>JAFJYI010000052.1:0-1295298 GCA_019022655.1 Acacia acuminata | reverse complement strand
GATAAGTAGTGTTTTGATATTTAATATTCCAATATATTTTTGTTTTCATGTTTTTATGGTTAAAAATGGCTTCATTTCCAAAATTTTATGGAAAATATGATGGAGCAAAATTCTTGGAAGTTGAAGGTCAAAAGTAGCGAAATTCTGGAAAAAATTTTGGTTAGGAATCAGCACCAAAAAGGCCATGATTTTTTGTAGAAAATGAAGTTATAAAATTCTGAAATTTTTCATGGTTAAATCAAACATCTAGGGATTTTCAAAAATACCTAGAGTGTGTCATTTTGAGTTTTGTACAAGGAGATAAAAATTCTTGAATAAAGGCTATGTTTTTCTGGAAAAATTCTGGGCAGATGTTGGAAACACGTAAACTGGGAATGATTCACAAATTCTGAGTAAAAAAATTATTTTTCATAAAAACTAGAAATCCTAAGGATTCTGGGAAATTTTACGGATCCTCGTTTTGATTTTTTTGGAATTAATTATGATTGTTTAAAGTTATCAAAAATTCTACCCAAAAATGCTGAAGTAGCGTTTTTAATAAAATGTAAGGGTAAAAGTGGAATAATAAATCCACCAAAGGTAGAAAGGTAAATTAAATCTTTATAATATTATTCTAAGCAATATAATATTTATCAAATATCATATATTAATCCGACGATAGTGTATAGGATATCTGGAAAGTCCGGAGTCGGATTCAAAGGTCGGGCATATTGCTAACTACGTAGAAGGAAGGTACGTTCATGTACTGTTACTTTCACTCTAATGTGTCTTGTATGCATGTATGTGATAGAATGATTAATGAAGTGATGGACAAGACTAGGTCTTGGGCCAGGCACTGTGAATAAGTTTATGGGGCTTAGGTCACCTGTTTATACATTCAGCTTTATACGGGTTATAGTTTTGATAATACCGTTGAGTTTTCCTAGCACTGAGGACACGAGGGGCCATTGTGGCACTGGTTAGTGCAAACGTGGATAGACTTTACATGTGATGTGTGCTATGTATTGTTGTGTTGTTAAACCTTACATTTGCTATGTGCTTATGTGTTGGTTATTGCTGTAATGTAATGAACATCTATCATACATACATTGTTTATACTTTTCATATGAGGTTAACTGTTACCTGAGATTCAATTCGATTGAATCTCAGCCCTAACTAAAGGTTCAAGAAGAGAACCAGAGCCGAGAAGAGGCACCAAAGGACGGAGCCGAAGGGAGGCACTGATGGACGGAGCCGAGAAGAGGCACCAGTCGAGACAAGAGCCGGAAGAAGTTTAAACAAAGCTTACTTTCTGGCATGGATCTAATGAAGTTATTTCAAACCATTTGGTGCCGAAGGTAGGGCTAGTCTATGTGGATCAGTCAATAAGTCATTGTGAACTCGGTGAGACTTCCACGATAGACTCCTACCTGGCCAATCTGTTTGATTAACTGAGTTAGGTTCATTGCCCTAAGTCTAGCTGAGGCTTGGTCTAAGACTGTATAGTTACCATGTAAAAATGTAATTATACAAAGCTCTGTAATATTGTATCACACGAATATTCTTTCGGGAAATTTTTAATATATATCAGCATATGTCAGCGCATCAGCATATGCCTAGGCATTTTGTACCAGTTACTCATCGTCCAAACGTTAGCGCATGCTCTCCATTTGTGCATTACTCTGAGTGGTAGCACCTCAAGCTCTGTCAAATTTTCTAAAACTAAGTGTCAACCGACACATTTTGAAGTATGGAATTTGGGGTGTTACAGTAATAAAGTAATGAGAAGAGTCCTTGAATAGATATAGGTTGTGATTTTTTTTTTTTTTTTTGCCTTTGGAATTGTCTCTTGATGAACGAATATGTTGCTCTCTAAATCCTCCAACATTAAATCAATGCAATGTGTTGCACAAGGTGTCCAATACAACCTTTTCCTTTTCTCCATCAACAACTTTCCTGCAGCTTTATAATTTGCAGCGTTGTCAATCACAACTTGGACAACTTTTCTTCACCAACCTCCTCAACTACTTCATCAATCGTCTTAAAAAAAATTCCAGCTGTTTGGTGACGTGAGATGCATCAATGGACTTAAGGACATAGTTCCCATAGAGCTATTCAAGCATAAATTTATTATTGTTCTCCTTCTTTTATCTGTCCATCCATCAGTCATTACTGTGCATCCCGTTTTGTTCCATTCAGCCCTGTGTTCTTCAATAGTTTCCATTGTCTTATCATAATGTTGCTTCAAATATTTTGCTCTACAGTCATGATACGATGGTGGCTTGAAACTTAATCGATGTCTTGAAATAGATTCACACATCTTCTTGAATTCATCACAATTTAACACATTGAAAGGAATTGCATTCCTATAAATAAAAGATCATATGTCAAAATATGCCTCCTTTCTCACATTCTTCTTAAATATGGTGTTGATAGTTGACAAAGTAGTTATTCTGCTTTTTTTGAAAATATTAGACCCACCACCACCTTCATCCCGTTTTCTTTTTTCAATTTTACAACCAGTCTCTTCTTCTTCTAGTTGTGTGAGAGTCTTGGTATTTTTCATTAATTTCACTTGCAATCCGGCTACAATATTCAACATTTCTTTCTTTACTTTTTCCGGCACTGCTCTACATGCTCCCACATCTTTTTGTGTTCCTACCAAATGATGCTTCAATCGGTAAAAACCTCTCGTCACTACTTTCTCATAGTATTTGCATTTTACTTTTCTTACATCTCTTCAATTGGAAAGCCATGCTTCCATCCAATATCTGATCTATTCCCATGAGCATTTTTGTGTAATTGAGTTCCTGAACTAGGGCGGGAGCAGCTTGAACATTGCTACTACCAATAGCATCACTTGAAGCCATACTTAATAAACAACAAAATCAATATTTTATATACCAACTAGTAACCCCCAGCTTTAGAAGTCCCCAAGTTTCTGTATAACAAAACAAAAACTACAATTCAAACAAGGGCATGCATCGAATTATACATGACCATATAAAACAAAAGAAGCAAAGATGTTATATAATATAATATTAATATTAGAAAGCAATGGTCATGCAATCGAATAGCACATGGCAATTTTCGATGAAAAATAAATTATAATATTTTGACCAGCATACTTATAAATAAAGTAACCATACCCAACAAAAGTAAAAAACAAAAAACAAAAGATAAATAAATAAATAAATAAAACCCAGCTAAGCCAAGTCATTTCATTATCTTATTCATTAACTATTAAACGATTTTTTTTTCGGTTTTCCTTTTCTTTGGTTCTTATCAGAGTAGCTGACATTCTGACTATTTCTTTGGAGAGAACAGTGAGAAGTCAGAACAGTAGAACAAGCGCAACGAAGACAATTCCTTTAGTATTAAAAGTTAAAAAAAACAAAACAAAATCGTGATGAATTATGAATTTCGGACTATTTCTTTTGTAGCCAACTACCCAACCATTACTATTAAAAGTTAAAACAAAAAAATTCCACCGACTATTCTCTCCTCCAGTCCTCCTCCTAAGTCATAAGTCCTAACACGCAGCGGCCAGTGAGAGTAATTTTGGGTCGTGATCTTACCACAGACAAAGAATGGAACTTTGGAAGTTCATCTTCCTTGAGCGGTGAAGGTGTAGGGAAGGCTCGTGATCTGGAATCATTTCCGGCGATGGTGCTTCTGGAGTGAGGCGTAAAAGCTGTTAAAAGCAGTAGCTCAACAATGTTCTGGTTCTGAGGGTTCTGAGCTTGTTTCAATTTAATTTTGGGTCATGGTTAGTCGTGGGTATTCCATATTTGGGTTTTTTTTTTTTCTAATTTACAAAATGCAACAGGATTTTGCTATACCAGTGATTTCTACGATTTCCCATCGATCCTATCATTCGAACGTAATCTGTAATTTCTATGGCTAGCTAGATCGTGTGGTTTCTGAAAATCGCGATTTCAAGCGATCCTATGAGTTAAATGTGATTTTCATAATAGTGGCTGCAAGCATATTCACCTTTGACATTCAAAACAACCTAACCATTCCCTTATCCCATGTACTTCTTCACAAGAACAATTAGATTTCCCTTATCGGATCCCATTCTTTCTCATTGTTTGCTCCTCTTCCTTTTAATCAACCTTTGTTGTGACTCTTTAGGAACACTTGTCACATCAATAAGTAGTCTAGCCTCTTTAATTATACTCACAAGTTGCCCCAGCCATTTATAACTCTGTTTTATAAAGTGCCTCACATTACTTTCCTCCATCACAATCCTTATACTAGAAGAGATCTTTTCCTACCCTTGTTCATCCTCTTCATTCAAAACATCACACTAGTGCAAAAAAGGCTTTTAAGACCGGACAAAAGAGGCATCGTAGGATCGGACCCGCGACCGGTCTTGTTCCAGCCGATATTAAAAGTCTACATTTAAGACCGGATTACACCGGTCTTAAAGAAAATATTTTAGACCGGACATTTAAAACATTGGGTCTTAAAAGTCACTAAAATAAACCTGAAATACTTTTTGTTTAGTCCTAAAACTCAACTTTTAAGACCGACTAATAATTAGGCCGTTCTTAAAAGATAGAATTTTAAGACCGGACAAAAATAAATACAGTTTTAAACTTAGCGGCTTCTAAGACCTGACTAATTATACGCGGTCTTAAAAGATTGACTTTCAAGACTGGATGATAAATAAATGCAGTCTTAAAAATTTTATTTTAGACTGCATGTATAAATTTACCGGTCTTAAAAAAACCATCTTTTAAGACCGGACGCTTATTATAAAATGTGTTTCCTGACCTTTAAGACCGGACATATAAATACATCCGGTCTTAAAAACTCACCATTTAAGACCGACGCATTTATTTGCAGTGTAAATTTTCCTGAATTTTTCCCTGTTCTATTCTTCCTGATTGTATTACACACAAATCCACCACTTAATCTAGCACATAAAAGTCGATACTTTAAGCTGTAAGCTATGAACAATTATTTGAATAAATTGAATTGGAAAAAGAATACAAATATTATTCACCATGAGTTATTTGGCCTCTTAATTAATGATTATACTATGACTACAACACCCAAATTAATTCATACAATAAGATAACTTATTTACAAATACAATAAGTTACAAATACAACACACATGCCCAAAATAATATTCACCATGCCTTCATCTGATTCCCACCCAACAAAGTAACATCCTCTTTTATAACATGCCCCTTTGGATCAGGTCCTGCCACAAAAATAAAACAAGAACAAACTTCATAGTTAGTGACATTGTTTATGAACATAGAAGGAATATAATATAGTTAAAACCTTAAAGTTTTCAAAGAAATCTGCATATGAATATTACCTTATGAATTGACTCTTTTATAAAGTGATATCTTCCTATATCCCTTCTTGATGATCACTTCTTATGCCGGGTTCATTATCTGCTTCATCTTCTTTGTTTATGTCCAGTAGACCCCTTGAAAAAGGAGTACTCTCAGGAATACCATAATTCGAATTCATTTCCTCATCAATATCAATGACCCTCTTTCCTTAGAGAGCTACGGACCACATTTTATTTTCTTGATCGGTGATATAGAACACTTGTTTTGCACAGGTCCGCCATAATAAAAGGTTCATCTCCAAAACTTCTACCATGGACATCGACTAATGTAAATCCTAGCCGATCGATCCGAACACAATTATTGACATTGACCCACTTGCATTTGAAAATGGGAAATCTAATTTTCAGATAGTCCACCTCCCAAATCTCTTCAATAACCCCATAATATGGCATGACTGCCAATAAAGGGCTCGTGTCTTTCGAACTAGAGAAGTGCATAGATTCAGCCTCTAACATAACACCATTGTTCTGGACTGTGCTCCTATCATCTAGGGACTTCGTGTAAAATGTATAACCATTGATCACATACGAATTCCAACTTATGACATCGACCTCAAGACCACGTGCTAACCATTTGATTGTATCAGAAACACATTCCTCTCCCTCGACCTTTTGTTTGAACCAGTTTGCAAAAGTTTTGTTATGCTTTGTTCAGTCATTCGATGATTTTCTTTTCTTTATGTTCAGCTATGCTGGCTTGAACTTCATCAACATTATTCAAGATGTATAAGTGGACTTGTGACAATTCATCAGAATCCACACTCTTTACGGAAGCCCCTCGTCTACCCCCTTCAGCATGCTGACGTTTTGGAAGCCCAATATATCTTACTTTGGCCAAATAATTTTGACAAAATTCAATGGCTTCTTCATAAACATATTTATGAACAATCGATGCTTCTGGCCGGTATGCGTTCTTCACGTACCCTTTTAGGAATTTCATAGATCTTTCAATTGGGTACATCCACCGTAAATGGATAGGGCCGCACGTCTTTATCTCTTTCACTAGATGAACAATTAAATGAACCATGATGTCAAAAAATATAGGAACAAAAAGCTTCTCAAGGTGGTACAAGATAAGATATCCTTCATTCTCCAATTCATCCAACTTTTCAATCTTGAAAACTTTACTACAAAGCGCATTGAAGAAGACACAAAGTCTAGTCAAAACGACCTGAAAATCATATTCGGCGATGCCTCGAATAGCTATTGGGAGTAGCTGTTGCATCAAGACATGACAATCATGAGACTTTTGGCCTACTAATTCCAAGTCCTTCATCGATACAAGCCTCTTCAAATTTGAAGAATATTCCGTGGGAACTTTTGTGCCATGTAAACACTCACAAAAACTTCGTTTCTCATCCTTAGACAAAGTATGAGAAGCTAGGGGACAATAAGTTCTCTTCCCATCCGCCTTGGATGTAACTCTTCGTGTATTCCCATTGCTATCGATCCAATCTTGCTTTCACACCATCCTTGGAACTACCTTGTATGTTGAGAAGCATGCCAACAATAATATCACATACATTTTTCTCCACATGCATGACATCAATACTTGTGTCTCACATCAAGATTACGCCAATATGGAAGATCGAAGAATACAGATCTCTTTTTCCATATATTTGTTTCTTTTATACTCTTTGCGGTCTTGCGAAGACGACATTGATATTTTTCACCTTTTCATAAACTTGCTCCCGTCAATGCCACCGGAGCATCTTCATACTCTTGGCCACCAAAAAAGGCTTTCTTTAATCGACGATATGGGTGGCCCAATCTAAGAAATCTCCTATGTCCAAGATAAACCGTCTTTCTTCCATGTTGAAGTTGATGGTAGCGTGTGCCTTCTTCACAAACCGGACATGCTTTATGGCCTTTTACACTATACCTTGACAAGTTCCCATATGCCGGGAAGTCGTTTATAGTACAAAATATCATGGCTCGCATTTTAAATACCTCCTTCTTGAAAGAGTCAAAAACATCGACACCTTCTGCCCACAACTCCTTCAAGTCTTTGATCAAGGGTTGAAGGTAAACATCAATGTCATTTCCGGGTTGTTTCGGTCCCGAAATCAACATAGACAATGATGATGTACTTTCGTTTCATGCATAACATTGGAGATAAGTTGTAAATAATCGTAGTACGGCCATGAACTATGTATGCTGCTAAGGCTTCCATATGGATTCATGCCATCCGTTCTAAGGGCAAGCCTAAGGTTCCTAGGTTCTCCGCCGAAGTTTGAAAATAATTGATCGATTTTCTTCCATTGAGAAGAATTGGCCATATGTCGAAGCTTTCCATCAGAAATCCTCTCATCTACATGCCACCTCAAATTTTTTGCATCATTTTCATTCGCAAACAACCATTTGAATCTTGGTATGATTGGAAGATACCACAACACTTTTGCAATCCCCTTATTTGACTTGTACCTTGGGGTTTCACATATTGGACAATTCTGCTTCTCTTCAAACTCTTTTCTATACAATACGCAATCATTCGGGCATGCATGGATCTTTTTGTACTCCATCCCCAATGGACAAAGTATTTTCTTAGCATCATAGTATCGATGCGGCAACCCATTATCATCCGGAAGCATGTCCTTAAAAGCCTCAAGCATTTCAGAAAAACTCTTGTCGCTCCATCCATGACGTGCCTTCAAGCTTACCAATTTCAATACAACGTTCAACAATTGGTATTTTTTACACCCACGGTATAGAGGGGTCTCTGCATCACTGCACATATTACCATATGCATATGATGAAAGTGGAGCCTAAATACCCAAGAGGGGGGTGAATTGGGTATTCTTAAAATTTTAAGAACTAGCTCTGTTTTGGACAAGTGAAAGCAGTATATCGAGGAGAAGGGTAAGGAAAGCTTGCACAAGAGAAATTATCCTGGTTCGGTCTTATCCTCGACCTACATCCAGTCCCAAGCCACACTTGAGATTTTCAATCCACTAAAACTCAACAATTGATTACAACCTCGTACTCGAGTAGTTCTCTCACTAGAACTCACTCCCCCTTACAAGTTGCAATCAATACACCCAACCACCAAGTCCCCGACTTGTGGTTTTCTCAATCAATGAATGATTTACGAAATAACTCTCTTACGGAAAGCGAGATAAGATGAACACTCAAGTACAAGTATCAAATTGATACAACACGAGAAAGAAGCTGAACACAATAAATGACACTTAGTAAATTTTCGCTCTTAGTAGGTGTATCGGCTTGAGAAGAAGTTAATGCACTCTATTTATAGGTAGAGAACATTAAATGACCGTTGCTTGATGAATCCAACCGTTGTAGGTGATTAGCTTAAGGTCCGGTCATCTTCTCTCTCTGCAGACTTCGCTAATCCAGGTGTTAATTTGATCCGGTGTGATTCCCCGAGAATTTGCCCGTTGGAGATTACTTTGCTTGTTGTAGTAAGCATTCTTTAACGTTCGGAAGGCGTGCTCGGATGAATTAGGCGAGAGTAGGTAGATTTGCGAGAGGTCCATTAAATGCACTGAGCACCTTTTTGCTTTTTGCCTTGATCTTCCTTAATCTTCATCTGTGCTAACTGAAATTCACTCAAGAAACTAGTTAAACATATCTGGGAACATAAGTAAATGATTTATGAAAGTACTAGGATCAAACAAGAGTGATTTGCAAATTCGTGTAATTCAAAAATCAGTTTTTACCGTTGTAAACTGCAGTATGTTCATGCTAACTCGAGTATGGTACTTGTACACAAGTGTCCATACTTTGCGGTATCCAATTGGATACTCGAGTTTGCACCTTTCAGAGGCAAACCATCGTGTCTTGTGTTTGAAAGACAAAACCTATACTCGAGTTTGCACTCCTTTACTGCAGTATTGACTTAAACTGAAAAATCCTTTTGCTTTCTGTAAGTCCAATACTCGAGTTTGGCTACGCAAACTGCAGTATTGACTTAACTTGAAAAATCCTTTTGCTCTCGTAAGTCCAATACTCGAGTTTGGCTACGCAAACCGCAAAGTATTGACTTAACTTGAAAAATCCTTTTGCTCTCTGTAAGTTCAATACTCGAGTTTGGCTACGCAAACTGCAGTATTGACTTAACTTGAAAAATCCTTTTACTTTTTGTAAGTCCAATACTCGAGTTTGGCTACGCAAACTGCAGTATTGACTTAACTTGAAAAATCCTTTTGCTCTCTGTAAGTCCAATACTCGAGTTTGGCTACGCAAACTGCAGTATTGACTTAACTTGAAAAATCCTTTTGCTTTTTGTAAGTCCAATACTCGAGTTTGGCTACACAAACTGCAGTATTGACTTAACTTGAAAAATTCTTTGGCTCTCTGGAAGTTCAATACTCGAGTTTGGCTATGCAAACTGCGGTATTGACTAAGGTTGAAAAATCCTTTAGTTCTCGGAAGTTCAATACTCGAGTTTGGCTATGCAAACTACGGTATTGACTAAGGTTGAAAAATCCTTTAGCTCTCTGGAAGTTCAATACTCGAGTTTGGCTATGCAAACTGTGGTATTGACTAAGGTTGAAAAATTTGGTTTCTTTCTGGATGGTCTTTACTCGAGTTTGGCTATGCAAACTGCAGTATTGACTGTTCAATACTCGAGTTTGCAAACCTATACTGTAGTATGCAACTATCAGAATGTTTTTAACTGACTTTGCAAACTTCAAAACATGTTTTACATTTGTTGTTAATCATCAAAACATATTGAGAACTAACATATGATTGATGAAAAGCCTCTTCTCCTACATCACGGATAATGTCCTCTATGCGATCATCCATATCCATGTCATTATCATCAAAGGCCACTTCCCCATGTTGAGACCCACTTGGTATTTTTTCACCATGTCATACCCATACTGTATAAGTCTTACAAAATCCTTTACAAATTAAATGTGTGTGTATAACTTCAACACTTAGATGCCTCTCATTCAGACATTTTACACAAGGGCAATAAAACTTCCCACTATCATCATGGGCATTTTGTTTAGCAAATTCAATAAAGTCCCTCACCCCATTATGATATTCAACACTCGTCCGTAAAGCATTTATCCAACTGTGGTCCATAGTAGTATTCCTATAGACGGAAAGATTTAACATATACATAATCCGAAAAAAGGCAGAGACTTGCATATAAAATAAGCCAACTCCAAATGCATATTTATGCTCAATGTCGGTTATACATGTCTTTTTTTTTTTTTTTTTTTTCTGAGAGAAACTTGCCCTTTAAATGCATAACGAAGAATCACTTTTGGTCATAAATGTATCATAGTGAATCCAAGAAGCAAAATAAATACATGACGAGGAAATTAAATGCATCGCATGAAGTTCTTGTGGACTCACCTGTACCATATAAATTCAAATGTGTTTGCTGAGTCTTTCTTCTCCCGCCACGAACGTTGATGTTGCGAAACGAAGAGTAACCTAAACATTTCTTGGTCAGTTGAGTAGGTCTAAAGTGCAAATATAATCTTCAAAATAAAATATTCATTAACAACAGAGAAACCCACAATAACATTTCATCGATTTTGTTCAACCCATGAAAACCCCTGAACCATTAGAAGGAAAATCATAAAGTTATATAACTGAAACACCTCGTACAACTTGGTCTATAGACGTTTAGCTAAGGAACCAAAGAGTTAATCTCGAGAGAGGAACGGCGTGTGACGACGCAACACACACTCGGAGACAAACCATGTAATCACTTTCGGCGCAACAAGAGAAGTTACGAGAGGGAAATTTAATTTTCCCGTGACGAGAGACATGTCTTAATAATTTAGATTTTATTAAGACCGGTTAATTATACAAGATACGGTCCTAAAGATATAATTCTTGAGAATATGAATATTGCTTCCATACATAACTGGAGAATATGCACGTACACAAGAAAATTAAGAGAGAAAAACAAGCAGAAAATTATCAAAAACAAGAATTTGACTAAACATCCTAAAGCTTATTATCCTCCAAAGCCTTGGTGATATCGGCGTGAACAACATTAATTTCCCACTGGAGATCAGCAAGTTCCTGTCTTACTCGCATCAGCCACAATGCTTCATTAGAGGAAAGAGGAGAGGGGTTAGTAGTAGTCGCGGTGGGACCAAGAGGTTGGAGAGGGGGAGCGGAAACCTCTTCATGGTCTACAAGACAGAGGAACTAATGGAGAGGGTCATTGGGATCAAGAGGTTGGGGGATATTGCCAGAAGAATGGGTAGGGGTTGCAGCAATCCCTTCATCATCCGAAGAAATAACAATGGGTCCAACGACCCGAGACTCTTCTATCACAATAAGACGGACTCGCGATGGAAGAGGCGCACCGTATAACGATCGACGGAAGGCATGAGCATAACGAGAAAGAGCACCCCTACGAGCGGTTCTCTTGTATCTAACCATGGTTTAAGCAGTTGGGGTAGAGAGGTATAAGGAGTTAATTAATAAAGGCAGAGAGCTGTTCTCAGATAGCCACGTACATAGTTTAGAGTTATGAGGTAGTGAGGAATTAATAAGGAGTTAAGGACAGAGAGGTATGAGGAGTTAATAAAGGTAGAGAGCCGGAGACGCAAGTGATAAATGATCTACTTTTAAGAGCGGGATTTATAGGTACGCAATATAAAATTCTATTATTTAATTTTTTATTTTAAGACCGACCTTTTATAGTATGTCCAGTCCTAAAAGTCTATTTATTTTTAAAATTAATTCTATTACTTTTAAGACTGCTTGAACCGGAGACGAGGTAGTGAGAAATTAATAAGGAGTTAAGGATAGAGAGGTATAAGGAGTTAATAAAGGCAGAGAGCCGGAGGACAAATGATCTACTTTTAAGAGCGAGATTTATACGTACGCGGTATAAAATTCTATTATTTAATTTTTTATTTTAAGACTGACCTTTTATAATATGTCCGATCCTAAAAGTCTATTTATTTTTAAAATCAATTCTATTACTTTTAAGACCGACCTTTCATCATTTACCCAGTACTAAAATTCATTCTTTTCAAATTCAGATGGCAGAGTCGTATCCTTACACTCTGTTCAAATGAATGATTCAGAGTCTCTTCGGCTTCCACATAAACTTCCTAACTAGGTGTCTCCTCGTATTCTGATGAACTATGCGTCTCCTCATTAAAGTTTCCGGCGTTTCAAATTGTTCAGGTGGTTTCTCTATTTAAACCCGTTGTTACTGTACTTTCTTCACATTCTTCTCCATCACTTCTACACGGCCTCCTCCACCGCCTAGCCTCCACTGTAATGGCTGCTCCCCCAGGTCCTCCGTTTTCTCCTCCTCCTCTTCAACCTCAGCCCCCTCCATCATTGCCTCCTCCAAATCTGACTGTGAAGCAGTTAGTGCAGTCATTGGTGGCCCGCGTCGATCAAATCGATCGACGCTTGGGCCAATTGGTTCAGCTTGTTCATACCGTGAACAACAAGCTGAACATGGTACTTTATGCCAATGACATGGAGTACGATCCCGCTGAAAACGACTCCGACTCCGACTCCGGCTCCCCCTCCCTCTCCGAGTACGAAGAGGATTAGTTGTTCTCGTGCGATTTTAGTACTTTAATTAGTTAGTTTATCCATTATCTGAACTTGGAAAGCAATAAACAAGGCAACTATGAAAGATGGATAATGGCAGACTCAAAAAACTAAGATAAAAGAACGAAGACTTTTAGGATCGCACACTTAGTAAATCGAGGGTCCTAAAAACACTGCCATTTTTTGTCAGCTTTGGTTTCCATATTCGATTGCCTTGTCCTTTTCATTATCGTCTTTCTTTTTCCGACAAAAAAGAAACAAACAAAACATTGTCCTCGTGTAAATCAACAATAGAAATTCGCGAGAATACGATTAAGAACATACAAAAAACAAAAAACATCTTTTACCTTATTTGAATAAAAACAAACACATCGACAATTCTTCTCAAGGTTGGATATGTCGTTGTCGTCGGTTTTACCTCCCCGATTTGAAACAAAGTACCTTTTCAATATCTTCCTTCTTTTTCCGACAAAAAGAAAAGAGACAAAGAAAATGGAAACCGATAATGCTTTGCTCAAGATCGGGAGAGGTAACATCGACTACAATGAAGGACCTAGCTTGAGTAGAACGCCAGAACCTCGGTTGTCTCGAACCATAATGATTTTTCTGAAAAGCGAGTGAACATTTCTATTTAAAGGAAGACTATTAAGACCGGACATTTAACAATTACATGGTCCTAAAGGTTAAGCCAACTTCTAAAATAAAAATAAGAGGACTTTTAGGAGCGGACAATAAAATAATATACGATCTCATAAGACTTTTAGGATCGGATGTTTACAATGTGGACTTTCAAGATCGGACTTTTAATTAATATACGGTCCTAAAAATGTCATATTTTTTAAAACGAACACTTTTAGGACCGATGTTTATTATGCAGACTTTTAATTAATATACGGTCCTAAAAGTCGATATCTTTCTCAAATTTCAAGCAATAAATAGCTTTATCCACCATCCAATATATTCAGAAACCCAAAATGGACACAAGAAAATTGTTCAAAAAATTAAACAAATTTATTTATTAAATTTTACATTGCCTATGTATATTTACAAATGAATATTGTTTGGAAAAATAAACAAATTTACAGAATATTATTGTTATACAGGATATATTTACAAATGAATTTAAGATATTAATTATTGTCCAGACTTTATCAGGTCATATAGATATTCACAAAACAAATTGCGTATGTGCTCTAGTTCATCATCAGAAAAGGGATCAGGGCAGTCAAACATCTATAACATCAAAGACAGAAACTGAATTAACTTGCGTGCATATTTCATATGTAACATTAAGCCGGATTAATCGAATTAACTTGCGTGCATAATATGTAACATCAAATACATTTACCTTTGCGGTTAATTTAGTCCTTCCTTGCGTGATAATATCATACATGTGTTTCATGACGTCAAGGCCACATAAGTTGGACCCCGGTGGTTGCCAACGGGTCTAAAAAGAACAAGAAATATATATAAGAGCAATATAGCTTAATGACCAAGTTCACAAGGCAGTGTGCCAGTGTACAAATATTGTACCAACCTCTGGTGTGTCCCAGTTGGGGTCTTTGGCCCGATACCCATGCCTTTTCTTTACCTCGATTTGAAAGGTCTTCATGGCACTATCATCAAAATCACAAATTTATCAATAATGTTCACGAAAATTCACAATTTCGAGACAAGAGAATCAAAATGACATGCTTACTCGTTGATGGTCTACGTCAACGAAGGCAATGGCTCTCTATGAGTGGAGCATAAGAAAATAACTTTATGCTCCTCCATGCACATGAGGACCAACTGCCAGTGGTGGCTGAAAATTCACAGCAGTAAAGTATACTCAGTGATATATGTAGCAGAATTAAGTGAATTGCAGACAAGATTTGTGATATGTACATGTGGAAGAATGGCAACAAGTACACCTTTCTTCTCACTTCACACAACCCCTTTGATATGTACTCCTGTCTCTCCTCTATGGATGTTTGACTTGAATAGATAGGGCACAAGAATCCAAAATCGTTGCTCCTGCCCTTTTGAACAAATTCTTGATGCAATAACCTACAATAATGACATCGATAAGGGAATTAGTATATATGTATGTGTGTCTAAACGATGCATTTAAATTATGTACTCATAGAAAGAAGATACTTACTTCATAAAAATTTGAACAATTGCATCAGTAAGCTCCTGTCGAGGAAGCATCAGGGACTCAACATCAACGGTGTCAACTTGAAAGGGAAGAGGATGAGGGACGCCTAATACTTCATTGACAGGCCACGATTTATCTTTAAAATATCCACTCTTCACCATATCGGATATTTTTTCCGTGGCAGTCAACTTAGCAGTAGGGGATTGAGCTTGATGAGGGGATGGAGCTTGACAAGGGGATGGAGCTTGACGAGGGGATGGAACTTGAGGAGGAGGGGCTGAAGTTTGAGGACCAGTAGAGACATGTACAAGCTTCACTGGCCAAGAGATGAAGGTTCCCTTGACATGACTCACAAGCTTCAACTGATCAGTTGGGAGAGGGAGAGGTGCATCAATGATCACCTTTTCAACTGACACTCGGACTTCATCATCAACCATTTGTTGGTGTTGTACAGTTGATCCCAATAAGTTATGGACAGTCCCTTTTGCAACTAATCGTGCAGGACTATCACGATCCTCCACATATAGGTCACAAGGTTGCTCTGACTATCCAACAATGCAGCTCCCTCTAGTACTCTGCTGCACAGGTGCAGGTGAATGTGTGATGAGAACACTGGTCTCTGGATGATTGCTCAAAAGCAGCTTCATCTGATTCAATTCCTCCCTCATCTGGCTCATCTCGGATTGATACCTTGCTTCTTTAGCCGCTGCATCCTCACTTAATTTGGCCACCATCTGTTCCATCTCCTCCCGGGTAACCATACTTTGTCTATGGCATTTGAATTTACCAAAGTATTCCTTCAGGCCTACCCGTCCTCCAATCCCCCTTACACGCCCACCATGATCCGGTTTTCCAGTCGTAACGGTCAGAACATCACTCCTCCCGTCCAACACAAAAGATCCATCTACTTCTTTCTTTTTAAGATCTTCCTATAAGATACAGATAACGAGAAGCTTAGTAATGAAACATGTTTAGTAACTAAAAAATAACAATAATGATACTTACAATTCCTTTAGCAACTACACGAGTTTGTTCACTCATGTAGGCACCGCTTGGCTTTTTCCGAATGTGCAACTACAACTCCTCGTGACGTATTGGAGATGGCGGATCATGTACCGCAGAAGGATTGGATTCTGCTTCATCATCCAATCTCTTCCGCTTGGCCGCCATCAATTCCTTTTCAGCCTGTTCATATCCACCACGAGAAGCCCTATGCGGGCAATCATTCTTTCTCCCTATCTTCTATGCTCGTTCCCTTCTTTCCTATGAATCAGAATTGAAAACAACTATTAATTATGAATTCCAGCCATCTCACTAACAGAAATTAGAGAACTTCTGCTTGATATGAACCTCAAACACTAGTCAAATTCACTTCATCAAGTTTCAACATTTTATGTAAGGAAGATGTAGAATTGTAGAAGAAATTAGAGCTATGTCTTGTCTTGCTAGATAGATAGGTTAAGAAACAAAAGAGAATTATGCTTACAAAATAATACAAACTTGATCCTTTTTAAGGCATCCGATGGGATCGGCATCCTCATTAGATAGTAACAACTAACTAACGACAATGTCTAACCACTACCCACTATAACGAAACTAAGACTATAATAATGGCTTAACTCTTATGCCATTATTATTTCCCTAATTACCTTCTTAGTATTTGACCTTTTCAGAGTTTACATATCAGACTTGCATAGATAAAGGCAGAAAATGTATACTTCTATTCACACACCAAACAATTTAACTAACAGGATTAGATGAACACAATAACATTCACATATCAGCACAGGTTGATAAGCAAACAAAAGGGCAAAAAAAACTAAATATAAACTCACCGAGCTTCGGGAGTGGTCCGGTGAACAAATTGTTGCCAAGTTTGGTCATCAATAAATGTGTACTTGTCCCAAGGCTTTTGATCAGGCTGAACCTCGGCAAAAATATACTTGTTAGCGAGAGAGGTCTTAAACTTCCTCCACCGATCAGCACAATAAGACAATGTCTTATCTTTCAACTTCTCAGAGTCAAGGATAGTGTATGTAAGCCGGATAGTGTCCCAAATAGGTTGCTTTACTTTGCCAAAGTCCACATTTTTCCACTCATCAGTCAAGATGCTAACCTTGCTGCGTGCAAGACAAGGCATTACAAAAACTAGTATATTTGCTTTTATTAGGGCCGAAAGGTTGCAACTTTTCATCAAACGAATCTCCGGCTTTGACCCGAAGTCCAACTTAGGGTTACATCCATCATTCTTGTGCCTCTTCTACCACGGCGTCTTTGGCGGTTACGAGGCACATTGTCGATGAAGAGGGTTCGTTCTAACTAACACCGATGGCGCGTTCCGGAACACGAATGGAATCGTTTTCATCGTTTATTTTCGAGACGGGAAGAGAGGAATGCCTAAGAAAATGAGAGCGTAACAGAGGCTAATGGTACGTGGGCGAGGAAGAGAGGTAATGCAACAGGAAGAGTGGTTTCACAACAAGAAGAGGGGTTTCAGAGTTCAGAGGGACAACGTAAGTCGTAAGGTAACGTTTCGCGTGGGCGAGGAAGAGAGGTAATGCAATAGGAAGAGTGGTTTCACAATAAGAAGAGGGGTTTCAGAGTTCAGAGGGACAACGTAAGTCGTCAGGTAACATTTCGCGCGAAGAAGAATATATTTGGCGCTTTATTTTTAAGACCGGATGAACTAAAAAGACGTTCTTAAATGTTAAGTTTTAAGACTGCTGTTTATTAAACTCCGAACTTAAAAGTAATAAACTATTTAGTACCGGTCACAATTTATGTCCGGTATAAAAAGTATAATGATGTTTTTATGATAAATTGAGATTAAGAGTGAATACATTAATTTAGGGTTAAAAAGGGCAAAATTGTCTAAAAAATGTAATTACTCTTAATTATTGATTTTTATGAAAATGTTTAATGTTAGGTTAATTGGTTTAAATTGTAGGAGGTTGAAAAGATTAAATCAAATTTGAAAATGAAAGTTTGAACCAAAATTATAAAAGTTTCAATTTAGTCCTAATAACTTTTAAACTTTGCACTTAAGTCCCTTGCTGAAGAACTTTTACTCTTTTCAATCAGGTCCCTGCAGCTGATGCTTTTTCATTAAATGCAGACCCGTGGAGCACAGCGTTTTGACCTGGACAATTAATTAGACCTCAGCTGAAAGGAATCAAAGAGGTGTGAAGAGCTGAGGGTTTGAGCTTTGGGGAACCCGACACATTTAATAGAAAGGAGACATAGCGTCGTAGGAGTTTTTACGCGTTCACACCAGACCAAAAACCAGAGACCTTTCTCCACACCTTCCTCTTCTTTCCTCTCGCCGGTGGTTTCCTCCTCCACCCTTGCCACTGGCGAGCCACCTCCCTACCTTCATCTCCAACCTCCAGTCCTCCATTTTTTCCAGTGAGTTACTTCCTCCCTCCATCGTTGGCCACAGCCTAGACTTCCAGACCTGGGATTTTTATCTCATAACTTGGACCTTCCCTCTCGGTTTACACCTTCATTCATCCTCAACACACCAGTCACCCACTTTCCACCACCACCATTGCACAGCCACACATCTCCGGACCATCGACCACACACCGGAGAGCTCCATCATTGCGACCCTTCTCAACCTCTTCACCACCTTCCACTATCTCTTTTCTCTCCCACCTTTCTTCGTTTCCATTCTCTCACCAACAAACTCCATCCAACCACCACCTCTCCATTGACCTTTGCAACTCTCTGCCTTCTTTCATTTTCCCTAATAAGTCGACGTTGCCTTTAGCTTCAATGGAAATTGTGGTTGGGCAATTGATTTCAGTGGGCATGTGTGGCTAATTCCTTCGCTACTTGGTGGTGGAATTTTGCTTGAGCTAGAGGCACTTCATAGGGGAGTTTTTCTATCATTTCATTAGTCTAAAATTATATATTTAGATTGCCTAGTTTTAGGAATTATTGTATATAATTTTGGAACTGAGATTAATTTTCATTGTCTCTGTTGGATTGGTAATTGTGATTGATTTTGGATTTGCAATGTGAAGATTATATTTGCCTTAATTTCTTGTGGTTGCAATAAGATTATATTAATTAGCGTGTTATTGTCTAGTTAATGTAGTTGATTTGTGCCCTTTGAGGGATCATTATGTACTCAATTTTAAGAAGAATCATGTTGCATAATTCCAAATTTAATTGCACATCAAGTGGTTTTTAACAATTTCTCAAGAGGTAGTGGTTAGCTATGTTTGTAGGAGCTACTATTAATTAGGAATATTGGACTTAAGTGGTATCTTGGGGTTTTTCTTAAAGACTTGATGAATTTTAACTCCCATAATCTTTTTGAGCAAGGATAGTCATTTCTTCATCACCAAAAGCGCCATCATCCATATTTTCAATTCCATTTCATTTAATTCTCTCATTCACCAATTTTATAAAAATACCAACAACAAAAAATAGTTTAGCATTTAATTTCATTGCAATCTTATTTTAGTTTATTAATTTGAAAATCTAAAACCAATTTTCTCCCTTGTTTTAATTGAATTTGTATGTCATTTAGATTACTTAGGACTCAATAAAAGGCTCTTCGAGAGAGAGAACGATCCTAGGTTTGGCTATACGCAATCCTTGGTTTATTTTTGATTGTAGACCCCAAGGCTAAAGACAAAAAGGCCTTCATCAACCATTGATTTGACTGAAAAACCTTAGTCGCCTCAGGGTCAAATCACAATTTACCACGAATTAAAATGCAATATAGTGCAAACAACTCGGGATCGTTCTCTTATGAAGGAGCCTTTTATTTTGAATTCCCTAGGTTAAACTAAATGCTAAAATTATGGTTAGAAAAAGGGGTTTTTTAATTGGTTTTCTTTAAACTAAAATCAATGAAAATGTAAAGAAACTATTCCTATTCTTTTTGGTATTTTTTTGGAAAATTAATGAAGAATGATTTGGATTTAAAATGGATTAATTATGGATGCTCTTGGTAATGAAGGAAATAGCTATCATTGCTTAAAAGTATGGGAGTCTAAGTTTCATTAAGTCCTAATAAGAAAAACCTCAAGATACCACTTGAGTCCAATATTCCCAATTAATAGTAGCTCCTACTATCGTAGCTAACTACTTCTACTTGAAATATTGTTAAAAAACCACTTAATGTGCATTTGAAATTGGAATAATGCAATATGAATCTTCTTAAATTTGAGTTCTAACCAGCCCCTCAAGGATACAAATTAATCACATTAATTAGACAATACCACGCTAATCAACATAACTTCATTGCAACCATAAAGAAATTCAAACATCTATAATCTTCAAACCACAATATCCAATCTCAATTACAAATATCAAACTAACAAAGTTAGTTACCACTAATCTCAGTTCCAGAATAATGTATAAAAAATTTAATAAATTTAAACACATGATTATAGACTAATAGGATGATAGATAAACTCCCCTATGTAGGCATGTGAGCTCAAGCCATCTCTGATTCATCACCAAGAGCATCAAAGTTTGCCTAGCCACTCATGAAAATAGCTTCAAGATAGATAATCAGTCTCTGATTCAAACACCCAGTCCTAAAATATTGATTAAAATGACAATGTGGCACTACTTCAAAGAAGCTTGGGAGTTGAAAATAAATCCAAAAAAATCAGAGACTAATAATAAATCCAGAAGCAACAGGGTTGTTTAGTAGCTGGGAAAAATTCAAGAGCAGAGGAGACGGTGGTGTGAAGATGGTGGAGAAAGGACCGAGGGTGAGTCAATGATGGAGGCGTGAGTGTTGATTGAGAAAGGAAGTCGATTGGTGAAGGTGATGATCCAGATTTTTGAGGGAGAAGGACCGAGGGTTCATCGATGATGAAGGCGTGGCTGTGTGAATGAATTCTAAATTCCCCCAGCTCCCTCGTTCAAATCCTCCCACCTCCAGGCGTTGATGCTCTCCTCGGTTCAGCGTCCCAAGGCGTGGGTCGATGATTTGCGTCAATCCCCAGCTCTCAGCACCCAGGTTCAGCGTCCCGGTTTGAAAGCCTCCAAATGCCCATTTAATATCCCCCAGCTCGTGAAAATGGCCTCCTGTGTGTACGCAGCGCTCCCCCACTTAATTCTGTCGGGTTCTCCTCTTAATGGTCTCGGATCCATCAATTGAATTCAAATGAAAACCTAATAATTCCATCCAAAACGCACAGTATACCTGCGGGGACCAAAGTGCAAAACGTAAAAAGTTCTGGAGCAGGGACTAAATTGGAAACTTTAAAACTTCCATTTTAAATTTTGATTTAATCTTTTCAACCTCCTACAATTTAAACCAATTAACCTAACATTAAATATTTTCATAAAAATCAATAATTAAGAGTAATTACATTTTTTAGACAATTTTGCCCTTTTTAACCCTAAATTAATGTATTCACTCTTAATCTCAATTTATCATAAAAACATCATTTTAAGCTTAATAACTAATGTGAAATGCATTATAAATCCCAATTTAACATAAAAATCATGTAAAATTATGGTTCAATCAATAATCTTTAAGACCGTCTGTTATATATATCCGGTCTTAAAAGTTTATTTAATTTTTTCCTCATTATTTTGGACCGCAGAAAATATAAGTCAGCCTGTTCAAAATTTCTCTATAAAGAAATTTAAACTTTCAGTTTTTCTCAATAACATTTTTAAGACCGTTTGTTTTGTTAAGTGGTCTAAATAATATATTTAATATTCATTGATAAAGGATGCGGTCCAAGAAGTTCTTTATATTTACAAAACTGTCACCGGTCATACTATTAAGACCGATGCTCATTAGGATGCGGTCCAAGAAGTTCTTTATATTTACAAAACTGCCACCGGTCATACTATTAAGACCGGTGCGTCATTACTCCGGTCTAAATGAGGCGGTCTTAAAGCCTTTTTTTTCCACTAGTGTCATACCTTGAGGAAACTTTAGCATCCTCATTCCCTGGCCTTCCCCTCCTCAGCCTACGAAAGCGTTGAACAAGTCTCCACAGGCCAACAACCTCCTTGAAGCTCTATGCAATCTCTCCTTCCTTTATTACTTCTGACCCCTCCAATACCACCTTTTCCACTTCACTGTGTTCTTTCTTATCATGCACATAGCTTTTCTTAAAGTGTCTAGATACTCAACAATTTAAACATAAAGCATGCAAACTCTCGCACTCCCATACTTAAGAACTCCATCCACCATATAATAAAGAACTAACAGCTTAGTGAGGTCTAGTTCGATGCACACTCTAGCAAATTTGTTTCGCCCTTACAAGTAGTATGCACGTCCAATTTCAACATCTTCCCTATTGAACTGGCTAGATTATACAATAATTTCTTATTGAACAACTCAACTTTAATTTCATAGAAGCGTGCCCATGCCACTATCTTATCAATCCTCTCTTTGCTAGGATTAAACCCCGATCTCCAATGCATGACACTCAAATACTTATTTGAAATCATCCATGGGCCACCCGTGAGAGCTCTCTCATAGTTTTCCCACTCCTGGAATGAGACTACAAAGAACTCATTCTCCAAATCCCTCAATTTAATCACACCTTTTCTAGCCTAGATTTGGTTCAGTTTAGATTGCAAAAAATATAGACTTGTCGAACCTCCTAGCAATTTAAGAAACAGAGATTTTGCAAATGGTTTGCAAAGACGCTACCTTTTCTTATGATCAATCAGAAACTTAGGGCCATAGTATTAGATAAATCAACAGAGATACATGAGTGCAAGTCCAACACATCCTCAAAGCCAACACATACACCAGAACCACTCCCTGCTCCTATCATTGCATCATCACCATCCTCATCCCTGATAGCAAACCAGTTGTCGCGTCACTTTGATTTAGCCATTATCGATTCTTTATACGACTTCGGTTTGCTCCCTTCCTCCTTGTTTTCTTCAGTATTACGCATCCACTCCTCAAAACAGAGGGGTTTGACACCTTCCCCATAAAATCACAATCGTCGCCCCTATCTTCCTCTTCCTGCATTGCACAACCTCCATTTCTTTTATCATCGAAGTACGACACTCTGACGACCTTCCTCTTTCCATATGCCTCATGATACCTCGCAATTCCTTGTCACAATCAGCGACCAAAGGAAACACTCTTTAGTCTCTGTCGCAGTGGACAATGGAGAGCTTTGCCCTAACCACCGATAATGGCGAAGCTACAAGAGCACAATCGGAAACCCTAGCAAAGCAAGTTTTCGGCTTTAACAAAAATTTAACATGTGTAGAAGTTTAACTTGAGGCTAAAAAGATAACCAATTTTCTAATCTAATTCCTATTTGTAATTCTTTAAAAAAAAAATAATAATAATTGACCAAGGGTTTGCCCCTCAAGGCTTAGAGGGCAAAGGGTTCTCATCTCTCTCAACAAGAGCACTTCCCGGATTCGAACTTATGTACATTCTCTTCCTTACAGGTGTGAGGTCCCTTACTAACTCAACCAACAAGTTGTTGGTAAGTCTTATTTGTAATTCTCTCGCACACATTATATTGAATTATCATCTAAAATAGAAAATATTTATTTACAAATATACCCAAAACTAAGAGCGATATATTACAGTATAAATATACCTTTTTTAAAAAAAAAAATATAAGCCAATATATTATCCTTTTGGTGGCAAACATGTTCTAGGCATGCACTAATGGGTACTAAATGTAGATTCAAACCCTTGTTTTATGTGTGGTGAGTGATTAGTAGTCCCTTATGCTAAATTCAGTCCTCGTTGGTTACTGTAGAAACAGATTTCTAGTACTTCTCATTCGAAACAATTTACAAGAGTATTAAAAAGTCCATTCATGACCCCATAAAAAGTTCGAAACTACCCCAAATAAGGTATTTAATTGGGTTATATTCAAGTATTGTCGAGTTTAGTTGAGAGCATCTCTCCCAAAAGTATTTTCTAAATTCAAACACACTCGAACTTAAAATCTTGTATCTAAGCAATCACAGTCCCTCCCACTAGAACCAACAGTTGGCGAATTCAATAATCCAGCAATGGTCACTAGAGAATACGTGTCGTTTAATAAGAATTTGCATGAGAAGCTACCCACCACGTGCCAGCAGTTGCCGCCACGAATCAACACTTTCGTAAAAAGCATAAAAATAAGTCAAGACGTCGTCGGAGACTCTGCATTTCTTGATTCTGGCAACGTACAACGCATCATGTCGACTTACTTGGCACCATACATTTCCATTTTTTCGCAAACCCTAATAATGATGACCACTTTTGATCGGTGCTCTAATTAGACACAGCTAAGAATTCTGACACAGACACAGGTCGAATTATTTTACGTAGATGTAAAACATGGCCGGACCTATAATTTCCCAAGAAGAGTTCGAATATTGTTATACGAGAGAAAGAAGACAAAGAGATAATGTACACAGTGGCGTGCATTTTTCTCTGTGACAACTGTAAATTTTGTTTCAGAATTAATCGAAATCCCTTCACGGACTCTACTGAACTAGCTAGTCACGGATTGAGAGAGTCTCTCGAATTCATACAACGATATCAAGAAAAATCCAAACTTTCCAATTATCTCTATCCACAGAAGTTTAAGGATGTTTTATTATGTTGCCAGGTGTTACTAAAATTAGATAAAACCCTAAGTTTTTCTGTTAATACATACCAGTTTCGGCTAATTAACCTTTCTCTGCTTTATATATATGTAAATAACACTTGCAACTTACAAGGCTAAAAAAATCCGAGAAGAGCAATTCTCTGATCCAAACTCCAAAGTAATCATGCCTTCTTCATCAAAAGCTAAAGCCTTGTTGTTCATCTTCATGATTTTAACACTGAGTTCTCTTCCACCACTAACATATGCTTGTGGTGATGATCATGATGATCCTCACTGCCACTGGCATTGTCATCCCAAAACACATTGCCACCACAAACCGCCTCATCATGGCGGCCACCCAAAATTGCCGCCTCCACAACAGCCACCGGTCATTATCATGCCACCACCGGCATCCCCGCCAATCATTGTCACGCCGCCACCGGTATCCCCACCAGTTATAGTAAAACCGCCACCAGTTGCGCCTTACCCACCGTACTGGGGTGTCCCTGCTCCTCCTACTCCTCAAGTGAAGTGTCCCATTGATGCCCTAAAGCTAGGGCTGTGTTTGGATGTGCTTGGAGGACTTGTTCATGGGGTAATAGGGAACCCTATTGAGCATGTATGCTGTCCAGTGATCCAAGGATTGCTTGAGCTTGAAGCAGCTGTATGTCTTTGCACTGTTATAAGACTTAAGCTTCTTAATCTCAACATATTTGTTCCTCTTGCTCTTCAAGTCCTTGCTACTTGTGGTTTGACTCCTCCTCCTGGTTTTGTTTGCCCACCTCTATCATGAGTTCAGCTCTCTCTCACTCTCTGGGTAAGCAACATAACTAAGGAAACTAGCTCTCAACTGTTAAATCATTTCAAGTTTATGCTTAATAATAATAGTATTTTACTATTTACATATAAATCTAAAAATATGATTTAACAGTTGAGCGCTGAAGTTAGCTCTCATGGATCCAAAGACATGACATCTCTCTCTTTGCTTTTATGTTCTGATGTGTTGATGGTCAGTCTGATTATATATGTCTGTATCTATCTATCTATCTAGATAAGTTTGAGTATATTTTAGAGTACTGTTCTAAGTTAATTAGCTTGTGTGAAGGTCGTTTAAGTTGTAATCAATACTGTTTTATTATAATTATATATTATCATATATAATTAGCTCATGAGATGAAACATGTGATATGAAATACAGTAAGTTCATCAGTGCTTTGTTCTCAACTGCGCAATGATTACTTTATGTAATTACTTAGTTCCGTTTTACTATTACTATATAGAAGTTCGATATCAGGTTATAAGATATCGTTAATGGTTAATATTTAATATTACTTTAAAAATAATATCTTGATTTAATATTTCTGTAGAAGAACTAGTGATGAAGTTTAGATGTACATGAGAAACAAGATTTACTTTCAGTGAGTGATGGATTGGGTGAAAAGCGGTGAGAGTGTCCTCGTGTGTGTATATTGGTTTAATTGCTTATCAAGTATGGTTTTAATAAAAATTTCATGATTCAGGTCAAAATGAAAACAAAAATTAATAAGAGTTGAAAATAGATACAAAACTATTTAAAAAAAAAAAAAAAAGTAGCTATATTACCTTGGAGAGCCATTTAGAAATGTAACAAAAATAAATTAAGTAATCAATAAATTATATTAACTGTGAAACATATTTTTATATAATTTATTTTAATGAAGTTTTGTAAATTCTGAATGATATTTATTCCTTATTTTAAATTTTGGTTTCATATATGCTTCAAAATCAATTAAGCACATCATGCATAGCTTGATTTATTAATTAATGTTGATCAACCGACAGATTAATGACACAGGCTACAAAACGCTGTTAGATCCGTGTTTTCAGTTTTAATATATCTATATATATATATATATATATTCCTTTCGTGACTATCTTATGAAGAAGGTGACATGGTGACAAAATAAGGTTCACGGGATGGCATAGCTTTTGCAAATTGGGACCATTTAAATTCTTGGTGTAAAAAAATATTGAAATCAGAGAATAAAAAGCTGTATCACATGGAGTATGATTTTGAAGATTTTTTTTATATCAATTATCTTATTAAGAATTAAAAAAACATGGAGAAAACAAAAGAAGTCAACAAAAAGGAAAAAAAAAAAAAATACATTTTCTGTTTGTACATATTTTAATTATTTATGTTGTCAAATTTTTTTATCATTTATAAATTTCTGTTTTAAAATATTTAATTACAAGAATTTTTTAGAATATATATATATATATATATATATATATATATATTATATAAAAAAGACTTAAACACTTCTGCTAATGATCTCGAACTGTGGAATCTGGGAATTAGGAAAGTGAAGGTATTGTGCGGAGGATCAATTTTCTTCTCAGGAATCAAATTAATGATCACCCTTATCAAGATATTATTGATAAAATACTACTCGTATAAAAATTTAACATAGAGATTGAACTATTTTTTAATTTATTGATTTTTGTTTATAGAGAATGTAAAAGTACTGCTAACACATTTAATTGAGAAGGAGCGTTTAATTTCTTATGCTTTTTAAATTTTTGTTCAACCTCCAAGGTTTTTCCGCTTCCTTTGAACTTGTATTGTTTAGGTTCCACTGGGAATGAAGTCTTCAGTTTTATTTAAAGAAAAAACAGAAAAATATTCACCGGCACGTTGTGATTTCGAACACGCTCAATCAGCTAAGCAAAACCCTACCTCTATAGCTATGAGAATATATATTTTGAGATATCAATGAGCCTAAGAAGTGCCAAAGTATTCAAGCATGGCACATATTGTCGGATTAAATTACTTAACTTCTGTATTTGTTTCAGATCAACTTGCTTTCTCTTCAAGAACTTAATTTGTGAAAGATTACCAAAGCTTCAAGCTTGTTTTAAATAGCTCTTGTTTACATTATCATTTTTCAAATACTTATATGATTTTATTTATAAGACAGAGAGAGAAGTTTATTTTGGTCCTAATTGTAAAACTAATCATAACATTTTTTAGAGAGAGAAGTTTATTTTTCAATGATATTAACTTTATTTTCATGAGGTATATTATTGTATATTAGGGATAATGTTGAAAAGTTATTAAATTTTAAGGGAGAGTTAATGGGGTTTAAGGTTTTATTTTATTTTATTTTTGTCTATGTGAAGTGATTTGTAAATAGGACCATAGAAGTAAAGGTTGAATCTTAAATTTCTAATAGTAGAAGCCTATTTATATATAAATGATTTCAAGGAGACTTTTAATTTTTCCCACTACAGCTTATGTTAATAAGACCGCACCTTCTCACAACTAGATACATCATATTATTCGGGGTTAAAGTGCAAAAATACATATGTGCTTTTCTCCGAGGAGCGCCCAGTAGCAAGTGGTTTTTTGCAAAAGTGCACACATGGTTACAAATTAGGTGCAAAAAAACCGTTTGACCGTTAAGTTTGACTTTTTTTGCTGACTAGACCATGACGTGGCATTTCAAAAATGCAAAAATACACATGTGGTTTGTCAACAAGAGTGCCCAACACCATTTTTTTCTAATTTAATAATTTTACTTTAATTAAAATTATTTTAGGATCTTGAAAAAATATTTCAGATGTTGACCAAGTACTAAAAGGATACTTGACCGATACATCAAACAGGGTACTAACTGGTACTAAAAAGTACTTTCAGGATACTGACTGGTACAGAAAAAATACTTCATAATCTTGAAAAATTATTTTAGGATCTTGAAAAAATATTTCGTGTATTGACCAAGTACTAAAAGGATATTGGTCGATCTTGAAAAAATATTTCGAGTCTTGACCGGTACTAAAAAGTACTTTTAAGATACTGAATGATACATAAAAAATATTTCATAATCTTGAAAAAATATTTCAAGCTATTGACTGGTAGTAAAAATATACTTCAGCATTTTTTTTAAGATTCTAAAATAATTTTTCAAGATCATGAAATATTTTTTTTGTATCAGGCGGATATTCCCAAAGTATCTTTTTAGTAATAATCAGTACCTTGAAATATTTTTAAAATCTTAAAATAATTTTTCAAGAACATGAAGTCATTTTTCAAGATAGGTCAAGATTATCTGAATATCTTTTTAGTACCCGGTAGTAATTAAAATAAAATTATTAAATTAAAAAAAAGAATTTGGTCTTCGAAGCTCTTGTTGACAAACCACATGTGTATTTTTGCACCTTTGAAATGCCACGTCATCGTCCAGTCAGCCAAAAAAGTCAAACTTAACGGTCAAACGGTATTTTTGCACCTAATTTATAACCACATAATCACTTTTGCACCTAAAAAAAGCATTTGCTACTGGGCGCTACTCGGAGAAAAGCACATGTGTATTTTTGCACATTAACCCTATTATTCAATATAATATTGTATAGGTGTGATTAATTTTTAGTCAACATTAAAACGTCATTATTATGTGTGAACCATGATTTGGATTGAATCAAAGGGATTTGTTTGGATTAAAATTTGTGAAAATGATATTTATCTCATCTATATTGCGAATTGAATGAAGTTGGGGTCAGTACATATAATATAATGTAATTTATATTTTGATACGCTTTTACAAAAAAAAAAAAAAAAAAAAAAAAAAAAAAACAATAGTTTGATATAAACTTATTTGAATAATATATTGAAAAGTTTAATAAGTTTTAAATTTAAAGAAAAACTAAAAACTAGAAACCGTAGAAACCAACTTTGTCATCATTTTAGGCTTCAATTAGAATCTTGAGTTCAAAAAGTCAGTTTTGATGACCTAAAAACCAACCCAAACAAAGCCAAATAGAGTTCAAATCTTGCCAATTGAAAAAAAAAAAATCTTTAGGAGATAATATTTCTATATGATCCAATAGTATAAAATATTAGATAAATGTCTTTTAAAAAAAAAAAAAAAAAAGAAATCATAACTATTCTTGTTCATGAATTTAGACAAAGTTCAAAAGTTTTCAAACTTGATATGATCCCAATATTGTAAATATTTATTTTCTTATTGAAAGTTGTGATATATACAGAAAATGGAAAAATCTTTTCTTTGTAGAGTTTCACATTATAGTGAACAAAGAATTCTTTCATTCTATCTTTTTCAATCGTGACAAGCATGTTTGTTCGCGGGATAAACAGTACTATTTCCAAAAACCATATGTTTACAACAAACAAAACGACACGCCACCTCATGCATGATAGTATTCCCAGTAACCATGTAGAAGACCATACATACATAGATACATATATATGAGCACGTATGTGTGTGTGTGTCAATACATATATACAGATATATACACCCATATATACATAGATATATACGGAGGTAGAGTTAGGAAATGTAATTAGGGGCAAAAATTAGATAATAGAACTCAGGTATTCATGAAACTACATTTCAGCCCCATAAAAATTTTAATTTTTTATTTTTAATCCCTCAACGAAACCTTTAGTGGAAACTAAAGTTAAAATATTGAAATTATTATGAGTCTGAAATGTAATTTCATGAACATCTAGATTTTCTTCTATAATTTTAGGGGGCAGGGGCCACATTAGATTCCTTGTCGAATTATTATTATATCTACGTAATAGAATATCTGTTAGAAGCACAAATATAGTACGAACAAGTGATCCGTTTTCAAGGTAAATAATGGAAAAGGATTCTCTAAATTATAGCACATAACCTTGATTATGAAATTCTCAGTTGTTATGCCTTCATAAGATTCTTTTCTCTGCTGCACATGTGTGTGTGTGTATATATGTATGTATGGTCTCTTGGTCTCGGATATTATTGCAGGTCACAACTAGTCTCGGTACCTTTTTATTTTTTAAAAATTTTAGTCATACTGAATGTGGTGACAAAATCTCACAGAGGCTTATGCTTGCTATCTAGCAGCTGGTTTTTTATTTTGTGATTTTTGCTTCTTTTTTTAAAAAAAACAAATTAAATGTTTTTTTTCTGATTTTATTCATAGACACACACATGTTGGACTGGAGGACAACAATCTGTCCAGGAGAATACTGAATAGTAGAGGAAGAGATGTAGATCAATGAACTAATAATAATAAATATAAAATAAAAACACTTAAACAGATATATTATTATTGGGCTACAAAAATTAAGAACAATTTACAAGAAGAATCTGTGATGATCACAATAACAAGCACTATAAATGTTCATGTTTATTTCCCCCCTTACAGATTTGCGTAAGTAGCAAATATATGGGGAGATATATTATTCACCATGACCCCATGCACACAAACCATAACCCCATGCACACAAATGACAAAAGAAACCACAAATTTTAAACGTGTTTAGAAACTAGGGGAAAAAAAGTCGAAAAACCAATTCAAAATGGCCACATCATCGGCTAATTAAGTATACTTATCATGATCAAGCACATTGGAAACCACGAGGAACATTGCGAGAGCAAACATTGACAAGCAAGCTTAGAGAGATAGGAAGGTTGAGGTTAATGCCCAAAATGTTAGCTTTGAGGGCAGTACAGAGGCATACGGCAGCTTCAAGGTCGGCGAGTCCTTGAATCAGAGTGCAGCAAGGGGTCACTGGTGGCTGTCCCAGGGTCACGTTAAGCAAACCGTTAAGAACATTAGCACACACCCCAAATTTTAAGGCATCCCTAGGGCATGTGCCACTTCCACCAGATGGGCTAGGGTTTGGGTTTGGGTTTGGGTTCGGGTTCGGGTTTGGCCTAGGTCTTGGGTTCGGGTTAGGGTTAGGGTAGCCCCCGCATGAGCCGCATGCAGTGACAAGTGAGAAGAAGAGGAGGTTGAGGACAAGGAAAAGGGCAAAAGAGGAAGTTTTGGAAGCCATGGAATAAGATTGAAGCTAAGCACTTAAGAGCTCACAAGTGTTTATAGTAAGAAGACTGCTTGTGAGGATGAAGTTATTTGAAGCGATTGGTAGGGTTTATATAGTGAGGATACGACGTGAAGAATACGTGAAGAATTATATTAAAAAAACATTTTTGAAACTAAAATTAGGGAAATAGGACCATTTTAATTAATTAAGGAAACCATGTGTGAACCAGAAACTTTTAGCTGGCACAGGAAGCTAATAATTTGGCAAAATTTTGGATGTATGTGAGGTAGCCCCTGACATTAAAGCCACATCGATCTGTGTATTTATTTAATTAAATTTTGCACCGTTCGTTATAGAATTATTACACTTCTTATATATATATATATATATATATAGAGAGAGAGAGAGAGAGAGAGAGAGAGAGAGAGAGAGAGAAGCTTTTGCATGTGTGTTTGTGTACTGCGTGTCCCTCGTTTCTTACGTAAGACTCAATACAACTCGAATTATATATTCTGTCTGCCTATTACATTTTTTATAGAAATTTAAGATGAGTTGATGAATCTTATAATAATCCTTGAATACACACACTGACACACACACCTTACTGGTTCGCAGAAAGTTAAAGAGTGACCATATTCAACAAATTGATCATAATATGATTCATATTTTCCAAAATTAAAGGATGTAAGTTTGAATTCCAGTATGCGTATATATTCAAACTTACATGCTTTAATTTTGGAAAATATGAATCATATTATGATCAATTTGTTGAATATGGTCTCTCTTTATCTTTCTGCGAACCAGTAAGGTGTATATATACATACATACAAATACTGAAATTTAAACTTACATGCTTTAATTTTGGAAAATATGAATCATATTATGATCAATTTGTTGAATATATGTTCTCTCTTTAACTTTCTGCGAACCATTAAGGTGTATATATATACATACATACATACAAATACTGAAATTTAAACATGCATGATTTAATTTTGGAAAATATGAATCATATTATGATTAATTTGTTGAATATGTTCTCTCTTTAACTTTCTGCGAACCAGTAAGGTCCTATACTTTCTTTGTCAAAGGAAAAAAAGACAGCATTTATTTTGGCACGAAAGCTTCCTTTGGAACAGGACTCCTCCACTACGGCAACTAGGAAAAATAATGATGAGTGGGTTTGTAAGTGTGTTTGGTCATATACTTTTTGTACATGGTTATTGAATTTTAGTACTTATTAATGTCATATATGTGGGTGCTAGTTAAGTTGCTTGTTTTGGTCATAAATGTGATCTTAATCCATTTTATAACACAAATATATAAAGTTTTCTCAACTCCGATGTAAAACCCTAAAATCCCTACTTATAGTAAAAGCCATATTTTGACAAATACTACATGTTTAATAGAGGAGAGTATGTTGTCTCTAAATTTTGAAAATTTGTTAACTATATTCTTGGCAATTTTCTCTTGGAAATTTAAAATAACCAAAGGGAAATCTTTAAGCCACATTTAAGGATCCTAAAATGCAAATGATTATTATATTAAACCATGGTTCTTGAATAATCAAAAAGAGCAAGATAATGTGATGAAAATACTTAAGAAATTTTTAAGGATTGATAAGCAATTAAGTCTCCACTTAATAATGGTGTAAGCCTACATGATGAATTATGGTGCATAAAGCTTGAGTAAATTAAACACTAAGTCTCCATGATTAGCTAATAAATACAATTAGGAGTTAATTAAGCTTTGCTAATGACACGTAAGCCTTTATGATGTCATCAAAGTGACATCACAAGGATGACATCACAAGAGCTCATGCTTAATGGTGTAGGGCCAAGATTTAATGTAATCAACACAAAATCCAATCTAATGGATAAGGTTCAAGATAAGAGGATAATATATTCACTACTACAAAAAACGTCAAAAACGTCCTGAATTAGAGGCAATTAACGTCCTTTTTGCGAAGGACGTCGACTGAGGTAGTTGAAAAAATACTCTATAAGGCGTCCTATGATAAAAATAGGGACGCCTTTTTTTAGGCGTCCTACTATAGATATAGGACGCCTTTTTTAGGGCGTCCTATGTTAAAAACGGGACGCCTTTTTTAGAGGCGTCCTACAATAGATATAGGACGCCTTAAAAAAGGCGTCCTATGTTAAAAACGGGACGCCTTTTTTAGGGCGTCCCGCAATAGGTATAGGACGCCTTTTTTAGAAGCGTCCTACAATCAAAACAGGACGCCTTTTTGGTTAGAAGGCTCACTTTGGGCGTCCTTATTTGTAATCAGGACGCCTTATATTATAATTTTTTTAAAAAAAAAATGCCCCCCTTTTGAATTGATATAAAACTGAAACCTGTGTGCAATAGAACAATGCAAATAAGACCAACAACATACAGCAACAGCAACAACATCAAAAACCAACAACAAAACAAGGCACTTTGGCAACCAAAGACCAACAACAAGAACAAGGCACTTGGCAACCAGAAAAATACATATATATATGAGATGCAAAAACCAACAACAAGAACAAACAAACAACGACAAGCTAAGTGACCAAAACCTGTAAGACCCAATAAGATAGATCAGTTTAGACCAAAACGCACTTGGCAACTAGCAAGACCAACAACGGCAAGAACAAGTTGTAATCGAAGGTTTATTCCATCACAAATTAGGTGATCCCTTATAGTAGGAATATCCCGTCGAACCCCATTTAAGCAATTAACACATGGACAATAATACATCCCTTTTTTTGTAGCCACATGCCTTCTAGCAAATTCAATAAACTCTTCCACCCCATTCTCATATTCTTCACTAGTTCTCAAAGCATTCATCCAACTATGCCCCATTTTAATACCACCTACGATATTTCCACCAACACTCAAGTTTATATAACGAGAAAACATCAACGACATGCTTTTTTCTCTATCTTTTAAAAAAATTTCGACATTTCCCCTTAAAAGTAATGCATCCCAAATTTTCAACAACAAACAATTTCAACTTAATTCAAGGTGATTCGAACAATATCATCCATTAAATGCATCAATTTCATCATTACAAAATAAAATTGATAGAGGTTGAGTAACTACACTATAAAATGCAAAAAAGGGTTGATATTGATAGACTATGCTCTTACGGCATTATGCTAATCAAAATAACATACAAAGAACCCTACCAATATGGGAAATTGTAAAAATTAAAATTACGAGTACGGATCGAAAACCAACAAAACATAAAGAAAGCAAAGCCGAGCACAACAATATTGAAAGAAAGAACATAAACATATAAATGTGGATTAATGATTCAAGTCTTGTGGATACATACCGATGATCTTAAGAATATGAAGTCTCTCTAGTTGTGGAAAGTAACTACTTGTCTACCTTTAAATTCTGGATCTTGGGCAAAAACGATTGCACGTGCATTTAAAGGATTAACATAGATGCATAAATAACTAGACAAGAACACGAAAACAATTTAAAACAGAAATAAACGAAGAAATCATCATCATCAAAGCCCTGTACAAGTCAAAGTCGAGCACATGGGTGATGGGATTATGGGAAGAGGGAATTTGATTCGATTTGGGAGGAAAAGGAACAAGTCGAGGCTATACATTACATTTACGGGATAAGAGAGACACGAGATCTACAAAAATTGGTAAAATCGAAATAGAAAAGGAGAGACAAACCACAATCGCTCGTCGCTCGATCAGTGGTTCGAAATCGCCGGAGTTGAAGGAACAGGTGGGCCGTGGATGAAGAACCGAGTTGGAGCCCGAGAAGCCTCGGAGGAAGGAAGAGAGCTGGACGAGTGTAGAGGGGAGAGGGACTCACGGGAGAGAAGAGAATGGGCCACAATCACACATTGCCTTGCTTTGCTCAATGAAGTAAATCAACACCTTAGCATTTCCTACAATATACAAGATCATCACAAACAAATCATCACACGGAATGGGGTAAAGAAAAACCAATAATTTCTTGTTTTGCTCACTTAATCATGCATTCAGTAACCTAAGCTGTATGTATCAAGGATTACAAGAGATCATTCATGATAGTCAAAGGTTCTAAAATCATTAACTAAACTCTCTCAAGTTAAGACTGATTTTTCATTTTCATTAAAATTATTAAATGTCCTGTTTATAATTAATGAAAACCATATTTCCAAAGCAATCCTTCAATATACTATGCTAGGTTGTTAGATATATTTCTATTCTAACAACAAACCATCCATTTAATCACTAACAAGATTTTTCTTAATTTCTACAATCAAAATGGCTCTCTCAAGCATCTTCCAATTAAACTACTCTAATCATGTGGTGATCAAGTACAACATAGCATTGAGCACAAAGATAATTAAAATCAACTTATATACTCATCAACCGACAAAACCAAGATAATCTAGTAGTTTGAATTCATACAATGGAGAAAAGCAATCCTAAATGAGAGTTTTTAGCCACTCATGGTCTATACATGCCAAAATCCCAGCAAAAAAAATCAACCATTTGATTTTCAATATCATGAAAGCAAGGGCCAATCTCATACAATGGAGAAAAGTAATCCTAAATGAGAGTTTTTAGCCACTCATGGTCTATACATACCAAAATCCCACTAAAAAAATCAACCATTTGATTTTCAATTTCATATCTAGTAGTTTGAATTCATACAATGGAGAAAAGTAATCCTAAATGAGAGTTTTTAGCAACTCATGGTCTATACATGCCAAAATCCCAGCAAAAGAAATCAACCAAAACAGATTTTTAATATCATGAAAGCAAGGGCCAATCTCAAAAATTTGATTTTCAATATCAAATATGAATAACAGTCCCTATAATCCCTAACTAAAAAAGTGTCATCACATATGAAATTTCCAATGTTTTCAACGCCCAAATAATCAACACATCGACGTAGTTAGAAGAATGGGGTAGTAGTGTGGGTAAACAAAAAACTTAAATATCATACAAGCATTTTTAACTAACAAAATATTACAAGGTGACCAAAGGAAATTTGAATCATGGTTGCTAGATCAAGAGACGAATGTAATAGGAAAGTTAATACTCCTATTAATCATCTATCAAGGATTAACATGAATCAAGAGACCTAAACCAAGAGATCTCATTTAATGACTTCCTTTAAGTGTCCTTAATCTTTCTCTACCTCTCTTCATAGGTCTAAAAAACCATCTACTCACCCCTTCTTCTTAAGGTCTCCACAAGCCTTCTTTGCACATAACCAAACCATCTTAAGCATTTTCTACCATTGCAAAAAAAGGGAGGCAAACAACTTCAACAAAAACAAAGTAGGGAAAACAATCACTAACAGTAGGGGCTATAAAAATACATTATTCACTAACTGCTGCACTTAAAAAGGAGAGAATTTAAACTGGAGAGAATGCAAAACAGGATTCAAATAATATCATGAATCAAAAGATGAAATGTCTTAAATTTTGAAAGAAAGCATTAGAGAGTAAAAACGTTGGAAGGAAAGAAATCAAAATTTCTGAATCAAGTCCTTTTAAAACAGAATTAAGCACGAGAATTCCCAACTCCCCACAAGCAAAATTCTCGCAATCGGCAAGGACCCAATTTTCTAATCAACCAATAATTGCGATCAACACCCGGTTAAATAGTACCTATCTCAAATTGGGCCTTTCACTAGTCATAACCAATGCTGCACCTAAACCCATCAAACAAAAGGAACGTATCACCTTGCTATTCCGTGAGCTATCACATGACAAAATCCCTAATTCAAAGAAATCGTAAAACGAACTCAATCAAAACCAAAGGAAACGAGAATCGGATCGAGAGAGAGAAGATGGAATTTAATAAGAGTAATTGAGGCACGAAGATGGATGGCGAAGTGACTCAACATTCCTCGCAACTACGATTTATGCCTCTTCTTCTCTCAATAGAAAACAACTAGCGAGAAAATATCTTTAGAAGAGTAAAAACGGTACTGAAGTGAAGACGAAGTCGGGCACAAAGCACGGGCTCGTCGGAGAAAGAGAAGGAGGAGGGGAGGCGCCGGGAAACGAGAGAACGCAAGCCGACGGGACGCCGCTAAGAGAGAACGAGACCCACGCACACCGACGGGACTGTCGCGATGGGAAGAGACGGCGGCGCACAAACGGCGCAAATGTGAGAGGAAGGGTTGAGGGCTCAGATGAGAACGAGGTAGGAGAGTGCGGTCGACTATCGCGAAGGCCCAGAAGACACGGAGGAGGAAACGGCGCACAAATGATCAGAGAAGAAGGTAGGGTTGAGGGAATCGAATGAAGCAGAATGAGGGATACGCGTGTGCAAAATAGGGTTTATTTTGCAATAAAGGCGTCTGAAAGCATATTTAGGGCGCCTTAAAAGAATTAAAGGCGTCCCGAAAGTACAATCGGGCGCCTTTAATTCATTAAAGCGTCTGAAGTTGAATCGGGCGCCTTTAATACATTAAAGGCGTCTTGAAGTTGACTCGGGCGCCTTTAATGATTTTAAGGCGTCCGATGTTGAATCGGGCGCCTTTAATTTTTAAAAGCATCCCGATCTTCTATCAGGACGCCTTAAAACTTATTAAACAAATAAAAAATTAATTCCTCATCATTCTTCTGATGCTGGCGCCAAAAAATTTGTGAAATGGCGCCAAGGCGCGCTAAAACATTAATTTTTGGCGGAAAAAATTTTAATTTAAGCGTCCCGAAATTATTGTAGGACGCCTTTATTTATTTTAAACGATCTTAAACTGGTTTTAGGACGCAAAATTTGATAATATCAAGTATTTATTTTACAAAAATGCCACTACGATCACTTTTAACATCCTTTTTAAAAATGAGGAAGTCTTTTAGGGAAGTAGTTACCCTTTTTTGTAGTAGTGTATTTAACAAAATTAAATAATTGCATAATTAAATATAGCACATGGGCTCATAAATGCAAAAATGGAGGAGGATAAATAGGAGGATTTAGTATAAAACTAAAAATAGGATAAAAACACTTGTGCATGGGACCACATGGGCAACAAAATACAAGAAGAGAGGAAAGAGAGAAGTAGAGGTCGACACTTTTGAGAGAAAGAGAGAGAAAAGAGAGGAAAAGGAGAGGAAGAAAAAGAGAGAGAAAGGGAAAGGAAGAGAGAGAGAGAGAAAGAAGAGAGAGAGAGAGTGATTAAAATATAATATTTTTTTCCACAATGTTGAATTTAATTTTGGAAATTAAGATAATTACCTAAATCCTATGTTATTAGAATCAACCAATGAGAGTGTTTTCCTTACCAAATTAAGTCTTCATGAAAGCACAAATTAACATGAGCCATTGATAAGAAAATTTGATCCAAGGGATGTAATCCATGAGCTTTTACTATAAATAGGGGTCTTGCCTCTCCTCATTCTTCACATCAAATCAACCACCAAGTGGTGATTTCTAAGAAGGAGGAAGGAGTTCAAGAGCTTCAAGAGGTAAGCTTGTCTTTAGTTTTTAGTTTATAGTCTTTAGTTCTTATAGTTCTTAGTAGTTCTTGGTAGCTTTAGTAGAATTGTTAGTTTTAATCTTGGAAATAGGTAAAGTAATTTCCCATAATTTTTTTCAAGCCTTATTGCATCGAAAGATGTCTGACAAGGTGGAAACATATTGGGGAGTGACTTCTAGGATTAATAAAACAAGTTAGAGTAAGATGAGAATTCTGGGGTGTTGCTGGGCAATGGGAGTTAGACAGTTAGATAGTGATATTATATATGTAAAATCATCTTCATGAATTCTGAAATAATTCATGAGTGTAATAGACATGTATAGCTTTCCATTGATATAAAAATTCTGGAAATAAGGCTACGTTTTTCTGGAAAATTCTGGGCAGAGGATGAACATCATCAAACTGGGAATGAATCAAAAATTCTGGGTGTAAACCAATATTTTTTTCTCAACAATAGACATTCTGAGGTTTCCAGGAAATTTTACGGATCCTCGTTTCGATTTTTCTAGAATTAATTATGATTTTTCAAAGTTAGACGAAAAATCTGCCCAGAAATACTTGTACCAGCGTTTTTCTACGAAATTTTGGAAATAAGTTGAAAAATAATCCCATCAAGAGTAAAAAGGTCATTATGGACTAAGATGTCTACTAGAATATTATTTGTGAATTAATAAATGCGATATTACCATTATAGGCTATACGTGATCTTACATCGGCAGACGAACGTACCGACATCACCAAACGAAGTTATGGACGCGTACTGTAACACTGACTCTGATGCTTATTGTATGCTTATATGTGATGAATGATTTCATAGACTAAGACTCGGTCTTAGATCACTTGTTTATACATTCACTTTACATGGGTTATAGTCTTGATAACATCGTAGGATTGTTTTCCTAGCGCTGAGGACACTAGTGTACATCGTGGCACTGGTTAGTGCAAACGTGGGTGACTTTACATGTGCTCTGTGCTATGTATTGTTGATATGTTAATCTTGCATCTCTTTGTGATCTTATATATTGATTCTTTTGCTTGTAATGTCATGAATATCTATCATACATATCTTTGTATTACTTAAGCATGAGGTTAACCGTTACACGAGGTCCGATGTGCATTGGACCTCGGCTCTTCTTGTAGCATCGGGTGCGGAGGACCAAAGGTCGTTGACAAGGGTAAGCGCCCGCTTGAGGACCCGGCCGAAGTTTCTTTCTGTTTTTTTTATTGTAAAATATTTTGGAATTATTGGGATGAATGTACCACTACTATAACAAACCATGGATAATATTTTGTAATTTACTCATCGATACTCACTCTTTTGAATTGCTCCGATCGCCACTCGATCAAATTATTTTGAAAACGCTTTAGAAAAATGGGGTGTTACATTTTTGGTATCAAAGCAATTCATTCTGGCACGAATTTAATGAAGTTATTTCAAACAGTCTGGTGTCTAGAAAGGGTTTTGTGGTTGTCAATCAGTCGCTGTTATAAAAATTCTGGAGATAAAGCTACGTTTTTCTGGAAAATTCTGGGCAGAGGATGAACATCATCAAACTGGGAATGAATCACAAATTCTGGGTGTAAACCAATATTTTTCTCAAACATAGACATGCTGAGGTTTCCGGAAATTTTACGGATCCTCGTTTCGATTTTTCTAGAATTAATTATGATTTTTGAAAGTTAGATGAAAATCTGCCCGAGAAATACTTGTACCAGCGTTTTTCTACGAAATTTTGGAAATAAGTTGAAAAATAATCCCACGAAGAGTAAAAAGTTCATTAGGGACTAAGATATCTACTAGAATATTATTTGTGAATTAATAAATGCGATATTACCATTATAGGATATACGTGATCATACACCACCGACGAATGTACCGATATCACCAAACGAAGGTACGGACGCGTACTGTAACACTAACTCTGATGCTTATTGTATGTTTATATGTGATAGATACTTTCATAAAGACATGGACGGGACTCTGTCTCGGGTCATGCACCATGACTAAGTTTATGGGGCTTAGATAACTATTTATACATTCAACTTTATACACGGGTTATGGTTTTGATAATGCCGTTGAGTTTTCCTAGCGCTGAGGACATGACCGTACATCGTGGCACCGGTGAATAGTGCGGACTAGAGATAACGGACATATGCGGTGGGCTGTGTACCGTTATCCGGACAAATCTGTTATGAGTTTTTATGTTGATTATTGCTTTGTAATGTCATGAATATCTGTCATACATAAGCTGTTACATAAGCATGAGGTTAACCGTTACGAGGTTCAATGGTAATTGAACATCAGCCCTCACTATAGCTTCAGGGTTCGGAGGAACCAGGACCGAGGACAAGGGTAAACAGCACGGGTGAGGACACGGGCGGAGAAGATTGTTATGAATTATTGTATCACCATATTATTAAATATTCGGATAATTGTACCAACGTAAATAGCAACCAGACACACTAGCAATGAAGGTTTATCAGATACTCGTTTTTTTTAAATTATTCCGATGCTCTACTCTGATCAAACTATTTTGAAAATACTTTAGAAAATTGGGATGTTACATTTATGACCATATACTTCCCTTCTTCACTTACAAAAACAATTGACTATCCCCTACTTCTCATACAACATGACTATCCACTATCATCGTTATCATTTTGTTCTTTGAACTATTAAATGGTTGCATGAACAATTTACTCATGAACTATCCTCAATTCAGAATATACACAAGAAGTATATTTTCCTCGTGTGAATTACATACAACACATAATTAGCCATAAAACTACAAAATGGTTGTGATGGTCAATAGGGGAGTACAAAGGTGGGACACAGCTGTGGAATGTTGCTGCAAAATAAGCATTGCAATTAAAGCCCATAAAGGAAACTACCAATCAACGCCAAGTTCAAAATGATCAATCAAGTTCCAGAAGTTCAAATCGTTCACATTCTCTGCAGTTCAAAATGCAAATTGCCTACAAATTTAAAAACACCACAGAACAGAGCAGAGTGCACAGGCAGCGAAGCGAACAACAAAACAAAAGCAGAGTGAACTCTGGGTGTGTTTTACAGAACGGCGAAGTGAAGGCGAAAAGCATAATAAACTTGAACGGTGAAAACTAAACAATAAAAGCAAAACTCACGATGAACGGTGAACGGCGAAGAAGAAGAAGGTTTGATTTTAAAACCCTGCGTCCGGCTCTGATTCACGATTACGCCTCTTCGATTTCTGGCAGGAGAACCACACCAACGGTATGTGATTGAAGATGTGAAGTTAGATCGATGTATGCTGCCGTTGGGTCTGAGTCTATTAACATCTCTATGGTTATTGCTCCCACCTTGAAACCATAACCCGTGGCTACTGAGGTTCTATCTATCGTATGGTTCTGTTAAGGAACTAACTCTCAGGTTTTGAAACCTAAGGTACTTTCTCAGGGTTCTTACGCTCGGATACTGGAACCTAGGCAATGCTTAGTCATACATTGACCTAAGCACTATCTCTGCTCTGATTAGATTCGAGCTTACTCTATCTGTTCCCATGGTATTCCAAAGGATTACTATGTTTCATACCTCTAGGTATTTAGGCTTTAGCTCAAAAGATGTCAAATCCTCCACCTACCTCACAGGGATCACTCCTCTGAGATTTCTCTCATCTAAGGAAGATTAACTTCACAGTGTCTATCGGATCTAGGTACTAATACCGGTACACATACTACTGAGTACTGACAATTCTCACAGGTACTAGTATGGCATAACTGCCTCCCCAGAAATATTGGGTTCTTTCCCTTTTTATTTAATGGTCACTACTGTCAAGGACTTAATCAAAAGACCTTCATCCCCGGAGCCATGCCCCATTGCACGCAGGGTGTCTGGCCTCTACAAGGCAGGGATTTTCCTCTCAGGGTAACTTGGTAAGTTACTGTTTCTACAAGGAAACTAAATTAATAATCACTGTCTACAGGAAAACCTAAGCAGTATCGACTTCTTTGTACCGCTTCCCTTGAAACAGGGCGGGGATTTAACTCAGACTCCAATTTCTATATCAGAAGTCCTAGACCTGAGCAACAGAACCCATATTCTATGTTATCTACTATATCTCCGAGTCTTAGTTTATCCAATCCCTATCCTTTTTTTCCTTAGGGTATATGTCCTTTTTGTATCACAATACTAGTATCATATCAGTACTCTTTTTCAAAAATATGCTCCAAGTTTAAAAAGGCTTAGAGCCTAACTTAGTTAATCAACCGATTGGCCAGGTAGGTGTCTATCATGGGAGCCTCACCGTGCTAGGGTGACTGATTGGCTGATCCACATAGACTAGCCCTAACTTCGGCACCAAAAGGTTTGGAATAACTTTGTCAGATCTATGCCAGGACAACTGCCTTGATACCAAAATGTCACATCCCAATTTTTGAAAGCGTTTTCATAATAGTTTGATCAGAGTAGAGCATCGGAAGTATTTAAATTGCAGAGTAACTGATAATCATCCACTGTAATGTATTTGTTTGCTGATAGTAAGAGCTGAGGTTCAATACCCATTGAACCTCAGGTAACGGTTAACCTCATGCTTATGTGTGACAAAATATGTATGACAGATATTCATAACATTACAGCATTAACCAATACATAGCACACAGCAAATGTAAGGTTACAAGAATACATAAGCACACAGCAGATGTAATGTCAATCACAACAACAGTACATAGCACACAAGACATGCACGATCAACCATGTTTGCACTAACCGATGTCACGAAAGCTTCTCGTGTCCTCAGTGCTAGGAAAACTCAACGGCATTACCAAGACAACCCGTATAAATAAAGCTGAATGTATAAACAGTGAACTAAGACGAGTCTTAGACACGGTGCATGACCCAAGACAAAGTCCTGTCCACGACTCTATGAAATAGTCTATCACATATAAGCATACAATAAGCATCAGAGTTAGTGTTACAGTACGCGAACGTACCTTAGTCATGATGTCGGTACGTTGACGTTTGGACTGTGATCGTGTTCAATCTATAATGGTAATGTCATATCTATTAATTCCCAATAACTTCCTAGTAGATATCCTAGTCACTAATGACCTTTTTACCCTTGGTAGGATTATCTCTCAACTTATCATCACATTTAATTCTTCAAAAACGCTGGTCAAGAATTCTGGACAGATTTTTATCTAACTTTGAAAAATCATAATTAATTCTAGAAAAAGCAAAATGAGGATCCGTAAAATTCCTTGGAATCCTTAAGATGTCTATTTTCAAATAAAAATAATCAATTTTCCCATATTACACGGACTACTCCCAGGTTTAAAGTTTTGAGCCTCCGCCCAGAATTTTTTCTGAAATTTGTAGCCCAACCTCTCTAAAAAAATCATTTTAACATGTTCTTGGCATATTTAAAAATCCCTATGAGTCTACTATAACCATGAATTTTCCCAGAATTTTGTGACTATATTTTCAATATGAAATTTTGGCATATTCATCACTGATTCCAGAATTTTCAAAACCGATGAAATTTCGCGAACTTTGTTACTTTGATGATTTCCTTCCAAAAATTTTGCTATATAACCTCTCTTATCATTTTTTCAAAACTAAGCCAATTTTGACCATAAAAACATGTAAATAAAATTTATTCTAGAATATTTAAGATCTACACTACTTCTATCTAAGAATTCTAAAAACTAAAGACTAGAAACTAAAACTAAAGACAAGCTTACCTCTTGAAGCTCTTGAACTCCTTCCTCCTTCTTAGAAATCACCACTTGGTGGTTGATTTGGTGTGAAGAATGAGGAGAGGCAAGGCCTCTATTTATAGGGAAAATCTCAAGGTTAAAATGGTAATCTCAAGCCCAATGTGGGCCCCACCATTTGCCTCTTCCTTAATCTCAACCATTAGATCTAAACTTAATCAAGAAGTTTTAATCCTCACCCTTCATTATAAAGCATGTGCTCTTGTGATGTCATCCTTGTGATGTCATCTTGATGACATCATCAAAGCTTAGGTGTCATTGTTGATTAATTTACTTTAATGAAATCTATTTTTGGTTGCTTGATCAATTACCAATACTTTTGAATTCTGTGTATGTATTTTGATTAGTAGTTGGGTATCAAGATTTATGGTCTAATTAGATTTCCCTGGTTGTACTAAGCTTATTCTTCAACGTTTGCAAAAATAGCCTTTACTAGGCTTACTTTCGAGGTTAAATTATGTGGGTTCAAGATAAGTCCTTATATTTTCTCCAAGGTTCCTACTTCTTCACAACTATTTAAATTTGTATAAATTCTCACTTTATTTGTTGTTTTGAGTTCTTCTTGTGTACATCGATGTTTCTTGTATTTCAAACCATTATCCAATTTACTCTAGGATTTCAAACTTTATCAAATTTGCTTTAATTTTCTTTTTCTCTCTCTTGAATACTAGACACACACACATGCACAACAACTCTCCCTTCATCTTTTTTTATGTTCAATATGTGTTTTACTTATCTCACAAAATCAAGAAGAAAGTCCTCTCATTGGTTGATAAATTTTCACAAGGATTTCACTTTATGAAATTAAATTAAAGCCTTAGGATTTAACTTTACTAGATTGAATCCAAACCTTTAATTTTTGTTAATCTCTTATTGGTCCAATTAATTTCATGAGGATTAAGAATATTTTCTTGATTTATCATTGGCCAATTCAATTTCATAAGGATTTGGCTTTATGAGGCTTAATTAAGGCCTTTGGATTTGGCCTTATTAAATTTAATCTTAGCCCTCCATATCTAATCTTAATTAGCATCTAATAAAGTAGTTAAGTGTGATTGTCAAAATATGATTGGTTCTAAGATTAATTAGAAACCACTTCTATGCTAATCCTAGTCCTTCACTAGCCCTTGTTTCTTAATTAAAGTAATACATCCTTAATTATGCCTTTAACATATGCCACTAAATTAATTGTGAATGTTTATGAAAATAATTCAATTAACATAGATTGAATCCACTAATTGTTGGCAATTTTCTCTAATTGGTTTAATTATTTCCTCACAACTTTTTAGCTTTTCATGGCCATTTATGCACCATGTATTAATTAAATAATTATAGGGCAATTTATGATCCCTAAAATTGGATTTTTGCCTCTTTAAATTCTAAGGAAAATAAACAAATAAATTACTAATTAGAGACAACATACTTTCCTATTCTAAATAGGTATTATTTGGCCAAATTATAATATTTAAGAGGCATATGAATTTTGGGGTATTACACCCCCAAGTCTTATACCTGCGTCCGCCTCTGGGGTGAACTATATACTTTACATATATAAATAAATTGAAGTATATTATTAATGAGTAATGAGATTATTTAATGATGTAATACTATATGGTAGTTCCTGAAGAGTTAACATAAATTTTCTTTTCAAGCGGAAGAAAATTACTTATCAAAGTATAGAGTATAAAGTACTTGAGTTTTAAAAGGTTTGAAAATGATAGTCCAAATTGAATTGAAATCCATGATTGTATTTGAAGTATGAAGTACTTGAGTTTTAAAGTGAAATATAGGTTATTGACCTACTATATACTGATTTGTCTTTGAAATATAGATATAGAAGAAGTATGCTTGTATGACTTGCCCTTAAGGGGGAGATTATTAGAATACAAGTGTGAGCTAATTTTTTAAAAGTTGTACTCATATACTTCCCACACAAAACCTAATAGATCAAATCTCTCAAAATGAATGTCATATTATGCTTTAAATCAATATGTTTTGGAAATTGAAAAGTTTATGATTGGTTGAGGCATATGTTACAGTAAACTTTTGATCCAAACTAATTTATTATTGACATGATTTGTTTGATCATCTGAGTCATATATAATGCAACAAATTATTAAAATATATATATATTATGTATTGACATCCATTGAAGAACTAGAAGATTCTTCCTGAATTGCTAATATATTATTCAAGAATTATTAGGTGTTGCTTGTTCCCAAAAAAAAAAAAAAAAATTGACTATGAGAATATCATTAGTTATGATTAGCAATGGATCTCTGCATTTCTAGAAATATATCAAATAGAATTATATAGGCCCATTGAAATAGCATCTAGACCATACAATTGTTTGATAAATTTGAAAGATGCAGCTATAAGATGTACATGTGAGATTACAATAAGTTTGCAACCTGAAGTTTGCAAGAATGTTTATATAATCGTTAGTTTAAGCACACAATTTTTAGATCATACGATATAGAAATCATGTATTAAAGCCTCTATAAATAGCTAGATAACACTTATGAGAACAAAATCTCTATTTCAATATTGACATATTTAATTTTACATATTGCAAAGCACTTATACACATCAAGCCAACAAAATTCTCCCAATAAAATTGGCTTTTGGTCAGGAGCTAGACAAATTCCCTCTTAAAAGGTTTGAATGTGCAATTCTTATTAATCCACCATAAAGTACATAGATGGTTATAGAAAGAAAGTTGAGATAAATGATAGGTAAGGACCTCATTCTTCTTGTTTGAAATTTATTAAGGAAACAAATAAATTTAGGAGACTTATACTTCATGATTAGTCAATTGTCATTTGACATTGCTTTCCTAACATGAGGGGGAGAAATTGAATAGGTGGAAGAAAAAAAATACATGGAGTGCATTATTATTTTAAGTATATATCCTAGAATATGGAAGTATGAACCAGAAGCTCATCATGCATTCATGAAATATTATCAAATATTTGCCATATGGAATTACAGACCTAAATGAGATTTACTAAATCTCATATATTAGCTAAAAATGCTCCAATCAGTATAAATACAAGTGAGACATGCTCGAAACATGAAAAAGATTCAAAATATAAAGATTATGGATAAATTGGAGCATATAATTAAGACGATTATATTAAGAAGGCAAGTACTCAAGAAGAATGCTGAGACATAACTAATTGCAAAAACATTAAGAGAGGTTCAAGTACCTGAAAAGTAATATAGATTTTGTTAAGTTATGTCGCAATTGAAAAAATAGAATCGAAAAGATATAATTGTCGACAACAATTTTGAAAATGATATCACGTGATCAAATGAAAATGATATATAAAGATATACTCCCTCCGGTCCTAATTATAGGAGCTATTTACTAGAATTTGGAGAGATTAAGGAGAGAAGTTAAATTAGTTAATTATAATTATTTTCCAAAGATACCCCTCTGAAAATTGAAAATTACATAAGACAAAATTAATATTACAAGTTATGGGGGTAAAAGCCACTCAGCTTACATGATAACATAATACTTTGCTAATATAGTTATTCCAAGCAACTAATCATCATTTCTTTGTTCGCGTAGAGAAATTGCGATCAAATCTTAGTATTTCTTAAGGAAATACCTGAACCAACAGTATTAGTGTATATAGTAGATTTAATTATGATCAAGTTTATTTTTTTATTGTTGGAAAAAAGATAATGAAATTAATGTTTTATTAGGTTATTTTAGGGGGAAAAATTAATCACTTTGACGGATAGTTACAAAAAAAATATTTTTAAAGGAATATTAAAATTATTTTATTTAAAAATAAAAAATAACATAGAATCTTTAAAATTATTTTATTTAAATAAAATAAAATAAAATCTCTCTCTTGATAGAATATAAGCGTGTTGTTAAATTAATTATTGTGGAAGAAGTATTAGTAGGGGTAATATGGGGAAAATATGACAAAAATTGCTCAAAATTATTTTATAAGAAAAAATTATAATTGAGGTGTATATAACATTAATGAGTTGCAAACATTATTTACTTTATAAAATATATAGGTGTACTATTAAATTATTATTGTCTTTAATTATTGTTAAGAAATTATAAATAGAGGTATTATAGGAAAAAATTGACAAAAGTTAATACTTGCTCTTATAATTAGGACCAAAACTAACTTCAAAAAGTGTTCTTATAATTAGGACCGGAGGAAGTATTATAAGAAGTAGACATAAAGATTATTGGCAAGAAGCAATGAAAATATGATTATATTATGATAATTAAGGACTTGCAGTCCAAGCATTGGAAATATGATAATATTCTAGCATATATAAATATTTATGTGTTTGTGTGATATGATTATGATGAAATATATGATTTTGTAGTTGATACAATAATTTTATATATATTATTAGTCCGCGCGTTTATGAAAGAAAAATTATGAGTCTACTAGATATTGTTATATATAGCCTATGCATATTGCTCACTAAATAATGAAGTTTGCATAAGAATCTTCAAAGGATCCAAAATACCAAAAGCACATCCAAAGATGATTTTCCTTGCAAAATATATATTATTTGATATTCTAGAAGTACCTTATATATTTATGAAAACATTTAGAGATCATGTTAATATTGTATTTATTATGATTTTACTGGTAAAATCCAGTTCTTGCATGGACACAATGGATCATGAAAATAAGATTGGGTGATTTTTATGATAATTCGTTTATTATTCCACAGCGAACAATATAATCTTTGGTGGGTAAAAGGAATATATGCTCCAAAAGACATTGAAAGCGATGTTGTCAACATCAGGAGTAAAACTGACATCATCAAGAGAGTGACTTGATAGATACTGTACTCTTTTTACCTTGTCTTGGTTTTATCCCACTGGGTTTTCCTAGAAAGGTTTTTAATGAGGCAGCAATGGACATTGTATCATCAATGAATGATGTACTTTTTTCTTTGGCTAGATTTTTATCTCAACGGGTTTTTCCAAGTTAAAGTTTTTAACGAATCACATTCATAGTGGATATCCAAAAGGAAGTGTTATAAATGTATTAATTTTGTGGATATCCATTAACTCATGATATTTGGTGGTGACCCTTGGAGCTCTATAAATAGAAGCTCTGTACAAAGCATTGCAATTATACAAGAATCACAACAAAAATGAGAATTACTCCTCCTCTTTTCTCTCTAGAGACTGGAATTCTCTCTTTCTTTTCTTGTTCTTCGTTCTTATTCCAAATTTTGTTTATTTTCATAACAATTTTCTCTATAATGTAATTAATCACAATCATTTGTGATTATCATTAATTAATGATTATTATAATGATGAAAAGAGTCACGGGCTTCATCCTTGATGGGTTCCACTAAAACTTGATTCAGAGTTGATGGATCAATATCAAGGGTTTTTGGAACCAGTGGGCGCTCAGCTTTACTTTTTTTTTTTTTTTTTTTTTTTTTTTTGAAAAAAAAACTAGTATAGGTCCGCAAGAGGTCAAGTATTTATTAATATGTTGTTATGTAAAAAATCATTTAGATCTCCAAGGAAATAATCAAAATATTAAATTAAATATTTACTAAATATTTTGTACCTACCTCTCCTATTGTTAACTTACAAAATATTTTGTAACTACCTTCCTTATTATCGTCTCGTTTTCTTTTCTTTCTTTCTTTTTTTGTGTTTTGAGCCTGTCATTTTGTTGATGTGTCAGCCAGAGAAACGCTTATTACTCTACTTTTATACAGTTATTATGATTATTATTGGCACCTTGTGGACCCAGCTACCACATAATAAATTAATTGAATGTAGCCATAGTGTTAATGGAGATCTCTAGATCACAAGCAACCAAAGATGGATCAACACAGCTACTTGATGAATACTACCTCACGTCCTTGATACAAAATCTCATTATTAATGTAAATTGCATTAAGAATGAGATCTTATATTAAAGAACAGATCAGGTAGTACCAATTGGGTTTGGGTTTAGTGGAAGAGACTCATTTATCAGTAAACCAATGTTAGAGTCCTCATGTCCCATCCTGAAAATTTAGGGGTAACTAGCATAGAATGTGATGGACTTACATTCTTAAAGCCTTAAAACAAATATAAACAAGTGCATCATATATAATTATAATAATACTGAATATGCATAAATCACTTCTAGTTCATATATAAGCTACTTCTTCATTACGAAATTTGTAGAAATCTCAATAGTCTCTTTTTGCAAGTCAGACTTTCTAAAATTTCTACAATTGCCTACAAGAACAATATAGTGTGCGGACCTTTGCTCCACAAGAATACATATATTTACATATATTTCAAGATCATCAGAAAGTTACAAGGATCCTTTCTATAGACTATAAGGAACATCTAAACTACATAAGAAAATACATAAATATAAACTTGTATTTTACAGCAGTTAGCAGCTTTTTCCAAAATATATCTACAAGCTTTCATCAGCAATAGGGTCTTCACTATTTAGTTAGAGATGCAAGGTCATGAATTCTGTCTAAGACCAAAATAACTTTATGGTGAATAACGTTCCATATATATAGAAATAATAAAATGCTCAAATAAATAGATTAGACAAACTTAACCTTGAGTAACACAAGAGTATAAATTTCAGCTTCCAAAGTATAAAACCATAGACATAAATTGAAATAATGTAAAAGATCATTGAATGAATCAAACCATATATATAATTAAACCGCTTGTTAAAAGAAACAAATAAATCTCAAATTCTATCTTTTCATAGGACTTCAACAGAATCAAGGGTGGAATTAGGGGGACTAGGGGTGGCCCCCAAAATTACAAAATGTGACCCAGATTTTTAGAAAACTATAATTTAAGTCTCATAAAAATTTCACCATTTTCAATTTAGTCCCTACTAAAAGTTTCATGGAGGGACTAAATTGAAAATATTGAGATGTTTATGGGGTTAACATGTAATTTCATGAACATTTGGGTTTTATTCTATATTTTTTGCCCCCTAATGCAATTTCTGGCTCCGCCCCTGAACATAATGCATAACAAGTGTGGACACACAACCATGAGAGATAGTAACCAAGCACGGCCGGAGGCCACAAAAACAAGTGTGGACACACAGCCACAAGGTAAATAACCAAACGCGGCTGGAGGCCATGAAAACAAGCGCATGTACATGACTCATGAATAACAAGTGTAATAACAAATCCCATGCATATCAACCGTGAGCATTGTACCCACGAATGTCAAGCAAACTCGATTTAACCATTGTGCACCTAGGACAAACAGTACTGCTGTTAGTAACTAGGGTTCTGTATTTAGTCCTATCAAAAAGTTTTCCAGCATTCTTGTGGTAAATTTTCCTTAAATAAACCAAACTCTTCCTTTAACAATAAAAATCAAGAAGGATATTGCATAATTAAAGACTCCAGCATGAAAGTTCACAAGAATGACTCAAACACTTTCAAGCACAATAACAATAGTTTGTAGCTGAATGATTCATAATATAAAATTTGAGCCTAAAAAGTTATAAATATCATATCAGAATCTCGCTTCCATATTCCATGCACAAATATTCATTACAAATAGCAAGGAAAAGTAATATATATAACATTAAATAAAATCCTTATCTTATTAAACACTTAAGTATTAATAAGCAAAGTAAATAATTCCTACAAGCTTACTTTGATGATATAGTATTGAAAGTTCATTATAAACAACGGAGAGAAACAAATAACCTTAATATAAACTTAGTATTTACTCATTTCAATATCAATGGAGAACTGAAATAAATAAATAAATAAATACTTCTTAATGAAATCGTACTCAATAATTGTGGCAACTAAATAAAAATATCAAGTAGTAAGGATATCAATGAGCAAGACTTTTTTTTTGGTATAGCATCGGGCATTTAACCCATCATCCAGTGAGCGAGACTTTATTTACTCACCTGCTGCATTCCCATTTATATCACTCTTTCCTAGATATAAGCTTCCAACATATCCACTCCGTACTCTCCTAGTATCCCAAAAACAAATTATTAATATTCCCACTATAATTTTGTACAAAATATTCATGTCTTGTTATTAAGAAAAATCTTTCTTGGTAGTCTTTCCCTTGACATTTGTTCAATTACTAACATAATCCCAATCTTCATGAATTACTCAACAAAATAACTATCAACACCCAGCAAACACATCCAACATTATCATATCAATTAGAAAAATATATAAAAGATCTTAACTTTAATCCTCCTCAAATTAGATATAATATTGAATTCAATGACTATTATACACACCATAGCTAAGTAGCCATTCCAATGACAATAAAATCAAATATAAAAGAAAATATCTTGCTCTTCTTTTCGGTCCATACTTCCAAGTTTAACAAATACCACAGTCATCACAGCTATCTTACAACACACGTGTAACTCTTCTCTCCTTCAAGCATTTCATCAAACTCTTTGTAGGCATTCATTATTAAGTCATAAAACAAACATCTCCAACACACTTATTTCCTACAATAATTTAAAATTCATCTACCAATCACTTCATCACCTTAAGGACGATCAATGTTTAACACTTTATTTATAAATTACCAATTCTATCATCTCTTTAAGAAACAAAAGATTTCTCAAGATTCTCTCAATTCAAAAATTGATTCATGTTACAACAATAATTTATAACTATCCATTTTAACTCTAAATTCTCACTTTAAACATTTTATTGAACAAGTATCCTAGCTTACTGGTCCTAAACTTGAGGATCACTCAACAAATAAAAAAGATTACCTGAGTCAAATAGAAAGTATCTAAAATAACAAATAAATATTTATTCCTAATCATCCATTATCCCATTATTCTATCAATTATTTTCTGGACTATTACACCTCGTTAAAAGAGATGCTCACATTTAGTGTTTGATCCTATGATTATCTACAAATATCCATGTTTAGAAAAAAATTTGCGTTTCCAATAGAGATCTGTTGAATCTTATTTTCTTTATTGTCCACATATTTGATATATCAATGCCATTACCAATATCGATCAATATAAAATTTATGAAATTCATACAAATTATAAATAATAATAAAAAATACTACGATATCTTAAGAAAGGAATGTGATCAAAAAAGTTCCAATAATAAGTTAGCAGTATAGACTTGTTGACATTTACTTGCATTAGAACTTGTCATTGTATGTTATTCGCTTATGTATTTTGGAAATTTTTGGTGATATTCATTCTTTGTGACTTCATGATGATTTTTCCCAAGTAATATAGATGTTCTTTAAATCCTCCATGATGAGAGGATTATTCTTTTAATATATATATATATATATAGACACACAATAAATCTACCGGAAGCGTAAGTGCTATTGATTATATGTCTTTCCTATGGCTTCTCTTTTTCTTTTATTTACAGCTATTATCTCTCTTAAGTTTTTCAATTCTTCAATATGTTCTTTTGAATAAGTCATATACTCTTTGAATTACTATTCATCCCGTTTATCACACGGGAAAAATCCAGTCTTATGAAATATAAGTTTATAGTAAGTTGGATTATTTATTAGGTTTTGATTTTGTAACTTATCCCTTAGACTTTGTTTAATGCGTGTGAGTTACTTGGTAAAGAAAACATTTGATTGCCTAATTGATTTTTTTTTTTTTAAAAAAAAAAAAATGTATATGTCTTATTTTATTGAAAAAGAGGACGAAAAAGAAAAAGGTTGCAATAGAAATGTTAATCACGGTACTAAACTAACGAAGATAAGAGGAGGGATGACACAGACAAAGAAAAAGAACAATATGGAATAGGGTTTACAGCATTCTCTCAATTTGTGAAGTTGGTGACATCGTCGAAGGTATTTACAAATTTCAGAATGTTGAAAATCTAAAATTGGCTTATTATTATTATTATTATTATTATTATTATTATTATCATTTTTTTGAACGATTAAAATTTGGCCTTGAAAGCAACTTGCCATATGGAGACTAATGAACAATAAAACAACAGCATTGGACTTTTCACTATTTATGTCAGTTAATAAAAATTTCATTGATTTGTTTTTTTACTCGGATGAGGGTAGGCAAAGTTATTAGTGAGGCCTCAAATCTTAAAACAATAATGCAAACAAGAGAAGCTCAAATTTTCCTAATTTGGAATAGGAATATTGAACTGAATCCACACAAGACAAGCTAGCATGATTCCTCCAAATAAGAATTAAGAAATCTTAAAATTTTGTTTTAACATGAAGCTAAGGAATCTTAATATTGACAGGTCAGATAGTTTACAGCCAGTGAATTAGGGTCAATAGAATTTTACATTAAATTAACTTAGCCAAAAGTAGTTTAGTCACGTTTTTAGTGAAAGTAACAATCTTGGTATATACAAAAAAAAAAAAAAAAAAAAAAAAAATCACGTTTTTATTAATTGAATATTTATAAGAATGTTCATACAAACTAGCTATTAGCCTCTTAATCCATAGAGCTATATATAGTGATTAATATAGAATAATGGTCATTTGGACTTTGCAAGATGCTCTTGTATATAGAAGTCGATTTTATTTTTGGCATATATATGGAGCATCAATTAGTGTTACTATATATGCAAGCTATTTATTTTAAATTTTTTATTCTCATGATTTAATTTTAAATTATGAGTGAGTTGAATCTTAAATTAAAAATAAAAAAAACTAATCAAAATTTTGAATGAACACTACTACAAAATAGGGCTTTTAGATCGCCACATTTAGAACGGATGTAGAGGATCATATCTAAAAAGTATGACCTGTAATAGTTTCATAAATATAAAGAACTTTTTAGAAAGATTCCTCTAATATGATGATTAAAAGATATTATTTAGATTGGTATCAAAACAACCGTTCTAAAAAGTTTTTTAAAAAAAATTATATATGTCGATTACTTTTAACACCGGTTGTTATGTTTAACCAGTTTAAAAGATAAAACTTTTAAGACCAGTTGTTAATAATAACCGGTCTAAAATACAAGAAATAAAAAAAACAAATTTATTACTTTTAAGGACTGGTTGTTAAGAATAATCAGTCTAAAAGGTGAATTTCTAAGACCGGTTATTGAGAATATCCTGTCTAAAATATTATCCCCAAATTACAACTTGCTCACTATATCCTCTCTTCTTTGTGTCGAAAACTGAAATTGCTCTATCTAAACCTCTTTTTCTGTTGTGAACCTCTCTTTCTCACCCACCACCACCATCCTCTGTTACTTTTGCTTTCCCTCAGGCATTCGTTTCTCCCAACACTTCTCTCAACCTCCACTCCTGTCAAAAAAATGAAGGATCAAAGCGAATCTAGTTCTTTTCAAGGCACACCAGCTACTAGTGTGAATCAAAGCAAGCCTGAAACATCTCAAAGTGAGCCTAATAACCTATCTTTACAGGCAGAAAGAAGAGGTACACGATTGAGAGAGATTGCCCTAAGTCAGAGTGCTAGGCAAAAGATCCTGATTAAGTTTGATAAATATTGGAAACCTATTGGCTCTAATGCAAACCGACATATGAGTTATGATTAAGTTTGATAAATATTGGAAACCTATTGGCTCTAATGCAAACCGATATGAGTTATGATTAAGTTGATAAATATTGGAAACCTATTGGCTCTAATGCAAACCGATATATGAGTTATGATTAAGTTTGATAAATATTGGAAACCTATTGACTCTAATGCAAACCGATATATGAGTTATGTCGCCCTCCTAGTATGCAATAAGCCTTGCATGTTTATAGATGAGTGAAAAATGTCGATTGCGAGGTAAAGGATCATATTTGAGACAATATCCGACTCACATACAATGTTCCCGGTTAATGCTCAACCCACTACTACAAAACATAATTCCCACGTGGGTAAATAATTTGAAAAGAGACATAAAATGACAATTTCATAAATATAAATAATAAATAGCGGCTTAACCACGTCATTTTTTATTGTATAAATGAAAGTTATATTATTAAACTTACCTGTGGTTTAAAGAGACTATTAAAAATAGTAATAGATGGTGCAGTGATTTCAATATTCATAATTCTATAGAAATGTGAAAGTCAGATTTATCCTTTTTGAAATAAAAAAAGAAACAACATAAACGGGTATCGGTGAGTTTTAAAAAAAGAGAAAAGAAGACATGATATATTTGGCTAATCGAGTCCTTGTGAATGCAAAAAAATTTATCTAGGAGAGGTCCCTGCTTCGGCGTCTGATAGAATCTCGAAATAGTTGCACACTTTGTCACCATTTTTTAATATATAAAAAATCCCACACACTAGTGCTCCTATTTTTGTTGCGACTAGCCGGGGCAGATTTTGGGGGGGCTAGGGGTGGCCCCCGCCCCCTAAAATTACACAATGAACCCAAAATTTTTAGGAATTATGCTTTAGCCTCATAAAAGTTTCAATCTTTTCACTTTAATCCCTATTTAAAAATCTCATAAAGGGACTAAAATGAAAATATTGAAATATTTCTGAGGCTAAAGCATAATTTTCCTAAAATCTTGGGTCCAATTCTGTAATTTCACCCCCCAAATACCTTCACTTAGTTTTATTCTGTAATTTTATTTCTTATTCCTGGCTCCGCCCTTGGCGACTAGCACTAATTATTGTGGCCGAAAAGTTTCATTGTGAGGGGTGAGGAAGCTCATGGTGAGAGAGGAGACTAGGTGGCAAGTTGTTATCATGGAACTGAGGAGGAGGGAAGGCGTCGGCAGAGAGAAGTTGTTATTGTGGAATTGAAAAGACAGTCATGTATTAATTCCTAGATTTAATATGGGCTTACCAGTTCGAATTTGAAAATACCAAGTTCAGATATGAATTTTATAACTATCTATTTAAAATTGACTACTTGCAATACTGAGAAAACAAACACGTATTAATTCATAGACTTGACATGGGTTTATCAAGTTTAGATTAGAAAATACCAAGTTCAGATATGAAAATCACCACTATCCATTTGTTATTGACCACTTGTGAAAATAAGAATAAGGCTTGGATTAATTCCTATACTAATTAATATGGATTTATCAAGTTCATATATGGAAATCACCACTATCATTTGCTATTGACCACTTGTGAAAATGAGAATAAGGTGTGGTTTAATTGCTAGACTTGATATGAATATACCTTGTTTGGATTTGAAAATAACAATTCCCACACGTTGAAATGCATGTAACGATTAACAATTGTTTATAAGAACACAACAACTTAACCTTAGGCATTACCCAAACACCAGTAAGGCCATGACAACATAATGGTATAATGATATTCAATGACAAGTGGACATTAAAATATTACTTCCAGTTAATGTTCTTTTGTCAATGACATCACCCTATATATTACTTATAAAATATGAGGTATGAAATTATAGAGTTACTGAACCTGACCATGTAAACAATTAATAATTGATCAGAAGCAAATAGCAACTTGAGATTAGGCATTACCCAAAAACTAGTAAGGCCATCACAGTAACCAATTTTATAATATTCAATGACAAGTGGACATAAAGATAGAGGTTCCGGCCACTTAATGACAGCAACCGTACCAGATGCCTTCTTCTGAGTTTCCCTGCAACAATCGGCCATTTCCAAGATTTGATCACTCTAAAAATCACACAATGATATACCCATATGAAAAAGGTTACACCTTGAGCTCACAATCTTTAGCTCCCTCCAAGCTAAAACCATATATGTTTCATAATAGCATTCGAACTTCTATATCCTACCATTTTCATCTATCAACGTTCACCTCCCTCCAAGCTAAAAACCCAGCTGCCCAGTAAAGACACCCATCAAAATGAAGACCAACAACGCCACGGTTAGGATCGTTGATGAAGAGAATATTGTGGTGTCAAAAATTACTTACTACACTTCCTTTCCATGCCTTCAACTGTGCTTCCTCCTCTCTTGCCTCCCACCTCACGCAACCTTTCTCTTTCTTATTGATTCTTTTCTTTTTGTTTTCAGATGGATATTTCTGTCATTTCCTTTTGATTTCAAAAAGGATAAATCAAGAACTTACACTTTGATATTATGGAAATTGGAATCACCTCTCTGTCTTTTACTATTTTTAATGGTCTTTATAAGGGATTTTCCCTTAAATTTAAAGAAGTTTAATAATTATTCAATAGCCTTGACGAGCCATATTTGTTACCCAAAAATCATTTAAGTGGGTCAGCCCAGCTGATTATTTAGAGAAGGGAAGCCCAAATCTAAGAGTATTGCTCATACAGGCTCGGATCCCTGGATATTTACAAGGACCCGCCCGAAAGTGTATGTCTAACCGTCAAAGACTTAATATGCTTCAATCAAAAATCTTAGGCATTAAACATCAAATACTAGGATGCAATAAAAAGCTTGTTTTGATGATAGCACACAAAAGAATATGAGCTTTTCCCCTTTAACAAAAATTCTTTTCCGATACCGACATGGTTTAGATCTAATAGAAGGGGTTAGTTTCTTACATCATGAAGAGTTAAAGTTCGACTTCTACTGAAAGAAGAGCCCACATTTAGTACCTGACAATATCTTGAAAGAGTTTGTCCCAAAAAGAAGGGTAGATACGCCAGGTAAGAAAATAATTCTTTTCCAATCCATTATATATAGGAAGAAACCCATATTTCAAAATTTTATAATAAAATAATTTGCAAATAACCTTGTATTATAATAACATAAAAGTCCCTTATAAGTAGGTGGTGTTGTGCCTATTTGGAGGTTTCCAAAACCTAAGTTTTGTCATCACAAGTCTGCCTTTTTTTTTTAGAAACTATTCTACATCAAACCTAGGTTTTGCAAAAGTTTGTCAAACACCCATTTTTATCTAAAAGCTATTCTCCAAAAATCATTTTTACCTCATAAATCTCAAAAACTATTCTCCAAAAGTCATTTTTACCTCGTAAATCGTTTTGTACAAAGCATATTGTCTTTGCTGCATTTGGAAGATTTTTTCATTTTAATATCTGTTTGTTGGTTAGGAGTCAGTTTCTCCACAAGTACAGCATGGTGCTTGGAATTCCATATGATGAAAGCTATAATCAGCCTTTTCGATCCTTCATATGGAAGAGGGTATGCTGGTTCTGCTCCATTTCAGCAACCTCAACAACCTAATTTGTTTGTTCCATCACAGGCACCTCAGGTTCACCAAGCTCCTGAGGTATATTGTCTACCCCATGCCATTAAAAAGGGGCGGTTGTAGCCTCCTGTTGATATTCTTTAATCATATAATTGTTTTATTTTGAAAATTAAATGTGAGCCTCGATGTTGTTTCATAATAAGTTACACTTAAATGCTCATCTCTTTGGTCATCTTTGGACTACTTGTAGATTTTTTTTTTTGATTGAAAGAGGCAAGCCGAAGCTTGAAGAGTTACAGAAGGAAGCTAGACCAAAAAGTCTAGACCTTGATACAAAAAACAAAAAACACTAGGAATTACAAGCGAGCTGGTCCCTTAAAACCATAGGGAGACATCCTGTTGGAATTGTGGGAGCTAAGACCACATCAACACTATCAGTAACATCTTGGCCCATCTTGGCCATATAGTCCGCGCAAGCAATGTTTTCTCTAGGCGTATGGCGAATCTCCACGCTCCAATCCTGAAGAAGGAGATCACGAATGTCCCTAATGATGTCCCTAAACGGGTGATCAGCGTAATGATCTCTCATAATGATGTTGATGGCATCAAGAGAGTCAGAGTATAGGATGACACTTTGAATACCCATCCGGCGGGCCACGGTCAGTCCAGTCATAATGGCTTGAATCTCCGCTTCCGTAATGAAACTGATGCCCGAGGGATTTGTGAAATCCCATCGACCATTGACCTTGGGAGTTCCTAATCACTCCTCCACATGCTTTGCTTGGTGTTGATGATAAACCGATCCGTCTACATCCAAGCGAACCATGTTTGTAGGAGGGGGGTCCAAGTCTTCTCTTCAAACCTATTCAAATGGAAAATTTCATGAGTTAGAGATTGATTAACAGTATTTTCCATCAGGAGGTAATGACACAAATGTAACATCTCCCTGGTATCCATGTCTTCGCCTTTGAAGAGGAACTTGCATCTAGTGGTCCAAAGTATCCAGCATCCCAAGCTAAAGATTCTTGGCCATGAATAATCCTGCAATCTCTCTTTACTAGGGTTATGGTTCGTGTTCCAATTGAGCCAATCCTGCAAGTTACCTGCAAAAAACTGAGAGAAAAAGTTAGCATGTAAGATTTGTCTCCATAGGTTCTTAGCTCTGTGGCAGTCCCTGATGGCATGAAGTACACTTTCCTCCCTATTGCACGAGAAAGGGCAAAGGTTGTCACTAGCAAACCCTCTTCTGGCTCTGAGGAAGGTCGTGACGAGCCTCTCATGACCCACCTGCCACATTAAAAACTTAACTTTTTCGGGGACTTGCCATTTCCAAATTCGGGTCCAAAAGTGATTAACGTTAGGCACGCGACAATCCGACAGATAATGGTAAGCAGATTTGACGGAGAAGTAGCCATCTTTAGCACCTCTCCAAGTGAAGCAATCAGGAAGATTATTCGCAGGTGGGCGCATTTTAGAGATAATATCTATGATAGAGGGATGCAGGATGCCATACCACCTACAAATGTCCCATCTTCCATCAGCCAAAATGTAGTCTTTTACCATTTCGCTCTCATTTATCAAGGAAGGGTTGGAGGCAAAGGCTATAAGGGGGCGGTCAAGAGGAAGCCAAAGATCATGCAAGAACTTGCTTCCCGCACCATTATTAACCTTCCTTCCAACTCCCGCAATAAACTTATCCCAGACCTCCACAATCGCCTTCCAGGCAGAGGAAGAGCTTCACTTCTTAGAGACATAAGGCACAGGGGAACTGCCACAATTATACTTCGACCAAAGACATCGCACCCACAAAGCATCCTTATTCATCAAAAGATTCTAACGAGTTTCATAATGAAAGCTTTATTACGCGGCGGAGATTCTTGAACCCAAGACCCCGTTCTTTTTGGCTTGAGTGATTTTATCCCGAGGCAATGAGGTGCATTTTCTTCATCTCATCATCTTGAGACCAGAGAAATTTTCTGGAAATCTTATCAAGCTCATTTATAGTGCAGACCGGAAGGAGAGTTGATTGCATGCAGAACTCGGAAGGGAGGATAAGACAGATTTGATCAAGACTAAGCAACCTCGCAATAGTCAAAAACCCGCTTTTTCCACATTGAAAGCTTCTTTCTAGCCTTTTGAACAACGAGGTTGGTAAGTATCTCTCGTAACACGCTTATGGATGATTGGCATCCCTAAGTATTTCCCCAAATCGGGGAGCAATTCCAATCCCAAGCATCTAGCTAAGTTCGAGAGCACGATTAAAGTTAACATTTTTAGAGCGAAACATTCGTGATTTTGCAAGGTTGATTCTCGTGACCGGAAATCTCACAAAAGCTCGCATCACTTTGCAAACTTTGAACTTTTGGCTGGAGGAAGCCTCAAGAAAGAGAATAAGATCATCGGCAAAGAAAAGATGGGAGATATGAGGTCCACCTCTTTTGAAGGAGAACGGTTTCCACCTCCGAGCAGCACATTCAGCTTTTGATAAGATGTCCCAGACGTTCCATACACGAAACAAAAATATAGGGACTCAACGGGTCACCTTGCGACTCCCTTGAAGGAGAAAAGGAAGGACTTTCATCTCCGTTCCGAGAGAATAGACATGGAATTGGTAGAGATACGTGCCATGATGAGCTCAATGAGGTTGTCTTTCGGCTTAAGGCGGGAGAGTGTTCGATAAAGTCCCAATCAAGCTGTCGAAAGCTTTTTCCATATCAATCTTGATAGCAACATATCCTTTCTTTCGACGCTTGATTCCCATAGAGTGGATGATCTCTTGAGCGATTAAAATATTATCACAAAGTTGACTGTTAGTAATAAAAACCGCATTGCTCGGGACTTATAATGTCGGGCATGATCCTCTCAAATCTAGTTGCCAAAATTTTTGTGATGATTTTGAAACTAACATTGCGAGAGGAAATAGGACGGAAGTCTCTCAACGTAGAGGGATTGTCAACCTTCGGTATAAGGACGACCTTAGACTTGTTAATACCAGCCATATTAGATGGGTTATTGAAGCATTCTTCCACAAACTCACAAATTTTAGGTCCGACAATACTCCACTGGGTCTGGAAAAAATGAGCCTGAAGACCATCCGGGCCCGGGGCTTTAAATGCACCCATAGCAAAAACAGCATTTTTTATTTCAAGGCTGGTAACTCTCATAGACAGCATGTCAAGGTCACAAGGCTACTTGTAGATTAAACACATTACTTTTCCATATTTCAGGCAGCTACCAATCCATACTCCCTGCCACATCCCAAATGGGTTTGGTTCATGGCCAGAAGTTGCCACAGGCTGTGGTGCCAACTCCAAATTCTAGGGGATTCGCCCACGTCTCCAGTTCTGGTGTCACACAAAGTCCTGGCATTGGATCAATTCAGTCTCCCAGTCCCCCTCAGGCGGCTCCTGCACCAGCTGCTCCACCTCCAACTGTGCAAACAGCTGATACTTCAAATGTGCCTGGTAAAATTTTTTGTCAGTTGGAAAATTTTCATTTATTCTAAAAGATTTATGATTTCATTTTTGTATCTCGCGTCGCTAGAACATACTGCTAGTTACTCATTTGATTTGTTAAGCATCAGCATCCACTACTGTTTTGGTTAGTTAAAGGAGCACCCTGATTTGAGAGAATAAATTGCACAAACGTGCGCACCTCCATGCATGTGTGTTGAGCATAATTAAAGTCACAAAAGGAATTTTTGGCCAAGCATTTTTAAGTTAAGAATAGCTGGAAGATGCTGTATATTCTAATGATTCATTTCCCCCCTTATAATTGATTTTCCTGGATCCTTTTTTTATAGTTCCAGAACCGTCATAATTGAAATGTTTGAATGCTTTTCTTTTGTTCATTGTTTTCTTAGATAATGACCTATTGACCTGTACAACATTTCGTGGGAAGAAGAAATGATTCTGTACTTTAATGTCTGAACTAAAGAATGTTTTGTCTATGTACATTTCGTAGGAAGAAGAACTGATTCTGTACATTTTTGAGCCATCTAGTAAAGGAACTACGCCGGGAGAAAATTATGGTCTGTGTAGATAAGAATCTGAACTAAAGAATGTTTGTCTTTGTCTCGTAGAAACTAAACAATGTTTTGCATTAGAATATTTAGCTGGTAATTTTGTAATATGATATTGCAACAGTTTCATACTTGATTCATGAAGTTCCATTCCGTGAAAAGGTAGATATTACATTTATCTTAGTTCCATTCCGTTGGCAACAAAACCCCTCCCATCGTTATCTCTATCGCTGTGAAAGGAGAGGAGAGTCAGGGACTGAGAGGGTACGATGCTTGCTTGGTGTTCGCATGAGATGGTGCCGAACAGATCCGGAGATGGCGGCAGTCGGGGCAGGAGCGCGTTGGGAGGGGGAGATTTTTTTTTTTTTTTTTTTTTTTTTGCCGTTTTACTCTTAAGACGGGATACTTAACAAATCCGGTATAAAAAGTTTTACTTTTAAGACCTCATATTTTAAAAATTCAGTCTTAAAAATCTTAAATTTAAGACGGATGTTTTAAAAGTCTGGTCTTAAAAGTATTTTTTTAAGACCGGTTGCTCATCCGGTCTTAAAAGTAATAGATTTTTTAAACCACTTATATCGAGACTAGTTCCAGATCTGATCTTAGAGTCCCGTTAAACTCATCTCATCAGTTGTAAAATCGGATAAACCCATGATTTTATATATTTAGTTGATTGACAAGAACTTTAGTCACTTTGGAGTTAAATCACAAATTTTACTTTGAGTTAAAATGAAATATAGTGTAAATAACTCAAGACCGTTCTCTTGTCAATGAGTCTTTTATTTTGAATTCTTTATATTAAACTAAATGCTAAAAACATGGTTAGAAACGAGGTTTTGAAATTGGTTTTCTTTAAACTAATATTATTGAAAATAAAGCTATTTCTAATCTTTTTTTTGGATTTTTTGAAAAACAAAGAAGAAATGTTTTGGATGAAAAAGGATAATATGATAAAATGAGTCTTGGTAATAAAGTTGGTGGCTTTCCTAACTTCTCAAAAATAACTTAGGAGTTAATTTTTTTTATCAAGTCAAGTTGAAAACCTCAAGTAATCGTATTAAGTCCAATTTATCTAATTAATGACTAATCCTACAATCACATTCATAATCATCTCTTAGATAAATTGTTAAAAACCACTTCATGTTTGTTTGAAAATCATTTTAAAGCACTTTTTTCCTCTTAAATAAGTGTAAAATCGCAACACTCAATGTGAATAAATTCAACCACACACCATAATAATCACATATAATGCATAATCTCATTAAAACATAAGGAAATATGTTCAATACTAAATCCAAGTGCATCAACAACAAAATTCAAGACTAGAGCAATCTATAGATAAATAACCACTCATCTAAGTCCTCTACTCACGTATCAACAAAGAATCATCATCAATAGATCCAAATACATGATAAAAGCTAATTAAAAAACTAATAAACTCCTCTTTATAGCACATTGAAGCTCTAGCCACTTTCAAACTCACCAAAATCAAGAGATTTAGCTACTCATTAGCTTAATCTAGGGGAGGAGGGAGGGGAGGGCTAGGGGTGGCCCCTCCCCTTAAATTATAAAAAATGACCCAAGTTTTTAAGAAATTGCATTTCAACTTTATAAAAATTTCAATATTTTCACTTTAGTCCTTATTAAAAGTTTCGTGGAGGGACTATAATGAATATCTTGAAATGTCTATAGGTCTTAGATGTAATTTTATGAATATTTAGATTCAATTCTATAATTTTCGCCCCCGCAATTGCACTTCCTGGCTCCGCCCATCAAAGCTTCTTCAAAACTTAAATAGTCCATCAAACAAGAGTGGAAAGACTATGAAACCAGAATCACACAAGCTCGACGGAATCTGCAGAAGCTCGTCGGAATACGATCTAAAACTGCCAGGCTGTGTTCTTGGAGAAGAATAAGGTCGAGTCTGCCATGGCGTTCTGTTATCCCAGAGAGAGAAGTAGAAGGGCAAATATGCGGCTCTGTAATTTGAGCTCCCAAATTCAGTCTGTGTAACTTCACCGGAGAACTTGGTCTATGTAACTTTGCCAGAGAGGAGGAAGAAGGTGCGGGTGAATGACGGAGCACGGAGGAGTTAGTGAAGGGCCAAGGTGTCGATCTTCTCCCTATCCTCCGAACTCGAGCTCTCTCATCTCACGACGCTAAAGCTCTCGTCTTACTGGTTGTGGTAGTAGAAGGTGTAGGCCGAGTGAAGGCGAGGTGTTGAGAGGAAAAGGATCGAAGGTCCTTTTCTTTTGGTTCGATGGTCTTTCCACTTCGTGTTTTGCGGCGCCCTCTGTATTTCCTTTTTACATGAAGAAGAAGGAGGCTCGGGGGAAGAAGCACAGTGACTGACCAGGGATCTAACGAAAATTTTCAAAATTTATGTGGCTTAAGACTGAAATTTTTAAAAGATATGGGCATTTTATGTAATTTTTAAAAAGCTCCAAATGTATTGCTTGTGAATAAATATTGATGAGACCAATATTGAAGACCCTCAACACGAGAGTGAAATGGGAGAAACATTATTGCTTAGAAAAAAGAAACAAACATTGAAAATGAAAGAAATGCTAGTGAATGTGAATATAACAAAATAGTTGGAAACCTACAACACTTTCCAATGTAAATCGGTATTGGTTTTTGTGGCCTAAATCAAGAAGTTATCATAATTTAAAATTATATCCATAAATGAAGAAGTTATCATAATTCGTATAGTCTTTTTCACCAAAATACATGATAAATATTAGGAGATTTTGGTTTGGATCCATTAATCGATAAATATAACTGATTGATGATTATTTTATAATTATTTTATATTTCTTCAAAATTGATTGATTAAATAATTATATTTCAAAATGATTTGATTATTTCTTAAATTTTATTTATTATTTATACAATTTATTGATTTGATGATTTGATTTAGAAATAGTGACATGATCGTCCCATATTATAAATGGTTATTTTCTAATTTCCTTTTTTATATTTCCTCATATATTTGAAAATGTTTTGATTATTTCTTAAATTTCCTTTATGATTGATGAAAAATATGGATATTGATTTGATTTAGAAATAGTGATATCACCCAACATTATAATTTATAGATGATTATTTACTGATATTTTCTCGTTTCCTTTATTTATATATATTTTTTAAATTGTAATTTTCATATTAGATATATTAAGCAATTATATTAGTTCATGGCCTCCTCTTTATATTGATAAACTACTTAATTAGATAGAAAATTCATGCCCCCTCTGTTTACTTTTCCCCCATGAAGAACTTTAACATTTTGATTATGCTCATTACATTTTTTTATGTTGATTTTGGTAATTCTTCCTTTTCGTTAAAAGCATCTGATTTATCATTTTTCAAGTCAAGAATAGTGCCCCACACATCCTCATATTTGTCCTAAATCAATTTCATTAAATATTTACATCACTTCATTTTAATTAACATATTGTATACTTTTTTTTATCAACGATCAAAATGCATTAACATATTGTTTACACTTAGAATTATTAATCAATATAATTTCAACCAAAAAATAATTATTAATCAATTTAATATAAATTATAGTAGCTCAGTCTGTATATTATGACCAAAGGATATTCATAAGTGGCAAAAAATTATAAAATCAAACTTAAATATGCAGGTCCAAAAGATAGATATGATGTTATAGGTGTATGGCCAAATATAACGTGAAAACACGGAACACAATTAAAAGTAAAGTAGATTCGAAACCTAGACTACATTTGAAAACTCAACAATACATGGGAACTCATTTTTCTATTTTTATGTTCTTGATGATTGCTTTATAAAGGTAGAGGTGGACATATCAAACAATCCCACATCCCCATTATCAATCAAAGGAGTGTCGAATCTCTTCTTTCTCTTTGAAGGAGTGGCTGAAGATTCTGTTGACTGAACAATTAAAAGGTTATTATCGTTTTGAACATTTTCTTCAGACATCAATGTTGTCAAAGGGTTTGAGGCTCGTGTTTCTATTTTGGAGGGCTAGCAAAATAGACCCAAGGAATAAATGAAACGGCACACAAATGAATATATAATCAGTACTCATTCATAATATGTGCCACTATTAACTAAATCATTTTCTTCCTCTCAATTCTGACTATGTAAACCAAACTACTGGATGTATATGTGATGTTGCTCTGCTTGAATTTAAGTCTAACAATAATTTATCTTTCATCAACACAACGCTCTAATTTCTCTGGGAATTAGAAAAGTGAAGGTATTGTGCGGAGGATCAATTTTCTTCTCAGGAATCAAATTAATGGTCACCCTTATCAAGATATCATTTATAAAGTACTATAAAAATTTAATATAGAGATTGAACTATATATATATATATATATATATTATATATATATATATATTGTTTATTGAGAATCTAATAGTACTGCTAACAATTTAATTAAGAAGGGGCGTTTAATTTCTTATATTTTTTAATATTTGTTCAACCTCCTAAGGTTTTTTCCCTTCCTTTGAACTTTGTATTGTTTAGGTTCCACTGGGAATGAAGTCTTCAGTTTTATTTAAAGAAAAAACAGAAAAATATTTCACCGGCACGTTGTGATTTCCTACACGCTGAATCACCTAAGCAAAACCCTACCTCTATAGCTATGAGAATATATATTTTGAGATATCAATGAGCCTAAGAAGTGCCGAAGTCTAAAAGCATGACGCATATTGTCGGATTAATTTACTTAATTTCTCTATTTATTTCAAATCAACTTGCTTTCTCTTCAAGAACTTAATTTGTTAAGGATTACCAAAGCTTCAAGCTTGTTTTAAATAGCTCTTGTTTATATTATCATTTTTCAAATACTCATATTATTTTATTTATAAGGCAGAGAGAAGTTTGTTTTGGTCCTAATTATAAAATAACTCATAAAAGTTTTCAGAGAGAAAAGTTTATTTTTCAATGATATTGACTTTATTTTCATGAGTTATATTATTGTATATTAAATAGGGATAATGTTGAAAAGTAATTAAATTTTAAGGGAGAGTTAATGGGATTTAAGTTTTTTTTTCCTCTATGTGAAGTGATTTGTTAATAGGACCATAGAAGTATAGGTTGAATCTTAAATTTCTAATAGTAGAAGCCTATTTATATATAAATGATTTCAAGGAGACTTTTTCCCCAGTACAGCTTAGGTTAAGACCGCACCTTCTCACAACTAGGTACATCATATTATTCAATATTGTATAGGTGTGATTAATTTTTAGTCAACCTGAAAACGTCATTATTATGTGTGAACCATGATTTGGATTGAGTGAAAGGGATTTGTTTGGATTAAAATGTGTAAAAATGATATTTATCTCATGTATATTGCGAATCGAATGAAGTTGGGGTCAGTACATATAATATAATGTTAATTTATATTTTGATACGCTTTTATAAATAAATAAATAAATAATTGTTTGATATGAACTTATTTGAATAATATTTTGAAAATTTGCATAATTTTTAATTCTGAAGAAAAGCTAAAAACTAGAAACCCTAGAAACCAACTTTGTCATCATTTTAGGCTTCAATTAGCATTTTTTGAGTTCAAAAAGTCAGTTTTTATGACCTAAAAACCAACCCAAACAAAGCCAGAGTTCAAATCAATTGCCAATGAAAAAAAAAAGAAATTCGTTAGAAGATAATATTCCAATATGATCCAATAGTACAAAATATTAGATAACTGTATTTAGACAAAGTTCAGCAGTTTTCAAACTTGATATGATCCCAATATTGTAAAAATTTATTTTCTTATTGAAAGTTGTGATATATACAGAATATGGAAAAATCTTCACCTTTTGTAAATTTTCACATGAAAGTGAACAATGAATTCTTTCATTCTATCTTTTTCAATCGTGACAAGCATGTTTGTTCGCCCCGGATCACGGGATAAACAGTAGTATTTCAAAAAACCTGTTTACAACAAAGAAAACGACACGCCACCTCATGCATGATAGTATTCCCGTAACCATGTAGAAGACCATATATATATATATATATATATAATTAGTCATACTGAATGTGGTGACAAAATCTCAGAGGCTTATGCTTGCTATCTAGCAGCTGGTTTTTAATTGTTGTGCTTTTTTGTTTTGGTTTTTAAGAAAATAAATGAATATTTTTTTCCGATTTTATTCACACACACACATATATGTTGGCCTGGAGGACAGGAGAAGAGAACAATATGGCCAAGTGAATACTGAATAGTAGAGGAAGAGATGGAGATCAATGAACTAATAATAACACACATAAAATAGAAACACTGAAAACAGATATATTATTATTAGGCTACAAAAATCAAGAATAAATTACAAGAAGAATCTGTGATTATCACTATAACAAGCACTATAAATGTTCATGTCTATTCCCCCACCCCCCCCCCCAACAAATTTACGTAAGTAGTAAATATATCGGGAGATATATTATTCACCGGAACCCCATGCACACAAATGACAAAAGAAACCACAAATATTAAACAAGGTATTTGGAAACTAGGGACAAAAAAGTCGAAAAACCAATCGAAACTGGCCACATCATCATCATCGTCATCTGCTAATTAAGTATACTTATCATGATCAAGCGCATTGGAAACCACGAGGAACATTGCGAGAGCAAACATTGAGAAGCAAGCTGAGAGAGATAGGAAGGTTGAGGTTAATGCCCAAAATGTTAGCTTTAAGGGCAGTGCAGAGACATACGGCAGCTTCAAGGTCGACCAGTCCTTGAAGCAGAGTGCAGCAAGGGGCCACTGGTGGCTGTCCAAGGGTCACGTTAAGCAAACCGTTAAGAACATTAGCACACACCCCAAGTTTTAAGGCATCCCTAGGGCATGTGCCACTTCCACCAGACGGGCTAGGGTTTGGATTTGGCCTGGGCCTTGGGTTTGGGTTTGGCCTGGGCCTTGGGTTCGGGTTGGGGTAGCCCCCGCATGAGCCACATGCAGTGACAAGTGAGAAGAAGAGGAGGTTGAGGACAAGGAAAAGGGCAAAAGAGGAAGTTTTGGAAGCCATGGAAGAAGATCGAAGCTAAGCACTTAAGAGCTCACAAGTTTTTATAGTAAGAAGATTGCTTGTGAGGATGGAGTTATTTGAAGCGAATGGTAGGGTTTATATAGGGAGGATATGACGTGAAGAATTATATTAAAAAAAATTTTTGAAACGTAAAATTAGGGCATCAATAGGACCATTTTAATTAATTAAGGAAACCATGTGTGAACTAGAAACTTTTAGCTGGCACAGGAAGCAGATAATTTGGCAGAATTTTGGATGTTTGTGAGGTAGCCACTGACATAAAGCTATATCGATCTGTGTATTTATTTAATTAAATTTTGCACCGGTCGATAGCGATATTCGATTCCAATGGGAAAAAAGGTACTAAATAGAATTATTACAGTTCTCTCTCCCCCTCTCTCTCTCTCTATATATATATATATATATTATATCATTGAAGCTTTTGCATGTGGGTTTGTGTACTGCCTGTCCCTCGCTTCTTAAGTAAGACTCAATACAGCTCAAATTATATATTCGCTCTCAATTTCTGTCTGCCTATTACATTTTTAATAGAAATTTAAAATGAGTTGATAAATCTTATAATAATCCTTGAATACACACACGCACGCTGAAATTCAAACTTACATGCTTTAATTTTGGAAAGTATGAATCATATCATGATCAATTTGTTGAATATGGTCTCTCTTTAACTTTCTGTGAACCAGTAAGCTGGTAGAACACGAAAGCTTCCTTTGGAACAGGACCCTTTTGTTTGACATTCGCACTCCTCCACTACCTCAACTAGGAAAAATAATGATGAGTGGGTTTTTGTGTGTGTGTCCGTGTTCATATACTTTTTGTACATGGTTATCCAATTTTAGTACTCATTAGTGTCTTAAATGTGAGAGCCAGTTGAGTTGTTCGTATTGATCCTAAATGTAAGATTTTAATCCATTTTAATACATAAATTTAAAAAGTTTTCTCAAACTAAAATTTTCTTCATTGCATGTTTTGCAAGGGTTTTCATAAATGGGGATGATGACTATAGGAAAGCCGACACATTATAAATAACTAATATAACTATTTATATTAGGTTAATTAATATAATGTTTGGTTCTTATAGTTTATCCTTATTTTGGTTTTGGTCTCTCAAAGGATAAAATGGTTCAAGTTTTTCATAAACTACATTGACTAAAGTTTTAGCGATATAAATAAACTTGAGAGATCAAAACTCATGATTGAAAATTATATATAGGGGCCAAAACTGAAATGAGGACAAATTACTAAACCTCATATTAATTCATAACTAATTTTCTTAATATATGTGAATTAGGAGTATTATTAAAACTCATGGGTACGTGTTCACTGTTCAGGGCTGAAGAAGGTGCGGGTAATATCATTTTCAATGACTCATTGGATAGTTCCCATCAAGATCATACGAACAAAACAAAAATCCTTTAATATATAGTTAAAGTTAATCCTGTATAGCCTATTTGGAGTTGTGGGAACTAATATATATTGTTTATTTCACTCCCCAAGATTATCTTGATTGCTTTTTGTGTTGTGTTTCTATTCGGTGATCGTTAATATATTTTGGATTCATTCTTACCATCTTAATATGTATTGTGTTGCGTAATATAATTTTCCTTTCGAGTAAGAAAAGATTATTCATGTTCAATTAACGCAAAAGGTGACATCAATGAAAATATAGGGCTTGTGTGATTTTATTATCTATTTTTTTGGTTCTCAGAAATAGTTTCATAAAACAGTTTTTTGGAAACAAGTTTCAATAATAATAATAATAAAATAATAATAATAATAATAATAAAATCTGTTTGGATAGTTGTTTTGAAAAATCTGTTTTTAAAGTGGCGTGACAAAAGTGCGGTCACCAATGGTGACATGGTAGTGTAGTGCGATAGCAGATAAGTGGCTGCCTCAAAAAATAAAAATAAGAAAGAAAAATAAATAAATAAATAACTAAAAACAACTTTTTGTTCTTTTGTTTTAAAAAGAATTTTTTGATAACAGTTTTTCAAACAGATTTTATTATATTATTCTATTGTTTTTAAAAAAAATCAAACAGGCCCATAGTTTCACGAGAGTTTTCCAACGTTGATTATTTTACTCAAAATTATTGAGTTCGATTTTTATAAAAACAAGAAGGAAACTAAATCATTCAGTAAATTATAGCTCAGCCAGCTACACAAACCCAAGAGTTCCACGTGCATTGGTACTTTTCAACAACTTATTTCCTGCAGCAAAAAATAAAAATAAAAATCTTGGGTTAAAATAATTATTTTCTCTATAATGTAATTAATCACAATCATTTGTGGTTATCATTAATTAATGATTAATTATAATGGTGAGAAGAGTCACGGGCTTCAATTCATCCATGATGGGTTTCACCAAAACCTGATTCTGTCGATGGATCAATAACGAGGGTTCTCGAAACCAGTGTGCCCTCTGCTTTTACTTTTTTTATTTTAAATTATTATAATTGGCACCGAGTGGAGCCATCTAAATCCACCCATATAATAAATTAATTGAATGTAGCCAGTGTTAGTGGAGATCTCTAGATCACATGCAACCATAGATGGATCAACACCGCTACTTGATTCAATAATCATTTATTTTTATTAAATTGAGTATAAATAATACTACCTCATTTCCTTGACATAAAATCTCATTATTAATGTAAATTGCATTAAGAATAAGATCTTATATTAAAGAATGAAGGTAAAGAACGAAAGTAGTACCAACCATTGATTTTGTGACTTAAGGACTTTGTTTAATTCGTGTGAGAGTTACTTGGTAGAGAAAACTTTGATTTTCTAATTGATTTTTTTAATTAAAAAAAATTGTATATGTCTTATTTTATTAAAAAAGAGGATGAAAAAGAAAAAGGTTGCAATAGAAATGTTAATCACGGTGATAAACTAATGAAGATAATTGGAGGGATGACACAGACAAAGAAAAAGAACAATCTGGAATAGGGTTTACAGCATTTTCTCAATTTGTGCAGTTGGTGACACTGTCGAAGGTATTTACAAATTTCAGAATGTTGAAAATCTAAAATTGGCTATTATTATTATTATTATTATTATGTATTTTGACCGATTAAAAAATTTGGCCTTGAAAGCAACTTGCCATGGAGGCTAATGAACAATAAAACAAAAGCCTTGAACTTTTCACTATTTTTGTCAGTTAATAAAAACTTCAATGATTTGTTTTTTCACTAGGATGAGGGTAGGCAAAGTTATTTTATTTTATTGCTATAAAGCAAAGTTATTAGTGAGGCCTCAAATCTTAAAACATTGATGCAAACAATAGAAGCTCAGATTTTCTTAATTTGGAATAGGAATATTGAACTAAATCCAGAAAAGAAAAGCTAGCATCATTGCTCCAAATAAGAATTAAGAAATCTTAAAATTTTGTTTTAACATGAAGGAATCTTATATTAATTGACACGTCATACAGTTTACAGCCAATGAATTAGGGTCAATAGAATTTTTCATTACATTAACTTAGCCAAAAGTGGTTTAGTCACATTTTTTTTAGTGCAGATTACAATCTAAGAATACAAAAAATAAAAAATTAATTAATTTAATAATTATAAGAGTGGTCAGACAAACGAGCTATTAGCCTCTTAAACCATATAGCTATATATAGTGATTAATATAGAATAATGGTCATTTGGACTTTACAAGATGCTCTTGTATATAGAAGTTGATTTTTGGCATATATATGGAGTCTCAATCAGTGTTGCTATATATGCAATCTATTTATTTTTTTTTTTTTTATTCTCATGATTTAATTTTAAATTATGAGTGAGTTGAATCATGACTAGAAAAAAAGTACTAATCAAAATTCTTAATGGAACAAGTATTTAATTATTTTCATACAACTACGGAAAATATTATCACTCTCATAAATTTATTTAATAAAAATTCTAGTGCACTATTTAACAAATTGCACTAATTTTTAATTTTGGAATAAATTATAGATGACCTTGGTTCCTATGGCTCACCAAGAGTCCAAGACAATTAGACAAGTCTTAGTGCTCAACCCACTACTACAAAACATAATTTCCACGTGGGTAAATAATTTGAAAAGCGACAAAAAATGAAAATTTTATAAATTAAAATAATAAATAGCGGGTTAACCACGTCGGTTTTTATTGTATAAATGAAAGTTATATTATTAAACTTACCTGTGCTTTAAATGAAAAACGAAGTATATAGTAAGAACTTTGTAGTTTCTACGTCAGTTGTTAAATTAAATTTAGGGAAAATCCTTTAAAAAGACTATTAAAAATAGTAATAGGCCGAGTGGTGATTCCAATATTCATAATACTATAGAAATGTAAGGGTCATATTTATTTTTTTTGAAATAAAAAACAAATAACATCAAATGGGTATCAGTCAGTTTTAAAAAAGAGAAAATAAGACACGATATATCAGTCGGCGGGGAGAAGTTTTTATTGTGGAACTGAAAAGATAGGCATATGTTAATTTCTAGACTTGATATAGGTTTATCAAGTTTAGATTTGAAAATACCAAGTTCAGATATGAAAATCACCACTATCCATTTACTATTGAAAATTTGTGAAAATGAGAATAAGGTGTGAATTAATTGCTAGACTTGATATGAAAATACCTTGTTTGGATTTGAAAATAACAGTTCCCAGAGGTTGAAATGCATGTAATGATTAACAATTGTTCATAAGAACATAACAACTTAACCTTAGGCATTACCGAAACACCAGCAAGGTCATGACAATATAATGGTATTATGATATTCAATGACAAGGGGACATTAAAATATTACTTCCAGTTAATGTTCCTTTGTCACTGACATCACCCTATATTTCCTGCATACCTTTTCCATAACTAACTTTGTCCTTTTAACCGTATTCCTCTTCCATTTCCCTTAGTTTTCAAGGCTTTCTCTTCATCCGAATACTGCGTCTTACTTGGGTTTTTCTATGATTTGGGCTTTTTTTCCCATGCTTCAAGCCCACAGTGTTATGGTCCATTGCAATACTCTCCAGCTGAATGAGAACCTTGTCCTCAAGGTTCAAGTCAGGATATAGTGCAAAGAGCATGTTAGTAGTTTCCAATGTTGGGTCAGGATATTCATCCCAACGGATTAAACACTGATGCCCCTGTTGACCATTAAGGAGGATCGTACGGTGACAAAAGATTTCCGTACTCACAGTGTAAGTAGTGGCAATGGAAAATAAAGTGAATCCTTTTGATCGCCATGAAATTGTTTTAAAACAGAAACATGAATACGACGGTGATCAGGCAGAGCAAGACGATATGCAACCTAGCCAATTCGTTCTGCGATTTGAAAAGGCCCAAAATATTGCATAGAAATCTTATGATATTTCCATAGGTGAAAAAAGTGTTGGTGATAAGGTTGAAGTTTCACCAAAACCTTCATAAAAAAAAAAAAAGTTTCACCAAAATCCAGTCATTGACCTAAACACGACATCGGTGCGATGTTAATTTATCAGCGTAAAACTTTTGGTGTTGTTGAGCTCGATGTAAATTGTGTTTTAACAAAATAAGGACTTCATCATGTTTGTGTAATTGAGTGTAGTCAACTGGAGTATTAGCCGCTGAAGAATGTCGTAAAACAGGGGGCGAATCCCGACTATACACCACTTTAAAAGGGACTATGCCAATGGAAGATTTGGAAAGAGGAACTGTACGAAAACTCAGCGCCCATGGTAAATAAGAGAGCCACCGCTGAGGATACTCATAGACATAAAGCCGTAAGTAAATTTCGAGGCATTTATTAAGAGCCTTGGATTGGCTGTCAATTTCTGGATGGTATGCCGAATTAAGACAGAGTTGGGTACCTTGTTGTTCCATCAAATGACGCTAAAATAAACCCGTAAAGGCCTTGTCATGATCAGATATAAGAGTCTGAGGCAAGCCATGTAGATGGACGATGTTCTGTAGAAAGGATTCAGTAACTGATTGACTGGAATAATGAACAGGTAATGGAGCAGAGTGGGCATACTTGGATAGTCGATCGATGACAACCATGATAACAGAATACGCTTTGATCATTGGAAGTCCAATAACAAAATCCATAGATACATCCTCCCATATACGTTCAGGAATGAGTAATGGGTTCAATAACCCTAAAGGATATAAATCAGAAAGTTTAGCCTGTTGACATGTGGGACAATTGCGAATGTACATCCTAATAGTATAACGCATTTTGGGCCAAAAAAATAGATAGGCAATGCGATGAAAGATACGGAGAAACTTCGCGTGGCCACCCAGAATGGAGTAATGAAATTCATAAAGAATATGCTGAACCAGCTCTGTATGATAAGATGGAATAACCAGTCGATCACACTAATACAAGTCCTGGTGTGGGACTGTATAATAAGGGAATAAGTGTGGCTCAGCAGAAACCTTCATCTTTAAAGCAGTAATATAAGAAGAGGAACGGACTTGCTCTAAATAAAATCCATGAAACCATAAGTAATCATTGAAAGGGACATGCAATCAACCTGAGATAAAGCATCGGCAGCTTGGTTAACTTTCCCTGGTTTGTATTCAATAATGAAATGGTATCCCATAGGCTTTGGTAAACAAGCTTCCTACTCTGGAGTGTGAATGGTCTGTTTATTGAGATGTTTCAAACTAGCACTACTACAAAAAGTAGATTTAAGGATTCCCATCTAATGACCGATTAAATGAAAACATACATAGAAAACGAGGCGGTGGCATTTTTGAAATTTTGGTGAGAATATTTAACGACTATTTCAAACAAAATGAATGTTAAAAAGTAGGTGGTAGCACTGTTGTAATTTTCTGCTTACCTTTAACATCCATTTCTTTAAAAACTGACGTTAAAAGTGAACATTTAATGTCTGTTTTATAAAACAAACATTAAATGTTGTGATACAATGACTGCTTTTATAAAAAAAAGTCGTTGTATCCCATATTATTATCTATTTTCTTAGTATATAGCCTAGAATTTCGATAGGTAAAAGACGAAATCTAACGGTATTTTTATTTAGTTAATTCAAAATTAAATTTGAAGAACCCTGATAACTTGTAAGGGTGACAAACTTGCCATCTTCACGAAAGCGAATGATAGTGTGCTATAATAAGCCACATAGGATCCCAAAGTTTCTAACCAATCCACCCAATTATCATATCCATGCCAACAATAGGCAACACTAAACAAGTCAATGAAAGAGTGTGATAAGCTATTTTCACTGGAATATGGCAGACCAACTTGTTGGTAGTCAGAGTAGGACCAATACTGCCAAGTACACATACGATCGCAAGAATGTTCTCGTGGTAAATTCAAATGGTCGACCACCCTTGGATGTATAAAGTTATCAAGCTACCGATAATCTTTGAATTCATGATATTTTAAATGCAAAAAGAAGCTAAAAACTCTATCATTGTCATGCTTAATATATCAATTAGCTAAAAATGTGATTTCATCTTCATAATGAGTTTTTAGACTTTATTTGCATTAGTCTTGGTCACATCTTGAGTTTGGATTCAAAAAACGAACTTTAGTCACATTCTTACTACAATTGGGTCGTGAACACTGTTCAGTATTTTGGGTATAACTTGAGTTATAGAAGTCCAATGGATCTTCAATTTACATTTTCAGAAATCTAAGAGGAAGCCCTACAAATCTTATGAAGAGCCCAAAAGTCAAATCAGATGTTTAGAGGGCCAAAATGGGCCTGGAACCCGAAATAGGCTGCTGTCACTGGACTCTGGAATGACGTTCGCTATTTGACCCATAACTGGAGCTACAGACCTCCAAATTAGGTCCAGTTTGCGCGGTTGGAAAGCTGAAATCCAGGGAAACATTTCATATGAAGACCACGTGGTCTAGATCCGCCATTTCCGTGGTGTAGATCCGCCGTTTCCGTGGTGTAATCCAGCTTGCAAATGACGCATTTTTGGAGGTGGAAAGTGGTTCAATGATTCTTCCATGTTTGCCACCAAGTAAAGTGACGAAATTAGGTGTAAAATGGATGAATGAGATGCCCAATTTTCCTATAAATAGATGAAGAGGCTGAAGGAAAATACACACCTTGGAGACCAAGATCTCTCCCATTCTAGCTTCCTTCTTCTACTTCTTGCCTTCTACTTGGAATGGTTTTAGTTTTGCTTTATTAGTTTTATGTATTATCTTTAATTCTTGTCTTTAATTTATTGTCTCCTACTTGGTATGGCTTAAGTCTTAATCTTTTCTTTTAATTATTCTATTTTAATTTTCTATTCTTCATCTCTTTCTCGTAAGGATTCATTATGTTGTTGAGATTTATTTTTATATTGGAATAGAAGCTTTCATTTTCTTTAATTGTTCTTTGTGTTCTTCGTGTTCATGATGAACTTGTTCATGTTCTTCATGGTCATGATGAACATCTTTATTTCTTCATTTTCATTTTATACAGCCATGCTTGGCTAAGTTTCGTGATCGACCCATGAGTTGAGGATTCCATGGTGTCATCCCAGGAGGACTTGCGCTTTAATCGGTAACTAACTTGTTTAAATGTACTTCAATCGGATTCGAGTTTAGATACAGATTGGATGTTAGATCTAACATCCAGATTGATATCCCAAGGATATAATTCGGATCAGGTTCATGTGAGTATTGTGCGTTCGTACGTAAAGCATACCATGTATTCGAACATATGCTAGGCGATCGTCTAGTTGAGGGAGTTTTTAGACAAATGCAGAGATTTCGGTTTGTCTAGAATCAATCATAAGTTCAGTTATTCTATTTTTGTTCGATGATGGAAGGTCTTGGAATCCCAATTCTGGTTGATCCATTTTAATTTGATTAAATCTCGCTCTTTTCATTCTCGTCTTTAATTCTTGTTATAATCCCAACAAAACCCAATCCCCCTTGTTTTCCATTTCATTTGCATGACATCTAGATTACTTAGGATTCAATAAAAAGCTCCTCAAAAAGAGAGAACGATCCTAGGTTTGCCTATATGCAATCCTTGGCTAATTGTTGATTGTAGACCCCAAGGCTAATGACAAAAGGTCTTCATCAAATGGCGCCGTGTCGGGAGCTAAGTAATTGGCTCCCTAGGTGATTTAATTGTCAAATTTACTTTTGACAAGGGGTTTCTCTTGTGAAGCTTGTTAGATTTGCATTTTTGATTTTTTTTTATTGCATATAGTTTAGGATTTTTGCATTTAGGTAGCTTGCATATAATTCATTGCATTGTCTTGACTTGGTAGCTTCTGTGTGTGGTGTGTTTGTATCAAATTAGATATGATTTTGAGCTTATTTATTTGATTTCACCATGTCTCCAAGTTAATTCATAGGATACTTGCATATTTCATCATTTTTGAAAAAAAAAAAAAATCCTCTTTTCTTTTTCACTTGCATTTGTATTTTTTTAGATTCCTTATCTTAGTTTTTATAGTTTATAGTTAGATAGTTTTCTTGTAATTCCTTGGGAATTAATTGTATTGAAATTTCATGGCTTGGTTTTATGGCAATCATAATCTACCTTTCAGTTCTCACTCTTTTGTAGGCAATCAAGAATGTCATGGTCCTTTCCACCACCCATTACATGAACCATACCACCAACCTCCATTTCAACAATATCATCAACCCTCTTACTTACCATACCATCCTTCATTCCATCCCACTTCAGGACCATGCCATCCATCTTATGAATCCCAATACCCATTTGACCCACCTTATGAACCTCATTCTCAACCATGTATGCCCAACCAAGATCCTTCATTTTGTGAAGTCATTGGAGATTTCTAAAATCAAACGGCTTGGGCTGTAAATGAGGAGTGGTCACTTAAGGACAACTTTCATCAACTAATGGACTCTCATTTTAGAATGATGGAACAACAAGTGAAATCGCATGAGAGATTAGGAAAGGAAATTGAGCAGCAAGCACAAATGTTGAAAATGAAATATCCTTCTATCATGGGCACACATGCACAAGAAGTGAAACAAGTACAAAAGCGCATTGAAGAGTCCTCTCTCCCATTTGGTAATGATTCTATCCTTATCGAAGTAGACTCTCCTACTACTTTGGCTAATAAAGCAATTCATGATTTGAGTGATAATGAGGTGAACGAGGAAATCATTGTTGAATCCCCTCAATTGTTTGGACATGTAATTGCTCAACCAATTGGCTTTCGTAGTAGTGATTCGACTATACTTGTTGATGAGTGTGTTCCTATTTCTTCATGTGATGCTTTAACTGATGAAAATGCTTCTCTTCATAGTACTATGGATGAATGCGATAAATTGAATGACATATTTTCATACTCTTGTGAGCAATATCAAATGTGTGTGATTGTTATCATGAAAAATGTCATTTACTTGTTGAGCTTCAAAAGAAATCATTTAGTGAAGTGGTTGATTCTACCATTGATCAAAGTGCACCCACTTGTACTATTGATGATAGTAAGCATGTCAATTTTGAAAAGATTGAATCAAGCATGGATGCCAATGTTGTTGATGATGTTCTTGTTCAATGGTATGTTGATTATCCTAATTTTGCATGTATGAGTGATTATGCCAATTGTGTATGTGCTGATAAAGAATGGTGCCCTATTTGCACTGAGATTAATGCTGCATTATTTGGTGATTCTGACTTGCTTAGTGATTCTGCCTTACTTGTGGATTCTGTTGTTGATGTGAGTGAGAAAGATCATAACCTAGAATACCAAATGCATAAAATTCCCATTGATTACCTCCCCTGTAGTCTTGTTGGTGACAAAGATTCTGAAATTTTGATTGATAAAATCCCGCATGTTGATGAATCTTTCCAACGAGTACTTTCTTGTGATTTGCCACCTGATTTAGAAAAACAAGATAATTGTTTTGAATCTTTACATATTCCAAGTGGTGATTATTTGAAAAATTCTCTTCATTCTTCCACTCTTTTCCCTTCCATCTCTTGTGATTGCAACGATGATGTGGTGTACTCCAACACTAAGTTGGATTCCACACCTTCCATTTTGCAAGCACAAGAGAATGTTTACAATATGATTGGTTGCTTGACTCCTACTGATGGGAGTATCATTGATTTCCTTGGATGTGATACTTACTTCAAGAGTTTGAAACTTAACATGCCCTTAATTCACTCAAAATCTCTCCATGTCTCTATTTTTGATGGGATACCGCTATTTGCTTGTCTTATTTGCAGGAACATTCTTGGAAAGGTTGTCGATGGAACCAACATCCACCGTACATTCTTGACCTCTTCCAATCGATCCCGAGCCACCTCCACCAAGGAAATTCAATGTAGGAGAAGATGTTTCAAGGGAAAATTTCATGATTCTCATCGAGATGAGAACTTCTCTTTCAAGCGACTCAAGATACTCTAACAAAGGTTGTCTCTTTCCTTACTTATTTTCTTCCTAATTCATATGATTACTTGGGCTTAATTGTTTTATGATGAGGAAGATAAGTGTGGGGGAGGGACACAATTCAAAGAGAAAAAGTAGAAATAATGTAGTTTAGTAGAAAAAAAAAGAGTTTTTATGAATAAAACACTCTCTTTCCATGGTTGCTCTATCTCTTGTGAACTTTGACATCTTGGTTTTGATGGATCTTTCTGTTTGAGGCTGAATTTCTGGACTCTTGGATTATATTTCTTGGTAGTTAATTTTGGGATGCTGATTGCATGATTCGATATTCACCTTTGTGAGATTTTGGGCCTATATGAATGGAATTCATCTTTTATCATTCTTTCTTTCATGTGTGCATCTGCTCATGATTTGTGTTCTCTAGAACTTGCTCCTTTTCTTTTTGAAACTACATTTTTCACTTACGTGCATAAGTATGATGGAAGCTTGTTTTCTTTCTTCCCCACTTTGGCCAAATATCCTTTCCCTTGCATTATAATTCCTTTGCTAGCCCCTTTGTGCCTTTTTGACTTATTCTTTTCTAAGCCACATTACAAGCCTAAGCGTAAAACCATTTTATTCCGCACCTTGGCAATTTATTGAGCATTGGTTTCACCTTAATTTTGTGTTTAAGTGTGGGGTTGCTCGGGCGTGCAACAGGTTTAAGTGTGGGGGGGAGTTATTTGATTTTTTTTTTTTGTCATTGTGATTATGTATATAGTCTTTGAAGAAAAAAAACAAAGAAAAAAATGAAAAGAAAAAGAAAGAAAGAAAGGAGAGATATAAAAAATAAAAAATAAAAAAAAAGGATTTTCATACATACAGAATGATTATGTTAACCAGTGCCCTTTTTAATTTCTTTGGTGTTAGCCTCTCATTCCATACTATTATCTACCTTCACCCTAGCCCCATTACAACCTTTAATAACAAGCTCTCTTGATTTATGCATGCATGTGTTATGAGTAGTGGAGATGTAGAATTTGAGCAAGCTTATTGTAGAACAACTTTCTTGAGTAGAATTTGAGCGATACACTTATTTACCATATACAATTGAGAGATTGATTGAAGGCATCCTTTGAGAGACTATCTTGTGTGATCAAGATCATTGAATGATATTGCCATGATTAGTAATTTGAGATGAAGAGATTTCTGTTTTGATTGGTTGATCCTTTGGAGCTTTTATGATCCTTGTTAAGTTTTGAAATTTCAGCAATTGTTAGGAAAGAGAAGTTTTTCTTGCTTCTTGTCTTTTTAATTTTGCTCGGGAGTGCAAAAGGATAAGTGTGGGGAATTTGATAATCTTTGAATTCATGATATTTTAAATGCAAAAAGAAGCTAAAAACTCTATCATTGTCATGCTTTAATGTATCAATTAGCTAAAAATGTGATTTCATCTTCATAATGAGTTTTTAGACTTTATTTGCATTAATCTTGGTCACATCTTGAGTTTGGATTCAAAACAACTTTAGTCACATTCTTACTACAATTGGGTCGTGAACACTGTTCAGTATTTTGGGTATAACTTGAGTTATAGAAGTCCAATGGATCTTCAATTTGCATTTTCAGAAAGCTAAGAGGAAGCCCTACAAATCTTATGAAGAGCCCAAAAGTCAAATCAGATGTTTAGAGGGCCAAAATGGGCCTGGAAGCCGAAATAGGCTGCTGTCACTGGACTCTGGAATGACGTTCGCTATTTGACCCATAACTAGAGCTACAGACCTCCAAATTAGGTCCGGTTTGCGCGGTTGGAAAGCTGAAATCCAGGGCAACATTTCATATGAAGACCACGTGGTCTAGATCTGCCATTTCCGTGGTGTAGATCCGCCATTTCCGTGGTGTAATCCAGCTTGCAAATGACGCGTTTTTGGAGGTGGAAAGTGGTTCAATGATTCTTCCATGTTTGCCACCAAGTAAAGTGACGAAATTAGGTGTAAAATGGATGAATGAGATGCCCAATTTTCCTATAAATAGATGAAGAGGCTGAAGGAAAATACACACCTTGGAGACCAAGATCTCTCCCATTCTAGCTTCCTTCTTCTACTTCTTGCCTTCTACTTGGAATGGTTTTAGTTTTGCTTTATTAGTTTTATGTATTATCTTTAATTCTTGTCTTTAATTTATTGTCTCCTACTTGGTATGGCTTAAGTCTTAATCTTTTCTTTTAATTATTCTATTTTGATTTTCTATTCTTCATCTCTTTCGTAAGGATTCATTATGTTGTTGAGATTTATTTTTATATTGGAATAGAAGCTTTCATTTTCTTTAATTGTTCTTTGTGTTCTTCGTGTTCATGATGAACTTGTTCATGTTCTTCATGGTCATGATGAACATCTTTATTTCTTCATTTTCATTTTATACAGCCATGCTTGGCTAAGTTTCGTGATCGACCCATGAGTTGAGGATTCCATGGTGTCATCCGGAGGACTTGCGCTTTAATCGGTAACTAACTTGTTTCTGTACTTCAATCGGATTCGAGTTTAGATACAGATTGGATGTTAGATCTAACATCCAGATTGATATCCCAAGGATATAATTCGGATCAGGTTCATGTGAGTATTGTGCGTTCGTACAGAAAGCATACCATGTATTCGAACATATGCTAGGCGATCATCTAGTTGAGGGAGTTTTTAGACAAATGCGAGATTTCGGTTTGTCTAGAATCAATCATAAGTTCAGTTATTCTATTTTTGTTCGATGATGGAAGGTCTTGGAATCCCACTTCGGGTTGATCCATTTTAATTTGATTAAATCTCGCTCTTTTCATTCTCGTCTTTAATTCTTGTTATAATCCCAACAAAACCCAATCCCCCCTTGTTTTCCATTTCATTTGCATGACATCTAGATTACTTAGGATTCAATAAAAAGCTCCTCAAAAAGAGAGAACGATCCTAGGTTTGCCTATACGCAATCCTTGGCTAATTGTTGATTGTAGACCCTAAGGCTAATGACAAAAGGTCTTCATCACTACCGCCGTCAAGTAAAATCTAAACGGTAGAGCAAAGGACATTGCCAGTAAAATGAATTGTGGTGGCTCTCATAGTGCCATGTAAGCATGAAGAGATAAATGATGAAGACTGGCATCAACAACAGGATCATTGGCAGACGGAACCGATGCATCGGGCAAAGGGACTAGTCATCATCCTCACACACGAACATCATTAATAGGCGATTAGGACATCGGTGAAAGAGAGAGAACTTGGCATCACAATTATAGCAGACCCCTTATCTCGTCAGACTGCATCTCAGCTGGCATCATTCGCTTAATTGGCAAAGAGAATGGAGTGGGTAGTAATGGTGGGAGATTGGACTTACCGCTGGCATTAATCTAAGAAGAAGAACTTGTCGAATACACTGTGTAAGGAACTAAGACCTTACTTGGAGCGGAATAAGCAGGCTTGCTGTGAATAGGGCCCATAGTGTCATGTTTAGTGATAACAGATCCATAAGACAGACGATCTAAAAACAAGTGAGTGTAGATCATAGCATTAAGAACCACTGCCGGACATTGAATGAGGATGTTGCGTCAAAGTGTTGGTAATAAGCCCCCCAAATAACAATTAACCAAGGCCAGCTCAGGAATATCTTCGGAACAATTAGCGAGGGCTAGAAACTTGGCATTATAATACTCCAGAGGACCTCCTACACTATGTTAAGTAAGTATAAAAGGATGAAAACATGCACAATCAAAAGGGGAGGGGCCATATTGTGATTCAACTGCCTTTGTCAAAGCAAACCAATGAGGAAGGCGGCTAGCCTTCTCTAACATTTGACACCAAGGAAGAACATCGCTATCCAAGTGGACAAATATAATCACTAACCGCTCAAGGTTAGATATGTTGTGATAATTAATGAAAATGTTGTTCAGCTTCGAATATCCAGTTTAGAGCATCCGAACTATCAAAACGGGGAAGATCGATTTTAACCGATTTAAAGAATGGAGGTTATGACATGATAAGAGGAACAACAAGGATACCTGAAGAAGAAGCAGATGTAGTCATCATTAGTAACTGGTCGAGATGACTATTGATAGCGTCAATTGATCTAGCTAAGGACTGAAGGGCACTGTCGATCTTATCAAGTTGCTTGTCATGCATTATAAAACAATTTCGAGCCTCCTCAAGAAATTCATTGGTCTTCTTCTGCTCCGACTGAAGTTCTTCAAGTCTGGTGTTCTCCGCCATAGTTGGAGAGACTCAATGGAAGCACCAATTGTGATGGACAAATCATCAAGCTCTGAATTTGATATGGATATATATATTGTCAAATTGAATTCAAACGTTAACAATCATGGAAAGGTTCTGCTAAAACAGAAATACAGAATGAACATGGCATGACTACAGAAGAAAATGAGAAGCAAATAATAGAGAAGCGATATTCGCCAGAAAGGATAAAGAAAGCAATGATTTCCTTCACACGTTTTCCATAACTAACTTTGTCCTTTTATCCTTGTTCCTCTTCCATTTCCCTTAGGCTTTGTTTGGGAGTTTGGAGGGGAGGGGAAGGAAGGGGATGCAAGGGGAGGGGAGGGGAGGGAAGGGAAGGAAATGGAGGATATTTCCTCCTTGTTTGGGAGTTAAAAAATAGTAAGGGTAGAAGATGGAGGATTAATAAGTTATTTTTACCATTTTGTCATTTTCTTTCAAAATTAATATAATTATTATACTTTACAAATAAATTTAAATTTAAATTTTTTAAAAAAATTATTTATGTAATTTTTATATTCAAAAAATTTTTTTCTCTCTCTTATTTCTCTCTTTAATAGTTATTTTTCTCTCTCTATAATGATTTTATATATATTTTTAGTACATAATGATTTAAGTATATACAACTATAACCTAAAATATAAAATTATACATAATTCCATAACTAGTTGAAATTGAATGTGATTTGTTATTTTAAAATCTATTGAGATTAAATGATGTTATTCTAAAATCTTTGTGCTAAAAAGTAACACATCCATAAATCTTTTTTTATTTAAAAAAAAAAAAAGAATAGTTGCGTTCCATTTGACTAAACAAGTTCCTAGTACATCATTCCAACATTAAGTTCTAAACCGTTTGCCACATTCCAGACTTCAGCAAGTTAAACCCATTACATCAACAATATTGGTTCAATCATGTGCTTAAAACATAAATTCAAATCAAAAGCGAATATCTTCATAGCGAATGTTCTACTTCTCATTGTAAAAGAGGATTGTCATAACTTGGCTCTCCAATATTGATGGCACTTGTCCCCAAAGCAACCTAGAGTTTGAATGAGCAGTTTCCTTTCTCAAAATAAATTGTCCCTACATAATATTTTTTGAAAAAAAAAAAAACAATAGCAAGTTTAATTCATCTAAAAGGAAAAAGAATACTATCTCAATTTAGTAAAATAGCACAACATAAAATTTATGGTTGAGGGAGTAAAACAAATACATAAACACCAAAAGCAAACAATTTTTTTTAAAAAAATTTCAAACACCATGAATATAGGACTTTGACATGATCATACAGATTCCCATTTCATCCAAAAATGTATAGTTATAGTCACTTGGTCTTAACAAGAAAAACATGCTTGTCCTTAGACAAATCAGGAAAAATAATCAGACCAGCAGAGAAGATTATGACCAAATACAGTTTACCATACAAATCTTTAAGGCTCAACGCACAAGAGAATGAGGCTCGATCCAATGAGCTACCAATGTTACACCCCTATTGGCCTCGCCCTTTTGGGTGGCGGGTTAGAAGGATTTCTTTTGCTTATTGCCTATCCTTTGTTGATTAGTCCTTTTAACACATATCAGAGTGTGCTCAATAGAGCATATCTTTGGTTTGGAAAAAAATGATATACTGGTAAAAGTATGAAAACCAAAAGTAAATAGTTCTCGTAGGGTTAAGGGTACAGTCATCCAAAATAAAATACTGAATAGTAATTAAACTCATACATCACCCCAAAATAAATATACATAAGGAGATAGGGCATTTCCCCATTTCTTCAATTCTCCGTTGCGTGCCCTTATCCTTCAACTTTTGAATAGCTTAGGGTCTATCACCTATGTCTACAGAACGGTTTGGAGTTCAAAAATGAACCCTAGAGTCACTAGTGCAAAAAAAGGGTTTTAAGACCACCTCATTTAGACCGAACTATCGACGATCCGCTCTTAAAGGTATGACTGATGGCAGTTTTATAAATATAAAGAACTTCTTATACCAGATCATTTTTTCATAGGTCTTAAATATATTATTCAAACCCGTTAAAAAAACAACCGGTCTTAAAAATGTTATTAAAAAAATTGAAATATCAATTACTTCATGGAGAAATCTCATACAAAGGACTAATATTTTCTCATGCGGACCAAAATAATAAGGAAAAATTTAAATATAAAGATAATACATTTTTAAGACCGAACATATTTAATATCCGGTCTTAAAAGTTTTCTTTTAAGATCAGACATAAATTACGGTCGGTATAAAATATAGAAAAAGATTAAATAAAAAATTAATTAATTTTAAGACCGGAGTTATATAAAGACCGGTCTTAAAGGTTAACTTTTAAAACCGGCTACTAATTTGTCTAGTCTTAAATGTTAAATATTAAGACCGTCTCTTTATTTATCCGGTCTTAAATGTTAAATATTAATATCGTATAATTGTTAAATCTCCGGTCTTAATAGTCTTCCTTTAAATAGAAATGTTGACTCGCTTTTCAGACAAATCATTAGGCTTCAAGACAACCAAGGTTCTGGCGTTCTGCTCAAGCTAGGTCCTTCGTTGTTGTTGTTTTTACCTCTCCTGGTTTTGAGCAGCAATATTGGTTTCCCTTTTCTTTGTCTTTTTTCTTTTTGTCGGAAAAAGAAGGAAGATAATGAAAAGGACACTGAAAATATTCAAATCAGGGTGAGGTAAAACCGACGACAACGACAGTCCAACCTTGAGAAGAATTGTCACTGTGTTTGTTTTTATTTGAATAAGGTAAATGATGTTTTTTGTTTTTTTGTTTTGTATGGTCTTAACGTATTCTCGCGAATTTTTAATGTTGATCACATGAGGACAATGTTTTGTTTGTTTCCTTTTTGTCAGAAAAAGAAAACATAATGAAAAGGACAAGGTGATCGAATATGAAAAAAAATTATTTATCATTTTACGACATAAATAAAAAAACATCTACTCCTCCCCATCGTTGTCGGAGGGGAGGGAGTCGTCAGAGAGGTCGGAGATGTCATCATCTGAAGGATGGTACTTAACGTCATGGCCGTCCAGTGCTGCGGTCAGCTTGTTGTTCACGGCGTGATAGACCTGAAAGAGTTGGCTCAAGCGTCGGTCTATATGATCGACGCGGCCGGAGGAGGTGCTTTGCATCATCTGTTTGAAGGTCGGGTCTAGAGGCGGAGGGGGTCGGAGGAGGAAGAAGATTAATAGGAAAAGGAGGACCTGGAGGACCTCGTGGTGGTGGAGCAGCCATTACGATGGAGGTTGTAGAAGTGATGGAGAAGAATGTGAAAAAAGTAAAGTAACAACGGGTTTAAATAGAGAACCCATCCTGAACAATGTGAAGCGTTAGAAACTTTAATGAGGAGACGCATAGTTCATTAGAATACGAGGAGATGCCTAATTGGGAAGCTTATTTGGAAGCCGAAGAGACTCTGAATCATTCATTTGAACAAAGTGTAAGGGTACGACTCTACTTTTGAAAAGATTGAACTTTTAATACCGGATATTGTAAAAGATCCGTTCTTAAAAATAATATTTTTTAAGAAAAAATTCTTTACTTTTAAAAAAATTGAATTGAAAAAAGATAAATGAATTTTAAGACCGGATACAAGATAAAAGGTCGGTCTTAAAAATAATTGAATTGATTGAAAAAATAAATATTAGACTTTTAAGACTGGATATATTATAAAAGGTAGATCTTAAAAGTAATTGAATTGAAAAAAATAAATAATAGAATTTTAGGACCGCATATTTATAAAATCCGCTCTTAAAGTAGTCATCAATTTTGTATCTCTCCTTCTCTCTGCCTTTATTAACTCCTCATATTGACTTTTAGGATTGGATGTTTTATAAAACTCCGGTCTTAAAATTAAATGAATAATAAAAATTTAGGACCAGAGTCTGATAAACCTCTGGTCTTAAAAATTTAATTATATATTTAAGACCGGCTACTTTATAATTAACCGGTCTTAATAAAATAATAAATACTTAAACATGTCTCTGTCGCGCGAAAAATTAAATTTCCCTTTCTAAACGTCTCTTGTCATGCCGAAAGTGATTACTCCGGTTCTATCTCCAATGTTTGTGTGTTGCTTCGTCGCTGCTTCGCGTTGCTCTCTTGACAATCACTTTCTGGTTCCTTAGCTAAACGTCCATAGACCAAGCTGTAGTAAGAGGTGTTTCGGTTATATAACTTAATGATTTTCCTGTTTATCATTGTGGGTTTTTCATGGGTTGAACAAAATCGATGAAATGTTTTTGTGGGTTTCTGTGTTGTGAATGAATATTGTATTTTGAAGATTAAATTTACACTTTAGACCTACCCAACTAAGCAATTTTTTTTTAGGTTACTCTTGATGTCTGCAACATCAATGTTCCTGACGGGAGAAGAAAGACTCAGCAAACGCATTTGAATTTATATGCTACAGGTGAGTCTATAAGACCTTCATGCGATGCATTTAATTTCCTCGTCATGAATTTATTTTGCTTATTGGATTCACTGTGATACATTTATGACCAAAAGTGATTCTTTGTTATGCATTTAATGGGCAAGTTTCTCCGTAAATAATAATAATAAAAAGACATAACCGACATTGAGCATAAATATGCATAGTAGGAAGTTTTATTGCCCTCGTGTAAAATGTTTGAATGAGAGGGCGACTAAGGCCTGAAGTTATACACACACATTTAATTTGTGAAGGATTTTGTAAAACTTATACAGTGTGGGTATGGCATGGTGAAAAAATGCCAAATGGGTCTCAACATGGGGAAGTAGCCTTTGATGATAATGACACAGATATGAATGATCGCATAGAGGACATTATTCGTGATGTAGGAGAAGAGGCTTTTGTTCAATCACATGCATATACTCCTGATTATTTACAACTTATCTCATATTTTATGCATGAAACGAAAGTACATCATGCTATCTATGTTGATTTCGGGACCAAAACAACCCGGAAATGACATTGATGTTTACCTTCAGCCCTTGATCGAAGACTTGAAAGAGTTGTGGGAAGAAGGTGTCGATGTTTTTAACTATATTATATTCCTTCTATGTTCTTAAACAATGTCACTAACTATGAAGTTTGTTCTTAAAAATTTCAAATCAAACCGACTTCATTTACTATTTTAAAAATATGGATGAAGCTTTGCTGCCCAGAAATCCTGAAGCTGGCAACAAGCTCTTTCTTGGAGTTTTAGGTGTTTTTGAGTTCGTAAAGCTTAAATTTGACCTAACCCCATGCAAAATCACGTTTTAAAATCATTGGAACCCTTAAAAACACAAAAATCAGACCATAACACCAATCTCTAACCATTTGAACGAAAACCCTAACTACAAGCTTCAAAGGTTTGGGTTTTCGATGTTTACCTGAAATTGGAGGTTTGCTTGGTGATCTTGTTCTTTCTCTGGATGTTGGAGACTTGCTGGACTTTCCTCTTGCTTCAATTGAGAATGCCACTTAGGTGCCCAAAATGAGAAGTTAATGCCCTTTTTAAAATAGTTGAAATGATCTAGGTATTCTAAATTATTTGGTGCATGCTTTTGTCCACTGGTTAATAATTTGGATCATGCTTTCTTGACTTAATCTCCAAGTAAATCTAGAGTCTTCCAGAAGGGAATATGTGGAAACCCTAGCCAAAAGTGGCAGATTTTTACTTTTCAAAATGTGTAAATTACCTTTTGTTTAGTGGTTAAAAGTATGTACCTTGATTTTTGGCTTATTTTCTCTTCAAAAATTCTAGATAATTCCAAATATTTTCAGGGGCATATGTGACGCATCCTAGGCCTAAAATATGATCCATATACTTTTTATTTAATTTATTCCATTTTAGTTAAATTTAAGCCCCTAATTGGTCCTTATCGGTCTCCTTTTTCACCGGTTAACTTCCCTTAGGACCTGTACTTTGTGTTTGAGCTTAAATCAAATAAAATCATCTAATTTTCTACCCTGATATTTTGTGGTTGAAAATTCCTCCTTAAGGGGTAAGGAATTGACTTTTTTACCTCTGTAATCATTACTTACTTTTTGCTTTTTAATCCTATAGTGACATGTGTCCTTAAGTAATGATTACAGCTGACTTTTCATTCTTATCTTCTAAAAAATATAGAAAATCCTCATCAGTCTAGGAAATGTCATGTGCACATCTATATTAGCACATTTTTTCTCAGCTAATTGTCTCATACCTTAGGGCATAGCTAAATATCATTTTTACCAACCGATTAACACCGTATAAGTGTTTTTATGCTCTTCTGCATAGTTACTTTCACTTCTATGACCCTTAAGCTCTTGGTCAAAATACTTATGTAAAAGGGAGTGAAAAATGTCTTAAAATATGTCAATAAGGCACTTAAAAATCCCCCAAATCAAATGACCAAAGTGCCCTTACAAAATATCATCTTAACTTGGCTTATTTTGCAAGTTTCGTTGACTTTTCTCTCTCCCCCTTGCTTTGCACGCATTTGGAGCTTATTGAAGAAGCCTATGGCTCATCCTTATGACATAAACACATGCCTAGGTGTCTTCTTTCCACTGGACCAACGTAAAAGTAGCTTTATGCCTTGTTATGATGACAAGACACGTGTCATGCTCTTATTAGACTAACACAAAAACATGCCATCATGGGTCATCATGACTTACTTTATTAAAGTTACTTTATTGGTGTCTACTCGGGTTCCTGCTGGGGTGTTACTCGAGATTGGGACACGATTGCTGAGACCTGACAAACTATCCCACATACTAGTATTTTCTCAAAAACGCAAGGCATACCCGATTGCCCTGAAAATGCCGTATTCTTACTTAAACCGGCATATTTTCACTCAACTAATTGTCCTATAATTTATGACATAGTTTGGTGGCATCTTTTTCAACCGAATTTTCCGTATAGGTCTTCTGAGCCCCTTTTCCATTGGCACCTTAATCCTATGGCTTATACATATTAGGTCCACTGACTCGTATAGCCAAGTTACTTAGTCTTTGAGAGGCTTCCTATCTCTTGTCATTCTTGGGATTCTTTCTGAACTGGGCTTGATCATCTGCCTACTTTAGGCCTATTCTTAATTCTCAGTGTCCAAAATTCAAGATATTACAACCAACACCACTAATTAATCAACATTATAGGGGAGTTTCATTGTTTTTTTCGTCTTCATGTTCTCCATAATATAAACAATGAACAGAATGGAAAATAAAATGAATTGCAAACAAGATTAAAAACAAATTATCCCATATATAATTGTTTCTGATCATGTAACGAAAGCAAGCAAACCACATAAGATATGGCTCATAAATTTAAAGAACATGAGCATTGAATACATGATATGATATGGAACCATCGATGAAAATGTGCTACAACATTGAATCATGAGTTGGAGAAATAAACAAATTACCAATGAAGGACCAATTTGATGTACTAAATTACTAATAAATGGAGGACCAATAGTATATGTCTATATGGGGTATTTCCATGATCCAGTAGGACATTTTATTTATAAAGTATATACTAATGCAAAAAACTTTAACTGCCAAAATAGCAAAGAGATGTAGGAAAAAAAAAAGTCTCACATACCAGAGAATACTTGCAAACTTCAACAATTACCTTGAAGGACCAATAGGACCAAACACCATCTCAAGTAGCAATTCCTTGTGTTCGTCTAGAGGACAACAAATCACTGCTCTAATTCTCTCAGGATTATCAAGAAGATAAAGATATACACGGGTGAACAATTACCTCTCAATCTTCAAATCCTTCAAAAGTTTCCAAATTTCAGCTTCAGGAATTGGAAGTTTCTGCTTAACTTTCTCATAAATATCATTACCCTCTCTAAGAACTCAGCAATATCTTGAAGTGCCACTTTTGTCCCTTCAACTTCTTCATCCTTTGACCTTTTAGCCCCTTTAGATTTAACATCTAGGCTGCGAGTATCTTGTACTTCAGGTGATGTAACTTCATTATCATTGCCAACCTCTTGAGCACTCTCGAAGGTCACCTCAATGGTTTCTATGGACTCAGATTCTCCAGGCAGTTACCTTTTGTTTCTAACGTCTTTGGAAGTCTCAAAATGTTGTCCAGTGGCTCTATCTCCTCCACACACGATCATCAATTTGTCATAATTATGAATAGACTTTCCCATCCACTCTTTTGCTTCAGGCTTACCCTACAAAATAATAATTATTTAACAAACATTATTAAGCTAAAACATGAAAGGGATAAAAATGAGAAAAGTTCATAATACACCTCAATTAGCTTTTGCCAAACTTCAGGCTCAGCACACCATTGTTTTGTAGTTGGGCCAAGCAAATCCACTCAAGCCATTCTTGAACAAGTCATAACACTTGGAAAAACGTCTCTTTACTAATTTCCAATGACTCTTGACCTTTTCTTTCTCAACAGGCGTCCAAATTTTTGTTGCAACTCCTTTATGATGGTTTCATAAGCTTTGGAAGTAAAGGAGCCACTAACTTTATTTCCATCATTTTGTTGATGCAAAAAAGCATCAACAAGAGCATCATCCATCTCTTGTGTCCATGTCTCTCGTTTAGTCTTTGACTCGGACATGATTCCTAAATAAAATTTCAGCAGTATAGCAATTGAACATTAAGTAGATGTAAAATTCAACATTAAGTAAAATCAGTGGTTCACAATCACAAAATTGATAATAGCAGAACAACATACAATGGGTAACAGATCTACTAATGGCACTTTTACACAAACATGTGTACAATCAATTGCCCCGACACAATCCTGGTCATCAATATATTTTTAACTATATATGTTTTTTAATATAAACATGAAAATAAGTTTTTACCTTAAAAAATGGGTTAAATCGGTTGTTTCCAAGAATTTCTATAGGAATTTGTGAGCAATCCAGTTGTTTAAGATATTTGTCTTCTAACTCCACTATAGATCGAAACACACGATGAAGAGGCCAACTAGTGGTCTCACCAGAGCGTTGAAAACAGAATTGAAACTCTCGGTTTCTAACATTATGTGTTAGAATATAAAGGGTTTTGACAACTTGTTCCTCTATGCTTACCCGTTGGGTTGATTGGAGACCACCGTCTCGTTCTAACGTTGCACATAAGTCCATAAAGGCTATAGGCCCCATTCTTATTATCTTACAACCTTCACTACTAGCAATTCACTTCATTATTTTTTCTTGTGCTCTCTCTTTCTCCAAAATCATTGTACGATCAACTATACTACTTTGAGAATGAATCCTAATCATGTAGTAATAAACTACAAGGCATATGACATGAACAATAGTCTTTCGACGTCTTTCTCTCCATGTAAACAATGCTAGATTGATCTTTTCTCCTGGATTATCCATCTTTGGTGGAACTTCAGAAATAACATGGTCATTGCAGAAAGCACAATTCAACACATACACCAAATACTTTCAATTTTTCTATTAAAAAAAGGAGTTATGGGCTGCTTAAATGTCTTATATACAATCGCTCTTTTCAAGTTGACTAAACCCCATTTGAATTTCCATAGAATTCAATAGCACAGAACAATAACAGTGACAAAGATCCAAAGCATGTAGACAAATCTAGTTGAAGAAAAAAAAACAATGACTGAACACAAAACAACAAGGTTCTGAAAATCGAGACCGTCACGAACCGATAGAGGTACTTGGGTCAAGGGTTAGTGGGTTAGACCGGAGTCGACCGGTATTAATTAAAAAATATAATTTCATTAAAATAGTACAATTATTTATATTTTAATAAGAAAATTATTTTATATAAACTTAGAAGGATGTTTAAAATTATATTTTTTTTTAAAAAAAAAAAAGAGATGACAATTCTTCTTGGGCTTGCCCAAACATCTTTTTTATTGAGTTTACTTTTCATGGTTCATGCCTTCATGGGTTTATAATCACAAGGAAAGTTATGCAAAAAAAATTAAGTAATCGTACAGCCTACGCCTCCTATCACGTCCCGTCTCATTAATGGACAACTCCACCCAAGGCAAAGTCAACATCACCAATAGCCGACGCCTCAATACATCTCTCTAATCTCATTTTGAAATCATATCTCCCAACGCTTCAGTTCTTCTTCTTCACGCTCTCTCTCACTCCTTGCCGTCCTTCCTCCTCCACCATAACCCAAACAAATTGTACCAAATGCTTGATCTCGCTTCTTCTTCTTGGATCTGCTAAAAGGTGAAAATGGCAACCCATACAAATCGTTACAGCACCAGTAGAAGATTTCTTCTACAAATCGACGAAACCTAAATAAATCTTTGATCTACTCATGTTTTTCACCTTTTTCAATGGGTTTGAGGCACTGTCGTCGATGAAGCTCGCCTCCATGGATGGATCTACACCTTCGTCGACATCATTGAAAGACCTGGCTATCACCCAAGAGGGGGGTGAATTAGGTGTTTGATAAAACTTTAGTTTCTTTGAAAATCTTTTCGCAACTTATTGAAAGCAGTTTGAATGACATAAATAATTTATAAAGCGATAATCAATCATTCAAATATATACGCTGGAAATATAAGAGACAAGGGAAGAGAATATGCAAACTGATTTATACTGGTTCGGTCCAATCCTTGACCTACGTCCAGTCCCCAAGCTGCGCTTGAGATTTTCAATCCATTATCTTCTTTCAACTTGATTACACGTTATGTACTTGAAGTAATCCTCTCACTAGGATTCACTCCCCTTACAAACCGTAATCAATACACCCATTACACACTCGTGATTAATCCTCTCACTAGGATTCACTCCCCTTACAAGTTGTAATCAATACAATGGATTTCCCACTCAATATCACCCAATCTTGAGTAACCTCAGATAGTAAGGTAGGATGTTTACAATAAATCTTCTCTCTTAGAAGTGAATGAATAAACATTGAAGTACAATACAAATCATCTCACTCTCTATGATAAACTATGTAAACATTTGAAAACATAGAGTAAATAATATGTAGATCAGAGTATGAGCATTTTGAAGATGTAGGCTTGTGTCTTGCTTCTTCTGTCTTGAATCTGTCTTCTTTTATAGGTAGAGATCAATATGTGACCGTCTGAAGATTCAATAACTGTTGGATAAAGAAATATAACCATTAGACTCAGATGGAACTAGCGTTAGAACTTCATTTTCTGAACCAGCTATGACATCAGCATTTACTTTACCCTTGATCTTCAGTTTAACAACCTTTGATCATTTGAAACATGTACATAAATGATATAAATAATATTAAGAAGTATTATAAGTTATTTGGGTAATTATTTGGATGTTTATCAAAAGAATCAGGATTTCCGAAACGGTGATTTTCTAAAGCAGAGGTGTAAACTCGAGTTTGCATTTAAAAATTTGAGTTTGGAGGTCGTTGTGTTACTCCAAATTCCTCTCTGTTTGATCAAAACTCGAGTCTAGAACATACTCTAACGTTCGCTGCTCTCTGTTTAATGGAAACTTGAGTTTCCAACTTAATGACTCGAGTTTTGACTTTGTTGAGCCTTCTTGAACTGGCTGTAAACTTTCAAAGGCTATATCTCCTTGGTCTAAACTATATTTTATTCCATTCAAATCTTTATGGAAATCCCTTTGAGTGTACTTTCATATGCCATCAATTTCAGCTCAATCAGATTTGTAGTTTGTGAGATACACTCAAAACATTGAAGCTTGATTTGCTTGTGTGGTGTGGATTTCACTGTCAACTTGAACAATTTATAGCTCTTTGATCTGAACTCCTTTGAGCTTGAATTTTATATCAAAATGACATATTGGGAGTCTAGTTTCTTACAAAATTGGTTTCACCTTAATCTGATTTCTGGTGTAGGAGATATCGTCAAATTACCAGACCTTGCTTAGGTGAAACGTGAAACAGAGTAGAACTGAAGTGCTGAAGAACGTTGTAAACTCTAGTTTTCCTAGTCTAGAGATGCTGAAGATACTAAAAACTCGATTGGTTAGTGACAAACTCGAGTTTTGTGTCCTTAACTCGAGTTTTCTCCTATCCGAGAAGCAAATCACTGCAGTAAGATAGTAAACTCGAGTTTTAACTTCATCACTCGAGTTTGCTCATCCTGAACCTCATATATGCTTGTTTTAACTCTGAATTGAGCGATTCCAACTTCCATATGATCTTGGATTCTTCTAGTATCAATCTAGAAACTTGAATAATGATATCTTCATTCTATTCAACAAGTTCTTCTTTCTTTCTTCTTCTATTGATCATTCTCCATAACTCAACTCTTTCTTTCATCTTTTCTCTTGATCATTCTTCATTTGACTTCACATCTTCTTTGATTCAATTTCTTTATCTAATTCAATGCTTCTTTATTGATCTTCTTGTTGATCATTCTCCATCATTCAACTTGGACTCATCATTCTCTGCAAGTTCTACCTTCATCAATATTTCCTCTTTTTCTTGACTATTCCTCTAACACCCCAAATTCCATACTCCAAATCGTGTCGGCTGACACTTAGTTTTAGAAAAATTGATAGAGTTTGAGGTACTACCACTCAGAGTAATGCAAAATGGAGAGCATGTGCTTACATTTGGATAATGAGTACCTGATATAAAATGCCCAGGCATATGCTAGTTATATTAAACATAATCCCGAAGGAATATTCGTGTGATACAATAGTACAGAGCTTTACAATCCTTGATGATAATTATACAACCTTAAACCAAGCCTTAACTAGACTTGGGGCAATGAACCCAACTCAGTCAATCAAACAATTTGGTCAGGTCGGTGTCTAGTGGAAGTCTCCCCGAATTCACGGCGACTTACTGACTGAACCACATAGACGAACCCTTTATAGACACCAAACGGTTTGAAGTAACCTTCTTCTTCCAGCTCTTGTCTCGACCGGTGTCTCTTCATGACTCCGTCCATCGGTGCCTCTTTACAGCTCCGTCCACGTCGTCTACTTAGATCCTGGTTCCCTTCCTGAACCTTAGTCAAATCTGAGGTCCAATACCCATCGGACCTCAGGTAACAGTTAACCTCATATAAAGAGTATAAACAATGAATGTATGACAGATGTTCATTGACATTACAACATTAATCAACACATAATTACACAGCAAATGTAAGATTTATATATCAACAGTACACATCATATGTAAAGTTATCTTTGCTAACAGGACACATCACATGTAAAGTTATCTATGCCTGCACCTTACCATGCCACGATGGCCTATCGTGTCCTCAGCGCTAGAAAAACTGCAACGATATTATCAAAACTATAACCCGTATAGAGCTGAATGTATAAACAGGTGATCTAAGCCCCATAAACTTAGTCACAGTGCCTGGCCCAAGACCTAGTCTTGTCCATCACTTCATGAATCATTCTATCACATACATACATACATACATACATACATACATACATACATACAAGACACATCAGAGTTAAAGTTATAGTACGCGAACATACCTTTCACCGGGTAATTGTCAAATGCCCGACCTTTGAACCCGACTCCGGACTTTCTAGATATCCTATACATTATTGTCGGATTATTATATGATATTTGATAAATATCATATTGCTTAGAATAATATCCTAAAGATTTATTTTACCTTTCTACCTTCGGTGGATTTATTATTACCATTTTGCCCTTACATTTTATTAAAAACGCTATGCTGAGTTTCTGGGCAGAATTTTCGGTTAACTTCACAAAATCATAATTAAATCTACAAAAATTGAAATGAGGATCCGTAAAATTCCCCGGAATCCTTAGGATGTCTATTTTCAAGTAAAAATACTTTTATATACCCAGAATTTATAAAAAATTCCCAGTTTTCACCTTTCACAACGTTGCCCAAAATTTTGTCCAGAAAAATAGCCTAACTTCAACTGACTGTATTTCTTTGTACAGGAATCAAAATGCTACACATTATATATATTCGGAAATCCCTACATATCTACTTTATTTCTGGAAATTTTTGTGATTTATGGGCTTCATTTTCAACATAAAATATTAGCATTTCTTTTGCTGTTTGCCCAGAAATTTTATTGAAAATTTCGTCAGAATTTCGCTACTTTGATCTTCAACTTCCAAGAATTTTGCTCCATAATATTTTCCATCACATTTTTGAAATAAAGGCATTTTTAACTATAAAAACAAAAACAAAACTATATTTGGAAGATTAAAGATCAAACTAACATTTATTCTAAGAACACAAAAACTTAAAACTCAAGAACTTACTCTTGAAGAACCTTACTATTCCTTCTTCCTTCCTACTAGCTCTCACTTCTCTCTACTCTCTTTAGAAAATCAACTCCTGGATTGATTTTGGTGTGAAGAATGAAGAGGCAAAGCCTTCTATTTATAGCAAAGTTCCATGATTCCTAACCTTTAGATCTATTTTTCTTATCAAGGGTTCACATAGCTTGGTCTTCTTCAAGACTCAATTTTGTGAAGAAAACACTCCCATTGGTTGATTCAATTAACATAGGATTTAGTCAATTATCTTCACAATTTTTTCATTGGTTGATCCATTGACTTCTCCCTTGTACACACACACACAAGGAAAAACGTGGCCTCCTCCTACCTTCTCCTTCATCCATTTGCATTAAATGAACCCACAAAGATCTTGGATATTTTTCTTCTACTAAATTCTACCATCTTATCTTAACATTATCCCATGTACTCTTATGATATCATAAACAATTATGTTTCTTCTTCTCCAAGCCAAAAAAACGTCCCCTCATCTCTTCATACTAAATGCAATTTTTGTGTTTCCATTTGTTTTACACAAATGTAAATCAAGGTGTCTTATTGGTTCACCAATTATCTCCATGGATTAAGCTCTTTTATGTAATTAATTAAGGCCATTGGATTTAACTTTATTAAATCTAATCTTGGCCCTTCATTTATGTAGAAATATCCTATTACTATTGAAGATCTTTTTGCTTAAACACATGTGCTTCATCAATTAAATATCTTGATTATTCTATATTAAATTCTCTTCCATTCTTCCATACCCATGCGTCATTTCTTGTGGACCATAGGGCTGAATGTTTAATCTTTAATTAGTACTCATAATGTAGAGTTTATATGTTTTTAGGTACAATTGACCAAGTGTGATTGGTTCTTTAATTTATTATGATCATTAGAAACTCATTCTATGCTTACCTTGTCTTTTAATTAGTCCTTGATTTCTATTTAAGACAAACACTAATTGATGCTTTTTAATTTGCCTCTTGATTAATTTTGAAGAATTACATAATCACTTTAATTAATGTAAGCTTAATTGCTTAATTAATTGTTGTTAATTAATTTAAGTGTTTCCATAACATTTTCTTACTTATTTTAAGCCATAAAATAACTATTATTTCATGTGATTTAATATCACATTTAATAGGCCCTAATATGTAGTCTCATAATTAACCTTTGGCTAATTGATTCCAAAATGGAATTTAGATGAAAATATAATCAATAGATAAATTCACCTTTGTATTTTAGTAATTATTTGCTAAAACACAATATTTATGTGAGTTATGAAAATTAGGATATTACAATTCCCAAAATCCTTTGAAAACTTCCGGCTTTCTTGACATTATGATATTCCCATTATATTGTGTGCAAGAACTTCTATATTGAACTTCACATCTACATTAAATATAAGACTTAGTCAAAGTAGAAGATAAATGTAGTATGCAAACGTTTTGCTCTTAATAATGGCAACTATATAAGGCATCATCAAAACTAATCATATCCAACAATCACCATCTATTCTCTCTCTCCATCTCTCTCTCTCAACGTCAACACCCATCCTCCTCTCTTCAGTCGACCTTTTTTTTTAAAAAAAAAGAGAGAGAGAGAGATTTTGTGACTCGGTCAACTTGACCGGTTTAGGAGAGTTGACCGAGTTGACGCGGGTCAACTCAGAAACTCAGGTTTCCCTTTAACTCGGACCGGTTCAACGGTTTTCGGTCCGAATCGGCCGGTCCGGTCCGGGTTCCAAAACATTGCAAAACAATGACTAAACACATAACAGGACAAGTGATAAAACAAATAATTGAATAATTAATCACGAAACGAGAAACGTGTATGAGAAATGGTACCAGAAACAATGTGAACAAGACAACAAAGAACTGTTCTAAAAGCGCCTCTGTCCAATCCTCACTCAACAACGTCTTCGATCAAATCACCCTAGTTTTACAAAACCACTTGTTTCCGTCAATTTTTTCCACAAAAATAAAAATAGAGGGGAAGGGAAGGTTTGGGAGAACAAAGATGCATGAAACACAGATAAAATCATATATGCACAGAAATCTTCGATGGTGCTTCCCCAAATTGATAAACCCTAATAAGGTGTTTGCTTACCGAGAAAGAGAATGAAAAGTTCTGAAGTTTGATTCGTGTGCATTCCAACGATAGAAAAGAAAAAAGAAATCAGAAATAACGAGAGTGTCTTATTTGAACGAGGGTAAAAAAGTAATTAATCTATTTTCCTTCTTAAAACCCCCTATATTAGGAGAACTTTATTTTTTAGAAGAAAGAGGGTTTTTGGGGATTTGTGAAAATATCTGATTTCCTCCCCTATTAAAACTTACAAACAAGGGAAGGGACTACCAAAACCCTCTCTTTCCTTTCCTTTCCCTCCAAAATGGAACTCTCAAATAGGCCCTTAGTTTCCAAGGGTTTCTTTTCATCCTAATACTGCCCTTACTTGGGTTATTCTCTGATTTGGGCTTCTATTTCCATGCTTCAGGCCCACAGCGTTCTGGTCCATGACACATTGTTGAAGGTATGATGTCTATACATATAGTATAAATATACTTCTCTATTCCCTAATAGAGTTGACAAATTTCAGAGTCTTAAAACCTGAAAATTGGATCATCATCATCATCATTATTTCTTTTGACAGGTTAAAATTTGGTCTTGAAAGCAACTTTACATGGAGACTGATGAACATAACAAAAGCATTGGAGTTTTCACTACTTTCATCAGCTAATAAAATTAAAAGCATCATTGATTTGTTTGTTGTTACTCGGATGAGGCAAAGTTTTATTAGTGAAGCCTCAAATTTTAAAGCATTAATAACAAACGAGAAGCTCAAATTTTCTTAATTGAACTGAATCCAGACAAGACAAATCTAGCATAATTACTCCAAATTAAGAATTAAGAAATCTTAAAATTTTGTTTTAACAGGAAGGAATTTTATATTCATTGACACGTCATAGTTTACCGCCAATGAATTAGGTCAAAAGAATTTCTGCATTACACCAACTTAGCCAAAAGTAGTTAGTCATTTTTTTTTTTTAGTGAAAGTTACAATCTGGGTATAAATATTAACAAATTCTTTTGGAGCAATGTGTGTGTGTGGTTTGATGTTTTTTCTTTTTCTGTAGATTTTTTTTTTTTTTTTTACCACACTCACATAAAAGTGAGTGAGTCCCGTTGTAAAAAGAAGAGAAAGAAAATATTAGTGGGACCCCCTCACTTTTATGTGAGTGGCACAAAAAAAATTTCTGCAGCAAAAGCAGAAACATTAAAACCATATATATCTATATATATACACACATATATATTACTTTTATTGAAAAAATATTTTTATAGTAAATCATTTTTTAAATACTAAAACTAAATAAAATTTACCATGGCCATAGCAATACAATTTGCTGTCGATATCTTAATCAAAAAGCAATTGCTGTGGATATTTCTTTGCCTAACACAAATTGCTAGGGAACATTAATATTTTGTCCACGTCAAGTTGTATAATTTTGGCTGGTCATTCTTGGCATTCCTCAAAATTCATGAATCTAATTAAATCAATTAGGTGCAAAAATCTTATCCATAATCACCAATACATTAATCTTGAGTAATTGATGCATGTATTAATTCTAATTATTTAATACAAATGCATGACTTGTATGTATGTCTGGTTATTGGTATAATTATAATTAATATCACTTGCTTTTGCATCATTAAATCCTCGTTGAAAATTTCAAAAAAAAAAAAAAATCCCATTTGAAGATAAATTATATCCTTTAATGATGTGGCCCTCGTTCAGTGTATTGAAAAATCCAACTACATATTCATTTAACATCACAAAGTGGAAACAACATCAATTCTTGATCTACCGTGTGTGTATGTGAAACTGATCCATTTAAGACCATTCTTATTCCAAAGTCGTTCATTTTCTTCTTCATGATTTGCCATGTGCCTTATCTATATAATCTGCAGGGTCGAGAGAATAAGTTTAATTCTAAGAAATATATATGTGTGTGTATAGTTTTAAATATATGAATATATGTGTGGGTGTATCAAAGAAACTAGTCATACAAGAGAGCATAAGCCTTTATACATAATCATATGGTGTTGGGCTTCTAAAGAGACCTAGAGAGGAGTGGTGGCCTCGTACTCACAACAACGAGCTACCAAAAGACAAACGTAGTGGAAATCCGGCAATTTCAATTACTCACGATATATATATATATATATATATATATATATATATATATATATGTTGATTCATAATCTTAATTAGCACTTGAATCATTCAATTATGTTGATAGGTCTTGAAGTTGGGATTACGCGCTGCATCCCTACGAGACTTACTTTTTTGTCTTAAATTTTAAACTGTTTTTTTTTTCCATTTTTGCACTCATTTGCACACAACAAAATTTAAAAAAAAAAGTCAATTCATTATCGCTCATATAGTCTCTTTATAAACACGGTATAATTGGGGGAAAAAATACATATCTTAGACATAAGTTACTTTTAACCAATGTTATTAAACCAAGAACGGACTAGCCGGTTTAGCTTGGAAACTAACGAACCGATCCAGTCAAGGATAACCTAGTTTATTTTATTTTCTTAAAATCTATTTTTTTATTTTCTTTATAATTTCTTATTAATAACCCTTAAATCTTCACTTTCTCACTAGTTTGGCTCCGAGTAAGCTCCTATCTGACCTATTAACCCTTGACCTCGACTAGTTCAGTGACCGATTCAGATTTAGTAACATTTTTTTTAACTAATATTTTAAACATGTGTTTTAGTATTTGTTTCTGTAAAAAGGACATATGGGAGTAACATATTGTAGTTACTGTTGATTAAGGCTTACATACCACAAAATGTCTTTTCCTACAGGGATATTAAATTTTCTTGACTCTTTATAAATGATGAATAGAGAAATGTTCTATTTTATTCTTAGTCTCTTTCTTTCTAGTGTTTAGCGGCAAGACCGAGACCTCATCGCAGAAATTCATCGCATGATTAAACGGGATTGGCTTGTTGAGATCTGCCACGTTAGCCGCTAGGCAAACACTGTAGCGGATCACCTGGCAAAATCTGGTTTATCAGCGATGCCTGGTGTACACATCCTGTTGGTTGCAGATATGGATCTCACAAAATTGCTTAATAAGGATATAAGTTAGTCTAATGTTTGGTTGCCATGTGTATCAACAACAAAAAATGAGTCTAACCTGACCCCCTCCTCGAACACGAACACGAGCCATCAATACGAATATTTGATAATTGATATGACCTATTTTTTAAGTGGGCTAATGTTGGAATATTTTAAAATGGACAGATGTGTTTTATGTAAAGTCAAGGGGTTTATATGAAAAGTTATGTTGTGTTTATGAGAAAATTTTACATAATATAAAAAGTATAACTCTTCATATGACTATTCATAAATCACGGCATATGAAATTTATGAATTTAACAAATCGTTATGACTTTTAATTGAAGAGGTATTGCTTCAAGATGCATTACTTCAAGGCACCACTTCATTGCCTATAAATACCCAACACCATTAATCATTCTGACACATCATAAATTACACAATAAGATATCAAACTCATTGCCTTTCTCCTTGAATTTATACAAAGATAAAGTCAAATTATCATTTTTCAAAAGCCATTATTGTTTTTCCTAAGTATTGGGAGTGTAATCCATACTCAAGGGTCTTCGTTGTTTTTTACAAGAAATTCGCCCGTCAATCCAACTTACACCCAATAAGATAGGTAGAGGTGAGGGTGAATTAAGCCTAAAGGAAAGTGTTGCACACGCCTTGAAGACATTGTACACTACTTTCTTTTTCATCTCTTATTCTTGTACTCATCATAGATCAAGCCACTCCAACAGCTAATATATAATATATAAATGAAATTAGGGATCTTTGAAGCAAAAGTTTAGATATCCACTTCACTATATAAGTTCAATCTCAAATGGAAAAGAAAAATGAACAAGGGAAAAAATTACTAGTAACATGAATTATTCATTGACTCATTGTTGGTGAAGTTTAATTTGAACATTTGTAGCTGGTCATTATTACGAAGTTATTTTAATTTTTTTTTTCTTAATGAAAGAGATAAAAATGAGTGTTACATTTTTTTGACTATTTAATAATATAGAAAATCATGATAAAAAAAAAAAAATCTTTAAAAACATGTTGACTTATTTTCAAAATAAAGAAAGAAAGAAATTGTCTCTGTTCTGACCATGAGCCTTATGGGACTGCTTTTCTAATCCTTTTATTACATAAAAACTGATTAAAAAGAGATAATTTATGTGAGTTGGATTGAAAGCTTGACAAGGCAAGACAGACCTTAGGGTTTAAAAACATTTTTAAAAAATATTAACATATTACCCACTCAAAATACAAAAAGAAAAAGAATAGTGCTGGTGGTGGAAATATCACATGCTGTCGGACTACATTAATAGTGGAAATGTCAGACTGTGTCGTAGAGAATATAATATATAAAAGAAGTTCACGGGAGTTCCTCGAGATCCATTGGTCAAAACTCAAATATAATTAATTTATTTAAATAATAAATTTCCGGCAGAATATTTAATATGTTATTGGAAAGTGAAAACCCTTTACTATTCTTTATGCTAAAACCACAGGCGTTGCCAGCTAAAACTCGACGACAGCTTCGTCGTTTAATATATGGACAGTGATGATGGACTATGCCTCGAAGGCCCAAACACACAATTAAGCTTGTGACATCTTTAATTAATGTCCATCAAAACAAAACATTAGTATTTACCTCAAACCCCTATAAATACTTGCATGGGTTATCCCTAATCACTCCTTCATTAAGCCCTAATTATTGCTAAGTAACTGGAGCTAGGGTGAAACAATGGGATCTTCTAGATCTTTTTCAACAATCTCTCTCTTTCTCAGCGTCATTCTTCTTCTCTTTGTGTCAACTTCAAGTGGTTGCTTCACTTGTTCACTACCTAGGCCAAAGTATAACCCTAACCCTAGTCCAGCCAAGAGCTGTCCAAGAGATGCACTGAAGCTAGGAGTGTGTGCAAACATTCTGAACGGACCCGTTGGTGTGGTGGTGGGGTCCCCGCCGGACCACCCATGTTGCTCGGTGCTTGAAGGGCTCGTGGATCTTGAGGTTGCTGTTTGCCTTTGTACCGCCATTAAAGCTAACATCCTCGGCATTAACATTAATATCCCTATTTCTCTCAGCTTGCTTCTCAATGCTTGCGAGAAGAACCCTCCCAAAGACTTCCAATGCGCTTAATAATTAAGCCTCGACAAATCTTAAGAGCATTAGGTTATTATTAATGTTTGATGGTTTTCTATTTCATTAATATTTGTACGTGCCTTATTAATTGGGTCTTTAACTGTGTCTGTGTACTTTTGGCTCGGTGCTAAGTGCCTACTATTACTACTAGTACTAACTTAGTACTCACTTAGTAATTCTTACACTGAGGTATTGTTATCGTTGTTGGAATTAATTGTAACTGTAATTGCAATTTCTAATTTTAGTTTGAGCATGTGATAGCAATTTTTTTAGCTCCATCGATGGTTTCTTGCTTTCTAATTGTAGTACTAATGAGATTCTCGTTTAAACAATGTCTTTGTGAGTAAAAATATATAATAATAGGCTTGCAAGTTGCACTTGTATATATTCGTAGTACTTTAATTTTTTTATTCTCGTTTCTGGCGGATGAAAATAAAAAAATATGTGTGTGTGTGTGTGGGTGTGTGTACACGCAAGATTCTTTCAAATTGGATACTATATATTATTGATCAAATAAGCTGCAAAAGAAAAATCATTTTCACAAGGGAGTCAGTAACCCTTAGTCACGAGCCTATCTGAGAGAGTGCTTCATCAGATGCATCATGCACGCATGGGACTATGTGATATCACTTTTCTTTTTCTTTTCTTTTTTTAAAAAAGAAAGATATGGACCACTAAAATATGAGAATTTTAGGATGTCCCTCAGAATGGCTTAATTCTTAAAAATTTCTCAGAGGCTATTATGGAATTAAGTTTTTTTGTGAAATGACCTAATTGCACTTAACGAAATTAGTGTCCTTCCCTTAGTTGTTATCATTTGATAAGTTAAAGGTGTTACTTGTTAAACTGTTATTGTCATGTTTTTTTTTCACATTTTAAATGAAAAGCATACAGGTAATTTGTCTTCTGTTTTTTGGCGTGATGGAAGCGAAGTCATGCATATTTAATTTATTAGTCTCTTTGCTTGGGGAGAGAGAGGGGTCATGAGTGACAGTTGCATATAGTTTAACATATGATTAATCCATATCCAACTTTAGTCGAGGGATTTTTGCCATTGCTGTTTGATTTTTTTATTCTAATGTCATATGAATGGTCTAGATAAGATATGCAGATGATGATACACATCTATGAAATTGCAAACAAAGATAATAAGCAAAAATATCCAATTTTTGGCTGAGTCCTACATGGAGAAGAAATATGAATAGTTGATGGTTATGGGTGAAAATAGGTTAGACCCCTATCAATGGTTTAAAGCCTGGCCTAGTTGAGGCCAGTCGCGGCCTGACTTGTTTAACAAATAGGCTAGACTTAAGGCCTGCTTAGAGGCCTTTTAAGATAAACAAGCTAGGCTTTTTAATTTAAAGCCTAGCGAAAAGCCTATAGGCTGGCTTGGTTAATATATCATATAAGTTGTAAAATCACTTTAGTATCCTTAGGGTTTATTTAACTTATGAAACCCTATCCTTCACACCACACATCATCAGCCGCGCTACCCCGCCCTCTTCTATTCAGTTTCCTCCTTTTCAAGTCAGAATACCAAAAGGAGTATGACAGAAACCAACAAGACAACTCTAGGTGGATCCCTTCTTCTTCTTCTTCTTCACTGGAACATTCATATTATCACTGAAGATTGCGATCAAATATCTAAATAACTCCCAGATCAGCATGGACGAGACCAACATATTAAGGTGAAGGCTTTGGGCTTGGAATGTTGGTACTGGGCAAAAAGTAATGCCATGAATGGGTTTTGTAGTGGTATCCCCTTAATATAAACCTTAAAATAGGAAGAACCAAGTGATTATGATTGCATTGGGTTGTTTGTCGTTTTATCAGAAGAGGGTTATTTCTCCGTTCTTTGTTGGTTCCTGCTTCAATGAATCTCGGGCTCAAGACAGCGATTTCTAAAATTAAAGGAAAACAAAAGGATTAAAATCTGTTAGCCTCCAGCTTTTTTAATGAATTTATTAATTTTTGGTGAATTTTAATTTTGAAAGAGGAAAAAAGGTTTAAATAGCTTTAAATAAGTCACAATTTATAAATATGTAGGCTTTGCAACCTACAAAAAGCCTAAATTTATGCACATTTATGTAACTTTTAATAGGCTCAAGGACTTCTTAAGTCGAGGCCTAAAATAAAACATGTGGCTATTTATAAATAGGTTTTTAAAAAGGTTTAATTTCTAGTTTAACTAGGTCTTCTAAATATTTAGGTTTGAGCTTTAAAAGAAGTATGTATGCAAACTCAGGCCTTAGGCTCTAATTACAGGCTTAGACCTAGGCTCTCATTATAGGCTTATGCCTATTTAACTAAAACTAGCTTGACCTATTTTCATCCTTATTAATGGTCCCACTGAAAAAAAAAAATTTACTTTTTTCTCTCTCTTTATAATCCGTAACATATAATATTTTCTCCTTTCTCCCTTCAAAATATAACTTACTTCAAGGGAAAATTAGAATGAAGGACTTAAAGGAAAATATATTTATGGAGAAAGACCATAAAAATTATAATATTTAAAAGGATCAAATATAAAAATATAAAATTAAAAGTTCTAATAAATGCCCCTAACAAAATCTTTTACATTCTCTTTCCAATTCTATTTTTCATTAAATTAAACAACATTTTTTTCAATTTTTATTTTTTCACAAAGTGAATATTTATCTAATAAAAAAAAAAAGTTACGCATTCTTCAATTTGTAAGAATTATAATTTTTTAAAATCAACAAAAAATTTAATTAAAAATCTACCTTGCTTCCACGAGTTTTCCCTTCTTCTTCCTCCTCTTGTTTGTTTCGGCAACTTGGAGAGCTATGGATGGATATGTGGGTCTGGCAGGCAGTTTACCAATTTTTTTTTTCAACTATCTCTTATTTACAATCATGCCATCGGTTAAAAATTTAGTTCAAATTCAACTTTCCCCTTTGGATCCCGAGGTTTTTGGGCCATTCTTAAGAATATTTTAGTCTATTTTGTTAATTTATAACCCATTCTCACGTGTTCATAAATTTTAAATAATTATGAGACATATGGCATAAATTCATACAAGTTACAATTTTAACCTTTCTTCATTTTTTTTCTTATAATTTCTAATAAAAATCATGCAAATTCTTCTCATTTCTTTTTGGTAGAATTCAAATGGAACAAATAAATGTTAATTTCATATGTTCCATTGCTGGCAACATATGTCTCAAAATTTTCATTTTCAGCAAAATTTGGTATTTCAGGTAAAATTAATTTTTTATCAAAATTTCACTTTTTCATTTTATCAAATGCACATACATCATGCAAAGAATTTGTCAGAGTAAATTTAGGACATTACAATAGATATCCTTGTGGTCATCATATCCCTAGTGAGTTCATAAGACCAACTTGGCATGATATTAGGATGAAGAATTGAGTTCTCTAACAATGAAGAACGAAGAACACAAAATGGAACACATTGATGACGTTAATATAAATAAGCATTACTATAATCATGATGCCAGCTATATTTCTTGGAAATTAAACTTCTTGCAAATTTAGTTTGAATTATGATTATGATAACTTCTTGATTTGTGGGCTAAATTATTATTATAATAACTCCTTAATCATGGGGGCTAACTAATAATTTATGGATTTACAATATAAAATATTGATATTGAATTATAAAAAAGAGCGATAAATAATTATGATAGCTAAAAGAGGGATCTTGATATTTATTGGTGTCAAAGTAGATGGAATGCACTAATGGTGTTAAAAAAAAGGAAAAATGTAGAAAAAAACTTTGAATTTATAAAATTTCAAATCAGGTACTTCCCAAAAAAAAAAAAAAAAAAAAAAAAAAAAAAAAAAAAAAAGAGTTGTGAATTGCTTGTCGGGTTTGATCATTCCCTTATCAACTCCTAGTTAACAAAATTGATTTGAGATTTTTTAATTTCAAAATTATCTTTTTTTATCTTTTTTCCTTAAAAACCCAACTATTTTTTTCCAAAAATTTTGTTATTAATGGAATGGTTTTTAACTGCGTTATTATAACTACTCCAGGAGATATAGGTTTCGAGAAAAATTGGTAGAGGTTGTTATGAACTTGTGGTGGCCTGAAAAATTTTAGGGAAACTATTTTATGATTTAGAGAAACTAATTAAGGAAGAGAATCCCTATAATGTATTGATGCTTTATTTATAGAAATTATTTGATGTCTTAAACAACATAGTTATAGGGGAAAAAAATTATTAGAAGAAGGGCAAAATGGTCCAGTGGAATTATATAGCCTAATCTCAGCCTTTCTCCCTCATTTGCGATTTGAAGATTGGGAATATAGTAACGGAGGGGAGCTTGGCGCGCCCCCCGCCGCGCCCCTTTGGGGGGGGGGACGGATACCTTGAAAGAGCAAGAAGAGGTAGAATCCAAGGGCAAATTTCACATGTAAGCTTGGATTTGAGTTGAGATAAGACTCATAAGCACTATCCCACCTCTGTTTCTTCATTCCTGTGCGTATTGGGGGGATAATTGTGGCTGAAAATCTGGTTTTAGGGAGGGAAATGAAGAACACTATATAATAATGCAAGAAAACGTTAGGGATAAAAGAATATAGGTTGTATTTTCATTTCTTGGCTTGCATGATTGAATAATGTTGTGTGGAAGATGAGTTCGGATCTGAACCTTGCTGTTCAGGGGTGTTTTTGCTTGTTCCTTCTTACTTAATTTCATAGAAATATTTAAATGTTGAAGTATAAAGATTATATAAATGTTATTTGGTTGTATGATGCTAGGAGCATTTGGGAGCTGAGGTTTGGGAGTGAAAACCAAATAGAACATACTGCGTGATACTCTTAGGAGTGAAATGAGTATTGGATTGTTAAGCATGTCACTCAAAGGTTTCATTAGATTGACTAAATTGACATGATAACTTGCCGGAAAATTTTCTGCAATTTAATAAGAGTTGCTGTTTAAAAATTTTGCAAGAGTGAGAGTCTCTATTCTAGCTATATAACATGATTTAGGTTGTTTTGATTGTGGTAAGATAGCTATCATGAAAACTGAAATTTAGAACCTCTAAAATAAAGGGAAACCTTGCTATTTCATTGTATTAAAGTATCAAGTTTTAATGTTGACAGCAAAAGAAGCCAGAAGTTTATAAATCTGAAAATTTCAGGGTACTCATTTGGTATTGGCTGAATGATTATACAGTTGAAAAGGTAATAGAAGTTTATTACTATATAGAGGAAGGGATTAGCATAAAACGTACGGGGTATATGTGATTAAATTGGCAAATGATTGGATGACATTGAATCTGGAAAATTATAGAGTGCTAAACATGGTGCTGCCCAAATTGTTAGAAAGCGTTCAAGTGCTCAAATGTTAAGGAAATTAAATGGTTTAAATGTTAGCTAGTTGTATGAGAATGAGTGCTTGATGGAATTAAAATTTGGATTCTTAAGGACAAAATCCAACTGTTTTGAAAAGCAAGAATGACGTATAGGTGTTCTAAGTTGATAAATTTTACAAATAAGATGCTTAAAGGCTTCTTAGTTGTGAATTGTAGCAACATAGTCAAGTTCATCAAATATATTTTTTATACCCCTGTTTGGCCATCCCTGTTTAAGCATCAAGGAGATGAGTTTTTGCTAAATTTATGACTGCCAATGGATTTAGAAGGGATTTTTGTGTAGTATTACATCCCTAGTGCATGGTTAGAAGTAATTCAAATGAAAATGGAATTTTATAAATTGGAGCACTGATTTTATGTGAGCTAAAACTGGGTATATGACCTCTTCTTTCCGTGAAATTTGTTGAGCATTTAGTACACATCTCAAGCTTTAAGATAAGTCTTAGAACACATTAATAGGATGTGTACATTGAAAGCTATTAATTTTCGAAGTTTGGGCAGAAAAACTTGGAGGGAAAAAAAATCCTCTTCTACAAAATAAACAGTGAACAATCACGGTGGAATTATGAAATTAGGTCCATGATTTGATGCTGAGCGTTATTTTTCCCTTTTGGAGGATTCAAATAGCTTTAAATAAAGGTTTGAACCACTTCATTTAGAGTTTTCTAAATTAAGTTATTATTTTTCAAAGTGCATTGAAAGATTAAGGGTAGATTAATTTGTTTAAAGTTGGAAATAATGAAATTTCTGTGATTATAGTTATGATTCTATGAGGATAATATTTGAGTGGTTTGAATGGTTAGAGATGCTTGGGATAAAAAGGGTAGAAATTGGTTTTAGTTGGGATTTAATAGAACTTGTTTAAATTACAAGTTATATAAATGGAATAAGTTTTTTTTTTTTTTTTTTTTTTTTTTTTTTTTTTTTTATGTGTTTGTATGTGTGCGCGTGCATTTGCCCCAAGTCCACCAAGAAGTAATCAAGGAAAGAATGTAGGAGGTAAATCAGAAGAAAGCGCAAGAGGTAGTAACGCTTTTCATTTCATGCAATCATGTATTGATCTGTTGCATGTTTGTGCCATTATGCTGATTATGCATGAGAACATGTAAATTGCCTTGCATGAGATTATTTGCTATGGGAATGTGCGCCAGTTAATTATTCAATTAATAGTTGACTAAGTTATCTTTACGATGTATAGGCATCATTGAAGATACATTGCTGTAAGGTGTTGTTCACTATGGCTTATTTTGCATGCTTAGTTTGATCTTGCATGATTAATATGAAGAATTTTGTTACCACTTGAGATTTTCCTAAATCTCACCCATGATCTTGCATGATTAATATGAAGAATTTTGTTACCACTGAGATTTCCCCAAACCTCACCCATTTCTTCCATGATATAAGCAAGAGCAGGTACCTGGACAAGGGCATTGTTGTTGGTGAAGCCTGAAAAAGGTTGAAGCTGAAGGAGTAATAAATTATTATTCTCCCTAAGTATTGGCTATTTTTTAGCCAAGTTGTCTTTTAATATTGGAGATATGCAATATATTGTGTGTGTGTGTGTGTAGTGTGCGTAAATATTTAGGAATGTAAATACCCTCCATAAGGAGGAGAGCCATGGATATGGTAGCCTATCGGTAAGTGTCATATGCGGTGATGACAAGATTATATTTATATGTAGTTAATAGTATAGAAGTAGATAATATTGAATGATTGATTAGTATTTATTATCTATTTAGAAGCTCGGGTAATGCATGAATTGTGCCCTAAGATATTTACATTCCAAATTTACAGGTTATGTTTGCTAAAATGACTAGATTTGTACTTGTTGTTAAGTAGCTACTAAGTAATAATCTATTTAAAGATTTAGTTGTTGATAAAATACAATAACATCGTGTCATCCATGTTGTTAACTCCATATAGTAAGGTAAAACTTTGTTGTTGTTATTGTCTAACAGTATGTTTGGTAAATTGGTTAAAGGGAAAATAAAGGGGGAGAACATTTTAATAAGTTTTATTTGGAAAAAAAAAAAAAAAAATTAGAGAAGTGAAATTAAAAACTTTTAATTAGTTTCTCCTACATTTTTATCTTATGTATTATTTATATTAAAATTTTATAACCTTACTTTTTCAAAAAAAATTTAATAAAAAAAGTCATTAAAATTTTCTCTCTCCTCCCGTTCTTTTTCTTCATACCAAACAGACCGTAATTGTAGTGAAAAAGTGACCCATCAACAATGAAAAGCTTGTGCCCACAATCAGTTTTCAGTGGGCTTTTATATGTCCATTATAATCTATGAAGGCAATTAATTATTTAGAACTTTAGAAGCCTTGTCTGTCTGATTCCATTTTTGGCTAATAATCAAAATTTGACCCTTTTTTTTTATAGTGGAAAAAAAATGGGGAAAAACACTCGGGCACTGCATGTATACAGAATCTCTCAAGATCAACCAACAGAAAACGCCTAACGTAATTCGAAGGGTATCAACTATCAGCAAGTCGATTGCCATGCGCCATGCTTCATTAGCCATTGAATTAGACTCTCGATTGCACTGCATCAACTCAAGATCCCATTCTGAATTGAGTCAGGAACATTGCAAGTACAATTAAGATAAAGGATTACCAACAAATGGTCCAGTTCGTAAAGGATAGGATTATAACCATATAGTTGTGAGTTCAAAATCTATCGATGTGAGGGTTTTATTAGTAAGCAATATGTAAATAATTATATAAGTGCTTTTTGAGTTAAGAGGCATGCCCTAGTCTTAAATGAGCCCTTAGGACCCAACTCACCTAAAGAAATTTTAGGGCGAGGTGTTTTCCAGGGCTTTTTCTTAAAGAAATTTTATCTAACGCCTCTAGACGACTAGAACTTTAAAATTTGGGGGCAAGTTGCGAATACTAACACTACAAAAAAACCGGTCATTTGTAGCGGTTAAAAATACACATTAGTAGCGGTTTTAAACGTGACAAATGACATTTGTCGCGGTTACTAAAACCGCCACAAAAACGACCGAAACAAGAAAATTTGTAGCGGTTAAAAAAACCGCTACTCAACGCACATAAACCGCCATTATATAAGGCTAAGCCGACAACTAATGAACACATTAGTCGCGTCAAAAAACCGCTACAAATTTTTCCCGCCATTAAATTTGTCGCTATTAAGGTCGCGGTCAAAAACCGCAACAAAACATTCGGCCATCACATTTGTCGCGGTCATTAAACCGTGACAAATTTGTTTAAATAATTTTTTGTCGCGGTTATACAACCGTGACCATTTTCAAGCCATTATTCTTTAAAAAAATTTTGCCGCTTTTTTTATTTGTAGCGGTTTTTAAAACCGTGACAAAGGTTAATTTTTAAATTTCGATGTCCCTCGTTATTTTCGTTTTTGTAGCGGTGTCATAACCGCGACAAAAAGATGAAATTTAAAAAAAAAAAATTTACAAAAATTTTTTTGTGATTATAAAATGTTGAATTAATAAACATTTATATTTTTACTAATTATAAATGGATATTAACATTTGATAGAAAACTGTATAAGATGTCTTTAAATGTGTAAAAAGAATGAGAATCAACAATTTATGAGTTAGTTAAATAAAATGAATTTTAAAAAACAAAAATGTGGGAAAGTTGATCAAAGAATAAGTAGGTGAAAGTAGAAAGAAAGTTGAGAATTGACAAAATATACCCGTAAAATAAGATAAAATAATATCATCGGGTAGAAGAAAAAAACAAATATTTCGAGAATGGCTAGATTTGATGAAGTTTAGAGACACTTACCCCATCCAAACACTTTGCCTCGTTCGAAAACGTGAAAATATAAGAGAGAAAAACGTGAAAATATAAGAGAAGACAGACGTAAAACATATAATTATAGCGGTTGGTGGCGAGGTATTTATTTTGATCTCGGCGCAACATTTTGTAGCGGTTGTTGTGTCGGTTTTTGTAGCGGTTAGCTTAGTAGCGGTTTTATCTAAGTAGTAGCGGTTATTAACCGCTACAAATCAAATTTTGGTAGCGGTTATTTTTATTCTTGTAGCGGTCATGAACCGCTACAAAATAATTTCTTTACATTTTTTTAAAAAATAAAATAAAAGGAAGAGAAGGGATAATTTTTCGTCTCAATCAAGGCCAAAGCATCCCTACAAAAAAAGTTTGTATAAAAAGTTATGTTTGAGTTGAATTTAGAATAAGACATATATAAAAATTTTGTGAAATCAAAATTTTTATATTTCATATTGCGTCTATTTAAAAACGTACCGAACTATAGGTAAAGTGTCATCGCCGTCTGGGAAGAAGTTTTCAAAACTGGCGGGCTGGAGCGGCTCACAATCGTAGGCGACGTTCTCACCATCGCCCATGTCATAAAGGTCCCGAGGCTTTAGGTGAACCACCATATTCCAATCCTCGTGCCTCTCATCGGCGACATAATAAACCCGATGGGCCTCTCGAGGCGAGAATATACGGCTCGTCATCTTCTCGATCGACCAAGTGTGAATAGGCGAGAGAAATTCACCGATGTGATGCCTAAGTCATCATGTGTGAGTCCCTCGGACGTTGTCGTATTCGCCACAAACACTTGAACAATCGGAGAAAATGCCTTGGTAAGTTATCCCGACCACATCAAGCGCTTTCCATAATACGGACGTCACCGAACCGCATGTTCCCATCACTCGTCGCCGCATAACTCCTCGTCCCAAACGTGCCATATACACCCGAGTTTTGGGTGAGCAATCCCGATCTCGTGAAACCGTGCAAAACTTGAAGCCATTCACATTGTATGCCGTAAATCTTTGGGCGTGGTCAAGCGGGCCGAGTGCGAGAGCTCGAATTCCGCGAGTGGGGGTTGTGGTCATTCATTATTCTCCTCCTAAACCAACCCCGGAATTCTCTCGTGGACCTTTCTATCAATTTCGGAGGATGTCTCGTGAACGGATCCTCAACCGACGCTTCACATGACTCCCGAATTCCCTACAATTTAAACATGCGATGACGAGCAATAAATGTGCCTATAAAATGTCGGAAACATATAGGATAACAAATATATCTGTGTGCAATCCTTACTGAAGGTACGGTTCAACTTGAGTGCAATTGATCAAGACATGTCTATGTGCTTGAAACTTCTCAAGTGCCGTGAGTTTGAAGTTCTCACATCCGCCAACCGGTTTACCAACACGAGGGAATAACAACTCAAGCCGCCGGCTCTGGGTCCGCTCGGACAATCGTCCACACGAGGCGGCCGGTTGAATGACGTCTCAATGTCATCAAGGTACCGGAACAAAAATATAAGACCTCATCCCCAATATAACCTTCGCTATTGAACCTTCGGCCACGCCTTATTCCTCACGTAAGATTTCGCTTCCCAAGGAACCTATAAAGTAATGAGGAAAATGTCGATACATCAATGGTTAAACATGCGACTAGGAAGTAATATAATGCTGAAGTAATTAATTTTAAAAGAGTACCTCTCAATAGGATACATCCATCGGTAGTGAACCGGGCCGTAAAGCTTTGTTTCGTGAACAAGGTGTACTTGTCGGGTGAACCATGACCGTGAAAAATGAAGGAGGAAAGATCATCTCCAAATGGCACAAACGTAAGAATGATTTGTCAAAGTTGCAACCGGTCGAGCTCCTCCACGATCAACACCTTGGAACACAACTTCCGAAAGAAAGTACAAAGCTCGACCAAAACGATCGACACATCGAGAGGTAGTGTATTTTTTATGGCCGGCGAAGTAACCGCTGCATAAGCACATGTGAGTCATGACTCTTCAGCCCGCAACCTTCCGAGCTCGCACGTCCACACATCGTGAAATGTTGCTTGAATACCCGTCAGAACTTTTTATTTTCTTCAAAGTGGCGAGGAAGATTTCCTTATTCGGTTTTGTCGGGTGAATTTTGCCGGTTGAAATCATGCATGCTCATCCGGCCACGCGTCTGCACGAACCCCCATCTCCCATAAATCTTTCCTCGCTTGAAGATGATCTTTTGACTTGCCTGGTTCATTCATAATCGTGTACAACACATTGTCGCACACATTCTTTTCAATGTGCATGACATCCAGACTATGTCGGAGCAAATTATCTTTCCAATACGGAAGAGTGAAGAAGACGCTTATCTTCCGCCATTGCTGGGTCCCGAACCAAGCCCCGACCGTCTTTGTCCCGGCCTTTGCTGGATCGTCTTTCTTCCCATACTCAAAATCAACATCCACAATCTGCTCTATGATCTCTCGCACCGGATAATATGCGAGGAGGTCCTCTTTTTCCCGTTGCCCATTGAAACGGTTGCGTTGCAACCTAAACCCGTGCGTACCATCGAGAAACCTCCGGTGACCCATGAAGCACCACTTACGACCGTGGGGAAGGCGCACCGAGTCGAGTCAAAATTGCAAGCCGGACACGCAAGGCCGGTATGCACATTCCACCCGGATAATGTTCCCGGTCCGGGAAGTCACCGATAGTCCACATCAACGCCGCAGCAAGTTGAAGAGTGTCTTCTCGTGCGCGTCATACGTCTCGACGCCTACGTTCCACAACTCCACCAACTCCTTGATAAGCGGTTGTAGATACACATCGATGTCATTTCCCGGTGCCTTTTGCCGGAATGATCATGGACATAATGAAGGAGCTCGTTTCATACACATCCAAGGGGGCAAGTTGTAAGGTATCAAAACAACGGCCATATACTATAACTTGTGCTAAGATTACCAAAAGGATTAAAACCATCGGTGGCCAAAGCAAGACGAACATTTCTAGAGTCCGCCGCGAAATCGAAAGTCCGAGTCGAACGCTTTCCACGCTTCACCATCACGTGGATGTCCGAGTTTACCATCTTCGTTCTTGTCGGCTTCATGCCACCTCATATGCTCACTGTCTTGGACGACATAAATAATCTTTGTAATCGAGGTTTTAAAGGAAAGTACCCGAGAATCTTTGCGGGTTTCTTCTTCGCTTTTTTCCTTCGAACTGTCCCGAACCTCGAAGTGTGACACTTCTTACAAGTCTCCCCTCCGAGCGTCCTCCCCCAATAAAGCATGCAAATCGTTAGTATGGCATCAATTTTTCGTAGTTCAATCCCAATTTGTTGATTATCTTCTTGGCCTCGTAGAAGGTTGTGGGAATGTCCACGTCGGGAAAGCATCTCGTAGTAATTCCAACAACATCGACATCGCCTTATCGCTGATGCCACACATGCACTTGATATGGTACAATTTGATCGAAAGGATAATTTTGAATATTTCGACAACCTTGATACGAGGACGATCGCTCTCATCCGTGAGGCTGAAAAATTCCCGAGCCGCTTCATTCGTGAAGAAAACTGGTTCGACCCTTCACTTCGTCGTGAAGTTGTCGTCTTGAACACCAAAAGCGTCGCGAACAGCTTCATTAACCGGATCATCTTGATTTATTTGATTTCCTACTTGTGAGGTTTGAGGAAGATGATCCCCATATCCCATACCACGTTTCTCACCATGAACATCCCAGAATGTATATGCTTCTGGAAAAGGCTTCATAAGCAGATGTTCCATAGCACCTTCTCGTGTTTGCCACTTCTTAAACTTGCATCTACAACAAGGACACACGATCTTGCCATTAATGCTAGCGTGAGAGAAGGCGAAATCTATGAAATTTTTCAATCCCGCTAAATATACAGGAGAACTAACGCGGCATCTTGATCCATGACTTATCCATCTCCGTAGTAAACAAAGCTAGGAAAGCATACAAATGTGGAGACAATGTTTAATTACTATCATCTCGAACGGAGATGTTTAAATGCAACAGGGGACAATTTGTAGCGGTTACAAAACCGCGACATCCACCGCAACGAAATTTACATTTGTCGCGGTTCCTTAACCGCGACAAATTGAAAAAAATCCGCTTTACCTAGTAGCGGTTTTATAACCGCTACGAATTCGATACCAAATGATGACCGTTATTACATTTTGGCAGTTTTTTCTTTGAAATTCAAAATTTGTCGCGGTTATGAAACCGCTACAAATTAGAATCAAATTTGTGGCGGTTCTTAATTGAAACCGCGACTAATATATTTTGTGGCGGTGAAACTCTAAAACCGCTACTAATGTATTAAAATTTAAAAATTTTTAAAATGTAAATTTTTAATAAAAATCATATTTTAATAAAATTTAAATTTTCATAACATTCCGAAAAAAAAAAAGATAACAAATGTTTAAATTGTAAAAATCTACTGAAAAAAAGAAAACAAGTAATTACATTTAATAAAATTGTCATCAAACATCCGGGCATACAAAAGAAGAACTAACTATCGAGCCCGATGATCGATCCTCGTCTCGGGGGTCTCTCTCGGGCGGCGCGAGCTCGACCAGAGGTAACATCGTCCTCCTCCTCACCAAAGAAAAGATGTTCCGGAGGGGGCGGGGGAGGCGGGGAGCCGAAGGGGAATCCTCGAAGATGAACGGAGGGGAGGCTCGGAGACGGAACGCCAGCAAAGAACTGGTCAAGGCCCCGGCAATTGACGCGCCTTTGCTTCGAGTAGCGAACCAACCGTTGAGGCTCTCCCGCATGCGCCTAGTCTTGGCCTCATTCCTCGCAAGAATCGCGGCAACCTCGGCTTTCGGCAACTCCGCGCGCAACTTTCTCGGCAATCATCGCATCAACCGCCTCGAGTTGTTGCACCGCCGAGCCGGAGGTCCCGGCGCGAGGAGGAGGCCTTGCCGTACACCATGCTAGGCTCCGGCGTCTAGCCCAAAGCCCCTAACACGGCCGATGCTCGACGGGGCCCACACCAGCCTTTCAAAGTGGCCGTAGGATCAATAGAACCCCGTGACTCGGGGGCCGCGACGCTCGTATCTCTTGGCCGGGCTCGCTCAATCCGGGTCCCGCGCACATATTTCATAAAACATTAATCAAACAATTAAATTAAGTTAAATTAATATTTTTTTTAACTTACTATTATCTCCTCTCGCTTCGCAGACGATCGTCCCCATCACGGTGTCTATGTGTGCGTGTCCACAACTCCCCATAGTCCGTCTGACGGTTCTCCTCCCGAGCCTTCTCTTGCTAAAAGAATATAAACTTTGTTATTTCTAAAATGAAACAATAATCATTTAACATACGATGAATTTAGCTTTTAATATACCATCTCACCGTAGGTCACAAAGAACGTCTTGGATCCCGACGTGTGATTGACCCTTTGAGCCGCCCGGATCTGGTGTTCCTCTCCGCGATAGAGCCCGCAAAATAAATGAGTTGTTTGTGCAATTTAGGTACAATAGAAGTGTAGTCAATGTATTTTACTCTAATTAAACCAAATCTATATTTTACTCTATATTTAAATTTTTAAACTACATTCAAACAAAATTAATTAGAACAAATTTTCAACTACATTTAAAACTAAACTATATTAATTAAAAACGTACTGTCCCGCCGGACTCCTCCTATATTGGACAAAAGCTGCCCATTCATTTGGCTCCACGCCGTCCGGGACGTTTGCCATCGGTTGTTGCACGTGCATAGTCCCATCTCCATTCCGCCGGTCGTATGCACGACCCTCCGCTTTTCCACGCTTCTCCCATCTTCATCTTGACATACCTCTTCGCGTTGGCTCGCAGCTTAAACTTTTTCTACATTATAAAATAATTAGTAATTAGTAATTAATTAATAATTATTTAAGAAATATAAAACGAAATGAGCCACAATTTATACACCTTAAAACTATTAACATGTAAAATTTAATTACACAACATAACTTACCCGCACAATGTCCTCGAACGCCCTATCCTTGTTTTCCTTCGGGACCTTTTTCCAAATCGTGGAAATAGATTGGGAACCATGCCCAATTCCCACCTAACTGTGACAGGTATCGGTTTAACAGGTGGCCACCGGTCCCGATCGGCTGGTCCGTGTCCGTGTTCCAGGGGACTATCACGCGATAGTTGTCCCCCTCCCGACTTCGACTCGCCGTATGAAGATCCAAATAGTCCTCCGGCCGACGTTCCCATGTGGATCTGCATAATTATAACAAAATTGTTATATTGTATTTAAATTTAAATTTTATTTGTTTCCAATAAATTACTTATACTTACCTTCGACATCCACCGCAAATCCGGTGGAACGAGAAGACGACGGCCGGGGTTCCCTTGCTCCCGCTCGTTCTCCTCATCGAGAAACCGCTCCGCTTCATTTAAGGGAAACTCAATGTCGATGTCCAGATTTTCCTCATTGAGGATGTCCTCAATCGATAGAGTTACGCCTCGACCTCCACCTACGGTCTCATGTAGGGTCGCCGGGCTTGGGATTGGCTGATTTACAAAGAGCTCATCAAACTCATTCCCAACCCGAGGGGCTGAAGAGGGTTATCCGGGCGAGGGGCGGGATATTTACTCTAGGAGGCTGAATGGTGATATTTAGAGTCCCACGACCTCTCCTACGGCCCCGCACTACTACTACCACCCCCGATAAACTTTTTGGTGGTTCAACCGCCTTTCCTTTTCCTTTATCTAGGGAGAAACCATGATGTTGAAAGGTAAAAGCGAAAAGAGAGAAGTGAAAAAAGAGAGGGAACAAGACGCGCGTGAATTTCAAAGGTGAGAAGGTATAATAACCGCTACAATTAGTCGCAGTTATAGCCAAATAACCGTTGCAAAATTAATAACCGCGTGATTTATGTAGCGGTTTTATCTAAGACCGCCACTAAAGCCGCAACAAATGTGCCTCGTTCGGGTGACAATTTGTAGCGGCATAAAACCGTTACCAAATTAATAACCGCGTGATATTTGTAGCGGTTATGCAAAGACCGCTACGTCCGCCGCGACAAATGTTCCTCGTTCTATGTGAATATTTGTAGCGGTTATACAAACCGCTACAAAGTTAACTTCAAGAATCTGTTATTACCAAAACCGCTACAGATCTTAATATATTTTTTAAAAAAATTTCCAAACTAATTAGTTTGATTTATCAAATATCAAACTAATTAGTTTGGATTTTTTCTTTATTATAATCAAAGCATTCTCAATTATTTTCTTTAATTTCGTTATAAAATTAGAAATGACAAGTCTATTGAAAATTGTCCAACATGCCTCGTGAATATTCGGATTCGATAGCCACCGATCTCCCAGAAAAACTCACCGACTCATTTTGATCGAGATATTTGCCGAGACAAAGGTGGCTAGTATTGAACCCAATATTCGATGGCGTGTTAGACATATTTAGAGGAGTAGAAGTCTTCGGTCAATGAATATCTGAATGGATTGTCATCAAGGAACCTTCTCGCTTGAACGATGAGAAGACAGACAAATATCTCCAAAGCACTCATCTCCCGAGATCGGTGCCGCAGATATATGCCCGTCTTATGTTTTTGAGAACAAAGCCAAGAATGCTCTTTCAGCGACAAAGCTAGATTTAGAATATTTTTAAACATTATAATTGTTGTACGGATGGAATTGGCTATTTATAGAATAAATTTTGTAGCGGTTATTGTGAGAACCGCTACCAAATTTGAATTTTTGACGCGGTCAACGTGTCGCTTTCTTCTAACCGTGACAAAGGTGTGTCGTTTCGTGATTTGGTAGCGGTTATTTTGACATAACCGCTACGAAACAACCGCGACGGACTTCGCGTCATAACGCGCCAAGGCTGGCGCCATATTTGTAGCAGTTGGGTTTTGTGAACCGTGACAAAAAGCGAAGCAAAATGGTCAGCATTTTGGCGGCAATTCTTCCGTTACTAATTTGTGGCGGTTTGGGTTTAAACCGCTACTAATTTGTTCATTTGTAGCGGTTGTTCTTGACCGCTACAAGATCACCGCGACAAACGTTACGTTTTTTTGTAGTGTAATTTGAATTTGAATGAGACAGAGCCTCAATTAGGGAAGCTGTTTTAATGAATAAGGAAAAGTATGGGTCTGTATATGTAATATATCCTTTTTTATCTACTTGAAAGAAGGGAGGAAACGGTTGCACGCCGGTACAACAGTTATGTGGGTGTCATGAACAAAAAAACACAGTTTCGTCTCTGCACTCCAATCTCTCCCACATGTGTTTGCATTCCATACTCATCCAAAAAATGAGCATGTAGTGCTCATCCATATAATTTTGCAGTGGGGACCATTTATTTATTTATTTATTTGGATTAAATTATATGTTGCATCTTAAAATGTTTTTTGTACAGAGTATCTTAAATTAATTAATTTTTAGTCCTACATTTAGAAATAATTTTCTTGGAACACCAGTATCATGAAATATTTTTCCAGTAGTACGCAATATCTTAAATATCTTTTCAACATCCAATATTTTAAGTTAATTAATTTTTAGTGCATGGAGTATTTTTTTCAAAAAATATAAAATAAAAAAAAGCCTTTTTTATTTGGAGATGAGCATGGAATGTGGATTCCTCCCACATCCATTCCAAAGCCCACAAAATTGATACTATTTGCGGTGTAACATAAAACGGAATCTAAACTGTGACTATGTTTTGATGGGTTGATTGATTACTTCTTCATATTTTAAAAGGTATGTTCTTTTCCCTTGTTTGAGTGTTTCATCTTTATCTTCCCAAATGTGTGTGTGGGGGAAGCAGTGTAGGTAGCTATTATATAATAGAAATGACACTTAAATCATACAAGATTAATTTAATTACAGTTATGTATTAGAAGATAAGTTGCAGATATATATCCACTCATACAATTATATATATCTAGAGAGAGTGTGTGTGTGTGTAGTTTTTTTTTTTTTTTTTTTTTGTTCAGACCATACTGTTATTAATTTAAACTTTTGATAAACTTATAATTATGGTTTCTCCTATTATATATTTCCACATGTCGACAAAAATGTATTTTTTTTCCCTTAAATCATTTGGGGTTTAGAATTGCTGACTAATTTGAATTAGAATTAGATGGAGCGTCAATTAGGGAAACTCTTTCAACATAATTTTTTCCCTATTCAAAAGGCATGAACTCAACTATTACATACTAGCTAGTTTTTCACTTCAAGCAAGAAAGGGATGAGCCAACAAAAGCCGGTCAAGTTGGTAAGAAGTTGGCTCATATCTCCAAAGTCGTTATGCATATTCTAATTCTGGTGAGCCCCTAGCACCTAACTCACTTGAACTTTTTCTCACAAGAAAATGAAGGCATGCATGGAATCTAACACACATTTTTATGTGAATTGCATAGTTTGGTAGAAATCAATAATAGAGAGGCATTGACACCGGAAACAATTACCTTAACAATTAAGCAAATGATTAACATATCAAACCGACTGTAAACTACAAAGAGGGAGAAAGAGAATAAATATTTTCACATTAGTGTGTACAAGTGTACAAAGGAAGGATCACCTATTGCCTATTTATATACAAAGGAGGGGGACATAAAAGTAAAATCCAACATAAATTAAGGATGAAATTAGGGAGAGACTTATGGAGAGAATTAAGGCACACTATTATCCTAACACTCTCTCTCAAGCTGGAGATCTTCAAGAAAATAACGATCCATAGCCTATAACTCAAACAACAAAGGCTGAGTTGATAATCCACTAGCTTTACCTGGAGCTTCAACAACAAAGAGTACCAAACTAGAGTAAAAGTTACAACAAACGGTCATCTTACAAGGGACGAAAGCAACAATAAACAGTCTAACAAGGGACCAAAGCAACAATGAATGTCTCACCAGGGACGAACACCAAACAGTCTCACCATAGACCAAATAATACTCCAAATATCTCACTAGAGACAAACACCAAACGAAACACCTCACTAGAGGTAAAGAATAAACATCTCACACAAGGACCACCAAACAGCAAATAATTTCCCACAACAACCAACTAGCGGAAGACACAAAGCACAGTAGATGCCAACACACAAAAGTAACCAACCTGAATCAAGAACCTAAGTCACAATCTGGAATGATGAACCCAGACCCTCAAACCAAAACTGAATCAAGCAGAACCACGGAAGCCAACCACAAGCAGGGTACCAAGAAAAAAGACCCAAAGATCACTTCAGAACTTGCTAGAAAATGTAACAAACGAAGAACCCAGCCACTAGAAACAAGTGAACATGCATGAAATGAAACGCCGACGGTGCTGAAATAGTAGAAACAACTGAACCAAGTCTCAAAACGCAACCTTCGAAACAGAAACCGGCCTACACACATCAGAATAAGGGCTCGACGTTGAAGAACAAAGCACCACAAAAAAATAAGTGCAGCAACCAAACAACACCTTCAAACCAAAAAGAACAGCAACCAAACATGCCAATACCTCATATTGGACTAAATAACATAGAAAAAGCCACACCACAAAATACCAAACTTGGGTGATAAAACACAATACCAGCAACCAAAACAAATGCATAAGGCAGTAGACAACAAACAAAACCCACTATAGATCTCAAACCAGATAATAAACTTTGTGTTATAGGGACAAAGCACTTCTCACTACTACAGAAAATGGCTTTTACGTCCCTGATTCGCGTCCTATTATTAAAAAAGGAAGTAAAAAAGAACACGGTGGCATTTTTGTAATTAGCAGGTGACTTTTGGAGTTTAATTATAAAACTTAAACGCCAAAAGTGCAGCCCTAGCGCCAACACCAAGCGAAAAGGGCACGCCAGCGAAAAAAAGGAAATAATTTGGAGTCTAAGTCCCAGAGTTAGACTCCCTAGGGAAACAATTTGGAGTCTAAGTCCTAGAATTGGACTCTCTAGGGAAACAATTTGGAGTCTAAGTCCTAGAATTAGACTCCCTAGGTCATTTTTCCCCACCCCAAAACTAGCCCATTCCCGCGTTGTCTCCCGCATATCCATCAATTCTCACTCTCTCAGATTTCTTCTCAACCCTGGTCTGCCTTGTTTCTTCCCTCACTCCGCCGTTGCTCCGTCGTCCCCCTTTCCACTGTAGCTCCTCCGACGTCCTCTCTCTCACCGTCCTCCTTGCCTCCTCCCTCACACCATCGGACCTTCGTGGTCCTTCTCGTGCTCGTCGCTGTGGACACCACCACCTTTTCCTTGGTGGTCGCTGTTGCCTTGGTCGCCGCTGTTGCCATCGCACCTTCAGGTATTTTTTCCTCATCCCATTTGTGCCGAAACAAGCCAAGTCTTTTCGTTATTTGCCCTAAATGCAAACAACACTTCTGAGGCTTAAAATGTTGTTTTGCAGTACATAGTTTTTGCTAAAATGTTGCTTATGAGGATGAAAGATTTATTATCTGGAGGAATCATCTCTCCCATGATTGGGTTTAAAAGCCTTTCTTGGTGGTTGAGAAGGGTTTTACTTCTTCAATAGAGAATTTTAGATGAGCGATCTTCTTCTTTGTTTGATCTTTTGCAAGTCTATATGAGCGAAGCTTTACGGCAATTTGGCAATTTAGAAGCAAGCACAAGTTATTGGGATGCTAATTTATGTTCTCGAGAAAGCTCGCAATTGTCTCCATGGTTCATATGGAGGTCGGAATTCCGGAACACGCGTGTATGGACGAGTAGATTCTTGCAAGTGAGTTACATTAGGATTTTCCTTATTACCATTTGGCATATATTGAATATATATATTCAATCTTTCTTTAGTGTTAATAGTTTGTGAGATGGGATAAGGGTCTTAAATGCCATGGAAGTTTTCGTTCAGGAGCACTGGTAAGACGGAAGTTTTTTTGGACCAAAAATGCCACGGAAGTTCACAAGACGTAGCAATTTTGCCCCGGAAGTATCATTTTTGCCACGGAAGTTTTCGCTGAGGAGCAATTTTGCCCCGGAAGTTTTCGCTAAGGAGCAATTTTTGCCCCGAGTTTACACTAAGGAGCAATTTTGCCTCGGAAGTTTACAAACGTAGCAATTTTTTCCTTCGTCCCCAAATATTAAATTTGACTATTAGATCACCAAAGACCACACATGTCATGCCTTAAAAAGGTTGAACTTGAGTCGAGAAGGAGATCCTTCGATGTTGAAATCAAGGCGGCCAGAATTTATGAAGCCGAACTGGTCAAAGGGATTGAAAGATCTCTCACAAAACACAAATGAAACGCAAAACGAGAAATGAATTGTTCCAAAAATTGGTTCAAAAACAAATCAATAGTGATAATATTTACGTTTGTATAGACTGATCATTTGCTTACATCATAAGTGATGCTTCCTTTGGGTTTTGTGACAGACCTTCTAATCCCTTTGACCAGTTCGGCTTCACAAATTTCGGCCGCCTTGAGCTCAACATCTCAAGGATCTCCTTCTCTGACTCCAAGTTTGACCTTTTCAAGGCATAACATGTGTGGTCTTTGACTAATTTAATAGTCAAATTTAATATTTGGGGACAGAAGGGCAAAATTGCTCTTTAGTGAAAACTTCCGGGGCAAAATTGCTCCTCAACGAAAACTTCCGTGGCATTTTTGGTCCAAAAAAAACTTCTGTCTTACCAGTGCTCCTAAGTGAAAACTTCCATGGCATTCAAGACCCTTATCCCTTGTGAGTTTTCATGTTAGTATTTTGGTGGAAAAATATTTATTTTCATGGTTCTTGTGATGTTTACCTCCCGGAGAATTTTTCAATATTGAAATTTGAAACTAAAATCACCGCTGATTCTTTTGTACTTTATTGTTCAAGCCATAGTATAGCAGAGTTGATACGATGCTATAGCACTCTGACAGCGAGTCGAAGTGCAATACAAGGCATCACGAATGCTATAGCAAAGTAAAGGACGTAATGCTATGTGGTATGTTTTCTGACCTTTTTACCCAGATGATTTCAGGAATAAAAGAAAAGGGCGCTTCTAATAGTTAGGTTGTTGATATAACGGAATAGAAGATGCGGAGGATCGGAACTAACAGATTTGGAGAATCCCACAAAATCAACAGAAGCAATCTACTCGGATCTAGAGATACAATAAATCCCGATGGATTAGGAAAGGTCTAGCTCGTTGTAACTTACCACGCAAGAAAAGCCTGATTATAAAAGGAAACAGTGGAGCCAACCCTAAGAGAGTCAGAGAGCCCTAAAACAAGATTCTATCTTTCGGCAGACTCAAGAGAAGAGTGAGAGATTTCATAAGAGCACGAGATTTCCAGGACAACCCAGCATCCTTCCCTGTAGTACGACGGAACGAAGAAGACGTGGAGTGGTGACGTGATAGGACCTCGACCACGCCATTGGAAATTCCGCCAAGCTTTCTGTTTTCCTACTTTTAATTTAGTTTTCTGATCATGGGTCATTCTGTTAGTGTCTGTTTTGTGTGTCCCTCGTCATTCATGAACTGATTTTCATATGGCTGGATGAGGATGAATCCTTAAGTTGTTGAATGAACCCAGTTGCAGTTCTTAATTAAATAAATTTGGTTTGCTTATCAATGTTTTAATTACTAGTCGATTAACGGAAGTTAAGGGCTAGATTTGTGACCCCACTTACTGGCAAGGAGTCGCGGTTAGACCTTTGAGAAATAGTGTTTGCTAGGCAACCGTGCAGGACTTGACCTTTTATTGTAGACTTTAGGAATGGGTCTACCTCCCATAACCATAACACCCTGAGTGTATCGCAGATCTGACTAGAAAGTTGCCATAGGAATATGGAAGGAGTATAGTTAGCATCATATGTATCGAATGCGGAAGCTACGATAGACTATAGAGGTAGGTTAACCAAATAGCTTTGTAATTAGTACCTATGTTGTAGCAATTGCGGAAGCTGTACAGTATAGATGCTATAGTATTGGGTAGAGCAACTGGGGGGATTGATGCACTTAAGGGTGATTCTGAGTCCAGCCTAACCTCTTACTGATATATTCTCACGTGTCAAAGTTATTCTGTTTACTTTTGCTAGTAGCATAATCACAACAACCTCTCAACCCAATATATTTATTTTCTCGCTAGCACAACTCATAGCAATCGCGTCACTCCTTGGTATCTCAAGTCTCGTGGGATGATACTCTACTTACACTTTATTACTTGTTCGACTGGTTCACTTGCCATCAAGGAAATCGACCAACAAGTTTTTGGCGCCATTGCCGGGGACTGCTGATACCCTTTGTGACGAAGCCCTTTTGCTTAATAGTTGTGATTTACGTAGTAAAAAGAGCTCACTCTCTCTGCTCTTGATTTTCAGGTACATTCTGTAGTGTATGCGTAACTCACCTCCAGCCAACCTAAAGCCTTACGATCCTGAGATAGAACGCACCTACAAGCAAAGGCGCAGAAGGCAGAAGCGGCAAAGTCAATCTTTTGACCAAGCAAACATGGCGGATATACCTGTCAACCACGAGCAGGAGCAATGAGAGTGCCCAATAATAAACAGGGATAACCAGGTTCCTCCACCTCCAAACCCAGATGGGAACAAGGCCATCATGGAATTCGGGATTCCAGATCTAAACAAGCTGAACTCGGCCATCACACCACCAACCTTCAATGCCGACACTTTGAAATTAAAGGTGTCATGATTCGAGATGCTTGAATGCAAATGGCAATTTGAAGGACTTCCTTCCGAAGATCTGCACCTTCATCTCAAGACCTTCATGGAGGTGTGTGATTCTTTTGTGATCCCTGGTATGTCTCCCGATGCCGTCTGGATTAAGTTATTCCCCTTCTCACTAAGGGACAAAGCTCGGCCATGGCTCAACAACCTACCTGCTAATTCCATCACCACATGGAATGATCTGGGAAGTAAGTTCTTGCTCAAATTTTTTCCACCTACTAAGAACGCTCAACTCAGAGGAGACATCACCAACTTCCAACAGAAACCTAATGAATCTACTTACGAAGCCTGGGACAGATTCAAGGACCTCCTAAGAAGATGTCCCCAGCACGGACTGTGTGAATGGGTCCAAATAGAAACATTCTACAGAGGTCTCCATGGGCAAACAAGATCAATTGTACACGCCTCGTCTGGAGGATCCATCCTGATGAAGTCTTATGAAGAGGCCCACAATTTATTGGAACGCATGGCCATGAACAAATATCGGGCCGCCAGACAGCTACATCCTCTCGAACTGTTGCAGGGATACATGAACTAGATGCCATGACTGCTCTCACTACTCAAGTTTCATCTCTGACCAACATGGTGAAAGGACTGACCCTTCCATCAAACAACACGTCGCTGCAACCATCTCGGGTAGCTTGTGTATACTGTGGTGAAGAACACTCTTACTCTCAATGCTCCGCTAACCTTGAATCGGTAAACTTCGTCAACAACTTCAACAGGCGCAATAACACTAATCCTTACTCAAATACGTACAACCCCGGATGGAGGCAGCATCCTAACTTCTCATGGAATTCTCAAGGGTCACAAGCAGCAGGACAATCATCAGGTCCACAGTACTCAAACCGAACATCAAACCCACCAGGGGTTACCCAGCAAGCACGGTAGTAGGGCGGCGAATCAGACCCACAACATTCTATGTTATCCCTTATGAAGGACTATATGGCAAAGAATGATGCAATCATCCAGAATCAGCAAGTGACCTTGAGGAATCTTGAAACTCAAGTAGGACAACTAACAACAGCTTTGAACAGAAGACCCTCAGGATCCCTACCCAGTGACACTGAAGTCCCCAGGATTCAAGGAAGAGAAGAAGTCAAATTGATAGAGCTCAGAAGTGGTAAAAGCTTAGAACCCATGAAAGCAACCAAGCAACCTATGGTTGTCACTGATCCGAGACCTGAGAAATTTAAGGAAGGGCAAGGAAGTACTGAACAACCCCTTGAAGATGACCAGAGGCAACCAAGACTGTCACAACCAGAACATGATCTAGGTGCCGCAACACTGTCTCCACAAGCAGCATTGGATGATCAGTTGATCACGTACAATACCCAATGAGGAATGCTACAGCATCATCATCAAAGCATAACCCTAACCTTGGACCTCCAACAATGTCAAAGCCAACCTCGCCTTTCCCACAAAGGCTAAAGAAGTAAGGATAGGAGAAACAATTCAAGCAGTTCCTTGATATGCTACGGCAATTGCACATTAATATTCCACTCGTGGAAGCCTTGGAACAAATGCCAAGCTACGTGAAGTTTATGAAGGAAATTCTGTCTAAAAAGAGGCGACTGGAAGAGTTTGAGACAGTAGCATTAATCCAGGACTGCAGTGCCATGTTAACCAATCGGCTACCGCCGAAACTAAAGGATCCTAGTAGCTTTACAATCCCATGCGTAATCGGACCACATTACTCGGGTAAAGCTCTGTACGACCTAGGTGCTAGCATAAATCTCATGCCCATGTCGATTTTCAAACAATTGGCAGTAGGGGAGGCCAGGCCCACAACAGTCACATTGCAACTGGCTGATCGCTCTATAGTGCTACCTGAAGGCAAGATCGAAGACGTTCTGGTGCAAGTAGATAAGTTCATCTTCCCTGTGGATTTCATTGTCCTGGATTTTAAAACAGATCATGATGTCCCAATTCTGATAGGACGACCTTTCATGGCAACTGGTCGTATACTGATTGATGTGGAAAAAGGAGAACTCACTATGCATGTAAACAATGATCAGGTCACCTTCTCAATACTCAAAACTGCAAGATTCAAAGCCGAACTGAGAAGTACCTAACTTTGTCAGATGACTGCAAGGGCACTAAAGAAGCAGGGATCCTCCTGCACTACATAGCAAAGTCAAGCTGAAGACATTAAACCAAGCGCTACCGGGAGTTAGCCCAGCATCATGCTTTAAATTACTGTTTGAGAATAGAGGCTATGCCACATGAAAACCGAATCAACTAAGGACTAAGGCATTAGAACTGCTGTAGCAATGTGTCTACGCTAGTCGCACTCAAAGACGGACTTATGGGTGGGCCACACAAGACTGGGCCCAGCAAATTTGAAAATTAGATTACAAACAAAGTGGGAACCGCCATCAGCCACACCAAGCATCTGTCGCACGGTTCTCCCCTGAAAATTCGAACGGATTACATGCAACCGAAGTGTAAGCCCATAATCACTCCTCTCGAGCCTTAGTTAAATCAGAACGTGCATTCCTGCTTTATTGCATCCTGGAGGGCAAACTAATTGATGTTGACGCACTCATCTACCAAGATCTGTTCGAGTCCCTGAAGACCACTACAGGAAACCTTTGGTTCCCCGCACTCATCACCGAGCTCTGTTGAAATGCAGGGGTGATTTTTGATGCCAGCGAAGAAAGAGCATTACTCTCGCAACCTCTCACCGTGGCAACTGCACACGCATTCTGCAAAAATGTCAACCATGGGTTGCACGGACCAATATGGCCAGCTCATCAGTCGAACTCCAGCCGACAATACCCTGGTTTCGGCATCAGCGTTTCACGCTTTGGTTGCCCAGGTCACCACATTGCAACGTTCAGTCAGCACTCTGCTCCTTCAGCAGCAGAGTGCTGGCCGAAACGGACCGCAGCCTGGCGGTAAATCTTGTGACAAACGCCCTAAAGTACACCTCATTGCCGGTTTTCCCTGAGACGACTTTTGATATGTACAATTCGTCCGTCGGCCCGCCACAACAGGAACGAACAGGCTCACGAAAGCGTCACAGGAGCAGGAGCTCGCAGGAAGGTGAGCCCACCAGCACACATTCAGCTGACACTGATGACGAAGAGGTGGCAAACTCTCGGGGACCTGCCGTTGGACCTTCAGCATGGAAAAGTTAAGCTCCGTAGAGTGTATCTTTCTGTTGACTTCTGGTACTAGACTCTTTCTCATTTTTTTTACCATTTTACTTTGCATATGTTTTTATTCCCCTTCGAAAAAAAAAATTTGGGTGCCTGTTGGGTAGTGTTTCTCTCCTGTTGTATTCGCATCTCTCTCCCCTTTCGCTCCGACCGAATGCAATGGGGGCATTGCATCGTTCAAGTGTGGGGGGATTGATACCGATTTGTGATATAATCTGCTTCTATTTTCACCCATGATACAGCATGAACAGAACCTTGTAGCACTGAAATGAGCGTCTGTATAACAAAGCATAACACAATTGCTTAGGGGAACTGAACCTTTAGGCTTGGGAAATTGACGGTGCTAGTCAATCTGATGTGAGGTAAAGTGGTGATGAAGAAGTTTAAAGGGAAGAACCCCCAATGGAAGGATTGAATTGAGCCTAATTGTTTTATTTTGTGTGCATGTCTGCTAGCCTTTGTTTGATCTTTGATTTGTCTTAGTTCTCTGATAAACTATCTGGCATCGGAGTTTGAAGTTCGTAGGATAAAGGCATTCATGTCATATCCATTACTCCCATACACAACCCATTTTATCACCATCTCCACATTGCCACCCCATTGAGCTATCTAAGTGTGCTATAGCAGAACAGGTTAGATAAGAGAACTAGAAGAAAACTGTGAAAAATGCTATGGCAGAGTGCTCCCATTAAAAGTTGCAAAAAGAACTAAAGAGTTGTTGGTTTGCTTTTTTAAAAAAAGGAAGAACCCAAGAAAAGACCTGGAGTAAAGAACAGCGAGAATTACTATGTTCAAAAAGGAGCACTTACAGGCCAAAAGATTTGTCAACTGGATCTCGCTATAACATCCCTCTTCAATTCCATCTCAAGACACTAAGTCATCCTCCCATTACAACCCAAGAAGTCCTTTGGATGAACGAATACTCATAATGCCAGGAAGTAATCTTAGAACTTTGACAAGGCTATGGATCTTCGGGGCCCGTCTGACAAGAGAGAAACAAAAACCCCCTGGGTGAGCGAGTGTAAACACTGAACTTGAGAGCCCCTTGAGACTTCTTCATCTAAATAATACCACGCTTTATGAGCGATTGGCACGGGGCAGTGGGATTGCCAAATAGGGGATGGAAACTGAAAGTAAGCGTGCAAGCAAAGTTATTCGGATAGGAGTACTGCGGCTATGAGTCTCTGTTCGCTTCATCTTATTTTGCCCAGGAGTGCAAAAAGCTAAGTGTGGGGGTATTTGATAAGCACAAATCGTACCATGTTTTCCCTATCTTTATGACTGAATTGAATGTTAAATACAAGCGTAACTACAAATAATCTAAGCAAAAAGGCGTACATTCATGACATAGGGACTGAAGAGTAGAAATCATTTGCATGTTCTAAGAATGGAACAATTTGTAGGGTTTTTAAAGAAGAATGTATAGCAGAGCTAATACGATGCTATAGCACTCTGACAACGAGTCGAAGTGCAATACAAGGCATCACAAATGCTAAGCAAAGTAAAGGACGCAATGCTATGCGGTATGTTTTCTGACCTTTTTACCCAGATGATTTCAAGAATAAAAGAAAAAGGCGCTTCTAACAGTTAAGTTGCTGATATAACAGAATAGAAGATGCGGAGGATCGGAACTAACAGATTTGGAGAATCCCACAAAATCAACAGAAGCAATCTACTCGAATCTAGAGATACAATAAATCCCGATGGATTAGGAAAGGTCCAAATCATTGTAACTTACCACGCAAGAAAAGCCTCGATTATAAAAGGAAACAATGGAGCCAACCCTAAGAGAGTCGAGAGCCCTAAAACAAGATTCTATCTTTCGGCACTCAAAAGGAGTGAGAGATTTCACAAGAGCACGAGATTTCCAGGACAACCCAGCATCCTTCCCTGTAGTACGACGGAACAAAGAAGACGTGGAGTGGTGACGTGATAGGACCTTGACCACGCCATTGGAAATTCCGCCAAGCTTTCTGTTTTCCTTCTTTTAATTTAGTTTTCTGATCATGGGTCATTCTCGTTAGTGTCCGTTTTGTGTGTCCTCGTCGGCCATGAACCGATTTTCATATACGCTGGATAAGGATGAATCCTTAAGTTGTTGAATGAACCCAGTTGCAGTTCTTAATTAAATAAATTTGGTTTGCTTATCAATGTTTTAATTACTAGTCGATTAACGGAAGTTAAGGGCTAGATTTGTGACCCCACTTACTGGCAAGGAGTCGGGGTTAGATCTTTGAGAAACAGTGTTTGCTAGGCAGCCCGTGCACGGCTTGACCTATTATTGTAGACTTCAATAATGGGTCTACCTCTCATAACCATAACACCCTGAGCGTAGCGCAGATCTGACTAGAAAGTTGCCATAGGAATATGGAAGGAGTACAGTTAGCATCATATGTATCGAACGTGAAAGCTTCGATAGACTATAGAGGTGGGTTAACCAAATAGCTTTGTAATTAGTACCTATGTTGTAGCAATTGCGGAAGCTGTACAGTATAGATGCTATAGCATTGGGTAGAGCAAATGGGGATTGATGCACTTAAGGGTGATTCGAGTCCAGCCCTAACCTCTTACCGATATATTCTCACGTGTCAAAGTTATTCTGTTTACTTTTGCTAGTAGCATAATCACAACAACCTCTCAACCCAATATATTTATTTTCTGCTAGCACAACTGTCATAGCAATCGCGCGTCACTCCTTGGTATCTCAGTGTCTGTGGGACGATACTCTACTTACACTTTATTACTTGTTCGACTGGTTCACTTGCCATCAAGGAAATCGACCAACAGGAGGCAGTTAAAGTTTTTGAAGATTTAGAATTATGGGATAATCTTATATTCTCGCTATCGATATGTTGACACCTAACTAAGCCATTATGCATTCTGATTCACATTTAGTATTAGTTATTTTATTTCTTTATCTCGATATTCCCTATAGGCAACATTACGCCTTTCATTTTGAAGAGCTCGTTTTTTGCATAATGATTTGCTAGGTGTTCCTTGGGTGATGCTACTGATAATGATGCATGTTATGAAAAAGCTCTTGAAGTTTCAAACAATAGATCTACATGAGCTAAGGTAAACGTGTGTTTATTCATCGTTACATCCAAGATTGCTTAATGTACACGTGTCTGTTAATTTTGTATTAAGAAATTGTCAAAATTAGTTATTGTTCTCAAAGAAAACTGTCTCTCTCGATTGACGCTCTTTGGCTCGTAGTGTATACAATAGAGGAGAATATGAAACATCCAAGCTTTTGTGGTATGTGTTGTATTATAAACATGTAACACTTGCGATTTCCATAGCTGATCCTTGTTTGGTTTGCTTGATTAGTAGCAGGTAGCTAGACAATATTTTGACACTTTGTTCTTCTGAAACACATAGATGAATGAAGTTAGTCCTTATATTACTTGACTAGTAGTAGGTAGCTAGACAACATTTTGACACTTTGTGGTGATTGTTGTACATAGAAGTAGTAGTAGCTACCAATTGAATTAGTTAGAGCTAATTGATTAAGATGATTTGAAGTTAGCCAAGTTTGTTGTTACTACTTTGCTACCTCTATGTCCAACTCATCATGAACTATATATCTTGGGATATTTGTTATATAAAGGTGCATGTATTCTGTTTCTCTATAAGATTAGCTGAGCTAACCTTTTAGCACATAGCTAGGTGTTGTATGCAATTATCACATTCTGGTGATTGTTTATGTAAGGATTTTTTTTGTAAGAAATTGTGGGATAGTGAATATACGAAGCAATTATTAAAAAAAAACACTTTAGGAGTCTAATTTTTATAATTAGACTCCTAAAGTGAGACTTAAGGAGTCTAAGTATTGGAATTAGACTCCTTAAGTCATGACTTAAGGAGTCTAATTCCATAACTTAGACTCCTTAAGTCATGACAATTACCCTCTCAGATCTCACTTAAGGAGTCTAATAGCCGGAATTAAACTCCTTAAGTCATGACTTAAGGAGTCTAATTCCATAACTTAGACGCCTTATGTTACATTTAAGGCGTCTAATTTTAAAATATGACTCTTTAAGTTTTCCCTACGGCGCCTCCGGATATATGTCCCACAGGAAAAGGATGTTAAATGTACAAAAAATAGGACTCCGTATCCCTGTTTTGTAGTAGTGCTTCTCAACCCATAAAATAGATCTAAATTGAAAAGTAATGCTACAAAGGATTCAAAATCCTCAAGATATAGTAGCAACAATCACAATAGGATCTACAGAAGACAACCACACAACCAGATTGCAATACAACAATATGAAAACTAGCAGATCAACAAACTAGAATAAGGAATACACCAAACTGAGGCTTCACGATTCTCGACAGCAAACATCACATTAGTGATTAAATAGAAGTAACAGTCATCCTAGTGACCAAATAACACACTTTACAACTAGAAAGAAAATAACCACCAAACTCGAAGCTAACTAATAAAAAAACACGTTGAAATGGTACCGGAATCAATGATCTTTTGAGGAAAGACTAGACTTAGATTAAGCCATCGATCATCACTAGAAGCAAGTTGAACTCCACAAAAAGCAGGAGAAGAAGTTTCATAAGAAATCAAACAATTAGATGTACCAAACAACAAATGATCAAGGGTGCAACCACAACAGACTCTTCAAGCAAGATCACCAGCCACTGAAAAGACCAATGAACCTCTAATTGACAACAAAGAACATTATTTCCAACAGTTAGCATAAAGCCTTGTTAGGAAATAATATATTAGTAGTAATGTTTATATCTAAAATCATGGGATTGTAATCAGATCCCATATAATTAAGGATGAGATTAAGTTCAATTGTTTCTACTATTTTAGCATAGTCAGCATTTCGTCTCGTGCACGTTTACTTGTTTCTAGTAGCTGGGTTTTTAGTTTGTTACATTTCCAGCATGTTTGTGAAGTGTTCTTTTGTCTTGAATGTTGTGCTTGTGGTTGGTTACTTTCGTGTGTTTGCATTTACTGTGCTTTGCATCTTCTAGTAAGGAGTTTGGTGGTCCCCTTATGACCTGTTTGTTCTTTACCTTTGGCGAGGTGTTTCATTGGTGTTTGTGTCTATTGAGACGTTTAGAGTATTGTTTGGTCCCTAGTGAGACCATTTAGTGTTCGTTCCTTGATGAGATGTTCATTATTGCTTTGTATTTGGTGAGACGTTTGAAGTATTGTTTGATCTTTTGTGAGATCGTTTACTGCAGCTTCTACTTTGGTTTTGTACTCTTTGTTATTCGAACTCTTGGTGAAGTTGTTGGATCATTTCTTTTTAATGTCCTCAATGTGGCAGTTGGTTGAACTATTCTTGGATGTGCTTGAACTTGCTGGTTGATTCAAGATCTCATGAAGAAAAAAATTATTTTGTTTGGATTTATTTATATTATGTTTTCTTGTAACAAGTTGAGCATTATTAACATCTATACTCCAACTTGAGGAGGAGTGTTAGGAAATAATATATTAGTATTAATGTATATATCTGAAATCATGGGATTGTAATCAAATCCCATATAATTAGGGATTAAATATATAATCATCATTATGAGCCATTATGTATAGGCTCCTCCCTCTTGTATAAATACCCATATGTTTATAATGAATAAGATATCATTCTAATTCATTTCACTACAAGCCTCACCAAAGAGAAACCAAGAAGAGCTAGTGTTCAAATCACAAGAGTAGAAAACCTATTGGAGACATCAAAGTTGAAGCACAAACATCCAAACGGATGATGAGTGCTAATTATGTCATGTTTTCCCTGTATTTTATGACTGAATTGTATGGTAAATATGAGCTTAATTGCAATCAATCTAAGCAAAAAGGCATTAATTCATGATATAGGGAACTGAAGTATAAAAACCATTTACATCCTAAACATGTGCTAAGAAAAGAACAAGTTACGAGGTTTTATGAGGAGAACTATGGCAAAGCTGATACTATGCTATAGCATCATGACAGTTTATCGAAGTGCAATACAAGGCATCTCTGAGCTATATCAAAGTAAAGGACGCAATGCTATGTGGCATATGTTCTAATCTTTTGTCAAGATTATTTCAAGAAATATAGTGAAGGTCGAGACGACAGGTAGATTGCTAATGTAACGGAATAGAAGATGCGGAGGATCGAAACTAAAAGATTTGAACAATCTAGCAGGATTAGCAGAATCAATCTACTAAGATTGGAAAGAAAGATACGACTGAATCTCCACAGATTAGGAAAGGCCCAGCTCCTGGAACTTACGCCGCAAGAAAGCCTGATTATATAAGGAAACAGCAAGCCAACCTTAAGAGAAGTCGAGTCGCTGAGAGTCTAATCCTATCTATACAGCCAGCCTCAAAAGAAGAGAGAGAGAGTTCACAAGGCACGAAAACTCCAGGAGAACCCAACATCCTTCCTTGCAGTAAGACAGAGAGAAGAAGACGTGGAGTAGTGACGTCATAGGGCTTCTTCCACACCGTCGGAACTTCGTCAAGCTTTCTGTTTTCTTTCATTTTAATCTTTTGATCATGGGTCATTTTGTTGTTATCTTTTTTGTATTTCCCTTGTCAATCATGAACTAAATTTCCTATGGTTGAGCGAGGATGATTTCTTAAGTTTGGAATCTTAATTCAATAAGTTCAATTTCCTTATCAGTAAATTAATTACCTTGTCGATTAGCGAAAGCTAAGGGTTAGATTAGTGGCCTCGGCTTACTGGAAGGGAGTAGGGTTTAGACCTTTGAGAAACAGTGATTGCTAGGCAGGCTGGTGCAAAGCTTGACCTATTATTGTAGGCTTCAGGAATTGATCTACCGCTCATAACCATAACACGTTGCTTTGTAATGTTAATCTAACTAGAAAATCGTCATAGGCATATGGGAGAAGGAAAGTTAGTATTACATGTATCGGACGAGAAAGCTTTGATAGACTTTAGTGGTAGGTTAGTTGAATAGCATTGTACTAGTATCTATGTAGTAGCATTGTGGAAGCTGTGTGATGTAAATGCTATAGCAATGTGTGAAGCAATTGGGGGATTGATATGCTTAAGAATGATTATGAGTTCAACCTATTTTCCTACTGATATCTTCTTACAACTACGACACTCTGTTTACTCTCTTGTTTATTAGTATAGCCATAAAAACTCTCAACCAACTCAAATTTATTCTCTTTTCAAACACAATTATCCTGCAATTCGGTGTCCTTATTTAGTATCCAATCTCTGTGGGACGATACTCTACTTACTCTTTATTACTTGTTCGACTAGTTCACTTGCCATCAAGGAAATCGACCAACAACGGAGCACAAATATTCAAATGGAGCCTAAATAACTAGTAGACTTGCCTAAAGAAAATGGTCATAGCAAGCAAATATGGCATCAATAACCTCTTTAAACATAGTAGAAGAGTCTCACTAGAGATTACAACACCCAAACAACCACAAAGAAGTTAGCATAATCAAATGCAACACCAATAATAGAAGAAAAAAGGCTAAAGAAGGTCACCGAAAAGCTCAGAATCTTTCCAGAAACTTAATGTAGAGCACTCGCCAAAAATGTCCTGGAATCTAGAAATCTAGCTAGAATCTGAAAAGTTTGCCAGAATAAGGAAATCTCATTGAAATATGGAAATCTCACCGAAAATCAAAGAATCTTGCTGGAAATAATAGAAGAAGACAGATAGTGGTGGTGTTGATGGAGGTGACATGATCTTTAATAACAAATCAACAAATCCCAATGGTGAAGCGTCGAAGACCCTTCTTTCTTCTTTGTTGCTGCCACTTGCTCACGATCAGGAAGGAAGAAGAAGGCCTCACCAACACACACACACACACACTCTCTCTCTCTCTCTCTCTCTCTCTCTCTCTCCTTTTCTCTCTCACAATCACTGTTCATGAAACAATACTCTCTCACGGTCATTGTTCATGGAACAATACCAAACTCATCACTGTTCATAGAACAATTCCAAACTCCACCAAAAAATCGATAGAAGAATAAATGAACCCTAAGGCTCTGATACTATGTAAACTAGAGAGAGGGAGAAAGAGAACAAATATATTCACTTAAGTGTGTACAAGGGTGTCCATGGAAGGATTGGCTATTGTCTATTTTATACAAAGGAGGGGAACATAAAAGTAAACACTAACATAAATTAAGGAGAAAATTAGGGAGATAATTAAGGCACAATATTATCCTAACACCAACCAATCATGAGGCCAAGCATGTTCATATCTATAATTTGCGCTAAACCAGTGATCTTTCTCCTTCTGTACGGCTGTTGAGAGACAAGTAAACAACTTATTTCCCTTTTGTTATATACCTCCTTTATGGCTGGATTTTTCAATCATGTGCCCTTAATTATGTGATTAAGAAAAAGAATTCAGCGAATCTTTCTATGATCTCCAAAGAAAAATCAATTTAACACTAATTATGTGATCGGTCATCCCCATGATCAATATTAACATAAAAATATAAAAATTTATGATTAGCCATACTCTTCATAAGTTGAAGAATAAGATTTAATAGTATGTTGTGTGAAATACATGGGAATCTATCTAACATCACATATATTATAGGAAGAAGATAGTTTTTCGTCCTGGAGTTTTTGTCAGCTTGATTAAGGTACTTGAAATTGTTATTTATTTTGGTTAATGTCTTTTTTTTTTTTTTTTTTTGGCCATCCTTGGTTAAAGGAAGTAACTCACATACTTATTCATAAAAGGTTAAACTTGCAGTATCATATTTAAAGCAAGACTTAAAAGCGGTTCTTATTGTCATTAGACCAGAAGGCCTGGCCCGAACATTATTGTCATATTATCAATTATAAAGACGGCGAATCTCTAAGCTTTGTAGCTCATCCCGCAAAGTAACGTCGTTTTGCTTGAACTTCTAAACTCATGGATAATCCAAGCAACTAATTCGATATGTTACAAAGACTAATTCTTTGATGAAAAAATTATAAAGACTTTGGCTCAAATTTGACAACAACTTTGAAGGGAAAAAAAACTGTTTTCGGTATATTTTATTGCAAAAACTAAATCAACATGACTCATTATCCGCTTTATAGATCAGTTCAAACAATATGAACATTTATTTATGTTAAGTATTGAACCCGATTTTGGAAAATATTTTATGGCTCCCGTGCTAAATATATTGTCTATTTGAACAGTGATATAATATTTTGTAAGGAGAGATTCTTATGTGAACTTGGTTTGACATATCATTTATAGTCTAAGAACTAACATTAATTCTAGTTGATTTCTCATGTAATTCACATCTTTATTTTTCTTTAAAAAATAAATCCCTTAATTAAGATTTCACAAGTAATGAAAATGTAAATATTGTGAAAAGTTTTAATTTATTAATATGCTAGCTAATTTTTAGGAGATGTTAAATCAATTCATGGGTTATTGTATTTTAATTAGTTAGACTACAAATGATGTGGTAAATTAAGTTTATACAAGAATCTCTCTTTTCATAGGTTGTAGCATTTTTTTAATAATGAAAACCTAGCATGTATCCTCATGATACCTAGAAGCCCACGGTTTTTAAGTGATACTAGTGGGGGAAGGAAGTTTCCAACACGTCAACTTTTGGAAAATATAATATTTGGCAACGCCTAGCTAGCACTGATGAGGATTCGAATCGCGTCCAGATTCCAAATTAATTCATATGATACACGCACATCCCCCTTGCTAATCAAAATTATGACACTAAGACAAATAATGCATCAATTATTGCTTTATTTAAGTATTTTCCAAGTCAACTTTTTAATCACCACATATCAAAGTTGTGTGTGTGTGGGCCTAAATATATAAAATTTATATGATTGTATGTACATATATGTTTTGCATAAGAGTTTGACATCCTTTTTCTTTGAAAGATAAGAGAATGATAAATTAATAATGACGAGAAACGAGGGTGCATTATTACAAATAATATATCTACAATAAAGTTGGGGAATATTCCCATAAATTCTGTCATGTTGCAACATTCTCATAGATACGCTTTATTTTTTAATTCTCTTGCCCAAATATGTAAATATTGCCTTTAGTTCTTAATATGAGATATAGTTAGTAGTGTAATTTGTACTACAAAATGGATCTTATATCAAAGACGGAGGTAGTATATTCTTATTAGAAAATATTCCCTCCAGCTCTTAATATATAACCTAATTGTGAAGTTGATCTTGATAATAAATATAAGAAATATTTTTCATATTTATCAATCGTTTCCTAATTAATCCAAATTGATGCTCCCTCAATAACAATCAAGTACAAGATATATACTAATCAAAGAAGATGATTATGATATTTTAGGAAAAGCATGTTATATTAACTCAACTAATTTTCTTATATTAGGATGGAGGAAGTATAAAACTAGTTCTCCTCTGGTCTTTAATATATAAAACATATTTGAGGAATTAATATTAGTCATAAATATAACACATAATCTTTATATTTGTTATTTTTTTTCCTAATTTATCTCCGATTGATGCTTCATCAACAATAATCAAGAGGAGAGAAAATGAAGGAATTAAGGAAGATGACTAGGGTGTTTAAAAAATACATGTCATACTAAATAGCTCAACTAATTTCTTAATTTAATCAAATTCTATATATATGTCTTATATTACTAATAGGAGGAAGTACTTGTAAACTAGAAACAAGGTCAAATGCCTAATAACAATAACACCCAGAAACCAAGACAAAGAAAACCACAAAAAAAATAGAAGACCAATCTTTTGGGCACTTCTCCATAACAGCTGCAAGACCAATTATTGCGGCTACCAAGATTTTTTCTTTAGTTTCTCATTCTCTTTTTTTATGGGCAAATATAAAAATTATATTTTAAATTTAGGATCAAAATTAACTTTTTAAATATGCCTTATATTAAAGACATGAAGGAGTAGAAAAGAGCAAGAGTGAACAGGCTCCCCCATGATAATACATTTTAAAGACTTTTATGTATTTTTGGTTTTCAATAATTTACTTTACCATATTTTGCTTAGCTAAAAATATTCATCGTTTTCTTTTCACGTTTTCATTACATCAATCAAATTCGTTGATTATCTATATATGACCACACAATTAAGAATTACTACTTTTTATACAGTATTTGCTATCATGTTATATGAGATTCGAACGTTATTGGATTTAAAAAGAGTTAACTTTTTCAAAAATGTCTTTTACACAATTGACCTTTTTAAAATTTTCTTACCTCATCCAACTTATTATAATAAATCAGACTGGTTACATCAAGTGAAGAATAATATATGCATGACTTGCATAATTACTCAAGTTGAAAGCTTATTAATTATTATCAACTCATCACACATCAAAAGATGATAAGAAGGAAGAGATAACTCGAGTACTAATAACGATTTTTTTGGGCCTGAAGTACATATTAAATAACGATTACGACTTAATCAACATCATCTATTTGATTATGTGGCAATTTGAATGTCACAACTAACAACCTGCTCAACATGATAATCAATAAGTCGGTTTTTGCCGACCATGATATAAGTTATCGTTCAGAAATTAAATTGAAATATATATTTTTGGCCGCAATTAAACTGCAATATAAATATATATCGTACAAATTAATATTCACATTAGTTCTATATAGCCATATAGGCAATCATTCATCGAATGGATAAGGAGTGATGTTTAGTGGCCAGTATTATCTGACGCGTGGATGGTCTCTCTCTCTCTTCCATTATACACCTTTTTAATATATTTTTTTATTTTCATAGTTTGATATAGAAAAATGAGGAGTTGGGAGGTGTAAAATATAAATATAATTCAAATAATTGATGTATTAATATTGTTTTGGGAAAATCTCAGGACAACTAAATTCTTGAAATTTTAAATTGGATTATTAAATTCAATAAATTCTAAATCATATCATATGGTATAAATTATAATTTTAGAATTCAATAATTTTATCTTAATACTCTGCATTTGATTCTAAAACAATTAAAGAATAATCATACTTATGATCTAGGTGTGACTTATCCATCTTATTATTTTAATTTTTTATAAAAATAAGGGTGAAGGTGCAAATTTACCAAACAACTATTACCCAAAGAGCGTCTAGGCCAAATAACTATTGAAGAGACCAAAATTACCAATCAACAATTAAAAAGTGAAAAAAAAAACCAAATAACTATTAAAAGTGGGAAAAAAAAACACTAAATAACTATTAGAAAAAAAAACAACTATCACAATTAAGTTAAAATGTGAGACACCCATAGACGGTGGCGAAACGCTTATTTGGAGAAAAGAGCGGTTAAGCCTTCTTGTTGGAAAAGGAAAACACCAACAGAGATGGGACCCATGGGAGCATGCATTGCGGCAGCAGCGGTTGCTGCTTGTGGCATCGGAGGGATGGAACCAGGGTGTGAGGTGTGTGTCGCTTGAACGTTGTGGACTCTTGGATGAGTTCAAGAGGGTAAGTGAACAACCAAGCGGCAATAGAAGCTTTGGAAATGCCGACGTCATCGACACTATGACAATCAATAGAAGACGGAGACACCAAGACAAATGACGGGTAATAGTTCGTTGGCGAATCTGCTCCAAATTGTGTTTTTTTCCACTTTTTAATTGTTGATTGGCAATTTTGGTCCTCAATAGTTATTTGGCCCGACGCTTCTTTGGGTAATAGTTGTTTGGCAAATATGCACCTTGACCCTAAAAATAATGACTCATTACTTACACTTTTTTTACCAACATGTTGTTAGATGAGGTGATAAAGAGGAAGCCTTATCCCATAAAAAAGGAGGAAACAAGTTCAAAACCTGATAAATATATTTATTGGAAAAGGTAAAAACCCTTTATCTTCTAAATCTTGAGGAAAACCCTTCATCAAATCAAAACATTAATTAGACTCTTTTTCCTCTACAACAATTTTCCTTTTTAAAAAATATTTCTCTCTCCCCACCTCTGCTGCGCCACTTCTTCCCTCCCTCCCGCCACCTCAACACCTCTCCTCCCTACACGTTCTTGTATTGAAAGAGAGAAACGAGAAATAATGTGATTACGTGTGGGTTCACATTCCATTTCTATTTTAAAAAACATCTTTATATCTATCATCTATTTTGTTTTTATATCTCTCTCAATTCATACTTTGCATTTATTTATGTGAAAGTAAACAACCGGGAAAAAAAAAAAAAAAAACAGCCGATAATTGTTGATCTCCTTTTAAATTATGGTCCTTAACATGAGTCAACAATTGTAGGGTCAGCATAAGAGAGAATGGTGCAGTAATTAACTTAGAGAGCTTCAAGAATGGAGAAGAGGCTTCTTATGGGCCAGTGGTGCAGACGTAGATGTCTAATAACACAGTGGAATTATTAGGTATGCGCGTGGGAAGAGAGAGAGGCGTGGAAGGAATGGCGCAGCTGCGGTGGAGAGAGAAGGAAAATTGTTGCAGAAGAAAGAGAGTAATGCATAAGGATAATTACGTACTGAGTAAGAATCTAAGGTGAAATTATTGAATTTTAAAATCCTACATTAGAGTATATAACTTGATTCAGTATCCAATTTATGATTTGAATAAGTCGGTTGTCTTGCAGAGGGATTTTTCCTGTTGTCTTTCTTAACTGATATTATTGCGCCAACCCACGGGTACGTCATCCAAGGGAAACCAAGAGGAAATTGCCCATTCCGTATCGTGTATGGCCAATAAGTGGCCACCTGCTAGAAAGCGATCATAGATTCAAATTAATTATTACAATTACAATTATAGTCAAAGTAGACTAATAATATAAAAGTGATCAATAATTTGAGTTCTAAGAACCCTTTATATGTTATAATAAGAAAATTGTTTGACTCGGAATCCGCAAAACTAAGATCAGATAGAACCTCCACAAGTCGCCCAGGTGTTATTCGTAGATTAAAATTTAAATACGCTCGGTTGATGATTTACCAATTAATAAATATATTTTATTAGATTAATCTCAGTTCAAACCGTCCCTAGATCAAAATACAGGAGATTTAATCAAACTTGTGGTGGAAATTAAATAGCTTTAGTCTTCGCATGCACTAATTAATCTTTGCACAATACATACTAATACTATTTATAAGGTAAAGAGAGAATATTTATTTTGATCATATTTATAACTCACATCATTAATTTTTTTATTATAACAATATGCAATTTTACCTTTTATTTATTATTATGTAAACCTTATTCTTATGAGGTATAATGTATATTCAAAGGGGGCCTAAGTTGGAAAGTTGTTAAATTTTAAGACAAAATTGATTAGGTTTGAGGTTTTTATTAGCTTTGATAAAATGTATTGAAAGTAACTTATAAATACGATGATATCAGTATTTCAAAATGTAAACGGGGCTTCTCATAATACTTTTAAGAACTGATCTCTGTTTACTTTAATTGATAAATTGTAATAAGATATGTGTATTGATTATGAACACTTAGTTTATTTGTTTCTAATTTTCAATGCAATTTTAAAGGGTAGTTTATTTGTTTCTAATTTTCAATGCAATTTTGAAGTGTTTTTTTTTTTTTCTAAATAGTAGTATAATGACACCATTGTTTTCAAAATGCATAAATGACATCATTAAAATTTTTAATCAAACACATAATTTTACCAATTATTTATTATTATTATGTAGATTTTATTTTTGTGGGGTATAGTTTATATTAGATATGGATAAAGTTGAAAAGTTATTGAATTTAAAGATAGATTTAATGAGATTAAAGGATTTTTTAGATTCTGGTGAAACATGTTGGAAGTAATTTATAAATAAGATCATGAGTAATTAACAGCAATGTTAACAATCATCCTAGCGACACATCACTCCTGCTACTAGCTTCAATGGATTTTGGTTAAAATTATTTCACTAAAGCTAAATCGGAAAAAAGTTGTAAGGTTCAACTACGATTGTAAAAAATTGTTAGAACATGATTTATGTATTGAGATCATGGTTTAATAATTATTCCTTTAGTTTTAAAATATCGTTTACTTTAAAATTTGACTAAAGAATTAATTGGTTTTTGAATATTTTATTCTTTATTAATAAAAATAATGAGGTGGAGCAAATGGTTACTAAGAAAAAAATAATGATGTTTTTTCTAGTCTAATATATACCATTACATTTTTCTACACTTCATAAATATATTTCAAGCTTAAACTTTATATATAATTATGCATTTGCATTAGAAAAAATTGCTAGGAAAAACATATAATCTCTCTGTACCTAAAGTCTGTTTGATTTGATGGCAACATATAAACGTTGATGTTTGCTGATTTGGCCACAAGAAACAGACAAAATGAAGATAAGATCTTAAAGAACCATAAGTAACAAGGTCAACGTCGACAAGGAGAATCGATAATAAGACAAATAAACTTTCATTTTCTTTGTTCCCTTGTGGAAAGAGAAAATAAGATTAATTAATTCCGTTTTTTACAATTCAGTCCAGTTCCATTATATGTACACAAGTTAATGTAGACAATACATATAGATATAAATAAAAAAAAGTAAATAAATGTAATTATAAGATATATAGGTAATATAACCCATATTTATAAAATATTTTCTTGTTTATCAGACTCTTTCATGATACATGATTGCTTTAATAATAAAGGAATTCAATTCGCTATAATTATTTTAAGAAAGCGTCTTGAACTTAAATAGGACATCTCTCGCGAGGATAATTACAAACTATAAATTAAATTAAATATGCATAATTTTAATTTCAAAGTGTTTATATTAAATTATATTACCTGGAGAGAACAGCTTCTAAACCATACCTGGCCATTAACGATATTAAAACAAAAGGTGGTATGATAATGTTAGGTAGTCATCAATGCCTAGCCAAAGATTTCTTTTTCTTTTTCTTTTTTAAAAAAAAAAAAAAAACAGTGATCGATGTGATTCGTGAGTTAAATGAGTATCACAAGGCTACTTGCCTAGCTACTTTCAGATTCTGATTTGGGCTTTCATAAAATTAACTTATCAATTTATTATTAAAATTTAAATATTAGGATCTTTTATCATTCTATTCTGAAAATTACTTTTCTTTTTTTGGCATTGGTCTCTTTCTATTGGAGGATTTTTCATTTATACGTGCGCATTTCTTTTCCGTGATTTGTTATGTTAGGTAGGACTAGTCTTTTTCTCTATATCCAATTCTTGTTGATAAAATTAATAAATAACCTCGGGATTTTCTCGATATGATAAAAGACTCGGGGGCCAAATTATGAATTAGCAATCTATATGGGACCAAAATGGTAGATAATTTTACAAGGGACCCATTTGAAGAATGTCTTATTATATATCTATGAAACAAAAGACAAACTTGTAAGAAACTCAAATTGAAATATAGATTTTTTTTAAATTAAGAAGGACCACAATAAAACTCACTCATATGCAATCATCTAATCTAACTCCTATTTATTCCAAATCAGCGAATCCCTTACCGTAGTTTAATTCGTTATTACTCTGTCCCAACCCAAAGTGACTCAAACTCATAATCATCATTTACCCGTTGTTTTATACAATAATTCGAGCAGTAGTGTAATTAAGGCTCGTATAAGTCCATAATTATTTAAGTACAATTTTAAAATCCTACTTTTCTCAGGCCCTTTCTTGTATATATATAGGACCTCAAAACCTCAGATCCTGTGTGCGATAGACATAATACCATACCACCACCTTAATCATCATCACATAAACAATCTTAGTACTCTTTCCACAACATAATGGCTTCTCTTCCTCAGACAATGTCTGAGATAATCCCAGACGCCTGGGATTTCAAGGGCCATCCTGCACTCAGATCCAAATCTGGTGGTTGGTTGTCAGCCGCCATGATTCTAGGTTATCTTACTTTCTATCTCAAGCTTTTTGGTTTTCTCATTCATTCATAACCCAGATGAGAGCTTTCTACACTGGGCCACCCTTTATACTTCAGTTACAGTTACTTGGACCAACAAGTCTAGGTTGTCTTTTTTTCTGGTGTTCTGAAATATATAGGTGGAGAAGCATGCGAGAGGTTGACGACGCTGGGGATCGCAGTGAATTTGGTGACATATTTAACAGGAACGATGCATTTGGGAAATGCTTTATCTGCTAACACTGTCACCAACTTCTTGGGCACTTCTTTCATGTTATGTCTTCTCGGTGGTTTTGTCGCCGACACATTTCTCGGCAGGTTTGACCACAATCCCCAGATTCAACTTCCTTTTTTTTTTTTTTTTCCTTTTGTCTTTTTTCTGTTCTTTTTTTTTTTTTTTTTTTCATGTAAGGTGATTATATATTACATATTTTATTTAATATTCTCTTCCTCTCCACAGATACCTTACTATCGCCATTTTTGCAACCTTCCAAGCAACTGTAAGATCTTTTAACTATTTATCATATTCTTGCCTTTGTAAATTTTATGTATAAAGATTCGAAAATTCATCGTAGAGAATCTTCAAGTTAGTATAACGACGTTAACTGACTTGGTGATTAACGTCGACGTAGTATCTTTACGTCAAATTATTAGATTTTATTGTTATTATTATTTTTTAAGACAAGCTATTTGATATGCTTTCTGTAACATCCGATGGGACTTCACACTTTTCATCTATGGTAATGAAGGTGAATATATATGTAGATATGTAGACTCACCGGAAGTTATATTGAATACTATAGGGTGTTACAATATTGACGTTATCAACCGCAATCCCAAGTCTTCATCCTCCAAAATGCGATCCAAAAACAAATGGTTCGTCATGTGTCCCGGCCAGCGGAGTGCAGCTAATGGTTCTCTATTTAGCTCTCTACACCCTGGCCCTCGGAACCGGCGGCCTAAAGTCGAGTGTGTCCGGGTTCGGGTCGGACCAGTTTGATGATTCGAACCCGGCGGAGAAGAAGCAGATGATGAAGTTCTTCAACTGGTTCTTTTTCTTCATAAACATAGGATCCCTAGTTGCAGTGACAATCCTTGTGTACATTCAAGATAACGTTGGAAGAGAATGGGGATATGGGATTTGTGCTTGTGCCATTGTGATTGCTCTTCTTGTGTTCTTGTCGGGTACTAGGAAGTACCGGTTCAAGAAACTGGTCGGTAGTCCGTTGACTCAGATCGCGTCGGCGTTCGTGGCGGCATGGAGGAAGAGGAAGATGGAGTTGCCGTCGGATCCGTCGTTGCTATTTACTATGGATGATCTTTCAGATAATGGTCAGAGGAAGAAGAAGCAGAGGTTGCCTCATAGCAAAGATTTCCGGTAATTATTGGCTTATTTTAATTAGATACCCTCTTTCTTTCTTTAATGGTCTAAATCTTACCCTCTTTCCTAGTTTGGTTCATTGATTAATTGTTTAACTCTTAATAGTTGAAACAATTTTCTCTTGGTAATTACTAATTATTTCTTTTAAGACTACTTTACGTGTAAGCCTTTTTTTTTTTAATGTAAAGGTTCAAGGGATTTGTCGTCGTCCTTTGATTCTTACTCCCACTTTGAATTAATTTTTTTTCTCACTGATTACAAACTCTAACAAAAGAGTGGGAAAATATCAATTTAAAATATCAAAGTTTTCAAGGTTATAAACAAGCTTTAAAAAAAAATGCAATATAACATATCATAGAATTTTTTTTAAGATAACATCATCATTATAAAATAAAGGGTTAAGGTGCAATTGGCCAATCAAGTGTTATCATCATTATGATATGTTAAAAATGCAATATAACATATCATAGAATTTTTTTTAAGGTATTAAATACCAATGAACAATTAAAAGGGAGCAAAAATATCTATGAAGAATTTAAATTTTCAACAAATAGACTAAAATGGGGATTGTGTTACTTTCATCAGATTTTTTTTCTTCATTTATTTTTGCTCCCTTTCAATTGTTCATTAGTATTTTTGATATCTTCAAAACATTTTTGTGACCAATACTCCTAATGTAATATTTGATTGGTCGATCTACACCTTAACCGTAAAATAAATAAAGAAATGCATTATTAATAGGTTGATTAAGCACAGTCTAACTTCTCTAGTTCTCGGCTTCTTTCTTTTTGGTCATTTCACACCTAACTTTCCACCTCCCTTCCCCTCTCTTTCTCTCTCTACCTCCCCCAAATATATTATTATTTTGATTTTTTCTGTTTAATCATTACAGCTCAAACAATTTACTCTCTCTAGCTAAATCCCTCATCTCTTTCTTCCTTTTTCCCCTCCCAAATAAGTCCTGGCTCATATGTGCCTTCCCTAGTAGAAGACTAACTAGATATTTATGCTTTTGTTGTGGCGGAATTATATTCCTTCGCTGAATCTTACGACAATTGATCGGCGGATCCTTTTCTTTCAACTCAATTAATTATTTCTTATTTCTTTAGTGGATTTATTAGGAGCACATGGGGAGACCGTTGACATTGAAAAGGAAAAAGTGTTTCTCATTTTATTTTATTTAATAAGATATGAAGCTAATGTTTACAAATGTAATCACAACTTTGACTCTCGAGGGTTACAAATTTCGTGGAAGCATACATGATTGATTGAATTGAGCCAAGAATATGACTTGTAAATGCGTGTTGCCCATAGATTTAGGTTAACTGATTAGGTGGTAGGTAATGGATGTAACATCAAGAAGATAACAGATAGGACTCCCTATAATAAGGAACTTATTTGAAGGGTGGTGGGCCTCTATATGTTGAATAATTAATAATCGTGAAAGCTCAATTCCTTATCAATTATGCAATAATCACATTCTTAGATGGCTAATCAAGTCGCTTCAGCTCTTTGTTCACATCATAATTAGGGCCTATTTGGATGAGCTTTTTTAAAAAAAAAAAAAAAAAAAAAAAAATTCAAGTGCTTTTTTTTTTAAGCTCCAATTGGAGCTTTAAAAAAAAAAAAAAAAAAAAAAAAAGCATTTTAGCTTCTTCTTCTTTTTTTTTTTTTCCGTGACTTTTTCTTTTTTTTAAAAAATATCATACAAACACATAAATTAATTTTTTAAAAAAGCATTTTTTTGCATTAAAAAAGTGCTTTTTTTCTTTCTTTTTTTAAATAAAAAAGCACATCCAAATAGGCTCTTAATATAGCTTAACATTATTAATCCTTATCATTTTGGATCTTAATTATCTTCATTTGTCTACCCTCTGTTACCATTGTATTTCTTATAACGATAAAATCATTCATATATACTCTCTATGTATTATAAGACATCTTCTGAAAGGTGTTTTAAGTCTTTTTCATAAAGCAATTGTTAGTTTCAAAGAGTATTAAATATATTCTTATATATACCCATATTTAATAACGATTTTTTTTTAATGTTTTGATGTGCAGCTTCTTGGACAAGGCAGCAATAAGAATCCCAGACATGCCTGCAGAATTAATGAAAGAGAGAAAGTGGTATCTATTAACAGTAACTGATGTTGAAGAAGTTAAATTGGTTATAAGAATGTTACCCATATGGGCCACTACCATCATATTTTGGACAGTCTACGCCCAAATGACCACCTTCTCAGTGTCACAAGCAACCACCATGGACCTCCACATCGGAAAATCCTTCAAGATCCCTCCGGGCTCCCTCACCGTCTTCTTCGTCGGGGCCATCCTCCTCACCGTCCCCATCTACGACAAAATCATTGTCCCCATCACACGAAAACTCCTCAAGAACCCTCACGGATTGACCCCGTTGCAACGCATAGCCGTCGGCCTCGTATTCTCAATCTTCGCCATGGTCGCGGCGGCCCTCACAGAGATCAAACGGCTGAGATCCGCGGAAGCCAACCGGTTGACAAACGACCCGAATGCCCAGATTCCGTTGAGTGTTTTCAGGTTGATACCTCAATTTCTGCTAGTGGGGTCAGGGGAGGCATTTACGTACATAGGACAGTTAGATTTCTTCCTAAGAGAATGTCCCAAAGGTATGAAGACGATGAGCACTGGATTGTTCTTAAGCACACTGTCATTAGGGTTTTTCTTCAGTTCTGTGTTGGTGACGATAGTTCACAAGGTGACTGGTCATAAAAAGCCATGGCTAGCAGATAATCTCAACCAAGGAAGGCTCTATAACTTTTATTGGCTTTTGGCTATTTTGAGTACTTTGAACTTAGTCATATACTTGTTTTGTGCAAAAGGGTATGTGTATAAGGAAAAGAGACTCGCTGAGGAAGGCATAGAATTTGAGGAGCAAGATGACGAAGTTGTTGGTCATTAATGAGTCCGAATTCTATCATACGACGTCGTTTGTACGTTCTCATTTTTTTTTTTTTAATTAAGTATAATTCTTAAGTATATCAGGGTGATGCGAAGCATCGCTTAGAACGACACCGTTTCATATTTCGAGCTGCATGATCTTCATTCATCACATATATCAGTCTTTGATCATATATGTATTGCAATATAGGGAACAACGTTACTTCACTGATTCATGTGAGGTGGTCGGAATCTGATGATCAAAAGCGAGGCCGTAATTACCCAATAAAGGTTCTATACTATTTGCATATTATCATGTGAACATGTACACCAAGTTTATACAGGAAATTAACAGGTTGCTTTTCATGATCATATGTCTTGTTTATTTTCTTTCTCACAAGAAAAATCTCTCTCTCTCTCTCTCTCTCTCTCACACACACATAAAAAGTCAAAATCTCAACTATTTAATTAGAATGAAGGCAAAAAAAAAAAAAAAAAAAAAAACCTATTTAATTAGGATACATAGTTGAATTGCCTTGTAACCGAGTGATATAAAAACTCTCATAGGGTAAGAGATCATTGTTCAATCCCACAAATAAACTGAGACTGTTAAGTCAAAAAAAGAAAAGGAAAAATAATAGGTAATTAAGATCTAAAAACAGACACAACACTACCATATGTCGCTAACATGATATTTGCAATTGTTTCCCAATTCTTTACTTACTTTTTGTATCTTGTCTACAGTTTCTCTCACCTTCGTAGCTTCAATGAGAAGAAAGATTAGGGCCAATGATGCCACTCTCTTGGATGCTAAAATGTAAGAGTCATACAACTAATTTTGTAGAGATAAAAAAATTAGCTATTTATAAAAATAAAAAAAATAAAAAAATTGTATGCTAGTTTCTCTAAAATACCTCTTTTAATCATTTTCATTGGAAACTAATCATTTAATTTAAAAAACCTCTTGGGAAGAAAATTAAAATTTGGGAAAGATAAATTGATTGCGGTCTTACGTTTATGACCAAATAAATTCCTATGCTAAATTTTACATTTACAACTGGAGGGATTATATTTTAAATAAACTTTAGAGATTGCATCTTTTCTGAGATAAAATGAAAATGCGAATTAATTCGGATTCATAACTTGAATTCATTATACTCTGAGTCTATGACTACACCGCATAGAATAATAATACATAATATCCATTTGTATTTTATATTTCTCATGTTTAAAATATATTTATAGGTTTCATTTAAAACAATTAATAGGAAAAAAAATGCTCTACGTTTTATAATTATTTCCTTTGTAAAATTTATAGCAAGCTTAGGTCTAAAATATTATTACTTTTTCAAACTTTGATATTAATCTCCACTCACCAATAGCTGGAGAAATATTTAGCTAGAATCAAAATTTAAAATAAAATAATCTTATCATTTTTTTCCGAATCTTATCTTGTGACCTATCTTAATTAGACGGTAACTATGTAATTAAACTTTGGGAGTAATAAAGCTAATTAACAAAGGATATTAGTTAAGGTTTAAACTAACTACAAGTTGACATTTTTTGCCTTGATAAGCGAAGATATCTTTAATCAATGTTATGTCTGTTAATAATATCCAAAGACAAAGGTTCATAATCTCATCTAATATGTGACAAACCTTCTAAGAAAAAGAATTAAAATTATATTTATGCTGCTTGCATTAAACGCATAAATTTGTTTTTTATTTACTGAATTGAATAATTATTGTTTTGCTCCCATCCAAAGAAAACATGTAAAAAAACACACAACCTGACTACAGATATATATCAGGCGTGCATTGAATATGAAAAGATTCACTCAATCGGAATCAGAATCACGGACCTTACCTAAAACTTCCAAAATTACAAGAAAACACCATTTACTAAAACTGCACGTGATGGGTATTATATATTGCCAAAAATCTAAAACCAGGTTGCTGATCACAAGTTAATTATTATAGATCAACTTGCTTTAGTGTAACCCCAAATCGATACTACTGTGATCTCTATTATAATTTATAAGGCACCTGAAGTCCTTAACTACCTCAACAAAATTAAGGAAAGTAAACTAAAGTAATTAACTTTGTTCAACAACAAAAAAATATAACTTTTCCCTATATCTAAGACATCATAGAAGTTGCAATATAATTAATAAGATATTAAGTGGGGCCAGGTAACATTAAAATAAATTTAATTAATAGCCCATTATGACTTGTAATATTGACCCGCTATTTTTTCTTTTTGAAAGGTGTCTTGTAATGAGGACCGTAGCGATTCTTAACCATGTTTTGTAACATCTTATTTTCAAAAGCGGATATATATTTTTTTTATTAGAGTAGAGCATCGGAGCGATTGAGTAACGATATTTATATTCAAAATGCCGTAAGTCCGGCGATTACGATAGCGATGTACGTTATACCGAGTGTTTTCAAAGTAAATAACAAAAGAAGAAACTCTTCACCGAGTCCCTATGCGTGCCGCTTGCCTTTCTCCTCGATCCTCGGTCCTCTTGACCCCGACGCTATGTTAAGAGCGAGGTTCAATGCCCATTGAACCTCGGGTAGCAGATTAACCTCATGCTCAAGTAATACGTATATGGATGACGATATTTCATGACATTACGCATAATCAATACATAAGCACACAAAGCAGATGCAAGATTAACATATCAACAAGTACATAGCACACAAAGACATGTAAAGTTACCCATGTTTGCACTAACCAGCCACGACGGCCCATCGTGTCCTCGCTAGGAAAACTCAACGGCATTACCAAGACTGTAACCCGTATAAACAAAGCTGAATGTATAAATAGTGAACTAAGACAGAGTCTTAGACACGGTGCATGACCCAAGATAAAGTCATGTCCATGACTCTATGAAATAGTCTATCACATATAAGCATACAATAAGCATAAGAGTTAGTGTTACAATACGCGAACGTACCTTTCACCGTATAGTTAGCAATATGTCCGACTCTTTGATCTGACCCCGGACTTCCCGGATATCCTAACATATCACCATGGTACTTAGAATAATATCCTAAGGGATATTTTCACCTCTATTTACCTCTCTACCCTTGGGGATTTGTTATTTACAATTTTGCCCTTACATTTATTTAAAAACGCAATACTGAATTTTCTAGGCAGATTTTGTATCAACTTTGGAAAATCATAATTAATTCTAGAAAAATCGAAACGAGGATCCGTAAAATTCCCCAGAATCCTTAAGATGTCTATTTTCAATAAAAAATACTTTTATATACCCATAATTTATGAAACATTCCCAGTTTTCATCTTTCACAACGTTGCCCAGAATTTCGTCCAGAAAAATAGCCTAACTTCATCTGATTGTATTTCTTTGTATAGGAATCAAAACGCTACATATTATATATATTCGGAAAGCCCTACATGTCTAATTTATTTCTGGAAATTTTCATGATTTATGGGCTTCATTTTCAACATAAAATATTATCATTTATTTTGCTGTTTGCCCAGAAATTTTACCAAAATTTCGCTGTATTTCGCTACTTTGATCTTCAACTTCCAAGAATTTTGCTTTATCATATTCTCTATAATATTTTTTAAATAAAGACATATTTAACCATAAAAACATGAAATCAAAACTACTTGGAAGATTTAAAGATCAAACATAAACTAACTATGAATTTAAAACTTAGAACTCAAGAACAAAAAGACTTACCCTTGAAGAACTTCCTCCTCCTTCTTGCTCCCCACTATGATTTTCTCTCTACTCTTGCTTCTCTAAAACTCACCTATTTGGTTGAGTTTGGTGTGAAGAATGAAGTGAACCCAAGCCTCCTATTTATAGGTGGAGATTTAGGACACAAATGGAATTTAATTTGCCCATCTCTCACCCTAGCCATTGGATGCAATCTACTTTACAAGAGTTGATCTCATCCCTTCATGTGATTAGAAAACCCTAACTTAACCAATAAGTTTAGAAAACTTAACCTCTAAGTTTTGCTTCATGAAGACTTTGGGGATGACTCATTAGTGATTCTAGTTAGCTCCTAAATGTCCTTTTGTAACTAGATGCAAATTGATTTAGTTACTCTAGAAGCTTTAGCTTACTTTAATGAAATCTATTTTTGGTTGCTTGATCAATCACCAACACTTTTAAATTCTATGTATGTATCTTGATTAGCAGTTGAACATCAAGATTTATGGTATAATTAGATTTCCCTGGTTGTGCTAAGCTTATTCTTCAACGTTTGCAAAAATAGCCTTTACTAGGCTTACTTTCGAGGTTAAATTATGTGGGTTCAAGATAAGTTCTTATATTTTCTCCAAGGTTCCTACTTCTTCACAACTATTTAGATTTGTATAAATTCTCACTTTATTTGTTGTTTTGAGTTTTTACTTGTACATCGATATTTACTTGGATTTCAAACCATTATCCAATTTACTCTAGGATTTCAAACTTTATCAAATTTGCTTTAATTAATTTTTCTCTCTCTTTCTTATACTAGACACACACACATGCACAACAACTCTCCCTCTCTCCTTCATAAATTTCCAACTAATGAACCCATGTGAACCCATGTGCATCCATTAATGCTTGAATTTGCATGTGTGCTAACAAATCATGATATTTCCATACACACACCCACATACACGTATACACACACATTCACCACCTCTCAATGTGTATGCCGACATGCTCTTTGTTCAGCCATTAAAGTTGTTGTTGTTTTTTTTTTTTTTTTTTGCCAAATGCTTTGATTTATTCAATAATTGTGTTTTGCTTTTGCTTTGGGCCCATGCGTCATTTATTAGTAAAACACCTTAATTGTTTAATCATAAATTCCCACAACTCATCCATTTATTCAGTGCCGACATCCCTTTCTAATTCAGCATTTATTGTGACTTTTATTAACTAAATAACTTGATTTAATTACCTAATTGGTGAGTTGCCATATTTGACTTTTCAACCCAATATTATTTTATGAAAATCTTCTTTGGCCTTTAGTTTTTCTTTAATAATCAGCCCTCATTTATTTCAAAAATGATGACTTTAATTTGCCTATAATTAAATTGAAGAATTATGCCACTAATCTCAATTAGTGCAAAGCTTATTTGCCTATTATTTGCTAATTGACACTTAATTTAATTAAGTGTTTTTATAATCTTTCCATGGCTAATTTGAACTTAAAATAGCCATTATTTTATGTGACTCTATGTCACATATGTTAACCAATTTAATATGGTTACATATTTCAAAATACCGGATTTTCGGTAAATTGAAAATCGGGTTTTACATGTTTCGTGGAAACAGCTAGCAAGCAGAGTGGGAGAATATTGAGAAAACTAACAGAGTGGGAGAATATAGAGAAAACTAAGCATGATCCCGTTTCAAGGTTTGGGTAACTGATCTTGTTATTTGAAGACCTCGTCTTGTCCAGAAAATGGGAAGCAAGTTCTAGAGAATAAAAAACTGTACCACAAAACCATTTGTAATAACATATCACAAATGTCAAAAATTGCATTTTTGTAAGTATGGAAATAGGTCGGTCGTCTGCTACATTTTGGTTAAATAGGCCTAAGACTATAATAGGGGAAAAAAGTTTGAGCCTGCGCTTGAGCCTAAATGCATTTATTTTTAGATTCAAGCATGAGCGTTCATAAGACCTGAAGCCTTTTTAAATACCGATGTAACATGTAAGTCTTTAAAAAGCCTCATGTTACAAGCCTCAAAACTCAAAAGCCATAAATAGGCTTTGAACCTACCAAAACTTACATATTTACAAATTATAGCATTTAAATAGGCTTTTAACCTACATATAATTTAGATACCATTTTATTTTTATTATTATTATTATTCCAACAAAATCCAACCTAACAATATAATCATCCAATATAAAATCTTACTGATATTAAAGCAAATAGTAAGGATGCAGCCATAAATAGTTAAATAGTTAACGGGACATTCCAAAAACAATTTCCACCAAAATTTCTCAGCATTTTCCTATAGTAAAGTATAAACATGCCAATATTTATTACAACAATGAATTCCTAAGATGTTATGCGTCGGCATATTCAAAGGGAAAAAGAGTACATGTAATACCCGGATAATTATCTATCTGGAATACTATATTTTAGTAAATAATACCTATTTGGAAATAGGTGAATATGTGATTTTAAAACCTTGTAGGATACTTATTCTATTGTCTAGGGAAATTTCTAATGAAATTAGAGGGATTAAAGTGTCAAAATCCCTAAATGCAATTATGGGCCATGAAATGCCCTGAAAATATTATGATAAATCCCAAGAGGCAATAAAATATTTATTGAAAATTAGAAAGTATGTTGTCTCTAATTTTAGGAATTTTTGGGATTATTTCCCTTGAAAAATAATGAGGCAAAATTAAATATAATTTTGGGGAGCATAAATTACCCTATGATTTTTAATATTTTACATGGAGCATAAAATACCAATATCAGTAAAATAGTTGTGAGATAATGATTAATCCTAATTAAGAAAATTATCAACAATTAGAAAGTGATTAGTTAAGTAATTAATGGCTAATTGTTTAAGCCCTAACAAGAGAATATTTAAGGTAGATTATGGAAAATCCTTTAATTAAGTGTTTATGGCTAATATTAGCATAAAGTGTGCTTGCTAATCAATTAGAAAAGATTAAGAAAAATTGGTGAGATTAAGAACATGAAAACCCTAAATCCTAAAAGATTGTTAATCATGGGATTAAGGCTCTAATTAAGCTTCTAGCTAATTTAGATAAATTAGAGAAAAAATAATAATAATAAAGGGAAGAGAAAACCAAAATTTGAGTGTGAAAAGGGTTGTGGGTTTTTCAAAAATAATATCATGATATTTTGTTAATTAAATAATAATATAATTAAGATATTTGTGGAAGAACCAGTTGGATAAATGAGAACCGATAAAATTAAATCCTATCTAAAAACCATGAACTAAGTTTCTTAGGTCGACAAATTACAAACAAGTGAATTTTTGTCCGTAAGTCGGTGTTAAGCGGAAGTCATTTCCGTAACCTAAGCAGGCGAATAAGGGATCGATGAAAAGATATTTTGTAAACAAAGGGCGGATAAGAAAAGTGATAACCAATGGAAAATAAATCATAACTAAATCCTTGAACTAAGTAGAAAACAACTGGACATATTATGAATCGGTGAATTTTTGTCCCGAAGTTGATGTTACCCGTAATTTCTCAGAATCGACAAACTGTCTTGAAATGTTCAACGCAGACAACGGAATACCCTTAATGGGATCAAAAATTTAGTTAACACAGATATTTCCAAAGAGGAAGAATAGAACTTCAAGGCTGTGTTCCCGGATTTTTGAGATTTTCTAGGATTACGCAATTAGAACACCGAACAGGGGACTTTATCGGTAGAAGTTCATAAAGCACATGGGTGACATCACCTTGACATCATGATGAGGTAAGGAGATGTGTTGTATGGTGGAGATGATGCCTTGTGTCCAAGCTAGATCCAACGGTTGAGATTCGGTATGATAAAGCATGAATAGTGCACCAAAATCTTCTATAAATAGGTCTTCCCATTTCACTTCATTCCTCACCAATTCACAATTCCTAGAGAGAGGTTAGAGAGAAGTGAGAGCAAGGAGGAGCTCGGAAAAGGAGTAGCGAAGTCTTTTAAGTTCTTCTGGTCCCTGGTTAAGCTTTGGTAGTTCCTTCGGTAGTTATAGTAGAAATGCTTTAGATTAATCTTTAATCTTCCAAGTTAGTTTAGATATCATGTTTTAGGGATAAATATGATATTTATTATTGGAGATAGAGATATGTCAAAATTTTGGAAGATTAGAGTTAAAGTAACGAAGTTCTGGCGAAATTCCGTCGATTAGGGGAGTCAGGGGTAAAATGGTAATTTGGGACTAGAATGTCTGGTATAATGTTGACCATTGATTAGAAACGTTATCATCCTTATAGGATATCTGTAATCACTTACCGCTGTTGTACCGCATTACCGCTATCAATCAACCGTACCGAAGTTCCGTCAACGAAGGTACGTTCACGTCCGTAACCTAACTCGATGCTTATTGTATGCTTATATGTGATAGACTATTTCATAGAGTCATGGACGGGACTTGGTCTTGGGTCATGCACCGTGTCTAAGACTCGTCTTAGTTCACTGTTTATACATTCAGCTTTATTTATACGGGTTACGATCTTGGTAATGCCGTTGAGTTTTCCTAGCGCCGAGGACACGAGGAGCCGTCGTGGCACCGGTTAGTGCAAACATGGTTGACTGTGCATGTCTTGTGTGCTATGTACTTGTTGTTGTGATTGACATTTCATCTCGCCGTGTGCTTATGTATTGTTGTAACCTTACATCTGCCGTGTGCTATGTATTGGTTGATGCTAATGTTATGAATATCTCGTCATACATATTTTGTCACACATAAGCATGAGGTTAACCGTTACTGAGGTTCATTGGGCATTGAACCTCGCCTCTTAACATAGCGTCGGGGTCGGAAGGACCGAGGATCGAGGAGAAAGGCAAGCGGACGCATAGGACTCACCAAGACTTTCTTTTGCTATTTACTTTGAAAACACTCGGTATAATGTACCGCTACCGTATCGTCCGGACTTACGGCATTTTGAATACAAATATCGCTTACTCAATCGCTCCGACGCTCTACTCGATGAAAAAAAAAAATTTATACTTGCTTTTGAAAATGGGATGTTACAAGACATGCCTACAAAATACAAATTGCTATGCGTGTTCAAAGAAATTTCCCACACGTACAGTGTGAATAACCGAAGCATCAAGGAATGAGATATTGTGCTATTTATAACGTGAAATTAAAATATAAGAATAAAAAAAATATAAAATTGTATTATTTATATAATATTAAATATAATTATATTTTTTAATGTATAAACAGGCTAAGCCTGAAGGCTTATAGACCAGACTTTAACAAAATAGATCTAACCTATTTACACATTTACATCTATAAATAGGTCTTGATTTGACCTTTTTAATAAACAGTCAAGCCATAGCAGGCTTGGCCGTAAGCCACTGATAAGGAATCGACCTATTCCCACCTCTACATGTCAGTCAATACTCAATAGTCAATATAAAAAAAAAAAAAAAAAACCAATAACTGGAGGATATATATATTGTGCAACTCATACAAAATCATTATTAATAAACACCTTATGAGACTAATACACTGTTGGTTAAGATAGTAGTAAATGGTCTCACTGACAAATCTCTATTGTTATCATACATTTTTATACTTTATTTAGGGATTTATATATATATATATATATGGGAAAAACACTTCTCATGTTGTAGGAGAAGTGTTTTCTCATGTCACACACACATGAAATGGTGGGACCCACATGTATATATAATTAGCATTATATATATATGTAGGTCCCACCATTTCATGTGTGTGTAGGAATCTTCTTCTTCTCATGCAACATGAGAAGTTTAAACCCCTATATATATATATATAGTTATTGAGTTTAAAATGCATTGCTTGTGATAAATTGATATTAAGAGTAAAAACATTAAATTAGAACCAAAACTGGCCAAATTGTCATAAAAATTGTAGTTACTCTTGATCATTGATTTTTTAGGAGATTTGATGTTGATTTAATTGTTTTTAATTGTAGTTGCTTAAAAAATGGATTAAATTTGAAAATGTAAGTTTTGGGCTCAAATTGCAGAATTTATAGTTTAGTACCACAATGTCTTAAACAATTTCATTTTAGTCACTTAGTGAAACTACAGCGTTTCATCCTCTTGAAATTAGGTCAGAACCAGCCTTCTCCATTCCACAATCTGAGCGGCGAAATTGTAGAACAGAGAGCTTTGCTTCATCACCATCTTCATCTACTGTCGCCGGCGACATTCATCCTCATCTCCATCGTCGCCGGAGATCGTCCATCATCCACCACCATCTACTCCAAACCCGAGCGTCAGGGAGAGATCGAGCAGAGCCTTCATCATCACCTTCGTGCACTCTTCTATCATCTTCTTCACCTTCCATCACCGTCGCCTTCTTCCACCCTGCCATTCACCATCTCGTTGTCTCTCTCTGACGCCGGAAACCTTCATATTCCAGTCCACAACAGCAACCTTCGTCGTCCTTCACTCAGTCCATCATTTCCTCTGTTTATCTTCCATCTTCACCATTAATCTCATTCTTCCGGCGGTGTTTCATGGCTGGCTGTACAAATAATGATTTGGTTGTTCCTTGAATGCATGGCTGTGAGTGGCTAAGCTTCTTTCCTCTGGGGCAATGATGTTAAGCTTTGGAGTGTTGTTTATCCAATTTCTTACTCTTTCCATCGTAATAGTTAAATTCTATCTTTAGGTTTGATTATTATGATGATTTGATGTTTTGTATTGAGGTTTCATATAATTTGGGAGATGAGAAATAATTGGATTTGATTTTGTGCATTTAACACTTTTTAACTTCATTACTAGCAATTTCTTGTATTTGACTTAGTATAGCTTATACTTGATATTGTTATGAAAAATTTAGGTTGTAATCTAAGAGTTCTTGATTAATTAATTGTGTTAATGCACTTAACTGATTCCAATTGCTAGAGTTTCAATTGGGTTTCGGTTAGGAGAATTAGACATTGTCATCTGTGGAAGTGTCTAATTTACTTAACTCAACCTAGTTCAAAGGGTCTTTTAGACATATTTGATTGAACTAGCTAACCCTCCCAATTGAAGCGATGATAGCCTAAGTCATTGTACTAGAGAATTATTCATTCCATTAATCTATTTCATCCATTTTATATCCAAAAATATTTGTTTTAAAGCAAATTTTAATTGCCACTTAGTTTATAGTTAAAAAGTTCAATACATTTTTATTGTTTCAAGAAAATCATCACATATTCACATTTACATACTAGGTAGTTAATAAATGACTCCTCAAGAGACGATCCAGGATTACACCTCATATTGCAATCATTTTTTAATTTTTAAAGAAGTTACCAAAGCCTAAGTTGACACCCTCATTCACTCACCTTACAAGGAAGAAAACACAAATTCGAATATCGGAAAGCGCACTTTTTGAGAAGGCATTATCCTTACAGCTCCTAAACTGACAGAAATTAGGATCAAGTCCAAAGTGGCTTGAGGATACTCAGGGTTTACACAAAAAATTTTAAAAAATAAACAACTTAAGGGAAACACGATGATGGGTATAATTGAGGATTTCTTGCATGTATGTTTTACGGGTTTTTAAAGGTTGCATTTCGTAGCAAAAGCATCTTAGCTTAGAGAGATTATTATTGTTCAAAAACTTTAGCCCAACATGCATGCATGTGTTTTTTGGACACAATTAAGGGGAAAGCAATTGTAGGCAACGGTTTCTGATCCCTTGATAACCATGTGCACAAAAAGCTGTTATTTTCATTTAGGATAAGTTTAGTTTAAGGAATGTAATCAGGATTATTATAATCTGGCCACGTCGTATCCCATCCAGTTTTGCCTGGCCACGTAAAGCAAGAACCAGCAAAAATTAAAGAGGCCCAAGAGCATACATCATCATCCAGGAAAATCAGTTGTTCTTGGAGTTTATTGTTATTTATTACTCCCTCCGGTCCTAATTATATGAACACATTTTAGAGTTTGTTTTGATCCTAATTATAAGAGCAAGTTTTAACTTTTGTCGTTACTTTCTCGGAACCTACCTACATGCTGTCTCGGAACCTACCGCAAGGTTTCACTCCTTGTTTTCAACATGCTAATGTTGTCTTGATGTAATTTTTAATTTTAAGCAGGGGCATTTTTGGAAAATAATTATAATTAACTAATTTAACTTCTCTCCTTAATCTCTCCAAATTCTGGTAAATAGCTCCTATAATTAAGACCGGAGGGAGTATTAATATTAGATTTTGTTGTAAATAACGTGTGTGATTGTGTTAAATAAAGAAGTATGATATAACTCAAGATTGAGCACTTCCTAGTGTATAATAAAATATTAGTTTGAGCTAGTAAAAAGGCTAACAAGAAGAGTCTTTGACCTGATAGTTGAACATGACCATTGAAGCTTTGCTGTTTTAATTAACTGTTTTAAATACATCTAAATGGTTTTATTAAATTAAACCATCATTAATCATTCTTTTGTATTTATGTTTTAATTGCCATTATAAAGCCGTCATTAATTGTCGTTATGGGTGCTCAACGGTCACATGCTTTCTATCTATAAAAGGAAATGTGCGATGGAAGATCAAAGAACCGAGGTCAAAGGTTTAAGGTCAAGTAACACCGAGCTTTATATATATCCTCGAGCTCCCCTTCTCTCTCTTTTCTTGAGTTGCATTTTTATCTTTCTACTGATCTATCACTCAGCTTTCTGCAGGAATGATTCATTTTATCATATAGAGTGCCACTTCCTAATTAAATGGGGCTTACAGGATATCTTTTAAGAATAGTGGTTTTAGACATGACTTGAACTAAAAAAAAACACCTCTATTCAACATTTGGGACTTTTTGTACCTACGAGGTGCCTTTGGACTTGGGAGAAACTCATGAAAGAGAATTGAGGCTTTGGCATGGGATATGCAAAGAATCAACATCAATGAATATAATGAATTACAGCTCTCTCTATCTCTATGTCTATATATATATATATATATATATATTAGAGTTTCCTCTTCCCTTTTTACGTATTCTTTATCTATTCCTTTTTTCGAGTGGGTTGTCTATTTTGTTTTGTGGTTGGTTGCCTCTGTACGTGGTTTAATTAGCACCATTCAAATTAATCATCCATCTTACCCATCTAGAGAGCATGATGAGCACCATATTCAGATTAATCATTTAACTTGCCTTGACTTCATTGTCCTCGGTGACCATTTAACAATGTAACAAGGCTATCCCTATTAGATCTGCCTAGTTAATTTTACAAATCGATCTGGAGTGAAGACAATTATCTTATAAAAACTTAGCCAACGAATTATAATAGCCACAACGAAAAAAAAATCCATTTAATAGGTGTGAAAGTAATTAATACAATATTCTGATGCCTTAATAACTCAACCACAACATGACAACAACTCATACATAATCACCAATAGAAGAAAGATTATGTAGATCAGAAGAGAATATAATTAAGATTGAAGAAATTCAACATACGAAAGCAAAACGAAAAAACTACACTAGTATATGAAACACTTTTAATATCTATTTTTTATCTTTCCACACCCTTTCTCAGGCGATGTCTATGTGAATGACGTAGCAAATGGCATACTATAGCTCAAACCTCTCCTTCTCTATCAACTCTTCTTGAGGTTGCTTATCCCTTGAACCCTTTACGGTAGGAAGTTCCATTGAGCTTAGCCACAAAGCCAGGAATGCCTTGATCCATCCCAAATTGCACTCGATGTGTGAGCTTATGTAATATACAAAATTTGTATATGATCTTCATTCTGTATACATGTAGGGGATATTGAAAGGAGAATCCGTACTTTTAAAAAAAAAAAAAATGGCATAGTATAGATCAAACCTCTCCTTCTCTATCAACTCTTCTTGAGGTTGCATGCCCCTTGAACCCTTTATGGTAGGAAGTTCCATTGGGCTTAGCCACAAAGTCAGGAATGTCTTGATCCATTCCAAATTGCACTCGATGTGTGAGCTTATGTAATATACAAAATTTGTATACGATTTTCATTCTGTATGCATGTAGGGGATATCGAAACGAGAATCCGTACTTTTAAAAAAAAATTGCCTTAAAACTTAACGGTTCTTATATAAAAACCATTATATATTTATACACTATGTATAATGGTTGTTTTATTAAACCCATTAGCATTTATATTAAATAACTAACGGTTTGGATATAATGACCATTATGTATGCTAAATTTTATATAATGTTTATTTTAAAAGCACCATTATGTATATTACAAAGTTTATGACGGTTGTTTACTTGAAACCACTATTTATTGTGCCAGCATTACAATATATATTTAACGGTTGTTTGTGTGAACTTATTTTATTATCATGATAGAATTGCGCACAACATAGCCTTACTATGTCTCAATGAATAACAGTTGTTATATTAAAACCATTATAATAGATTCAGAATACACACTTCCACCACATTCTCATATTCTTCACTAGTTCTCAATGTATTTATCCAACTATGGTCCATTTTGTTACCATCTAAGCCATTTTCAACAGCATTCAAGTTTAGATAATTATCATAGGACATGTGAATTAACTATGAGTAAAGGAAGGATTGCCTCACTCATTTTTAAGAAATTTCGGCAGCATTTCCCCTTTAAAGTAAGATACCCAAAAATTTCAAGAAGAACCCAATTCAACTCAATTCAAACAAAACTAAGTGAATCAATTCAAGACTATATTAACAATTTAATCGAACACTTTCAACAATACAAAAGATAAAAAAACATATGAAAGTTGTCTAATTCACAAACTAAAAATCATAGACTTCCAAGCATCCACGTCCAAACAAGTTCACAAAGTTTAAAAGGATAAGATTTTTATGCTTATTTAAACTCTAGTCCTTCCATGTAATTTTACACACATGCATAGACCGATTCTAAAGTTCAATTCCAAACACAATCACAAGAGCCAGAGCTACATACACCAATATTAAGCATGCGACAAGGAATCAATAATTATAACCAATTTACCACACACTATCCTCAAACAATCAAGGCAATCAATCACAAAGAACAATCAATACAACATTAATGTTAGAGTTAGCAACTTTGCTACCTTGATCTTTGTTTCCTCTAAGCCTTTACTCTTTTGATCCTTGACTTCTTGTATGCCCCTTGCAAATGTCGATCAAAGCCTACTTACCAATGTATTTCAATGCACATAAAAAGACTAGTCATATTACAAGCATTATGCCATTAGAAACTAACTTCCCTTTCTTACTTCTTTAATCTTTAATATTGTACTTTTACTTCCATAGGTATAACAATTAATAAACATGCTTGTCCCCTATAATTTTCCATGTAGATTCCATTTTGAGCTCAAATGGATCATAAGACACATCCTTTACTTCAACTAGTCAAAATTGAACTCCCCAGCTCCCAATAGGCTAGCTAGTCTTTTGGGATTGAATTCTCCTTTAGAGTTGTGTTCATAACAGCTACCACCTCGCCTCTCCATACAATGAAAAGCCAGAAAATACTTGTATCCTCAAAACCAAGCCAAAACGCAAAGTGTCATCCTTTCTACGTATGTATGATGGCAACAGCTCCCAAAAAAAAGTTAATTAGGGTTTTCTCTCCCTTCTTTTCTTTTCTTTTTGTTGTTTTTTTTTTTTTTTTTTTTCGTTTTTTCCATTAAATGAAATACATGAAATCAAAAATTAGACTTTTGAAATTTGGGCCTTTCTTTACGTAATATTGAAATCCATGGGCAATAGTCCAAGTACAACTGTTGCAGTATCTTACTGCTTTAATTTGGTGATTGGAAAGTCACCTTTACGTATATTTGATGGGAAATACGACATAGAAGGGTAGGTGTAACAAAGTGTTCTGACTTCCGAGAGCACAAGTCTAAAAGGGGCGTTCATACTTTTTCACAACACTTCACCGATAGGTAGCCCTTTCTGAGGGCCAGTCTCTTTATGCAAGAATCAATGTTATGAGCACAAAACTAAAGGGAGATTGAGCTAACTCACATATCAAAACAAAAAACAAAAAAACTAGTCTGTTAGGTGTGAAAACTCCTTAAACTTATAAAACGCACTTTAGACTTGCGAGGTTATCAGATGTTAGACTCATAACACAAAGTATTCACCGAAGAACAGAGAATGGAAGATTAGGTGACCAATATATATCTCTTTTCACGTGTTGGCACTCAATTACAGTCAACACAACACTCAACATTTAAGCCAGCGTCATACTAGTTCTTTTATTAACTAGAGCTCCCAAGCCTTGTTTGCATTGTCCAATAACTTATATTGATGAATTTTTTTTCATTTCAAATTTCAGACGTGTAATCTCTCTTGCCATGTTCATAATTTCAGTTTATCCACATACACCACTATTTTATAATTTTAGTTAATTTCCGAACTTATTTCAATTTACACATACAATCACACTTGCACCTAAATAAATTGTGATAGATTAAGGAATAAGTCATATTTAATTGGTTACAAAATCAGCTCGTTATATTTCAAAATTGATGACGCTCATTAGGGAACTAGCATGCACGCGACGAATTTTAAAAATTTGAAACTTGACGAGTTCTTAAAAGATAGGGAGTAAGGAAATAGTAACAATAACAAAATGTATAAAATAAAGCTAGGAATAGCCCAATGCATTATGTCATGTTGCAATATTCTAGTATATTCGTGTCTAGCTGTTACACCCCTACCGGCCTCACCTTTTTGGGTGGCGGGTTAGAGAGATTCCTTATATTAGTTACCTTTCCTTCATTAATAGATCCATTTAACGTGTATCAAAGTGAGCGCAACAGAGCATTTAACCGATTTGGACAATCTACTATATTGGTAAAAGTAAATAATCAGAAAATAAAAGTCCTTGAAGGGTTAAGGGTACAGTTATCCAAATTAAACACCAGAATAATATACAGTCATCCTAAAATATAAATACAAAATATAATAGGGCATTCCCTATTCTTCAACTACACTGCAATGCCCTACCTCTCCAAAAAGGTTCTTGATCTTTAGGCACGTACCCCTGTAGCTTCAGAAACGTCTGGAGTCCAATAATGAGCCCCAGAGTAACCGTCGGTACTCAAATACTATATGTGAAGAGTGTATGTAGGTAACCATGTCGATATGAAAACACGAGTAATATGCCAAACATGCCACATATGCAAACGAAAACAAACATACCACCAACTACCACGTGTCGTCAGGCTGCCTTACCAAGGCAAGCCTCAGACTTACCGGAGTCACGACCCGTAAAGCCGCCGCACCAGATAGCCCCGGACCTATCGACCGTACAACCGCCAACCAAGGCTGGCCTCGAATATAAATATAAATATAAAGTTTAGGGAAGAAAATTAAAATTTAACTATTTAATTTTAGATGTAAATGTGTAAATAGGTTAGATCTATTTTGTTAAAGTCTGTCTATAAGCCTTCGGGCTTAGCCTCATTTATACATTAAAAAATATAATTATATTTAATATTATATAAATAATACAATTTTATATTTTTTTATTCTTATATTTTAATTTCACGTTATAAATAGCACAATATCTCATTCCTTGATGCTTCGGTTATTCACACTGTACGTGTGGGAAATTTCTTTGAACACGCATAGCAATTTGTATTTTGTAGGCATGTACTCTTTTTCCCTCTGAATATGTCGACGCATAACATCTTAGGAATTCCTTGTTGTGATAAACATTGTCATGCTTATACTTTACTATAGGAAAATGCTAAGAAATTTTGGTGGAAATTGTTTTTGGAATGTCCCCTTAACTAGTTAACTATTATGTCTGTATCCTTACTATTTGCTTTAATATCAGTAAGATTTTATATTGGATGATTATATTGTTAGGTTGGATTTTGTTGGAATAATAATAATAATAAAAATAAAATGGTATCTAAATTATATGTAGGTTAAAAGCCTATTTAAATGCTATAATTTGTAAATATGTAAGTTTTGGTAGGTTCAAAGCCTATTTATGGCTTTTGAGTTTTGAGGCTTGTAACATGAGGCTTTTTAAAGACTTACATGTTACATCGGTATTTAAAAAGGCTTCGGTCTTATGAACGCTCATGCTTGAATCTAAAAATAAATGCATTTAGGCTCAAGCGCAGCTCAAACTTTTTTCCCCTATTATAGTCTTAGGCCTATTTAACCAAAATGTAGCCGACCTGACCCGACCTATTTCCATACTTACAAAAATGCAATTTTTGACATTTGTGATATGTTATTACAAATGGTTTTGTGGTACAGTTTTTTATTCTCTAGAACTTGCTTCCCATTTTCTCGGACAAGACGAGGTCTTCAAATAACAAGATCAGTTACCCAAACCTTGAAACGGGATCATGCTTAGTTTTCTCTATATTCTCCCACTCTGTTAGTTTTCTCAATATTCTCCCACTCTGCTTGCTAGCTGTTTCCACGAAACATGTAAAACCCGATTTTCAATTTACCGAAAATCCGGTATTTTGAAATATGTAACCATATTAAATTGGTTAACATATGTGACATAGAGTCACATAAAATAATGGCTATTTTAAGTTCAAATTAGCCATGGAAAGATTATAAAAACACTTAATTAAATTAAGTGTCAATTAGCAAATAATAGGCAAATAAGCTTTGCACTAATTGAGATTAGTGGCATAATTCTTCAATTTAATTATAGGCAAATTAAAGTCATCATTTTTGAAATAAATGAGGGCTGATTATTAAAGAAAAACTAAAGGCCAAAGAAGATTTTTCATAAAATAATATTGGGTTGAAAAGTCAAATATGGCAACTCACCAATTAGGTAATTAAATCAAGTTATTTAGTTAATAAAAGTCACAATAAATGCTGAATTAGAAAGGGATGTCGGCACTGAATAAATGGATGAGTTGTGGGAATTTATGATTAAACAATTAAGGTGTTTTACTAATAAATGACGCATGGGCCCAAAGCAAAAGCAAAACACAATTATTGAATAAATCAAAGCATTTGGCAAATAAATAAAAAAACAACAACAACTTTAATGGCTGAACAAAGAGCATGTCGGCATACACATTGAGAGGTGGTGAATGTGTGTGTATACGTGTATGTGGGTGTGTGTATGGAAATATCATGATTCGTTAGCACACATGCAAATTCAAGCATTAATGGATGCACATGGGTTCACATGGGTTCATTAGTTGGAAATTTATGAAGGAGAGAGGGAGAGTTGTTGTGCATGTGTGTGTGTCTAGTATAAGAAAGAGAGAGAAAAATTAATTAAAGCAAATTTGATAAAGTTTGAAATCCTAGAGTAAATTGGATAATGGTTTGAAATCCAAGAAATATCTCGATGTACACAAGAAAAAACTCAAAACAACAAATAAAGTGAGAATTTATACAAATCTAAATAGTTGTGAAGAAGTAGGAACCTTGGAGAAAATATAAGAACTTATCTTGAACCCACATAATTTAACCTCGAAAGTAAGCCTAGTAAAGGCTATTTTTGCAAACGTTGAAGAATAAGCTTAGCACAACCAGGGAAATCTAATTATACCATAAATCTTGATGTTCAACTGCTAATCAAGATACATACATAGAATTTAAAAGTGTTGGTGATTGATCAAGCAACCAAAAAATAGATTTCATTAAAGTAAGCTAAAGCTTCTAGAGTAACTAAATCAATTTGCATCTAGTTACAAAAGGACATTTAGGAGCTAACTAGAATCACTAATGAGTCATCCCCAAAGTCTTCATGAAGCAAAACTTAGAGGTTAAGTTTTCTAAACTTATTGGTTAAGTTAGGGTTTTCTAATCACATGAAGGGATGAGATCAACTCTTGTAAAGTAGATTGCATCCAATGGCTAGGGTGAGAGATGGGCAAATTAAATTCCATTTGTGTCCTAAATCTCCACCTATAAATAGGAGGCTTGGGTTCACTTCATTCTTCACACCAAACTCAACCAAATAGGTGAGTTTTAGAGAAGCAAGAGTAGAGAGAAAATCATAGTGGGGAGCAAGAAGGAGGAGGAAGTTCTTCAAGGGTAAGTCTTTTTGTTCTTGAGTTCTAAGTTTTAAATTCATAGTTAGTTTATGTTTGATCTTTAAATCTTCCAAGTAGTTTTGATTTCATGTTTTTATGGTTAAATATGTCCTTATTTAAAAAATATTATAGAGCATATGATAAAGCAAAATTCTTGGAAGTTGAAGATCAAAGTAGCGAAATTCTGGCGAAATTTTTGGTAAAATTTCTGGGCAAACAGCAAAATAAATGATAATATTTTATGTTGAAAATGAAGCCCATAAATCATGAAAATTTCCGGAAATAAATTAGACATGTAGGGCTTTCCGAATATATATAATATGTAGCGTTTTGATTCCTATACAAAGAAATACAATCAGATGAAGTTAGGCTATTTTTCTGGACGAAATTCTGGGCAACGTTGTGAAAGATGAAAACTGGGAATGTTTCATAAATTATGGGTATATAAAAGTATTTTTTTATTGAAAATAGACATCTTAAGGATTCTGGGGAATTTTACGGATCCTCGTTTCGATTTTTCTAGAATTAATTATGATTTTCCAAAGTTGATACAAAATCTGCCCAGAAAATTCAGTATTGCGTTTTTAAATAAATGTAAGGGCAAAATTGTAAATAACAAATCCCCAAGGGTAGAGAGGTAAATAGAGGTGAAAATATCCCTTAGGATATTATTCTAAGTACCATGGTGATATGTTAGGATATCCGGGAAGTCCGGGGTCAGATCAAAGAGTCGGACATATTACTAACTATACGGTGAAAGGTACGTTCGCGTATTGTAACACTAACTCTTATGTTTATTGTATGCTTATATGTGATAGACTATTTCATAGAGTCATGGACAGGACTTTATCTTGGGTCATGCACCGTGTCTAAGACTCTGTCTTAGTTCACTATTTATACATTCAGCTTTGTTTATACGGGTTACAGTCTTGGTAATGCCGTTGAGTTTTCCTAGCGCTGAGGACACGATGGGCCGTCGTGGCACTGGTTAGTGCAAACATGGGTAACTTTACATGTGTTGTGTGCTATGTACTGTTGATATGTTAATCTTGCATCTGCTGTGTGCTTATGTATTGATTACTGCTGTAATGTCATGAATATCTGTCATCCATATACTGTATTACTTGAGCATGAGGTTAACCGTTACACCGAGGTTCAATGGGCATTGAACCTCAGCTCTTAACATAGCGTCGTGGGTCAAGAGGACCGAGGATCGAGGAGAAAGGCAAGCGGCACGCATAGGGACTCACTTTGAAGACTTTCTTCTTTTGTTATTTACTTTGAAAACACTCGGTATAACGTACTCTTTCAAGTAATCAGCCAGACTTACGGCATTTTGAATATAAATATCAGTTACTCAATCGCTCCGATGCTCTACTCTAATAAAAAAAATATATATATACTGCTTTTGAAAATAAGATGTTACAAAACATGGTTAAGAATCGCTACGGTCCTCATTACAAGACACCTTTCAAAAAGAAAAAATAGCGGGTCAATATTACAAGTCATAATGGGCTATTAATTAAATTTATTTTAATGTTACCTGGCCCCACTTAATATCTTATTAATTATATTGCAACTTCTATGATGTCTTAGATATAGGGAAAAGTTATATTTTTTTGTTGTTGAACAAAGTTAATTACTTTAGTTTACTTTCCTTAATTTTGTTGAGGTAGTTAAGGACTTCAGGTGCCTTATAAATTATAATAGAGATCAGAGTAGTATCGATTTGGGGTTACACTAAAGCAAGTTGATCTATAATAATTAACTTGTGATCAGCAACCTGGTTTTAGATTTTTGGCAATATATAATACCCATCACGTGCAGTTTTAGTAAATGGTGTTTTCTTGTAATTTTGGAAGTTTTAGGAATGGTCCGTGATTCTGATTCCAATTGAGTGAATCTTTTCATATTCAATGCACGCATGATATATAGCTGTAGTCAGGTTGTGTGTGTGTTTTTTTTTTTTTACATGTTTTCTTCGGATGGGAGCAAAACAATAATTATTCAATTCAGTAAATAAAAAAACAAATTTATGCGTTTAATGCAAGCAGCATAAATATAATTTTAATTCTTTTTCTTAGAAGGTTTGTCACATATTAGATGAGATTATGAACCTTTGTCTTTGGATATTATTAACAGACATAACATTGATTAAAGATATCTTCGCTTATCAAGGCAAAAAATGTCAACTTGTAGTTAGTTTAAACCTTAACTAATATCCTTTGTTAATTAGCTTTATTACTCCCAAAGTTTAATTACATAGTTACCGTCTAATTAAGATAGGTCACAAGATAAGATTCGGAAAAAAATGATAAGATTATTTTATTTTAAATTTTGATTCTAGCTAAATATTTCTCCAGCTATTGGTGAGTGGAGATTAATATCAAAGTTTGAAAAAGTAATAATATTTTAGACCTAAGCTTGCTATAAATTTTACAAAGGAAATAATTATAAAACGTAGAGCATTTTTTTTTCCTATTAATTGTTTTAAATGAAACCTATAAATATATTTTAAACATGAGAAATATAAAATACAAATGGATATTATGTATTATTATTCTATGCGGTGTAGTCATAGACTCAGAGTATAATGAATTCAAGTTATGAATCCGAATTAATTCGCATTTTCATTTTATCTCAGAAAAGATGCAATCTCTAAAGTTTATTTAAAATATAATCCCTCTAGTCGTAAATGAAAAATTTAGCACAGCAATTTATTTGGTCATAAACGTAAGACCTCACTCTAGTTTATCTTTTCCAATTTTTAATTTTCTTCCCATAACTCTGTATGCATACTTGGCAGAACATATACAAAGAAAAACACATGGCAAGCAAACATACAACAAAACACATAAAAGATACCTGAGTAAAGCGGTTACTACCTGGTGGGGTATGTACTGTACCGTCTTAATATTTTATCGTGCCTGATCAATTTTCCAAATATGCCCTTGTCCTAAATAACACCAAAATACCTTATTTTTAGTATTTACCAAAATACCCTTATATTTATCACAAAATCCGAGTCTAGGCAGAAAATTCCAGAAAAATCCAAATGCATCGTGCCCAACTTCAATGATTTTTAATAAATTCTAGAAACCTCATATTTGCATGAAACTAGTGCCATCTGAACCATTGAAATGTCTATTGTTCAGAAAAAAAAAATATTTACAAAATCAAAAAGTACACTTATTTTGGCGTGTAGCCAATTTTCCACCCTCTAGTCCAGATTCGCTCGTTGCTCCCTGGTTCAACTTTAGCAATTTTTATCTTCTAGTAGAAAACTCCAAATAACACAAAATTATACATCATGGTGAACCTTGAGATGTCTAATTTCTCCCTATAAAATATAAGATTAAAAAAATTTCATTTGCTATTTTTAAAGCTCATTTGAAGGTTCACTCCCAGAATTTGCAGAATCAACGATAAGCTTGTTCTTAGGGGTTTTTCGGTGTTTTCGAGTTCGAAACTTAAACTACAACTTAACATCATACGAAATCATGTTTTAAACACTTTGAGACCATTAAAAACTCCAAAATCAGACCCAAGCACCAAGCCCCAACCAGTTGAACGAAAACTACAAGTTTAAGTTCCAAAGGTGCGGAGTTTTCGGTGTTTACCCGAATCGGAAGTTGGGTTGATGAACTTAGGAGCTTAGGGCTTCATCTTGGCTATGGAGGTTGGCTGAACACTCTCTCTTTCCTCTGTAAATTTCCTGCACCCTTGGTTTAGGAGAGAGAGAACATGTGTATTTAATAATAGTAAAGGTAACTGATCGATCCCAAAACCGTAGTAAAATCCTATCCAAGTAATTAATGGAATTCATCGACTTTTTGAATTTTTCTCCAAGTATTTCCAGAGAATTCCAGGCCTCTAGGGATCTGACATGTGGCACCTCCCCCTTCCAAAATATATAGATATTTTTCTCCCCTTGGAGCAAATTACCGGTTTTGGCCCGAAACTTTTATAAATTACCAATTGTGGCCCAGAACTCATTAATTATTTTTATCTTTTCCCATGTACTTTGGTCAGCTCAAAAGTACATATGTGGCGCCATTTTGGCCCCACATACCTCCTCCAATCATTTTTACACAATTGTTCCTAATTTACCCTTCTTATCTCGAAAAATGGATCTCGCACTTTGACTTTTGCACCGATTTTTCTCTTTTCTTTTTCACCAAACCACTTTTAATAATTACAAGAGCTAGGTGGCGCCTCCTTGACTTCCCAAAGTGGCCCCACATTTGTCTCATTCAATCCAAAGGAGGCCCCTAACTGATCTCTATCAGTCCCCTTTCTACCGCTTAGCATCCCGTGGGACCCGTATTTTGTGTTTGGGCCTGTGTATGGGTAAAATCATCTGATTTTCCTTCTTTCTCCTAGGGTGGACGAAATTGATTACTTAAGGGGTAAGGATTTGACTTTTCTACCCCTATAATCATTACTTACTTTTCTCTTTTAATTTTGTGGTGACACATGTCACTATGTAATTATTACACTGACTCTTGCTTTTCTTCTTTTACCCCTGGAGTGACACGTTTCCTCAAATAATTATTACAGTTCACTTTTCATTATTATCTCTTCAAAAAACGCAGGAAATGCCATGTACACACTTATTTTAGCACATTTTTTTCTTAGCTAATTGCCTCATACCTTAGAACATAGCTAAATGACATTTTTTTTCCCAACTAATTAACACCGTATAGGTCTTTTGTGCCCCTTTTTCCATTGGCACTTTAATTCCATGGTTTATACATACTAGGTCTACTGACCCGTATACCCTAGTTACTTAGTCCCTTAAAGGCTTCCTATTCTTGCGACTCTTCCCAAACCGGGCTTAGTCGTCCACCTATTTTAGGCTTGTTTTCGATTCTCAGGGTCCAAAGTTTGGGATATTACATTTCTCCCCCTGTAAAATAAATTTCGTCCTCAAAATTTGAACATTTATACCTCAGGGAAACATTTTGACCATTCAATTTATCCCTTTCCTATAAATGCTAACAAGATCTGCAACATAGTTATCAGATAATAGTTTCAATCATACACTACTTTCTTTTATCTTGTACCCCAGTGTAGTGCTTAATCACACAAAACCAACTGTTTGTTTTCACAACGCCTGGTTACACAAGTCTTGCTACTTGTTCATTTTGCCACTTGGTTTATCACATATTGGCCTTCCGGTTTAGTCTATTATCAGTGCACGGGACTTTCTAGCCTTACCGCCTAGGGAATTACCCTAAGGTCTTAGGCATCTCATCTATCACCTGGTACAATTCAATGTTTTACCGGCCTTGAGATGTTCTCTAGACACATTGGTTTAAAGTTACCATGCCAATTAGTATCTCATGCAGTGCTAAGCAATCACAGGTCTTACAGCCCGGGGTCACCGCCCCATGCAAACTTACACATCAGGTCTTACTGCCTTGAGCCTCTGCTCATTAACTTTGTCTGAGCTTCCTCCTTTTAAAGCTCTTGAATTATTTTCCTCTTGCTTAGCATGGTAACGGCAAATACCATCACATTTAACCAGTTCAGATTTGTAGACCATTCTATCAGTTTCTGTTCTTGTATCAACATAATCACCAACTGCACCGCTTTTCGTTTTAATACAACAGTGATGACAGTCATGTCACCACTTACTATGTTGTCTCATACTCAACATTTCAAATTTTCAAAAGTTGAAAATTTATGTGGTCGCAGTACGTTTCACAACGATATTTTTACATTTTCAATAAATTACGACCCATTTGCCAAATCAATTTCAAGTAAACAATTCATTGCCGGTCTATTTTCCGAAAACATTTATTACCGGCACACATCAATGAGCGGGATTATTCATTCTACAAATTCAACATTCAAAAGCTTTCGCCACAACTTCAATCTTTAAGTACAACGGTACATCCCAATCCTTTCATGTACAAACTACTGCACTTGTCGACCAATATGGGAGAGTTTTCGTCCCTTCCTGGGACCCAATGTCCACACTGGCACAACAATAACAAGCCACCCACCGGAACCCCATACCAAGATAAGGACCATCGTCCACGGAGCCTTGCTCCAAACGCCTGCGTGGGTGCTGGTCGGACAAGGCAAAACATACACCTTCACAAGGCGAAACTACTCGGATTGGGTGCACAAACTGCTGGTGCGAGTACCAATTTCTTAAAATCTAATCCCCTCGAAAAGCTTTCAACAATGGCCAGCGATTTCAAAACATTTTAAAAAACACATCTGGCAAGATCCAGTAAATTGAGTATATCTATAACAGTTTCTAGCCTCTTCCAGTTCCGTACTGCTTCCACCATAACATAGTTCACAATTCAGTTTCAAATCTAGGTTTCCATCAGGACCCTATCTATGAGACAATATAGTTCAAAAACAACCACTTTAAATTGGTTCCAAATTCCATATAAAACATTTCGTTAAAAACACTTCATAGAAAAATTCGATTTCAAAATTTCATAAACATAGCAGGTGCATTGGTAAATTCAAAACTCAATTTTCACATATACCAAGAACCAAACAACTGACATAGAAGGTCATCAACTCCAATTACATCTCGGCTCTATCCTTGGCTACTCAAGTCATTCATAGGATACTCACTCCATTCCTTTTAGAGTAAATACCCTTCTAGGTCCCTGAAAAAAAAAACAAAGACCCCATTTTCATCCCTCAAACAACGAAAAACCCTTTTTAATCCTTGAAAAGGACGAATAAGGGTTGATTAGTGAACATTTGATCCCTCAAAAATTTCCAAAAATCCCTTTTTAGTCCATAAAAAAGTCCCATTTTAGTCCCTGGGGACGAAAATGGGGTCCGTGTTTTTTTTAAGGACCCAAAAGGGTATTTACTCTTCCTTTTACTTTGTCAAGCCATTCCAATAATTCACATAGCACTGGAGCACCCCATGTCAATACATCAAATTACATAGATCTTGGCTGGGGTTATTATGTATGTGAACTTCTAATGTTAGTCAAGCTCCGGACATATTTACCAAAATCAGCTTTCCCTCACGAATACACAACCCATACGTTCAGGCAATCTATTAGCCACGGTCATCTCTACCATTTTTTGTCTCGACCAAGAGATCATAATCTGTGGCTATCAAGGTTCTACCTATCATTCGGTTCTATTGAGGTACTAATTCTCAATTACATTTTCTCAGGGAATTATTCTATAGCCATGATCTTTCCCTATCTTTGATACATCAACCTCAAAGTATCTCATATCTTATAGGCATTGTCCTCAAACATACCTCAAATAACATAATATCAATCAATGTTATCAAGGGTTCTACTCTCAATCATTCTTTCTAAGGGAATGTCATGAGATTAAAATCATTCCCTAGCAACTAGTAACCATATACCTCATGCACATGGGTACTATGCATTCAAATCAATCAAACGCCTAAAGAATATCTCATTATCAAATCAGATCATTAGGTTCATCAACCTAATTCTAAAACCTAGAACATACCCAATAAACATGCTACGATCATCATGATTCATAACCTATAACATTCAGTCACTTTCCTCAATTAACCTCAAATCGATAATCGTCAGATTTCCAATTGACTCCTAAAACCTCAACATCAGTTAGGCTAAGGAATTACCTCAATAATACCCAAAATAGGAACAAGGATCATAATTCATCTTCCTAGTCTAAACCTCAAAACATTCAATTAACATCAACCCTATTCACGAGGTTTTGATTTCATCTAAATCCTTATTATCACAGGGGTATACTCTAATATCGTTCTATTACCTCAAGGTTACTCATCAATCCTCAATCATACTCAAACAATTCAATATCGATCAATAATCATAGGGTTCCTAGTCTCAGGTACTAGAACCTTAGCTCAATCTTAATCACATTTAACCTAGGCATTAATTCTGCTTAAGATCATATTCAAGTCTAGTCTTGGTCATTTCCTTATTCAATCTAACATCCTTATAGTATCTCTAAGGATCATCATATGTCATACCTCAAGGTGCTAAAGCCTTAATTCAAGGAAATCTCAAATTCATATACTACTTCCCAGGAGGTCACCGATTTCCTTAGCCAATAAGTCCGCAGCCTTGTTAGTAGACTGAGGCACATGAGACAGATCCACTACCCATTCTCACAGCAACATTGACTTCACTTCTGCTAAGAGTACACTATCTGGGTGAACTTCAGGAACATCATTACCCAGAAGGCGAATGACTTCAGAGGCATCAGACTCCAACAACACTCGACGTTCTCCATTATCCCATGCAAGTTTCAAGCCCATCAATAGCCCAAATTTCAGCAGTAAGGCTGTCACCATGCAACATTTTACACAAAAAACCAATCCGGAAAGTCCCCTCAGAATTTCTTATAACCCCTCCATAACCCATACCACAAGAGCTCGAATAAGCACCATCAACGTTAAGTTTAACCCAGCTCGTAGGGGGAGGGCGTCACTGAGCAATATGATCCACTACTCTGTCCGCTAAGATTAACACCCACTACTAGAATCTTCCTTGCATTAGCAATACTTGCAAGAATAGATATCGCTCTATTTTTCAAAGATTTTGTACTACTCTCCTTTCCTTCAAAAACCAAATGGTTCTGTCGTTGTCAAAGCACCCAGAAAATAGGCGCGAACATACTGCTCCAGTCATCGCTTCCCACACCAACAAGTTGTCTCAGATTATATTGTAGCCAATCTTTCAGCCCCAAATCAAAAAATCTACGCTTGGCTACCGGTTTAATAAATTCATTCCACAGATTCCTTGCGTCTTCACAGTCTCAAAGAATATGAATCAGGTTCTCAGAGCTATTCTGACATCGCGAAAACGCGAACACACTGTGTCAGTACATAGTCCTCGTCTCGCATGTTCTTCATTTGAAAGTAACCGATTATGCATAGCTAACCACATAAAGGTCTTGGTCCATTGCAGGGAGTTCAACTTCCAAATCCGTCCCCAAAGAGGGTTGGCTCCTTCTTGCTCATTCACAATCACTCGGTAGGCAGATCAAAAAGTAAATTCGTCTTCGATCATGCCTCCAACGCACAGTATTGGTGGTAAGATTTATTTCACTACAAGTATTTGATCCTGACTTCTCTAGATTAATAAAAAGCATTAAATCCTCTCCACACTTAGACTTACTCCGGATAACCTTCATCCACATATCGTCACGTCGATGAATAAGCTTCCATCCAAGCTTCATCATGTACGCTTGGTTCTGCTTATGTAGGTGTTTTAGTCCCAAACCCCCACTCTGCTTAGTTTTACAAACAGTCTCCCACGACACCAAGTGCATATGACTCTTAGCTTCAATAGATCCGCATATTAAGCCTCTATTGCTTTTCTCAATAATGTCACATGTATCTACTAGTAAAGCCGATGTCTGCATGGCATATCCTGGAATATTAGACGTCACAGCAGATACTAGGGTTGATCTTCCGGCTAATGAGAAGGAATTTGCTTTTCAGCTTGACAGGTGCCTTCGCACCTTGTCCACCACGTCTTGAAAACTATCCTTAGTGACCCTTTTATGATGTAAAGGAGCACCAAGGTATTTTCCCAAATCCGCTGCCACTTGAAATTCAAGTGTCTAACTCAACTCAGCTCGTCGAATATGGTTGACATTCTTCGAGAACCCCGAGTCTTCCAGGCATTCACTTTCAAGCCTGAGCTTGCACATAATTTATCAAGGCAACTTCTAACTTTGTTTGCTTGCTGTAAAGATGCTTCAACAAATAGAATAATATCATTAGCAAAAAATAAATGAGGAATAAGAGGACCATTCTTACATAATCTTATCACGCATAAGCCATTTTCGTAGTTCCAAACGCTCCTAGATGAGATGAGCAAGATTCTCCATGCATAAAACAAACAGGTAAGGCGAGATTGGATCTCCTTGTCTAACATCTCTAGTAGGAGCAACTGATCCGCTTTCCCATCATTCCAAATCAACTCCATTCTAGCAGAAAAAACACATTTCATTATAAGCTCCACTATATGCAATGGAAGGTGCAATTCCATCAGGCAAGACCTGAGAAACTTCCAATTCAACCTGTCATGTCATAAGCTTTCTCAATGTCAATTCGCCATGTTTTCCCAGTCATCTATCTCATAGAGTGGATAACCTCCTAAGCAACAATTATATTCTCTAACTTGTGGCGTCTTGGAACAAAACTACATTGATTCGAGCTGACTACCTTAGGCATTGATAAAGTTCAAACTCAATTTTGTCTCCCACCTAACAAAATAAATGCCCCGCCAGGATTGATATTATGAGTACATGAGTTGTCAAATGGACGATCAATGCAAGCATTAGCTGTCAAAACCTAATAGATTAGTGGAAGCAAAGGTGTCAATTAGAAGCATGAGTTGTCACGATTATAAGAAGTAAGGCAATTCTTTCTTTTTCTCTTCCACCACAGGCTAATTAATTGAAGAAGTGTCATGATGATTTAAATCACAAATAATAGTCAACATTGGAGGCTCACTAGAATTATGAAGGCTGCACCGAGGTTTGCAATGGCAGCATAAGGGACAATTAAATAATATAGTTATTCGGTTTTTTAAGCCTATATATATGTGTGGTTCAATGTTGTAGATCATATGTGTGTATCCGAAAAGAAATAGAGAACAGAGAGATTTGAGAGAAAATAGAGATAAGTGCCAAAGCACTTTGAGAGAAAAATATGAGAATTATTTTGTGAGTGTGAGAGAGAAACAGTTGTGTATTTTTATTTTGAAATTATCTTTTAATTAAAGTATCGTTTTTCATCTATCTATACCTCCAATTTCCAACCGGCATGACACTTCTTAGCCGGTTCACAATGATTTTCGTAATAGTTTAAAAAATAACATTGCACAGACTGATTGGACGAAGATCTTTTAACTCCTCTGAATGATCTTTCTTGGGAATTAAAACAATAAGAGAGTTATTGATACTCCCCACATTAGCTTAATAGCTTCTCCTCTTCATAATTTCTTAATGAAATCACTAACTGAATGCTCCACAAGTTTCCACTAGCTTTGATAGAATAAAGCGTTTAGGCTGGGGCTTTCAATGCTCCCATACTAAACACAGTATCTCTAATCTCCATAGCAATAACCTCCCTTCCTATAGATTCGAGCTCATCAACTCTTAATTTCGGATAGGAGACGCTACAATGAAGAGGCTCACGAACTATTCCTTCAACTGGAAAAAGATTATAGAAGTAAGCGATGGCTCTTGTCTGAATCGCCTTCACATCAAAGATCCATTCACCAGCATCACCCCGAACAGCCCCAATAAGATTACTCTTTCGTCTGCTATTTGCTTTTGCATGAAAGAGAATCTGGTATTCTTGTCACCATTTATATACCATTCGATCCATGCCTTCTGTGACCAAATCAAAGAGTTTTGTAGTAACACATCTTCTAGTTCTTTCCACAGTTGAGCCTGTACTCTTACTAACTCATCCGAGAGACCAGTCCTAATTGCCTATATGGTCATTTGGCACCTAAATAGATGAATCTCGTAACAATGTTGAACATTCTGGAATCCCTAAAAAATAGATGCTATGTGCATTTTTCACACTAGTCCGAGATGTTCACCAAACTTTCATTCTTTTGACTACAAATTAACCCAAATCCCGTACATGACCGTTTAAGGCCCAAACGGATAAATCTGGTAATAACATTGAGCATTCTAGATCCTTATAATAAATGGAGAGGGTACATGGGATTACCTCTTAATAAGTTACTGAAGTATATGCTTCATCTCGACCAAGTGAAAATTTGAAAGTCACAATCTGATGATGATGGTTAATACGTCGTTTTATGCCGTCCATGATAAATGTAATCGTGTGTGTGTGTTATGTACTAACATTCACATTAATTCCATATATGCAATCCATACACGTGCACATACTAAAATTACTAATATATAAAAATAAAATATACTAAAAATGTACTATCATTCATAATTAATTATTTATTGATGCTTTTGACCTCAAATTCTCTGCGCGGCTGCTTGAAATAATGGATGGCGAAGATAAAGACAACTTGATTTTGCCTACAAAATCCGTATTAATGACACGTGGACAGGCTTATCTCTCTCTTCTCTATTATGTGCCTTTTTTATATCTTTTTATTTTTTTTTAAGTTTAGTAGAGAGATGTAATATAAATTAAATAATTAAAGGCTCTTCCAATATCACGAAAGGCCATTTAATGACCACTCGGAAAGCCATTTATAGATTCAAAATTATTTAATTAAAAATATATTATTTTTTAGGATCTTTTATTCGAAATAGTCTATTCTATCTATTAACATTTGATTATTTTATTAAATACTATATTTTTCATTGGATTAGTCAAAGTTCAAACGATTGTCGTCCAAAGGAGTATAATCAAAATTGTGGTGGGAATTCAATGGCCTTAACATTTTCCCAATACATGTGGCAACATTTGAATGGATGTCCCATAGCTTTTGAGTAAGCAATGATGTAAGAAAAGAAAAGGGAATCCAAAGCATAAGACGCATGTGAAATAAAAAAAACACAGAAAATTAAACCAACAAATTTAAAAATAATTATATAATCATCAATATTAATATAAAATATATCCTACAAACTCAAACAAACATTATACTATTCATAAATTAGGTGACCTCGCACACATCCAACCTTTTTTGGACATGTGGACACCGCTAAAAAGAAAGAAAAATTAATTCATTAGTCATTATAATTTCACCTTACTGTTAATTAGGTCCTATAATTTTTTCTCATTTTATTCGGTCTTCACAGTCTTCTCAATTAGAGGTATTGCCCATATGCTCATAATATATCAATTAGAGCTCATGCTGATGCTTATCAAGCAACGTGTAAGTTTAATTGCCAAAAAATACCGAATAAAAAGAATTTATTTAAAAATAAAATGATGGAAAAAATTAATTTATTATCAACATAAAAAATAAAAAATTATTATGCTTATTACCATCTGCTTGCATTCTCACATATATAATCTGTAATCTGGTTGGTTTTAATTTTATTTATGCTCATGTGAATAAATCAAATTAGGTGCATATTGAGTGAGATCTGTGTCATTATTAGCTAGTAATGTTATTTCTAGAAATTAATAAATTATGAGTATAGGCCTCAATGCCATAAGACGAAATAAAAAAGAATAAAACTACGAAGACTTGTTTAAGGATAAGCTATAATTTTAAGGACTTGCATGTTGATTTTCTGTAAAAAAATAAATAACCATACATGTAATATTTCCGAGTATATAAGACAAAGAAAAACTTTCATTATCTTTATTCGGCTGAAAAGGGGGGAAAATAAGAGAAATGACTAGTAACTGACAAGAAACTGAATTACCAAGGAATAACAAAGCTGTATTAATGAAACAAGAGGTGGTACATTAGTGTACGTACACGTACGTATACGTTGACTTTTTTAAGAAAAATTAAGTGTTACTTAATTATTTCATATATTGATCTTTAGATTATATATTATTTATTAGTCAAACTAATTAGTTTGAAGAAAAATTAAAAATAAAAAATACTGTAATTTAATTAGAAATGTCTCAAAAAAAAAAAAGTCAACTAGGTGGATAATTATTAGTGTATAGTCATTAACGATCGAATGAAAATGATAATCTTAATTAATTAATTAATAGTGATCGATGTAATTTAGCAGTTACATGAGTTTCACTAAGCTCCTTCCTTGTCGTGAACGGCTCTTTCAATCAATTTCATTAATAACGCTTTTGGATGGATCATGGATCCTTCCTTGTATGTATTTTTCTTCTGTAAAATGCATGGCTGCTTCCAAGTGTATTGGAAAATCTAAAAAAAACTAAATTTCGTGGAAATTATGTGTTTATATAAGTGATTATATTATAAGTTGTAATTATTCATATCAATATTAATATAAAATATGAAAACTCTAATGAATCATAATATTTATAATTAGTGAATAGGATGACTATCTTTTTAAGTTTCATAAAATATAAATAATTGTTATATATCTAGTTGGAATTGGATTACAAATTAACATAAAGATTTAAAAAAATTAAACTTGTTATGAGATTTGGGAAAATTTTAGTGCCACATCTGTCTTAATTTATATTTATGATTATAAGTTGATATGATATTTTCAAAAACTTTATTGTAATATCTAAAATTTATAAAAATAAAATTTGAATGTTGAATGTTATCATAATTTTTAAGACGCTTGAAGCAAACAATTTATACATCAAATCTATGTCTTTAATTCATTTTTATATAAATTTTACATATAAATGCGATTATCAAGAAAAAGTAAAAGTTAAAATGGATTATTTTAAAAATTATTTCTTCATAGAATTTTTTTAAAAAAAAATCATTGATGTATTCCTTCGCAAAATAGTATTTCTCATTTTTTTACTTTTAATAAAATTACCCCATCAATTTGAGCAATATTATTTCTTTATTCATTATACCTCAGGTGGATTTCTCAATTGGATCAAAGAATAATTTTTTCCTCAGGTGCATTTCTCAATTGGATCAAAGAATATAGATGCCACCGATGTTTGTAATTTTAGCCAGGCAAAATCAAGAAACTTCCATATAGATATATAATAATTATGAAGGGCCAAAATAAAATTTCGCTCTACCTAAAATCCATGTAATCATCAAGTAATTCATTCTAATCAGCCAATCATGCACTGACAATATATGGTTTAATTTTGTTATATCAATCTGTCATAATCCAATTATATATATAATTGCTTATATTCATATTATTTATTTATTTAGTAATAAGTAGAATAGAGACCCCTCAACACACAAAGTCCAAAAATGCATCAATTCCATGCGCAACAGTAACTATATAGCAATTTGATTCTAATTATGTGTGTGTGCGTGTTGATTTACATTAACAGTATATAGCTGGTTGGACTATAATAATAAAGGACAATTTTAAAATTATAATTTTCTCTGACCTTTTTGTGTATATATAGGGCCCCAAATTCCCTTGCGCCACTTCACCTTAATCATAACTACTTTCCTGTTCTTCTCGTCCATAGTACTCCAAATAATGAGCTCTCTTCCTCAAACAATGTCTGAAACAATCTCAGATGCCTGGGACTTTAAGGGCCGTCCTGCAATCAGATCCAAATCTGGTGGTTGGTCTGCGGCCGCCATGATTCTAGGTAGTTCCTTTCACCCTTGTTTGATATATATATATATATATATATATATATATATAGACACACTTCAGCCACACTTACCTTGTCTGGTTTTTCGATGAATTGAATTAATTAGGTGGAGAAGCCATGGAGAGAATGACGACGCTGGGTATTGTTGTGAACTTGGTGACATATTTGACGGGAACGATGCATTTAGGAAATGCTTCATCTGCTAACATAGTCACTAATTTCTTGGGAACGTCTTTCATGTTGTGTCTACTCGGAGGTTTTGTCGCCGACACATTTCTCGGCAGGTTTGACTGGATTATCCCCAGATTCAACTTCATTTTAATTTTTTTCCTTCTATATTTTTGTTTACGTATGGTGAGATTATTTAATTTAATCCCTTTCTTCCACAGATACCTCACTATCGCCATTTTTGCAACCGTCCAAGCAACTGTAAGATTTTTGCTATGCATTATCTTTTAACTTGTATCTTTCATTGTTTGTTCAACCAGGTCTTTGGACTTTTCTCCTTAAAGATTCGAATATTTCGTTGGAAAAATAGTTGGACATCGTTTAGAATTAGTAGTATAACAACGTTAACTGACCAGGTGATTAACGTCGTGGTGACTGATATGTAATATTGTTATCTCCATCTAGTGCGGGGAGATAAATTTAATTTACCCCCTCTTAAATTAAATTGATTTGTATAAATTTTAATGTTTAACTTGTGGCAAATTTTTCTCTGTCCATCAAATTAAAAGAATCTTCACGTTAAAAGAGAAAGAGACTTGTTACCAAAAAGAAACACAGAGAGAGGGAAAGGGAGATTGCTTTGTATTGGTTGTAAAAATGGTATCATACTATATATTGTACAATGAATATTAATCATATTTATTATTATCAAAAATAGTGTCTCACAAATATAAACAGATTTCCATTTTTTGTTTCTTCTCATGCATAATAATACCACTACAGAGAATAACTTAATTTAGAGATGCCCAATTCTCAGAGTTTGACCTTTGTCTTCCTGTTCGTGATGCTAACGAAGCCACCCATAGATAGCTTTAGAATAAATTTTTTCGGTGCTTGTTTGTCTCCACTAAAAAAAAAAAAAAAGACAAAAAAAAAAAAAAATTGCATTTACAAGATAAAACTTCTCTTACATGTGAAATACTCATATGGTTATGTTACAATTGATAATATAGGGCGTTACAATCTTGGCTATGTCAACTGTAATCCCAAGTCTTCGTCCTCCAAAGTGCAATCCAGACACAGATGCCTCATCATGTGTCCCAGCCAACGGCATTCAACTAACAATTCTCAATTTAGCTCTCTACATCACCGCCCTCGGAACCGGCGGTCTAAAGTCCAGCGTGTCCGGGTTCGGGTCAGATCAGTTCGACGACAAGTTGGAGAAGAAGCAGATGATAAAGTTCTTGAACTGGTTCTTCTTCTGCATAAACATAGGATCCCTAGCTGCAGTAACAGTCCTTGTGTACATTCAAGACAACGTTGGAAGAGACTGGGGATATGGGATTTGTGCTTGTGCCATTGTCATTGCTCTTATCGTGTTCTTGTCGGGTACTAGGAAGTACCGGTTCAAGAAACTGGTCGGTAGCCCATTGACTCAGATCGCGGCAGTGTTTGTCGCCGCCTGGAGGAAGAGGAAGTTGGAGGTTCCGTCGGATTCGTCGTTGTTGTTTAATGTTGATGATATTGCAGATGGCAACAAGAAAAAGCCCAAGTTGCCTCATAGCAAGCAGTTCCGGTAATATATCTTACCTTCTTTTTAATTACTAGTTTCTTAATATGTTATTATTGTTCTTCTTCCTTTTTGGCCGTTAGGTTTTTTTCTTCCTTTATTTGCTACCGTTGAAATAACTCTCTTTTGCTAATTACTAGAGTTAATAGCATTTTTTTTTTCATCGTTTAAACTCTAATATTTATATATAGACGTACCTTCCCTAGTAAAACAGACTCCTTAGATGCGGCGGGCAAAAGAAAAAGGCAATAATTGAGTACCATTAACTACCGCGCCCCTAGTGGCGTAGCCAACGTGACGTTAAGCAATAGTAGTGTCGGGCAAACATATAATAATTAATCTATCAGTGAATAACTACAAGGGTTTACATTTATGAAAACATAAATTATTGGCGGCAATTGACTTATTTGATATATATAGTAGCTTAGGTAAAGTTTGAAATGTTTATGAAAAAGAAAACGATCTTTGAAGGTTTTATAGAAATGGAATATGATGAGGTGAAGGGTGGGCCCATATGTTTTAAAATAAGTTCACAGTTATGTATAAATCAGAGGCTATAAAATGGGCATCATCAATTGGGTTGGCTTGTTGTGGAAATTATAAACACATAACTAGGACAAAAATACAGAAGGACCATGCCTTTGTCTAAATTTGAGAGAAATGATCTTTTATTTTTCTCACAACTGGATTTATTCTTTTGCCCCTTCAACTTTTAACCAAATTATGACTCAACCCACCAACTATAACTAACTGCTACTTAATTCTTAAACTTTTAACTCGATAAAAACAAAGTCTTTAATACTTAAATTGTTTTAAAAATTCATTATTTTTGTCAGTAACTCACTATGAGTCATCGGCAACTCAGCTTACATGACAAGGACTACCTTATAAAATAGTAAACATATTATGGATTGTATTTTAACGGGGTTAAAGTTTTGAAACCGAGTTGCATAGAGTTATATATACAATTGAGGGACTGAGTCATAATTTGGTTAAAAGCGCTAAAGGACTAAAAGATTAATTTTTCCTTTATTATATTTTCATCCTATATTTTAGCACTTCTTCAAGTAGAACAATTATATGTTTGGGAGTATAGTCTGATCATTTTTTCTTGGCTTTTGTTGCTTCAAATTTTGATGAACAGCTTCTTGGACAAGGCAGCAATAAAGAGCATGGATATGCCTGAAGCAACAGCAACAGAGAGAAAGTGGTATCTGTCAACCCTAACTGATGTTGAAGAAGTGAAACAAGTAATACGTATGTTACCCATATGGGCCACCTCCATCATGTTTTGGACAGTCCACGCCCAAATGACCACCTTCTCGGTGTCACAAGCCGAGACCATGGACCGCCACATCGGAAAATCCTTCCAGATCCCTCCGGCGTCCCTCACCGTCTTCTTGGTCGGAAGCATCCTCATCACGGTCGCCGTCTATGACAGAATCATCTTCCCCATCACAACAAGGTTCCTCAAGAAGCCTCACGGATTGTCCCCACTACAGCGCACAGCTGTCGGATTGTCCTTGTCGATCCTTGCCATGATCGCAGCGGCCGCCACCGAGACGAAACGGCTACAATCCGCACATGCACACGGTTTGACAAACCAACCACATGCGACGATTCCGATGAGTGTGTTCATGTTGGTTCCGCAGTTCTTGATTGTTGGGGCAGGGGAGGCATTTACGTACATGGGACAGTTAGATTTCTTCCTAAGAGAATGTCCGAAAGGTATGAAGACGATGAGCACTGGGTTGTTCTTAAGTACACTGTCATTAGGGTTTTTCTTCAGCTCTGTGTTGGTGACGATAGTTCACAAGGTGACTGGTCACAAAAAGCCCTGGCTAGCTGATAATCTCAACCAAGGGAAGCTCCAAAACTTCTATTGGTTTTTGGCTATTTTGTGTGCTTTGAACTTTATAGCATATTTGTTCTGTGCAAAAGGGTATGTGTACAAGGAAAAGAGACTTGCTGAGGAAGGCATAGAATTAATGGAAGACGACGAAGAGGTTGCTGCTTGTCATGCGTAAGAAGCTTCCGCTTCGGTGGGGCCTGTTTGTATCAGCTTGTTTTAAGCTATTTTACATTTTACGAGACAAAACTATTATATGTTTTCTCTCGTATAGCGTAACATGACTTATAAATTGATTCAAACAGGCCCTAGGTCCCAAGGTCCTGGTCTCTCCAAATAAATAGGTTAGGACCAAAAAATAGGTGAAGAAAACTCGTACGTTGATATAGAATAGTCGGAAATCTATCATTTCGTATACTTTTTTTGGCATTTTGATTTGCGTATTTTAATAAGCTTTATCATCCACTGTAGAAGGAAATGGAAAAGTATTTGGGAGCCATAAGATCGAAGGGATTTGGATTCTGTGCATGAGCAGCGTTATGCCAAATATCACGCAGGTTTATGTTGGTCAACGACATCGTTTTGTATTACGAGATGTGACAATTCTCTGTTATAATCACCCAATAACGGGTCTGTAATAGTAAGATTATATCATGCAAAATTAGAATGTGCATATATATAGAAGAAATTAATGGGATATCCTCTTGCCAAAATGTGGTTTTCTGTTAATAGGATATTCTCTCATCAAAATGTCATCTATGCTTGCATTAAGTTTTATTTTAGTCACTTAAGCGCGCAATGTTGTTAAAATCAAGATCCCATACAAGATGGGATGGGGTGTGAAAGATCGTAAATTATGGGATCACGAATCATAAGATCATATTACCTAAGATATAAAGTTATATTCGATTATATATATGCATGTAAAATAGCTAACATTAATTGTAAAACTCATAAACATAATATAAAAGTAACAATGACAACTTGACAATATATAAAATAAAATCAAAACACCAAAACTAAAAAAGTGAAAATGTATTTTCTCTTAACTGTCCCTCTTCCCTCTTTCTCAAACCCTAGAGCCTTCTCTCTTCATTAGACTCTCCCTTCCCTTTTGCCACCAATGTTGGATTTTGAGATTTCAATTTACCAGCTTAATATATTCATTTGGAATAAATGGAAAGAACAAAGAACACGTTATGGTTTTACATGGCGAGCATTATCTCAAGATGAAGGGAAAAAAAAAAAGGAACCCTCATATTGGAATCAGATTCTAAACCCTTTTTCTTTTAAATTGCTTTTTTTCATAAATTTTTTGCCTCAGCCTTACAAAAATAAGAATATGATCCACGACGACAGCGTTTTGGCAGTGAAGATTAGGTTAGATTGAGGTCAATTTTAGTGTGAAAAGGAAAAACAGGCAGTCGCGAACTAGAACCAGACTAGAGCCTTCACCTTCATTCATCGCCTTACACATCTTCACTCCACCATCTCCGTCGCGTCGACCACGACCTTTCATGACCCCGTAACTGAGCTTCAATGAGCTTGAAGGAGGGAGCCAGCAGCATAAACAAAGGAGGGGAGAGACTCTTCTTCCTCCACCATCACGACCACAGCTCACCACCATCAAAATCGTGTTTCCACCTCCAATTTTCTCTCCACTATGGGTCATCTTCCTCTTCTTCCATTACATTCACTCTTTTACTAGCCATTGTGGCCTTCCTTCTCTTCACTTCACTGACACCATCACCTTCCATGTGTCATCATTCCTCGTCTTCTTCCATGCCATAAATCATTCATTAATCTCTTCATTCCTTCCATTAATTGTCCATGGCTGAAGCTTTGAACATGAGTGGAGGAATTGGGTAGATTTCTCGGCGTGGCTAAGCTCCTTAATCATTTGTAGCAGTGGCAATGACATTAGCTTGGAGCTTCAACATGGGTGTTTTGGCTCTTCCGATCTTCTTTTCTTATGTTATTTAGTGATTCCTAGGTCTTAGGATTAGCTTTATGACATTGGAATGAATTTCTTCTATCTAATTTTTGTGTAGGAGATTGGTTGTAACTTGAACCTTTGCTAGATGCTTGACATTATGATTTAATTAACTTTACCTTCATTTCTTTGTACTAGATCAGACTCTGGAATTGATGATATTGTGAATATTTTGTGCTAATTTCAAGGTGGCTTGATTAGTGGATCAATGATGTCATGTGTTTGTATTGGTTTCTTGTGTTTGGGCTTATAAATTTTGTTTAGATTGGGCCTTAGCATCATTAATCTTAATTTTTCATGTGGGTGACCAATGTTAGATTAAGATTAATGATAAAATCAAGTAGTAATGTGAGGTGGTTCAGTTATTGGATTAAAATAAAATTCATTTAATTATTAGAGTGCTTAATCAACCTAATTTATAGAGATTAATATGCTAGGTGACTTGGTATTAATCAATCTTAGTTAGACTTAGTCTAAAGGGTGGCCTCCTGAGATCATAAATTGGACTAGCATAATTAATCTCTCAATCATTTGAAGTGAGCATTGTTTGAGCCATTGTTATGGAGGATTGTCCATTCCATTATTGATATTGCTGTTTCTCTCATTTCATTAATTCCATCATCATTTCCATTTCTTAATATATATAAAGAAAAATCCCAAAAAGAAGTAGTTTATGACCAATTTTAATTCCATTTGCAAAAGTAGTTTTTTCATAGATAAAAGACCAAACAATTTTCTCCATTTTTTTGAGTCAATTTTGATACTTAGGAATCATTTTCATTTCGGCTCCATAAAGAAAACACGACACGGATCGTGCTGCTATTTTGTTCGGTATTTGAACCCCATGGCGACTAAAGGTGTTTTCATATATTATGTGGAATAGCTCCTTAAAATTATAAACCTATTTTTCTAGTAAAGATCACAATATGGAATACATAAAAGAGTATTAAATAAAAATAATTAAATTGGAGGCATTTTGTAGAAAATTAATCATGGGATGACGATCACAAAATGTAAGAAAGTATATATGATAACATATGAGTCTACAATATTTACTAAAGGAATGGTTCAACTTTAGTACAATTAATCAAGACATGCCTCTCTACTTGGAACTTCTCAGTTGCCGTCAATTTGAATTTCTCACTTCGTCCAGCTGCTTTACCAACACAAGGAATTAACAACTCTCTTGATGATGATTTAGGTTTAGGACAATCGTCTATACAAGACGGTCGGTTGAAAAATGTCTCAATGTCATCAAAGTACCTTGAACAAAAATACAGGACCTCATCCCCTACATAGCCTTTAACTATAGGACCTACAAGCCACGCCTTATTCCTTACATAAGATTTCAATTTCCCAAGAAACCTATAAAGTAAAGAAGGAATAATATCCATAAATATTGAAATGTGCAATTAGCAAATTTAGAGAGTAATGATGATTCACATATGTAAAATGAGTACCTCTCAATCGAATACATCTATCAGTATTGAACTGGGCTAGCTAGCTTTGTTTCATGAACAAGGTGTACTATCAGGTAAACCATCACTATGGAAAAAGATGGTGGAAAGATCATCTCTAAATCTCTAATTTTTATTTTCTTTAACGTTGTGAGGAAGATTTCCTTATTCGGTTTTGTGAGGGTGAATTTTACCGGTTGAAATTTGTCATGCTCTTCCATCCACGTGTCTTCACAAACTCCCATGGTCCATAAATCTTTCCTCACTTGAAGATGATCTTTTGAGTTGCCTGGTTCATTAAGCATCATGTATAGCACATTGTCGGATACATTTTTTTCAATGTGCATACATCAAGACTGTGCCGGAACAAATTATCTTTCCACTATGAAAAAGTGAAGAAGATGCTTATCTTCCGACATTGCTAAGGCGCAGAAGCAGAAGTCCTAGTTGTCTTTCTCCCCGCTTTTGTTGCATCGTCATTTTTTTCAAACTCAAATTCAACATCCTGAAGATGTTGTAAGATATCTATACCGGATAAAGCCTGAGGAGGTCCTCTTTTTTCTAGTTACCCATTGAAATAATTCCGTTGCAACCTAAAATTGTGCTTACCATCAAGAAACCTCAAATGAGCCATAAAGCATCACTTACGACTATGAGAAGGCGTACTAAGTCAGAGTCAAAATTGCAAGCTAAACACGCCATCTCAGGTATGTACATTCCGCCCGAATAATCTTCCCAGGCCAAAAAAAGTTGAACAAGATCTTCTCGTGTGCGTCATACATTTTAATGCCGACATTCCACAAGTCCAGCAACTCCATAATAAGTAGTTAGAGATACACATTGATGTCATTTACCGGTGTCTTTTTGGCTCAAATGATCATAGACAAAATAAAGGAGCTTTGTTTCATACACATCCAGGGGGCAAGTTGTCGAGAATTAAAACAATGGGTCAAATACTATAACTTGTGCTAAGATTCTAAAACGGATTAAAACCTTCAGTTACCAAAGCAAGCCGAACATTTCTAAGGTCTGCCACAAAATCTAGAAAGTCTGAGTCAAACGCTTTCCAAGCTTTTGCATCCCATGGATGCAAGTTTACCATCTGCATTATTGTCAACTCCATGCCACTTCATATGCTCAGTTGTTTTAAACGACATAAACAATCTTTGTAAGCGAGGTTTTAAAAGAAAGTACCTAGAATCTTTTTTGAATTTCTTCTTCTACTTTTTCCCCTTCTGATTGTCTTATACCTCAAAGTGTGACATCGCTTATAATTCTTCTTGCAAGCATCATCTCCCCAATATAGCATACAATCATTGGGGCATGTATCAATTTTTTCATAGTTCAAGCCAAATCTATTAATAATCTTTTTGGCCTCGTAGAAGGTTGTAAGAATGTCCACATCAGATAATACATCTTGTAATAATTCCAGAAACATCGACATTCCCTTATCAGTGGTCCTACATAAGCACTTGATATGATTCAATTTGATCAAGAAAGAAAAATTGGAGTATTTTAACAAATCATTCCTCAAGAATACAAGGTTTGCACCTTAAACTTCTGCAGTGAAGTTGTCGTCTTGAAAACTAAATGCATCATGAACAAGATCATTAACAAGATCAACTTAATCGACTTGAACTCCTACTTGTGAACTTCAAGGAAGATGATCATCATATCTCATACAAAGTTTCTCACCATGAAGTTCATATAACTATTTTTTTCCTTCGAGTTTTTTCAAAGAAATATAATTAATAAATTGCAACCATTAAAGTTCTAATCTATCAAATAAATGTTATCAACATTAATATCCAAACAATATAAAGCATTCAACAAATAAACACATTTATTAATTCGTAATTAAAAAAAAAACAAATAAACACAAAGAATATGTTTTTTTATTTTTTTTCAAAAAATATTAAATAAAAGAATTGCTTTATGTATGCCCACGACAAAATGACTTTCCCTTTAGTAATTTTGTGTGTGTCTACAAATTCCTTCGATTCATACATGATTTTTCGACAAGTAAAAATAATTATACTTATTTTACACAAAATATATTTATAATTTATTACTTATATAATATTGTAATACCAAAGTATATGTTTATTTAATATGAAAACATCCCTTCTTTAAAATTTATAATAACTAATTATGTGTTTTAATACGAATAATAATAAACATAAAAAAAGGTTATAGTTTAAACTAAAAAATCTAAGTAATTACAAATAAATACATTCATTAAGTGGAAGTCTAAATAATTATTATTATTTATTTTTTTAAAAAAAAAAAAAAGCTACAATTAAACAGGTCTAATGGGCTGGCCCAATTAAGCCCGAGGCCCTGTAGGGCCGGCCGTACAGAGCCAATTTCAAATTTTTTGCTTTTTTCAAGCCCAAGCCCTAGCCGGCCTGATGGACTTGGCCCAATTTCCCGACTCTACCATGAACTCCTCAGAATGTATATTCTCACGGGAAAGGCTTCAGAAGCAAATGTTCCTTAGCAACTTCTTGTGTATGACACTTCTTAAACTTGCATCTACAATAAAGACACATGATCTTACCATTACAACTAGCGTGATAGAATGAGAAATCCAAGAAAGTGTTCAATCCAGCCAAATATGCAGGAGAATTGTGCGGCAACTTGATCCATGACTTATCATATGTAGTGAACAACATTAGGAGAGAAGATGGGTTGAAGAGAGAATTTTTAGTACTCTTAATGATGTGTGTTGGGCCCTTAAATGCAACATTGAATATTTTGTATCGGTTACAAAACCTCAACCATAACCGGTACAAATTTAATGGCACTCTTAACACTAACCGCTACAACATTCATGAACCTGTAGCCTTTTTTTAACAAATAGCCGTTATAACTTTATTGCTCATTTACATTTTGTAACGATTTCAAAACCGCCACAATACCCACTACAACATAAAGACCATTAGCGGTTACCAAACTCAAATTTCAAAATTTAGAGTTTGTAGCGGTATTAGTTTTGAAACCACTACAAATTGGAACATTGTTGATGGGAAACTTAATTTTCACATTTTCACATTTTGTAGTAAATTTCACATTTTCACATTTTGTAGCGGTTTTTCTTTTGGAACCGCTACAAAATTGGTGGATTTCAAAAAAATGAATTTCAAATTTCTACATTTTGTAGCGGTTTTAAAAGTAAAACCACTACAAAATATGCCCATTGTGTATCTTATGTGTGTACTTTAATTTCACAAATTTGAAATAATTGAGGACTTGCGAAAATGTTTTCCTACTCTTGTATCAATAGGCATGTGTGGTTCAAGTTGAATTAATCAAAATCTAGCATCTAGTTGAAATTAAATTGATTGTGTCCTAAATGGACATAATTCATAAATTCGTTTTATGTTTAATTAGTTTCCTCAAAACCGTGTTTACCATATCAAATTCTTTTTTACCTTTTCAGCTTTGTGTAAAAGCTAATTTGTTAGTCGTACAAAATGTTTGCATCAAATTGTCTTTATATAATTTACAAGTATACGAAATAAATTATCAAATGTCCGATATCCTAAATAAAATATAACTAGAAATTTAAAAAAAAAAAAAAAAAAAATAAAACCTAACTAACTCTCTAAAGCCTAATCATTAGGTCCTCTCTCAGGGGTGTAGGATCACGAAGCTGACCAGAGATAACAGTGCCATCATCATCAACAGGAAGAGGTAGAGGGGGCGAATCAACAGTGGACCTAGGCACAGGCGGGGCTTTAGAAGCTCTTCGTTAGGAAACATCCAACTCCACGTCCTCAACATGAAATCCAAGCACAGGGACTACTGAGCGTATCAGATTTTAGCCTGGTCCTGAATCCGCCTGGCAATCTCCTAAGCCTTTATGCTAATCATCACCTGGAGCATCTATTCCGTCAACCTTCTAACACTAAAGTTCCCTACTAGAGAGGTTCCAGTCTCAAAGGCGGCATTCCTGTCATAGACCATGTTAGGCCTGGCGCTTATCCCCTTACCCCTACGGCGTCTAGGGTGCTCAACTAGGCCTAGACTAGTTTTTAAGGGGGCAATGGGATCATAAACTATGACGGGGTCTACACTGCCCCCATTAGGACTACTGAATACGCCCCTGACGCACGCATTCTATAAGAAATTAATGAAAAAATTGCATCTAATGTAAATAAATTACATAAACTATATCTTTTTTATGTATATAACTTACAATGGTATCCTCTACTTGTTCAGAGGTCGGCTTCCCGTCTCGGTGTCTACGGGTATATGTGAATTGTAACATCCCAAATTTTGAGATTTGAAATTGGAATATTTTATGGAAATTAATTATGAAATTTTAGCTTAAAATAATTATTGAAAATTTAGGTTTTTTTTCCCATTAATGTATTTTGGGAAAAAGAATAATTCCAAATAAAGAATAATTTATGCCCGCAATTATAGAAAATAATATATGAGAATTAATTTACGAAAATTGGCCAAATGATAAAAATTATTTATTTGGAAAATTAGGAATTTATTTTCTTATGATTTATGATAATGAAATTATGGAATTATATGTTATTTATAATAAAATGATAAAGTAAAGCTAAATAAAGCTTAAGATGTGACTATTTATATAGATCAGTAAAATATATGTCCCTTCAAAGTCAATTAGCTCATATACTTAACCTCAAATGCCCCATTTACCTTTTGGCCCAAAACAATGTACCAAATTGAAATACTCCAATCCATTCAATCTATTGATTTGCACAATATCTATTCCATGATTCATTCTGTCAAAAATCTCAACGCAGCAGAGGAAAAATGCATCAGCAAATCATTTTTATTATTATTGATTTTCTTCCTCTGCACTCACAACACCAAACACGTTAGTAAATCTCATTTTGGTCAAAACATATAACCAAGAGATCAAAGTAAAGCCCATACTTTCTCAGCTCATTATTTCCCTACGGACACGAAAACACAGAGATGGAAGCGGAGATCTTTTTTTTTTCAGAACGACATCCCTCCTCCATCCTCCTCGAGCCCAACATCCACACTATATACCCAACGCTCCTTCTTTTCCCTTGGTCTATGTTGCTTGGTCTGGACCCTTAGGTCCTTATAAATGTTGTTGCTTCTTAACTCTCATTCAAAAAGAAAGAAAGAAACAGAAACAGAAAAACGTAGGGAAGAGAAAGAGTGTGAGAAGTTGGAAGGAAGAAGGACCAACCATGCATGCAAGCTTGAGAAACGACCAAGGTGAGTTCCTTAAGCCTTTCCCTTCTTGTTTCCATGGCTTATGCACGATGGGTTTGTAGGTTAAGGGAAGAAAACGTTGAAAACCAAAAACAACTCTGTTTTCGGATTCAAAAACAGAGCCATAGTGTGTGCTTCTGTTTCATAGCAAAATGTCCGTTTTTTTCCATGAAAATTTTACAGTAAATAGTAGACATATCAACCTTTAAAACAAACTGAAACCCAGCCAAAACGGACATGTAGATTGAGAGATATGATTTTCCAAAGTTTAGCTAAAATCTGGAACGTTTTCTGCACATCCGGTGAACAGTGATTTTTGGGCTTGATTTTGGAATGGCAAACATTTGATTTTTTATTTTAAATTTTTACAGTAAATATTATACATCTCAATCTTTCCAACGAGCCAAAGAACGCCTTAAACAGAGGTTTATAACTCCAATTATGATTTTTGGAAGTTGAGCTAAGAATCTGGAGATTTCTGGTATGCCTCTGGAGCATGAAAATGACGTGGCAATTAGGACCAAGTAAACCTTTGAGTTTTTCCTTGAAAATTTTACAGTAAATAATAGACTCACTAAGATTCAAAACGAGCAAAACCCTAGCCAAAACAGATTTGTAGATTGAGAGTTATGATTTTTCAAAGTTAGACACTAAAAACTGGAAAATGTCAGCTTCAGACGTGAACAGTAAATTTCGGGCTCATTTTTGAAATGGAAAACATTTGATTTTTTCCTTGAGATTTTTACAGTAAATATTAGACATCTAGTCCTTTCTAAAAAGCTAAATAACGTCTAAATTGGACATGTAGAAAGAGAGATATGATTTTCCGAATTCTGACCGAAAATCTGGACGAATTTTATGTTCCAGGAATAGTGATCATCTTCTGGCATGGTTCTGGAATATGAAAGCTTTGATTTATTTCATGAAATGTTTTTTGTTGATAGTACACATATTAATCTTTAAAAGAGCTTTGGATCACCTTGAACGGAGGTTTGTAACTCGAGATATGATTTTTGGAAGTTGAGTCACAATTTTGGAAAGTTTTCTGAACAATGTTTGCATTTTAAAAATCTGCGAATAATATAATATTTTATGGCTATTGGTATTATTTTTATGTGAAAGTAGACATGCTAAGGAGCACGTAGCTTTTGGAAACACCTCATTTAGATTTTTGTAGAATTAATTACGAATTTTCAAAGTTTAATCAGAAAAATTCTGGAAAAAGTCCTATGTAAAGAGTCAAGTTACATATATACATTTTTGGAATTTTTAGAAACATTATATGTAATGCAATAAAGCATAATTTGTAGGATAATTGGTATTTATTAAACTTCTAACTTAAAGTATTGATGACGTCTTAGAATAGCCTCACGGGTTAATAAAGATATTATTGAAATTTTTATCATTTTAGTTTTGAAATTTGAAGGATTGTTATTTTGAGTTTTTATTTTAATAATATTCATTATTAAATTTTGTATATTTTTATGAAATTATAAATTACAATTTTAATTATGTGGAGTTTAAAAAAGTTATTAATGGTTAGTAAATTGGTTGTGGTAGATTGATTTTTTTAGGCGTGTGTTTGAGCTATTGGATTAAGAGCGATGTGATAGTAGTTAACTACTACGAGGAGGTAACCACTTTCCACTTGTTATGTGTATTGATATGTTGTTTGTGAGTATTTAAAAATCACTATGAATATTTTTGATATAAATTGCCTTACTTGAACCTTATGATTTAAATTATGAATGTATACATATTTATTTATTTATGTATAAGAATTGAGAGTTTTGTTATAATGATATTTATTATGATAATTATGGGAAGGGTTGATTTGGGAGGAAATGTATATTCCACCACGTGGTGAGGCCTCCATCGTGCACGATGGTTGGCTTTCTATTGTCCCACCTTTGTTCAATGAGGGACCGTCCACATGTTCAATGAGGGCATACGACACCCCACATGTTCAATGAGGGAAAAGGCCCATGGTCCAGGACGTGTGCTCACGGGGATTTTGGCCGGTCCCTCATCACATGACCAAAGCTTTTGAGTAACAGAAAATGGATGTAACTTAGCCTATGGGTCTAGTCGGAGGAAATAAGGCGGTTCGGTTGGATTGGTGGGAGGTATCTTGGGAAATGTGTTAATGAAAACTGTGATACATAATTTTTTATATGGAATTTTTATCATGTGGATATTGGCAAATTTTAAATTATATATATTAAAAAAAAAATATTATGTTATATAAATTGTTCCACATGGCACCTCACTAGCACATATTAGTATTCGTAATGAGTTGGATTGATGGTTACCACATTTTTCTAGGTGATAATTCTCGTCCGGGTCTATCAGGGAAAACTTTGGAAGCTTAGGCCACTCCTCCTGGCAATAGTGCTTCCATCTTCGGTATGCGTTGGATGATTGCATATTGCCACATTAGGGCTCATTCGCATACTCGATTTATATTGTATATTTTGGCAAGTAACGAAGCATTACTTAGTCGTTGATCAACCCTAAATTTGTAATTTCGTTAATGTAAAATGGAGGACGCTACATGAATAACTCCCCATAGTCCATCTAGAGGTTCTCCTCCTAAGCCTTCCTCCCCTAAAAGAATTTTTTTAATATATATATATATATATATTTATATGAACTTAGTTGTAGTAAAAAAAAAATTAAAATTAAAACTAAAATTAATTTAACTTTAAGAAATACTAGCTCATTGTATGTAACAACAAAAGTCTTGGATCCTCGCACCGTGGTGGATCCTTTGTTACACTCGGCTCTTAGTGTTCCTCGAGAAAGAGCTTGTAAAAGAGATGATGAAACATTTAAATAATTTAAAACATATATTTAAATTTTTTTTACTAAGAAAATTATAATTCTTATAAAAATTTACATCTCCCTCTTGACTCCTCCTATACTAGACAAAACTAGCCCATCCTAATACTGGGACGCCGTCTGGCATGCTCTCAATCAACTGCTACAAAGGAATTGTCTCATCCTTATTCATTGTGTGGAAGAGACAACTCCTCCAATTCTTCCAGCCGTCACCCATCTTGATTAGTGAGTACCTTTTCCTATTAGCGCTCACAGAAAACTTATGTTGTATCACAATTCAAAAGTTATTCTCCAAAAGCTAATTCAAACGCTCTCAATGTTTGTTTCTTGTTTTTTAATAAATGATGTTTCCCTAGTTTTACTCTTGTGATAAGGTCATCAATATTAGTCTCATCAATATTTATTGACAAGCAAAACATTTGGGACATTCAATATATATATGAATCATTTAAAATAGATGACTATAAAACAATTACATTATTTATTATGATTACAGATAGATATTGCTTATTGTGCATGCCATAAAAAAATGGCCCAACTATAAAGACTAGATTATATAATAAATATTACACACTCATAAAACAATACTTTAAAATCGTAATCTATCCTTCTATGCTTACAGAAGCTTTGGAACTCAAAATGCTATATAAAAACTTTATCTTGCAATGCACGGGTAACAATACTTGTTTCATTAAATTTTATAAAGAATCTTATATTAAATACCAATAAGTAACACCACATAAATAGAACCAAAAGAAATATTAAATTAATTTTTTGAGATCTAATTATTATTATTTTTCCTCAAATTTATTGAATGAAAAAAGTCGCTATGTAAGCCATTTGAGTAATGCAGCCTAAGAAAGATATTTTAATCAAGGCCCATTTATAAAAACCCAGACCCCAAAACACAAGAGCCCCGATACCGGACAACCTCAGAGACGCTGTAAACCCACCGCTCACGCACCCAAAGCATCAAGTGAGAAATTCCCTAGCAGAGGGAGAAAGAAACTCCATAGGGGAGAGAGCGATTGGATTGAAAATAAAATAATAATAACAACAACAAAAAAAAAAACAACCTAACTACAGCTTTATGTGCATTGAATGAGAAATGATTCATTCGAGATCAGAATCACGAACTACACACAAAAAAGGTTCAAAAACAAATTAAAAGTTTAAAACACAGTTCACTAAAACTTCACATGCATATAGATGAATACTATTACCAAAAACATTAGAAGCAGGGACAACTCAAAATTTGGTTTAATATGACTAATAAGTATATATTTTATTATAATTAGTTGGATTTATTAATATTATATACCTATTTAATTATCTTTTATATACTTTACTATCATTATAGGATAAAAAGATATTTTGATATAAAATCTACTTATTTCCTATTATATTTTGTAGGAAATATTAGCCGATTTGGAAAGAAGTAGAAAAAACAATTAAGAGGATATGCAATCAAAACTCGGTGGTCCCACGCAAGAAAAATAAAAACAAAATCAATTGTATGATCTGGTGGAGGAGATTACAAGATATAAGATATCTTTTTAATAAGAAAAGGAGAATTAGTGACTCATGGAAAAAGTTATATTTAGTTATATATATGAAACAAAGGGAACAAAGAATCAAAGGAGTAGCGGCTAAGCATTTTGGTTCTCTTCATCATCTCCACGGAAGGACGAGAGGACTGTGGAGGCGACGGAGAAGCTTTCTTTCCTCTCTCTCCTTATTCTTTGAACCTGAATTCTTATCTTTTTGTTATAGATTTTATTAGAGCCATATGGGCTAATTTTCTTTTTCAACCTAGAGAACCTATAAATTTGTTTGGGTTCTAGAGATTATTCACACGGATTAGTTTTGCTTCATTTAATTTTAGTTTATTTAATCTTGCATTTATTGTTATTGCTTAGTAATTAGCCTCTATTAAGCATGTTTGGGGATTTAGGGTTGAACTTGGAAGAATGAATCTTAAATTGACTTTAGGATTAAATAATGTGGAATTAGGTTTTAATCTAATTTGCGTTTAGGATAGACATATACCTAGAAGCTCTGCATAATCAAATTAGAGTGAGCCCGAGCAAAAAAGCATCTTATTTAGTTGGGAGGCATTACATAATTAACAAGGTAAGGTATATAAGTGGACCGGAAGGCATTTATAGACATTAATACTCTAGGTTAGCTAAGTTATTTAAGTCAAAATTAATTTAGTGGGATTAATTCTAAGAAACCAACAAGGGATTAGCGACTTTAGATTGTACTTCTTAATATTGGAATTTATTCTTTTGTGCAAAGTTTTGCTATTATTAGTTTCTTATTAAATTTATTTTATTTATTGAAAACAATTCTGACTTGCTCAACTTAAACAGAATAAGGGAATTAATATCTAATTACTAGTTAGATTGAATCCTCGTAGGATGATACTTTTCTTATCACTATATTATTTGATATAGCCCGTACACTTGCTGAGTCTATAGCCTATAAATATTTGTCCTATCAATGACCCCAAAAAATTAACAATTTTAATGAATGTGTCTGACGGGAAACAAGCAATGTGGAAGATCATGCGAAAGAGAATATTGAGACAGAAGAAAGCACGTGCAAATGCTTAGAGTTTGAGATGATGTTATTTGAGGGCTCATGTCTCATGTCTTGTCCCAATACCTAAAACAGTGCTGGTTGGAGGGCTCATGTCTTGTCCCTAAAACAGGAAGCAAATATAGGGAATAAAAAGCTATTCCAAACCCAATTGTATACAATAACATATCCACAAATGGCCAAAAAGTTTTGACAATAATTTTATAGACCCAATAATACGAGGCCCCTGGATCTGCGATTCATACATACAGCCAATTAATGCAAGGTATACCCTCTGAGTTCAACTGATAAAGAGGTCGGACACTCTTATCAAAAGGAGAGGGTTCAATCCCGGAGTTGATCAAGGTATTAAGAGAGACATCCTAACTCCTAAGTGCCTAGTTTACGGTCGAGGGTAATAGATGGCTCGCCTTACCCAATATTGGTATCACCTATGAGGAAGATAGATTCCGCCCTACCCTTAAATCGTGGGCGAACCCAATCCCTTCCCTAAAATTTTATTATCAAATAAAAAAAAGAAAATTAATACCAGGTACGATGATGGAGAGTGAATTTCCCCCGTACGTCTGGCCCTTTTTTAGAGTTTGTATGTTATAAATTAACGTTAATGTCTTTTCTAGTATAATACCATATCGGTTCTTAATATTAATCAACTTAACAAATATGAATGAATTAAGGAAATTAGTTATTTATAAAAAATTTTATTGATCGCCTTAAAATACCGCTTTCAATTATTTACATTGAAACTATCATTAATATAAACTCCTTTAATATGCTCAATCTATAGGAATAATTCAGAGAAAATTATAAATATTGGGGACAGTATATTGAAGTCTCATATTTACAATTAAAATCAACTTTCAATTAACTCTTATATTAGACTGTAGATAATAATTACTTTGATACTCTTTAACCAATTAAACAATCATTTAACTAACTAAACATCTCTTAATTGAGCTTTATCAAAGATAATTTTAAAAATTTTAAAGCTATTTTAGGTGGCTACTTTACTTTTAAAACCATTGTTTTGACAAAAATCATGGTTTTGAAAGTCCTCCCAAACACATTCGATTTAGCCTTTTTTATATATATATATATCCATTCGATTTAGGTTTTGAAGCAATTGTATTCGAGCAGAAAAACAATGGTCAAAAACCCAAAATAGCTTTTACATCTCAAAATCATGATTTTAGTTAAGACACTCAAACACTCTTTGCACAATCTATTTTGGCAAGAAAACTTTGGTTTAGGGGTAGTAAACCATCTATTTTAATTTGGCAAGAACTCTTTGCACAATCTATTTTAATTTCCTTCTTTTTTAAAAGTGATTCTCGCTAATAAAGATTGGTCTAGTGGCTAATGGGGTTGGCTCATAATAAAAATGTAATGAGTTCAAATCTCACTAATGTGAGAATCTTGTTAGCGGGTGATTTGTAAATATCTTTGTAAGCATTCTTTGAACCGAAAATATGTCTTGACCCTAATGAACTCTAAGACCCAACTCACCTAAACTTATTTGTAACAACAACAACAACTATTCTCTAAAATTAATTCTTCATCATTTCTCCAGAAACTATTCTCTTAAAGGTAATCCAGACACAAATGGAAAAACCATGAAACAAATTATGCATTGAGAGTCTAGAGTCGGGAAATCGGGCCGGGTCCGTCGGGCCGGCCCGTTTAAGCCCTGATCTTATAGGGTTCGGACTTGAAAAATATGTCTGAAATTTGAAATTGGCCCTGAAGGGCTTCGGGCTTAATCGGGCCGGCCCATTAGGCCCTGTTACTGTAGCATTTTCATTTTTTTCCCTTTTAAATTAGTCAAAGAGTGAAGCACAACCTTCTGCTCAAAGTGAAGCACAATCAAATATCTATGAAATTGATGATAGTGATGAAGAAGGTGACAATTGACAATGATAGTGGTATGCTTTTATATTTTATGTAATTATTTAATGTTGCTTAGTTTAATACTTCTTACATTTTATATAAGGCAATTGTGGACAATTGTTTTTTTTTTATTACGAATTAATGAATGTGTTTATTTGTTGGATGATTTGTATTGTTTAAATATTAATGTTAATAATATTTATTTGATAGATTAGAACTTTAATGGTTGTAATTTACTAATTATATTTCTTTGGAAAACCCAAAAAGAAAAATAGTTAAAATTTGGAATAGTAATTTTCATGCCCCGTAGGGCCGCACCCGGCCCTAGGTACTATCGGTCGGGCTTTGAAAAACAGATATTTTTCCTTATTCAGTCTATAAGGTCGGGCCCGTAGGGTCAAGCTGGCCCTGATTCCCAGCTCTACTTGAGACAGATGTATAAAAAGGATGAAAATGTTGGAAAAAGAAACAAAATATATCATCAAAACAAATTTTGCCTCAACATATCAGGTTTGCAGTTTGCTTCCCTACTTATATCTTCTCTCTTCATCCACTCTTCCGTGTTTTTATAAAATATTGGTCCCTCATGTTTGTCCTAATTTTGGTTTTAGTCTCTTAAATTTTAAACTAGAGGTTTTAATCTATCATGTTTCATTATATTTAAAATATTGATTTCTATAGTTAAATAAAAACCTGGACAATTTTACCTCTTAACTTTTTTCCAAGAAACCTTTTTTTAGTTTTTTTAACTCAAATCTCCCGGACTTGCTCAATATTAGAATATATGGAGAGAACCCTATATCTAATAGTTAAACATTGAAATCAAAGTATATACTGTTGAAGTATGTCTTATCAAATAGACTTGAGTCATTCTGTAAGAAAGATCAACCTATACATACCTAAGTCATTATATTTAACATGTTATCAGAATCCTTCAATCAATGAGACACCCCAAAAAAAAAAAATTAAAAAAAAAAACGAGATTAAAAAAGGAGTATTGTGGACCTGAGGCCTATGAGACCACACACACAAAAAAAAAAAAAAAAAAAAAAAAAAAAAAAAAAGGTTAAATGCCATTGCAAAGGGAAAAAAATAATAATAAAGATATGACATGAAGCTTCCAAGACTCGAAGGAAGTGTAAGCCCAGGCAAAAAGCGCAAAAAAGGAAGTAGGAAGTATATTATAATATATCATGAGAGTTCAACATGAATAGTTAAACATTGAAGTGAAAGTATATGACGATGAGGCATATAAATCATTAAAATCATTACTCAACTCGGTTAAAGAACTATAACTTCACTGATTTTAACCATGACTGAACTAGAAGTCAGTTCAAATTCCCAATTTTAACAACAATTTCATGATTGGACACTTCAAAAAGTATTTATTTATATAAATCGAGACAAAACTCCTCTAATATATTTATCATATATATCGCAAATCACGATTGAATTTTTTTTTTTTTTGTTAATGACTCCAATCGTGGTTCCAAACAAACAATTTGTATTAAACAAAATTTTATAAGTGACGTGATTAAATTTTTTTCAGTGCTCCATGAGTCAACTTGCAAGTTGGAGGGATTAAGAGACATGAGTAAAATTAATACAGAAATTATCACAGCTAATTGATTAATATCAGAAAGATCAATGTGAGTTAAGACAACTTTCTTAGTCATACTAAACCATCTAAAGTAACTTGTATATAAAATCAAAGAGACGGAGTGTTTTCCAAGAGATTTATTAGGGAATGTTAGGGAACACTATCTTATTTAAAATTACTAATATATTATTATAGGGACAAAAAAGCTACTTACGGATAAGTATTATTTACATTTAATGAGGAAGCAAGACCGGAAGGAGTTCAAGGATTTGTATATGAGCTGTCCAAAGTTCAAACCTATTCCACTCGGTTTTGAATGACAACTAGCCACACTTAAAATATTATAAGCAAATTTAAGTATTCTCTCTCATTCAACAACATACAAAGCATTTGTGTTTGTTCTTAATATAAACCTGTGTAAGTAAAGGAAGATTAACTGGAATAAACAAATTTACAAATGAAACATGCATCTTAAAAGAGCAGGATAACTAAAAAATATATATTTATTCACGGAGGATGAAAATATATCTTGTAATCTAATCTAATTTCTAATAAAATACAAACCACAATGAAAATAGTGTCTGTTCCCATCTAGCAGCAGCTATATTATATCAGAGGGAATCATACATAAGGGGAAACAACGCCACTTCATACTAACTAGAATATTCTTATTCTAAAAAAAGGCAACATAATAACACTACAATATATATTCCTAACATAGTGAGGACTTCGCTAAGCTGAGTTATTTTCTCAAGAGATTATGACTGCACCCAAAAAAAAAAAAAAAAAATCCTCTGCAGAGCTATAAATACATGATCAAGCAAATAATGCTTCCAAGGTCAAGCAAAAATACATGTCGTCCAGCTGACAGAGGCTATTCCAAGTAAAGCCCATATTTGCCAAGCAACTGTTATAAAACGAGTTGCCTTATTTTAGTTCCTTCTTCCTTCTGGTTTATCACTTCCATATCACACCAACAAAAGGGCAATAACGAGGCTTAATGTTGTTGTAGCTTTATTTTATGCTTATGCTGTGAACTTAAGAGGGCCCCATTTAAATGGAGGTTCTACCGTCCCTTTCATTCTGTCTTAACAACACTGCCCCGTTTGAATTCTGCCTTCATTACCAATAACTGCAACATTATTGTTAGGTCATTGTCACAGGTTTGGCCAGCTTTGGTGGTAATAATTATGCGTCCAGAGACCAAACAGAAACAGTTTTCCCAGACAAAAACTCAGGTGACTTTCGGGATTTGGTATTACATCACCCAATCAACATTCACATATATGAAGCAAATCATTTAAATACTGAACCATGTATATTAAAATATATTTTAATCTGGCATGCCTTGATTGGAGAACATAACCATAAATGCCTGAAAATGGCACCTGAGCAATTTGTTTCACACAAGTTGCATGCAAAGTGCAAACGTATAATTGATTTCTAAAGGAAAAGGCATGCAAAAACAAGTTCTTCATAGACGGTAATGAAACGTTACCTTACCTGAAGTGAAATCAAGATGCATCCAAAGGAGAAACCGAGTCTCCATTAAATTCACCAAATATATTTGGGCATCCATCCCATTTTCCTTGCTCTCTGGCTTCCCAATACCCGCCCATGTATCGAAATGTTCCGTTTTTACCATCTCTTTGGAACCATTTAGGTTTCCAACCATTTTCTTGTATTTTTCTTGACTGCAGACCACAGCAATAACCAGGATCATTATCAGTATAGTTGGAAAATATATATTTTAAAATTAATGATACAGTATTTGTCTTTACGGTACTGCACATTTTGGTTGCACGAATTCCAAATCACAGGTTCCTAGAAAATATTGTATCAGCGCAAAAATAGGAAAGTGAATGCTTAAAAATAAATATTAGTATGACAGCAATAAACATGAATCAGAACTGCGCACAATTTATGTCACAGTTTGCTTACCGCTAACATTTTTAAGTACTTATCAACAAAGTTTTGATTAAAATTAAAGATCAAAATGCATAGCTCATGTTATGCACAACTAACAACTCCAATTACCTTACTTTTATATGGCTCCAATAATTAAAAAACAAACAACTTAAGTTAACCATCTCGACTTATAAATACCCCAGAAAATATTGAAATTAAACCCAAATGTATAAAGAAAGCGATAGTGCACTTGAAAAGAAACCATGTATCACCAATGCTTTATACTCCCTCCGGTCCTTAATGTAAGACATATTTGGGGAGTTTATCTTAATTCTAAATATTGCGGAATGTAGAAGAGAAGATGTAGAGAAAACACTCTATGTTTCAAGATCTTATTCAAGGTAGAAAGGTTACAATATATAGGCTCATAGGGAAAGAGCCGTTACAATGAAATAGGCAATACAATAAAATAGGCAATACAATAACTCATAATAAATTATCATAACTCATAATAAATTATCATAAAAGGAAAATATTTCCTAAACTAGATGCAACTAGAATCAAGGAATATGATGGAGCTAGGATCAAGGGATATGATACGCGTGAAATAAATAACAATAAAGTAGACGCGTAAAGTAGACGCGTAGATCCCTATGAATCGTAATAATTATGGTGATTAATGAGAAGGATTCTAACACTCCCCCTCAAGCTGGAGCATATATGTCAACCATTCCCAGCTTGTCTCGAAATCCTTCAAATTTTGTTCTGCCAAGGGGTTTAGTCAAAATATCTCGCGATTTGGTCTCGCAGATCCTATGTGAGACAGAATTATTATCCCCACTTCAATCTTTTCTTTAATGAAGTGTCGATCTATTTCCACATGTTTAGTTCTATCGTGATATACTCGGGTTCTTGACCATTTCAATATCGGCCTTGTTATCACACTGCATTTGCATTGGGCCCTCATGTTGAATCCCCAACTCTTTTAGTAATCTGATGACCCGCAGTCCTTCACACACGCCTTTTTGGATAGCTCTAAGTTCTCGCCTCGCACCGCTTGGTGACACCACCGTTTGTTTCTTGCTTCTCCATGTAACCGATTTCCCCACACGTATGTACAAGACGCCGAGATTGACCTCCCGGTCTCTTTATCCCTTGCATGGTCTCGCATCGGTGTAGATCTCTATGTTTCGGTGCTTCCTTTCTTAAAGAATATTCCTCTTCCAGGGTTTTGCTTCGTGTAACTCGAATTTGGTATGCCGCCGCCATGTGTTCTTCTTGTGGCCGATGCATAACCGGCTCACTATGCCAACAAGATAACTAATATCGACGAGTGTGAGTTAAGTATATCAACTTTCCCACCAATCTTCAGATCTTTCTCGAGTCACTGAACACCTTTAGGTTTGATCTCTAAGTGGCATCCCTCCTCCATTGGTGTCCCTTCCGGTTGAGTTCCCAACATTCCCTGCCTCGTGTAACAGTCAAGTGTATACTTGCGTTGAGATACCTGGATACCCTTCTTAGTTCTTGCCACTTCCATTCCTAGGAAGTACCTCATTTGACCAAGGTCTTTTACCCGGAATTCAGCTTGACAAATCCCGCTTTAAATGAGAAATGGACTCTTCGTCATCTCCCCGTAATAATTATGTCATCAACATACACAATTAGTATGGTGACTTTGTCATTGACACGTTTGGTGAATAATGTGTCATCTCGCTTGTCCTTGTGTATATCCAAGCCCTTTTATCGCTTTGGCGAACCCGCTAAACCACGCTCTTGGAGATTGCTTCGACCATACAATGACCCGTTGAGTTTACACACGAGTTTTTAGGAGCTATTACTCCATCCGGAACTTCCATGTATACCTCTTCCTCCAAGTTTCCATTGAGAAATGCATTCTTTACATCCAAGTTGGTGTAGCGACCAATCCAAGTTTGCTGCAATTGACAATAGTACTTGAATGGTGTTGAACTTGACTACGGAGCAAACGTCTCTTGATAGTCAATTCCATACGTCCGAGTATATCCTTTTGCAACAAGTCTTGCCTTGTATTTGTTGATCGTACCATCCGGATTGAATTTCGAACAAAGAGCCACCGCATCCCACGGGGTTTCTTCCCGTTGGGAAGAGTTGTAATCCTCCACGTCTCATTTTCTTTGAGAGCATTCAGTTCTTCTTCGCGCTTGTTTCCAATTTGGATCTCCATAGCTTGTTGGAATGTTTTTGGAATTTGTATCTCAGCACTTTTTACAACAAAACTTTGCATCTTTGCGCATGCACTATCATACGAGACAAACCTTTGAATAGGATACCGAGTACAAGATCTTACCCCTTTTCTTAATGCAATGGGCCATCCTTGTTCCTCGTGATTTAATTCTCGAGTTGGAGTCATGGTCGTTCCTTTGAATGGGAGAGATTGTTCTACCAAAGTGTCCCGTTCGTGTTGACCTTGTGAGCTGGTTGCTATTTCCCGTTGTGGATCGGTCATATCGCCATCACCCTTGAATTGATTTCAACATGTGTTTCCAGCTTCATTAGGGCTAGGTCAAGAATTGGTGGGTCATCATCTCGAGTCAAGTAAGTCAAACGACTATGAGATTTGGTGGGTCGTGGCTGGTATGATTAACTCAAGCTTCCGATTTAGCCATTCAATATCTCGAATTCTCCCCGAATGGGTAATTTAGGATAATAAGCCTCACTTCGAGAACACAAGATCTCGAGAGATAATAAGTTTCTTGAAGTGGGGCGAGCATTTGTACCCTTTTTGGGTTGGTGAGTAGCCTAGAAAGATACATTTTTCAGCTCTCGCACCAAATTTGTTGCCATCCGTTTTATGAACGTAGACAAGACACCCAAATATTTTTGGAGGTAAGGAGTTAATGAGATGGCAATTAGGAAAATGGTCAAGAAGTGTTTGAACAGAGTGGCATATTTGAGAACTTTGGAAGGCATCCCGTTAATGAGATAAGCAATGGTAAGGAGGGCATCTCCCGTAAAATGGTAGGAACATTGCGTTCCATTAGTAAGGCACGAGTGACTTCCAATAGGTGTCGGTTTTTCCGCTCGGCCACTCCATTCTTGTGGGGTGTAAGGACAGAAGTTTGGTGATGGATTCCTTTTTGATCAAGAAAGGTTTTGAAGACAAAGACTCATATATTCTTTTGCATTATCACTACGGAGTACTTTAATGGATGTGTGAAATTGAGTATGCACAAAGTTATAGAAGTTTTGAAATACTTTGGCAATATCTCGACTTATCTTTCATCAAGTACACCCATGTGGTACGAGTATGGTCATCAATAAAAGTGACAAACCACCTGGTATGAGTGAGGTTTGTTATGCGGGCAGACCCCAAATATCGTGAATCGTAAATGGAGAAGAGGAAGTATATGGTTGTTTAGGATAGTTGGTTCGTGTTTGCTTTGCAAATTGGCATGTTTCACAATGAAAAGGAACAGAATTTTTATTGAACAAACTGGGAAATACATGTTTCATATAATTAAAGCTAGGGTGACCTGATCGACAGTGCCACAACAACAAATCATTATTCTGTGAATTCGAGCTAACCAGAGCTCGTCGTGCCATCCACGGTTCTTTGTTCTTTGAGGTTGTACCTTCAAGTAGAACAATCCATCCCATTCTCTAGAAGTCCCAATCGTCTTCCTCGCTCTTAAATCCCGAAAAACACACAAATCATCATTAAATATCACTCTACATATATGTCCTTTAGTCGGCATCGACAGAGATCATATTACAAGTGAGTTCTGGTACAAACAACATTATGCACAAATCAATTGATCGATAATGTAACGGTACCAATCCCCTCAACTCTTGTGAATACACCATTAGCGACTTTAACTTTGAGGTGCTTATGACAAAATTTAAGGTTGTGAAGTAAATTTTGGTTACCTGGCATATGATCTCGTGGCGCCCGAATCAACAATCCAAGTATCACCACCGGTTGTCATAGCATTAAGGGCAACAATAGAATTACCCGATCAACCGCATTCACCGCAGGGACGAAGATGACTTATTCTGTTTGGCAAGGAGTATGCGAAGCATCTCGTGCTTCTTCCCGTTCGTGTGGGTATCTCGGGTTCATCTCTCGGGTGCGCAATGATGTTAAGTGGCTTTGAGAGCCTGTTCTTCCACCGGAGGGTTTCCCATGAAGTTTCCAAAGATTCGTCTTTGTTGTGGCCCTTCTTTTTGCAATAATTGCAAAATTTGTTGTTTTTCCGTTCTCCAGGTGGTCCCCGGATGATTAGGGCGGAGCCTTCATTTGGACTTGGGCCTTTTGATTCAACAATTTTCGGCTCTCCTCAAATTGCACAGAGTTGACTATATCAAACAGATGAGGGAGAGGTTTGAGTCCCATGATTCCGCCTCGTACCTCTTCGAATGTGTCATTGAGCCCGAGGAGAAAGTCATGTACCCTTCCATCTTCCATAATCTTTTTGTATATTTGGGAATCATCCATGCAATGCCAAGAATGAGCCTCAAACAAGTCCCGTTGTTGCCACAACCCGATCAATGCATTATAATACTCGGGTCACCGACATGTTACCTTGTTTTAACTCTCGAAGTTGTCGCCTGTGTGAATCAAGGCAGCAAGTATTCTCCGGGAGGAGTAGGTTCTCCGAGCAAAGATCCTGCATCTCTTTGGCCGTGTTGGCAAGCATATAACCTTCACATTTCCATAGTCATTGAGCCGCATAACCAAGTCATAACTTGATTATTTTCAGCAAACCACGTATCAAAGTTGGGGTCTCGGCTGGTTGAGGTGCAAGACCATTGATATACTTCTCTTTCCTCTTACCACGAACATACCGTAGCACGCCTTGTGACCACCGAAGGTAGTTGTGCCCATTGAACTTATGGGTAATCACCATTGCGGATTCTTTAGCTATAGGCATTGTGGTAGAGGAGGATGAAGATGAGGAGTTGTGAGTTTGAGAATTGGAACCCGACATAAGAGCGGATGGAATATTTCCGATTTCGGGTATTGATCCGAACCGAGGTGGAAGTTGAGAAGGATCCATGATTCTCGATGGAAATGGTCGCGGAATCTGAAAACTCCACCGGAGATGTCGCCGAATCTGGAAAACTCACCGAAAAATGTGAAAATGACTCGGGTTTGGCCGGAAATCGGAGGGGAGAGCAAAACAAAAGTCGCTGTTCAAGAACCGCCGTCACGCTTATCAACCTGGTTTGCCTCTCCGTCACATCGTTTCTCTCTTTTTTTTTTTTTTTTTTTTTTTTATCGCTCACTCAAGCTTTCTCTAGCTTTCTCGCCTCGGACGGATGTCCTTAGCTCTGATACCATATTGCGGAATGTAGAAGAGAAGATGTAGAGAAAACACTCTATGTTTCAGTATCTTATTCAAGGTAGAAAGGTTACAATATATAGGCTCATAGGGAAAGAGCCGTTACAATGAAATAGGCAATACAATAAAATAGGCAATACAATAACTCATAATAAATTATCATAACTCATAATAAATTATCATAAAAGGAAAATATTTCCTAAACTAGATGCAACTAGAATCAAGGAATATGATGGAGCTAGGATCAAGGGATATGATACGCGTGAAATAAATAACAATAAAGTAGACGCGTAAAGTAGACGCGTAGATCCCTATGAATCGTAATAATTATGGTGATTAATGAGAAGGATTCTAACACTAAATATAAGGCATACATTTCATATTTGTCAATCTGTTCCTAATTTAATCCCCCTATTGATGCTCCTCAACAATAATCAAGGAAGAAAGGAAATGAGGAACTTGACTATGGTGTTTTAAAAAATATATGTCATATTTACTAACTTCCTTAATCTAATCAAATATAGTAAATATGTCTTATATTAAGGACAGGAGGAATAATATAATATGCTTATCAAGAACCGCAGTTCAGTATTATTAAAGTGCAAGATGTAAACATACCATTCTTTGTCTCTTCTCCAACCTTTGTTTCTCCAAATTGGCCTTCTCATATTCGCCATTCTCTAGATGCCGCTGATCTGGTCTCAGCCTGGAATCCGTGGGCGGGAGCTTCTCCTTTAATCCGTGATCAAATACCCGGGATCAGACAAAGCTATAAAAAACCATTAGAAATGACTAATAAGAAAATGGAAGCGCACATCAAATAATCATTTAACACATCATCACTACCTTCAATCCTGGTACAAGCTCGTTCAGAGTGATAGCGAACGATGTCATGTTGTACCGAGTGAGATTAGTAGGAGGTTTAGTCCTTTTCCACAACATTGATGCATCTGATGGAGTATGCTTTGACTTGACATTCCCATCACCAATAGCGTAGTACATGCTGTCATCCCACTTGCCAAATATCGCAGCAGCCTTTTTCCCCGAAACATCTTCAACAAATCCATGCACCTAGTCAGAGACATTATATAGAGAGTGAGGTATTAAACAAATAAAAAAGTAGAAGATTTCCTCTTTTGGAAATTTGAGGCGGGAAGAAATTAATGTTTCAAGAAAATCGATAAAAGAAAAATAAGTAAAACAACAGAAGTTTAAGTATTAGGTTAGGGATCATATCAGAAAAACAGATCAAACTGCAAGAAATAAGAGGAGAAATACTTCTAGTTACTAGTAGAACCAAGGGTTTGGGGCCTCTAATGTGTCTTTCCCTAATGTTCCTTGTGATGCCCCAACCTCCCAAAAGTTTTGTTCTTATTTCTTCTAATCATTAGATTCTACATAAAATGAGTGACATTTTGATATCATATGAGCATAAAATGGTGAAGTTTTGAATTTTTATGACTTTCCAAAGAAAAAAATACTATAAAATTGTGCATTGTTTTTTTTTTTTTTTTTTTTTTGGGAAAATCATAAAAAATTCAAAACTTCACCATTTTGTGCCCACAAAATATCAAAACGCCACTCATTTTATGTAGAATCTAATGATCACAAGAAACAAGAACAAAACACTTGGAAAGTTGTGAGTTTTAGGGGCACTAGAGAAGGCACATTAGAGGCCCCTAGCCCCAGAACGGAGCAATTAAGCCCTACCTGGTGAGGATTTCGGTCAAGAATAGTCTGCTCTTTAAACTTGAGTCTGCATGAATACTGGCGATTACCACGTATGTCCATGTTTCCATGATGATCACAGTATATTTTACCAAGGATAAGATTATAAATTGTTGTGGTGACCTAACAAGAGCGACAACAATAACAATCATAACAACGAAAAAATAAAATAGTACTACAACAATAACGCATTTTGAGGAATGCAGAATTGTTTCCAGCAACGCACACCTTACTCCACTGAAATATTTCACCGTCATCAAATTCTAGGGTCAGAACTCCCACTGGGTCAAGCTGAATTGACCTGCCCCAAAACTTTGAATGAATGTTACTGTCACCCCAAAACTTCCATCCTCTACCTTCACTGTGGCAGGCAATGAGAGTTGGATGATGACTGACCTGTTAAGTTGATTGTTGCAAAATGATATAAAGAATAATTAGGCATGTAAGGAGAAAGTAATTTTACATGCAAATGAGTACACAGTTGGCACAGAAGCTGTATGTATTATTATAGATGAAAAAAGCATATTGCTTTTATTTCCTAATCTCTCACACAAGTATCATAAATCTAAATTGTATTTGTTTTATCATTTTATAAAACCCAAGATAATTGGCTTAGATCAGGCGTCAGCGTACAGAAAGGGAGTTAGTAACCATGAGCAAATGGCACTTCCTTCTCAAAAGCTATATGACTAACAACACTGTTTTTTATGGACTGCCTGGCCCAGCTTCTGAAAATGAATTTTAAGTGTTTGGCCCATCTTTTGTAAATGAATAAGCATCTTTCTAGTCGTAGCAAAAACAAATTTTAAGTGCACAATTTTGTCCAAAACTTTTCTGGTGGGAAATTACGTTATTATGCGTTTAAGAAGGTAAGTTGTTTCCAATTTTTTTGTTTTGTTTTTATCAAGGCTTATTTGTTTTTTACTTACTCTAAAGACGTCATTTCTATGCATTTTAAGATGAGTTTAATTGTTCTGTTAGGATTCAGATAGTTTATTTCATTTGGTGAATTCAAAGGATCATTAGCCGTGAGCTCCCACAAATATGGGAAAGATAAAAAATGGAGCTTCTCCAAGGAAGCAAGGAAGAAACAAACTAATGACATCAGTACCACCCCCTAGGGCAAAATCATTAATTAGCATACCTTGTTTTTCGGACCACGCTCTTTAAATGCATGCCCTTTTATGTAATTTCATAGAGAAAGCAACTTATTTTAAAGAACAGCCAATCATGATAAAATATCGATACAAGTGTTTGTGGTTTTTTTTTTTTTATAAACACAAATTACACTCGAACAGTGTTTAACCATAATGGAAGAGAAGATATTTCAAGAGTTAAAAGAATATACATCGCGTCTAATGTTGATATAATCCAAGAAATTTTAATTTCTCATATAATAACATGTTAACATTGCAAAACTGCTGTAATAGTTGCAGATCAAGGCTAAGTTGGAACCATATCTTCATTTGTTAAAAGTTATCAACTATCTTTACCTAACTTTTTTTAGCCACAGGGCTAATTTTTTTAATGAAACTTTTTTTTAGTATTTAATGATTTAATTATGTTTTACAAGGAAAAAGTTTGAACTATTGGTATCCAAAATATAAGAACTTTCAAGTAAATTATAATACCATTTCTTAGGTAAAACTTCACAGAACTTCTTCAAAACTCTGTGTATATATGTATCTAAGGCATGACTCTGCATCATTAATCCACAAGGCACTGACCTTTTCAGAAAAGAATCGAATTCCTTTCTCGGGAAAATCAGCTTCATAAGTTTCCCCCAACAAAGGATTGAAGGGTTTACAGTGACGACCTTCAGACGATGCATATCCAGAAACTGCAAAGGCTGCAACATTCAGTGCCCGAAGGAGACTGTTTCCCTGAAAATGACAGTTTCACATTTAATTAATAGCATCCAAATGAAGCAACATTTTACAGTCATGATCTTCAAACAAATTACAAAGACAAAGGCAAACAAAGGAAAAGAGAAAGATCCCTCTAGTAGTTGCCCACCAGTCATTTATAGAAGAATTCTCCTTAAAATTGACTCAAACTCATTAGCTGAATTTAAAAAGGACCACCATATAGAAGCAGAAACAGCACTTGCTTACTGATCAAAACATTCACTAGTTAATATGGGTATCGTAAAACTGTCCAAGCTATAGGTCACCGAAAAGGGGAGATAAAATATCACCAAAAAACGGGGGAGATAAAAGTGTCCAAACCATGCCCCGCCTAAGTTAATCAATGTTCAAAACAATCAGCATTTAAATACTAGTCAGTAGTCACATACAAAACCGAACCTATTAGCATGAAATATTCATGCATGTGTCCGAGTATGTGACACCTGAATGAATCATTGTTCAAAATTGGGTTAACCCAAGTTCTATGGCAATGTTAAATTATAACAAGCAGAAACTATGAGGTCTTTCTCTCTCTCTCTCTCTCTCTCTCTCTCTCTCTCTTTTTGCGTTCCTAAATTCAACATGAGTCTAACTCCAGCACGAACTCACTCACTCAATAAAAAGGAAATGTCAATTGCTGCGGTACAACGTAAAGATTTCAAACTCAAGATCTTAAAAACATGATTTGTGCCTTCTTACCGATTTTCCGTACTCATAAGCTCGGTCCAAAAGGTAAGAGTATTCTAGGTCCTCAGAACATTTCTGAAGGGAAGATATTGGCTCATTAAAGTACACAGGAAGGCAAATACGTGAGAGATCCTTTCCCACATTGTCTTTGATCATTGACCAAAGACTGACACCCTTCTCTTTCTCAACAGGATCAGGAAGCTTTCTTCGTCTTGAGATCTGAGGCTGAATTTTCTCGATATCATCAGGTCCTGATGATGACCCACACCTGAAGCCAGATTCTGCAAAGTCCTCTGCAGTGTCGTAGTATGAGATTTCATCTTCGTCTGACACTTCTTCCATCTCCTGTTTCTCAATATCTTCAGATGATTCAGTTGTACTGCATTCTGAACAAACGAACGAACATGAAAATGACTTTTCATTAAAGGGCTGCAAAACAAGTTCTATATAAACAATTTTTACCCAAAGGCACTTCCATATCTATTAGAAGACAAATTGACCGTTCAAATTTATAAACAGCATTGAATGACTACAGTTGAGGTTTTTAATAGCAGTTTGCATAATTGCATCCATAATTGTGATTACAAACTTACTATTGTGATTAATGGCTATACTTTGCTATATTTGTTGCATTTTCATGCAAAGAACACGATTGGAATTTGAAAACTTGATCACAGAATCCAATGAAGAGAGAAAAAATTGAAATATTTTATAAAGCACAGATTAAAAGATGTGCAAGACCTGTAACTCAAGTTCACAGAGCCACAACCTCACACATCAAATAAACTATATATCAGTAGAGGTCAACAAGTAGAAATACCAGGATTTACCAACAGTATTAACTTGACCAAAAACGACGCATTGGCAAATCATGGCCAACCCGTTAAATTTTAGACCGCTAATTTAGCTTCAAACAGTGATTTCAAACAGATTTGGACATTAAAAGATGCGAATAAAACAAATAAATAGAAGGCAGAGAGATTCCCTGATTTTATGATAACGGTGGTGAAAGATATATTTGTAAGAAGTAAAATTCAAACCCATCAAAATTAGACAAGACAAAACATTTGGATTCATGTGCTAATGACATTCAACAAATTAATTTCAATAATTCAAGCCATGTTTGTACAAACTATCTGATGTCGGCAGTATTATCAATGTTCATATAAGACAGGACCATAGGCCCCTATGTCAACATAGAATGTGACAGAGGTTCTTAATATAAACCAAACCACACGCTAATGAGATTACTTCAAAAAGGAAGAAAAGTAATTGTAGCGTACCACTATACTTTCCACGTCCTAAACTTGAAAATTCATGCTTAGTTAACTGGTATTCACCATCATGGATCCCAGAGGCCTCAGGTTCAATGTTAGCTGCCTGTTTATAATTAATAGAAAATATATTCCATGTAAGTCACAGACAGAGGAACAATTGGATAATTTTGAAAGTGAAAACAGACAGAACATAAAATGCAAAAGAAATCATTCAATAACAATCAAGAATAGATGTGAAAAAAAAAAAAAAAAAAAAAATTAAGAAACAGGAATATGTAGAGTACTGCAAATAATAATAAAATTATGTGGGATGGGATATGATATTGAACAGTTGATAGATTAAATCCTCAACCAAAGTGACCTTTGACACGATTGCTGAAAGACATTGTACAAAAAGCACCATGATAGCAAATAACCTCAACCACTGGAACTAATAGAAACTAACGCATATTATGTGGCCTGATTTAAAACAACAACGCAAATTACCAACTTCAATTTGAATTGCGTAAATCAAGTGGGACTCTCATCTCATATAATAATAGAGTCACATATTTCTTACCCAGCCATCCAGGTGGAGTAAACAAAACATTTATATAATTCTTCGTATAAAGGAGATATAACAAAAATTCAAGATTGTAATTGTCAGTAAAAACACTCAAGCCTTCGCCTTGGAGAGAATACATCAACATTTATCTGGTTATTTTTTGAGATTATATTTTCATTATCATATTGGAAGTTTAAACTACCACAAAGAAAAATAAAGAACCAAGGGTGAGATCAGAAAGAAACATCAGTTGCCGCAAACAGATTGCAAATACGAAAACCACAAGAAAACTCACATCAAAAAAAAAAAAAAAAAAAAAAAAACTTGAAATAAACTTAACTGAAGAGCTAGAAACAAAATGGAACAAAAGGAAAAGTGAAATATGACTGTTAGAAATAACGTCTCGTCACAAAAAAGTTAAGGAATAAGACAACCTATCATGTTCAAGATGACTGACTAGAAACAGTATACCCAAGATCAGAACCACCACAAGAAAATGAATGCAAGAAATCATGCAACTTAAAAGTCAAATGTATTGTGACAATTTGTAATGTAGAGAACCAAACATATATTCTCCTTCAAATCCATAAATGAAGTCGAGTTTTGCAAGGAGAAATTAATATGACAATGACTTGGGTTTTATAAAGAACCGAACATCAAGATTGTAACATGTATTCCACAGGTAATGTGCCGTAAGATCACATCACAGTAATTTTTTAAAAAATAAAAAATCTTTGATGAAATGCATCTAGCTCCCAATCCAACGCCAGTAAAACTTCTTTAAAATACAACCAAAAAATAATAACAATAATGTGATGTATTAAGTTACCTCCAACTGCCTTATTGTATCAAGCAAATTCGATCGCTCTTCACAAAGAATTTTGAGCTGCCCTTGCATTCTCGAGAACTCAGAGAGCATTATTTGTTCACATTCCTTCATAACATTCTCAGAAGCTCCTTCCTCAAGCAAGCGCTTCTTGAGGCCCTCAGTTGATATAGCTATATCAGTGGGTACAAGGGAAATATTATTATCCTTCAGTGATCTAAGTGGATGCAAGCAACGAGTAGATTCCAATGCTTGTATCCACGCCTCTCGATCTTTCCTTGAATCAGTTCTAAGATGGAGAGTCTTGGTAGCAGTAAAGATATAAAACCGTCGATCGTCTGATTTGCTCACTCTAAATGACGAAACCTGCCAAACATTCACACAAGATATCATTTTAATTTTAGAGAAGAAATCAGCATTTTACAGGAAAACATATTAGATTCTACAAAGATGACAACTTCTGAGAAATGTTCTGAGCATGAAAAAAGTAATAGAAAAATGAAACGCTCACGTGAGTTAGATTCGAAGAAATCCATAAGCAAGAGACAAATAAAGCTCAAAATTTGTTCGCCATAAGAGCTAAACCACAATATTAACTCCAATGGAGAATGACGCTGCTAGAAAAATTGAAGACAAGGATTGAGAAGAGAGAGCGTGGGTTCTTTAACAGTAGGAACATAGACTCTCTCATCCTTTACTAAAAGACAAAGCATAAAACGTTAGATTCCAAATGCAGGATATACCCCACATATTGCTGTGTTTGTCAATTCCACGTATATATTTCTTTAACAAGAAAAAGAAAAGGTGCTGAATGTACTTTTTTTTTAATATTTTTATTAAAAAAAAAAAAAAAGTATATGTGAATTACTGTTCGGCACCCTTCAAAACAGACTCGTAAAAATCCAACGCAAAATCACCAACTGGAATTTTTTTTGCCTTTTCTTTTGTTTCTTAGTCCTCAAAGTCCACACCTTCGTTGAAGTTGCTTAAAGTAACGCAGGTTACGCAACGCAACATACTTCAAATAACGTCAAAGGCATTATGATTATAACAAAGCCCGAGACGCTTCAATTACAATCAACATGGTCCAAGATCCCTAATTACCCACCGTTCGATTAATCACCCCAATGTTGCCATAATTCTTTTTCTCACCTAAGAGTTAACGCCTTCAAATTTTCTATTGCCAAAAATGATAGTACTAGTAATAATAATAATATAATCCGATAGCCAACTTGCGGTTTATTTTTTTTGAACTTTCTGAAACCAGGACGAATAATAACCATATCAATGACCCAGAAACGCAAAGCTGTAGCTTTAGAAGAAGGAAGGCGGTGAATAGAGATGAGCAGTACTAAATGACTTGTAGCCTAGTGGTATCTAGCTTGTTATAATTCAAGTGATTAGTACCTGCCTTTGTAATTGGGGGGAACAAATGAGAAGTCATTTTTGAATTTTGCCGGACGGAAAAATTAGGTCGGATTTGCAGAAAATGGCGAAACGAAGGTGTGTGGGAAGAAATAGGAACACAAATCCAACCAATGTGGCAATGCCAATGAAGAAGATGATGTGACCCGCAACCAAAAAAAAAAATATATATATATATATATATATAATGCCTAGGGCTACGATGATGCAGGCTATCTCGACTTCTCGGTCACCACCTGCTGATGTGACCCACTCTACATTAACAAGTAGTTAAAACTGCAAAACAAAGACTCAAAAGTTGAATTTTCGAAATTAAAATCCACAAACAAAAACCCAGCAGAAAAGAGAGAGAATCACGGAGTGAACAATCGTAGAACCCCGCGGTTTCCCACATCATAGCTCAGACACCCAAGCTTCTTTATCTTTTTGAAATTTCCATGACGCAATTTGATTATCCAGCTCTAAAGTAAGAATATAAAAATAAAAAATAAATAAAACCACTAACAGTAATAGTATTTGAAATCAAACCGTCGCTGCTACAGGAAACTCGCAGTGAACTAGCGCAAAAAAAGTTAACACCCACTGGCCAGGCGATTCTTAGCTTTTTTTTCTTTTTCTTTTTTCTTTTCTTTTCCTTTTTTTTTTTGTTGGAAGGAGAAATAGAGAGATGTATGAGGCGATTCAAGTACCCAAGTACGTTAACGTACCTTGAGGAGGACTACGCCAGACGCAGATTTCTGGTTCTTCCGACGCACACTACTACTCACGTTGTCCATCCTCGCCAATCGGTTAGTTGAGATTTCGCCAATCAACCTGACGTCATCGGTTGGCGTGAGGAGATTGAGGTTTTCCGGCCGCCGGATCTTAGCGTAAGAGAGAACGCCATTTCTCAAGAGGAACCACCGGGATCTCCATCCTTTGCTGTAATTGGTCCACTTATAGAGGATCCCGGCCACCGCCGCCTCCGATCCCAGAGCCCGCCCGCCGGCATTGCGCTCAGATCCGACTAAAGCCATACTCGCCGGCAAACTCCTAGTCCTCGAAAGCGACGCCTCCGGTGATTGATTCCCGATTCCAGGACTCTCCAGTGAGATACAGCAAAGAGGATGCATTTCTTTCACCCGCATTTTCACCTATTCGCTCACGAGTTTCAATTGCCCATTCGAGACGAGGATACAGCTACTTCAGTAAGCGAGTGAGATCGAAGATCGAGAGGTTAATTGAGGAGGAAGGAGGGAAAAATGAGGTTACATTGAATCCGAAATTGGTGCGAGATGAAACGAAATGGAGGTAGCTTGAATTGATGGGAAAGTGAAATGAAAAAGAATGGAAGGGGTTTTTGGGGAATACTTAGGAATAACGAGAAGAAGCTTTTGGGGTACGAAAGTGAGGGTGAGAGTGAAGGAGAAGGAGAGTTTGTTTATATAGACGGAAAACGCAAAGGAATAGGGAAGGAAGAGGGGATTTGAGGGGGTTGGTTTGTAGGCGGGTTGGGTAATAAAGGAGGTGGCAAAATAGTAATTAATTAATCTTCCTCTCTTCCTTCTTCTTCTTCCTCTTCGTCTTCGTCGTGGTGTTCCTGAGTCTGCAACTTCTGTTCTGTTCTGATGGCCCCTCCCTCCTTTGCCTTTTTAACTTTGAAATTGGTGGGAGCTAGAGAGAGAGAGAAGAGGGGTGGGAGGAGATATCGCGAGTAAATGGGAAGGGGATGATATCGGCAAAATATCGAGCGAGGTGAGGAAGGAAGAGGAGAGAGAGAGTTGAAGCAAAGGACCAGAGTGTATAAAAGAGTGGCGTTGCCGTAGCTTTTGGAAAAAAAAAATTTAAGATTTATAGGTAAAAATAGTTTTTAAAGAATAATTTTTATAAAATAGTTTTTAGGATTTACGAGGTAAAATTGTTTTTAGAGAATCGTTTTTGGAGTATTATTGGTAGTGTTTGAATATTGTTATTAGAATAGTTTTTTCAATACCAAATTTATTAAAAAGGACGTTAGTTTTTAGTATAATTACATATAAAGGATAAGGTTATATTTTAAATATTATGAACATAATGTTTTATAATAAATACCAAAAATTACATAAATTTTTGCATAAAATTAAAATAATTAGGGTACTTCCTGGTATTGAGAAAATACTTCATGATGTTAAAATTTTATTTTAGGATGTTAAAAAAATATTTCGGGTTAATGACTGATCTTGAAAAGAATATTTTACGAGATACTAAAAAAATACTTAAGGATACTAAAAAAATACTTCATATTCTTGAAAATTTATTTTAGGATATTGAAAAAATATTTTACATTAATGACTAATCTCTAAAAAATATTTAAGGGTACTAACGGATACTAAAAAAATACTTCATGATCTTGAAATTTTATTTTAGAATATTGATAAAATATTTCAAGATAATGATTAATCTTAAAAAGATATTTCATGGTAGTGAAGGATATTAAAAAAAATACTTCAAAATACTGACTGTTATTGAAAAATACTAATGATAGCAGAGGAAAGAGAAAAATATGAAAAAATAGTTTTTCCAAAACTTAGGTTTTGATATAGAATAGTTTCTAAAAAAAATGAGGATGTTTGACAAACTTATAACAAAACCTACATTTTATTTCCAAAACCTAGGTTTTTATTCCCTAAAAAAAAAAAAAACCGACACACATTTACTGTTTTTCTCACTTTTATAAAGATAAAATTGGACATACTCATCTAATCATCTCTATAAGTCACTTTCAATAAGTTTCAGCATCAAGTATATCTAAAAATTTAACAATTTTTCAACTTTATTCATGCTTAATATCCAAGCACTATTTCATGAATATAAAGTTTACACAATAAAAAAAATGAATGGTAAAAATGTATATATACGTGAAAAATAAATAAATAAATAGAGGACTAGAGTACCAATCACTTGTCTACTCATATATAACTTATGGCCTATCTAGATTGATTTTAGACCAATCAGATTCAATTTAAGTTAAGTTTTATATTTTATTTTAAATATTTTTTTATGCAATGCATGTACAATTTAAAATAAGGTTAATCTTACAAATATCATTTATCATTCAAAAATTACAAATTAAAAATTTTAAATGTAGACCATATAAATTAGATTTAAATAGTTTAGATCGTATCAAATGATTGAGTTATTATCACTTATAAGAGAAAATTGATGACCAAACCTCTCGTTATTAGAAATTTTACTATCCAAATGCATCTAAAGACCCAGATTCTTAAACGGGTGAAGCTCATTTTCAAGGATGCAACTCTTCCTTAATTATATGCTACATATCATTACTTATGTACACATATCTTCTTCTTTGCACATGATTAAAAATAAGTTGTATCAGATCTTTAGACAAACATCAGGTACCTTTAGATAATAAGTATTGCACTAGAAGTTTTTTCAACAATTTTATCAAACAAGAGTTACTCCACTTCCTTTATCGTCCATTTTCCTCTAATTATTTATTCTCACCATTATATCAACTCTAATCAGTTAAGATTTAATATTCTATAAAAATATTATTATGATATATATCAAATAACTAAATATTTATACAAATAAATTTATATCTATCAATCTAAACCATTCATATCCTTAAATTTTAGTAAAATATTCTCTATATATTTTTACTTTTTAGAGGATATTAAATCTCAACCGTTTAAAGTTGATCTAACATTAAGAATAAAAAGGTGGAGGAAAGTGGATGGTTAGGGAAGTGGAGAGGTTCCTTTCTCTAGTTTTATACTCCCTTGACTTTCGATCCTTTTTATGAGAGCCCAAAATTTAAATTATCTTTGGTTTTTTGTTATGAGCATCCTCAAGACAAGAGTTAATATAATAAATTTCAATTATTTGAGAATTTTTAAAACAAATTGTTGTCATTTTTATTTTTTAATTATTCAATTATACACTTTTTTTTTTCAATTTTGTGTCTCATTAATGACATGCATTGCATTAATTAAAATGTTGGTAATATTTATATTTATCTCTCTTACTTACCCCTCATAAATAGGGATATAATTGAGAAAAAACTATTTTAAACAAACTTATTATTATTAACTAATTTTAAGCGCTTTCTTAAATTATCCGATTGTTATAAATAGAATTAGAGGTTGTACTATTAAATTGATGGAAATGATCAAGATCATGAAAATTTTGATTGTCTTTTTTAATTTGGACAAATAAAATTTTAATTGTTCAAAATATTGAGTGTCATTTTGTCAAGAATTTTAATTAGTAAGAGATCCTGGGGATTCCAATTCCAATATTAGCCGGCGGGAGTCAAGTGGAGACGTGGTGGAGCCATGAGCATTCTTGTTGGGTTGCACAAAGGCAAAACAAGGAAACAAACGCATAACAGAGATTTTTGTGCCCCAAATTTCTACATGGCCCATTGTGATTATTTGTATATATTATATTGAGTTTTTGCTGGCAAACAAATACTATATTATTTATTGAGATTTCAAATTATGTTGTTTATCTACCTACTACTCCCTCCCCCTCGATCCTTATTATAAGACACTAAATAACTTTTTCTTATGAACCAATAAAAATAGTTAGAATCGATAAAATTATTATAGAATCTAAATAATTTCTAACATTACCCGTACTAATTGCCTTAAACTCTAATATCATATTAATTATTACTCTCACCCACTACCCTTATTAATTATGAGCAAACATGAAAAAAAAATTAATGTACATCAGTGGCAGATCTTGGAGAAAATGTTTGGGGGGCTAAATATATACTTATTAACTAATTAAAATTTTTTATGATTATATAACATTTTTAAATTATTATATTAAATTTTACATTATAATAAATTTTTAAAAAAAATTCTGAGGTTTGTCATGATTTCTTGGACTTTTGATATTAGGAATAAAATGATAATAATTTGTTAATTATTCATATAAATTATTTCTTGGACTTTTGATACTACTTGTTCTTAATTTTGCATTGTAGGTGTTTACGAAGAAAATTTGAGATTTTGGAGGGCAAATGAATATTTTGAGGACCGGGAAGAGTTATAGAAAAGTTCCCGAATTTCTGAAAATTGTAATCAATGAAGAAAAAGGACTAAGGAAAATTACAGAAAAATATCCATAGTTTTCAAAATTATAGCACTCTCTATAAAGTTTTTAAAGATTTGTAGTTTAGTCTCTTTTTTAAAAAAAAAAAAAAAAAAGTTTTGCTAGAAGAGCGTTCAAAGACCCGAAAGTTTTTTAGATATCAAATTTGCCCTGGAAGTATGAAAAATGTACCAACTTTGTCTCGGAAGTATGAAAAATGTAGCAAATTTGCCCATCCGTTAAGTTTAACTGAGTGTACACGTGGCATGCCACCTCATCAACCCAATAAGAGTTAGGTATCATTTTTGCCCCGGAAGTTTTCACTAAGGAGCAATTTTACCCCGAAAGTTTACAAAACGTATCAATTTTGCCCTTCTTTCCCGCATATTAAATTTGACTATTAAATCAGTCAAAGGCCACACATGTCATGCCTTGAAAAGGTCGAACTTGGAGTCAGAGAAGGAGATTGATAAGTGTATATTTTATGATTAAATAGGTGTATATTTTATGAGAATTGATTGGAATCATTGATATTATATACCTATTTAATTATCTTTTATTGACTTTTCCATCATTGAATCAAACTTAGGATCAAAGAATAAATCGGCATAAAATCTACTCATATCCTATTTTTAATGTGCGAAATATTAGCCGATTTGGAAAGAAGTAGAAAAAGCAATTACAAGGATATGCAATCGGCCAAATTCAATGGTCTCACGCAAGAAATATAGAAACAAAATCAATTGCGTGATTTGGTGGAATTAATTACAAGATATGAGATATCTTTGTAATAAGAAAAGGAGAATGAGTGACCCAAGACCTAAATTATAAATAGGGAGGCAGAGACAAGAAGGACGAGAAAAAGATCGGGAGACGCAGAACGAGAAGGAACGAAGAAGCGAGGAGCGAGAGGCGAGCGTTTCTTCTTTCATCATCTCCACGGAAAGACGAAAGGACTTTGTGGAGGCGACGGAGAAATTTTATTTCCTCTCTCTCTTTTATTCTTTGAACTCCGAGTTTCATTTTTGTTATGGATTTGAATAAAGTCATGTGTGGCTAGTTGGTTTTGCAACCTAGAGAACCTATGAACTTGTTTGGGTTTTAGAGATTATTCTCATAGATTGGTTTTGCTTAATTTTATTCCAGTTTATTTAATCCTGTGTTTATTTCTATTGCTTAGTGAGTGGCCACCATTGAGCATGTTATGGGGATTTAGGGTTGGACTTGAAAGAGGGAATCTTAAATTGACCTCGGGAATAAATAATGTGGAATTAGGTTTAAATTTAACGTGAAGTTAGGTTTTAATCTAATTTGCGTCTAGGATAGACATATACCTAGAAGCTCCGCATAATCAAATTAGAGTGAGCCCGATTTGAATTGCACCTTAATTAATTTGTGAGACATTGCATAATTATTTGAGGTAGGTGTATAAGTGGACCGACAGCACTTATAAACATTAATACTCTAGATTAGGCGATTAAGTTAAGTCAAAGTTAATTTGGTGGGAATAAAATCTAAGAATCAAATAAGGGATTAGTGACTCTAGGTTGCTCGTTCATTAGTGTGTGGTTAGTTTGTTTTAATTTTAGTTTTAATTTCTTTTCTCTAAATTAAATTAAATTTAGTTTTCTCAACTTAAACGAAATTATGAAATTAATGCTTAACTAAAGTTGTGATACTAAGTCCTCGTGGGAACTATACTTTTCTTATCACTTTATTACTTGATACGGCCCGTATACTTGCGGAGTTTATAGGCTTTAAAGTTTTGCCCTATCGAGAGATCCTTGAGATGTTGAGCTCAAGGCGCTAGAATTCGTGAAGCCGAACCGGTCACGGAAGCATCACTTATGATCAAAGCAAATGATCGGTCTATACAAACCGCAGGCCGGCCGATTAAGCCCGAGGCCCTCCAGGGCCCGCCCTATAGGGCCAATTTCAAATTTCTGGCTTATTTTTCAAGCCCAAGCCTTGCAGGGCTAGGGCTTAAACGAGCCGGCCCGATTTACCGGCTCTAGTCCCTGTGACCAGTTCGGCTTCACAAATTCTAGCCGCTTTGAGCTCAACATATCAAGGATCTCCTTCTCTGACTCTAAGTTCGACCTTTTCAAGGCATGATATGTGTGGTCTTTGACTGATCTAATAGTCAAATTTAATATTGGGAGAAAGAATGGCAAAATTGCTACTTTTGTAAACTTCGGGGGCAAAATTGCTCCTCAATGAAAACTTTCAGGGCAAAAATGATACTTTTGATTGATGAGGTGACATGTCACATGTACTCGACCAAACGTAACGGTCAAAATTAACGGAGGGGCAAATTTGCTACCTTTTTCATACTTCCGGGGTAAATTTGGTACCCTAAAAACTTCCGGGTGCTGGGCGCTCCCTTAGCAAAACTTCCGTGGCAAATTAGGTATTTAACCCAAAAACATTTTAAAAAAAAAAACTAAACTTTTTTTTGGGGGGGGAGGGGCCATGGCCCTGTGGCCCTAATGAAGATCCGCCATTGATGTACATTGAGAATAAACAAATGCTTTATAAAAAAGGACTAAATAAACTTACTAGTTGGTGCTTATAATAAAAATCAAGGAGTAGTTAATAATTTTTTAACATTTTTGAGAGTTTAATATTGTTTTTTTTTTCATTACCATGGGATGAGAAAGTCATCATTATAAATCCTGTTTTTGAAACTTCTCCATTGTCAAGGTCAAAAATTTCTCCCCTGTTGTTACCTATGAGTTTCTTGTTCCAATACTGGGGGTTTTCTCATATTAAATACTTATCTAGATTAATATTAGTAAATATGACTTCTCTCTGCCAAATTATTTTATAAATTGACGTTGGAATAACCAACACAAAATTTGTCAAGCAATAAAGAGTTCACCAGATCTGTTTAAGTTTTGAGTTTGAGTTCTAAAAAAGATGTCTCTTCTAAAAGGGGCTCAAAATTGGAATATCTTGAGTTCCATAATTTATTATTATACTTCCCATTAAAAAGGGATAAGTATGTACTTCTTTATAGGTATTTGAATAAACCATGATATTTAAATTAATAATATTTTAAATAATTTGCTTGCATAATATCTAAAAAAATTAGTATATATATAAGAATTCTAGAAAAAGTACTATTATTTATCTAAATATTACCATATTAAGTTTAAAATAAATAAATAATAGTGAGTCATTATAAAATTTATTAAAATTAAATCTGATTTACTTGTTGCTACTTCATTAAATTTTATATAAAAAAAGTTAAGTTGCAAAAATATACATGTGGTTTTTTCAAAAGTACACCAACTACTAAGTGTTTTTTTGTGTGTAAATGTGACTATGTGATTACAAAAGTAGAGCAAAAATACTCATTGACCGTTAGTTTAACTTTTTTGTATTTTTAAGGTTGACATGGACGATGACTCGGCTAAATTTCATCTTAGCTGGAAGTAAAGAACATGAGAAAAATTACAAAAAATTCATATATATTTTGAAAATTATAGTTCAAGCCCTTCTCTCTCCAATTCCCTTTCTCTCTCTCTTAATCTCAATCTTACCCATCAAGCCGCCCATCTTTGCCTCCTCATAATTGTTGTCGCCTTTCTATAATTTTTAAAACTATCGGGGTCTTTTTTCTGAAATTTTCTCCATCTTCATCTATACTTGAGATGAAATTTAGTTGAATCATTATCTATATTAGCTTTAAAAAAAAAAAAATTCAAACTAATGGTCAATGTTATTTTTGCTCTACTTTTTTAACCACATGGTTACTTTTGCAGACACAAAAAACACTTAGTGTTAGATACAAATTTAGAAAAACCATATGTGTTTTTTTACATCTTAACTCATATATAAAAAAAAAAAAAAATAAGTCGACAATCGAAGAGAATCCAATATTCATCTCGTAATTAGGTATGTTAAGAAAATACCTATAATTATTGTGATATCAAAATTCTTGCTAGTTCTTGTCCGTAGAACTTGAACGGCCTCATTTTTTATGAGTACAAAACATTTGAATCATAATGAATTTCTTCCCAATTTTTTCATTATAATTGTCAACCGTTAAAATCAAATTTTAACCGTTTAATTTTTTTTTACATTTTAAAATGAAAGTATAATAATATTTTTATAAGATCTTAAATTTAAACCATTAAAATTTTAATCCAATAGTAGAGATGAGAAAATGAGAAGGGATTGGAGGAAGCCAATCCCCTTAAGTGTCTATGCATTTTATCTAGCAATTTGTGGAATGCGAACAGTCACTACAAGGAGGACAAAAACAAAAAGCATTAAAATCTACCTCAAGAATATAACATATACAATTCCAAAACTTCGATTAAATAAAATTCTCATACATAAAATAAAGTGAGTCGCATTGTGTTTTTTAGAATCGTAAAATTTGCTATCAAGTTTACCTAATATACTCTTCTAATTTCATTTGTAAGATATTTCCAACGTATGCATTAAAAAAGGGTGGGGGGGGGGGGGGAGGAGGGGGACCCCTTAAGTTGCATTAAATTTATCTTAAAATTTAACAATTTTTCAACTTCACCCTTATTTAATTTCACACTCTTCAAGAAAATAACTATCTATCCAATAATAAATGAAGAGTGAAATTATACATACAATAAGTAGTTGATCATATCAATAGCGTGCATGGCATGGTATGGCCGATTACTTCTCTCTATTGGAATAGAGCTATGTGTAAAATTGTAACCCCTCCTTTTTTTTTTTAATATAAGCTATATTTAGGGAGTTGATATTAATCCTAAATATAAGACATAATTTTTATATTTATCAATCATTTCCTTATGTATCAATATTAATGATCCTTCAACAATAATCAAGAAGTATAGCGAATAAGGGAATTATGACAAAGGTGTTTTAGAAAAATTAATTAACTTTTTAAATCTAGTCAAATTAATTAAATATGTCTTATATTAAGAAACAAAGAGATAAAATTATATTTAGATGATTGAGATTTGACATTTTATGAAAAAATATTAATAAAAATATTTTAAAAGATTAAAAGAAAAAAGGCTAGAAAATACCACTTGAACCTTAAAATCTCAAATCAGTTCATTACTTTTAAAATGAGTTGTCAATTAATATACCTTTATAGTTAATATCCATACTATTATAAGCAATAAGATTGATTTATGATTTTGATGATTAAGTGGGTTTTTCTGGTCTTTTCCCCAAAATTAAAATTAGATCTAGATAATTTATAATTTTTTGTAAAAAGTTCTTTAATGAGAAAGTATAGTGACTAGAAGTTAATCTGCTTTGATGATAAGGTTGATAGATCCGATGTTTGATGTGACCAAAAAGCCCTGTGAGAATGGACCATTAGCAATTAGCAATTAGCAATTTCCCCAATATTAACATCACACACTGTGACATCTTATCTTGGCAATTTATTCAATGAATTTGGCCCCATTGCATTTTTTCGTCTAAGTAAAATTTTAATTTTCTTTGATTAAAATTAAATGTTATTTGAAATAAAATAACTTTTTCTTAATGATCTATTAAAAGTAATCCAGACCTGGCAAAACTGTTTACATTAAACCGACATTAGACCGAGACATATTCAACAAGATCTACTTTTTTTTTTAACCGAACAACAAGAACTACTTCATATACCTCAATTTTGACCCAGTTTAATTTATACCTCTGAAAAGTTTGAATCAAAAAGTACAAACACTATAAATTTAATTATTCTTTTGTATTTATTATTCATAAGTACATATATTCTCCTATTGAAAGTAATTATGTTTAAGTCATGATGATCGGGTACTAAATATCAGCAACAAAGATTCAAATATATATATATATATATATATATATATGGGTTTATTGTTTGTCATGTCATTTGATATAAGTTTATGTCAAGTCACCCTAAAACTACGTCATTTTAAGAGTTAGGGGAATTAATAAAGGGTGTTTTAGTATTTTTGTTTTTGTATTTATTGTATGAATTTTACCAAAAGATCCTTCATTAATTTCCCTAACCCCAAACCTATGTCGTTTTGAGAGTTCATTAATTCATCTAACTCTAAAACGAACGATGTAGTTTTGAGATGACTTGACATAACCTTATGTCACGTGACTTGACAAACGATAAACCCTATATATATATATACCACTCTGGTCCTATTTATAAGTCCATTTTGACCAAATCACACATACCAAGGAAAGGTAGGTGGCTCAATGACTATAAGGTACATTTCCAATTCCACTCTCATTTATGAATGGATACCTTTCAATTTTTTATTCTCTTTCTATTTTTATTGATACAATAATATGGGTAAGATGGTCACAATCTCATTTATTTGGTCAAATGAACTTATAAATAGGACTAAATTTTTTTGATCAAAAGGAACTTATAAATAGGACTAGAGTGGTATATATATTGTTAATTGATCAACCTATTTCCCCTCAATTTGTAAGTCTTTTGACCCCACTATTGTCTAGATTTCGATTTCCATTGCCACACTCCCCCATGCGTTTCGCGTGGGTGGGTATGGGAAAATGAGTCTCAGACTATTATTGAGATTAAGTGTGTGGCCACTGATTAATCAAATACGTTTAGCAAACAGAAGAATTTGTCATCCATGTCTTTGTTTTTTTTTTTTTTTTTTTGGTTAATGTGTATATTTAAGTAAGTTTTCACTTAAAAGTGTTGGGTGGTATCTGATTTTTTGTTGTTGTTTAACGATGCATTTGTTGTCTAGGTTTCCATTGCAACTCTCTACTGTACAGGTTGGGGGAGTGTGCACTTGGCTTGGGTGTGAGTTGTTTAGGGTTTCTATTTGGGTGCGTACGTAAGTTGTGACGAGAATTGATCTATGCAGTAGTGGAAACGATGGGGAAGAACGAGTGTTTAGGGACTGCGAGTTTGAAGGCTTCGATGTTGTGAACGGAAGACTGTAGGGGATATGGTGAGTCTAGAGTGCCAAGGCCTCTCCTTGACGATGCAACTCTAGCAAGTTTTTTGATTTCGAGTATTTTAATTTGATCTTTTTGGACTGGTGATGGATTCTAATAGTTTTCCCTTCAGAATAAAGCCATTTTACTTCTGCTATTAAATAATTGAAGATTAAAACAAGTTATGAAAAATTATTTAAAAAGCTCCAATTAAATTGGATCCAAAACAAATCAAACTATGCTAAATAAAAATGAAACCAAATTAATCTCATCAAAATTTTATCAGGCTCCAATTCTAAATGGACAGACGTACTAGTGTGTTTTTTTAAAGCCAGAAACAGACTGGTTTTATACAATTAATTAAGTTTTTGTTTAAGTGTACTATACTAGACTGAACTTTTGACCAACAGGATTCAGAATGGCTTGTTTGGATTAGTGTTTGAATAATATATTCATGTAAATCAAAGAGAAAACTCATTTTATATACTTAATTTGTACACTATAAATCGAGTTGAGAAAGTAGTTTTTACTTGTGAATCCAAACAGGCACAAATTCATTATGTAATATTGATCCAAACAAGTTAGCCTCGTCACTTTCAAAAAATGATATAAATAAAAATATTGTATTAGTTGGAACTAGTGGCTCTTAATTTTTGCAGCAATCACTATTATAAATGAAGGATTTAATATCCATTCTCAGAAAAAATGATGTCAAAAAGTAGACGGTGACATTTTTTGCAATTTTTCTTTGGGATTTTAATGCCTTTGGCATCCTTTTTTTCAAAAGGGACATCAAAGACTTTGGCGCCTAAGCCTTTGGCATCCCTTTTTAGAAAGGGATGCCTAAATTACAGCAACTTTAAAGACTTCAATTTCGACAACTCCCTTCTCCATCCGACAGCTAACTCTTAGGCCTTTATCGTGTTCCCTCCGTCACTGCTTGTCGTCTGCCATTGTTGTTGCTCGTCCTTTGCAGGTTGTCGTCTGTGGCAGCTCCTCCTTTTGTCATTGTTTGGTTTGTCACTCCCCCCTCCTCTTTCCCTTCATCACTCCTCCCTCCTCTCTCCCATCGTCGATCGTTGCTCCTTTCTCTTCAGTGGCGAGAACCTAGGTTTGTGGTTTTTTTTTTTTTTAAACAAGGCTTTGCATATGTGAAGACTGATTCTAATATTTTCTTTGTTTTTGTTGTTGATGTTAGGGTTGAGTAGATAAAAGAAATTTCAAGCATCCGAATTTAGAGTTAAGGTAATTATAGTTAATTAAACATTGTTGTTATTGATGATGTTGACAATGACTTGTATATATTGATCTTGAAATTTTGTAATTTTGTGATATGATGTAAGAAATATAAGAGGCATGATCTAGAGTTGAATGTAAAGCATGATTTAAAAATTAATAAAGGTTAAAAAGTTGATTAAAAGTTGGAATATAATTTCTAATGACATAATGCTTGTAATATATGGCTACTATGTTTATGTGCATTGAATTAGACAACTTTGTAGACTTGTATAAATGTGGATGCTAAGAAATCCATAATTTCTAGTTTATGAATTAGACAATTTAGCTATGTTTTTATATATTTTTGTATTGATGAAATTGATGGATTAAATTGTTGATATTATACTGAATTACTTCAGTTAGTTAATTTTGTTTGAATTAAGACGAAATGAGTTGTTATTAAAATAACAACAACAATAAATTCAATAGTTTAATTTAATATTATTTAATAACTACCTTCTTATTACTTTTATCTTTATTTTTAGTTGTTATGATAATCATATCCTAAATTTAGATGGAAGGAGCAGAACGTGTTAGACGATAGGAGGAGGGACTCTCGACGTTCCTCCTTTTTGTACATGTATTCCAATGACATATTCTTATTTTTTATGTTTTTTTGGCCAAAAAGATAGAGTCTTTTGTTTAAAATAGAATGCATTATAAAATTGTGGGATTAAAGAATTTCTCTATTAATCATTGGATAAAATCAATAAAACCAAACTTTGGATTAAACAAAAAATACTAGAAGATTCCTTAGAACATAGTGTTAATTGAATTAAAGAAAAATGAAAAAAAAAAAAAAAAAAAAAAAAAAAAAAAAAAAAAAAAAAAAAAGAATTAGTCACCCAAGATTAAAAGTGTCAGGGCTTTGTGAGACCGAAGCTATCTACTTATCTCTAAGCCATGTGTCCGCATTAAGGGGGATCTTAATGCCTCTTGCCATTTCATGTGTAGGGCCCCATAATAGCTCAATTATGTTTAGTTAGTCCCAATCACAAGTCTCTTCTTTCTTTGCTCTATTATTATTTTTCCCTAAAAAGAAGCCTTAGCTAGCTGCCAATCTCAATCTCACTTTCTCATTCTCTTGAATCTCACTTTCCCACTCTATAATTCAAAATCTCTCCCACAAAGCAACTCTCCAAAATTTAGCCTTTTTCTCCTTCCTTCCTTCCTTTTTTTTTTTTTTTTTTTTTTTTATTTTTAAAAGCCTGCTTCGTTGATTGACTTGGGAATAGTTTGTTTTGTTTTTGTGCATTGTATATGTTTTAATTAATTAATCAATTATGCAGGTGTAGTTAGTAAAAGTTTGAGTCTAGCTAATAATATGAATGAAAATTACAGAAAAGTTCTTGGTACGAAATTCATTGCTCAAAATATATGAAATTTATTTAAGGATCGTGATGCAACCTATTTCCAATTATACAACTTTTCTTCAACTATATGCAATTTATTTTTAACTATATATATGTGCAATGTCTTCCGTTTTGCACATAATTAAACATAGGTTTTATATAGCTAAAAAAGAGTTTCATACACTTAAATACATTTGGATAATCTGAGATTTGTTAGCAATTTACACATCTTAATTAGCAAAAAAGAGTTTGAATGTTGCAACTTGCAATTAATGTAAATTCTTTAAAAAGGCTACTAATTAATCTGTAGAATCTCTATGAATGTGAGTGAATCTTGTTATTGACTTTAATAAGTGTTATAAGCAAACTCATTTAAAGTTTTTGTAATATGTGTTGGTTTTCTTAAAAGAATTTTTTAAATTATTTGCATTGGATATCATTTCCTTGATTAAAAAAGAAAAAACTCCTTTGATATGTGTACTTAATAAAAAGAGTTTAGAAAAAGTTATAAATTGGATTGAAATATCATATTTGAAACCAAAATAAAATTTTATACTAACTCTTATATTTATTAGGAAAAATAACAATATAAAAACTCTAAAATGTCTACTAAATTAGCAAATGACTAAATAGGTAATTTAATAGAAATATGAGATTTCGAAGTTTAAGTGTTGATAATTTGAATATAGGAATTAGTAACTTGGGTGTAAAGATTGACAACTTAAACTCTCTAAGTTGTCACTATATATATCAAGATATTACTAATTACTATTCTTAAGTTATCGTTGTTTATATTTAAGTTATCGACATCCAAACTTTAAAATCTCATATTCATATCAGATCACCTATTTATAATTGTACTAATTTAATAGATTTTTTGTGATTTTTTTTTAAAAAAAACAAATGGTATTTTTTTAAAACATTTTCCCTATTTATTATTAGAGAAAACATTAAAATTAAGCTAGTTCACTGGGGTAAGATTTTGGCTTTGGCGACTTGAAATTTTTTTAACCATGATGTGATGTCACCTTAAAAATTTATCATTGAGACTGGTGCAATCATACAGTACATTATTATTTAATTGAAACTGCATCATCGCATGCGAGAGATTATTACACATAAATCACATCATGTGAAGAAGTCATTCCAAAGCGATGGCAAAAGGAAAAAAGTCTTTCAAAGGGAAAATGATCAGATACGCAAATCTTCATTTTATTTTTTTATTTTTGGATCAAAGTGAAAAGGAGTGAAAGCTAAAAATAGTGAATTACTCCATGTCTTCTCAAAAGCTACTATAGGGATATATATGTTACATTAATTAAATAATATTACGGAGTAGTAAATAATATATATATATATATATATATATAGGTGGCGTGTGTGTGTATAGGTGGTGTATGTAGGATGTGAACATGAATCAAAATCGTCCCTTCGTACACGACATGGTTGTTGTCTCTTTATTATCTTTTTGACCAATCCTTAGCTTATACCGCACATCTCTTTGCTCAGAAGGTTCTGTTTAAAGGTCTTCGCCTCTGATCTCTTGGATCTTACCCATTTCCAAACTGCTCCACCCATGAAACTTTAAGTGCTAGCTAGCTCTTTGACAGCAAATAGTTACTAAGCACGATTGTGATGTGTTTGTGCGGATATATATATATATATATAGAGAGAGAGAGAGAGAGAGAACCAAACACCTAACCCCTATTAAAAGTCAAATGTTTTTTACTGTTACTGCTATAAGGCGCCACAAGCCCACAAGGAAGAAACATAATTAATAAAATTTCATAACCAATAAATAAGATACAATAACAAGTTTCAACATGAAAAATAATAATAAGTTCATGTTGTTCATTTGATATTAGAACTTTTTAGTGATTATATTTCTTCATTAGAATATTACAGTGGTTCCCCCTTTTTCTTGCCTTTTTAATTTCCTTAAGAAATATTACTCCCTTTAGTTCTAAATGAAAGATTTAGAGTCAAAGGCTTTATAATCTAGTGGTATGAGAACTCCTCTTTAAGTGAAAAGTTATGGATTGATCAATCCCACTTATAACCTCATCAGGTTGTTAGTGCACGACCCTTTAATTCAAAAAGAGGAAGACGAGTTAGATAACTAGTTTCTAGAAATTAAGAAAAATAGATGCTTGCAAAAAAATTTGTACTGATTTTCCTAAAATACCTTTTTTAAACATTTTTATTGAAAACTATTTACTTGATAAAAAAAATCTCCTTAGCATGTAAAATCAATAAGCTAGTTTTTGAAAATTATAAATTGAAAACCACTAGATTAAGGTGTTATATTTAAAATCAAAGCAAGTCTATCTATACTAGCTCAGCACAAAAGGAAACACTACAAATTTGATGTGGATCCTGTATATCATGTAGACATTAAAAATATGAAGAGAAGATTTTTTAGGTTCAGGACAGTTCAGATACGGAGAAAAATAGGGAGAGAAACCCCCCCCCCCCCCCCCCAACACCCAGATTAATTCCAAATTTATTTGGAGTGAATCCAACCAAAAATAAACCTATTGTTTCAACTGGTTATAAATTTTCAATTACATGGTTTCCCATGCAGTATACATATAATTTAAAGAATCATTTGGACTATTCATATAAACAATTACATGATTTATTATAGATTCTTTCTTGATATTGATTTGTCATAGTTGGAAACTAATTAAAACTAGAATTTTTTTCCCGATTGACTAGTGGATTAAATTAATGATAAAACTAACAAACTAGATATGTACTTATCAATTAGTAGACACACACACAAATATCTTAAGTAGGATTAAATAGGAGGCTTAATTTTGGCCAGCATAATATATAATTCTCAAGAAGCTGACCCTTCTGTACTTGAAAACTAAACGGTCTTTTTATAATAATACATGCATGCTTTGTTGAGGGGGTTTTTATTAATTAAAAATCTATTGATCTTTAGATTTCATTCACATGACGTCCTTTTGAAAAGTGTTAGGGATGGTTTGCATATATTAATTATTACGTCTCACCAAATCTCAGTATGTGTATGTGTAGCATTATTTTTCAACATGAAAATGGTGTAATTAACGTTTAAATTATATTATTAATTAATTAGTAAAAACTCTAAACAAATAAGACTTCATGAATACAAGTATCATATTAATTAATAATAATAATTAATTAATATAAGATATAAATATATAATGAGGGGAATAACTTTATCCCTTACATGTTGGGTGAGCTAATGATGCCAGAACTAGGAAACAAAATTACAAATAGAAAAATCTCAACTTTTCTTGACCTTATCTATATAAACGTACAAATCAATTTGATTCACTCGATCTGTACTATATTTTTCTCCCCTGATTAAGCATTCTCATATTGCAGTAAAAACAATCAAGCGTCACATTGATCCTGCTGGTGGAATTAATTACACGAGTTGTTGGATGTTTATTAAATAATGTGTTTGTATCCATGTAGGTAGCATGCGAGGTGACAGCTAAGCTCATACTGTAAAGGAAAAATCACCATAAGGTCCCAAGAAATAAATATAATCACTAAAAAGTTTCATAACAAGTGAGCAACATAGATAAAAACTGTTTGAGTTATGGCATTTAAAGTGGGTGGGTCAAATAAAACAAAGTCACACATTGCTTAGGGGAGAGAGAACAAATGTGTATATATTACAACTTGTGATTTTTGGCTAGTAAATAGGCCAAGAGGAAGTGTAGGCTCGCATGCACAACAACAAGCCAAGAGAAAGTGTAGGCTTGCGAGCACAATAATAGGCCACTAGGAGGCATACGTTCTGGAAATCCAGCAATTCTTCCTATGCGTGAGTTATTATTATTATTTTTTTACCAGATTAGCCTAGAGACCTTAATGTTTCGGTTACAAAGGCCATGAATTAGATTTTATTTTGCTTTAACCGGTTGTCTCCTAAAATCTGATTCATGAGCTCCCAACGTTCACAACGGAGGGTTTATTGCAACTAATGTTTGTAACCGAGGTTAGTGTCACTAACGAGTTTAATTTAATGGCTTTTGGAGTGCTGTCCAACGGTTGCCTTGGTTCACCGCCAATAAAAGGCAGTCTACAGAGGTTTAAGGCACCCTGCTCTAGAAATCTCGAATGCTCTTTCCGTCCTCTGAGTTCTCTAAAAGTCTTCAAATTTCCATTGCTATTTCATTTTGCTATTCTGCTCACCCTATATTTGCATGCAGGAAGAATCAATTTTATCTTGAGGAGTGTTGCTTCCCGTCAGCCGGTGGTGGCAGAAAAGCTCTTAAGGACAACGTTTGTGGACGTGACTTGGATTACACTCTTCATTTCCAGGGGCTACGCCAACAATGACAACATGTCTCTATTGCTCACTTGTTATATATTGGGATTTTTTTTTTTTTTTTTTTTTTTTTTTTTTTTTTTTTTTTTTTTTTTTTTTTTTTTTTTTTTTTTTTTATGATTTTGTTCCATCCTTAAGACCTTATAGTGAGTTTTCCTACATAAATCACTATGATGCAGTTTCTTTTTGTCCTTGTGTGTCTTTTTCGAAATGTCAATATTCTTGCTTCCAATTTAAAGTTGTGTCCCTTTTTCAACCAAATATTATAATTACGATCCTGCTTTGGCAATGCCGTGAGGAATTAGAATTACATATTGAAATCATTATGCTTAGACCAATTAAGGTTAAGTAGAAACAATTGCTCGTGTTTATAACTAACAGCTATAGCTTTTGGCCTAATGGGAAGCGCGCCTGATGAAAATTCCAACAGATATAGAAATTGGCCGTGCATGGGGATCTAAACCATTAAGCAGAAAACCCAAAATCTTGGTATGGAAGCAAAGCAAAAAGGCAGTGAATTGCACATGCATTGCAATGGGATTGAGGCTGCATGGGGATTTTCAAAGATATATCAGAACCCAGAGAGAGAGAGAGAGAGAGAGAGAGAGAGAGATCACACATTAATTTAAGATGTGGGGCATATAGATTCAGATGAGTTTAATTAACCCATAGGGTGATATGATATAGGTTCATGCTTTTTTCTGCATAACTTTGGTGGATATGATGAAACAAAGTATGAAAGAAAGAAACAAATAAAAATCAATCCATGTTTCTAAAATACTCGTCAATGAAAAATTACTTGCTTCTGTGGGAGATATGGATCACAAAATAAAAATTTCCTGATGGGAAACAACTCATTGAAGCACTAACAAGCAGGAGCAAGAGGCCCCTCCCACACCTACTAGTGTCCTCTATGAATGAAGCAAGATGTGTATATATATTTATTCTTTACCTTCAAATATTATATTATATTATATTTAAACTTAATTATTAATGTCATATCACTACGTACCTTGCCTAACCCTGCTCATCACCATGTGCTTGCCCATACTGTAGTTGTAAAGATTTTCAAAATTTGTGGGGTGGATTCCCTCTCAATTTACTTTATTTTCTTAGTTTTGATTGATTTGAAGTTTTTAGCTAGATATATGAAATGGCAAGGAAAAAGAAAATATGATATTGCTGGTTATATTTGTTGACTAATAATTAGTGCATTACATGATTGAAGTTGGCGAGGTGGGGCACTCGCAGACTAAATAATAAGCACACAAACGCTTTGGTGTCAAGGATTTAGATAGGTAGGTAAACAAACGATAAATTATTTTTCACATAAAGGGAGAAAAAATAAACATAAAGGTGAATTTTTCTCATATATATATTCTTAATAGCATTGTGATGTATATATGAGGATATAAGCATAAAGTGGAGGTAGTTGAAATAAAGATTGTTGAGATAGCTGTATAGTTATATAAGAAATACATAATGAACTTATACAAGAAGGGTTGAAGTAGCGTCTGCATTAAGAAAAAATGGTAGAAAATCGTTAGAGGTGATTTAAACACATACATAGAAGGCAATGCTTCATTGAGAAGAGTAGATGATTTTGTTTGGAGCCCAATAATAATAGATGATAGAGGAAGACAAAATATAAAAAAGAATGACCTATTAATTAACAATTTATCTAAAATATTTGTTTTTGATCGAATTTAATGGTGTCGTGTGAACTATGCACCCAAACTCACCCATCCTGACTTATTGAGACAAGACTTTGTCATTGTTATTGTCATGTATTACTTCATAATGGGAAGAGGTAGGGCTTAAATTTCCCAGCTAGTAGCGTTTTCTAAACTCTACACACTCCAATGCCACCTACTAGTAGGTCGTGTTTTGTGAAGCGCCACAAGAGGAGGTGCTGCAAGTGTTGCTACAACGGATTTTTTTAAGAAAAATATGAAAAACTTTATCACTCTACCTTTCTTCCAATAACCTTTTGACTCGTTCAGTATGTAACACTTTTTCCAAATTTTATTTCCAGATTTATGAACAGCTAACTAATTTTAATAAACACCTCACAATCACGATACCTCTCTTCATAGGTATATTTTAATAAGGTGAGATTTGAATTTAGTTTGCCCAACTTATAGTCTAGTCGGTCTACTACTAGACTAAGTATTCTTGAGTCCCCATTTTACCTTTTTGCCCCCCTTCTTTTTGGCAACCTTTTAGTCAAGCGCTACCAAACTTAACTAGATTCATTTTAGTAGTATTTATTGATGGAAATGTGTTCTTAGCATGCATGCTCCTATCTAAAGCCACTTTTTTAGATACATATATTAAAATTTATAATCAGTAATTGTCCAACTTATATTAATTTCATGATGTACTGACTTGAAAAGATCTAATTTTGGGACTCGGCTTCAGTCCGCTTCTACTTGCTACCTCTGCGGTCCACTTCTTGAAACAATGCCGTTTTGGTGCAAAAACAACACTGATGCTCTTTTTTTTTAATACATATTTCAAGGTACTGTAGGTAGTAAAAAAAATACTTCAGAATACTGACCGTTACTGAAAAAATGTTGACTGGTACTTCATGATGTTGAAAAATTATTTTAGGATGTTGAAAAAATATTTCAGATACTAACTGGTACTAAAAAGATACTTCAGGATACTGACCAGCCAGCCAGTATTTTTCAAGATCATGAAGTATTTTTTAAGTACCAGCCAGTATCCTGAAGTATCTTTTTAGTATCTGTTAGTACCCTGAAATATTTTTTCAACATCTTAAAATAATTTTTCAACATCATAAAGTATATTTTATAGTACCGGTCAGTATCTTAAAGTAATTTTTTAGTACCTACAGTACCCTGAAATATGTATTAAAAAAAAGGAGCATCAATGTTGTTTTTATACCAAAACGATGTTGTTTCAAAAAGTGGACCACAGAGGATAGCAAAGAGAAGTGGACTGGAGCTGAGTCCCTAATTTTGTTCGTATCATGGAAGATGAACAATTGCAATAACTATATCCAAGTTGTAGCAAGAGGGGAAGCAAGGAGCTACATTGATTTTTTCTGATAAGATTTTAATATAATCAACCGTGCACTCTCAGAGTCTCATCTAACTTTGTTGTATATATAGACATATAGCCTGGGGCACAATATAGCTGGTGACAGAATTTTCTGCAGTGACCAGTGGGGCCATATCGTACGTATATATACATATATATGTCTCTTAAGTAAGCTACAAATAAAAGTTGATTTTAGTCTTCGTATATAAATAAATAGTCCTATAAGGCTTTTCTACTTTATTATTCCCACAAAAAACACGACCATTTGTGTGTCCGTGTAAGCTAGTCGTACTAAAGAATCTGGACAAGAGTTCAATAATGTGGCACAAATATGTAGATGATCAAAATTTAAAGGAAATTTTACATGAAGGCTCTTTTTATACAAAAAAATCTTAAAAAATGTCCTAACATTTTGAAAATCTTAGAAAAGGCCTCAGTCTAGGATTTTCAGAATTTAAGTGAGTTGTTAACGAAGCTGATATAGTTGTTAATGGGGTAATAATATAATTGTTAATGGGGCTGATTTAGTTATTAGCAAATTGTTGTTAATGAGGCTGATTTAGTTGTTAATGACCTACCCGTTAACAACTATATCAGCTCTATTAACAACTCACGTAGATTATGAAAATCCCAAAAATGTCTTTTTTGGGATTTTTAGAATCTTGAGGCCTTTTTAAAGATTTTTTCTATAAAAAGAGCCCTTAAATAAATTTTCCCAAATTTTTAAGTGAGAAAAACTAAAGTAGAGGATCTCGTATAGAAATAGAATCTACCTAGTTGTAATATGCCTCCCATATATAAATAAATAAATAAATATATATATATATATATATATATATTTTTTTTAATGAGAGAAGGGACTTTTTTTAGATAGGATTTTGAAAATTAAAGATAAAATAAAAGTCAAATTATAGATGTGATTTATGTTTAAGGTAGCAATGACATAAGTTACTTTTTTTAAAGAGACTCTTGTTCAGTTTGAAAAGTCATTTAAGATGGAAAAATGATTGAAAATGATATAAATCTTATTGAATATATATATATATATATATATATATATAATAGTTGTATATATTATGATAATTAAAGATAAAAAATTAAATTATTATTAAAAAATTAAAAAAAGTCTAAAGTACTTAATTAAATATATTCTAATTGATAATTAGAATACGTACAAATATATATTTAATAGTGCACTATTTATTGGATTACCGATCTCTAACATTTTTCTCCAAAAATTGGAAAAAATTATTCCAGAAGTTGAAAAAAGTGGCTTTGATTAGAAGCTACACACTATTTTACAATAAGTCTATCAACTTTTAAAGTTATCCCAAACAGTCCAAATTAACATTTTTTCTTCCACTGGACTTATTTTACTGATTAGCCTTTTGCGTCAGACACAACCATACCAAACAAGTCCAATACAATATATTACTTTCGGTCCTAATTATAAGAATATTTTTGTAATGTAATTTATACTACAAAAATATTTCTATAATTAAGACAAGAGGGAGTATAAGTCTTACACTTTTCCTCTCTGCGTCTGTCTCACGTCTATTTTTTAAGTCGTTGGACTTTGGAGTATTAAAGTTGCGCTTTATTATTACTTCAGTACCCTATGATGATAAGATTCGGGTCATCAGATCATCACAAACTAAATGGATAATTATGAAAAGTATAATGATAATAATTAAAGTGATTGATCGAAGTTAAACTTTTGGGATTACAATATCTAATTAAAAATTTAAAACACTTATCGAAAGTTGAGAGAGAGAGAGAGAGAGAGAGAAGTAGGGTACTGGTTAAAGGGGGCAGGTTCAAAATGACGCTTAATGTGTTTGTATAATATGAGTAGTAATTAATTGCTAGGATATTATATGTTTAATGGGAAGCATCATGAAATACATTTTTTCATGTGCATCCATCACCTGAAAATATTTTTTTATGTAATTTTGCACTTAATAATTTAAGTAATTACGGTGGTCGATACAACTGAAAAATATTTCAAGTGTTGAATGCACCAAATAATAATTTTGGGTGCTAGATGCACTTGAAAAATAAAACTAATGGACATAGTTAAAAAAAATAATCTATAGTGTTAGATGCATCACTTGTGAAATATTTCATGATGCTGAATGCACTTTAACCTTATACTATAACATGAGTTGATACTAGTATTGTTAGTCCTTACTGTATGAATGAATTTTAGTTTTAGCCCATATAGTTTTAAATCATTGTTTTTGTTCTTTATAGCTTCATGAGGACTTGGTCTTAACATTGTTAAGCATAGAAACAAAAACCAAAATTCATTTATTTATTAAAAAAAAAAAAAAAACAAAATTTGTTAAAAGTAGAGAGGCCAAAACCAGGCCAAATGAGTTTGTTTTTTGTCCCAATATTTCAGAATGTTAACTAAAAAAAGTCCTTATGAAACTACGAACTAAACGATTAAGTTTTGGTTTTGACATCTATATTTCATGGTGTTAATTTAGACCAAGTCTTTATAAAACTATAGAGACCAAAAATCACGACTTTAAACTCTATAAGCCAAGTTAACTTAGACCAAATCTTTATGAAACTATATTAATAAAAAATCACAACTTTAAACTCTAAGGGCAAAAATCAATATTTGATGAAACGGAAAGAAATAACAATGATATCAACCCTATATTTTGGAATTTGTTTTTGGGAAAATCCATCTCGACCCATATTAGCAAAAAATGTCAAAAAAGGCTCAAGAAAAAGTCACATGTCAAAAAAGACCCCATGGCCTTTTCTTATATTATTTTATAACCGTTAACAACTAAATTAATTTCATTAACAATTAAATCAAGTAGCATTAAAAACAATATCATAACAACTAAATCAGTTCCATTAACAATTAAATTAGTACCTGCTAACAACTATATTAGTAGGCGTTGAAAACTAACATTTTATGAAATAATACCAAAAAATGCCCTAGGATCTTTTTTGACATGTGACTTTTTTTTAGACATTTTTTAGACATTTCTTTGTCAATATGTGCCCTCAGATGGATTTTCCCTTTATTTTTCCATGAAGGTGTCAGTATAGTTGTCATTGTTTCTTCTTCTTTCTTCTTCCTCTGAGTACGTCTCTGCCACCAAGTGCTCTGTGAATATTCATGGCAAAACTGGAAAGACATGTAAAACCCACCAGTTTTTACCGTCAATACCCATTTTGATATATATCAATTAAGTGGTCCTCACTAACTCAGTGGCTAGAAGCTACCCCTCTTTGCTTTTTCAGAATCTGAGGTCATTATTCATCCAAATGGGTCCATCCTCATTTTCACATGTCTCAGTTCCGAACCCAATCTCCTTCCAACTCTTCTCTTAATCTGTACGAATCACCTCTGAGCTAAAAGCATCACATGAGTACTGTAACAATTAATATGTGTGTGTCTGCGTGTGAGTGTTGTTTGTATATATCAGTGTGAATGTGTGTGTGAATGGACGTTGAAGCTGACCGGCTAGGGCTGAAGTCACAGTTCACAGTCCATATGGTCCTAAAGTTTTGATCGGAGGGGTTTGACTGATCTATGAGATAATCGGAAGCTTTATGATGAATTGTCCAGATCACACAGAAACCAAAATAGGTGCTGTACAATAGAATGCGATAGCTAGCCACCACGTTACAAAAATGGTGTCACGATATATAATTATTAATTATAACGGGGCTTCATGTCTTCTACTTGTTTCAGAACAAGAACACTGACAAGTATGTACAGACACAATATACCAAAGCCAAACTATAGTCATTACTATGAATGTTAGAAACTGTGACGCATTTAAACGACTTTTTGTTGTGTTTGTTTTGAATATGCGAATATTTGAAGGCGAATCTTAAAGTTGACGAGAGCTGAAACGGAATATATATATATATATATATATATATATCAACTTTCACCTTTACTCACAGCATAACCAGCTAGTTGCAGAAAGCCAGTGTGTCTCGTAATTATTATTCAGATAAACACTATAATCATGGAGGAAGAGAGAGAAGGAGGGTCGTACGACGACCCAACTACTCCAAACTTTGAGCAACAAAACCATAAATTAATATTGCAGAGAGGTAGGTCCCTTGAGTTTCATGGTTTTCACTTTCAACTTGCTCTATCCCACTATTGTTTTACTGGAAAAGAAGGATTAATGTCATTCTAGATTCCTACTGTGAAGTCCAATGTTAGCTAGGGAGAGAAACGAATAATGACCCTCCCCATGTGTTGTAAAATCATGAGGGTAACGAGGCCCCAAATCGAACAATTATTGTGGACATGCGTTGCAATGTTACAAGTGGTATTAGAGTGAAGCTTAGGTTGATATGTTAGGAAGGACGCTGAGCCTATAAGGGATAGATTGTGAATTTTTACATCGGTTGATAAGGAAAATGAAAGATACCTTGTAAGAATCTAGTATCTCGATCCCTTCCCAATCCATGAATTTTAAAACCAAGAAGTAATGAAGTCTTAAATAGACAATTTCAAATGCGAGGCGCTGAAATGTTATGTCAGATTTAGTTCAAAACAAAATTTTATAAAACTACAACGACTAAAATCAATAATTTGAAACTATATGGACCAATACAAAATTTGATCAAGCTAAAGGATTAACAGTGCTATTAACCCAAAAAAAATCATTAATAATTTCCTCAAGTAGCTTTTCAGATTCTTATCGCTTATTTCTCTGTGTGTGTGAAACAGAAATGAAACAAAGGAACTTATTTAGTCAATGTTTGGCAGATTAAAAATACACACGAGAAGGTGAAATAATCATCAAAGGCTTCTCAAAATTGATTGTTATCTTTGAAATTCCATTAAAAGACAGTGAAGAAATCAGCCCCACACACATGTCCATTTCAAAAATAAGAACCCTAATTAATACTATCATTCACGTTTGACTCTTGGATTTTTTTGGGTGTGTTGCAGATTTCCAATGATGGTTCCAGCACATTGTAACAAAACAATCACCGTCGGCAATAATTTAGCTAAGTTTATGAATCTTTTTTCAAACCAACAGAAAGGCAAAAATAAGAAATAAAAACATTAAAAAAAAAAAAGAAAAGGCGTATAACATGCAATAATAATCAATTGGTCAGCCAATCACATCTTATCATCATAAAAGCCTATATATCCCATCTCATTTCTAGGAATGGTCCTACAAAAACTTTATCTTTTTAAATTGATGTTACTCCAAAATAACCAGAGATAAAGCCCATCACTTTTTTGTGTCTCAAACTTTATCCAAAGCTTTGAATTGTGATTCCTTAGGATACTCGCAAATAATACACACAGTGTATGTTTTCGATCTTGCAGAATGCAAGGAAAAGCACCTATGTATAAAACCTTGGATTCTAAACTAGGTCAAGATCGATTGTGGCAGTAAATGTCAGAAAAGATAACGAATTTGATGATTTGAGGAAGACAGGTACACACACACATATGGAGAGTGGTCGAGTTGAGACCAGATTGTGTTTGCATGAGTATATGTTTGTCTGTAAAAATATTAGAAATGTCTGACAGAAAGCAGCAAGGTTGCACATGGCAAAAAAGAAAGAGCTCGTTGGTTTTGTCAGTAAAAATCCCAATGGTGTTTGTTTGATAGGGAAAATAATATGAAGACAAAAGGCTGCGTAAAGAAAATGGTGTACAGTTTTGGTTGTACCAAGATATTTATATGTCTGCTTTGTCCACTTTTATCTGTATATGTATGTTTGAATTATGAAGAAGAGAGATGATTTTCACATCTCAAGTTTTGGATCATTCAACACCCAATATCAATATTGTTGCACTCAAAGTTGGAAGAGGAAAATCCATACTTTTTAGGTAAAACCTTGAGTTGAAGACTTGTAAATGAACAATAAATTTAAATTACACTACAACTTACAAGAGTTTTGAATCTCTTTGAAATCCACCTCAGTAGAATCCAAAAAAAGTCATTCATTATTGATGTTTTGGATTAGCTTTTGCTTTTTTGGAAAATAGATAATGCCAAAGGTTTGGGTTTGGCTAAAACCACGGTTTGGATTAAAAAAATTGCCTTTTACACCGAATCCCAACATGAAACATAGACTAGTTATGATGAATCTCTATTTTATTATATACTTCTATAATTTATTAAGGAATTTTGTAATAAATCTAGGGTTTATTTGCTGCAAAGCTAGAAAAAAGGCCACTTCTTTTTCTTCTCACTCTCTCTCTCTCTCTTTTTATATATGAATACGGGGCTAAAGCCCAAGTAAATCAATCCTGTATCACAATGGTGCGTGGGTAAGCTACACCCACTTCATCTCTTCTAAACAAAAAACTTCGAATAGCTAAAGGAGGAGTATGAGAGACAGTTATTACATCCTCCAAAATAAACTAAAATATCTGCACACATATTATCCTCCCTATAATCCTAAACTTTGCAAATTTCTGTAGGAACCTGTATATTTCCGACACCAAACTGGATCCAGTTTCCTCAGCCACCTGCATATTAGTCAATACAACCACCACAGATCACTACTACAAAAAATAGATTTAACTAACGACCGATTAAATGAAAACAAACATAGAAAATAAGGCGGTGACATTTTTGAAATTTTGGCAAGAATATTCAATGACTATTTCACACAAAATGGACGTTAAAAAGTAGGCGGTGGCACTATTGTAATTTTCTGCTTACCTTTAACGCCCGTTTCTTTTAAAAACTGATGATGTTGAAAGTGAACATTTAATGTCTGTTTTATAAAACAATCATTGTATCCCATATTTTTATCTATTTCCCTAGTATGTAGTCTAGAATTTCGATAGTTAAGAGGCAAAATTTAACCGTATTTTCATTTAGTTAATTCATAATTAAATTTGATAAATTAAACAATATATCTCTTACACACACACACGCACATACACATATATCCCATATTTATCGCTATTTCCTAGTTTATATCCTATAATTTCAATAGAAAAGAAGAAATCTAACCGTATTTTCATTTAGTTAATTCCTAATAAAAATAAAAAATAAAAAATTAAATAATATCTATTATATATATATATATATATATATATATATCACGCATTGAAATCAATCAATAAATTTAATAATTTAATACATAACTATTGTGATTTGAATATGTAAATTTAAAGATTACATGACCATATGATTTCAATCAATATATTTGTAAAAAAAAAAAAATCAATATAATTGAAATCATGCATTAAATTTAATCAATAAGCAAAAAATTAGTGCTACTTATCATTAGAATAAAAGCCTTAAAGATTACATGGTCATTGTGATTTTATCTCATATTGATAGCTACTCGTATTTACTAGTATGTAGCCTAGAATTTCGATAGTTAAGAGAAGTAAAACAAACAACTATTTGTATACAACAGTCGTTGATACGCGTTAAAAAAAAAAAAAAAAACAGTCGAGCCTCCTTCACACCATTTTATTTTTATTTTTATTTTAAATTACAACGACTTGTTTTTCAAAGCCAAATCGTTAAAACTCAAAATTTTCAAATATTTCAACTTCAATCTCGCGACTACGACATTTTGTTGTTCCCTCTCTTCCATAAAAAAAAAATAAATAAAGTTTTCTCTTTAAAACCCAACAGTATGTAGAAAGCCTTCCTCAAATTCATCCTAAACGCATATAAGAGTCTCGAGACCTATCCATCTCCGTCGCCACACCCAACGGCCCCACCCTTGCCACCAAGGAGATTCACTATCGTGCCGTGAGCGACTCCGACTCATTCTTTGTCGTGAACTACAGCATGCTCCACAGCCTCCAGATCTGTCGTTCACTGCCGGCTGCAGATTTGCGTCTCTCTCTTTCTCTCCTCACTAAACAATATGTTGAGCAACGATCTCGAGCAGCGTGAAGAGGAAGAAACCCCTCGCAGGCGATAATGAGGATACCGAGCTTTATTTCCTGGTGCTTTCTTTTGTCGAAATTTTGAATGGATAGTTCCATTGTAGTGTTTTTTACTCTATTTCCTAATGCTTTCTTTTGTCTGTAAAATGAATATGTTTTGAGAGACTAATTTTCAATTTTTACCTAATTTTATTAAGTCAGCCTATGGGTAATGTGTGTTGGATTTTGGGACGCACAATTCTTTTATTTGTCTTCTGCTTCATTCAGTTAAGACTTGAGAGGTTTTATTTTTCTTCTTATTTTTGTGCTTCGATGGACATGAAACGTTCTATTTGAATGGTGCTGCTTATCATCCATTTTCAATCATTCTTTTTCTCATGAGGATTTAGCTTGTTCAAATTGCACCTTATATTGTGTTTTAGATGGTTCTATGGACTGCATAGCATGCGTGGATGTTGTGGATATACAACGACTGTTATTTAAATAATAGTCGTTGGATTTCAATGACTGGTTTTTTAAAAATAGTCGTCGTAAATCATAAACTTTCAACAACACTTTTTTACATGACCCTTGAAAACAGTCGTCTAAGGGTCTTAAAAACGAACGTTAAAAGTGTTTTTTTTAATAGTAATGGATAATGAATTGCATTCTACAATAATATTCCGGAAGTTATAGTTGCAAGCTAATTCCAGGCCTAATAAGACAGCCCATAGTTTAGCTTTAATGGTTGTACAACAGCCCAGTTTCCTAGCAAAACCACATATCCATTCACCACAGCTTCCTCGGATCAAACCACCACAATCGGCTAGTTTGTTCTCACCTTTAGAGGCCTCATCAACGTTGATCTTTACCCATTCCACAGGAGGAGTTTCCGATCTGATATGTTGCTCCTGTTTGGGGTCAATAACCTTCCCAAGCTCTACCCTTACAGCTTTAATATTCTCAACATACCTTAACACAATAGCTTCCAGGTTATATAGCAGAGTAAAGCCTTCCTTAAAAAGACATATATTCCTCCAACCCCACAGAAACCAGCATGCTACTCCAAACACCAAAGACCAATCATTATTCAATCTGCTCAAATTCCAGGTAAACCAGCTCCTTCCCTGTAGAGTAAAAAACTCATATTCATTCCCTTCATGAATTAACTTTTGCCACATAGTCTTCGCCATATAACAGTCCCTTAAAACATGCATTAGAGATTTGGCCTAATCCATGCATTGGTAACAACTATTACTACCTCCCATAATTCGGCTTCTTCTCACAACTGTAAGAAGTCTCTCATGCATTGCAAGCCATAGAAATACATATGTTCTCCTTGGTCCCCCTCCACTTCCAGACCCTATTCCATACATTCTCCTTCCTTCTCTGTTCAGCTCTTATGGCATGATACAAATTAGCAGCTACATATTTATTATGCAGTCCCGTTCCCCATTTATTAGAGTCCTCATTGTTCAAGTCACTGGTGGCGAAACGGCCATTATAAGACAAATGCCATCCTCATTTACCAGCTCCCCAATCCTTGCCATATCCTAATGTCCATCCATATGAATCATGTTACTAATCATTAAATTTTCTTCCCCATTTGTTAATGGCCTGGCACATTTTCCAATCAGCTTCCTTCCATCATCCAACCATACATTAGACCAGAAATTTATCCCCCTACCATTCCCCACCTCCCAACTAGAGCTGGGAATTAGGGCCGGCCCGGCCCGACAGGGCCGGCCCGGCCCGACAGGGCCTAGCGTAAGGAAAACATCTATTTTTCAAAGCCCGGCCCGATAGTACCAGGGCCGGGCGGCCCTACAGGGGCCCGAAAATTACCACTCCAAATTTTAATATTTTTCCTTCGATTTTTTTCAAAGAAATGTAATTAGTAAATTGCAACCATTAAAGTTCTAATCTATCAAATAAATGTTATCAACATTAATATTTAAATAATATAAATCATTCAACAAATAAACACATTCATTAATTTGTAATAAAAAACAAATAAACACAAAGAATATGTTTTTTTTTCTCCTTTTTTTCAAGAAATATTAAACAAAGGAATTGCTTTATGTATGTCCACGATAAAATGCCTTTCCCTCTTATAATTTTGTGTGTCTCCGCAAATTCCTTCGGTTCATGCATGATTTTACTTGACAAGTAAAAATAATTATACTTATTTTACACAAAATATATTTATAATTTATTACTTATATAATATTGTAATATCAAAGTATGTGTTTATTTAATATGAAAACATCCCTTCTTTAAAATTTATAATAACTAATTATGTGTTTTAATACGAAAGAATAATAAACCTAAAAAAAGGATTATAGTTTAAACTAAAAAAACCTAAATAATTACAAATAAACACATTCATTAAGTGGAAGTCTAAGTAATTATTTTATTTTTTTTTTTTGAAGCTACAGTTAAACGGGCCTAATAGGTCGGCCTGATTAAGCCCGAGGAGGCCCTATAGGACCGGCCCTGTAGGGCCAATTTCAAATTTTTTGCCTATTTTTCAAGTCCGAGCCCTATAGGGCTAGGGCTTAAACGGGTCCGGCCCGATTTCCTGGCTCTACTCCCAACATAGTTTACTCATCACATTTGGCCAGATTCTAGCCAAGTTCTTCCACACTTTCAAATCAGGTTTCCTCCACACAACACCTTGTTTTAAATCCATACTCCTCTAATACTTACCACATAGAACCCTTGAGCATAAGCTATGAAGTTTTGTGATAGTGTTCCACACAACCTTCCCCAATAATGCATCGTCCATCACCTCCAAATTTCTCAAAACAAACTCACTGTTCTTTTTTTTCCCTTATGTAGCAATTCCCAACTCAGAGCATGTACTTTCCTCTTCCCCTCTTCGTTCTTCCAAATAAAATCTCATTGCAACTTTTCCATTCTCTGTCTTACACTTGCTAGAATACGGGAATGTTGCATGCCGTATTAATCGCCAACTGGTTTGTGACTGATTGGACTAGGGTAAGTCTCCCCTCTAAGGACAAGGATTGTTTTTTTTCTAGCTGCTCAATTTGCCTTGCAGCTTATCACTTCCTTTTTCTCTTTTATCACCATATGTGGCTAGTCTTCAATCCTTGCTGACAAGTTATGTGGCTTGAGTTCCTAATTTGTAAAGGGAGTTATTTTGTTTAATTTTTTATAGTGTACATGTTATTATGACTTCCCACATTTAAGTGTTGAATTTTTATATTTGAGACTTTAAATTTTGGCTGAGTATTCGTTGTGATTAAACTCTTGTATTTCATTTTTTTATTATTTATAATTTGAAATATTATTTTTCAAATTTTCTATATTTTTTTGCAAAGCATACGTATCTTTCTATTGGAGACAATCTTCTTTGAAGCATTTTTGGGTATTAAATTTGGGCACCTCTTTTAGCAAAAATTTAAATCTTGATTCACCATGTTGTGAGAGAGACTATAGCCCCTTTCACTAGACCTAAACCCTGTTAGGTCATATTTTCTATATTGATTTTGTGTTTTATAAGTAGTTATGTTTGGATTACATGAATCTTTTATATCTTGAATCTTGAGTTGAGTTTTCTTGAAAAATGAACTATTTATAAATCAATCTTGAGTTACATGCTAAGTGGTTCTTAAATAGAGTCTTGAATATATTTTTTTTTAGTTTAGGAGTATTTAGTAATCAAGAAGGCTAGATTTAACGAGTTGTCGGTTTTAAAATCTTGATTTAGTAATTAATAATTTTGTATCCTCTTGAACCATAGACACTGATATGTCCTTGGGAAGATTTCATCATTATATTGTGTTACTTTATATTCTTTTTTTTCTTTTATATTTTCATTTTTTCTTTTATAAAATATAAAAAATATTCCTTTACTTTTTTTTTTGTCTCGCATACAGTTAATTAAGGGATAAAATTTAAATTGAACCAAACAGAGAGTATTGGCCCATGTTGTGCTACTATATTGCAATTCAACTCAAAATTAATTTGAGAGCCTAACACCCCTCATCATTGGGCTCAACTGGCAAAAGGGTTGGACACTCTCACTAAAGGAAGGGGGTTCGGTCTTGGAGTTGATCAAGTCCTGGGCTCAACTGGCAAAATGGTTGGACACTCTCACTAAAAGGAGGGGGTTCGATCCTGGAGTTGATCAAGTCCTGGGCTCAACTAGCAAAAGGGTTGGATGCTCTCACTAAAAGAAGGGGGTTCCATCCTAGAGTTGATCAAGGCCCTAGGGGAGGTATCATAACTCCTAGGTTCCTAGATTAACGCCTGAGGGTAATAGACGGCTCGTCCCCGCCCAACATCGATCACACTAGGAGAAAGGGAGATTTCGCTCTACCCTTGGATCGTGGGTGAACCCAACCTTTTTCCTAAAATTTTATTATTATCAAAAAAATATTTGATTGCCTAACGATGAGTCACATCAAATTCTGGCGCCATTGTTAGGAGCCATTTTATTTTACTCCAAACGGCTCCTAAATTAATTAACCGTGCTTGTTTTTATTTTTAGTGTGCATGCTGTGTCTTGTTGTTTTTGGTTTGGTAACTTTTGATTCTATACTTACTGGCTTGGAAAAAAAAAACTTGACGAAAAAATCGGCAGACAATCCTGTCCAACTTTCTCACTGGTGAACAAATTTTTCCATGACAAGTCGCCGTGCACTCACAACTTTGCACTCTCATTCATTATTGCTCTTTGACAATAGTTAGGGCAAAGAAAGCTTTCCTCTTCTTTTCCTTTTGCTTTTTCTATTGTTTCGATGTTTAGCTTAGATATTCTTTTTTTGATTAAATAGCTTAGATATTCTCAAGCGCCATTATCATGAGTTTCTGATGGGCTTGGAGTGTTCCCACTAAGTTTGAGTATAATTAATATACAAGTTCAAAATAGATGATCAACAATTAACTACTAAATAAAAACTTCATGGCAAGCATTAATGGATGTAACATTTGTATAAAAAATTCTTGAATTGTATATCAACAATTAGCTACTTGAAACTATATTGATGAATTTGTTTCCATATTTAAAGTACCTTCACCATCAATTTATACTCCGTGATATCCTTGTTGGTGAAAATATTTTCAAGATAGAAATATCACTAAGATTAGAATTTGTGTAATTAATATGCATAATCTTGTAAACATACAATACTTCTGCACATAAAGAAAGCCAGTAAAAACTCACAAGACTGCCGAATATGATAATGAACTATAAAGAAATCCGGGCCTAATGTATGTTGTTTCCTTAAGACAATTTTGCTCCCTGAATATGGATGCTGAAGGTTTCTGCGCAATTTCCTCCCAGGATAGAGCGGATTATTCGTCTTCAGAATGATGGCTCTCTCAATCTGAAGCCCAAGCGAATCCAACGAGTCTGCTTTCAAAATCGCATAGACTATGTCTATAGAATGTAATATGCAGAGAGGAATGTTTGAAATTAATTTTAGATCTAGTTTTTCTCTAGGATTTTCTGTCACTAGCACATCCTATTATAGATGACAGAAATTGATCGGATGGACACTCGTTGGTGAACCGATGCGACCGGCGGTGACGAACTAGTAGGACATCTTATTCATAACCTATAGGATTTAGATCCAAAATTCCAAAAATCCCCCACATGGATAAGAAGTTAGTCCATCATGACCAAATGCAAATAATCATGTATGCAAAGTGCGATTGCTCTACGAGAAACAATTGCATCGAGAAAGGTAGGGGTTATCTTCGAACCTTTTCTAGTAAAAACCTATCGAATATACTGGTCAATCAGTGGACGCGCTATCTTGAACCATCGACCTTTTAGTGTATACCAAGACAATAGGAGTCACACAGTTGCTCCTCTAACATCGATGGTTCTCATGCTGTGTCCATTTTGGCCCTGGACACCGCCTGGTTCTGCGAGTGTTCTAGAGAATCGGCCGTTTTAAATTCTCATAGAAGCGGCCCACACTTCACACTCACATAGGTGATTCCTTGTGATGTAAGTTAACATACATCATCTAAACACATTAGATTAAAAAACCATTAAAAGCTAAAAAGCTTACCCTTATATATATATATATATATATATGCACTGTCTTGTCTAGGAATAAGTATGACTTTAAAACTCCACAGTGTTAATAGTCGATCATCACTTAGTTGTCTCTTTAAACCTAATTCGTGGGATCTCCACTCTTCTAGGTAGAGCCACCGCAATGATCAACAATGGATCGGCCTTAAACCCATTCCTTTGGACAAATTTTTAACTAACTTTCTAGGAATCCCTTTAGTCAATGGATCCGCTATATTATCTTTTGATTTAACATAATCAATTGAGATGATTCCATTCGAGAGTAGTTGTATAACGGTATCATGTCTACAACGTATATGTCTAGACTTGCCGTCGTACATGACATTCTTGGCCCTACCAATAGCTGCTTGACTATCACAGTATATACACACTGCTGGTACCGGCTTTGGCCAACTGGGAATGTCTTTAAATTACAAAGCCATTCCTCACCAGCTTTATCTAAAGCAAAGAATTTTGCTTCCATAGTTGATCTTGCAATGTAAGTCTGCTTGGATGACTTCCAAGACACAGCACCCCCACCAAGTGTGAATACATATCACTTGTGGATCTTGTGTCATTAGAGCTGGTGATCCAATTTGCACCATAATACCCTTCTAGTACTGCAGGATAATTTTCATAATGCAAAGCAAAGTTTTGAGTTTGCTTTAAGTAACCCAAAACTCTTATCATAGCTCTCCAATGAAACTCATTTGGATTACTTGTAAAGTGACTCAACATGCTTACTGCATAGGCAATATCAAGTCTAGTACAGTTCATAACATACATAAGACTGCATAGTACTTGAGCATATTCCTTTTGTTTAACAACTTCGCCAGTATTTCTTAACAGTCGAAGACTAGATTCTATAGGGTTTGACACAAGAGCTATGTTTAAACTCTTGAATTTCTCAAGAATTTTAGAAACTATATTGATGAATTTGTTTCCATATTTAAAGTACCTTCACCATCAATTTATACTACATGATGGCCCTGTTGGTTGTGTAATTAATATGCATAATCTTGTAAACATACAATACTTCTGCACATAAAGAAAACCAATAAAAACTCACAAGACTGCTGAATATGGTAATAAACTATGAAGAAATCCGGGCCCAACGTACATTGTTTCCTTAAGACAATTTTGCTCCCTCAATACGGATGCCGAAGGTTTCTGAGCAATTGCCTCCTAGGATAGAGCGGATTATTCGTCTTCAGAATGATGACTCTCTCAATCTGAAGCCCAAGCGAATCCAACAAGTCCGCTTTCAGAATCGCACAGACTATGTCTATAGAATGTAATATGCAGATAGGAATGTTTGAAATTAATTTTAGATCTAGTTTTTCTCTAGGATTTTCTGTCACTAGCACATCCTATTTATAGATGACCGAAATTGATCAGATGGACATCCTTTGGTAGACTAACGTGACTGTGGCGAACCGACGCGACCAGCGGTAGGGAACCAGTGGGACTTCTTATTCATAACCCATATGATTTGGATCCAAAATTCCAACAGGCCCTGCATCGATGAAGGTTGAAGTTCAACAATCCCTACAACATCTTCAACTATAACAACTCGATGAAGGCACATGGCCTTCAGTGTCAATCAAGAGTAGCACTAGCAGATTCATTCATTGCAATGGCATAGGGCAAGGACCATATATTCTTAGCACCTTGGTCCTTGCCCTATGCCACTTGATATCACTCAATTTTTTAAATTTAATTGTTTGCTAACACTTTCTGATTGTATTAGTGTAATTGATTCATCTTTTTTAATTCCATAAAGTCTCCTGCAATTTTCTTTCTCCTTCACTCAAAACTTAAAAGATGGTGGTTGTGAATTTGAATGGTACATATCTATTTTGATCGTTTTGTTCACTCTGCAACTGTTGGGGAGGACAACTTCTTCATCTTTTTTGTTGGTAGCTGTGGGTGCTTTTCCTTCTATGATGTCTTCTCGTTGAGGTTCTTCATCAACCATATTGTGTTTTTGCCGGTAAGAGGGATGGGTCATTTGGTGTTGGTTCTTCGAAACCCCCGCCCCTTACAATGACATTGATGCTGGTAACAACACTTCTTTGTGTAGTTTCCGGTGAAGGGATGATGGAGGTTGAAATCATTGGCAGCAGATGCTTCCTTCAAATCTCTTATTAGGGTTAAGTTTTGTCTAAGGTTTTTGTGGATTATTTTGTGTTTAGGCCTTTTTTCCCCCTACAAACTTGTTTTGTTAGGTTTTGTGCTTTTCTTTATTCATCTTCAATGAAACTACTCTTCTGGTTAAAAAACAAAAACAAAAACTTTCTAATTGTGCTGATCATTGAACTTATTGTATTTGAGGGACACTGGATGCTTCTTCTATTCCCTCTCATTGCTTCAAAAGTTTGATACTTTGATTTTCTTAATTGAAAATCAGGTAATGAAAAACAGATGCAGACATTATATAGGTAAGCTAATTTAAATAAGTTTCTTGCATACATTTAATATGATGTTTCTATATAGTTTTTCATATTAAGTTAGATACAAACAATTGTAAATAGGAATCAAGATTGTTTATAATTTTAGCCTTGACATTTTATAGGTATTTGACCAATTTTGATTATTAGTTTATCTTAGCCATTTGGTTTGGCTATACTTGGGCGCTATAACTTGTAATTAGGTTTTGGTATGAAGATCTAATTTGGAAAATAATAGTGTACATTGCTGGATTTTGAATTTGTTTATAATGAAATTTGGATATATGGTTCGGGTTTTGCAATATAGAGACACATACACGTACTTGAAAGTTATTTCATAAAACCATCAAGTATATATGTAGCCATTGTCTTACGGTTAGACTAGTATTAAAAAGACTGTCAAGTAAATCGAAGTTGAAAAAAGAAGAAGATTAAGACTAGTACTTTATTATATGATCCTTTTAATTGTTTAACTATTAAGTAAGGTTAATGAAACTTTAGTAATGATATGAAATAAACAATACCTATATATTAAAGCTCTAAAAGTAGGCTGAATTTTCCACACAAAAAAAAAAGGTTAAGATTCATTTTTGCCCTGTGAATTATCAAAAAATCTTAACTTTGCCCTGGAAGTATTTTTAGAGCAATATCACCCTGAAAGTTAACAATTTCGCTCGACCGTTATCCAATTTAATTTTAACAATTAGTTGACTAAACTTGATGAGCTGGCAAGTCCACATGTTATCTACGTCATTTTTATTAAGGTGCAAATTTGCCCTGAAAGTTTTAATTCAAGAGCAATGTTGCCCTGAAAGTTTTATATGAGTTTAATATTGCCCTGAAAGGTTCTCAAATGTAGCAATGTCATCGTGACCATTATCGGATTCAAGACACATTGAGTAAGATTACCGAGAACAAGGCCAATAGTAACCCTCTATTGTCATACCCCAACGACATCGAGATAAATAGGTACCTCTTCGATTTTTTTTTTATCACGCAAAACGTTTTCACCTCTTTAATTTTCTTTAATAATTCATATTGGCACCTTTTAAAAAAAAAAAAGAGAGAGAGAAGAGAAAATTCCAAATAAATACCATTTGAACTTAAAAAAACCCCCCAAAAATGTCTGTTAACACATTAAAAAGACAAATAGGTCTTAAGGGACTAATTTGAGATTTTGAAATGTTGTGCTTTTACCAAAATGCTTCTCAATTTTTGTTCAAGAAAAGAAAGAACCCTCATAGGTGGGCCTCTGGTGACAATTTAAGTAATGAGATTGACTACTTGAGCTCAATAAATCCAATCTGGTATTGTTGACAAGTTCAATAAAGACAATGACAACTTGCGCTCCCGAGGTTGTTAATGGCTACACTTAAGTTGTCATTGCATTTATTTTACTTGTTATCAACGTTTGATAAAGCTTAAAGAGTTCAAGTAGTCAATCTCTATATTCAAGTAGTCAATTTCATTACTCATGTTGTCATCAGAGCTCCAGCCGTGGGGTGATGCTAGCCGACAGAACTCCGGCGGCAGCAAAGGAGGGGCGTTGGTGAGAGTTCTTTCTTTAAAAATAAATAAATAAATAAAAACTTGAGGGACATTTTAGTAAAAGCACAACATTTATAAATCCTAGAATAATCCCTGAGACATTTTTCCTTTTCACATGTTAACAAGCTTTTTGGAGTTTTCCTAATTCAAATGGTATTTTTTTATGTCTTTTTGCTAAGAAAAATTCTTTACTTATAAATCTAATTTTGGGAAAAAAAAAATGAACTGAATGACACATATACTTATAAGATAAGTATATTTGAGCAACTAAATGATAAACTTAACTTGGATAACAATCAATATGAAATTGCCGTGATTTGAAAACTTAAGTAGCAATTTTGCACCTAAACAGAAAACAAAAATGATTTGGATTGCTTACTCAACATATTTGATAAACTAATAGTCAAACTTTATATAAATAACGGCTGAGGTGAAATTACTACAATTTAAAAAATTTAGGGGCGATTTTGCCCCAAAAAAAAAAAAATTTTAAGACAAAATTAAGAATTTTTTTTTTTTTTTTTTTGGAGGCAGAGCCTTAAATTAAATAAGGGGAACACGGTCCCATACAATCACGAAGGAACAAGGACCAAAACAGCTGCCAAAACAAAAATGGAGCTCAACCCAAAATAAAAATGGGCTGAATTAAAGTGTGATGTGTAATAAGTTCCGTCCAAAAAAAGTATCATAAAACGAACCCAATAAGAGCCATCGATTTGATTTTCATAAAAGTAGGCCGGACGTTTGTTGTTCAAAATAAAATATGGGCCTCAGGAAAACGGCCCCAAAATTATTTGGGCTTGTCATCTAAACAAACCCATCCAAATCCCTGTTTTCTCACTGAAGATTCTCTTGTCTTGTACTCGGCCATATCCTTAGGCCCTAAAATCCATCCCAGGTTATCAAAGTTTCCTTTTACGTTGATAGGGTTTATGATTTTCATTTTCAGATTCAAATAATATTTCTTTTCTTTTTTTTTTTTTAAATTCAATATTTAGTAGATGACAAATTTAAACCTTAAGATAAATCTTGGAAGATGAGAAATATAAGGTAAGGATTTTAAGGAAATGGAGATTGAAACGAAGAAGAGAATAGAATGGAAAATAAAATTAGAAAAATATGTTTGGAATGCATGATATATACTTATAGAGTAGCAATTGAAGAGGAGTGTAAATAAAGAGAGCAAAAAATTCTCATATACCCTTCATGCATATGAAACATACTGCCTATTTATTTTCATTTTGTCAATCTTTTCCTAATTTACCCTTATTAATACTTCCTTAGTAATAATCAAAAACGAGAGGGAATGAGTAAATTAAGGAAGATAAGTGTTTGAAAAATACATGTCAACTAACATAACTAATATAATAGTAAGAACTTGAGGGAGTATTAATCTACAAATATATTACAAAGTATCATAAGAAATAGGACAGGCACATAATTCTTCTCAAACCTTTCTTTAATAAAAAGGTTTGAGAAGACCATATGTTTGATTAATGAAGAGTAATATTCCTCTTGTGCCAAATGGTGTTAATCAGAACAACGATTCCATGCATTCATTGGATATGGATATCTCTATAAAGTTGACTTACAATGTTCTTCAACTAGAATTCAAAATTAGTTAAGATCTTGCATTAAAGTAGTTAATGATCCCAATCTATATCAAGGGTCCTAGTTCATAAGTTAAGAATGTGAAGGGTGGTTGAATCCTCACCAAAGAGAGGGAAGTTCATATATATACCACTTTGGTCCTAATTATAAGTTCATTTTAACCAAAAAAATTTAGTCCTTATTATAAGTCTAATTTATTTGGACTTATAAATAGGACTAAAGTGGTAGTTACTTGTCTTATAAGTCCTTAAGATATAATGGAAATAACTTACTTTAATATTTGCATTATAATTATTATTAAATGAAATACCAAAATAACTAAAAACTTGTAGAAAACTGAAATTTTCAGTAGTTTAATTTGTTATATATATATATATATATATCTTACTGTTCAAATATTTGTTTAAAACTCAACTTTTTTTGTATTATCTATTTTTCTCATGGGCTAATTTGGTGAAAACACATATAGATAATTATATATGTGTATATCTAATGACAAAAATTATATTGGGAAAATCAACATTTTGGTTTTTATAGTTTTAACTCATTTGTAACTCGTTTCTATACTTTGACTCGGCTTAACTCTTCTGTCTCTATATTTTTAACTCGTTTGCAACCCGATCCTTAAATTTTGATTCACTGCAACTCGTTCCTATAATTTTAACCATTTTATACTTTCTAAAATTTTATTTTATAAAGAAAATGGACTAAATAATAAAATGGTTAAAACCATAGGACTGAGTTGTAATGAGTTAAAGTCTAAGGATGGAGCTACAATTTAATTAAAAATATTAGGACCGAGTTGCATCAAGTCAAAGTGTATGGACTGAGTTATAACCGAGTCAAAACTTTATGGATTAAAAGATTAATTTTTCTGTTTATATGTGTATATATGTCCCATACTTCTATCCTCTGATTTAAAATTCATTGTATTCAACATATCGTATCCTATCATGTATACCCATACCTATGCATTATGAGACATGTTTAATGTAAAAAATAAAAATAAAACTAAAAAGATTGGGCATCATGATTCATATTAATTTCAATTTGCCGATATACGTGATGATGGGGTGTGTGAGATAATGAAAGTTAGGAAAATAAGGATTGTGTTTGTGGGTCAAACCGACCAGGAACTGAAAATAATAAGTATGTTCAACTTTCAACAACACACTGTTATTATTATTTTTTTTTTGTTGTTGTTGTAAATATAATTAAATTCTTGGAATACAAGTAATATTACAGCCGCGCATCATTATTTTTCACGATTTCATGTAGGGCTGTTCTTCTACATGTAATTTTGTGTTTACTCTTCACACTCTCATTGCCTTATATTATAATCAATACTCCCTCCCGTTTTTAATATATGATTTAATTGGGGATTTATTTTGATTCTAAATATATGACTTATTTTTTATATTTGTTGGTCTTTCCATAATTTACCACTTGATACCTTATACCTTATCAACAATAATTAAGTAAGAGATGAGATAAATGGAATTAATGAAGATGATTAGAGTGTTTTTAAAAAAATATGTCATATTATCTAACTTAACTAATTTTATTTATCTAATTAAATTAGATAAATAGTTATTATATTAAGAATAAGAGGGAGTACTATATAGCCACTTCTACTCATTCATTTCTACATGACAATATGAATGATATATCGAAGTAAGTGGTGGTGTTTTTTAAACGGATTCCATTATTAGTACCTCATTTGATTTTTAATATAAGACATATTTACCTAATTTAATTAAACTAAGATGTTAGTTAATATTACATATATTTTCTAAAACACGCTTGCCATCTTACTTAATCGTATCCTAGTTTGATTATTGTTGAAGGAGTATAATAGGGATAAATTAGGAATAATTGATAAATATAAAAAATATATTTTTTATGAGGGACTAAGATCAACTTCCTAAATATAACTTATATTAAGAATTGAAGGAAGTATTTTATAACTTACATTAAGCACAATATATATTTATTATGGACATTTAAAAGGGAGTGTTGTAAGTTATATATGTGAATATCTATAACCACTTGCTTTTTAAGATTTCTAATGAATGGTCTGTGGTAGCTTCATGTGATTAATACCATTATGCTTATATTTATTTCCTTATAACTACAGATATATAATTCAATGGTTAGAGGGCTACAAATAGAAGCCACAAACAATGTATTGATATTAAGAATGAAGTTAATTAGCGCTCCTCCAATTTTCTCCTCAATCTTTTCTGTTTCCCTCGTATCAATCTTGTATACTCTTCTTATTTTCATAACAATTTTATATTTATATAAATACTTAATTATGTGACCCATAAATAAGAGTTTTTTTTTTTTTTTTTCTTTCCCTAGAAATAGGATTACTTAGGAGGTTTTTATTTTTTGGGTTAAATGCCTAATTTGTCACGAAGTATTGATAATGGAGCACTCAGCACTCGGAAGTTTTTTGGGTACCAAATTTACCCCGAAAGTATGAAAAAGGTACCAAATTTGCCCAAAACTAACGGAACCTCAAACAGATGTTTGCCACATAGGATTTTTTTTTGGGTTAAATACCTAATTTGCCGTGGAAGTATTGATAAGGGGCACTCAACATCCGGAAGTTTTTTGGATACCAAATTTGCCCGGAAGTATTAAAAAAGTTAGCAAATTTGCCCAAAATCGACGGAAGGTCCACGTAGGTCGTTAAAATGCCACATGGCTAGGAAAGAAACACACTGGAGGGTGAGTCATATGCCAGATCATGTAACCACGTCAGCACCTCATTCATCTCTCTCTCTTCCCTCTCGCTTTCGGCGGTTCATGCTTCTGAATTTTCTTCCACTCCTTCACCGACGGGTATGCCAGCTTCCACAACAATGCCTGCCAACTCTGTTTGCGACCTTCCTATACTTCAGATTCGATTGGTTTCGGTCCCCAGAAATATAGGTATGATAGGAATCCAAACCAAGAAACCAAAAGCCATTCTTATCAAATTGATCAAGAAAATTTCGGACGGGATGTTAGAATTAGCTCGGATCCGCAAAAGCCATCAGTTAGAGATAATTCCTAGAACAATTTTATATTCCCATTGTACTCTAAAAAGTGCTCTACCAATAAACCAAACAGTTCTCCGAATCAAGATAAATAAAAAACCGCCAATAAACCCAGTTAGAGATGGTCATATGGATTGTCAAAATTTTCGCCAAATCGTAAAATTTCGGAGAAGAAAAATAAGGGAATTGGGGGGGGGGGGGGAGTGAGGAGGCTTTACCTGAAGATTTGAGAATCAAGAAATTGTAAGGTCTAAGGGATAAAATCGTTTGGTATGAATTTGCCACACCCCCTGGCAGGTCCTCAGCCTCACATTAGAGAGCCATGGTGTTCACAATGGTCCCACCGACACTGTCACCGCCGATGTAGGAGTGGGTGAAGGAGTGGAAGAAAATTCAAAAGCATTTACACGAAGATTTGAGAATCAAGAAATTGTAAGGATCTAAGGGATAAAATCGTTTGGTATGAATTTGCCACACCCCCTGGCAAGTCCTCAGCCTCACATTAGAGAGCCATGGTGTTCACAATGGTCCCACCGACACTGTCACCGCCGATGTAGGAGTGGGTGAAGGAGTGGAAGAAAATTCAAAAGCACGAACCGTCGAAAGAGAGAGGGAAGAGAGAGAGATGAATGAGGTGTTGACGTGGTTGCATGATCTAGCATATGACTCACCCTCCACTGTGTTTCTTTTCTAGCCATGTGGCATTTTAACGACCTATGTAGACCTTCTATCAGTTTTGGGCAAATTTGTTACCTTTTTTATACTTCCGTGGCAAATTTAGTACCAAAAAAAACTTTTGGGTGCTGAGTGCCCCCTTATTAATACTTCCATAACAAATTAGGTATTTAACTAATAAAAATCCTACGTGACAAACGTCCGTTTGAGGTTCCGTTAGTTTTGGGTAAATTTGGTACCTTTTTCATACTTCCAGGGCAAATCTGGTACCCAAAAAACTTCCGGGTGCTGAGTACTCCCTTATCAATACTTCCACAGTAAATTAAGCATTTAACCGTTATTTTTTTTGGCAACCACTCATAGGAGTAATTGATAATTGAGTTAGTGCTAAAATTTACGGCAGTAATGCTAAAATTGATGGGGTCGGACGCCAACTTCCAAAAGAGCATTTAGGAATCAACCAACCGCTATCATCTTTCCCATCCTTCCTGCCCCAAGGCTATTAGCTGCCTTACCTATATTTAGCTGATAAATGGCCAAAAAAATGCTAGCTACATTGATTTTTTTCTATACCCCGGAAATAAATGCTAGCTACATTGATAACACACATTAGAAATCTTTTGTCCCCGACAAAATTCTTATTATTAGACACTTTTAATCACCTAATCAAAACTAATAAATGATTGTTAAATCATTAATTTGGTTTTAAAATAAAATAAAATTCTTTTTTCTTTTAGAAAAGAAAAATTATAGTTATAAACTTACCCATATTAAATACTATTATGAATATTTTTTTAAAAAGGGAAAAAATATAAGAAAATACTACTTAAACTTCAAAATCCTAAATTAGTCTTGTTGCCTATAAGAGTATAGAAATTAATTATAAGAGTATATAGTGACAACTCATTTTAACAGAAAATTACTTATTTAAGATTTTGAAGTTTAAGTGATATTTTTTTATCTTTCACCTTTAAAAAAATTATAGATGATGTAATCGATAAGATTTTAAATAGGGAGAATCTTGAAAAATGTACTTTAATAGTCCACTTGGTGATTTATACTTCATCTAATCCAAATTATAGGGCACCATTTATTGTTTTTGACTAATTTTAATCAATGGTTTGTCTTACATAATTTTGGTAGTTATTGCTTATAAAAAATCAGGACGGAGAATGATGTTGGAATTTAGTGTTGTTAATGAGCGTAATATTGGTAATCACTTGAATTTTAGGATAAATTTAATGCTTTTAAATATTTTATTCTTACGTGTCAATTAGTTAAAAGTGATTTGTAATAGGGACCTAGGGTAAAATGGGTAATCTATTCCTTCTAGAATGTGCTTTATACAGATTTGTTCATGTTTATGAGTCATTTCTATCATATTTCATGGACTTAAGAAAAACATTAAACCCCATTAACTCTATCTTAAAATTTAATAATTTTCTAACCTTGTCGTTATCTAGTAAATGTGTCAGATATATATATATATTTATATTCAATTATATTCTTATTTATGAAGATGATAATTGACAGAAAGTGAGTGAAAAAATAGATGAGCATGATCCTAGTGGGAAAAAGAGATGAAAGAAACATGTAATTAATTGAGGTAAAAATGAAAATAGTGCATTAGTTTTTTAGACAAAACCGATCTTTACTTATATATAGGACCAACCTTATGTGAGAGAATATTATTTATAAAATAGACCAAGAGCTTAATTAGAAATTTTAATTTTTTACAAAAATATTGTTTCATTTAATACTAAATCCTAATTAACTCACACTTAATTAATAAAATTTGTATTAAAAAAATGATATTATTAATAATTTAAAAAAAACATCTCACATTATGAACATGTAGTCATACAAGAAAAAAATAAGATTCTTAATGATCATTTACACGAACGAGCTCGAGTGACATCTATAAAAGAGAAAATGGTAGAAAATTTTTGAAGTGGTATGATCATGTTCAAAAAAAGGTTGAGGAAAATCAAAGTGAACATTTGATAAGGTTATAGAGCGGAATTTTTTTGTTAATAATCTATCTTTTGATAGAAATGATGTTATGTGATCCATGTAACCGACCTCATCTAGTGAGATAAAAGTTTTGTTATTGTTATCATCATGTTCTTACATTATGAAACGCAAAACTGCTCAAAACAGTATCTTATAAATCAAAATGGAGGGGCCATTCATTATTTGGATGAGCATCTGGCGGAGTAACATGTTATGAATAGTAAAATTATAAATAAAAGAAGTAAAGTAACTATTTAGCTCATATGTTTTCGTCATTTAATTCATGAGTTAATATAATATTTTACCCTTATAGTTTATTCTTTTGTAAGTTTTGGTCTATAGTCTCCAATATAGATTGTAATTTCTTAAGTTTCTTTACGTCCAAAACGCTACTCTCTTTAGTCTAGTAAGAATCTGGATCATTTTATCATTTGAAAAAATTAAAACCTTTTATTTAAAATTATAGGATCAAAATTAAAATCACTGCAGACAATAATATTAACCTTTAATTTATTGATCCATATATTTTACAACTGGGTTTTGACTTGAACAATCAAAAACTTGCTGATGATGACTGTAACGACTAACGGATTAGTTGGTTGAAATTTAAGGGGTTGATTTGAATGGGCTAAATTTTAGGGCTGGAATGTAATTGTGTAAAATTACAAGGCTAAATGACAAAAATAATAAATAATTGGGAAATTCGATGAAAAATCTCTCGATACAATAATTATTTCTCAAATGTCTTTGAAATTTGCATGACGATTAACGACCCAACTGTATCTTCAGAATGTACTGCTGTTTTTTAAATGTGTACAACTTATCTACAATTTTGTGTAAAATTGAGTGAATATCGAAAGAAATGTTACAAGAAGTCAAAAATGAGGTACACCTACTTAACAATCTGGGTCCTTATAAGGAGAAATAGTCTATTTCACCCAAGATTATCAAACTTGAATTGGTCTTTGAATTAGTTGTGATAGTGAGTCAAGAATCAGTAAATCACGAGTTAACCCAGGAGAAAATAAAAGATTAAAAATAATTTAAATATTTTCATAATAGAATCATACCATCCAAAAATCAATTTAATATCTTGAATCATTAAAAATTGGCATCATAGCATCAATCAACCATCTAATGACATTATAATCAATAATCATTAAATATTCTTCCTAGGAAATTATCAAAATAGATAAATGATAACAAAATATTCATACATGCAATTATTTAATCATTAAACTAATAGTCATTAACACAAAAATTATTATTAACTTTGATTAATATTATTGTCTACCCTATAAAAAATACTCTTTCTGGTCCTAATTATAAGAACATTTTTATAGAGCAATTTATATTACAAAAGTATTCTTATAATTAAGACTAAAAGTAGTATTATGTTTTTAAAAGATAATTAGGTCAACCTAAGCAACTTGTCCAGTTGACCAAAGTTGAGCCCAGGATGAAATGATTTCAACCCAATTGCTTTAGGGTTTGCATGACAAACCATTCATTCATTTGCCCAACACTCAAGCTTTTTGAGATAAAACAGTTTTTCCCGATTAAATGTGCTTTGGAAGAGTTCTAAGAATTAAAATTACGTTTGTTAATCCATTTTATTTTTACTCTGAGAATCAGAATTACGTTTGGTAACACATTTTTTTTTCCATTCCAAGAATCAGAATTACATTTAAACACATTTTATTTTTATTCCGAAAATTAGAATTACCTAATACAATACAAATCTATTTCTTTATTTTTTTTGTTTACAAATTTTATCAACGGTAAAAATAAATAAATTTTAACCAAAATTCCAAAATTTCATATTTTTTTTAAAAAATAAAAATCTAAAAAATATAAATTTTTATTGTATATTTTTTTTACAACAAATACTAAAATATAGTCACATGACTCAACTAAATAAAATAATCTATTTCTTGAGATTATAATTTTGATATACTTTCTTGAGATTTAAACAAAAAAATTTTCTTTCATTTCACCTAAAATGGCATATCCAAATTCATATCCTGGTGTAAATAAGAATTTCGACTCAAGACAAGCCTTAAGCTTTGTTTGGGAGTTTGGAAGGAAGGAAGGAAGGGAAAGGAAAGGGATGCAAAGAGAATGGAGGGGAGGGGATGGAAGGGAAACGGAAGATATTTCCTCCTCTTGTTTGGGAGTTAAAAAAAATAGTAAGGGAGGAAGATGGAGGATTAATGAGTTATTTTTACCATTTTGTCCTTTTCTTTAATAATTAATATAATTATTATACTTTACAAATAAATTTAAATTTAAATTTCCTAAAAAAATTATTTATGTAATTTTTATATTCAAAAAATTATTTATGTGGCGGTGGCGGCGGCGGTGGTGGGTGGTGGTAGTGGTAGGGTGGTGGTGAACGAAAGTAAATTTCTACTTTGAAGAGGAATGAGTCTTTTTTTTTTTTTTTTTTTTTGAAAAATGATTCTCATTTTTTGGCTTGGAACAGAGAAGCATAAAATTATTGTTTCTTTTTTTTATTCTTCAAGTATAAAAAATAAACCGGTTCATCCCGAGAACAAAAAAAAAAAATTGAATTTACCAAACACAATTCTCATCCAATTTTATTCCTAAAAACAAAAATTAAAAAAAAAAAACTCATTTTAGAAATGTTACTATGCACACCCTCGGAATCCCGAATTAGAGGCCCTTCCAGACCGGTTATATGGTGGTTTGCTGATCTCCGAGCTGACCCAGCTGGCATGGTTTGGGTTTGATTTTGATTTGATAAGCATGTTTTCACCAACTTTTTCTACATAATTAAACCAAGCTAGAGCCGGAGGAGTATACTAGATGGGGCCAATGGGGACCCTTTTATGCACGTGGCATTCACTCAAGTAACACGTGCTTCGGTTCTTGTGCAACTGGCCCACTCACTGTTCCCTCTAGGTCTCCATTTGTCCCTTACCCTGGTATCGTCCTCCTTTATATTTTGGTGAAAATAGCTTCTCATTAAAGGTGGGCCCCGCATCCATTTTCAATGACAAAACTAGAAACTATCCCAACCTCCAAACCAAAAAAAAAAAAAAAAAAAAAAAAAAAAATTAGATTCGGAGGGTTTAAAATATTCCCATAATTTATATATAAATTATTTTAAATAATTTATATATAAATTATTTTAAATAATTTATATATAAATTATTTTAAATAATTTATATATTAATTAATATGTTAAACTTATCATTGGTACAATTTAAGGAGTAGTTAATAATATTATCCTCATTAACTACTCCTTCCCATCCTAATTATAAGATTTTTTTTTAAAATCTTAAATATGATATAAATATTTTTTTCCTTCCAAACTTATAATTTTTATCTCAAATTCTTTATATTGATTTCACATTGTAATTGAGCTTTTCATCAAACAAATAGTATCAAGTACATGATTAAAAAAGATAACCAACATATAGTTGGTCTAAGCGGTGTAAAAAACCCTACTAAATCCCTCTAAGGTTTTGAGTTCGAGTCTTAAAAGAGTCACTTATGTTGGGAAAGGAAACCACAAACCTTGATCCGAATACTTGATGATAAAATTAAAAAAAATGATTAAAAAAGATAATTTAAAGAAATCAACATATTTTTTAACAAGGGTTAAGGTGAAAATTTAGCAACAAACTATTTCTCATCCAAAACAATTAACTATTTTGGGGTGCAAAGTAAATATAATCAATTTTTTGGTAGCATATATAGCAACACCATTAACCCTGGTTAGCTTCCGTTACTTTTTGTACTATGATTCTCATCGGTCTTCTCACTCTCTATAATTTTAATATATTCTTAGAAGGGTAAATCTGCAAATTTAACAATAAATTATTTCTCTATGAGCACCCAATACAATTATCTTTTGTTGGATCTAAAAGTATATATAAACATTTTTTGTCTTATAAATGCACATATATGTCTTGTAAATTTCCTTATTTGTTTTGGAAAAAACCATATATCTCTTATAAAGGGGTTTAAAACAACCTAGGGTATCAAAAAAATTTGGTCATTCACATATTTGTCTTGTAAAAACATTTTTTAACTCTTTGGATTCTTTTAAATCTATTTATTTGTTTTATAAATACACTTATTTGTCTTGTAAATGGTTTTATGAAAAAATAAATGGCATTATTGTCTTTTTATTGACAAAACTTAATTTTATTTTGAATAAGGGGGTGTAGTGAAATTTTAGTATTTTTGGGGTTAATTGAAATATAATTGCTTCCATGAGATCTAAGTAATATTTTTCTATTAAAAAAGGCATATATTTATAAAAAATATATTAAAATAATATAGAGGGTGAAAAGACGACAGTGCAAAAAATAATGAAAGATAACCAGGGTTAATTGTGTTTGGTTGCCCATATGAAAAAAATTTGTTGCTAAATTTTACACTTTAACCCCTTTAAAAAAATAAGTAACATAGCTAATTTGTTTAATCTCTATAAAATAGTTGTTTATCTCCTCATATTAATTAAGGGTCTTAACAATCTTTATCAATTATGGCCACATATAAAGAATAATTAATACTCTAGAAACGTGTAAGATGATTTAGAATGAAGACCAATGACACTCTTACAAGGGACACTAAAGTTTAGGGGCTAAAGAAATAAAATGTTTAATTGATGAAAGAGGGAAATGAGTGATAAGTAAGGATACTTGGGTGAGACGAGAGTCATAATCAGCAACCACCTTGGGAGGACTCATGATTATATGTCCAATATCTGCTCTTTATATCATAACTACCCAACACAACTGATTTCTATAGAAGCAAAGCCTATCTCTCTCTCTCTCTCTCTCTCTCAAATATCCACATCCTTAGATTTGATTTCTCTCTTTCTCTTGACTCATCATCCCAGTCCCTTCAACTGTCCTACTCCAATTTGACTTCCTCTTATGGTTTGAGAACAAATCGATGTGAAGAGGGGAAATTGTTCAAAGCATATGTTTACAAGTTTTATTGGTTGTAGGGATTTAATTTAATCCTATATTTAAATGAAAAAAAAAAAGTGATAATAGAAGAAAATACTATAAATAAAAATTTTTAAAAAATAATTACTATTTTTAAGAGTTTTCCTTCGTAGTTTCTTTCTCCTCTAATTTTTTTCCATACAAATATATGGTAAGTGAGTGCCACTCTTATTCAACTGTGTACAATATATGTTTAACTATGGGCAAAAAAAATGACTTCCATTTTGATGACTTTTACATATAATTAAAGATAAATTAGACAAAGCATTTTTGTTGTTGTACTTGTTAAGGATGATCACTTGCATAGTTGCATTAAGCCCCTCTAGCCAAATAGCTAAGTACTTTTAACCAATTTTTCCTATAAAAAATGTACCTTTGTATGAATTTATATTATCATGTTGACTTCAAGTTAGGTTTAATTTAGGGCTATAGTATTTTGGGAAAATCCTTTAAAGATCATACCGGATTAAGAAAATGTCAAAAAAAAAAAAAAAATTCTAATGTTAAAACACAAACCAAAATACTTGTTAAGATTTTGTTAGGATGATCACTTGCATATTGCATTAATCCCCTCTAGCCAAAAGTTTTTAATGAGACTTTTTTAACCAATTTTTCCTATAAAAAATGTACCTTTGTATGACATTTTTTTATTCATTGAGACTTTAAAGTTAGGTTTTCCTTAATAATTTTAAGATGATATTTTTTTATGTGCAGATTTTAAATTCTTAGTTTTATGTAAGAATAATCGATTTTTTCCCACTTGAGTTAACCACAATTGTTATAACAAAATTTGAATACTCTTTCCTTTTTATCTTTCTTCAAATCTCTCAAAGTAATGCCAACTAAAAGCTTTCTACGAGAGTGTTGAGAGAAAACACAAATTTGTGTTCCTTCCAACGTGAATACGAACACACCTTAGTTTGCCACTTGTTTGAATTGATTTATGTCAATCAATATTTTCATCCACTTCATGTATAATCACTTTATTTTTATTATGTTTGAAGCAGTTAAATCAAGTTAAACTGAATATTGTAGGGTGTGTCAAATGTTCATATTGGAGATAATTAGCAACGCAAAGGAGAAATTAAATTATTAAGATGTGTTATTTATTCTATATGAAATTTATGGGGAAAAATATGTCATTAGAAAATTATGAATAATGTAGTTTGCAAGAACCAAACATATCCAGCCATTATTAAAGAATACTCCATAAAGTTACATTAAGCGTGACCATTAGAGTTAATAATTTATCTCGAAATTTGATTGCAAGGGCATTGCGTGATCTATGTAGGCAACTTGACCTAATGAAATAAGACTTATTATTATTATTATTATATATAAATTAGTTGTCTAACTCTTATGTTCATTTGTTTTTTTTTTTTTTTTTTTTTTTTTGTCAACACATGTATTGTTTGATTGGAGGCAATCATGGTATAACACTAAATGAGGACACATTGCCCAATGGAGATTAAAACCTTTAGTCACTATGTTATGAGAGACTAGCTCTTTCTATCAGATCTAACCCTATTAATAAACTCTTATATTTAGGATTGATTTTTTTTTTTTTTGGTTCAAAAAATTTTAGGAAAGGGTTGAGTTCACCCACGATCCAAGGGCTTCTCACAAACCTAACCCTATTTAATAAACTCTTCTTGATATTTTTTGGTAAGAGTGTTGAATTGAAGAAGATTGAATTGAAGAAGAACAGTTAGGTAAAATGTACCACTCTGGTCTTTACTATAAATCCATTTTGATCAAAACTTTAGATCCTTATTATAAGTCTAGTTTCAAAGTAATAAATATATGTTTAACAATTTTACTTCTAAATAAATAAAAAGAACTCATTAATATTGACTCTTGAAATCAATAATAAATAAAGATAAAATCGATAATTTAATTCATAATTAATGAGTTAATTAAATCTCATAAATATATGAAAATTAGTTTAAGTTGGATTTATAAATACCACCTATACCACTTCTAAACCATCCCTATCATTACTATGGAAAGCCTATAGGAGTATTTACTAATGGAGGTTAGATGAGTGCCTGAAGGCGTGAGGGAAAAGGCTGGCAAAGTTTGCAACTTCCATTAGTCCACCTTCCGACCCCACATTTTCTTGGTCCTGTACTTGTTTTCATTAATGACGTTAAATTATATTTTAATCCAAAAGTTTAGGCTCTCACTGTTCCATTATATTTTTTTAACTGATTCTTTTAGTGTCTCTATGTAGACATGTAGTGGCTTACTATAATATTAGTAAATCACCTTGTAGAAGGCAAGAAATGTTGTCTTTTTATTTACGTGTTTCACTTCTAAGCTCTGAGTTCAAGTGTTAGTTAATGTAGTATATTTCTTTATTATATCTCTACCACTTTCTATTCCTTTTCTATTCCCTCACTGCTTCAAACTTCCATGAGAGATTCCTCTTACCTTCTCACTTCCCCGTTTCCAGTTCGGTGAAATGCCTACTTCACTCTCTCCATTTTTTTTTTAATACATGTGTCTGTGTATATATATATATATATATATACCCATACTCTATAAATTATAAATTACTATTCCCATCGCATTGACCCCATAATTACATCATGCCGGCTAATCTCATCTAGACTCTTGTTTTCAATCCAAATCATGAGTCAATATCAGTCATTTCTTTAAGTTATCAGTCATTTCACTTAAAAAAAGTGGGGTTGATTCATTAACTACTATTTAGATTATTGGTAAAAACTGATTTTCCAACGTGATTTACGATATACGAAATAAGTTTGTGGGAAGAATTTTATCTCGATTTACGTAAATGTATTTTTCCACCATCTACCTAAACAACCCATAAATCTGTGTTAAACTAATTTTGCTTCTATACAAATTCATCTCACCTCTCTCTTTTTTCTTGATATTCAATATGGGCTACCAATAAATAAGCTAAAATTAAAAACAAAAAAATAGTAATCAATATTTTTCTAGGTAACATCAATAATTTCTTTCAGAAGACACCTTATTTTGGACCAAAGAGAGTTACTTATTTGATTCTATTTATACTGCATTATTAATATGTTTAATCAGAATAAAAAAAATTAAATCTTATTGACTTGTTATTAAAATTTAATAAGTTTCTAACTTCACCCCTATTTAATATATAAACTTTCTTTTTTTTAAAAAAAAAAAAAAGACTACCAGTTTACACAATACTCCTTTCGGTCCTTTTGACAAAAGCTCAAAATTTAAATTATTTTGGCCTTTTTATAAGAGCTTGACAAGAATTATCTGAACATTTAATAAGTTTTTTTTTTCATTTTTATTTTGTCCTTTTTATAAGAGCTTAACAAGAATTATCTGAACATTTAATAAGTTTTTTTTTCATTTTTACCCATTATTAATTATATGTATTACATTAATTAAAATGTTCGTGATACTCATATTTACTTTATTTTTCTCTCTTATTTACCCCTCATAAATAAGGGTTTATTTGGAAAACAAAATTTATTTCAAACATACATATTATTCTTAACTAACTCAACCGCTTTCTTAAAGTGCATAATCCAGTTATTAAGATCTTTATAAATAGGACTAGAAGGAGTAAAAAATGTTGGATAAAAGTATACTCCGTCCATCCCATATTAAAAGCTTCAAATTTGTGAATGAGTATGATCTAAAATATAAGCTTCATTTTATATTTGTTTAAACATTTGTAGTGTTTTTTTTTTTTCAACTTTATCCCTTTATTGACTGTATTTATTGTATTTATTCTCGGTCAATCTTATATCTCTACAAATAAAAGTATAGTTTAAAAAATTACATTTCATTATATACTTATTATTTTAAATTAATTTTAACTACTTTCTTAACCAAACGAAATCAGTTATTTAAAGCTTATAATAAGAGGCGAGGAAGGTACATTCATATAAAAATTTTGATAATGTGACTTGTATATATATATGAAAAAAAAACTCATAGATTCTACAAAATAAATAGGTGCAAAAAGTACTTTGCTTTTTTAAATGTTAGCCTTAGTGCATTTGGGTTAGCTTATTTTTTACTCATTCTAGATTCTACAAAATAAATAGGTTAGTTTATAGTACAATTTTATAAAATTCAATGGTTTGCTTAAATGGAGAAACGAGAAATATTGAGACTCGCTGATAAGAAATATCCGTATCATAGATAAAAATTCAGTACTAGTTATAAAATTATACTACAAACTAACTTAGGTCTTATATTTATGTTGTATTAACAATAATTTTGGGTTTGACGTACGGTCAACCCATTGACCCCAAGTCTTATTTGAGAAAACAGGCAAACAGATCACGTGGGTTATTAATAATTTTTTTTTTACACATGTAATTAATATTCCACTGAATCTTCAACTAGAAGATGCAACGTGGAAATAATTAGTAACGCTTGCTTTGATATCAAGCAGCAAATAATTTTATCCACCATTAAATAGTTAGATGGCAAGTGTAAAGCTTTTTTTTACAAAATTAACTTCCCTTTCTAATTAAATTACCAGCTCACCTCAACTGTCCCAAAAAAAAAAAAAAAAAAAAAAAAAAAAAAAAACATATACCATAGAGAACATTTGACACTTCACATAATTAATCTTAATAAATAAAGAAATACGTTGCTTCAATTACTTAAGATTCTTCTTTTGATAACGTCAATGTTGCGAGTGGTAAATATTAATGTCAGATACAAAAACGTAATTTCCTATTTAGCAGAAAGAATTAAATGAAATTTTACCGTTACTTTGGATAAATGAGACAAATCTGAAACCACAAAACCCAGGATTCAGAGTCCTGAATCTGATAAATCGTAACTTTTTCTATCCCCCAATCAATGGAATTTGTTTTTATCAATCCTGCCCAAAAGGAAGAAGACAAGACCACTTTAAAACGATTATGGTAACTCTAAAAAAATCACACAAGGGCATTACCGTAATTTTATAGTCTCACCCAAGAGGACCTCGATTGTACTCAAATCTAGTCTTATTATAAAATACTAACTATTAACAATTTTTTTGTCTTTATTATAAAACACCAACCGCATCTAATTAACTGATTTATTGGTTTTTTCCCCATTATACCCTTATTTATTGGTCCATTATTTTTTAATTGACTATCATATTCTTAATCCATTCAGTATGTTTCTGTCTTCCCCTATTAAGTTTGTATATTTTCAATCAAATCGGAATGTTTCTCTCTCTTCTCTTATTAAGGATGTATTTCCAATCTAATCAACATGTTTCTCTCCCCCTATTAAAGTAATGGTGCAGGTGAAAATATTTATCAACTGAACACTAATTTAATGATTTAACTGTCATTCCTTGATATAAGAGAAATTACAGTTGGTACCTTATAAAGACCAAATATAGTATTTATAAGTTTAAATTAACTAACTTTCATATATCAAGAAGAGCTAATTAATTCATTGACTATGGGCTAAATTTTCAATTTTACCTTTATATATAATTGGTTTTAAAAATTGAATAAATTATTTTTGTCTATTCTAATTGCTTTAGATAGATATGAAAAAACCGTATTTATTATTGATTTAATGTTTATTTTTACTATAAAAATATTTTTTTTGCTAAATTCATATAAAAATAAATGGATAATACTAATATTTTATCTTTGTTCTCTTAAGACCTACTCACTTGTATATCATGATGAAAAATTTTCCGTAGCAAACATTTAACCCTTTATTATTTTCAGAAATTTTTTTGTCAGAATCAATTTATAAATAGTACGAACAGTAGTAGCAGAAAATTAAAACCATTTATTATGGCCTTTCATTTCATTTCATCTTCTACCTTCTCACTTCTCTCCTTTTCTGTTCACATAATAACATGAGACCTCTGAATGACCAAAACTCATCTTCTTCCCTCCGAAATCTCTAGAGAGAGAGAGATTAAGGCCGTGTTTGGCTTTCGCGGTTTCTGACTCCGTCACAGGCCGAGGTCCGTTTTCTTATGGCGGGCGGATGGGTTAAGTCGTTGCACTGTAAATCAAGAGCCTTTGAAGATGTTTACCACCCAAGTCCCAGGATTCTGATACCCACTTCCGGCTGCAGAAACAGTGTTCAGAGTATTAAAGACGTCGTCGCCGATAACACCTCTAAGCTTAAACCCAGAAACATTCCGAAACCCAAACACGCACTTGAGAAACATCCCAGTTCGAGGTATCCACAGAGAGCGACCAAGCCTGAATCTCCGGTTAACCTTACTGTTGTGAATCGGTCACGTAGTAGTACCTCCACGCGCCCTGCGCGTGCGCCGGAATCGTTCTTTCCTTCGCTGACGGAGCTTCCGGTGGGGCATCCGTCGCGGAATGTGGTTGACATTATCTTTCATAGTAGTTGGGGTTTGAAGGCGTTTTCGGGTCGGATGGAGATGATTTTTAAGGTTCAGAACGGGTCCAAAACGGTGTCTCGGTTTGAGGAGTATCGTGAGTCGGTGAAAGCGAAGGCTCGGGTCGGTTCTGCCGGTCCGGCGGAGGGGAGTAATTGGGAGGAGGAGAATGCACGGTGCGTGGCGGACGGGAATGAGATGATGAGGTTTCATTGCTTGGGTCCGGCTTCAGGTGGTGGACTCTACGATGCCGCCGCTGCCGGAGGTGGAGGTTGTGGGTGGTCGTTTCCTGGGGGAAAGGATCGGCAATCTGCACATTCGCTGGCAGCGGCTCGGCCCATGAGAATGCCGGCGGTGGGAGGGGACGAAAAGCGATGCTGGTGTGCCGGGTCATAGCGGGTCGGGTATCGAAGCAAGCAGGGTTCATGGACTCGTTGTTGGATGGGCGAGTCGGGTACGACTCGGTGAGTGGGGCGAAGGGTGAGTTGTTAGTATTTGACTCGCGGGCCGTTTTGCCCTGTTTTCTCATTATCTATAGATTGTAAAAAAAGGAAAGGAGAAATATTTACCGTTTTTAAATATCTTACCTTGCTATTTTGATTTTTTTTTTTTTTTTGGAAAACAATGGATTTGTATCTACGTGGAGGTCTTCAACCTCTTTTGCTTGGATTTTAAATATCATCAACACATATTTTTTCTTTTAAGTTTCTGGGTTTGGTTATTACTTAGGGAGGAATTTAGGATGATGAATGCTAATTAGATGAGCTTAGTCTCATTTATTTGACTGCTTTTACCTTAATCTTCATGCTTGTATTGGTTTCCGATCTATTAATACGTAAAATTATTTCTGTACGCCTATTTATTTATTTATTTCATAGTGAAATGTATTGACACAAATGCACACCTATTTCAGTTACACTGGAAATTATTCAATAAATGACAACGTCAATGAAAACGTTCATTAAGATCTCTTGATCTTTTTTTTGCTCGAACATTAAGATCTCTTGATCAAGAGGAACAAATTTCTCATGATTACTTTAATAAATAGTGGATCTGTTACTGTTAGTACTTTTTTTTTTTTTTTTTTTTTAGAGCATCCGGTGTCCTAGGGCGGGCCATCTTTCGGGATATTAACAAATCGAGACTAATCCAGATCCCGAGGCAAGGTTGGCCCCTTTCCGGAAGTCTCTACCACCCACGCACGCATTCCCACGCCTCGAACTCAAGACCCATGGTTAAGCTAGAACAACCCTTACCACCACCTAAACGTTTGGTGGTATCTGTTAGTACTTTTAAAGGTGTTTTTTGAGTTCAAAAGCTTGTTTTAGGCTTTTTGATTCGCTTTCAAATCCAACTTACCTAATTTTTTCAAACCAAAAATTAGAAAAGTTTGTTGCTTGCGGGGACTTATAGGAGGCTAATATCATAATCCTATCTTCCTCTTATCTTATTTATAAGCTTCAATTGTTTGAACAAGCTTAGTCTTTTTTTTTTAAAAAAGTTATAATTTGAAGATGTATGAATATATTTTTGGGTTAACTAGAAAGTTTTTGTGGAGGAGCATTGTTACCCTGAAAGTTTTTCTTATCTTAATGTTGGCTTGGAAGTTTCAAAATATACCCATTTTTGTTAAGTTAAGAGTCAACATTAATTTTTTGACGGTCAATGTTAATGTTTTAATAGAATAGGGTAACATTGTTATGTTTTGAAATTTTTGAGGCAACATTAAGACAAAAAAAACTTTCAGGGTAACATTACTCTTAGGCCTATACTTTCAAGGTAGATTTGTTACTTAAGTCTTTTTTTTTTTTTGCTCCTAATTAATTATACTCCATCAATTCCAAAATATAAGAAATCTTTTAAAAGAAATGTTGGTTGCAGATATAAGAGGTAGACATGGAAATTAATAATTTTTTTTTTTTACTTTTACCCATTGAATAGAGAGAGATAATAGATAATAAATATATATTTGAAAATCATATTCTTAATAAGGGTAAAATATGTAATTTTATTAATTTAAAACATATTTAATAACTTAACCAACATTTCTTACTTCATGTTTAGAGCAAAGAAAATACTCCTTAGCATTCTATTTACAAATCATTTACAATATATATTACTGAACCAAGGAAGAACTTAAATTCATTAATTCTTTCTTAAAATTTAATAGGTTTTCAACTTTGTCGTTCTTGGAATCATCCCCATATTTTCCAAATTAGGCTTATACATATAGGAATGTTTTGAATTTTGTCCAAAAAAAGAAGAACGGTTTGGATTTAAAACATCATAATGGGAAATCTACACTCATTGGGGATTTAAATCACTTTAAAAAAAAAAAGTTTAACAATAAGACTTGGGCCAGAAATAAGACAAAGCCCAAAGAGATGGGTTCTTAAATAATGGGATTGTTGATATTACAAGCCCAAAGAAGACAGGCCTGATTAATTTAATTTAACTATGGAACCATCCAAAATAAAAACGACTTCAATTCTGCGTTTAATGATTCCTCAAGCTTCAGGATAATACTCCAACAGCACATACAATGGCTTCCCATTCAATTTCTCACGACCCTGCACACAAAAATTACAACACCATTGATTAAACTAATGAACTCCATCAATACTTATCTAACAAAATAAGAGCAACAAGTCTTATCTTACTAAGTGGAACCGACACTAATCCAACAAATTGTGTCGAACATACCTTCAGTTCTGGTAATTCAATCACACATGCACATTCAACCACTTCTGCTCCCACACGTTCTGCACAACAACCACCATTTCATTAACACATTCATCTGACGATTTGTTCGTCACGGTTGGGATAGAACCCGTTTGGGCTAGCGATAGAAACTGCTTTTTCGACATGATTTACAGTTTATAAGGTAAGTATGTAAAAAGAGTTTTATCTCAATTTACGTAAACGTGTTTTCCAAATGCCAACTCAAATAGACATTCTAATGCATCTCATGTATAAAAATTCAAATATGACAATGAAGCTAACCTAATAAATCCATGGCTGCACATAAAGTTCCACCAGTGGCAATCAAATCATCAACCACCAGAGCTCGGTCGCCGACTTCAACGGCTCCGACATGCATCTCCATACGATCTCTTCCGTACTCCAATGTGTAATCTTGAGATATCACTTTCCCTGCCATCCTCACCACCACACATGTAACTTCCTCTTTGTGTGTTTGGTTTAGTTTAGCTTAAAACAAGCGTTTTTAAGTTTTACAAGCCCCCTCACTTATTTACCTCGTACAACACAAAATCATTTAGAATAAACTTACCAGGCAACTTCTTGGGTTTTCTCATGGGAACAAACTTGGCTCCTATGGCGAGTGCAATGGGAGGACCAAATATAAATCCTCGAGCTTCTATTCCTGCCAAAATTTTTGCCTCTGTTAGGACTTTGGAGAACTATATGATTCATATTCATAATTTATAAATAGTACTAGTGAAATGGCTTTTTTTTGTTTTTTGCTATTCTTGAGGATGTCACATGTACTATTTTGTAATCTATATCAATATATACATATAATATCACCCATTTATGTGTGTGTGTGTGTATACTTGCACGAGAAGATATTTCTGAGTTTGGACCCAAGTATGCATGAAAAAAGAGAATGTTAGGAAAGGAATTCACCTAAAAACCAAATTCTATGGGACTATTAAAGCAAATAATCAGCCATGCCAAAACTATGGATTGGATTTAAGTGTTTGTTTGAAATGGTGATTAAAGGCTTCAAAAATAACTTTTCAATTATGATTTATGGTATACGAAGGAATAGACGAGAAGAATATTGTATCGATTTTTACGTAAATAAACACTTTTGAAATGACGTTTCACACTCTAAAGCAATTTGAGACAGCTTGATATAAATACTTCAACTTATTAATTTGAGCCTGTTTGGATTAACGATGACAAAAATGACTTTTGTAAACTTAAGAAAGGATAAAAGTCAAATTATAAATGCAATTTATATTTATATTGAAAGTGGTAGAATTCCATCTTCACCGTAAAACGTAGGTCTCAGTGACTTCTTCTCAAAAGTGGTTTTTTTTTGCCTAAAAGTCCGTTTGAAAAAATAACAATCAAAACATATCATTTTCCTCTCACTGTGCTTTTTCCCTCTTAGTGTGCTTTTTCAGTCCACACTACCTTCCTAAATAAGCCTTCTGTATTTCTTAATAGTGCCTTTAAGCAAGCAAAACCAAAACTGCCCTTACGTAATTACCTCATACTCTATATGGTCCAAAATAAAATAAAAGAAGTCTTCTTGAAGAAAATTTTAGTTCAAAATATAAAAGGCTAGTAAGGTAATTAAAGATTATTTTTCATTTTTACCCCCTTCAGGAGAGGAGGGACTGACATATATTAAATGCTTATTCGAAAATCATATTTTTTTAAATACCGGTAAAAATAGGTATAGGTTATCCATTTAAGATACATTTAATGACTTAACTAACATCTGTTAATTCTAGTGCATTGGTGAATAAAGTTTTATACTTTGAACTGAGGGAGTACCTAAAAATCACCTCCAAAACTCTGATCCAAACTAAAACACGCCTAGGACAGTAGTATGCAATTACCTAAAAATACCCAACATGTGTAACAGCTAGTACTTATGGTACATAAATCATAACTCCACAAAAAGCAAGCTCGCAGAAAAGATGTAACATATCAATCTGAAACATTTAAAGAAATCCAATAAAGTTACAATCACACTACAACCAACACAACATGAAGCGGGAATAGGTTATTGGCTGCAGCAGGAACAGAGATTTAAATTTGAACAGGTGTGTGATATAAGAGAAGATCAGAAGTCAGAACGAGAAAGAGAAAGGAGAAAAAAAGGAATCAACAACCAACAAGAACAGAGTATAAATGAGGCACTGTAGATGAAGTCACCTCAACAGTGAAATGTGGGACACCAAATATAATGGAGCCGAATGAAACTGGTCCATTTGAAACTTGCACATAGAGAGAGAAGAGAGAGAGAGAGAGGTAGAGAGGGGGGCCCACTTGCAACAAGTTGATATGAGAAGGTGAAATATATAAACTTCAGAAAGCAATCAATGGCACAACCCACTAACCACAACTCATAGTCAAACCAAAAATCAATCTCAAACCCAAAACCTACAGTCACTTCCATTGCTTACTGTCTCTCGCAGGAAAAAAAATCACCCCAACAACACAAAGCTTCAACTTTGTGTTTTTTAAAAAAATTTGTTTCAGGATATTTCTTCTTACAAGCATGGACCCTACCCACCTTCAAGTTTTGATTAGAGTGATGAACCTACCCCTTGAAAAACAAAGAAGAAAGAAACAGAGTATTTAAGTCAAGTTGTAAATTACCTGCAACAACAGAGATGTTCTTGCCTTTATACCGTTCAACGAACAAATCGATTGTGTCCTTGAAGGCTTTTGGATCGAGAAGTAGAGTCGTGATGTCTTGGAACATAATACCTACCATTGCAGATGAAAGCAAGAAAACTGAGAAAACAAATACCTACCATTGCAGATGAAAGCAAGAAAACTGAGAAAACAAAGACATGAAAACCAGGAAAGCGAAAAACAGAGCTCAAGAAGAAGAAAGTTAACAGAAAAACAAAGCAGAAGATAGCAACTAAGTTTTGTACAAGAAACTGGTAAGAATATTGGACCCGTAAACAAATGCAGAAACAGAACAAGAACAAGGAACAAGGAACAAACCAGGTTTGGGGAAGTTAGGGACGACACGAATCTTAGTTCTGATGCCATGGATACGAGGATCCTCATCTCTGTAATCCGACATTATGTGATGGTCAGGGAGAGCAGGGGAGAGAAAAAGGAGGCTCCTTTAGCACAAAGGAGAAGAAGAAATCTGAGGCTGAAAGAAACACAAACACAAAGAAGCGAGATATATAACAAGAAAAGAGAAAGAAGAAGAAATATAATACTATATAAGAAGTGGAGAGAGAGGAAGAAGAAAAGTGACGATATTTATAGCAAAGGAGGAAGGGCACTCTCAGTAGCTCTGGTTCTGGACAAGATCCTGTTACCTTAAGTGGTAGATCTTTAATATTTTCGATAATTAAGAAAGCGAGGTATCCTTTCAAAATAAAAATTAGATATTAAACAAAAGGAGGAATCACGAGGTTTTACTCTTATTAGTGTTGTCGAAAACTAGTATAAAAACCTAAAAACGTATTAGGGTTATATGTGCTGAAAAGCAAATAAAAACTATTATAAGCAGAAACTGGTAGAAACTTATTAAACATATAAAAATTGCACAAAGTTACATTTTTACCGTTTTTACTTTAACAAAAAAAAAGATGAAAAGTTTAAAACCCTATTTCCATCATGTATCTTGGACTCGGGATTATTGGAGAGTGAAGGCTAGATAGTTATATATAGTTTTTAATGTATTTCTATGGTTATAAACATAAGTTTTTTAGTATAAGTTTTTTTTTATTATTTTTTTAATGTGTTATGTAGTTATATGATTTATATCTTTTAAATATGAAGTTGTTAATTGAATTTTGAGTAGTGATTTATGATATTTTTTTTTCATGTGTGTATATATATATATTTTGAGCTTTGATTTTAAATGGTAGAAAGTAAAAACTTTTAAATTTAATGTCATTTTTACGATTTAATGTCATTTTTACGATTTACGTTTCTACTACCTCCTCCTGTGTTTACATAAAAACTTGATTTTGACAACGTTGACTCTTATCTAATCTCCTACCTTCTCCTACCTACGAAATACACTTTTTCGTATAAATTGTCAATATACAAGACATGTATCATCAAATCTATAACAAGAATTAATATCTACAAATTACAAATAATTTATAATGTTGTATATTTCTCACACACACAGAGATATATACACACACACACACGTATATGTATAATATAAATATTTTTTCCATGAGCAAACTGTTGTTTTTTCTTGTTAGATCCAATTCCCATTGATGTTACTGTAGACCTATTTTTTTAATAGATATTGAATTCATAGCAAACAGTGGCAACACAGTTCAACAGCACTTAATTTTCTACATCACTATCCACGTCCTAATTTATGGGTGGAAAATGTTCAAAGATACAAAAGTTTTCTACCATACTATGAGACCACTTAATTAAAGGGAAAATTACTTTTAGATCCCAAAAGACTAAGAAAATATTTAAAAAAAATCCCAAGAGAAATGCAGATGTTAGAAAAGTCCCAAAGAGTTATTAATTTTACAGATGAAGTTGTTAATCCCATAAAATGAGTTGTTAATGGAAATTTGTTGACATATAAATTTCTTTTAGAATATGCTTGACATTTTTTTGGTTGTTTGGAACTTAAAATGAATTTTTCTTCAACTAAATGATCAGTATGATGAGAAATATTCTCTCTGAACCTTTGTCTTAGCACTGAATGTCAATCTCTATGAATCAACTTCCTAGTCTCATCAATGATATCTATGAATGGGTGATTGTAATCACACCCTCAAACAATCAAATTAATAGCCTCTACGCAATCTATGTAAATGATTACATTCTTATAGCCTTTGTTCCAAAATTAGTGAAGATCATTCAAAATGCTCAAAACCTATACAATTGCTAGTGGGACTTGGATGAATTGACAAGTGAAGCCACATATTAAGTGTCCCCCTCTTATCTCTTTTCTTACTTGTGCTTTCTCAAACTCACACTCCTTATAACAATGGTGTATTTGAAACACAATCATATTCCGTCAGTTCCTTTTAATAAAACAATATTTTAATATAGTCTGTTTTTGTTTATAAGACACATTTAAAGGTTTTCTCTGATATCTTCTTAAAATTTCTATTTTACCCTCTTAAAAAAAGGAATGATGGAGGCTTTATTTCGAACCCATTTAGTCATTTGCAGCTTATATATAGGAGTAGAGGAAGTAGGAAGTGTTATATAAATATTTTAACCAACCACATATATCACTACAAGAAAAAAAGGTAAATACCGACCGATTATTAGAAGCGGTTTTACGTACACCGCCTCTAAAACACATTTAGAGGCGGTTTTACCGCGGAATTACAAACCGCCTCAATATTATTAAAAAACGAGGCGGTTATCTTAATCCGCCTCTAAATGGAACATATAGAGGCGATTCTTGAGCGTTTTTGCCCAAAAATATGAATCATTCCGAGGTAACATTTATTATAAACCGCCTCTAATTTACATTTAGAGGCGGTTGGGGAGGCGCAATGGCGACCCACACTCACAAAAAGTTTAGAATATATATATTTAGAACGAATCTTGTTACAACTTGTTTCGATAGTGTCGTTGGTTACATTATCACCCAACACACCTAGAGGTGCCAGTTCGAACCTTCCCTTTTCCTTTTAGATCCCTTTTTCATTTTCGAGGCGGTTCGACCGCTCGAATTATATTTTGAGGCGGTTGTACCGGCGGTTCCTTCAAACCGCCTCGGTTTTTCTCCGACGGTGGTAACTTCGACGTTTTTTCAACCTTTGCTTGTGCAATTAGAGGCGGTTTGAACCACCTCTAAATGCTCCTAAAACCGCCTCCATTTACCAGTTTTCTTGTAGTGTATGTATAAGCCATAACTATAGATAACCATAAATCGGATAGTGTTTTTTTTCCCCCTCCAGATTTGTGTATTACACAAATCTCACCCTATTTATAATTTACAAGTTGCAACCTCATGCTAGAGTTCGTATAATAGTAGCTACCAACTTCAATGGAAAAATAATGATATCCAAGGACTCCAAGCTCTAAGAATGGGAGCACATTGAAGACTTAGTTGTCGTAATTTCCAATTTGTGAGTTATTTTTTAATTAGTATCATTCTTTTGAAAATCTTTCTGACTTAAAAACATGTGCTTTATATGCTTAAATTATAGCCACAATTTTTTTCATCAATAATAAATAGGGCATAAAACACAAAAAACATTAAAATTAGCTATGCATGTTGAAGAAGAGAAGCTCACAAAATGTTGCACGTGGCAAAATGTGAACTAGCGTCGCCAAGCCTCCAACTACTCTTGTTGCACGTTTGGACACGTTTGGGTTAGCTTTAGGGTATGTTTTGTTTGAGGGAAGGGGAGAGGAGGGAGTGAGAGAGAAAGTTGAGAGAGAAATTTTTTTCTCATCTTTTACAAAATTGCCCATAGATAATTTTCAATATTCCTAAAATATACTATTACCAAAAAAGAATATTCCCTCATTAATGGCAAAATAGTTAATGTCCTCTCAAAAGATTTTTTCCCTCTCGTCCCATTCCCTCAAACCAAACATACCTTTAAACAATGAAAAAAAGCCTCTCAAACAGTAAAATAAGCCCAACGGAAGAAGGAAAAAAAAAACTAATCTCGACTATTTGGGATAGTTTCAAGGATTGATGAACTTATTGTAAAAAAAGTGGTTTCGGATAGAAGTCACTTTTTTCAACTTTTGCAGAAAAATGGTAGGGATAGGTGATCCAATAAGTAATGTATTATTAAATATACATTTGTATGCATTCTAATTTATCAATTAGAATATATTTATTTAACTACTTTAGATTTTTGTAATTTTTTTAATAATAATTTAATTCTTTATCAAATTTAAATTTAAATTTTTGTCTTCAATTATCATAATATATACAACTAACACACACACAGTATTCAAAAAGATTCACACTAGTGGAAAAAAGGCTTTTAAGGCCGGACAAAGGGGGTCGTAAGGCCGGATATGCGGCCGGTCTTGTTCCGGCCCGGTATTAAAAGTCTACCATTTAAGACCGGACTCGAACCGGTCTTAAAGAAACTCTTTTAAGACCGGACATTTAAAAACTTAGGTCTTAAAAAGTTGTACTAAATGAAGCCGAAATAATTTTTGTTCGGTCCTAAAGCTCGACTTTTAAGGCCGGTCAAACAATAGGCCGCTCTTAAAAGATCGTAATTATAAGACCGGACAAGACACATACGGTCTTAAAAGACCGACTTTCAAGAGTGGATGATAAATACATCCGGTCTTAAAGATTTTTATTTAAGACCGGACTTCTAAATATACCGGTCTTAAAAGACCAACTTTTAAGACCGGGTTTAATATCAAAACTCAAAAGTGTCGACCTTTAAGACCGGTCATATAATTACATCCGGTCTTAACAAGTGAACATTTAAAACCGGCTTATTATTTCCGGTCTAAATTTTCCCGAATTTTTCCCTATTTGTTCTTCGATTATATATATATATATATATATAAATCCACCACCCAATCCAGCACATAAAAGTCGATATTTTAAGCTACAAACTATGAACAATTATTTGAATAAATTGAATTGGAAAAAGAATACAAATATTATTCACCATGAGCTATTTGGCCCCTTAATTAATGATTACTATGACTACAACACCTAAATTAATTCATACAATAAGATAACTTACTTACAAATACAATAAGTTACAAGTACAACATACATGCGCCCAAAATAATATTCACCATGCCTTCATCGATTCCCCCACCCAACAACGTAACATATCCTCTTATATAACATGCCCATTTGGATCGGATCACATACAAAAATAAAACAAGAACAAAATTCATAGTCGGTGACATTAACTATGAACATAGATAGAAGGAATATAATATATATAGTTAAAGCCTTAATTAAAGTCTTCAAAGAAATCTGCATATGAATATTACCTTATGAATTGACTCTTTTATAAAGTGATATCTTCCCATATCCCTTCTTGATGATCACTTCTTATCTTAGGGTTCATTATCAAGCTTCATCTTCTTCGTTCATGTCCGGTAGACCCCTTGAAAAAGGAGTACTCTCGGGAATACCATAATTTGAATTCATTTCCTCATCAATATCAATGACCCTCTTTCCTTGGAGAGCTACGAGACCACATTTTATTTTCTTGATCGGTGATATAGAACACTTGTTTTGCACAGTGCGCCATAATAAAAGGTTCATCTCCAAAACTTCTACCATTGACATCGACTAATGTAAATCCTAGCCGATCGATCCGAACACCATTATTGACATTGACCCACTTGCATTTGAAAATGGGAAATCTAATTTTCACATAGTCCACCTCCCAAATCTCTTCAATAACCCCATAATATGGCATGATTTGCCAATAAAGGGCTCTTGTCTTTTGAGCTGGAGAAGTGCATAGATTCAGCCTCTAACATAACACCAGCGTTACGGGTAGTGCTCGTATCATCTAGGGACTTCGTGTAAAATGTATAACCATTGATCACATACGAATTCCAACTTATGACATCAACCTCGGGACCATCTGCTAACCATTTGATTGTATCGAAACACATTCCTCTCCCTCGACCTTTTGTTTGAACCGGTTTGCAAAAGTTACTTATGCTCCCTAATCAACCTTTGTTCGGTCATTCGATGATTTTCTTTCCTTACAGTTGCTTTATGTGCGGCTATCTTTGGCTTGAACTTCATCGACGTTATTCAAGATGTACAAGTGGACTAGTGACAATTCATCGGGATCCACACTCTTTACGGAAGCCCCTCGTCTACCCCCATCGACATCTTTGACGTTTTGGAAGCCCAATATGTCTTACTTTGGCCAAATAATCTTGACAAAATTCCATGGCTTCTTCATAAACATATTTCGAACAATCGATGCTTAAAGCCGGTATGCGTTCTTCACGTACCCTTTTAGGAATTTCATAGATCTTTCAATTGGGTACATCCACCGTAAATGGATAGGGCCGCACATCTTTATCTCCCTCACTAGATGAACAATTAGATGAACCATGATGTCAAAAAATGTAGGAACAAAAAGCTTCTCAAGGTGGCACAAGATAAGATATCCTTCATTCTCCAATTCATCCAACTTTTCAATCTCAAAAACTTTACGACAAAGCGCATTGAAGAAGACACAAAGTCTAGTCAAAAGCGACCGAAGATCATATTCGGCGATGCCTCGAATAGCTATTGGGAGTAGGCTTTGTTGCATCAAGACATGACAATCATGAGACTTTTGGCCTACTAATTTCAAGTCCTTCATCGATACAAGCCTCTTAAAATTTGAAGAATACCCGTGGGAACTTTTGTGCCATGTAAACACTCACAAAAACTTCGTTTCTCATCCTTAGACAAAGTATGAGAAGCTAGGGGACAATAAGTTCTCTTCCCATCGGCCTTGGATGTAACTCTTCGCGTATTCCCATTGCTATCGGATCCAATCTTGCCTTCACACCATCCTTGGAACTACCTTGTATGTTGAGAAGCGTCCGACAATACTATCACATACGTTTTTCTCCACATGCATGACATCAATACTTGTGTCTCACATCAAGATTGCGCCAATATGGAAGATCGAAGAATACAGATCTCTTTTTCCATATATTTGTTTCTTTTCTACACTTTGCGGTCTTACCGAATACGACATTGATATTTTTCACCTTTTCATAAACTTGCTCCCCGATCAATGCCACCGGAGCATCTTCATACTCTTGGCCACCAAAAAAGGCTTTCTTCAATCGACGATATGGGTGGCCCCGTCTAAAAATCTCCTATGTCCAAGATAAACCGTCTTTCTTCCATGTTGAAGTTGATGGTAGCGTGTGCCTTCTTCACAAACCGGACATGCTTTATGGCCTTTTACACTATACCACGACAAGTTCCCATATCTTTGGGAAGTCGTTTATAGTACAAAATATCATGGCTCGCATTTTAAACACCTCCTTCTTGAAAGAGTCAAAAACATCAACACCTTCGCCCACAACTCCTTCAAGTCTTCGATCAAGGGCTGAAGGTAAACATCAATGTCATTTCTGGTTGTTTCGGTCCCGAAATCAACATAGACACATGATGTACTTTCGTTTCATGCATAACATTGGAGATAAGTTGTAAATAATCGGTAGTACGGGCCATGAACTATGTATCTTTGCTAAGGCTTCCATATGGATTCATGCCATCCGTGCTAAGGGCAAGCCTAAGGTTCCTAGGTTCTTCGCCGAAGTTCGGAAATAATTGATCGATTTTCTTCCATTGAGAAGAATCGGCCGGATGTCGAAGCTTTCCATCAGAAATCCTCTCATCTGCATGCCACCTCAAATTTTTTGCATCATTTTCATTCGCAAACAACCGCTTGAACCTTGGTATGATTGGAAGATACCACAACACTTTTGCCGGCCCCTTATTTGACTTGTACCTTGGGGTTTCACATTTCGGACAACTCTGCTCCTCTTCAAACTCTTTTCTATACAACACGCAATCATTCGGGCATGCATGGATCTTTTTGTACTCCATCCCCGGTGGACAAAGTATTTTCTTAGCATCATAGTATCGATGCGGCAACACATTATCATCCGGAAGCATGTCCTTAAAAGCCTCAAGCATTTCGAAAAACTCTTGTCGCTCCATCCATGACGTGCCTTCAAGCTTACCAATTTCAATACGGCATTCAACAATTGGTATTTTTTACACCCACGGTATAGAGGGGTCTGCATCACTTGCACATATTACCATATGCATGTGATTGATGAAAAGCCTCTTCTCCTACATCACGGATAATGTCCTCTATGTGATCATCCATATCCGTGTCATTATCATCAAAGGCCACTTCCACATGTTGAGACCCACTTGGTATTTTTTCACCATGCCATACCCATCTTGTATAAGTCTTACAAATTCCTTCACAAATTAAATGTGTGTGTATAACTTCGGGACTTAGTCGCCTCTCATTCAAACATTTTACACAAGGGCAATAAAACTTCCCACCCTCGGCATGGCCATTTTGTTTAGCAAATTTTATAAAGTCCCTCACCCCATTCGATATTCAACACTTGTCCGTTTAGCATTTATCCAAGCTGTGATCCATAGTAGAATTCCTATATATATAGACGGAAAGATTTAACATACATATATATGCTCAAATGTCGGTTATGTCTTTTTTTTTTTTTTTTTTTTTTTTCGGATAAACTTGCTCATTAAATGCGAGAACGAAGAATAACTTTTGGTCATAAATGTATCGCGAGAGAATCCAAGAACCAAAATAAATGCATGACGAGGAAATTAAATGCATCGCGTGAAGGTCTTGTGGACTCACTTTGTTGTATCATATAAATTCAAATGCGTTTGCTTAGTCTTTCTTCTCCCGCCACGACGTTGATGTTGCGGAGACGAGAAAGAGTACCCTAAAAACATTTATTGGTCGGTTGGGTAGGTCTAAAATGCAATTATAATCTTCAAAATACAATATCCATTAACAACACGAAACCCACAAGAACATTTGATCGATTTCGCTCAACCCGGGAAAAACCCGAACGATGAGCGGGAAAATCATAAAGTTATATAACCGAAACACCTCTTACGGCTTGGTCTATAGACGTTTAGCTAAGGAACCAGAAAGTGATTGTCGAGAGGTACAACGCGAACCCGGCGACGAAGTGGCGACGCCAACACGAGTTACACTCTTAGGCGCGACAAGAGAAGTTCGAGAGGGAAATTTAATATTCCGCGATAGAGCGAGACATGTTTTATATTTGGGATTTTATTAAGACCGGACTTTTATAATCCTCTGGACCTAAATTGAGACAATTAAACCGGTTCATTAAAAGAACACGGTTCTATATATACAACTTTTTAAGACCGCCGTTTTATAATAGTCCGGTCCTAAAATTCTTTTTTGATTTACGAAAAAGGATTTGGCGAGCGCGGAATTGAATGAATAAAAATTAAAGGAAAAGCTGGAGTTTCTTTAATTACATATATTACTTGCATATGCACGTACACAAGAAAAAATACAAAACAAAAACAAGCAGAAAATTATCAAAAACAAGAATCGACTAAACATCTCCTAAAGCTTATTATCCTCCAAAGCCTTGGCGATTTCGGCGTGAACGACATTAATTTCCCGCCGGGAGATCGGCAAGTTCTGTCTTCGTTGCATCGGCCACAATGCATCACTAGAGGAAAGAGGAGAGGGGTCGGCGGGAGGCATCTTTGGGGCCAAGCGGTTGGAGAGGGGAGCGGGATGGAGGGGTGTCGCAATCTCTTCATCATCCGAAGAAATAACAATGGGTCCAACGACCCGAGACTCTTCTGTCACAATAGGACGGACTCTCGATGGAGGAGGCGCACCGTATAACGATCGACGGAAGGCACGAGCATCACGACTAAGAGCACCCCTACGAGCGGTTCTCTTGTATCTAACCATGGTTTGAGCGGTTAGGGCGAGAGAGGTATGAGGAGTTAATTAATAGAGGCGAGAGAGCTGTTCTCGGATAGCCACGTACGTAGTTTGGAGTTACGAGGTAGTGAGGAATTAATAAGGAGTTATAGGTACGCGGTAAAAATTCCATTATTTAATATTTTTGCAATTCATTTTATTTTAAGACCGACCTTTTATCATTAACCCGGTACTTATAGGTGTGCGGTATAAAATTCTATTTTTTAATTTTTTAAGACCGATCTTTTATAGTAAGTCCGGTCCTAAAAGTCTTACCGGTACTTACACACCTTGTTCAAATGAATGATGCGAGTCTCTTCGGCTTCCGAGATAAACTTCCCAACTAGGCGTCTCCTCGTATTCGATGAACAATGCGTCTCCTCGTTAAAGCTTCCCGGCGTTTCACATTGTTCGGGACGGGTTCTCTATTTAAACCCGTTATTCTTGTACTTTCTTCACATTCTTCTCCCCCGGGTCCTCGTTTCATCCTCCTCCTCTTCAACCTCGGCCCCCACTCTAATGGCTGCTCCCCCGGTCCTCCGTTTCCTCCTCCTCCTCTTCAACCTCGGCCCACTCCGCCACCGCCTCCTCCAAATCCGACCGTGAAGCGGTTGGTGCGATCAGGTGGCCGCGTCGATCAAATCGATCGACGTTTGGGCCAATTGGTTCAGCTTGCTCATACCATGAACAACAAGCTGAACATGGTACTTCAGGCCAATGACGTGGAGTACGATCCCGCTGAAGACAGCCCCGACGACTCCGACAACTCCGACAACTCCGACGACTCCGACGCCCCCTCCCTTTCCGACTACGAGAGGGATTAGTTTTTTTTTTTTTGCTTTTTTATTTTGCTTTTTTTTTTTTTTTTTTTTTTTTTTTTTTTTTTTGATCGCTGCCCTATAAAAAAATTAGTAAATAAAATATTTTTAATTTTTGTTCTCGTGCGAGTTTAGCCCATTATCTGAACACGGAAAGCAATAAATAAGGCAACTATGAAGGACGGATAATGGCGAGACTAAAAAACCTAAAATAAAAGAACGAAGACTTTAGTTAGTAAATCGACGGTCCTAAAAACACTGCCATTTTTGTCGGCTTTGGTTTCCATATCCGATTGCCTCTTGTCCTTTTCATTATCGTCTTTCTTTTTCCGACAAAAAGGAAACAAACAAAACATTGTCCTCGTGTAAATCCAACAACGAAAATTCGCGAATACGATTAAGAACATACAAAAAAAAGGAGCTTTTACCTTATTCGGACAAGAACAAAAAAAGTGACTATTCGTCTCAAGGTTGGACCTTCGTTGTCGTCGGTTTTACCTCCCCATGTTAGAAACAAAGTGTCCTTTTCATTATCTTCCTTCTTTTTCCGACAAAAAGTCAAAAGACAAAATAAAAGGGACACCGATAATCTTTGCTCTACACATGGAGAGGTAACAACGATGATAATGAAGGACCTAGCTTGAGCGGTCGCTTGAGAACCTCGGTTGTCTTCAAATTTATCCATTTAATTTGTCGAAAAGATGTATTTAAAATTGACTTTTAAGATCGCATAAATAAAAACGTACGGTCCTAAAAGTTAGGCGGGCGACTTTTAAGACCGATCTTCTATAATATGTCCGGACCTAAAAGTTCATGAAGTTTTTTAAGTTTTTAGGAGCGGACACTAGAGAAATATACGGTCCTAAAAGTCTCATACTTTAAGACCAGAAGATTTTGTGGACCTTTAAGACCGGACATGATGTTAATGAACGGTCCTAAAAGTCTCGGATTTCAAACACTAAATTAAATAGCTATATCCACCATCCAATAATACATTAAGAAACCCAAAATGGACACAAGAAAATTGTTCGAAAAATTAACTACATTTATGTATTGAATTTTACATTGCCTATGTATATTTACAAATGAATTGTTCAAAAAAATAAACAAATTTACTGAGAAGATCGATTATTGTTGCTACAGTTATAGTTACAAATGAATTTAGGACATTAATTATTGTCCTTTTTGTGACTCTAAGATCGGACCATACTGAGATATTCACAAAACACATTGCGTATGTGCTCCGGTTCATCATCGGGGAAAGGGAGTTTTGCATTGAAACATACGTAACATCAAAGACGACAAGAATCTGAATTAACTTGCGTGCATATTTCATTTGTAACGATAAAACCGAAACTGAATTAACTTGCATAATATGTAACATCAAATACATTTACCTTTGCGGTTAATTTAGTATCCCCTCACCTTGTAATATCATACATGTGTTTCATGACGTGCGGCCACATAAGTTGGACGCCGTTGGTTGCCGACGGGTCTAAAAAGAACAAGAAATATATATAAGAGCATATATATAGCTCGGTGACCAAGTTCACAAGGCGTGTGCTACAAATTAAATATTGTACCAACCTCGGTTTGTACCATATGGGGTCTTTGTCTGAGAAGCACGCCTTTTCTTTTCTAGTCTTTGGAAGGTCCTCATGGCACTATCATCAAAATCACAAATTTATCAATGATTCACTTAAAATTCACAGCGAGAGATGTCGAGACAAGGGAATCAAAATGACATGCTTACTCGTTGACGGTCGCACCAACGTAGCCAATGGCTCGTGTGAGTGGAGCATAAGAAGATAACTTTATGCTCCTCCATGCACATGACGACCAACGCCGATGGCGGCTGAAAATTCACATCGATAAACTATACTCGGTGATATATATATGTAGCATAATTAAGTGAATTGCGGACAAGATTTTTGATATGTACTGTGGAAGAATGGATAAAAGTACAACTTTCTTTTCACTTCACACACCCTCTTTGATATGTACTCTGTCTCTCCTCCATGGATGTTTGACTTGAATAGACGGGGCACAAGAATCCAAAATCGTTGATCCTGCACCTTTGAACCAATTCATGATGCAAGAACCTACCATAATGACATCGATCGGGAAATATATATATGTATGTATGTCTAAACGATGCATTTAAATGATGTACTCATAGACGAAGATACTTACTTCATAAAAAGTTGAACAAGCGCATCGGTAAGCTCTGTCGAGGAAGCGCGTGGGACTCAACATCAACGGTGTCAACTTGAACGGGCATAGGATGAGGGACACCTACTACTTCATCGACAGGGCCACGATTTATCCTTAAAATATCCACTTTTCATTAGATCGGATATTTTTTCCCTGGGCGCGACCAACTTAGCGATGGGGATAGAGCTTGAGGAGGGGATGGAGCGATGAGGGGATGGAACTTGAGGAGGAGGGGTTGAAGCTTCGGGAGAAGTAGAGACATGTACAAGCTTCACGGCCAAGGGATGAAGGTTCCCTTGACATCACTCACAAGCTTCGGCTCATCGGTTTGGAGAGGAGCTGTGCATCAATGATCACCTTTTCAACGACACTCGACTTCATCATCGGGCATTTGTTGGTGGTGTACGGTTGATCCCAAGTTGTGAACAGTCCCTTTTGCAACCAATAATCGTCCATCATGATGATCGGGATCCTCTACATAAAGGTCACAAGGTTGCTCGACTCTCCATCAATGCAGCTCCCTCTAGTGCTCTGGCGCACGGTTGCGAGTGAGTGTGTGAAGGGAACACTGGTCTCTAGACGATTGCTCAAAAGCGGCCTCGGTGACTCGGTTCCTCCTTCATCGCTCATCTCGGATTGAAACATTGCGATCATTGAAGCTTTATTAGCGGCCGGCGTCTGGTCCATCTCCTCCCGGGTAACCATACTTTGTCTATGGCGTTTGGATGTACCAAAGACTTGCTTTATGCCTACCCGTCCTCCAATCCCCCTTACACGCCCTGGGTGATCCGGTTTTCCGGTCGCAACGGTCAGAACATCATTCCTCCCGTCCGACACAAAAGATCCCTCTCGCTTCTTTGTTTTTAAGATCTTCTGTAAGATACGGATAACGAGAAGCTTAGTAATGAAACATGTTTAGTAACTAAAAAATAACAATAACGATACTTACAATTCTTTCAGCAACTAGACGAGTTTGTTCACTCGTGTAGGCGCCGCTTGGCTTTTGCCGAATATGCAACCACAACTCCTCGCGACGTATTGGAGATGGAGGAGCATGTATCACAGAAGGATTGGATTCTGCTTCATCATCCAATCTCTTAAAACTTGGCGACCATCAAATCTTTTACGGCCTTTTGATATCCGCCGCGAGAAGCCCTATGAGGGCAATCATTCTTTCTACCTATCTCCTGTGCTTGTTCCCTTCTTTTACGTGAATCGGGATAGAAAATATCTATTAATTATGAATTCCAGCCATGCATGTCACTAACGAAATTAGAGAACTTCGCTTCATATGAACGTCAATCAAACAAGGTAGTCAAATTCTTCACTTCATCAAGTTTCAACATTTTATTTAAGGAAGATGTAGAATTGTAGAAGAAATTGGAGCTATGTTTTGTAGTGCTAGCTAGATAGATAGGTTAAGAAACAAAAAGAGAATTATGCTTACGAGAATAATACAAACTTGATCCTTTTTAAGGCATCCAAAATGGATCAAGCGATCCCCATTAGATAGTAACAATTGGGTATATAAAGTTTCCCCTTTTAAGACTATTCGATCATTTCCTCCTTTGCATAAGACAAACCATTACACAATTAATACCTTCTCATCGGTAATTTACCTTTTCGGTTGACATATCGGACATGCATAGACAAAGGCTTACGAGAATAATACAAACTTGATCCTTTTTAAGGCATCCAGGTGGGATCAGCGATCCCCATTAGATGGTAACAATTGGGTATATAAAGTTTCCCCCTTTTAAGACTATTCATTTCCTCCTTTGCAAGACAAACCATTACACAATTAATACCTTCTCATCGGTAATTTACCTTTTCGGGGTTGACATATCGACTTGCATAGACAAAGGCGGGAAATGTATACTTCTATTCACCCACCGAACTATTATATAACTAACGGGATTATATGAACACAATAACATTCACATATCCGCACAGTTAATAAGCAAACAAAAGGGAAAACAAAACTAAATATATACTCACGAGCTTCGGGGAGTGGTCCGCGAGAAGAACAAATTGTCGCCAAATTCGTTCATCAATAAATGTGTAAACTTCCCAAGGATGTTTGGCGGCGGAACATCGGAGAAAATATACGTGTTAGCGAGAAAGGTCTTAAACTTCCTCCACCGATCAGCACAATAAGACAATGTCTTGTCTTTCAACTTCGACTTGATCGGGGACAGTGTATGTAACCCGGATAGTCTCCCAAATAGGATCCTTTACATTCTTATAGTCCACACTTTTCCACTCATCTATCAAGATGCTAACCTTGCTTTGCGTGCTAGACAGTAACAAAACTATTATATTTGCTTTTATTAGGACCGACGGTTCCAACCTTGCATCAAACTGAATCTCGAGCTTTGACCCGGAAGTCCGACTTAGGGTCACTTCCATCATTCGTGTGCCTTTTCTACCACGGCGTGCGGGGCGATTACGAGCCTCATTGTGAGATGAAGAGGGTTCGTTCTCACTCACACCCGTCACACCGGAAGCGGCGTTGCGGAACACGAATAGATTCGTTTTCACCGTCCATTTTCGAGACGGGAAGAGAGGAATGCCGAGCAAATGAGAGAGTAACGGGGCTGATGGTACGTGGGCGAGGAAGAGAGGTAATGCAACGGGAAGGGTTTCGGAACGCGAACGAGGTTCTCCACGAGTAACAAAAGCTTTCGCGAAAGAAATGTATAACTTGCTTGGATTTTTAAGACCGGATGAAAAAGAGACGGTCTTAATATTTACATTAATCTCGGTCATATTAAACGTCCGATCTTAAAAGTTTAACCTTTAAGACCGTTCCTTTTAAAACGCCGGTCTTAATATTAATGAACTTTTTCGTACCGCAAGTATCATATGTCCGGTCTTGAAAGAAAACTTTTAAGACCGTCTTTTTGGTAAGTTCGGTCTTACAACTTTGGACTTTTTATATTTAAATTTTTCCTTATTATGTTTTACCGCGAAAAATATAAGTACGGCTATATGAGATATATTTAGAAAGTAATTGAAATTTCAGTTCAATTTTTAAGACCGTGGTATTTTAGTCGGTCTCAATAATGATTTTAAGAGCGGTGAAAAATTGGTCCGGTGCAAGAAGTTCTTTATATTTACGGAACTGCGCCACCGGTCATTCCTTTAAGACCGGGTGTCCGTTGTCCGCTCTAAATGAGGCGGTCTTAAAGCCTTTTTTGCACTAGTGTCATGTCATTTATAGTTATTTTTCATTTTAAATGACTTTTATTCCAACATTATTCTAAACAAAAGCCCATTTGGAAAATAGTCATTTCTTCATCGCTATCTCAAACATAAATTACATCTACAATATGACCTTTTTTATCATATTTTCAGTTTGTAAAAAGCTCATCTGGAAAAAAAAAAATTTATTTCTACCATCGCTATCCCAAAGCGGCACAATGGTCTAGTTGGTTCAATGGTCTAGTTGGTTCTTATAGCCTAATGATCGACAATTAGTTTGTTCCTTAAGTTTTTTATAGATGTGAGATCGTAAGTTTGAATTTATTAAATGGATGGAATAATAAGTATGTGAATTATGAAGAGAAAAAAAGTCAAGCCATCATAGGAACAAGTGGCGAAATAAAATAGGAGAATGGAAATAGGTTATAATTTCTAATTGTGTCTTGTCATAATTTTTTGGGGAGAATTATTTAGATTTTAAGAAAGAAATATGATTATTAGGGAGCCGCAATACCAAAGTAACAATGTGAACATGTTGCCGTTTACTATCCCGAATCTTTTGATTATATGATGCTAAGTTGTTATGAGACGAGTCCCATTATATATTTATATATTTATTAGGTATTTATACATCTAATTAGAGGTATAAGTATATTTTTTTAAATTCTTTTATATATTGTATTTATTCATATTTAAATTATATACTACTCTCTGAAATGTTTTTTACATTCAATATCTCAAATTAATTAATTTTTAATTTTGCATTTATCTGTAACACCGGTATTATGAAAATTAATTTATTTGAGATACTTACAAAAAAAACATCTCAAAAAGTAAGATATAATTTAAATATAAATAAATATAATATATAAAAAAATTAAAAAAAAAATACTTATACCTCTAATTAGAAGTATAAATATCTAATAAGCATATAAATATAAGCATATAATGTGGACTCGTTATGAGACGACTTTTTCTTTTCTGCCCTATAATTTATCATTATATGTTGTTTAGCTATCATAGAATTTGTCATTTTTTCTTAAGACCTGATAATAATTCTCGTATTTTCTGTGGCAAGTCTTATCATAACTTTTATTATACAATAGATATGTTTGCATGAATTATTATAAAAGAATATAAAACGTGTTGTAATTGCAAGTTATTTAATCGTTGTGATTTTTTTTTAAATAATTGCAGTCTTTTGGGGTCTCACGGTAATACTCTCTCTCTCTCTCTCTCTCTCTCTCTCTCTCTCTCTCTCTCTCATTCTCCCTCTCTCTTCTTGATTGATGAATGAGAATATGAGATAGATATAAATCTGCGATAGATATGGTTGGGAGGGTGGCTAGGCAGAGCACATGGATGGATGGAAGGCAGGGTGGAGAATGAGTGTGGCTCATTTGGGGGTGTTGCTTTCAAATCTCTACACAGTAATACTCTTGTGCGTTAACTATGTCTCCCAACATGCTCTCTTACCTTTTTTAATTTATTTTATTATTATCCGGTATAAACTATAAAGTCATCAGGCTTTTCATTTTTTTGAAAAAAAAAAAAAAATATAATTTGCACTGACAAACAATGACAGTTCCTATATTTAATTAGGACCGGATTATGGACAATGTAGTATTCTAAATATTATAATTACTTTACTATATTTTAACTATTAGAAAAAATACTTTGAATTTGTATTTCTTCAAGAAGTGATTAAAATTGCATTCTATGCTTTTCTTGTGCCTTCCCTCAAGTATGCTTCATTATTCGACTCTTACTATGAAATCTAGATAATTAATTTATAAAAATTAAAGAAATTATTATTCTTTTTCAGAAAATTAAAAAAAAATTAGTTAGGTTTGTTATTTATTAAAAAATGTGTGTTAATTTTTTCTAAAATACATTCTTTAATAATCATTTGCATTTGAACTACTCTTAACAAAAACACTCTTTCTTTGTACATTTATAGAGATATTGATAACAAATTTTAAATATAAGAGATAAATAAATTGATATATTATATTTATGATCAAAGTAAACGCTTAACAACATTTTATATGTTATAAACTATAAGTAACTTTTTTATATTTTATATTTCGTAAAACATGAAGACTGCAATTTGCAGAGGAATCCTTGGCTGTTGATTTTGACCAAGCAACTATTTTTTATGGGCAAAGAGGAGTGAACTCATACAACAACAGGCCATCGGAGGTAAACATAGTCGAAATCCGGCAATTTCTCCCCACCTCTTGTCCGTGAGTTAAACGCGGATTAGACACCTTTTATTGAGATCATTTCATGAAAGTTCAAATATCATTTAGGATTAAAAAAAGTTGAATGGAAAATGCCATCATTTTCTTAATTGTGAGATCTTGGCATTGAAGAACACATTGCATATTTTGAATTTCATAAACGGAATTCTTAAATTAGTTTTAATGCTATTTGCTAGCTCTTAGAGTGAAAACTGGACACTGGTCTTTCCAGGCGTGTAAACTGATTTCATGAACATTTTTTATTTCTTTTAATACTGTGTATTCATGGCCTTCAGACATCCTTATTTCCTAGCATTCGAAACCGATGGTGTTATGGCTCCCAACGTTTTTAATGACATTAAGAGGCTGCCCTACATTTGCATATGTGAAGCCTATATAGGGCAGTATCTGCAAGAGGTTCAGATACATGGCTCTTGAATTTTGGAGCACCCTTCTTGCTCCTCTTGATATTATTTTGCGTACTGAGTTTTATTATCTTCCGTATTTCTGTACACCCTGTTTTTGCATGAAGAATTTATTTAATTTTGGGGAGTGCTACCGGTAGTTACATAACAGCTCTTAAAGAGAATGTCCTTGGGCACGACTCAAACTATATATTTTTGTTTCTTCTGCAAGCGTTAGGAACACTTCTAACTATGTGACCAAAATTAAAGAGGAATAGTTGAATCATTGAATAGTATATATAAAAGTAAATGAAAGTTTACCTCTATTTAAAAGTATAAATTTAAAGATATTAAAAAAGTTGTAAATAGGGGTGATTTAAAAAACTCATGAATACTTTACCTTTCCATGCAAAGTGATTAATAGATAGAATCATTCTAAAACGTGACTAACATATAAGACAGGAAAGAATATTTGTCTAATAAAAAAATCTCTTGGATATTCCGAATTCATTACTTTCCAAGGACTATATTAAACAAAACACAAAAGATAGCATTCTCTTTAACAGAGCCTAGATAGGCTAAGAAAAGCTGTTTATTTCACTAATGAGTAATGACTAAACAATAAAAAGAAGATAGAAAGAAACTGCGCAGAAAAAAGACCCTCAGATTCTGCACATAACATATTCCATTTAGTATTATAAATATTTTTAATTTGTCTTCAAAAGATTGGAGAATCTGCACTCAATCTCCGATGGCAATAGCAATTTGCTTACTTTCATGTACGTGAGATTGTGTGGTAAAATTTACGGCATATATATTATTTATAAATTGATGTTCCATAATATGTTTTTTAAAAAATTGAATTTAATTAGTATAATCTCAACTCGTGTTAAGATATATGTGCTATGCAGCCAACCAAGTAACGACATTTCCATTCATCATCAGGTTTTTCAATAGTTAAAGTCATCGAGACTTGTGTGTTATATATTTCATAAATTTTATTATTTTATTCACAGCATGTTTTTATTATCTTCTCAGAGAGGAAGTAATGAAATAAAATACGCTTTTAGCTTAACATATATCTATTTATTTTATTATAATTTTAGGGCTTAGGGTTTGCATGTATATTCTTCAAAAGATGTGAGGATCTGCCCTTTATCCCCCTCTTAGGAATTTGCAATTTGCTTTCTTTTACGGGGAATGCGCCCTTATTAGCTAGGGCTCCCTTGTCCTAACATCTATATTTGATTCTCTAACCCATCTTTTCCTCTTTAGTCATAAAATAATAGTAAACATGTTTCCAAGACTCTCTCTCACGACTCTCTCTTGCCCCGCTCTCACTTGACTTCCAACATTAGGGTTTTCCTCTTGCTGGCAACATCCTTGTAGCCGGCGAGTACCATCTTGAGCCACAGTCTCGATAGAGTAGCATATCGGAGCTCAAAGAGCCAAAAGAAGGTAGCGCAAGAGAATGTTGGAGCCGCAATTCTTAGATCGGCATAGAGACGCTCAGCGGAAAGCCTCCATCTTCATCATCGCTGCCCTCCTATGTTTTTCGTCTTCACGATCACTCTAGCCGTGGCAACCCTTTGATCTTTGTATGCGATTGCGATCCTCTCTCGCCTCTGGGGCGAGCTTTTCCTCTCCCTCTCTAGATCTTTCTTGTGGTGGTGAGAGTCTTCTTCCTCACCGTGCGAGCTATTCTAACGGTGTCTCCCTCCTTAGCGCTCTTCATCGGCAAAGGGGATGTCCGTCTTTTTCAAAGTTTTTTGTTTTTTTTTTTTTTTTTGTGTTTTTGGGTTTTTGTGGTGGTATTTTCTGTTGTGTCTCGAATTCATGTTTTTAGGGGAAGGGTCGTATTAATGGTCTTTGCTGCTATATGCTTTACCTCTCAAATGACCATTATTTGGATTGTTCGATGGTGGCGAATCCAAAACGCTAATGTTAGCCCTAGTTTGTTCGGTAGGTGGTCGATGTCTCCAGATATGCTTAATTGGAGGAGGAGGGAGGAGTATTCTTCAGGACATTATTTTTCTTCTTTCTTCTGAGGTTGGGTTTTCTTTATTTCTTACCCCAAATCAAGGTAATTATGTAGCTGATCAATTTGCAGCTTATGTTTATAAGGAGGTTTTTAGTCCATAAAAAGGACAAATAAGAGTTGATTGGTTGACATTTTGATCCCTCTCAAATTTTTAAAATGTCCTTTTTAGTCCCTTAAAAAGAACGAATAAGGGTTAAATTTTTTTATAAGGGACCAAAATGGGGTCTATGTTTTTTGTCAGGGACCAGAAAGAGTATTTACTCATATTTTTATTATACATTTGGCTCCCCCAAATATTTTTTAATTAATTAATGAGTATACATTTTACTCCCCAAATATATATTTTTTAATTAGTTAATAAGTATACACTTGGCCCCCAAATATTTCTTTCAAGATTCGCTACTGGTATATAAGAAAGTAATTCCATTGATAAATAAAAGAAGGGTTAAGGGGCAAAAATATACGTGTTTTTTTTTCGGATGAATGCCCAACACCAAGTGCTTTTTTTTAGGTGCAAAAGTGACTACGTGGTTACAAATTAGGTCCAAAAATACCATTTGATCGTCAAGTTTGACTTTTTTTGCTGACTGGGCGATAACGTGGCTTTTAAGGTGTAAAAATACACATGTGGTTTGTCTAAAAGAGCGCCCAACACTAAGTATTTTTTTAGGTGCAAAGATATCATTTAACTGTTAAGTTTGATTTTATTTTATATGGAAAATATAGTACCAAATCGAGACTCGAAATATAGGATTTTTAAAAAATATTTCAAGATGTTGACTGACACTGAAAAAATACTTCATAATCTTGAAAAGATATTTCAAGATACTGACTAGTATTAAAAAAATACATCAAGATACTAATAGGTACTGACAAGATACTTAGGATACTGACTAGTACTGAAAAAATACTTCATAATTTTGAAAAATCATTTTAGGATCTTGAAAAGGTATTCTAGGGTACTGACTGGTACTAATAAAAATACTTCAAGATACTTTTAAGTATTAAAAAGATACTTTAGGGTATTTGCTTTGGTACTAAAAAAATAGTTTAGGATATTGAATGGTACTAAAAAAATACTTTAGGATACCGAAAAATACTTTATGATCTTAAAAGAATATTTCGGGGTTTTGAATGTACTAAAATAATACTTGAGGTTATTGAAAAGATACTTCATGTTCTTGAAAATTATTTTAGATCTTGAAAAAATATTTCATGGTACTTACTGGTACTAAAAAATATTTCAAAATACTGATTGATGCTAAAAAGATAAAAAAAGACAAACTAGTGGTCAAATTGTATTTTTGCATATAAAAAAAAAAAAAAGCATTTGGTGTTGACGCTTTTTTGGCTAAACCACATGTGTATTTGTGCACCTTGAAAGCCACGTTATCATCTTGTCAACAAAAAAATCAAATTTAACAGTCAAACAATATTTTTGCACCTAATTTATAACCACATAGTCAGGGGCAGAGCTTGGGACAAAAATTTAGAGGGGCTAAATGTATACTTATTAACTAATTAAAATATTTTATGATTATATAACATTTTTTATGAAGTTAGGGCAAAATTTTGGTGGCCAAATGTATATGCATTAACTATATAAAATTTTATATTACATTATATTAATTTTTTTAAAAAAATTCTAAACAATTTTTTTTGGGGGCATGTATCAATGAAGCTCCGTCTCGCACGTATTTACTTTTATACCTAAAAAAAGTACTTGGTGTTGGATACTCCTTTAAAAAAATACATGTATATTTTTATCCATTAACCCTAAAAAAAAAAATACACCATCTTATACTATCGTTTGTTAAAAAGATATTAAATTAAATTAATTAATTAATAGGTTTTATAATTTATAGAATAAGTATATGAAGAGAGTTTTGTCACAAGTTTACGCTAAAAAAAACTTTTAAAACCTTTTCGGTGTATTGCAAGGATCCGGATTCTCTCATAATTGGTTCCCTCAATATCTCTTAGTATATTTGCATCTGAGTCATCCAAAAGTTGATCTAAGGGTCTCAGAATCATTAATGTCAAAAAACCGCGTGCGGTAAAAAGGTACCAAGCGCGGTTTTTATAAAAATTTTAAAAATCTCTCTAACTGTTAAATTCATTTTTAGATGACTTAGATCTTACTTCTGAGAGATACTAAGACACTGCTTCTGAGAAAATCCGCTTCGTATTCCAAACATGCAAGTCGAGGCCTTAGGGGGCATATTCTTTAGCATCTATTTGCACGTCGTTTCAAGTGCTTTTCACATTCAAGTGCCTTTCACAGTGTTAACTTTTGTGTGTGCTTTCTGATGGTGAAAAGATTGTTGCTTCCTTCTTCATCCATAGATTAATATTATACGGTCAAACAAAGCAATTAAGTGTTGCCTGTCTCTTCAAAAGAATTACTCGTGGTTCAATTTTGAAGTGACCTTCTTTTTCTTTTTTCCATATTTGAAGCATTATCACCCTCATATTCATTCATTTGCTTTCTTCATTTATATCATTCTCATAGGATCCTCTTTCATAGCTATAATTAAATATATAGTGGTCAAACTTAAAAAAATTAACCACCAATCTACATATAACCTATATGACATTTTATATATAATTTTAAACTACGTCGAAAAAGATTTTGTGATATACTATTTGGTTTGTAAATATATAATGTCATGATGAGAGATAATTAGCTTATGTAGCTTGCATGACTTTTTATACATGTGGGGTAATATTTTGAGTTTTTTTCTCACTTCAAAATAGGTGAGTTCTATTAAATACTCCTTCCCTTACTAATTTAAATATAGAAGCTCGTTGATGGAGTCATTTTAATACAGTCTTAATGGCAAAAAAATAAAAATAAAAATTCAGTTTTAAATATAAGATCTCAATCTATTTTATCTTATAAGTTTATAACTTTTTTTCTAAATTATCCCTATTTTCACACATATTAAAGAACAATTTCTATTAATGAGCTAGTTTTCTATACAAATTAAATAACTAGATGAGTTATTTTAGGAAAACTAACGTTAAATGACTTAATTAATTATATTCGATATTTTTAAATTAGGTATCTAGCTCTTAATTTTAAAAGTGATCAAGAAAGCATGCATTTTGTTGTCTTCCGGTGCATGGAAGGTATCGATTCAAACCAATTGTAGGATAGTGAATATAGACCAACTTAAGTTCAAACAAGTTATAGGGAGAAGCTTTTATAACTCAGCATAGTTGGAGGTTGGATTTGCAACTCTTGTGCATGTAAGAAGCCTAATTTAAAGAAGTTTATCTTTTATTTTTAATACTATGACAAAGATTAGTTTTGACTATTAATAGTATTATAACCTTGTGACATAAATATTTTCCTGTAAGTGGAAGGTCAGAACAAGTTTGATTTCATATGCATCCTCGAACTGACTATTAGTGTTTGCTTCTCTCATTTATACCTAGTGTTTTGAGAAAGAGCGAATATACTAAACAGTTGAGTGAAATGTATTCCATCCCCTTTTAAATAAGGTTGAAGGTTTAAACATTATAAATAAAAGAATCAAATGTATAATTATTCTTAAGTGAACCTAATAAGGCTTGAGGCCATGTAGCCCCAATGACACCAAACTTTTTCATGAAGTCTTTTTTTATTAGATTAAAGGCATTTCTAAGTCAATTTGGATGTGATGCTAATCACATTCGAGGTTTAGAGCGTGAAGAGTTTTTTTCTCTCTTAATAAGTGAGGTTTCTAGAATTTAAAAATGAGTTTTTCTTATCTGGAGATGTCTCTTACCATTCCAATCAATAACTTATTGGTATCTTAATATTTTTAAATGTGAGGTTGTGAGTTAGAACACTGTGAGTTGATGAGTATAACAAGCAATGTTTTAAAATCCGGACCGGACTGGAAACCAATGAACTTGTTTGGTCCGATCCAGGCATCAATGTGGTTGAATACTTTTTTAAAAAATCTGTATTGTTTTTAAGATTTTCTTGAAAATTTTATATTAATTACCCTAAAATCCTCAATTTCTCAGTGGTTTAGCCCTGGGTTAGTTCTGGTTTAACTCTGATCTGACCCATTGACTCTTGACCTAAAACCCTAACTGGTTTAGTGACCGATGTGAGTTTCAAAACCCTAATATCAAATGAGTTATGACAATATATATATATATATATATATATATAGATAGATAGATAGATAGATAGAAGATAAGGCTGGAAAAGTGAGGAGAGGAGGAGATCTTGGAGAATCAACAAGTGGGAGTAAAAGACAGAGAGTGCAACACAATACAGCGAGACACATCAATCTCTTGTTTTGTTTTTATACGCAAGTCATGCACGGGTTCTGCACCTCCCCTACTCAGAATATTGCTGATAGTGACCATCACAACGATGAAATCCTTTTAACTTTTTCTTTTTTTACTCTCCACAAACAAAACAACCAAATATATGAGTCGCACAACAAGCCAAAACCTTGGTGGGGTTCATGTTATTGTCCTTAACAAACAAATGGGTGCCCATTGTGTAGTAAGTATTGTTCATAGCGAGTAGATTAATGAATCAAATTAGTCGGTTACCACTATATCATGCAATGTTGACATGCCTTGCAATATAAATATATAAAGCATGAATATATATAAGACAAGATCATATATTCATTATGGTTGTCTTACATATATAAGCATGCAATAATGTTGGTTTCATAAAAAGAGGAGAGAAAAATCCTATTTTTAAATATTTAGTTGGTGTGTATTTGGTACAAATTATCATCTGTCCTAACCCATTGAATGTTCTTTTATAATAGGGTTAAGGCGTACTATTTTGATGAATTTTAAGTTTTTTTTTTTTTTGGTTGACTGAAATAAAATCAGACTGAAATTTTCCCTAGGCCCCCCAACCCCAAACACACGCATATATATTATTAAGCCCAATTTTATATAATGGATGAGACTTTAGCACATGAAGTTTAGTCTACTTAATATATATATATATATATAAGCAATTTTATCTAGAAATTCACTGTAGAGACGCTTAATATTTTTTTTTTTTTTTCTGAGATGAAAACAATTGTGCCTCTAGAAATGGTAGACCTAATGCCCAGTAATGCCACCCACAGTGTTTGGACGGGGTTCTCATGTTCGAGTCCGATTGACATTTTTTGTATGTATTTAAGTTGTATTAAATAAAAAAAGCTTTTAAGACCAGAACAAAAAGAGTCGCACAACAAGCCAAAACCTTGGTGGGGTTCATGTTATTGTCCTTAACAAAAAAATGGGTGCCCATTGTGTAGTAAGTATTGTTCATAGTGAGTAGATTAATGAATCAAATTAGTCGGTTACCACTATATCATGCAATGTTGACATGCCTTGCAATATATATATATATATATATATAGCATGAATATATATAAGACAAGATCTTATATTCATTATGGTTGTCTTACATATATAAGCATGCAATAATGTTGGTTTCATAAAAAGAGGAGAGAAAAATCCTATTTTTAAATATTTAGTTGGTGTGTATTTGGTACAATGTTGATTATCGAAGCAAACATCTGTCCTAACCCATTGAATGTTCTTTTATAATAGGGTTAAGGCATAATATTTTCATGAATTTTAAGTTTTTTTTTTTTTTTTTTTTTTTGGTTGACTGAAATAAAATCTGACTGAAATTTTTCCTAGGCCCCCCCCCCCCCCCCCCACCCCAAACACACACATATATTATTAAGCCCAATTTTATATAATGGATGAGACTTTAGCACATGAAGTTTAGTCTACTTAATATATATATATATAAGCAATTTTATCTAGAAATTCACTGTAGAGAGGCTTAATATTCTTTTTTTTTTTTTTTTTTTTTTTTTGTGAGATGAAAACAATTGTGCCTCTAGACATGGTAGACCTAATGCCCAGTAATGCCACCCACAGTGTTTGGACGGGGTTCTCATGTTCGAGTCGGCATTGACATTTTTTGTGTGTATTCACTAGTGCAAAAAAGGCTTTTAAGACCAGACAAAAGAGGGGTCGTAAGACCAGACATGCGACCAAGTCTTGTTCCACCGGTATTAAAAGTCGACCATTTAAGATCGGACTCGAACCGGTCTTAAAGAAACTATTTTAAGACCGGACATTTAAAAACGTCGGTCTTAAAAAGTTGTACTAAATAAAGCCGAAATATTTTTTGTTCGGTCCTAAAGCTCAACTTGTAAGACCGGCCAAAAAATAGGCCGCTCTTAAAAGATCGTAATTATAAGACCGGACAGACACATACGGTCGAAAAATAGTAGCTTCTAAGACCAGGCGACTAATTATACACGGTCTTAAAAGACCGACTTTCAAGAGTGGATGATAAATACATCCGGTCTTAAAGATTTTGATTTAAGACCGGGCGTTAAATATACCGGTCTTAAAAGAACAACTTTTAAGACCGGGTCTAATATCAAAACTCAAAAGTTATCCTGACCTTTAAGACCGGTCATATAATTACATCCGGTTTTAACAAGTGAACATTTAAGACCGGCTTATTATTTCCGGCCTAAATTTTCCCGAATTTTTCCCCGCTCTTGTTCTTCCCGATTATATATATACACAAATCCACCACCCAATCCAAGACATAAAAGTCGATACTTTAAGCTACAAGCTATGAACAATTATTTGAATAAATTGAATTGGAAAAAGAATACAAATATTATTCACCATGAACTATTTGGCCTCTTAATTAATGATTACTATGACTACAACACCTAAATTAATTCATACAATAAGATAACTTTCTTACAAATACAATAAGTTACAAGTACAACATACATGCGCCCAAAATAATATTCACCATGCCTTCATCTCGATTCCCCCACCCAACAACGTAACATCCTCTTATATAACATGCCCCTTTGGATCGGATCCCGCCACAAAAATAAAACAAGAACAAAATTCATAGTCGGTGACATTAACTATGAACATAGATAGAAGGAATATAATATATATAGTTAAAGCCTTAAAGTCTTCAAAGAAATCTGCATATGAATATTACCTTATGAATTGACTCTTTTATAAAGTGATATCTTCCCATATCCCTTCTTGATGATCACTTCTTATGCCGGGTTCATTATCCGCTTCATCTTCTTCGTTCATGTCCTAGACCCCTTGAAAAAGGAGTACTCTCGGGAATACCATAATTTGAATTCATTTCCTCATCAATATCAATGACCCTCTTTCCTTGGAGAGCTACGGACCACATTTTATTTTCTTGATCGGTGATATAGAACACTTGTTTTGCACAGTGTCGCCATAATAAAAGGTTCATCTCCAAAACTTCTACCATTGACATCGACTAATGTAAATCCTAGCCGATCGATCCGAACACCATTATTGACATTAACCCACTTGCATTTGAAAATGGGAAATCTAATTTTCACATAGTCCACCTCCCAAATCTCTTCAATAACCCCATAATATGACATGACCAATAAAGGGCTCTTGTCTTTCGAACCGGAGAAGTGCATAGATTCAGCCTCTAACATAACACCACTGTTCTAGACTGTGCTCGTATCATCTAGGGACTTCGTGTAAAATGTATAACCATTGATCACATACGAATTCCAACTTATGACATCAACCTCGGGACCACACCTAACCATTTGATTGTATTAGAAACACATTCCTCTCCCTCGACCTTTTGTTTGAACCAGTTTGCAAAAGTTCTGTTATGCTCCCTAATCAACCTTTGTTATGTCTTTTGTTTTCCTTTTTTTTTTCCGGATAAACTTGCTCATTAAATGCAGAACGAAGAATCACTTTTGGTCATAAATGTATCGCAGTGAATCCAAGAACCAAAATAAATGCATGACGAGGAAATTAAATGCATCGCGTGAAGGTCTTGTGGACTCACCGTATCATATAAATTCAAATGCGTTTGCTTAGTCTTTCTTCTCCCGCCACGAACGTTGATGTTGCGGACGAAGAGTAACCTAAAAACATTTATTAGTCGTTGGGTAGGTCTAAAGTGCAATTATAATCTTCAAAATACAATATCCATTAACAACACGAAAACCCACAAGAACATTTGATCGATTTCGCTCAACCCGGAAAACCCGAACGATGAGCGGGAAAATCATAAAGTTATATAACCGAAACACCTCTTTACTGACTTGCTCATACCATGAACAACAAGCTGAACATGGTACTTCACGCCAATGACGTGAACTACGATCCCGCCGAAGACGACTCGCGCCCCTCCCTCCGACTACGAGAGGGATTAGTTTTTTTTTTGTTGCTTTTTTATTTTGATTTTTTTTGTGATCGCGCCCCTATAGGGCAAAAAAAAAAAATAGTAAATAAAATATTTTTAAATTTTGTTCTCGTGCGAGTTTAGTACTTTATCCCATTATCTCGAACACAGGAAAGCAATAAACAAGGCAACTATGAAGGACGAGATAATGGCGAGACTAAAAAACCTAAAATAAAAGAACGAAGACTTTAGTTAGTAAATCGACGGTCCTAAAAACACCGCCATTTTTGTCGGCTTTGGTTTCCATATCCGATTGCCTCTTGTCCTTTTCATTATCGTCTTTCTTTTTCCGATAAAAAGGAAACAAACAAAACATTGTCCTCGTGTAAATCCAACAACGAAATTCGCGAGAATACGGTTAAGAACATACAAAAAAAGGAGCTTTTACCTTATTCGGATAAGAACAAACAAAGTGACTATTCTTCTCAAGGTTGGACCTTCGTTGTCGTCGGTTTTACCTCCCCATGTTAGAAACAAAGTGTCCTTTTCATTATCTTCCTTCTTTTTCCGACAAAAAGACAAAAGACAAAATAAAAGGGACACCGATAATCTTTCTACACATGGAGAGGTAAAAACGATGATAATGAAGGACCTAGCTTGAGCAGAACGCCAGAACCTCGGTTGTCTTCAACCCTATCCATTTAATTTGTCTAAAAAGAGGTATTTAAAGGTGATTGACTTTTAAGATCGCACAAATAAAAACATACGGTCCTAAAAGTTAAAGCGAGACTTGTAAGCAAAGGACTTTTAAGACCGATTATTTATAAAAAAACGGTCCTAAAAGTTAAGCGGGTTTTTAAGAGTGACTTTTAAGACCGACCTTTTATAATACGTCCGGACCTAAAAGTTCATGTGGTTTTTTAAGCTTTTAGGAGCGGACACTAAAGCAATATACGGTCCTAAAAGTCTCATACTTTTTACACCGAACACTTTGCGAGACCTTTAAGACCGGACATCTTTGTTAATGAACGGTCCTAAAAGTCTCGATTTCAAACACTAAATTAAATAGCTATATCTACTATCCAATAATACATTCGAAACCCAAAATGGACACAAGAAAATTGTTCAAAAAATTAACTAAATTTATTTATTGAATTTTACATTGCCTATGTATATTTACAAATGACTTGTTCAAAAAAATAAACAAATTTACAGAAGATCGATTATTGTTGCTACAGAATATACTTACAAATGAATTTAGGACATTAATTATTGTCATTCTTGTGACTCTAAGATCGGACCATACGAGATATTCACAAAACACATTGCGTATGTGCTCCAGTTCATCATCGGCAAAGAGAGTTTTGCATTGAAACATCTCGTAACATCAAAGACAAAGAATCGAATTAACTTGCGTGCATATTTCATTTGTAACAAGTAAGCGAAAACTGAATTAACTTGCATAATATGTAACATCAAATACATTTACCTTTGCGGTTAATTTAGTATCCCCTCGCGATGGAAATATCATACATGTGTTTCATGATGTCTTAATCGGCCACACATAAGTTGGACGCCGGTGGTTGCCGACGGGTCTAAAAAGAACAAGAAATATATATAAGAGCATATATATATATATATATATAGCTTAATGACAAAGTTCACAAGGCAGTGTGCTACAAATATTGTACCAACCTCTGGTCTGTACCATATGGGGTTGTCCTGAGTACCAAGCCTTAACTTTTCTACTCTTTGGAAGGTCCTCATGGCACTATCATAAAAATCACAAATTTATCAATGATTCATTGAAAATTTACAGCAGAGATTTCAGACAAGAGAATCAAAATGACATGCTTACTCATTGATGGTCTGCACCAACGTAGGCAATGGCTCACCGTGAGTGGAGCATAAGAAGATAACTTTATGCTCCTCCATGCACATGAACCAAGCCCCGTGGCGAAAAATTCACAGATAAACTATACTCGGTGATATATGTAGCGAGAATTAAGTGAATTGCGGACAAGATTTTTGATATGTACTGTGGAAGAATGGATAAAAGTACAACTTTCTTTTCACTTCACACACCTCTTTGATATGTACTCTGTCTCTCCTCCATGGATGTTTGACTTGAATAGACAGGGCACAAGAATCCAAAATCGTTGATCCCGCCATTTTGAACCAATTCATGATGCAAGAACCTACAATAATGACATCGATCAGGGAATTAGTATATATGTATGTATGTCTAAACGATGCATTTAAATTATGTACTCATAGACAAAAGATACTTACTTCATAAAAATTCTAACAACTGCATCAGTAAGCTCCTGTCGAGGAAGCAGCAGGGACTCAACATCAACGGTGTCAACTTGAACGGGCATAGGATGAGGGACGCCTACTACTTCATTAGCAGGCCACGATTTATCCTTAAAATATCCACTCTTCATCGATCGGATATTTTTCCCCGGCAAAAATTTCCAACTTAGCGATGGGGATAGAGCTTGAGGAGGGGATGGAGCTTGAGGAGAGGATGGAACTTGAGGAGGAGGGGTTGAAGCTTCAGGAGCAGTAGAGACATGTACAAGCTTCACTGGCCAAGGGATGAAGGTTCCCTTGACATCACTCACAAGCTTCAGCTCATCAGTTTGGAGAGGGAGTTGTGCATCAATGATCACCTTTTCAACTGACACTCTGACTTCATCATCAGGCATTTGTTGGTGGTGTACAGTTGATCCCAAGTTGTGAACAGTCCCTTTTGCAACCAATAATCGTCCATCATGATGATCGGGATCCTCCACATAAAGGTCACAAGGTTGCTCGACATTCCAACAATGCAACTCCCTCTAGTGCTCACCGCTTTGCACGGTTGCGGGTGAGTGTGTGAAGGGAACACCGGTCTCTGGATGATTGCTCAAAAGCAGCCTCGGTGACTCGGTTTCTCCTTCATCTCGCTGATCTCGGATTGAAACATTGCGGTCATTGAAGCTTTATTAGCAACCACTGTCTGTCCATCTCCTCCTCCCGGTAACCATACTTTGTCTATGACATTTGGATGTACCAAAGACTTGCTTTATGCCTACCCGTCCTCCAATCCCCCTTACACGCCCGGGTGATCCGGTTTTTCCGGTCTACAACGGTCGAACATCATTCCTCCCGTCCGACACAAAAGATCCATCTCGCTTCTTTCTTTTTAAGATCTTCCCGTAAGATACGATAACGAGAAGCTTAGTAATAAAACATGTTTAGTAACTAAAAATAACAATAACGATACTTACAATTCTTTCAAAGAACTAGACGAGTTTGTTCACTCGTGTAGGTGCCGCTTGGCTTTTGCCGAATATGCAACCACAACTCCTCGCGACGTATTGGAGATGGAGGAGCATGTATCACGAAGGATTGGATTCTCGCTTCATCATCCAATCTCTTCCGCTTAGCCCATCAAATCTTTTTCGGCCTTTTGATATCCGCGCGAGAAGCCCTATGAGGGCAATCATTCTTTCTACCTATCTCCTGTGCTTGTTCCCTTCTTTTCGCGTGAATCGGGATTGAAAACATCTATTAATTATGAATTCCACCATGCATGTCACTAACGAAATTAGAGAACTTATGCTTCATATGAACGTCAATCAAACGGTGGTCAAATTCTTCACTTCATCAAGTTTCAACATTTTATTTAAGGAAGATGTAGAATTGTATAAGAAATTGGAGATATGTTTTGTAGTGCTAGCTAGATAGATAGGTTAAGAAATAAAAGAGAATTATGCTTACGAGAATAATACAAACTTGATCCTTTTTAAGGCATCCAGGTGGGATCAGCGTCCCCGTTAGATAGTAACAATTGAGTATATAAAGTTTCCCCCTTTTAAGACTATTCATTTCCTCCTTTGCAAGACAAACCACAAGTTTCAACATTTTATTTAACGAAGATGTAGAATTGTATAAGAAATTGGAGCTATGTTTTGTAGTGCTAGCTAGATAGATAGGTTAAGAAACAAAAGAGAATTATGCTTACGAGAATAATACAAACTTGATCCTTTTTAAGGCATCCAGTGGGATCAGCAGTCCCTATTAGATAGTAACAATTGGGCATATAAAGTTTCCCTCTTTTAAGACTATTCATTTCCTCCTTTGCAAGACAAACCATTACACAATTAATACCTTCTCATCGTAATTTACCTTTTCGGGGTTGACATATCGACTTGCATAGACAAAGGCGGAAATGTATACTTCTATTCACACACCGAACCATTCTATAACTAACGGGATTACGTGAACACAATAACATTCACATATCCGCACAGTTAATAAGCAAACAAAAGGGAAAACAAAACTAAATATAAACTCACTAGAGCTTCAGGAGTGGTCCGCAGAAGAACAAATTGTCGCCAAATTCGTTCATCAATAAATGTGTAAACTTCCCAAGGATGTTTGGCAGGCGGAACATCGGAGAAAATATACGTGTTAGCGACAAAGGTCTTAAACTTCCTCCACCGATCAGCACAATAAGACAATGTCTTGTCTTTCAACTTCCGACGATCGGGACAAGTGTATGTAACCCGGATAGTCTCCCAAATAGGATCCTTTACATTCTTAGAGTCCACACTTTTCCACTCATCCGTCAAGATGCTAACCTTCTTTGCGTGCTAGACAAATTGACAAAACTATTATATTTGCTTTTATTAGGACCGACGGGTTCCAACCTTGCATCAAACCGACTTCGTTCTCACTCACACCAGAATCGGCGTTACCGGAACACGAATAAATTCGTTTTCACCGTCCATTTTCGAGACAGGGAAGAGAGGAATGCCTCGAGCAAATGAGAGAGTAACAAAATGATGGTACGTGGGCGAGAAGAGAGGTAATGCAACGGAAGGGTTTCGGAACGTGAACGAGGTTCTCAACGAGTAACAAAAGCTTTCGCGCGAAGAAACGTATAACTTGCGTGGATTTTTAGACCGGATGAAAAAGAAACGGTCTTAATATTTACATTAATCCCGGTCATATTAAACATCCGATCTTAAAAGTTTAATCTTTAAGACCGTTCCTTGTAAAACGCCGGTCTTAATATTAATGAACTTTTCGTCTTAGAAGTATCATATGTCCGGTCTTGAAAGAAAACTTTTAAGACCGTCTTTTTGATAAGTTCGGTCTTAAAACTTTAGAATTTTTATATTTAAATTTTTCCTTATTATGTTTTACCGAGAAAATATAAGTACGGCTATATGAGATATATTTAGAAAGTAATTGAAATTTCAGTTCAATTTTTAAGACCGGTTGTATTTTAGTCGGTCTCAATAATGTTTTTAAGAGCGGTGAAAAATTGGTCCGGTGCAAGAAGTTCTTTATATTTACTGGGCGCACCGGTCATTCCTTTAAGACCGGTGTGTCCATTGTCCGCTCTAAATGAGGCGGTCTTAAAGCCTTTTTTTGCACTAGTGATTTAAGTTGTATTAAATAAAAAATATATTTTTTGATGAAAAAGTAAAAAATTTCTTTAAAATATTAAATACTAATATAATTTCACATAATTCAAAAAATTTGAGTTCCTATTATGATGTTTCTCTGTTTTTTTTTTTTTTTGTTTATAGGTTTATTGGCCCAAAACTATTGTACCTTTTAAGTTGTGGCTCAGATTTTCTATTATTCAACTAGCAAAATACTGATAATAATTTATATAATTTCTTTAATTTTTAAATGCATATCATATGCAATTCTGAGCCACTAATTGTGGATCATAATTTCACAATTATTAGTATAACTAATTATTGATCCACAATTTGTGTTTCCTCGTAAATTTATTTCTCGGAGCTCTCATCTTGTGCCTTTCATATGTGGGGCAGATTATGAAATTATTAATCGATCTTTTGGTACAAAAATGAAATCTAAACCATGTGTTTAAAATGCCAATTCCTTTATATACAAACAAAATATTGAAATTAATAACTGTCATAAGAAATATCTTAATTATTTATGCCCTGTCTCTGCATTTCGAAGCAATGGTACATTTAATTAGCTGTGTGCCTATTATTGAACGCTAGAAAAAGTCAAACAAATAGACTTCACTATTCAACCAATTAAAGAATTTTTTTATTTTATGGTTTTTTTAACTATCCACCAATATCAGTAATTCATGAAAGGAAGGTGCATCAACAAGTTTACTGCCATATCTTAGTTTGCAAGTTTGGTTCTGTAATAGCAACTCTCTGCTTAGTTCCTTTTATATTTGTTCCTTCGTGCTGCTTAATTTCATAGCTTCAAATCAACAAAGCATCATTTGGAAAAACTTGACACTTACGTCCAAGTTTTTTGCTTAAGTTTCTAATATTGTACGTTCAATTGATGATGTAACCTACTCCTAGCTACAACAGTAACTATTATTAGTAATGTGATTTTGTATGTCATGCCCACCAATATAATTTGTCAAAAATAATTAAAATATGTTAAGTTTTGCTTCAAGTGCTCGATGAAACTTGAATGAAAATGCCAAGTATAACAATACACTACATTCTTGTTTCACTCTGAGACGCGCGCACATTCTCTCACTCAGACACACTCACTTAAGCACGTGACGGTCAAATCAAGAGTAGTGAACTGGTTCTAAATTAGTATAGTTAAAAGTTGTGGACGAACCAACTGAGTTTGACGTTTTATTTCTCTTCATGCTGAATCTAAAATGATATTGTTTTGAGTTCAAAAAATTAACAATCCGTCATCACAAGGTTTGTATTAGGGAAATTTACACTTGGGTCCTGGACAAAGGAAAATATGACAAAATGATCATTTAAAATCTTAAAATTGTGGTGAAGTCCCATGAAACTTTTTTAAAATATTTTTCATTGTTCCCATGTGCCTTTGTTGACAAGTCTAGAGTCTATTTTAACAAGTCTATAGGTATGTTTTAACAAGACCATCACTATTAGAAATTCTAAATATAGCGACCCAGAATTTGCTACGGAATTTATTCCGTAGCAAATTCGAAAAATTTGCGACGGAATTGTTTTTCCGTCGCAAATAAAAATTTGTGACGGAATTGAATTCCGTCGCAAATGGCGGCCTTTTCAAAGATGTTGCGGCGGATTCAATATCCATCGCAAATGTTGCGGCAGATATTGAATCCGTCGCAAAAGGGCGGCAAAAATGGCCCTTTTTTGCTTTTTGCGACGGACGTGTTGTCCGTCAAAAAAATTTCTTTGCAACGGACGATTCCGTCGCAAAAGGGCGGCATAATGCCGCCCTTTACTTTGCTTTTTTGCGACGGAATCAATTTCCGTCGCAAAAAGTATTTTGCGACGGAATCAAGTTCCGTCGCAAAGTTGGATTTTGCGACGGAGGCGGATTCCGTCGCAAATGACGAGGTCATTAATGACCTCGTCTTCCTCCTCCCTTGCCCGACCGCATTTTCCCCCGCTCCCACCCCCGCCCGCCCCCCCGGCTCCCCACCCCCGCCGCCCCCGGCTCCCCGTTCGCCTCGGCTCCCCCCTCCGGCGCCCTCGGCTCCTCCCCCCCCCGCCCTCGGCCGCTCCTCCCTCCCCCCTCCCTCGGCTCACGCCCTCGGCGACGGGTCAAGCGCGCCCCCGGCTCCTCGCCCCTCGGCTCCCCCCCGGCGCCCTCGGCTCTTCCCCCCCCCCGGCTCGCCACCATCTGGCCCCGGCTCGCCACCATCTGCGCCTCGGCTCGCCCTCGGGTGATTTTTTTTTTTGAAACACTTCTATATAATTTTATTACGACACAAAAAATTATTGTAGGTACTTAGTATTAAGATCTTCACAAGGGAATTATCAAACAAATCCTAACACTAATAATTTTACGAGGTTAGCTTGAAGTATATTTTTTTGCTTATAGTTATATGATATCTATGTTAGATTACATAGTGGAAATATGTATGTTGGCGAAGATTATCAATTATATGAGTTTAGATTTTTTTGTTTTGTTTTAGTATCTTCTTTGGCTGAATCTATTAATTACATAAAGATCTCTATACGCAATGTATTTATTAATTTGGATTATAGTTATAGTGTGTAGAAGATTTCATGATTTTTTTAATTATTGAGTTTTAATAATTTTGATTTTTTTAATCTTGCATTGTTTTTTGGGACGAAAATAAATTACAAAAGTAATCAAAGCCTTATACCGCTAAACCAACCCTATGTTGGTAATAATATTTTATTTTAATTAGTTTACTTTGTGTACATGTTATTTGTTTTTTTTTTTTGTTCCCTTTAAAATAAAATATTCCCAAATGTATAGGATATTAATTTATCTAGCACTTTTAATGTTAGGTGAAAGTATACTTTTTTTTATAAATATTTTTATAGAAAGTTTGTACTTTCAAGGCATTTTTAGTATTTTCAATATTAAAAATTTATTAATTTACTAATTTTTTTTTGGAATTTTAAGTTTGCAACATAAACTCACGCTTAAATGAAAAAAGGAGCAAAAAATTGCAATAAACATTAGAAGTCGTAAAAACGAAAATTGGAAAAAAATTTATTCGGCTAAAATATTCTTTATTCTTTTTAAAAATATCTTATAAATATTCCTGAAAAAGTATACATGGAAAAAAAATACCAATTGCACTTTAAAATTTCAAATCAATGGTTTATTTATTAAAATAATTTGTAAATTGATAAATTTTATATTAAATACTTATTCCGTTGAATTGACCACTTTTATATATTTGTTGCATGTTGAGATGTTAATTAATTTAGTAACTGAACTAGCTAGGAAATATGGAAGGCAACCATGATAGAAGTTGGATGTACAATCGTCTAACGATGAAGACAACTAACTCTAGCATTCTTGGCGGGTTTGAAAGAGTTCATCGAATTTGCTTTGGCACATTCATCTAATTCAAGTAGGGAGATCAGGTGTCCGTGTGTCAAATGTAGGTGTTTAAGATTTCAAGATTTTGAGGAGGTTAAAATCCATTTGTGTAAAAAGGGCTTCATGAAAGATTATGAGTGTTGGGAATGTCATGGCGAAGTCCGACAGACACCGACACAGTGGTTATTACGGGGACGAGTCATCGAGACAACCTTAATCAATATGAGCGGTTGGTTATGGACGCTACGGGACCGTCGATCGGCCGATATTTCGATCCGTTACTCATGATGAACCGTCATACATGGGAGAGGAGACCAATACACATAGTCAACCATCATACATGGGAGAGGATCCTCATCCGTAGCCGATAGGTTCTATAAAATGCTCCAAGAAGCGCAACGTCCGTTATGGGAAGGTTGCGAACACTTTGAAAATAGTGAATATTCATCGCTATCGGCTACCCTAGCAACACTAAGCTTGAAGACTCGATCACCATATGAGTGAGAGGAACTACAACGAAATGATGCGAGATCATAAGCAAGGTTGTTCCCAAAGACAATAATTTGCCAAGGATTTTTACCAAGCAAAAAAAAAAAGTGAAAGAGCTTGGGCTTGGATGTGAAAAAATCCATTGCTGCCCTAGAGGATGTATGTTGTATTACAAGGATGATGCTTTGAGTGACCGGTTGTAAATTCTGTGGACATGATAGATATAAAGTTGTGGGGAAAGGAAGGAAAATGACCCGTCAAGCATTAAGCAAGATGTGGTACTTTCCTCTCGTGCCCAGACTTCAGAGATTGTATGCATCAGAACAAACAGCTACTCACATGAGATGGCATCGGGAGCATCACAGGGATGAAAACTTTGTGACGCATCCATCCGAGGCCGAAGCATGGCGTAAATTTGACGAGGTGAATCCTTCCTTTGCTATGGATCCCCGTAATGTCCGTCTTGGTCTATGTTCGGACGGGTTCGCTCCTTTTGACAATACGGGCGGGAATTATTCTGTTGGCCCGTCATTGTGACACCGTACAACCTCCCACCTTCTATGTGCATGAGAAGAGAGTTTTTGTTCCTTAACGCGTTAATCCCCGGGCCATCCAACCCAAAAAAGAAGATAGATGTGTACCTCGGGCCTTTGATAGACGAGTTGAAGATGTTGTGGAGTGAAGGGGTTACGACGTATGATATATCATTGAGCCGAATTTCACAATGCGTCTTTGCCTTAATGTGGACGATAAATGACTTCCCCGCATATGGTATGTTGAGTGGGCGGCAAACGTCCGGAAAGGCGGCATGCCCGGTATGTCTTGAACAGAACATGGGTTTTAGCTTGCAACACGGTCCACAAAGTCTGTTGGTTTGACGGTGCACCGGCGATTCCTACCCCCGATCATCCGTTCAGGAGAAATAGAAAAGACTTTACGTGAAATGTTGTCGAACAAGCAGATCAACCTCGTCGTTTAAGTGGCCAAGAAATATGGGACATGGTCAAGTACATTCAAAGTGTCGAAGAGGGGGCCGCTTCCAGCGAACCCGAGGATATGGCGTTGATCATCATTGGAACAAACGCAAAGATCTTCTCGGGAACTACCATATTGGAAAGATCAATTGTTAAGACACAACCTCGATGTCATGCATATCGAGAGGAATGCGTTTTGCAATATTCTCAGTACACCGCGATGGACACCAAGGGCAAGACGAAGGACACGGTCAACGCAAGACTAGACATAGAAGCAATTTGCAAAAGGCCTGCTTTGCATTTGCTACTGAGAATGGCACGGGACGGATTTCCAAACCTAGAGCGCCTTACACATTCAACAAAGAGCAGAATTTAGAATTGTTGCAATGGGTTAAAGATCTGAAACTCCCGGACGGTTATGCGTCAAACTTGAAAAGATGTGTCAACATGCACGAGGGAAGTTATTCGGGATGAAGAGTCATGATTGTCATGTTTTTTTCCGAGAGATTGTTGCCGTGGGCCTTCAAAGCACTACCGAATCATATATGGTTATTCACTGAATTTTCCATGTTCTTTAGAGAAATATGTGCTTCGAGCTTAATGTTGAAAAGTTACGACACTGGAGACGAGCATGCCCATAATGCTATGCAAGTTAGAGATGGTGTTTCCTCCTAGCATGTTTGACTCAATGGAACACTTGCACTTCACTTGGCCTACGAAGCAAGGGTAGGAGGGCCACAACAATATAGGTGGATGTATCCGTTTGAGAGGTAATACATATATTTCTTTCGCGCTTGTTATTAATTGACCGACATGGTGCTTTAATTTATAAATACCCTCGATATTCCATTGTAGGTTTTTACGCACACTTAAACACAAGATCAAAAATCCAAGGTACGTTGAAGGATCTATCGCTTGAAGCATATCTAGTCGAAGAGGCCGCAAAATTTGCGTCATACTATTATCCCCCGAAATGATGACAAGATGGAGAGGGGTATCCCGCAACGATGCTTTGCCGGTGATACGAGTGATCAAATATCAATATTTAATTATCCGGGGCGAGTCGTGGGAAAACATTGGAGGTCAACTCTTGACGGAAGAGATAAGCAAGTAGCGAGTCGTACATTCTAAACAACTGTGAAGAGGTCGCCCGACTTAAAGTAAGATTTTTTTTTCTATTACGGTAAATATTAAAGTATTAACTTCAGTTCTTTATTACAGTTTCTACTCTAATTGGGTCCGATCGGACAATCCTTCAATGTCGGCGTCACAAGTTGATCAATACACGAACTCTGAGTTTCCAAAATGGTTTCGTCAATATTTCGTGAAAAATCGACCAGATCCCAATAAAGTTGCGTGGAGTTTATCTTATGGAGCTGCAATTAGTGTTACCCGATGCAACAAATATATAATCAATGGGTATCGATTTTCAACTGTTGACGCGGATGCAGGTACACTATGTTGCAATTACGGTGTATGTTGTCGAGGTGACCAAGTTGGCGGGGTGGAGACTAACTACTACGGGAAGTTAGTTGACATAATTCAGCTGAGTTACCTGTGGGACAAGGTGGTGACCCTTTTTAAATGTGAGTGGTTTGATAACAATCCGCGTGGGACAAAATTGGACCAACATGGAAATATTGAGATCCACTGGACAAGGAGATATACGGTTAGTTATGACCCATTCATCCTTGCTCAACAGGCAAAACAAGTTTACTATACATCATACCCCACATCCCGCCAAGGGTGGGTGGGAGTTATCAAAACCAAAGCACGGAATATTATACCTAAGTCGAAAGAGTCGGAAGCAAATGACGGCATGAAGGAACCGTTCCAAGCTGATGTGGAACATGTATTGCCCATAAACATCTTCGACGACGAAGTACCAAGGAATCTCTTTGATTCTACTCAAGGATTTAGAATTGATTCCTATACAAATTGACGATCGAATCGAGACGATGAGGCGAAGTGATGTACTGCGATAGTGAATGCGAGTTCGATGACTATGAGACTTCGGAGGAAGCCGTGCAAGCGATATCGATGAACAGAATCGTCCGTTGATTTGTGTTAGTTCTTTGTTTTTACGACGATCTGTTATACTACATACATTGTTACTTCGCTACTATAATATTAACCAAATATCTTTTTTTATTTATATTTTTTGACATTATGTCTATAAGTGTTCGAAATGGAGCATCCAGGAGGACGTTCAAGTAGTGGACGTGGTCGTGGTCGAGCCCGACCCCTTCCTATAAGAGGGGGTAGGGCGACGCCATCTCGCTCCCTCGGAGGTAGAGGGTCGGCACTTCTCCGAGGTGCCATTTGATATGTCATCTTCACCGTCGGGTTATATTGCATCTTCACCGTCGACGCTTCATATGTCGTCGTCACCGTCTACCCACACTAATCCACAAAGGCAAGGGAGACAACGGTTTACTTTACCATTTCGATTGATTTACGTATTTTTAGTTTCCACGAAATCATCTATGTACAAATATCTTCAATATTTCACATTCCTTCCTTAGCACACTTTGGGTCGCCTCATAGCCACGTCGGGGAAGAATGGAGTTCCTCCGTACACCAATATGGGGCACAACAGATCCTTCGACAGAAGCTTTGGATCTGTCCTGACAGCGATGAGTAAGTCATGCCAAGTTACCAATAATGTTACAAATTTCTTCTCTAATTGATTTGTATGCTAATATTTGCATGATGTCCTCTCGTCTTCGACATTGTGCCTCACAATCCGGGGGAATTTCATCTCGGCCCAATTATTCCGTAATTACAATCATCCTTGGACCAAGTGGAAAGAGATTCCTAAGGACAATCGAGATGCTTGGTTCAATGAGTTCTTGGTAAGTTATTTGTTTTATGGTTATTAATTAAGTACTTCTAAAATTTGGAGCACTAATTGTTCGTTATTGATTTTCGGGATAATCATATGTCGTTGCTCAACATCGTGAAGATCTGAAAAAAGCTTATAACCACGGGGCGGGTCATTTGTCTCAAAAGCTTTATTCATTGAGACAAAAAAGAGGCAAGAAAGATTGGATTCCACAAAGCAGATCGCAGGAATTATTTGACAAATTGGGCCACCGATGCGAAGTTTCATAACACAAGTGCGAAAAATAAGGAAAATAGGGCTAAAATGGAAGGACCGTCATATGTTGGCGGCTCCATTCCAATTAGTGAGCATCGACGAAAAGTTGTAAGTACATGTTATTTTCTATTTAGGTATCCAATATTTTGTACTTTGAAGTGATTAATTAATGTCATCATTTGCGTTTGCAGTTAGAGTCTGGGGAAGTTCCTGTAGGATCGATTGAGTGGGTTACCTTTGAGCGCACCCATTCCGGCGATCGAAGGGAGTGAGAGGCGATGGATTAACCCAAAGGCGCGGCAAGTAAATGGTTAGACATTTATTTCCTTTATTACTTATTTTATGCACCACCATATTTATTTCATTTTACATGTCTTATTTGTTATGTATTTTTGTACTTGTAGGAAACCTTTCGGGAAGTTGTCACGGAGAGAGACCCCACATCCTCTCGGTCCGATAACGAGAGTCACGTTCTTTGAGGCTACGGGCGGATTTAACAAGAAAGGGAGAGTCTTTGGATACGGTGCCTCTCACAACCGATCAAGCAAACAAAGCGCTCCTTATGCGACATTGAAGGTGTTTCTTCAGGTAAATGTAATACATTTAATATAGATAATTTCCATTGTCTTTGTTCATTCAAATGAAGTTCAACTAATAAATGTACTTCATAATGTTTTTGTAGATGAGCTCAAGAAGATGAAGGCTTTGGTGCGGGAGCAAGCAACACGGATGACTCGGAATAGGAGGCGTGAAAGGCGGCCACTCGAAACGAGGAGATGATGAGGCAACGAGATGATTCGAAACGAGAGATGATGCACAGCTGGAATAGATGACCCAACAAGCGGAGATGATCAGCAAATGGTTGGTCGAAACGAGAGATGATGCGAACGAATGATGACTCGGCAAGCGGAGATGATGATACGAATGCGGCTTCAACTCAAGTCTCTAATGAAAGACAAGGGTTCGGGGTCGGCTCCTGTGATGATGACCATCTTTGGTGATGATGATGATCACAATGTTCAGTTTAGGATACTTTTTACTATTTGCTATTTGCAACATTATTATATATTTTTTGTTTTCTCTATGTAAACTCTTTGTAATTGTTATTATATCCATGGTACACTACTTTTTGTACTCACTTTTCTTAAGAAAAAAATTTTAAAAAAATATATATATATTTTTTTTTAATTTATCGATTTTGCTACGGAATTTTTTCCGTAGCAAATTTTCGCAAATTTGGGAATTTGCTACGGAAAAATATTCCGTAGCAAATTGCGACGAAACGAATTTCACGCGCAAATTGCGACGGATTTTCATTTTTCGTCGCAATTGCTACGCCGGTTTTTGCTACGGAAAAATTCCGCGAAGCAAATTCCGTAGCAAACTCGTTTTGCTACGGAAAAAGCTGTTTTGCTACGGAATTTTTCCGTAGCAAAACTTGATTTTTCTTGTAGTGCATGTGCTGTGTTGATAAGTTTATATGCATATGTTGACAAATTCATGAGCATATTTTAACAAATCCATGAGAATGTTTTGACAAGTTCATGTGTCTATGTTGACAAGTCCATGAGCCTTTATAGGGGCATTTATGTCTTTTCACAAATAGAAAATATTGCAAAAAAGTCCAAAGAGACTTGACTGCAATTTTGATATTTCAAAGGATCATTTTTTCGTATTTTTCTTTGCTTGGGACTTAGGTACAATTTTCCCTTTGTATTATGTGCAGTTTATACTTAAACATTTCATTTACTTGCATTAATGCATTTTTTATTTGAATATTACTCTCTCTCTCTCTTCTCGCCATGAATATATCTCTTTTTTAGGTGCATATAAATATTTTGCATATTTTAAATAAATTATATTATTTTAATTATGCTTGGTTTGACTCAATTTAAGCCTAGATGGATCATCAATCATTGAACTAATGTCAGGATTAATTTAATGTTTGTTCTTTAGTACCATGCTCTTTGCCTGCTTCACTCACATCCACTAAATATCCAAAGCCACCTATTAAAAAAAGTTATACTTCTTTAATTAGTCACAAGAAATTAATTAATATATGAGCTTTTTAATCTTTAAAACGGAGCATTGAGTCTAATTGTTTCTTCCATAATTCTATCATCTAGGAGTTAAAATCACTTTTTAAAAAAAATGCTTTTGCACACTTTACTACCCAAATTTTCCGTGTATTTGGTTTAGGCTTCTTGGTAGGTGAAGCTCTCAGAGCGAATCGTAACAGAGCTTGAGCCTGAGGTTTTTCTCCGTCGTCTTCTTCTCTAGCTTCACTGCATCAACAATAACAATAATCAAGAAAAAAATTTCAAAGAGAAATGGTGAAAATTCATAAAGAATTCCGACAAAATTTTGAAGAAAGGTTTGAGAGCGAAATTCAATTTTAGACACACTAAAGAGAATATTCATCTTTAAGACCCGTTATGCTCAAAATCCAATCTTAAAAATTCATCTATTAGACCAGTTATTCTTAATAACCGTTTTTAAAAAATAATAAATATATTATTTTTTATTCCTCATCTTTTAGGCTAGTTATTGTCAACTACTGATCTTAAAAGTTTCATCTTTTAGACCGGTTAAACAATAAAACCGATCTTAAAAATAATAGATAATTTTTTTTAACTTTTTGGACTAGTTGTTTGAGGAACTGGTATAATTAATATCTTTTTAGGTTTATTCCTCTATATTAAAGAAACTGATATAAAAATTTCTTTATATTTATAAGATTGTCACTGATTATACTTTTTAGGTTTATTCTTCTATATCAAATCTAAATGTGGTAGTTTTTTGTAGGAGTGATAATTCTTTTCTCATGAATTTATGATACAGTGTAAAATTATTTAAAATAAGATAAGATGTGATTAGCATATCTCAAAATGCATTCATTGATTGGGATGTGAAACAATTGGGTCAAGTGGAGACTAGATTTCAGATAGAGTTCAAGAAAAATTACTGTGACAAATGACGCATTTAAACCTTTGTTTCAATGTTCCAACATCAATCACTAATTTCATTATTTGTCTTTTCCTTTGAAAATTTTCACCACGTGTCATAATTGATGCAGGACTATGAGTACTGAATATCGTAATTCTATTGGTCACATCATGTGCAATGTTACCACAGGGAGTTGGATTCTCTTGTCCTCAAATAGAATCTCACTCTTTTTTTTTTCCTTAAAAAAAATCATAAAATCTTAAGAACATATTAATCTTGCACCACATTGATACATTTTTCAAGTGAACTAACATGGGAAAAAAATGATGCAATTGAATTCTATATGATTAGACACATTTCAAAGATAAAATCAAGCAATTTATAATAAGATAAAATATATAAGAAGTCACAGTATTTATAAGATTTCATCCATAGATTAAGACTCATATAATTTAGTTTATTAATATGATACTTTTTTTAAAAAAATTAAAGTAGCAGGCACTAACGACCAACATGAAGTTGCATACAATATTAACACGTGACGTTCCACTTAATTGCGAGCTTTTATGCCACCATGCCACAAATCCATCGGCATGATCACAAAAATTTTACCAAAGTATTGTTCGATCTTTGGCCATTACCGAAGTACTGTTCTGATGTAAATGTCAATTTCAAGTTTTCAATTTGGTCAAATTTTTTTTTTGGTGTTTTCAACTTTGTTTTTCCTAAGAAGTCAGTTCCATGGATCATTCCCTCACCGCCTGAGGTGTACATGTCAGGAAATTCCATGGCCGTTTATATGATGTGGCTCACAGAAAAGAAAAGAAAGAAAAGAAAAGAAAAAAGGTCCATTTTATTTTTATTTGTTAATCAGGCGGAACCCAAAACCGAGCCACATAAGATTTTAATTCACACCCCAACAACTTAGCTGAGGGTCAATATGGTCATATTCATCAGTTCCAGTTAATTAACTCTTAAATGCTAAGGAGAGTTAGTTAATATATTAATTATAAACTAAATTTTTAATTTTACTCTCTTTTATTATGAATAATTTTAAAGAATCAATATAAATAAATTCTTTTTGTTTATTATAATTAATCGAGGTAAAATTGTAAAATTACATTTATTACTTTAAAGGCGGACAGTTATAATAACTAATAAGGACCAATTTTTTTTTTCTTTTTTAAAAAATAATTTATAAATAAGATTAGGATGATATTTTCTATTATTATCATTATTATTAATTGTCCATATTAATTGTAACATTAATGTGTGTGATCAAAATGATTGCTTCTAATGTAAATTCTTAAAATGAGAGGTATTTTAAGAAACTAAAAACATATTTTCTTAAAAAAATTAACTTAATTTTGTTTGATATGTAATTAGTTATTTTGCCCATGTATTTAGGATTTTAAGAAGCTTTAACTTTTGGGAAAATGACAAAAGAATACTCCCTCTGGTCCTTATTATAAGGAAAAATTAGAAAGAAGGACCAAGGGAGAATAATATTTATTGTAAAGGATTATAAAAGTTGTAATTATTTAGAAGGACCAATTATTAAAATATAAATTTTAAAACATTAAAATGCCCTTAATTAAACTTCTAACATTCTCTCCTTCAATATTTCCCACATTCTATTTTAAAAGTAATTTGAATTATATTTTTCAGCAAAAATTGCTACCGCCAAATATCTACATAAAAACATAAGGGGTAAAAATGAGAGAAATTGTGTTTAATTTAATGAAATTTATAAATTCATATTAGTTTTAAACATAGAATGTGGAAGAAAATATATGAGGTTTGAATAGGGGTAATTTAGTATTTTTTTTTTAAATTTTTACTTTGTTGATTGGTCCTTCTAAATAATTTCAATTTTTACGGTTCTTCTCAATAAATATTATTTATTTTAGATCATTCATTTTAATTTTCCCTTATTATAAAGCACCAATTTACAATTGTATATGGACCTTTTTATAAGGAAATTGCTTGTTTCCAAAATGCATTAATTAATTTTTTTAATGTATGCCCATAATTAATAAAGTAGTGAGTGAGAGTAGTAATTAATATAATATTAGAATTTAGTGCAATTGGTAGAGATAATATTAGAAGTTACTTAAATTTTAGAATAACTTTATTAACTTTAACTGTTTTTATCAGTTTATGATAATTGTTTGTTGGTGTCTTATAATAAAAACTAGAGGAGACTTTAAAAATAACAAAAGGACAACTGAGATGTTGTATTTCAATATTCCAAAAATTAGTTCTAGTAAATTTCAATGTTGGTAAATTACATCATAGCCTTCACTTTTTTTAACAAAAAAAAAAAAAAAAAAAAAAAAAAAAATCCTAGCACCCCTTGCTAATCGATGGAGCTCTGGCGCCAATGACCATTACTAGCAGCCAGTTACTAAAGCTCTGATTACCTTGTCTGTGACTGTCTGCCAGAGTTTCGGTGGCTTAATATATATTTTTTGAATTTCTAAAATAAAAATAGTTTATCACAAAACTAGAGTAATAAATAAGGCTCTTGTTGCTAAGTAATTTCTAATAACTACTTTTATTTCGCTATTTACTACTTAGATTTTGTTATTAACTATTTTTATTTTAGAGATTCAAAAAATATATTAAGAACTTTGTTGATAGCCAATCAAAATAGTCAATATTGAAGCTAAAGAAGTAAATAACAAACGAAAAGTAGTTAATTACTAGGAACTGTTCAACAACAAGGAACATTTTTACTACTTTAGTTTCATTATTAATTACTATAGTTTTGATATCAACTGCTTTTGTTTAAGAATTTCTAAAAAGAAAATATTAGGTCGCCAAAGCTCACATGATTGGTCACTTGCGAGGAGCACCGGTTGCCGACCCCAGCCACTGGCGAGGAGTGTTAAGGTAGCATTTAAAAAAAATAAAAAAAGTAAGGGCAATTATGTCTATTCCATACACTTTAAAATTCCAAAATTTGATTTAGGATTAATGGAATTGGAACCTTTGATTTGAGATTTCTATTTTTTAGGGGTATTTATTTAAGATTTTCTCAGCAGAACAAGTAAACTATTATGAATAATATATTAATATGGTTGTCAATCTCACTATTATTTCTCCTCATTATTTTCTTATGATTATATAATCACATTTATTGTAATTTATAGAGTTGTGCCTATAAATAAGAGTCATATCTTATATATATATATATATATATTGTAACATATCTAAGTAATGAATAAAGATTGTTCTCTCTTGTTCTATCTTTTAAATTTCTTCTCATCTTTCATTTATTTTATAACACCTTATCAATACGACATTCTAGTTATGGTGTATTTATAACACGTTTCAATGGAACCCAAAGTTCTAATCGATATTTTTTTCCCCTCATGATGACTTGGCGCCACTATCTTTGATGGAATTAGAAGTTCTAATTGATATTTTTATACATTTGATGGTCACCTAATGTCATCATCGTTGACGAAACTAGAAGTCTGAATCTATGTTTGCAATCTCCTTGAAGGATCATCATCAGATCTATATACTTTGTATTTTCTTTTTATTTATTTACATTATTATGTTGTTGGGCTAAGGGATAGAAGGATAATACACTTTTTCTCCAATGACCTATCCTCTACTTCATTTAGACATGAAGGGTCCAAAATTACATCCTTTGTTTACGTTAAAATATTTGAATTTTATTTTTGGCTCATTTTCTTTTCTTCTCATGTTATCATATTATATGAATTTATTTTATATCCTGGGACTATATAGCCAGAATCCATATAACTTTATCCTCTATATTATTAAATAGGGTTAAATAGCAATTGTGATTCGGAAGTACACCCTAGAGCAATGTTGCACTATAAGTTTTTTTTGGCTCAATTTTACCCCGAAAGTCTAAAAACTTAGCAATGTTGCCCTCTACTAACAATTAGAGACTAACGGAGTTAGTACACCTGAGTGTGCACGATCTATTTCTGTTTTTTGCAATGTACACACTCCACTAAGTGCACAACCGATTTGTGCACACTCAAATGAGTGTCCACATTGCAAAAGGGAGGGGGGGATCTTGCACACTCGAGTATGCTAACTCTGTAAGTCTGACTCTTAGTGGAAAGCAACATTACTACGTTTTTAGACTTCCGGGGCAAAATTGAGTCCAAAAAAATTTACAAGGCAACATTGCTCCTATGGGTGTACTTTTCGATAAAATTGCTACTTAACCCTATTAAATATCCAAAAGTCATCTAACTTTTATCTTTTTTTATTTTGATATTTTTTCCTCAAAGTTTATTTTGATATTATATGGCCAAAAGCCATATAGCTTATATCCTTTATTTTATTAAATGATTAGAAGCCATATAATTTTAATTTTTGTGTCATTTAGCCAGAAGCCATATCATCTACATCCTCTAGTTTTTTAATGGCCATAAGCCATATAATTTTTATGGGAGATTATATAGTTAGAGGTCATATAATTTTTATTTATTTTATCTTTTTAAATGGCTAGAAGTCATAGTTTCAATTTTTTAATGGCCAGAAGCAATATAATATCAATTTTTTCATCTTTGAATTAAATAGCCTGAAATAATCAAATTTTAATTTAAATATGTAACATGATATCTTATTCTTTCTTTTTTTTTGTCATTTATATGAATTATTTCCTAACCAAGATATGCTATTATCCCTTATCCCTTGGCTGCTATTTGTTTTCTTTTATGATGCATTGCAGATTTAATTTTTCCATTTGAAAAAGAAAAAAATCATTTATAAGAAGCATCATATGTGATTTTAAGCAGTATGCTTGATTTCAATCTCATTGGTTTTAATAATAGTTTTATTCCATTCAAGTTTGTGTGACCTGTGCATGATTCCCAAGTAGTGTTACTTTCAGATTTTGATATGAACATATCTATGTACATATATCAGCTTCCGGATATTTATTCGCTCAAAATTGCCCAAAAACGCCGCCTGACGCTGCAAGTGGCAGGGGGTCTTCATCCGGGTTTCACTAACATCCGGGTCGGGTAGGTTTACCTGCTTCGATGGACTATGGAGAAGAAAACCCTGCTCATACAAAACGACGTTGCCATCCATGCTCTGTAGGCAAGGCGCCGTTTCATTAATTAAGTGTTGGGCTGGACTCACGCTTCTGGGCTGGAGGATTGGGTTTTTTGTTTTAATACTTTTATTTCAACTTTTTTGTCTGTGTATCCTGGGCCTTTTAGTCTTGGGCTCCTGGTTTCGTTATTTATTGGTTTATTTCTGGGATGTTTTAAACAAAAGGGTTCATATGCTTTTGACCGCACAGTAACGGTATATGGGTTTAGGTCTGGATGTGGTTTACTTTTGTTTGTCATCTTTAGGCCTCTAGTATTGGGCTGTAGAATATTGGGCCAAGAAATTTTATTAACTTTAACTTTTAGCATTTAGATTGGTCCTAATATCACATGATAAAAGAGTTATGGTTAAGGGACTCTTCGTCGCCGCCTTCGAGTCCTGTGGATGCAAAAACTTCCAGGAGAGGTCCCGTATGTGACAACTCTCGATCCGACTAATCGGGGAAGGGGTTCGATCCTAGAGTTGGTGCAATAGCAAAAAAAAAAAAAAAAAAAAAAAAAAAAAAAAAAAAAAAAAAAATATCACGTGATAAAAGAGTTATGGTTACTCTTCATCTTTGGGCTCAGACCTGCAAAGGTAAACGCGAAAAGGTAATCCTAGAGTTGGTCAAGGCATTGGGGAGGCACGGTTCGCCTAACCCAACATCACCCCACATCGGTATAGCCTAAGAGGAAGGGAGATTTCGCCCTACCTTTGGATTGTGAGTGAACCCAACCCCTTTCCTAAAATTTTTTTAGCGAAAAAAAGAGAGAGTTATGATTCAATATGAATGGCACAAAAAGAGTTTTTGTAACTTTGAAAAATATCACTCACGAGTGCCTACCAAGTTTGTATGAGACAATGACTATAACACCAATAGTTGAAATATCGTATACTATGAAAACCTTTTAAGTAAAATGAAAAATGCATTAGTATTTGTTGATGAGATTCTTGTACGAAATATGAAGTGAATGTGCTTTTGCAGTAGTAATATTGGAGTATAAAATTGATATAGTGTGTCCTCACATTCCCCTCAAATTTTCTTTATTGCACTTTAGCTTTTAAATATCATGTATTATTATAGCGTGATTTCTATGTAGTTTGTTTTTAACTTTTATGAACTCTTCAAATTTTTGTCGAATTTATAAATTCAGTAAATATCTTTTGTGATGTTATAGAATATATAAGGGTTAAATGCCTAATTTGCCCTGGAAGTTTTGCTAAAGGGGCGCTCAACACCCGGAAGTTTTTTTGGTACCAAATTTGCCCCAAAAGTATTAAAAATGTATCAAATTTACCCAAAAGTGACGGAAGTCCACATTGATCGTTAAAATGTGAGGTGGCATGCCACGTCATCACATGTGGCATGCCACCTCATCAATCAAAGTATCATTTTTACCTTGGAAGTTTTCATTAAGGAGCAGTTTTGCCCCGGAAGTTTTCATTGAGAAGCAATTTTGCCCCAGAAGTTTATAAAAGTAGCAATTTTGCCCTTCTTTCTTTCAATATTAAATTTGACTATTAAATCTGACTATTAAATCAGTCAAAGACCACACATGTCATGCTTTGAAAAGGTTGAACTTGGAGTCAGAGAAAGAGATCCTTGACATGTTGAGCTCAAGGCGGCGAAATTTGTGAAGCCGAACCGGTCACGGGACTAAAAGGTGCGTGGCGAACCCAGAGGAAGCATCACTTATGATCTAAGCAAATGAAACACAAAACAAGAAATAAATTGTTCCAAAAATTGGTTCAATAAAACAAATCAATAGTGATAATATTTACGTTTGTAGAGACGATCATTTGCTTAGATCATAAGTGATGCTTCTGTGACCGCCCGGCTTCACAAATTCCGGGTCGCTTGAGCTCAACATCTCAAGGATCTCCTTCTATGACTCCAAGTTCGACCTTTTCAAAGCATGACATGTGTGATCTTTGACTGATTTAATAGTCAAATTTAATATTGGGAGAAAGAAGGGCAAAATTAAAGAAGGGCAAAATTGCTACTTTTGTAAACTTCTGGAGCAAAATTGCTCTTCAATAAAAACTTCCGGGGCAAAATTGCTCATCAATGAAAACTTCTAGGGCAAAAATGATACTTAACTCTTATTGGGTTGATGAGGTGGCATGCCACGTGTCATGAGGTGGCATGCCACGTGGACACTCAGTTAAACTTAACGGTTAAAATTAACGGAGGGGCAAATTTGGTACCAAAAAAACTTCCGGGTGTTGAGCGCTCCCTTAGCAAAACTTTCGGGGCAAATTTGGCATTTAACCCAATATATAAATATATGAAAGGAGTAGTCTTTTTCTATGAAGATGTATTGACTATACAAAGAAGACAGTTTTTGAAGAACTTTATTGAGATATAACTATCTATGGTAGTTTTTGAAGAACTATATGACAATTCCTGGAGAACTCTCTACATAACAAAAAAAGGAAATATTGTTTATATGCTTCCCGAAGAACTAATAATAAAATTAATATAATTCTGCTTGAAAAACTGGAAATAAGAAAAATATGTTTGTATAACTTACACTTAAAGGGGATTATTGAAGTACAAGTGAGTCATGTTATATGAAGATTTCGATAAATGTTTTAGAAATTGAAAATTTGTTTCAATAAATTAGATGTTTATAGATCTAGATAAATTTATTGTTCTCAGACTAGTTTGATCATCCAAGTCACATATATGGTACAACAAATGAATCTATATTATGTAATCCATTAAAGAACCAATATATATATTTTTTAATGAATAGCTAACATAATATTATGTGCTACTTGTTCTCGACAATAGTTTTGATGAAAATATCATGTGATTAAATAAGGATCTTGTATACGAATATGTCATGAGATACAAACATAAAGATAATTGGCCAAAAAAAAAGAAAAGGTGCAATATACAATATCATAACGTGAATTTGTGTATTTCTAAGCTGACCACTTGAAGTGCAATGTTAGTACACATAAATGTGCATTTTTCGCATAAGTTTAATGTTGATAGACATATGTCTTGTGGTGAATCAAATTTTCATGTCTTGTTAATTTGGAAGTCTAGTAGGGAGTGAAACTTTGATATGTGTCTTGAGAAAATGATTATATTTTGTGACTTACTTATGAATCCAAGAAGGATTTAAAATGTTAGAAGTATAATTTGGAACATTGTTATACTTATAAAATCCACGAAGGATCAAATACATATATGGATTTAGACATAAATATATGAAAGTTTCTAAAGGATTCAAGTTGTTAGAAGCACATGATCGATCAAACTTCTTGAAGGATTCAAGTTTCTAGAAGCAAATAGTTTAATCGAGATCTTTATATGGTTTACAACAACTAAAGTGTATGTGATACTACTCACTCGATATATGTGGGATGAAGGAAGAATATAAAATATCTATTATGCCCACACATTTTTACGAAATGTGATTTTATTATAATTGTAGTTTATGTTAAATAGTTTAAATATCTTTGGAACTTTTGAAGAGTTTGAAAAAACTATGGAGAAATCTTAGTTTGGAAGTACCATGACTTTAGACCTCGATAAGGTGTTGAAGAAATATTTGGTTCAAAAGTATCATATCTTAATGTAATTAAAGCACTTATGTGTATCTAGTTCGTACATATGACTTGATATATCATTTGTTTATTAGCAAGATATAGTTATTCACCAACACAAACACACTGCAGTGGACTGGATCAACAGAAGAGAGTGAAATTAGCATCGGGCAAATCCGTTTCTATGAAATCTAGCTGATTTGTTCATCAAGTCGCTTGCTGGGATAATCTTTGTAAAGCTCGTTCAGGCATTGGACTTCGTAGAATCATAGATATCAGCTAATGTTGTCAATAGGAGGAGTTGATATATGCTGTACTCTTTTTCCTTGGTCTATAGTTTTTTGCACTGAGTTTTTCTAACAAGGTTTTTAATGAGACGACACTATTAAATGTATTATTAAACAGTATACTCTTTTCTTCTATTAAGTTTTTATCCCACCGAGTTTTTCTTAGTTAATTTTTTTTAACGAGGTACATGTTTAGTCATGGATATCCAAAGGGATGTGTTAATGAATAATATATTAATATGGATGTCCATCTTCCTATTATTTCTTCCCATTATTTTCCTACAATTATGAAATTGCGTTTATTGTAAATTATAGAGTTATGCCTATAAATAGAAGGCATATGTTATATAATGTACACACATCTGAATGGTGAATAAGATTGTTCTCTCTTTTATTTTATAACAAACATTTTTTTTTTTTTTTCAGATTTTTACGTAAGAAGCCTCGTGAGGCTGTGTAAGAAAGCTTGATCAACCCACAATAGTGAGATTTGGTAGAGTGGTGATCGGAGAGGGACATATTTGGCACTTTTGGGAACCATAATAATATTTTTCTGCAGTAATGGATAGTATAAATGTTAAAATAAAAATAAAAATAAAGGCTCATATATTGTTTGGTTCTTATATACTATTATTTTTAGTCTCTTAAGTTTTCTCAATTTAAAATGTTCGTCCCAATATTTAATAAAGACCTAAATCATTTTAGTTTTTGAAGAATGAAAACTTACGATTTCAAACATATGGATCAAATCTAAAATAAGGGTAATTATAAAGACCAAATATTATATTAATTCAAAACCAAATACGTTATAGCCACAAGCATTATTGAGGGATCGTATCATGTAACATTAAATTATAAGTTTGATAGGTTAATTTTTTTAAAAAAAATGATAAATATGAGATATAAAATGGATTAAGTTGTTATATTTAGGATTAAATCCAACTATCAGTTAGCTCCTCATATCAAGTTAGATTTTTTTGATCAAAATATCAAGTTAGATTTAAATATTAATGAAATTAAATACAAATAATATGAATTAATAAGTATTGCTACTCGTGCGTTGCACGGGGAAGTTTTTATATAATATTTTGAGCTTTCGAAGCTTCTCAAATACATAAGGATAGTTTATGATTCTAAAGCATTGTTTTATGAGGTGTGTAATATTTATTATATAATTTAGTTTTTATGATTGTGAAATTATTTTATTGTATGCACAATAAGCAATATTTATTTGTAATCATAATAAATCATGTAATTATTTTATAATAATATATTTTAAATGAATTAATATATATACTGAAAGTCTCAAATGTATTGTTTCTTGATAAATATTTGATAAGACCAATATTGAATACCCGTGTCACAAGAGTGAAATATGGAAAACCTCATTGCTTACAAAAAAAAAAAAAAAAAAAAAGAATCAATAAATATAATTTACTAATGATTATTTTATAATTTTTTTCATATTTCTTCAAAATTGAATGATTAAGTCACACATTATAGATGAGTATTTTCTATTTTCATTTTTTATATTTTTTCATAATTGATTGATTAAGTAATCATATTTGAAAATGATTTGATTATTTTTTACATTTCATTTATTATTGATACAAATTATTGATTTGATGATTTGATTTAAAAATAGTAACATCATCGTCACGCATTATAGATGAGTATTTTTTAATTTCATTTTTTATATTGTTTTCATAATTGATTGATTAAGTAATCATATTTAAAAATTATTTGACTATTTCTTAAATTTCATTTATTATTGATGCAAAATATGGATATTGATTTGGAAACCGTGACATCGTCATCCCACATTATCATTTATAGATGATTATTTTCTAACATTTTCTTATTTTCTTTATTTATATTTTTTTTGAAAAAATATATTTTCATATTAGATGTATTAAGAAATTATAGTTCATTCCCTCCATTTATATTGATAATCTACTTAATTATATAGAAAATTCATCGCCCTCTTTACTTTTTTTCCCATGAAGTGCAACTTTAACATTCTGATTATGGTTAGCTTTTGTTTTTACATTACATTTTTTTTTTTTGGTTGATTTTGGTAATTCCCTTTTGTTTAAATTGTCCGATTTCTCATTTCTCAAGTCAAGAATAATGTCCTACACGTCCTCATATTTAACCCCAAGTCAATTTTCATTAAATATTCATATAAATACATTTTAATGCCCCTCTACCATGTCTTGAATGAATCTCCAAATGTGCCTCTCTTTGTGTAACTGCACCTTCAATCCTTTGGCTCTACATGAAGAATACACGTGCCATAACATAGAGCACAGAAAACTTGATAATCAAATAGGTTGAATTACAACCCTCCCTGTCTGCCAAAACCATGCCAACTTTTCATACATCAAATGATGATGTCTTTTTAGTCATCAACCACTTCCTCATAATTCGAGCAACTATAGCCTATGTATCTTTGCGGTCATTAATATTCCTAATGAGTTCATAAAGGCGACATGCCACAATATTGGGGATGAAAAAATGAGATCACTTATAATGAAGAACAGAGATCACAAAACTGAACACATTGATGATGTTAATATATAGTTATATACAAGCATTGTTGTCAAACTCGTGAGTTGACACTTCGAGTTCTACCGTTTTTATGTTTCTAGTTTATTAAATCGAGTCAAGTCACTAGTAAACTCGTGATCATTATAAACTCGGTTAAACTCACGAGTTTATACATCGAGTTCACCATTTTTACGTTTCTAGTTTACAAAATCGTGTTAACTCACATTTAAACTCGTATTAAATTTTTTGATTTGATCATATTCAACAACCCTTATATATAAGTTTTATAGAAATTTCTTTGTTAAATATGGGAAATTTTGAATGTTGATGGATTTAATTTCAATTATATGGATTTAAAATATATTTAAATCAAATTGTTATCATTTTTTTACATTTTAATTATTTATTGTATAATATTAATACCTATTTAATAGTGAAAGTAAACTCTTACGAGTTTACAAGTCAAATTCACGCTACAAGTTTATGTCATTGTTACGAGTTTACTTAAACTCACGAGTTTGACAACCTTGTATACAAGCATTACTATAATTTTGGAGCCAATTATATTTCTTGGAAATTAAGCTTCTTTAGATTTGGTTTGAATTATGATTATGATAACTTCTTGATTTATGGGCCGAATTATTATTATGATACCACTCTGGTCCTATTTATAAGTTTTTTTTTTACCAAATCACACATATCAAGTAGAGGTAGATAACTCAAAGATTATGGAGTAAATTTTTAACTTTACGCTCATTTATGAATGTGTATTTTTCAACTTTTTATTCTCTCTCTATTTTTATTGGTACAATGATATGGGCAAAATTGTCACAATCTCATTTATTTGGTCAAAATGGACTTATAAATAGGACCAAAATGGTAACTTCTTAAATCATGGGGGTCAACTAATAATTATGGATATAAAAATATAAAATATTGATATTGAGTTATAAAGAGAGTGATAAATAATTATGATAAAATAGTTATGATCGCAAAAAAAGTGATAAATATGGATGTTGATATTTCTTGGTATCAAAATATACAAAATACACTAACGTTGTTAAAATAAACAAATATTTTTTCAAAAAATATCACCCACATAACTATTTTTAACAGTACAGTGTTACTACAAATATTATAGAATAGTCAAGTTCTTAACTTCATTTCCGTTTTTTTAAGAAAAAGTTGAGTAGTCCCTTTCGCTTGATAAAGCTATTATCAATTGCTGCATTAAACCAACAACTAACAAATAAATGGTGCAATTGACTCGTACCGTTCAGCGCCCATCGTTTCATAGTAAGAAGAAGAATCCTTGATAGTAACACATAGAAAACCATTTTGTGTGTGCTACAAAACACATAGAAAAACTAACAGACACCCAATATTTATAATATTTTACACGTTTCTTTTTTATTAGGCAAAGCAACTAACATTGCCTATACAATCACACCGTGCATGTTTTACTATATGACATACTCAAAACTGTCGGCTCAACCGAATTCCATCTTTAGTAATTTCTTAAGATTTATTTCCAGTTATCATAAGTCATTGGTCCTGAATATAAAAATTAGTTAATCAAGCATGTGATGATAAATAAAGGAAATAAAGAAAATTGAGCTAGGTTGAATATTTTAAACCAAAACAAACTCTTCAATCTTCACCCTTTTTTATTCAGTCCTCACATTTAAGAGAGAGAGAGAACACACACGGGGATGTGTGTATAATAATATTTTGTTTCATTAATCACAAAATATTTATAAGGAAAACAGAACAATGAAAATGAAGTACTTTCATTACTCCATTGGTTTCATTATATCATTCTTTATAGGATAAAATTTTGGGTAAAGTTGTATTTAGCATTCTAATGTTAATTTTCAGTTACATTCAATATCCTAAGCGTTAGGAAAATAATATATAACATCAAAATGTTGAATGCACTTTAAATAAGATTAGCTTATTGGATGCAATTGAGAAATAACGTGTGGTGAATGCTACTTTATTCTAAAAGTTTTGTTGTGTTATGAAATAAAGTAATTGTTAATTAATGGATCTGTGACAATTGAATAATGGGTTAAGATACAGATTGGCCAATGAAATTTTACTCCAAGAGTGCCCAGCACAAAAAACTTTTAAGCGGACCAAAAATACTAAAAAAACTTTTAAAAATGTAAAGTTAGCACAAAAAACTTTTAAAAATGTAAAGTCAGCAAAATACCGTTAGAAAAACACCAACTTCTGTTAAAATGTAAACCTTTTAAAGGTTAAGGTGCAGATTGGCCAACAAACTTTTATTCTAAGAGCGCCTAGTACAAAAATGTTTTACTTCAGGAGCGTCCAACACAAAAAAGTCCATGTGCAATGCACCCAAAATTCAACTGTTGCAAATCCTTGTCTGGACCCCCAACCATGTGCATTGGGGTTAGAAAGAATGAATGCAACAAAAATATCACAAATGTAACGTGTAGATATTTTAGGTCCACTTAAAAATCACAATTTGCACTTGCACCAAGAAAATTTGAAAACTTACCACCTTTACTCAAAATGAAATCTACTCGTTATATTTGAGATTTTTTTCGTTGCATTCACTCTTTCTAACCCCAATGCACATGGTTGGGGGTCCGGCAAGGATTTGCAACAATCGGATTTAGGGTGGATTGAACATGGACTTGCCTGGGCACATTCAAAAACTTACCACCTTTACTCAAAATGAAATCTACTCCACTACTACAAAAAACACTTTTAACGTCCGTTTCTAAGACCTTTAGATGATTGTTTTTAAGGGTCGTGAAAAAAAGTATCGTTGAAAGTTTATGACTTACAACGACTGTTTTTTTTAAAAAATAGTCATTGCATTTCAACAACTATTATTTAAATAATAGTCGTTGTATATATATCCACAAATCTACAACACGCACGCATGCTAGGCAGTCCATAGAACCATCTAAAACACAATATAAGGTGCAATTTGAACAAGCTAAAGCCTCGTGAGAAAAAGAATGGATTGAAAATGGACGATAAATAACACCATTCAATCTTTGACGCAAGAAATATAGCATTTCATGTCCAACGAAGCACAAAAATGAGAAGAAAAATAAAACCTCTCAAGTCTTAACTGAATGAAGCAGAAGACAAATAAAAGAACTGTTTACAGACAAAAGAAAGTACTAGGAAATAGAGCAGAAAAACACTACAATGGAACTATCCATTTAGAATTTCAACAAAATAAAGCACTAGGAAATAGAGTTCTGGTATCCTCATCATCGCTTACGAGGGGCTTCCTCCTCTTCACAGTGCTCGGAATCGTTGCTCGACATATTGTTTAGTTGTTGGGGGGGGGGGGGGACACACACAAATCTACAACGGCGGTAAATGACAGATCTGGAGGTTGTGGAGCATGCTCGTAGTTCACAATAGAGGACGAGTCGGAGTCACTCATGCCGCTATAGTGAATCCCTTCGGCGGCAAGGGTGGGGCCATTGGGTGTGCTGAAGGAGATGGGTGGGTCTCGAGACTATTATCTGCGTTTAGGATGATGGATTTGAGGAAGAAGTTCTGCATACTGTTGGATTTTAAAGAGAAAACCTTTATATTTTATGGAAGGCAGGGAACAACAAAATGTCAAAGGCGCGAGATTGAAGTTCAAATATCTAAAAAATTTGAGTTCCAACGACTGGTTTTGAAAAACCAGTTGTTGTAACTTGAAACTAAAAAAAAAAAAAAAAAAAAACTTTATATTTTTATGGAAGGGAGGAACAAAATAATGTCGAATGCGTGGGATTGAAGTTGAAATATCTAAAAAATTTGAGTTTCAACGACTGGTTTTGAAAAACCAATCGTTGTAACTTAAAATAAAATAAAAAATAAAATGGCGTGAGGGAGGCTTGACTGTTTTTCTAAACGCGTATCAACGAATGTTTGTTTACAAATAGTCGTTTGTTTTATTTCTCTTAACTATCGAAATTTTAGGCTACATACTAGTAAATAGCCATTAATATGAGATAAAATTACAACGGTCATTTAATCTTTAAGGCTTTTATTCTAATGATAAGTAGCACTAATTTTTTGCTTATTGATTAAATTTAATGCGTGATTTCAATGATATTGATATATATTTTTTATAATATATACAAAAGAGATATGTTGTTTAATTTATTGAATTTAATTAGGAACTAAAAAAAGAAAATACAAAATGTGTGTGTGTGTGTATAAATAAATAATAGATATTATTTAATTTTTTATTTTCATTAGGAACTAACTAAATGAGAATATAGTTAGATTTCTTCACTTAATTATCGAAATTATAGGCTATATACTAGGAAATAGCTATAAATATGTATATATGTGTGTGTGTGTGTCTAAAATATATTGTTTAATTTATCAAATTTAATTATGAACTAACTAAATGAAAATACGGTTAAATTTCGTCTCTTAACTATTGAAATTCTAGGCTACATACTAGGGAAATAAATAAAAATATGGGATACAATGACTGTTTTTATAAACTAGTCGTTAAATGTTAGCGTTCTGTTTTATAAAACAGATGTTAAATGTTCAATTTTAACATCAGTTTTTAAAGTAACGGACCTTAAAGGTAAACAGAAAATTACAATAATACCACCGCCTACTTTTTAAAGTCCATTTTGTGTGAAACAGTCGTTGAATATTCTCGCCAAAATTTCAAAAATGCCACCGCCTCGTTTTCTATGTCTGTTTTTATTTAATCGGTCGTTAGATGAGAGTCGTTAAATCTAGTTTTTGTAGTAGTGCTCATTACATTTGTGATTTTTTGTTGCATTCACTTTCCTTGACCCCAATTAGGGGTGAGCAAAACACCCACGCCCCGTGGCTTTTTGGCCCGTTTAAGCCCGCCCAAATAAGACCCGAAATGGGTACGAGTCAGCCCTGTACCCGTATAAAATAAACGGGCAAGATACGGGTTAGGGCATGGGGCAGCCTGTGCCCGCCCGTATATATTTATATCTCTAAAATATATTAATTACATTATAATATTATAATTTTTCAACTTACATTGCAACACCGACATTTAGTTTGGTGGCAAGGAATGCCCTTATTGGCCATAATGCCTTGGGTTCGATCCCTAAAAATCGAACAGAAATGAAGAAGTTCATCATGAACACGAAGAAGAGTTGTTTCAAAACTTCTATTTCAATCCGAAAAATAATAAAAATGTGAATGACATAGTGTTGTAGCCACCATCTGACTTAAAGTTACCTAAAATGGAAATGGGCTTCAATGGCTCAGCCCAAAACGAAAATAGAATAAAAGTGGGCTTTAATTATAAAATTCGAGCCCAAATAAAATCCAGAAATATATATCTAACTTCGGCTCCAAAATCGACTACCCTCTTGTTCGAATTTGCCCTTCATGTCCTCATAACAATTGTAGCTCTCTAAATCATATGAAATATGAAACAAAAATGAGGCAAATCCGATGTCTGGTTCAAGAGTTATGGTTAAAATAGTAAAACAATGTAAAACTGGAATTTTATTATTAAAAATGGTTAAAATATAATCAAAGGCCCAAAGCCCAAATAAGTATAAAAGCCATTATTTATTAACTAAAGAGTCCTAAATTAATCAAGAGATAAAAAGAAGTGTATGAAATATTCAATTATCAGTACCTCTAGAATAATCATTTACTATAGGAAGGAAACAATGGTATCCTTGATGTGTGAGAGTTCTATATGGACCTTAGGGATGTCTAAAGACCGGGCCAGACCGGGTTGGAGGTCAACCCGAGGTCTGGCCCGATAGGACCTCGGGCTGGAAAATTCACCCCGAGGTTTGTACTAGCCAAGGTCGGGCTGGACTGGACCGAACCGGCAGACTACCTAGACTAGTTAGGCAGTCCATTTTTTTTCATTTTTTTTTGCCTTATTGGGAGACAATATTTTAGCTCTGGTTTCACCTGACTTCCAAAAGTAATAAAAAACGACTGAGTGAAAAGTGATTCCTATAAGTTAAAAAGCACATTAGGATGTCCAGACTCTAGTGAGTGGTGGAGTGCAGTGATGATTTACAAAAAAAAAAAAAAAAAATCAGGTCAGACCGAACTAGTCCAAGGGGTCTAACCCACTAGACCGAAGTCCAGTCCAACCCGAGCAGTCCGTTCCGGTGAAATCGTCTTGGACCAAATTTCTTTTGCTTGGACCGTGTCGGGTCAGACTGGGTCAGATCAGACCAACTAGACCACTAGGTTTTTGGGACAACCCTAATGGACCCCATACATCAGCATGTAGTAAATCAAAACAACATTTACTTTTAGAATGACTAGAAGGAAAAGACAATTTGGAATGTTTACTTTGAATGCAAATCTCACATTTATTATCACATTTTGCAGAATCAGGGATTTTTACATTATTCAAATTCTCTCAAATAATGCATAACTCATCTGATATCATGTTAATTCATGAACCTGAGACAATTGAATAATGCATAATTGTCATTGACAAAACTCACCATCTTACAATATTCATATATGTGTATATATATATACTGAAATTCGGCCATATGAAACTAAGTGGCCCAACAGAATATTTCCAATACACTTATACATAACCTAAACACTTATGTATCTAACCAATTAACTGCCTATCTCTCATTTACTCTAATTCAGACAGTATAGAAATGAGGTGGAGACAAGAGAATGAGAGAACTATCATGGTTTCCTTCACACGCGTTGAATCGAAAATGATGCCAAGAGAATGAGAGAACTATCATGGTTTCTTTCACTTGCGTTGCATGAGAAATGGCATGCCGTATTGATGCGGGAATTGAAGAACAAAACTCAAAAAAAGTATGAATTTTGATGTTAAAATCCTAGATAAACTTATCTCTAGATCCTGATCCTTAGCTAGAAAAGGTTGATCAACTGAAACCTAGAAGAACTCATCTATGACTCTTGTAATTGCATCTAGAATACCAAAAACAATGGCAAAAACTTGTCAATGAGACTTCTCATTCATAATAACTTCATAATTTCATAGTCTGAAAATAACGGAGTACAACTGAACCTTTAAATAAAGAAACTTCCTAACCTAAAATGACCCAAAAATTGAAAAAAGATATTCTAAAGATATTGAGGATAAGATGCCATCTAAAATAATTAAATCAAGGATATAATAATAAAATATTAAATAATATCCTTGAGATCTGACAAGTCATATATTTAGAATAATATTCTGAAAAGAAAACCAAAAACAAAATTTAAAATATTCTCAGGATAATTCAAAATATCTAAAAGATATATGAAATCTTTCTAATAATCTAGGAAATACAAAATAACTCTTAAATAAGATCTTTTATTTGTCTTCCTTCCTGACTTGCTTGATAAAGTTGCCCGCTGGAGTCCTATAACCTATTTATAGGCACGGTCTTCGCATATATTACTCATACTCAAGTGACAAATTAAATAGAGGATAATAAAACCATGAATGTGAGTGAGAGCAAGAAGAATTACGAGGTTAAAGGAATAGCAGATGAGTAATGAGATAGTGGAACAACAGTAGTGGAGTTACTTAAGAAAGTTGAGGAGGAGGGAGGATGGAGATAGACATCCACACAAACTTGTTGCATGTTATACCGTATTTTTAAAATGAGATAATTAATATGAAAGTCTTTATGGTTTCAGTCGATTTTAAATCAGGTCCTTGTAGCTTTTTCTTCTTCTTTTTAAAATGAGATAATTAATATGAAAGTCTTTATGGTTTCAGTCGATTTTTAATCAGGTCCTTGTAGCTTTTTCTTCTTCTTTTTATTAAGTTCTTATACTTTCATTTGTTGTTAATTAAGTCCAAGTAGTTTTTTTCTTCTTTCTATTAGATCCTTATAGTTTCATCTAATTTTTAATTAGATCCCAATATTTTTTTATTCTGTAAATTCTAATAATATTCTTCTATAAATATAAAATATAATTATTTATTTTTATGATTATAAATATTGAATTATAAAAATAAAAGTTTCTAAAAATATTATATAATTATAATTAATTATTCTAATTATATTAAATATCCATATAAAAATTTATTATATTAATTATTTTTCCTAATTATTTGGTTATTAATTTAAATTTATTATTAATGTTTCTATTCTAATTATATTTATTTATTGGGTTATTGAGCAAGAATACCTATGAACTTTTACAAAAAGTACGTTCAATACCATATACATATCTTAGGTGCAAAAATATCCATGACCATTCAAAATGGGAGCAAAAATATCAAGATCGTTAAATTTGACCTAAAATCGTTACATATGCATATATAAAAAAAGTGTGAAACAAACTACAAAAAGTAATAGTGTTAGGTTAAATTTAACGGTGATGATATTTTTGCTCCAATTTTGAATGTTCATAGGTATTTTTGCATCTCCAAAATGTATATGGTGTTGGACGCACTTTAGTTAAAGTTCATAGGTAGTTTTGTACCTTCACCTTATATATTAATTTTAAATTAAATTAATAAATAAAAAACTATAGGGACCTAATAAAAATAACTGAAAGTACAAGGATCAAATAAAAATTACAGGGACCCAATTAAAATTAGTTGAAACTATAAAGTCTTTCAAATTAATTATCCTTTTAGAATTTCAATACAATATTTAATAATACTTTTTAGGTTTTAACCTCATTTAATCTAATAATTTAATTGTTTACTAGATGAAAAATTATTCATTTGGTCCTTATAATTTTGTCTTAATTGTAATTTAATTCCTAAACTTTTTTAATATTTGATTAAGATTTTTTTCCTTGAGGTTTAGAGGGCAAATGATTCTTACCTCTTTTAACAATTGCGTTTCCTGTGATGCCCGTCCCTAATGCGCCTTTATTTATCAAAGTTTAAGCGCACAAGCATCGAAGTAGTTTGGACGACTTAATTGCGGAATAAAACTTTCTTAAAATAACTTGGTTCGAAAACATGAGGATAAATTTTTTGTGAGCGATATCTATCCCATGGAGGGATCTCAATACAATAATCCAAAAATAGGTAAATGATAAACGATTAATACAGTCCATCTACTTATATTTTTCCAAAGAGTTCCTTCTGCTGTAACCCTTACAGCTACATCCTTCCTCTTGATCTCGATCCACTACCTGTCTCTTTTATGCGATCTAGAGTTCAAATGAATGAACCCTAGGGTAACGATTAATCTCATATGCAGGTATGAAATGTAAATGTCAGTATAACACATGTATAAGCATAAGATAATTCACAATAAACAAATCACACCATAATCGCAGTTATCGGCCAAGGATCACAGCTTTTAGGACACGCAGCCCTATGAGACATGCAGCCCTATGAGACATGCAGCCTCAATCCATAGCTAGGATACACACAATGCAAATTATCTAGCAACCATGATCAGTCATACATACAATACATACATACAAGCTAATAAGATAACAGTTACTCACCTCAAACTTAAATCCTTAACTGGTCTGATAGGTGTTGGGTCGGTTGAGATGTCAAGGTATGCCTATAAACGTTTATCATTGTCATTAGTCACTACTTGCATCGCAAAGTAACTAACTACGCTGATTATTTTTAGAGGATTAAAAGTGGTTATTAATCCCTAAAATTCTATTTTCTAATAATAACAATAATATTTATTAATTTTATTATTATTATCATTATTATTTCTCTACAATTATTTTAAACTCTCAGAGGTTATCCTAAAACTTTAAATTAGGAGTTTATAAATACCAATCATCATATGAATTATGCTTTAATGTATTACATATAATGTTTCTCAAAATTCCAAAATGTATATATATAACTTGACTCTTTACATAGGATTTTCCAAAATTTTCTGATTAAACTTTGAAAATTCGTAATTAATTCTAGAAAGCTTCCAAAAGCTACGTGTCCCTTAGCATGAATATTTTAACAGGAAAATAATACTAATAGCAATAACACATTATATCATTCCTAGATTTCAAAAATATAAACATTCTCTAGAAAATTTTCCAAAATTGTGACTCAACTTCCAAAAATTATATCTCGAGCTATAGACCTCCGTTTAAGATGATCCAAAGCTTGTTTTAAAGATTATTATGTGTACTATTAACACATAAAATTTCATAGAAAAAAAATCAAAGTTTTCCAATTCCAAAATGGGACCCGCAACCGATCACTATTTCTGGAACATGAAATTCGTTCAGATTTTCGGTTAAACTTCGGAAAATCATATCTCCCTCAATTACTTATCGGAATTCGACGAATTACCTATCAACCTCTATGTGTCTAATATTTATCTGGAAAATTTCATGTAAAAACTCAAAGGTTTACTGGGTCCGAAATGCAACGTCATTTTGTTGCTCTAGAACTATACCGAAAATTTCCAAATTTTTAGCTCAAATTCCAAAATCATATCTCAAGCTATAGACCTCCGTTTAAGGTGATCCAAAGCTCATTTTAAATATTATTATGTGTACTAAATCTTTGCAAAATTTCAGGGTCAAAGGAGTTCGTTTACTCTGGTTTTTCATTACCCAAAGATTATTATTCCAGCTGAAACATCCAGTTTCCAGAAAAGATAGCAGCTTCTATTTTCATGTTTAGCATTTCATTTGGACTTCCCTTGACATTTACATTCTTAAAACCGACTCCATACTTCAAAACAAATATTTATGGTTTGGTTTATGATCTAAACAACATGAAATGCACATGAAACCTTGCTGATCTTATGTTCTTAGTGTGCAAGTGTGTTTCTATCGAACAACAAGCTTCTTGGTTCAGCAGTAATTAATTAGAACCCACTATTATTTGCATGAAACGTTAAGCTTCAAACTTCAACCAATTCAGAAGCACATGTATGCAATGTTAAACCTCAAACGTTCTCTGTTTCGGGACCCAAAAGCAGAGCAAAATATGCAAAACCAAAACTATAACACTTTAGCTTTAAAGGCAGGAAATCGGGATGGAGGCTCACCTTGTTGGAAAACAAGCTTGCATGCGTGGTTCTTCAGCTTCTCCATCTCTGTTATCAGACGCAGCTTCCATGCTCTCATCCTCGTTCTATTTTCTATGTCCTTGCTGAGATAGCATGAATGAAGGCAACTAAGAGATATGAATTATATAGAAGGTTGAAGGTCCAGTCCGAGGAGTAACCAGCTTTGGTCTCGTGAGGCATGGTGGGTCTGATTTGCTGATAAGAGAAAGCATGGTGCCCGGTGGTTTAGCGTGTACGGTTGAATAGTCGAAAGCAAGATTTGTTTCTGCTATAATCTCTTTTCTCGTTGACCTCTAACGCCGTGTTTAGTTGAATGGACAATGGAGATATAGGAATGCATATAATTATATATATGTTGCTATCCTACATGCTTGTCATGTGTTCAGCTAAAATAAATTAATGAGTTGGAATGATATATATTAATGGGAATGATATAGGCTGATGGGTTTTTGTGTTCTTACATGTTAAGCCAAGGTAAACATAATGGGCTGAAAAGAATTAATGAATGGAGGGAGTATTATGAATGTTTGTATGTGTTCTAAAATTATCCCTTACACATATTGGATAAATATTAAAATTTAATCCTTAATTTCATTTAAGGATTTTCTTTCTCGATCAATTCTTGTAGGCCATAAAATATAAATTCTATAATTTTTAAGCCTGGAATTATCCTTCACGAATATTTCTTGAACTATTCTTTCCTCAATTAATTTATTTTGGCCACAAAATATTATCTCCAAAATATTCGGCAAAAAATTATTTCCAACTATTTATCCTTAATTTACGGGAAAATATGCCTTAAATTTCAATAATTACTTTTTAAAATAATTAAGACTTAATTTTCCATATCAATCTCATATCATATTTTAATTCCCAAAATCCAAAATTTTGGATGTTACACTTCCCAACATTCGAACTTGTATTTTCTTCCTTATCGTGGGTAAAGCCCCTTACCACTTCAATCAACATCTTGTTGGTAATTTAATTCCTAAACTTTACCTTGGTGTAAATCAATGCTTAAACTTTAACATGAGGTAACTCGGTGCTTATAACTTAGCCATTTAAAACATTAGTTTTAACGTATTAAGAAATAAATTTAGTCTTTATAATTTTATTGTCTAAAATGTGTGGATGGACATTTCAAACGGTTACAAAATAATTTTTTTTTTAATGGTCAAAGAAAAACTATTCCCTTTATTTAATTTGGTTAAACTTTTTTTTTTTTTGGAAGAAAGAAGTAATCCTCTCTCTCTCTTTCTCTCTCTCTCTCTCTCTCTAAAGCACAAGTATCCTCATATTGGAAACAATCATATTTGAAGTACTAAATGTGGAAACCTCTCTCAGTAAAAATAAAAGTACAATTAAGTCCACAAAAACATAAAATTGCTTAAGCTAAAATAAAAAGAAACCCTAACCCTAAACCTAGAGTACACAAGGAGAACAACACAACTGTTTTGCACCCTATCTTAGATAAGCAAATAGGAAACCAGTGCGATTTTGCCACATATCAGAAGTAGGCAAATAAAATCCAAAAAACACAAATAAGAGTGAGGATTCATTGAACCACCAATCAATCACATCCCATTTAGTGACATAATTGATATCTTCAAAAAAAAAAAAAAAAAATTGAAAGTACCTCACGTCCATTGACCGCAAGGTGAAGAGTACCAATATTGACAACAATAGCACAACAGCCATTAGAGTTGTCACTACCTTCACAATAGTTATCATTCCTTTTACTGGAGTTGTCAATGCCACTACAATAGTAGTCATTCCTTTTACTAGAGTTGTTAATACCATTACAATAGTAGTCATTCCTTATACTGGAGTTGCCAATACCATTAAAATAATAGTCATTCCTTTTATTGGAGTTGCTAGTACCATTATAATAGTACTCATTCCTTATTGATTTTGATAAGGTACTAAACAATTGGAGAATATATTTTGACAATGACTAAATGTGTAAGTGTATTGACAACCCCCATATAAGTTTTGATCAAATGGGAAACAAATTGAACCTTATAATAATAAAACAATTGGGAAAGGAATTGTGAGTTTGACTATTGTTGTAATAGTATTGACAACTCTTGTAAAATGAATGACTACTATTGTAATGGTATTGGAAACTCCAATAAAATGAGTGACCATGTCATTGAAGCACACAATGTCAAATGACAAGTGAATATTTGGATTTCACCTATGGCTAATGTATTCTTGTCATTCACAGAGAACATATTCCTTTAACTTAACATTACTTACAATAAAGGTTCATTATCATTACTATTTATGCCGGTTTTCCCTATATTGTATGATTGTTTGGTATGGTGAATAGGAGCTTAAATGTATCTAATCTGAACAAAAATGTGTTAATTCATGCATATAGGGAAATGAAGGATGAGTCTCATAAAATATAGCAATTGTATAAGCATCCTATACATGTGCATAAGAAAATAACAAGTTTGAGGTTTATGTGAAAAGCACATAGCATAGCCGATACAATGCTATAGCATCGGGTCAGCCATAACAAGTTGAAATACAATGCAACATTAATGTTATAGCAAAGTAAGTGAAGCAATGCTATTAGCCATATGCTCTGATTTCTCTTCGAGGCTGTTTCAGGAAAATAAGTACAGGTTAATAGACGGATGTTAGTCAACGGTTAGATTGCTGACGTATTGGATATAGAAGATGCAGAGGATCAAAGTTAAGATTTGGAGAATCCCATAGTATTAGCAGAATCAATCTACCGAATTTGGAAAGTTGGACCAGTTGGACCTGACAGATTTGGAAAGGCCCAGTTCACTGAACATACGCCGCAAGTAAACCTAACTTTAAAAAGAAAGATGACCAACCCTAAAATCTATCGATTTGTTGGAGAGTCAAAGAAATTCTTATTCAGCTAAGCTCGACAGAAGAGAGAGAGAAGTTACGAAGTGCAAGAGCTCTAGAAGAAACCAGCATCCTTCCTTGCAGTGAGACGGAGAAGAGAAGACATGGAGATGTCCTGTGACAAACGCCTCTCACGTCGTCGATTCCTCCGACGAACTTTCCCTTTTGTTTTGTTCATATTTAGTTTATCTTTTTCTATAGGCTATTCTATTGTAATTTGTTTTGTGATTTCCTCCTCGGTCATGAACTAAATTTCCCTTGGCTGAGCAAGGATGAATTCTTGAGTGTAGATTGAACCCAGTTTGCTAGTTATTTAATTTAATATATTCAGTTTGTTTATCAGTATTTTAATCTCTTATCGGTTAAAAGAAGCTAAGGGCTAGATTAGTGGCCTTAGCTTACTGGAAGGGAGTCGAGGTTAGATATCTGATAGGCAGTGTTTGCTAGGTAGGTTGGTGCAAGGCTTGACCTATCATTGTAGGCTTTAGGAATGGGTCTACCGCTCATAACCATAACACCTTGATTTGGAATGATAATCTGAACTAGAAAATTGCCATAGGCATATGGGAGAAGTAAAGCTAGGATTATATGTACAGGACACGGAAGCTTCTGTAGAGCATAGTGGTGGGTTAACTGGATAATATTGTGAAGGCGGCTATGCCGTAGCATTGCGGAAGCTATACAACATAATTGCTATAGCAATGCGCTAAGGCAGACTGGGGGAATGATATGCTTATGATGAAATCTAAGCTCAGCCTATCTTTTAACTGATATCTTCTTGCGACTACATCATTTGTTTATTTTCTTATTTGTTAGTTATAACTGCAAAACTCCCAAACCAATCAAGCTTTTATTTTCTCTTTACACAAAACTATTTCCGTATATTAGTATCATCATCGGTATCTCAGTCTCTGTGGGACGATACTCTACTTACTCTTTATTACTTGTTCGACTGGTTCACTTGCTATCAAGGAAATCAACCAACAGTTCACCATTAACAACACTTGTAATGAGAATGACAAGTTCATTAAAGACATTGACCAAAAAACTAGATTTGTTATGACAACAACTACTATACATTACTTACAAAAAGGACAAGTCATATGCCACAAGCCTTCTACCAAAAAATTACGAAGGTTGTTAATGACCTCCAAAAAATTAACCATTATATATTTTAAGTATGTATGTTTCTTGTTCTTAGTTGTTGAGTGCTGTCAATATAGAGCAAAGAGAGACGCCAGCGACTAGTTCTTGTGGGGTAAGGGAAGCTAACAAAGTCTGGACTAGAGGTGCAACTAATGGAGAGATTTAGCATCGTCTTCTTCTTGGTTGTTTAGTACCATTGATACAGAGTTGTGAGAGAGAGAGAGAGAGAGACGCTAGTGACTAGTTTTGGTAGTGGGTATAGAGAGAGAGAGAGAGACCGACTTCATTGGGCCTGTTTGGGTTGTCTTTTTTTTTTAGCGTTGGTGAGCAAATATTTCAGTGGCTTTTAAGCCATTGAACTAGTAGAAAAAAAAAGCCTAACTTGTCTTGTTTGCAATACCCAGTACGTTGGTTGGGCTTATCACTCAAACCCAAATGCTAACGAGCTTAATAGACGCCCCAAATTGGAGCTTTTATGCGAGCACCATTGGTGTTTGTGAAATTTCCCTGGACATCGCGTGCCTTCTGAAATTGATCAAAGATTCTCCATCCCATCCCGTGCTCACTCGTGCCCTAGATCATCAGTTGTTGACTCCAGCATCCTCAGCTTTCCCTTTGTCCAGCAGAGGAATCTCTCCGTCTCGGCCGTCCAGCTGGTTCGCGTGCTCGTCTCATCCAATCAAGCCTAGAGATTTTCTTAGAGCTCGTCGCATCATCGTAGATCCATTCTTGCTTCAAATAGCGGTCTCATGCTCCATCCACTACACCTGTGCTAAATTCGTCGTCTCCGATCTCTCGCTAGTGGAAGAAGCCGTCACTCTACACTCGTCGGACTCAGTCGATCAGCCCAAACACTTCAAAGTTGTGATTTCCTTCCATCTAATGTGCCCAAAAACTGGATTAGCTCTGGAATCATGAGTCTGGGAATTTTATTTTGAGTTTGATTTCAGTTGATTTTGAGTTTCTGTGTAGTGGAGTACCAATATACATTTGGGATTTTAATTTTTGCTTGGATTCTTGGTTCCCATTATTATGTTCCTGTGAAATCGACTGATCTGTACATGTGGGGTTTTTTTCTTCTTCATGTTCTTGCTCTGTTTGCATTCTAGACATGGGTTTTCCATTGGTCTCACACTACTCTTGCTTCTATTACTATTTATGTTCGTTAGCTTACCTGAATAGTTTGGCTTTGGACCCTGAAGCTTTCGAAGTTGGATATATTTGGTGCATATAGACATGGGTTTTCCATGTATGAAGCTTTCAACTGGGAAATTTTTGATTTTGGATATTTGTTTAGGAAACGCTTGTGAAAGATTGATTTGTTTCCCTATTGCAATTGTCTTATTTGTCAATTGTCATTGCACTCTTAATAATCATTTAACTTTTTTACAAATTAAAATTTTTATTATCCTAATATATACAACTAATATGTATAATAGTAGTCAATATGATTCATGCCCTTTTCAATCATTTTCCATCTTAACTGACTTTTCAAATAATAATATAAACACTCATCAGTTAAGAAAAAAGCTACTTCTGCAAAAAGCCAAACTGTCAATCCAAACACAAATCACATTTACAACCTGACTTTTTTCCTACCGGGCTTTTATAAAAGTCAGATAGCTTTTAAGCCACCGCTCCTACCGCCAACCCAAACAGGCCCATTATTCATCTTCTTTATTGGAGATGTTTAAGGAGTAGATTTAAGGAGAGAGAGGGCCACTTATCACTGTTCATGATCATCTAATTCAAAAATACATATCTTCATTGGAGATAACAATCAAATATGAGCAACCCATTGAAGAAGGGTTAAAATAGTGTCAAATATTCAATAAGTAATGCATATCTTCCATTATCGGCCTAACCGAGCAATTTAGGACTTGGCTTGCTACAATTGGGAGATGAAATCATTAACTAGTTTAGCTGAAAACATGCTGGTGACAATAGGAAAGAGAGGAAAAAAGTTGGAGGATGAAGATTTGTTAGTTCTTGGTTTATAAGTGTTTATAAGTTTTGATGATAATAAACTTGGAAAAGAAAAGAGGACTTGATTATTCAAGTCACTTGAGTGTATGTTTCAAGACACTCGAGTGTACAACTTTATTTAAACTAAAACTTGAATCAGAAAGATGTTTTTGAAAAGCTACTGAAGTGTTCTAAGATGAACACACGATTCTATAAACACTCAGTGTTGGCCTCACACTTATAGAGTTTTTGGTTGACAATCGCATCTCTTGTGAAAGTGTTGTGTTGAACACTTGAATGCTTAAGTGAATACTCGAGTGCTGGTTCAACACTCACTAAGAAATTGCCTGACACTCACTTCATTTATGAAAGTGTTGTGTTGAACACTCGAGTGTTGATTCAACAATTGTAAAGGTTTGCTTGACAGTCACACCCATTTTGGAAATATCAAGGTAAATACTTGAGTGTAAACTCCAAACTCAAGTGCAAGGTAAACATTTCCAAGTTCAGTGCATGACACTCGCTAATGAATCAAGAGTGCTGTATCTTTTGTGAGAAGCAATCGAGTGTGGAACTCGAGTCTGACTCTGTGAACACTCGAGTGTTTGGTAGAAATTAAAGTTATTTATCGAAACTCTTTTTGAAACAATATTCTACCACTCAAGAATTTATCGCACTCGAGTGTGACAAAATGCACACTTGGTATGACTTTGTGAACACTCGAGTGTTTAGTAAAATTAAAGTTATTTATCCAAAATCTTTTTGAAATAGTCTTCTACCACTCAAAAATTCATCAGCACTTGAGTATGACAAAATGCACACTCGAGTGTGACTTTGTGAACACTCGAGTGATTAGTAGAAATTAAAGTTATTTATCTAAACTCTTTTTGAAACAGTCTTCTGCCACTCAAAAATTCATCAGCACTCGAGTATGACAAAATGCACACTCAAGTGTGGCACTCAAGTGTGACCTTGTTAGCACTCGAGTGTGACCTTATCAGCACTCGAGTGTTTGGTAGAAAATGGAATTAATGACTTTCAACAGTTTTTTATCAGACACAACATTCATCAGCACTCGAGTTTGACAAAATGCATACTAAAGTGTGGCACTCAAGTGCACTTGGAACAACACTCGAGTGTGTGTTCTTCTTTCATTGAACTTTCATCTTCGAGAATTCAAATTTACTAATTAAAATTTGTTTACTTTTGATTAACACTTATAATACCTTTCAATGCTACTAAACATATTTGGTTATGAGTTTCAGAAGATTTGAATAATGGACTTCGTCCAAAAGTACAAAAGCAAATCTCTGTGTCAGAACGTTAGATCTAATGACAGAAACAGAGCATACGCAAGCAATCTTTAGAGTAGGTCATTGAATATCATTTGAAGCGTCAATTGCGGCAAAGCAATAGCAACCCAACCTTAAGAAATTCCAGAGTATGCCAAAGGGATGTTGTGTGAAGATCTATAGCAGTGATGTGAAAGTGACTGAACCTCAAAATCTTCCAACGATTCTAATCTATCTCTAATAGAAAGCTTTACTAGTCTAACGAAAAGTTTGGACAATCAATGGAAAGCTTGAACTTCACAATGATCATTAATGATGTTCAACTCTAAATACTAGAGTAGGTCATGTGAAGATATGTAGCATCGGTTGCGGCGAAGCAATAATGACCCAAACTTAAGAAATCACAGAGTGGACCAAAGGGATTCCGTTTGAAGATTTGTAGCAGTGATGTGAAAGCGACTGAACCTCAAAATCTTCCAACGACTCTAATCCGTCTTTAACAGAGAGCTTCATCAATCTAATGGAAAGTTTGAACACTCAATGGAAAGCTTGAACCCTCATAATGGTCATTAATGGTGTTCAACTTTAAATATGTGAGCATTTAATACAGAGCCAACCAACTAAGCACATGATCAATTACTCTTATTTATTGCTTATACTCTTGTGTTGTAATATCTTTTGATATTTGTTCATCAATAATTATATATCTACTATGTGGAGAGTCATTCGACAACAATTCGATTTCTATGAAATTTCAAGGTAGTGGGACCTTGAGTATGGTTGTTAGATTACAACTTATAAAGAGGAATGAGTCCTAGTGAGGATTACTCTATACTGAGGTACCAAGAACCCGTGTAATCTTGGAACAGTAGTGAAAATCTCAGAGATGCTCTAAAGACTAAACGTAGGTCATTAAATTGGGATCAAACCAGTATAAATAGCTATATACACTATGGTGATATCTTTCTAACTCTTTATGTTTGATTTAATAGATTACCTTTTTCGTTTTAAAATTTTTAAATCACCCAATCCACTCATCTCTTGGGTTAAACGTTGGCACTAACATTTGGTATTAGAGCTTAGTCTTCTTTTTACAGGATTAACATCCTGAGAAAGATCCATGGAAGGAATTATACCCAATGGTGCATCTATCAATAGACCTCCTGACTTCAACAGAACATTACTTGTTCTATCAACAAACTAGTTAGTTAAATTTTTTAAAGAATATTAAAATAAAATTATTAGAATAACTTACTATTTATAAATTATTATTATTTATATAAATTATTATTATTTATACTATAATATTAAAAATTATTATACGTAATGATATTATATTTTATATTTATGGAAGAATAATATGTTAAAAATCATAGAAGAATATTATTAGAATTTATAAAGTAAAGAATAAAAAATTATAGGGATTTAATTAAAAATTATATGAAACTGTAACAACTTGATAAAAAGAAAAAAAAAACTATAGGGACTTAATTAAAATAAATGAAACTATAAGGATCTTGTAAAAAGAGAAAAAAAAAAACAAGAGGGACCTATTTAAAATAAGGTTGGAACTATAAGGACTTGTAAATTAATTATCTTTAATTATAATAACTTTACCTACATCACCATGTTAACAAAGTAAACAAGAAAATCATATTTCTTTATCTTTGAACTCTCAATTTATTTATTTATTTATTTTTACTTCAGGTAAAAAAGTTAGATATGAGTAGTTTTAATGATGTCAAATATATATGTCATATATTAAGAGAAAAAAGTTTTTGCGTAATATATTTATCCCCTACATTGCCTAACTGCTATATTTAATATAGATTAGTCAAGCAAAGAAATAAAATATTGGAGAATAAAGTTATCAGCTATGGGGACAAGGAATAAAGAAAAGAAAGAAGTTATTGAGTTGGATTGATCAAGAAGAAGAAGAAGAAAGATATTGGAGACATTAGTCAAAAAAGCAAGAAGTTATCAAAAGATTCTAAAGAATAATCAATAAGAAGAAGATAAGAGATTACAGAAAGAAGAACTTGCAAAATATAATGGGAATATTAATATTTAAGTTCTTAGATTGATATTGGAAGTTTTATGATTAAATGGAAGTTAAAATGACTTAATTCGAAGTTAAAATACTTCACTGAAGCTATTTCATCTTCATTTGAGTGACTTTTTACTATCACTTGAGTTATAGAAGCACCAATCGACTGATTATCAAGCTACACTCGAGTTATACATGTTCTTACTTGAGTTATAGAAGCATCTCTGTTTTCGTTCAAAATGATAAAGGTTTGATAATTTGGTCATATCTCTCAAACCACAAATTCAATTGATGTGAAACTTGTTTCATATAAAACTATACTCTAAATGTGACACACAAACATCATGATCAAGCTTAACGGAGTTTAGATGAAAGAGATATGATATTCTGAACTTGACTCTAGAATTTCTTATGTCATTTCAGAACAGGTTCAGTGATTTGGATGTCTCTCACAAAATACACATCTAATTGAAGTAAAACTTGTTGCATATGAAATGAAAGTCCAAATTAGTTTCATAGAAGTTGAGATCAAGCTCAAAGAGACTCAGCCAAAATATATGTGGATCTCAAAATTTGACGCTTGATGCTCACACAATGTTCCAAAATAGTTGTCATTCTTTTGATCATGACATTCGAAGACGATGAGTTTAGGACTGAAACTTGTTGCATATACAACTAGACTCAAGGGGCATTTCAAAGACATCAAGATTGTACTCAATGAAGAACATTTGGAAAAGATATGAATTTCATAATCTCACAGTTGTATAAAGATGCTGCTATAAACTAGCTACTATAAATTTGATCGAAACTTTCATAATACAATGAATTTGAAGCTGATACTTTTTTTCATTGGAATTTAGACTTCAAGAGATTATGATAGGTCATTTTCCAAATTTAGAGTTATGTTCAAAGAGTTATGCCCATTGGAAGTTGATCTGTGTGCTAAACTATCTATGTACAGAAAAGGGCACTCGAGTGATAGTGGATACACTCAAGTGATGAAGCTTCACTTCCAAAATTTTAACAAGTCACTTCCAAGCGATCTGAGAGTGATGTGAGAATCACTCGAGCAATTTGGAAAATCACTCGATTGATCATGATCACTTGCAGGGCACTAGTAAGTGATCTGAAAATCACTCCAGTAATCGTGATATTGTTCACAAATTTTTTGATATTCTTGCAAAATCATTTAAACCTGGATTATATTGTTTCTGATTATCTTTAATCAAGTTTACATGAGGATTGTATGTGATTATACTTAGATTAGAGCTCAATAGCCAAAAAGCAATTTGTGTCAGAGTTTTCAATGGTCATATTTCTATAAAGCTTAAAGACAAAATCACAACGGGAATATGAACATGCCTAACGGATACTTCAACATCTCCAACGGTCATTAGAGCTACATCAATTATAAATTGAAAAGCATCCAAACTCGAAGATAAGAGCTTGCACCTTTACCGTCAAAATGCCAACGGTTTGACTCCAACGTTTATCTCATATACCCTCTGTTTTCTTAGTGTTCATATAATTTACCATAAAGAGTGAGATTATTTGTAATGTACTTCAATGTTTGTCTTATTCACTTTTGAGAGAGAATATTGATTTAATCCTTCATCATAAATGTTGTATCCTTATGATGTGTAAGGGAGAGTAACTTAGTGAGAGATTTGTAAAAGGCTTCATAAGTGCTCGGTTAAACTTGTGGAATTGTAAAGGCTTCTCTTGTGCCCTGATTAAACACGAAAATAGTGGATTGAAAATCTCAAGTAGAGCTTGGGGACTGGACATAGGTGATAAAGAATTTGATTGAATCAATATAAATCACATTTTACATATTCTCTTCTCTTATCTCTTATATTTCCAGTATACTTGATTTGTTTAATTGATTTTTGTTTTATGGCTCATTATTTTCTTACTTATTATTTTCACTAAGATGCCAAAAGATTCTCAAAGTTTTTATCTTACACCCAATTCACCCCCTCTTGGGTGTCAACTGATTCTAACATTTGGTACTAGAGCAGGGCCCTTCTTTAAAGGACTTAACCGTGTCAAGAGTTATTAATGGCTGAGTTTTGGTATTACTTGCTTTCACAAGGTTTTAACTATACAATTCCACCTCCTTTAAAAGATATTGATTTTTGGTTTAGGAAAGCTAGAGTGACTAGTTTTATTAAAGCTTCTAATTTTAACATGTGGAATGCTTTTACAAATGCTTTTGATCTCAAACCAAAGAAGGATTGGACTAAAAAGACAAGAAAATATTTTCTTGAACATTAGAGCAATTAAAATTTTATATAGTGTGTTGAACGAAAATGATTTTGAGAAAATAAAATTTTTCTCTTGTGCTAGAGACATTTGGGATACTCTTGGTTGTATTTATGCTTCTAATAATTGTGTTGAAGTTGAAAGTGTTGAGAGTTCATTAGAGATTATAAACTGCAAATCTATAGGTGATGAACAAATGGAAGAAGGTGAAATCAAAGAATGCTTCCAAGATCCAGTCAACACAAAAGAACAAGAGAAAGAGGATTTCCAAGAATAGCTCATCTTGGACGATTATGATAAATCATTATCTGGAGCTTAAGTTGCACATGTGGTAAACAATTCCAATTCTTCTTGTGTGTTTTAAAAAAATGATTTTAAAAAATTGTATCAAATTGTTTTTCAACCAATTATTGATTCTATTTTGAAAAGTAAAAATGTTTTTAATCATGCTAGAAAATCATGTAAGAAGAAAGAACTTACAAATATGAGACATTTGATATTGCTTCCACTCAACCAGCACAATACTTGTAAAAATGTACATAATAAGAATCATTCTATTATTTACAATTATTGTGGAAAGTCTAACCATATTTCTCACACATGCTATATTAGGAGAAATTCTAATGTGAGAAATGAATTTGTTTTGGTTCGTAGGGCATGTAAAGGCTAGTACTAACATATAAGGACTCAAAGGGCAATGAGGATTGTCACAGTTGACTAAGGCGTCGGCCTTTACCTTAAAAGGGAGGAGGTTCAATACCTGCTAGTTGATGTGATGACCTCATTAGTGGGAGATCAGTAAGCACCTCTGTAAGAGCTCTTTGAGCCTGGAGGCATGCCTGACCCTAGTGGGGTACCGGTGTCTACTCCTACCTAAACTTTTATGTATATATATATAAGGACTCAGTATAAGTGGGTATCAAAATGTCCATCTAGTTTTTCATGTGTGCAGAATGATTCAAAAATCAATGGATATAAGGATAGAAAGAAGATGAAGATTCCAAGAGTTTCCCATAGTTCTAGGAGGAGATGCGTACAATCTATATCAAAAGGGAGAACTCATGGAGAATCTATTGTTGCAACTTTATAGTCAAATCATAAGAAGTAATGGACATCGGTAAAAGGAATATGTTCTACCTTAAGAATGATCTACCATAGAGTACCATTCAACTATCCTGAGGAAAATACAAAAATGAGGATCTCTCAAGCATAAAGTAAAAGACTAATGTAGTCTAGATCTTTTGAGAAAAGATTACTAGCACCCAAAGCAAGGAATTCAAAGTGTCAACATCACAAAAAGATACAGTGGGTAAGTAAAGGCAATCCTCCAAGTACCTAATGTAAAAAGTATACAACGGTAAAACCTCTAACATTATTATTTTATTGAGGTTTATATCTTGTGACTTTAGGAATGAACACTGTGTCTTATTATTGAAATCTATTACAAAAGAATTACAATGTTCAATAGTTGAGTTCTTTATGCATAGATGATGATAAGAAAAGAAAGTATTTCTTTTATGCATAAAGTCATGATTAATTCATTGTGCTCAATTGTTCTAAATTAATTATATTCTTAAGAGCATGTGAGTTTTATTCCTAAAAGCTAACAATGAATGGATCCAAGTAAGGTTGGATATCAAGGAAGAAAAAGATTTATACGGTTTTGTAGGATAAGAAAAGCTTCTCAAGAATGTAACTACTTAGATAAATAAATAATGTCTTGAAGAAGCTAAACAAATTATGCTTGACTTTGATGTTGAGCATGAAAAAGGAGGCAGCAACCGAGGCATCACTAGGAGTGCCTAGCAAATGATGAAGGATGAAAAGATGCACAAAAAAGCATCACTCGAGTGATCATCATCATTGCGCAACAACTAGAAGTAACCCTCCAAGTGATCAAACCATCTGAAAGATTGAGAGAAAAAAAATCAAGGGATGATGCTCAACTGATCTTCAAAGGATAATCCCTCGAGTAATTATAAGATTACTTGAGTAAGGTATCGTCTTCTTAATCCATCAAAATGTTCTGGGGTCTATCACTCGAGTGATGGTCAGACATGATCACTCGAGTGCCCACTTGAGTGATATTGGGTTCCTGAAGTTAAAATCCCTATCGCAGCATCACTTCTCACTCTCACACAAAAATCACTATTAGGGCATTATAATGTTCCTATCTTCTCATTATATCCTTACCGATACTGTGTCTATATGAATTATTTAATTTGAGTAATGAATACTTGTTCATCGTTGCATACCATTAGCAATCAATCTTTTATAATTTTCAAAATGTTTTCAAATTACTACATGGACCAAAAGTAGAATTGTGTATAACCTTTCTATGTTTTTTAATTTTCAAATGCCCAAGCCAAAAAACTTGTTTTAGCTGCAACTCATCTTGTTTATAAAATGTGCATACATATGCTTTGAAAAATATTCATGCTTTAACTACATTTTCAAAATTTGGAAGTTAAAACTCTTGTACTGAAAGTCAAAAATGCGGAGCACATGATTACCAAGTGACTCTTAAGACATGTACTTATGCCTTAGGTCATGGTCTTGAGTCCTTGGGGAGGTGCTCTTAGGAATATATTCCTAAGTGATAAATCCTCTAGAGGAGAGGACAATAACTGTCTCAATAGAGGCCGACACCCAGCAGGCATTCGGGACAGTGGCTCCAAGGACATTGGTCCCTTCTCAATGTGGGATCTCGATGGGGAGGCCGTTACAATGGCTATCCAAAAGCTATATGTATCTCATGATATATAGAACCAGGAGACTAATGGTTTAACAAAAATGATTTTTTTTTTTTTTTTGATATAAATTAGTCTCTATAAGTCAATAAAAACTTGGACCATTTTGCCTATTGAGGGACAAAAACCAATAGTTTAAAACTTGAGAAATCAAAACCAAAATGAAGGTAGATTTGAGAGACAAAGATAGTATTAACCCTATTTTTTAATTAGTTCTTTTCTTCTAATTAATCCTCAAAAAACCAAAAATATGGGCCAAAGGTGCACCTAAAATGGGGGTTCACATTAGGTGCATATCTCTTATGTGCATTTTATGTGCTCATTCCTCTAATCTTGAGGTGAACGCTTTTTTTTATATTTATATTTTATTTATTTAGATTAAATTATATGTTGCATCCTGAAATATTTTTTGTCTTTCGTATCAAATTAATTAATTTCCAATCTTATATTTAGAAATATTTTTACTGTAATGTCAGTACCCTAAAGATTAATTAATTTAAGACTGAATGTAAAAATATTTAAAGATGTAACATATAATTTAATTTAAATAAATAAAATATATATATATAAAATAATATTCTGACCCAAAATTAAAAAGATTATCACATAAGGTCTGCCGCTGTATACCTAACGTGGACCCGTAAAATGGTAAGAACGATACCATTTTTGTCTGCTTGAAATGAGCGCTAAACCAACTCTCAACTCCCGTCAATGAATGGTATGCGATTTTGGTTGGGACCTCGAACCTAACGAAGAAACCCCATGTAGTTTACAAGGCCACATTTTGCTTCTTCGATTATGAGTTAAATCCCTTTTTTAATTCTCTCAGATCTAGGAATTGCAGAAGCATCGCTTCGGCTTTTGCTGTATAACCGTGAGGCGATTTTATTCGTAGTGTAGCGGCTAGCCAGGTTTATGCTTACATTGGAGTTTCCTCACAGATTGGATTGACATAATCGCTGCTTTCTCTTTCTTCTTTGGAGCATCCGAAGACTATTATTGCTTTAAAGGGGCTTCATCGTCGCTATTGGTTTTCCCTTCTGTCTTCTTACCTATGGGCTCTGTGCATTACATCAACATTCTTTCGCATAATATCTGAACTTCTATTCTTCTACGTTTAATACTTTCATTGTAATCGGCTTCTTCCTTGGTTTATTGGTTTAAATGGCCAATGCATCTGGGTTCTTTACCCCTTCAGTACCTAATCGATTTGGGGCTCAGCCTGCCATAGGCATTAATCGATTTGGAGGTTTCTCTTGTCAGCGAATTTCCAATAAAGTAATTTTCCTTGGCGCTGTTGAAGGCGCTGAAAAGCATGCATCAACTGCTTCAAAGCCTTCTGAAGCTAGGATACCCGGGTGAGCTTATTTTCAATCCTTATAGTAAATAAATGGTTTAGCTCTGCTTAGCACAATCATTTGCAAGTTAGGTAGTCATTTTTTGTTGGTAACTTCAACCAACAGTCTACGTCTAATAATTAGAGCCTTTCTATGAAGGGCTTGGGGCTTGAAAGTGATAGAACCTTTAAGAATATCCTACCCGACTATTGATGTCTACACACAGGGTTTTCAGTTTTGGTGAACTCGGGCCATTGAAATCTTCTCCCGTGGTTAGCATGGGTATAGATTGCATGCTTCGTTTACTTCAATTACCATGCCTGAGCAACCATTTTCGGTTTCCAAACTAAAAAAAGTTATGAAAAAGAAGCAAGAGGGGATTAGAAACATGGTTTAGGAAGAACCAACTTCTGAGAGTTATCAGTGAGAAATGCCATGGTTGAGTACATAGCCTCGGATGATGTAATCACCCATTACCCTGGTATTGTATCAGATGATGGTTCAAGATCACAGAAGAAAAACAAAGGGCATCTAGTGCGATTTTTTATTACACCTCTTGGTTGTCCATATCTGTTCATTAACTTGTTTTAAATGGAATCTCTGGTTTGAAAAGCAAATTGGCTATAAGAATCTGCCTTTTCCAAGTGGGGTATTGTTTGTATTACTTTCATCTAGGTATGCCTGAGAGGCATGATGCTAATTTGCAGGTTTTTAGTATATGAAAGCACATACATAAATAATTATTTTATCTTTATTTGCTCTCCTTTCAGAAATTATTTCAAATTTAGCATGATAGAGATGGAAGAGGTTAACCATTTTCCGCATATTTTTATTATTTATAATGTTTAAGTCATGTTATATAGGTAAAATCTCACCAAGTCTCAATATTTAGAAGTGAAAGGAGAGATGAATAGAAACATGAAACTATTTGCTCCTTATTGTTAATTTTTCAATACATTTGACTGGAGAACTTTAAACAAACATATTTATAGCCATAACTAACTATAGCTTCTTTCCCCTGATTTTGCATTTGATTTTATCACTTTGCCATGTATTTCTTTGCTCTGATTGTATTTTGGAGTCCTCAAACATTTGTAAAGAGCCACTTCCTAGTCTAGTCACAACAAGGAAGAGGTTGTTCATCGGGATCATATTATGCTCAATTGCTCATCTTATATTGAACTGGTCTTGAGCCTCATTTTCCTGTCTACATATGTATTATGTACATACATCCAGGAGGAGTAGTAGCATGTTAATGTTATTTGGGATGATAACAGATTTCTGTATTTTGTCGTTTGCCTATTTATAGAATTAATGTCTGTATAGGCTTGCCAGTAAAGGCTGCAAGTTAGTTGGATGTGGTTCTGCTGTGCCAGCTCTTCAAATTTCGAACAATGATCTTTCCAAAATAGTTGATACTTCTGATGAATGGATAGCAACTCGCACTGGAATTCGTAATCGACGAGTTCTTTCAGGTTCGTATCTGGTATTCCCTGGCAATGGCATATATTAGATAGCTAGAATGGTTAGGTTACTACGCTGGCTTCTAGGATTGACTCTTGATGGCCAATTGGTTGGGGAGATATGGAAATGGATATCTCAAGTCTTTTCCTGCTGGAAAGTCTTGATTTTCTTGTTGAAGTTTGTTTTAATGGAGCTTTATCAGTTTTATTGATCCATTTATGTTGCATGAGATGATGCCAAGTATGTCAAGTCAAGACTCACTCAAAACCTTGTTTAAAGCTTTACCAACATGAGATTGCCCTGGTTTTAGTTTGTTTGATGTTATGCTTGCAGGCGGAGAGAGCTTAACAACTTTATCCGTTGAAGCAGCCAGGAAAGCTCTTCTTATGGCCAAGGTTGATCCCGATGATGTTGACCTAGTATTGATGTGCACATCTACCCCAGAGGATCTTTTTGGGAACGCTCCTCAGGTATTGGTTGAGGATGTGTCATTGAAATGCCTGTGTGCATGTTATGCAGGCTTACATTCATAGTGAGTAATGTTGAGAATCTGAATATGCATAGACATGGAACAAAGAGTTGAACATGGCTTCTTACACCAGGATTTCTTACTAAGCTAAAATGTCACTTTGGACTTGTGGGAACATAAAGGATTATGTATTTATCATGTTTGGAATGAAGTTATGGAGTGATGTTTGAGAAAATTTCTTATTCTTAATATTTTTGTGCTGTATTTGTTTCATAAATTTTTCATATTTATAAATATTGATTTTTTTTTTTTTTTGACATCCATTTCAATTAAATACTACTCCTCTGATCCTAAATATAGGACATAGTTTGTAGTACAATTACAAACTATGTCCTATGTTGAGGACCATAGGTAGTATTATTCTTCAGTTTATGATCCAATTTGAGAAAGAATTCTTGCATCTATTTCAAAGATACATGGCCAAGCATTATATGCACTTATATGGTAGGCGGATATATTTATTTGTTATGGATGACTCGTTCTATAACCACATACTTTTATTGACTCATACTATCATTTGGCTGATGTGTTTACTTTTCTTTAGTTCTTTACATTAAAGGCTCCTTTTAAGGGTATTATTAACTTTAGCCAAGTTATGGGCCTCTCTAGCCAATATTAATCTTAGTTTAATATCTAGCGAATCTGGGTGTTTTATGTGTGAGGTTGTCCTTTGTTAGGTAGTGAATGAAGCTAATATCATTCGGTCTTCTAATTAGAATCCCTTGCTGGTTGGCTAGTACAACTAATATTATTGCGTCTTCTGTACTACAGAAACTAGAGTAAAGACAGAATAATGTTATTGGAAAGGGTAAGATATATGCTTATGCTGTACTATATTTACTTTACGGAAAAAACAATGAGAAACAAGCAACGTGGGACTAAATGAAATGCTATTTAACCCCTACTACTATTTTCACATGTTCAAAGAGGTACTCTGAAATAACTTCAGCCTGAATTAAAATTGTAAATTAACAGTTGTAAATTCCTTTTAAAATAACACTTCTTATATGTCAACAACATAGATAGTTATGAGCCAGGAACCTTCTTATCTCCTCTACCGTGTTGCCAAGAAAGTGACAAGATTTGGAATCAAATTGACAATAGGCAGGATTTTATCATATCCTTCAAGATTTCCCCTCAAATAATTGTAGGCTACTTCTGAAACCAATTAGAGTGCTTGTAGCTTTAAAGTATGCTGTACTTTCCTTAGTTTTTTTTTTTAAAAAAAAAAAATACTTTCTTAGATTGATTCCTAAGAAAGCATGTGTCTTGACTAGATATTTTGGTGCCAGTTTTTCCATTGGGAATTTCTTAGCTTTTAGATCAGATTTAAAAATTGGACATACCCGGATGTTGATTTTAGCCTTTCTCATTAGCATAGAAAAATAATCTTTATTGTTTTATAGACACATTTTAGGTAAGTATTGGAATGTTTGAATGATTCTGGTATTGCGTACTCCCTCCTACAAATGATTGAATCTTATTTGCTTGGCAAAAACATTCAAACTTTTATCTAGATCTGGATTCTGAGGGACAGGGCTGTCATAATTTACTCAAGCATTCTTGCATTTGTCTTTCCTTGTCATAATTGTCATTGCGGTTTTCAGATTCAAAGACAACTTGGCTGCCAAAAATCATTGGCTTATGACATTACTGCTGCATGTAGTGGATTTTTGCTGGGTTTAATATCAGCTGCTTGTCACATCAGGGGTATGAATTAGTATTAATTAGGTCTTGATACCTGCCAAGTCTGGTGAAACTTAAGTCCTTTTCTTTTTTGGCCGCACAGGGGGAGGATTTCAGAATGTTTTAGTGATTGGGGCTGATGGTCTTTCAAGATTTGTTGATTGGACGGACAGAGGGAGCTGTATTCTTTTCGGGGATGCTGCTGGTGCCGTAGTGGTACAGGTAATTGAATATCTTCCTGCATCATATAACATCAGGGACACATCAACTATCAATTTGGATCGTGTTTTCTGTTTTATAGGACACTGGTTATTGTCTTCTCTGTATTTTCTTAGTCATAGGGGCTGTCTGGTATGAGGGGAGGGGAGGGAAAATAGAGTTGAATTTAAGAAAAATTTTGGAGAAGTGTGGTTATAGAATTTTAATAAAGAGGAGATGTAAGATAAAAGAATAAGAGAAATTAATTACAAATTCTTAACCCCACTTTTCAAATCTTTTTAAATTCGACTCAAAAATTTTCTGCCCTCCCCTCCAAATCCCTCGTAGGCTCGTACCAAACAGCCCCTTAGAAAAGATTCAAAGGCAAGGTTTTGAAATGTTGTATAAACTCTAGAATGAAAGTAAACCGCTATTCTAATCCCTGATCTGCCTGTTCAAAATTGTAAATAAAGTATTACCTAAGTTATGACTTCTGAGGCTAACTCTGTCGTCCTGATGTCTTTGTGAAATGATAATTCTCTCTTATTGATAATGACCTTCAACTTTCTATAGAAGAATATATAGCAACAACTAACATGAAACTTATACTGTTTTCCTCAAGAATTAGAAGATATTTACAGCAAATAATTTTTTTTTGGCTCTGATATGCCAACATTTCAGGCCTGCAACATTGAGGAGGACGGTTTATTCAGTTTTGATGTGAATAGTGATGGCTCTGGTCAAAAGTACGTACTTTTCATAGTCATGAATGTAGAGCTGTTCGTCTCTGTAGAAGCTATGTAATCAAGAACTTTACAATTCATGCAGGCATTTGAATGCTGCTATCAAACAAAATGAAACAAACAATGCATTGGATTCAAACGGTTCTGTGTTAGCATTTCCTCCCAAGCAGTCCTCCTATTCGTGCATCCAAATGAATGGCAAAGAAGTATTCCGGTTCGCCGTGCGATGTGTACCACAGTCAATTGAGTCTGCCCTTGAAAAGGCAGGTCTCCCTGCGTCTAGCATCGATTGGTTACTTCTCCATCAGGTACTGGAAAATGATCTTCAAAACAAACCCAGTATGCTGGGATCATCATTCAATAGCTAAAATCGATTGGTTCAGTCATTGGTGTGAAGTTTTGAGGTGCCATGATTTCATCAATGAACTGAAATTGAGTGTAGGGAATGCTTAGATTTATGGGATACTTTGTTGTATCTAGCTTCGTTGTTTTACATGGACCATCGTCAGCAACAAAAGGTAATCTCCCTCGTGGTATCGAGGGCTAAGATATATTCTTCCCAATTATACAAGGGTTAGGAATCAAATCCCTATCATCTTTTTTAAGGAATGAGAGCCCTTATTACTCATGCCAACCTAAGTAGGTTTCATCATGTAACATTTTTTTTCCCGAATAAGTGGGGGCATGCACTGATGGCACGAAGGTTACAAGTGGAATCGAACCTGCAACTTCCCACTTATAGTGAAGCATCCTATACCACTAGGCCCTTGGCATGCCGTATGCAGCATTTTTTTAGACTGTTCCAACTGTGCAATACCTTTGTGAGTTGAGTTGGGAAATTCAGAGTAACATGCATCATCTTAAACTTATTGGGTTACTAAATGCAGGCAAATCAGAGGATTATTGATGCTGTAGCGACAAGATTAGAAATGCCGCCAGAGAGGGTGATATCGAATTTGGCAAATTATGGGAACACGAGTGCAGCATCCATACCACTGGCTTTAGATGAAGCAGTTCGAAGTGGGAAGATTAAGGAAGGCCATACCATTGCTGCTGCTGGCTTTGGTGCTGGTGTTACTTGGGGATCCGCTATTGTTCGATGGGGTTGAGCATCTAGACATAGGTGAAGGTGAGCTTATAGAAATTTACAATTCTTGAAAATCCCACTTTTTTTTTTTTTTTTTTTTTTTTTGGAAAGAGAATTTCTTTTTTGTAGAGACAGTTTTGGGATAACAGTAACATCAGGCAATCCCTCATTTCCTATTGATTGCGATACTGCTTCCTCTTTGGTTGTAGCACCTCAATAAACCATTTTCCTCCTTTTTATCAATAAACTTTAACATCATAGCCGTGTGTGTTGTGTAGAGAGAAACTTTCTGATTACACTCCTGGGCCTAAGTTTGGTGATTCCTTAACTTCATGTTAGCACATTGAGAGTATCCGTTAGGAGAGGGAGTTGTGTTCTCTTATATGCTCATCGTGACTATGTGATAGAAGATTTGATTTGTCGTTAATACAGCATGGCAAATGCACGTTAATGTTGAAGCTCAAGCCTTTTCTTTTCTTTCTTTTTCTGCTAATTATGGAAAAGTTGTGGTGGTTACGAAAATTCCTCTCTCATTTTCACTATTATTTTGGTTTGAACACAACCATGACGCAGGACCCTATGCTTTCTTTAGCGGGATTGCATTTAACTTTTGTTTGATTGTGCTTTCAGCAAAGAAAGGAAAGAAAAGCACCTAGGAAGGCATTTGTTTGTCAAATTTACACATGGGAATGCTTCCGTACTTCCATTGATGGATGTACTCTTTCTTTTCCCAATACACATAAGTATGGTTATTAAATCCGGACCGGTCACTAAATCAGTTGGGATACTGGATTAAGGGTCATTGAGTCAAATTGGAGTCAACTCGAGGCCAAACCAATAAGAAAATAAAAATTTCAATGTTATTAATATGAAATTATAAAGAAAATTTAAAAAAAAAATCGATTTAAAGAAGAAAAAAAAAAAAACAAACTATGTTAATAGTTGGACCAGTTTACCAACCGGTTTGCCACTTTCCAGGTCGAATCAGTCGCTTTGAGTTTGATCCATGTTTAATAACACTGCAAATAAGAATATATTAGTTTGGAAAATCATTTATGAGGTACCTGTAGTTTAGTTCAATTTTTTATTTGGTACCTATGTTTTTTGTTCTTATTAAATTTTCTTAATTTTTCTTCGCTTCTTCACTGCCAGTTAGAACCTGTGACCATTTGGCTAAAGGCAAAGTACACAAACCAATAACAAATGGCTGGAAATTAATTTGGCTTAATTTTTCTCTTTAACACTGCTAACCTTGGTAATTTGCTGTGTTAGTATTGTTAACATTTGTATAATTGTGCTAACAAAGTAAAATTAAAGGATTTAATAAGGATAGAGGAATACAAAAGTATCAAATTTAAAATTGAATTAGTGTGTTTTCTCTCAATAAATATGAAGGGGAAAAAAATACTAGTGGTTTGGGGATGGATTACTTTGATCCCTGCATTATGTTACCACTTAAATTAAGAAAAATTAATTTCTTTGTTCTTGTAGTTTTAGGGTGTGCATGGTAACGCTCCCAGAATGAGTTTTTTTTTTCTTAATTTTACGTTCCCCGGAAAAAAATTGGATGGAAATTCTGTTTAATAAATCCGGTTTTTTTTCCCGTTTTTTCCCCGAGATGATTCGGGGGTTTTTTTTTTTTTTTGTGCTTTGAGGAATAAAAAAAATAAGCAGAAATTTTCTGCTTCATTATTCCAAGCCACAAAATGAGAATCATTTTTCTCAACAAAAAAAAAAAAAAAAGACTCATTTCTCTTCAAGCAAAAATTTACCCTCGTTCACCACCATCCCACCACTATCACCACCGCCACCACCACCGCCACCGCCACCACCGCCGCCACCACCACCGCCGTCGCCCCACCACCACCACCGCCGATCTTTGCCACCCACCATCGCCGCCACCGCCACCGCCACCACCACCACCACCACCACCTCCACCACCGCCACCGTCGCCACATAAATAATTTTTTGAATATAAAAATTACATAAATAATTTTTTTTAGGAAATTTAAATTTAAATTTATTTGTAAAGTATAATAATTATATTAATTATTAAAGAAAATGACAATGGTAAAAATAACTCATTAATCCTCCATCTTCCTCCCTTACTATTTTTTTAACTCTCAAACAAGGGGAGGAAATATTTTCCATTTCCCTTCCATCCCCTCCCCTCCCCTCCCTTCTCCTTACATCCATTTCCCTTCTCTTCCTTCCAAACTCCCAAACAAAGCCTAAGGCTTGTCTTGAGTCAAAAATTCTTGTTTACACCAGGGTATAAATTTGGATATACCATTTTAAGTGAAATGAAAAGAATGAAAGAAATTTTTTTGTTTAAATCTCAAGAAAGTATATCGAAATTATAATCTCAAGAAATAGATTATTTTATTTAGTTGAGTCATGTGACTATATTTTAGTATTTGTTGTTAAAAAAAAAAAAATTTATACAATAAAAAATTATATTTTTTAGATATATTTTTTTTAATATGAAATGTTGGCATTTTGGTTAAAATTTATTTTTTTATACCGTTGATGAAATTTGTAAACAAAAAAATATAGAAATATATTTGTATTGTATTAGGTAATTCTAATTCTCGGAATAAAAATAAAATATGTTAAACGTAATTTTGATTCTCTGAATGAAAAAAAAAATATGTTACCAAACGTAATTTTGATTCTCGAATAAAAATAAAATGAGTTAACAAACGTAATTCGATTCTCGAACTTTTCCAAAGCACGAATCGAGAAAAAAAAAAAATTTGTTTTATCTCGAAATAGTGCTAAACAAAAGAATGGTTATCATGCACACCCTTACTTATTTAGTTTTTTCACTAAATTTTTACCGTTTTCTTAATTATAGCAATTAATTTCATAATTTGTTAATTAAGAGATATAGATGTAGACTAAATAACATATAAATGTGTATTTTTCCTATTAGGTTGTAGGGGATTGGGGCGGATGGGGGAAAGTTTTGGAGGGTAGGGAGCCAAAATTTCCCCTCCCCTCATAATTTTCCTTCATAGATTTTATTATATTTCATTAATCATTAAAGTAAATATAAAACAAACTCCTCTGTGTCGATGGAGGTTCATTTGCATTATATTTCCATTTTGAAATTGAAAAAAAAAAAAAAAATCATTGTATCATTATTTTTTTATAAGGATTAAGGTGAAAAAAAAAAAATACACATGAAAGATTTTCAAAAAATACGCCAAACACTAAATATTTTTTTATGGGGTAAAAGTATATATGGACTTCTAAAATAGATACAAAAATATACATTGATGTTAGTTTAAGTTTTTTAAGGGTTAAGGTGTAAAAATATATATGAAAATTTTCTAAAAGTGCGTCCAACATAAATTTCTTTTTAGGGGTAAAAGTAACCATGAACTTCTAAAATAGGTGTAAATATACACATTGACCGTTTGCTTAAATTTTTTGAACAAAAATGGTGACATGGATGATTAAAAAAAAATACTTACATATTCCAAAAGTATCATGTCATCTAAATTCTATCCATTTAAAACATAACAACTTAGATCATTTTAATTCTAATTTGCTAATGACTCTTGAAAAAAATCAAAATTTTATCTTATTTTTTAAGAAAAATATTATATGATCATTTTGTTTTAGTAATTTTTTTAAAAAAATTAAAATGTTTTTTCTTAAAAAAATAAATTTTGAACTTTTTTATATGAGTATCAACCAACAAGGATTAAAATAATATGAGTTGTTATGTTTTCATTTGATAAAATTCAAATGACATGAGAGTCTTGAAATATATAAATATTTCTCCAACTTAAAATAATAATTTGCTTATGGGCAAGGAAATTTAATTTTCACCTAACTCTTTATCTCCACCTCATCACTTCTTTCAGTAGAGAGAGGGAGGGTTAGGTGGAAATAACTTTTCCTTATCCACTTAACAAATTATTATTTCATATTGTTTTCTAATCATCCACATCATCCTTCATGTTACCATTTTTAATAGCAAATGGTCAACAAATGATTAATGTATATTTTTATACATATTTTGAAAGTTCATAATTATTTTTTACCCTAAAAAAATATCTGTGTGGACGCAGTTTTGGGAAGTCCCATATATTTTTTTCACCTTAACCGTTAAAGAATTCAAAAAATTGTCAATGTATATTTTTGCATATATTTTGAAAGTTCATTGTTACTTTTGCTCATCAAAAAAATATTTAGTATTTGGCGCACTTTTAAAAAAAAAAAAAAATCTCATGTGTATTTTTGCACCTTAAACCTTTTTATAAATATATTAACATGTGTGGGAATGAGAGTGAATTTTCATAAATCATTCAATTTGAACAGAGGTGTATTTAATGTATATAATATATGTAAGAAAATATAAATTAATATGAGGGAGAAATGGTAAATTAATTATTACAACCCCTCCCCCACTCGTTTTAAAATTAAGGGGCTATTTGGTGGAAAAGGGAAGGGAGGAAAAATCTCTATGACTTTGATTTTTTTTAAAATTGAGAAGTGGGGTTCAAATTTTTTTTTACTCTTTTATTTTAAAATCCAACTTATTAAAATTTTTTATTTCCCTCATACCAAACCCACCCCCCCCCCCCAAAAAAAAAAAAAAAAAAAAAAACAACCATCAAATGAAGGGGAGGCAAATTTATTGATTAGTTTGCCCTTATAGTTTTTGAAATATTCTATCAATATCCACGAGAAAAAGTAAAAATAACTTGACTATTTTGCCCTCATAGTTTTTTCGATACTCCATTTTAAAGATATATAAATATATTAATTAGAAATAAACAATATTGCTGTACTCTAAGTTTTACACATATTAACATGTTGGAATGAGAATGAATTTTAATAAATTATGTAACTTGAATTAAGGTATAAATTAATTTATATAACATATAAATAAAAAAAATATAAACTAATATGTGAATGTAGAATGATAAATTAAATTTTATTACTCCTCCCCAAACCAGTTAAAAATCATTTCCCTCCATTCTTCCCCATCACCCCTCCTCTCAAACCAAGCTGAAGTTATGAATCATAACACATAAGATTTATTTTATTTAGCAAATAATATTTTATTTTATTATATATATTATTTTTTAGATATATATTGAAAAACATAAGTCACAGAACAATAAAACTCTTTTAAGGAGAGAGTAAAAAGGGTATTAAAGTCATTTTACCTACATTTTAAAATCATAAATTGAGTTAATAACTCAATTAAGAATTTTTTAGATTTATCAAACTGATTTAGAATTTTCTTATTTTATGTAGTTTTATATGGGATTTTCCCTATTTAAAACCTTGATTATTGAGAAGTGACTTAAATAAAAGAAACCACCCACTACAACAACTTTGAGAACTATACTCCTTCTCTCAGACACGCAAATGTATCGTGGATCAAGTTAATTAAGTCTATTTATAATTTAATATATCCATGTGCATGGTGATCAATCAGAGTAGTAAGGAGAAAGAAAAGGTATATGTGTGCCTAAACTCTTCTATTTATAGAAATAATAACGTATTAATATCTTTGATTTTATAAAATAAAAAGTACAATTCCCTTAAATAAAATCTTGCCCTTTAAATATATTTTAAAGCAAGAAACATTTACCTTACAAAATATTAAATATTATTAGAAATATTAATTAATTGATCTCAATGACAAAGACACTAATAATCATGAATACTTAGATTACTGCAAAGCATTGACTTGTATATGTGGCTTCATCCTCTCACTCAATCAGATATTCTTAATTAATTGCTCCCATGTGCTTAATTACTATTTTGCTTAATCTATCATAACTTTCCCGATTGAATATATTATTTTTTATATTAAATTAATTTAATATATCCCAGTTTCCCCGTTTGAGTTTAATTATTTTTCATATTTAATACATTTTTAGCATCTCTCACGTGGGACTATGTTAGCCCCAACAATTATTTCAAACCTTGGGTTAATCAAATGCATATTTTATTATCAATGCCTTGAATTAGTAATGACTGACAAAATGTGCTGGTATTGTCTAGTTAGTAGAGTGTATTGACGATTAGCAGTTGAATCCCACGTGTTCGAATTGGAGATGTGATATTTTGAACATTATTTTTTTATAAATAATTCAATAAGAAATTACAGTTTTTTTTTTTAACATTCTAAAAGAAGTAAATTTAGTAGTTGATTGGGTTGATAAAATTTCACTCAAACTATTTTCTTATAGTTATTTAACACAGTGAATTATTTTTTGTATAAACATAGACATAATCAATTTTTTAAGTAGCATATATAACAAAACGACGTGAACTTTGGCCGACTTCTGTTATTTTTTGTACTTTGGGTTCCACCTATCTTTTTACTCCTTATTATTTTAATATATCTTTAGAAAGGTAAAGGTGCAAATTTAACAATAATCTTTTGTTGGGTTCAAATGTAGACGTCGGTATTTTTTGTCTTGTAAATGCTCATATTTGTCTTATAAATTCCCTTATTTGTCTTGTGAATGACCATATTTGTATCATAGAGGAATTTGAAAGAGTCTAGGGAGTTAAAAAATTTGGTCATTCACATATATATTTGTCTTGTAAATGCTCATATTTGTCTTGTAAAATATCTTTCAATTCCTTTGATTCTCTTAAATCCATTTATTTGTTTTGTGAATACACTTATCTATCTTATAAATGTTGTTATGAAAAGATAAATTAAGAGTATTATTCTCTTTTCACAGACAAAAAATAATTTCAGTTTGACCTAAGGGGGTATAATAAAATTTTATAATCTTTTAGGGGTTGATTGAAATAAAATTGCTTCTATAGGGTCTAAGTGCTATTTTTCCCTTAAAAAGTAGAAACATTTCTAAAAATATATTAAAATAATAAATAATAATAACACTGGTGAGATCCATAGTGCTAAAAATAATAAAAGTTAACCAAGGTTAACAGTATTGCAATATAGGGTATCAAAAAATTTGATTAGGTCTAATTTAATTTAATTTTGCACATAAGAATAGTTTACTGTATTGACTATCTATAGGAAACTAGTTCGTTTCTAAATTTGTACCTTAACTCTTATCTAAAATATGCCACTTGTGTAAGAAAAATGCAGTATCTGCATTAAACGTAGGTTTAGGTTTTGTGAAACCCATCTGCGATTGTGAAGTCGCTTAGGAGACAGGGAAGTGCATATATAAAGAAATTATAATAATCATATATGTCCAAGTTCTTGCAGGTATTTAATATTATATATATATATATATATATAATATCTCATATCTTAGCATGACAAAGCTTATCCATAATCATATGTTCAATCTCAAATAAATACACACACACACATATATATATATATATAAACTTGACCTCAATGCAGTTTCAACTTGCTTTCTTATATTTCCAAGAGGCATCTTGCGCTGACTACTACAGATTCATCTCATGTCATCATGTGAAGGCAGAACACTGCTGAACCACTTAGTTATGTTTTGAAAAGAAAAAATTAAATGCATATCTAATACTGTCGTGTGAAGGCTTTAACTGGGTATAGTCAGGGACGGACATAGAGGGGGGCTAGGGGTGGCCCCCGCCCCCCTAAAATTACAGAATCCAACCCAAATTTCTTGGAAATTATACTTCAGCCTCATAAAACTTTCAGTTTTTCACTTTAGTCCTCATTGAGTGTTTGATAAAAGGACTAAAATGAAAACATTGAAATTTTTACGGGGCTGAAGTATAATTTTATAAACACCTGGGTTCTATTTTATAATTTTCGCCCCTCCTAATTTTAATTCCTGGTTCGGTATAGTGAACGTTGAGTTTTAAAAAGACAAAGATAGTGTATAATAGTATATGAAGTTGGGTAGTAGAGATGATGATATGTATGAAGTCGTGTATAGAAAGGATAAGATCTATAATGAATATGTACGAAAAAGAGTAGGTATAGTAGCATCTCGATCTATTGAAAAAATGATAGAAAATTGTTTGATATAGTTTGAATATGTATAAAGAAAATCATTAGAAGATCCAATAAAAAAGTAGATTAGACGTTATGACTTCTTTTGAAAGAAAGGTAGAGGAATTGGTAGGAAAAAAAATATTCAATGAAATTATTGGATGATACTTTTTGTTTAATTATCAAATTATTAAAAGATATAGTAGTCGTTAATGGTGTATTAATAAGATAACATATGATTCATATAGATAACCTCATCAAACAAAATAATAAGGCTTGTTATTGTTGTTCATGCATGTTAGCTTGAGAACTTGACCTCTCTAGCTGTTGCATCATTAATTGCATGGCGTAATAGGGAACACTACAAAAAAACTCGAAATTACCCACGGAATTAGCCACAGAATTATTTCCGTGGGTAATTAGCGACGGATTACCCACGAATTCCGTGGGAAATAATACAAGATTTTTTTCTAAAAAAATAAAATATTACCCACGGAATTACCCACGGAATTTCCGTGGGTAATTTGACAGTTTCCATTACCCACGGAATTCCGTGGCTAATTCCGTGGGTGATGTTACATGTTTTGAAAAAAAATTAGTGCAAGTTATATGGTTCGAACACTGGACGGAGGAGAAGATACAAAGCCGCCTAACCAACTAAACTAGGAGATTTACTTCGTGTTTTGTGAAATTTATTTATTTTATATTAAGAAGTTTCAATCCCTAAATCCCTAATTCAATTTGAGCGCCTTCTTTTCATTTCCTAGCGCCTCTTCTCTCTAATTTTCTTCCTTTCCCTCCAAACGAAACCTTAGCCCTAAATCATCTGCTCTTCCCTTCACCTCTCTCAAGTCAACAAGCCCTAAATCTCGATTCGTCCACCATACGTGTCCCTCATTTTCAAAACCCTTCTCCTAACGATGCATCCGTTCCTCCTTATAGAGCAAGTTTGTCTTTGTGCCTCACTCAAATAGAGATCGAGAGGAAGGCGATTGGGTCAAATATTGAGACAAAGTGAGAGAGGTTGATCGCACAAGAATATTAAGAAGGACCAAAGGAGAGTTTCGCTCGAGGAGGAAGAAGGAAGTCGAATCCTATATATGCAAATTTAGATTCTGTAAAAGGTGAGTTTCCCAAATCCCTTTCCATCTCCTATCTCTTTGATTTCTGTTGTTCGGGAATGGGGAAAAGATTGAATCTTGACTCTAGAAAGGGAATCATCGATTAAATGAAAGAAAAGTGATGACCGAAAATTACGTGAACCGAATCTAGTGTTTTTGTATATCGGGGATACATTTGGTGCATTGGTTCTTTTGGTTTTTCCCTGTTCCGAAAATTCCTTATGTATCAATCGTAAATAATAAAAAAAAAAAAAATCAATCACTACAAAAAAATCAGTTTTTGCGACGGAAAAAATCCGTCGCAAAAAGGGTATATTCCGTCGCAAAAACGTATTTGCGACGGAATTGGTCCGTCGCAAAAAAGGTCGTCACAATTGCGACGGAAAACGAAATTCCGTCGCAAATTGCGACGGAAATAACTTTCCGTCGCAAATTGCGATGGAAATAACATTCCGTCGCAAATTTGCGACGGATATTTTTCCGTCATAAATCGATATTTGCGACGGATAACTTTCCGTCGCAAATCATTATTTTTTATTTTATTTTTATATTTTCGGTTTTTTTTTATATTAGCGACGGATTTTTAATTCCGTCGCTAATTTTCATTTTTTTAAAAAAATAATTTTTTTAAAAATGTTTATTCCCATCACAAATCCTAATATCTAGGAATTATAAAAGACATATCCTAATATCTAGGAATTATAAAACATAAAAGCAATTACAAAATTCAAATTCTATAATCTATTGATTGATTTAGGCCGATCCTAATATCTAGGATTATAAAAGGTATATTCTAATATTTAAAAATTATAAAAGGTAAATCCTAATATCTAAGAATTATAAAAGGAAGATTCTAATATCTAGGAATTATAAAACAAAAAAGCAATTACAAAATTTGAATTCCATACTCCGATTAGATCCTAAAATATCTCTAACTACCAAGATTATACATTATACACAAATTTAAAAATAAACAATCATCATACTTCACCATTTAACAACCAGATAACACTAAGGCATCAAATTAGTTTCACATAAAATCTCAATATTTCACTCAATACCACTATTTCGCTTTAAATTATCCTTTCCTCTTTAAGGACCATGCCTATCTTCTTCTAGCATTCGAACGCCATCTTTCTAATAGCCAACACACCCACACCTATAAACCCACCTACACACAAGTTTATATATTCATAATTCTATTTTCCGTAACAAGTTTAGAAGAAAGAAAGAATTATTTAGCTTCTTTATGCATACAAGTCTATATCCATTAAAACCTTATATATAATTCTTTATGTCTGAACATCCTCATATTATTACAAAATCAAGTTCCTTTCCAATACCATTGTATAAATTTACCATACTTCTAAAATTCCACAAAATACCTTTCTAAAGCATTTAAGCAAACACTTCATGTGCACTATATAAATCCTAAAAAAACAATCAGTATTAAATCATAGTTTCTCCTAATTTCGGTTGCTAAATAAGGTTTAGCTCAGAATCATATTAAATTAATAACCAAATCCAATTACTTCCTCCAATTTAAATATTCTACAACTCTTCTCTACTTAAATTTAACGTATTCAAGCTTACCACACAGAAAAGACATTGGAAGAATGACATACAGGGACTGATTCAAGAATGAATAATCAACAAGATTGACGCGCACACACCAGCAACAAAGGGTAAGAATCAACAGTGTCGAGCAAGGAGGAGGTTGCAGCCGAGCGACCCTAGGCAATCTCCTTATTTCCAAACACACCGATGACAGCACAAACGAAAGGGGACGGCTGATACAACAACCATAAAACAGAACAAGGGAAAATGTTCAGAACCAAAAAGAAATTAGAAGAGATGAAGCTCGGCTCACTCCCAAATCACCAAACAGAGAAAAGTAAATAGATTGATATTGCAGAATCACAGACGCACCATCGAAAAGGTGGAAGAACAACTTCTGCGATTTGGGGCACAGAAATTAAACGAGATGCCGACGGCCAAACTGACGGACGGCGGCTAACGAACAACGGCAACAATGAAGGGAAGAAGGACGAAGGAACAGAGTCGCACGATCAGTTTTGGGGTTTTTGGGTCTCTGAAGAATCTTGAAGGTTCTCTCTCACAGACGGACGAAGTCGTGCACCGCAAGAAAATATGAAGTTCTCATTCTCTTCTCTTTTTTTTTTTTTTTAACACAAACCGGCGGGCTTATTCCCACCAAAAAAACAATTTTTGTTTTTTTAGTTTTGCGACGGAAAAAACAATCCGTCGCAAATTGCGACGGATTCCATTTTCCGTCGCAAACCGGCGAGCGGGCTTTTTCCCACCAAAAAACCAATTTTTTTTTGTAGTTTTGCGACGGAAAAAAATCCGTCGCAAATTGCGACGGATTTCGTTTTCCGTCGCAAAAAATTTTGCGACGGAAAACATTCATTTTCCGTCGCAAACAGCGGCTTATTCCCACCAAGAAACGGATTTTTTTTTTTAGTTTTGCGACGGAAAAAAATCCGTCGCAAATTGCGACGGATTTCGTTTTCCGTCGCAAAATTTTGCGACGGAATTCATTTTCCGTCGCAAAGCAGCGAGCTTATTCCCACCAAGAAACCGATTTTTTTTTTTTTTTAGTTTTGTGACGGAAAAAAAGCGTCGCAAATTGCGACGGATTTCATTTTCCGTCGCAAAATTTTGCGGCAATTAATTTTCCGTCGCAAAAGCGGTGAGCTTATTCCCACCAAGAAACCGATTTTTTTTTTTGTTTTGCGACGGAAAAAAATCCGTCGCAAATTCCGACGGATTTCGTTTTCCGTCACAAACTTTTGCGACGAATTCAAAATCCGTCGCAAATTGCGACGAATTCCTTTTCCGTCGCAAGATTTGCGATCAATTTTGTCCGTCGCAAATTCCGTCGCAATTTGCGACGGATTTTTTCCGTCGCAAATTCCGTCGCTATTTTACAATTTTCTAGTAGTGAATTAGGGTGCAATCGTTTAACTCGATAGGTTTATCTTTTGGTACCATTTCTTTTCACGAGGATATAGAAGTAAAAAAAGGGTTGCACTCTTGCATGCTGTTTGGGTTTCTCTGGTTGTGCTAACCAAATAATACGACTTGTTGTTTTTGTATGAGTAGCTTTGAAATTCCTTGAAAACAAGGATAAATGCAATAAGAGTAATTAACAGCTTATGTAATTAGTATTGTTTGTTGTTAGTCTTGAGAATGGGAGGTGATTTTCGAATAGAGAAAGATGGTATATATGCTAGTTGCTAAGTTCAAGTCGTTTCAAGATGCTGATTTATATTCATAAGTGCTGAAATCAGTGATGTTTCATGCTAAATGAAAATCTTAGATGCCCCTGAATTAATGTTCTTGAGCAAAGATTTTTTATTCATGAAAATCTTAGATGCCCTTGAAATCTGTATTTGGCAGAGCTTTTCTCATAATTATAATGATTTCACTCCAACTCCTATCTCTACTTCACCTAGCTGCAATATTTGCAACATCCTCAAGTCTGCTATGCGAGAGGTTAAGATTCAAAGGCATACTACTTGTATTATTGCTGCAAATTTTCTTGGTCATAGTGAAGTTCGATTCCTTAAATGGGTAAAACTACAAGTGACTTATCCCTGGTTTTTGTGCATACTATCTAAGATTAATGCTACACTAGATAATCTAGTTTGCCTTATCATGTAGTGAATCTTTGAATCACATCTTTGTCATCATCACATACAATTACTCTTTTTATAAAACTGTATGTCCATTCTAATTTCAGTGGCACACTAGGAAAGGATATGAACGTACTAATTCAATCTTTTTCCAATTACTCTTTTTATAAAACTGATGCTAACTTCCCTAAACCCTATTATACTAACTTTAGGTGTATAACCATTTTTCATTTTATATAATTGATGATTTTATAAAAAGAATGAAATAATAATTTATTAATAGAATGGAATGGAGCGGGGTGGGGTGGGGTGGGGTGGGGTGGGATGAAATATAGCGGAATGCTCCATTGTTTGAGAGTTTTATTGGGAGAAGAAACTTGGAAAAATGACATTAAAATCTCAATTAAGAAAAATAATATAAGAAAATTCTTAAAACTTATTATAAAATTAATGGAATGACATTAATCATACTTATATATTTCCCAATTTTAGAGTATGAGGAGGAAGAAAGAGGGAGGGATGAGAAGGATGTAGGTAATTTTGTAATGATTATATAAATTGTTGTTTGATTATTTTATCTAGGCATTAATTTTGACCCTTTTAGATGGTTAACATCGGTGATCTTTGTTAAAAGATTCGATAGAGTTAAATTTGTTCATGTGTTTAGAGAGGGAATTCATGTCTTGATGCCATGGCTAATTCTTCTTTGTGATTAGGAGGAGTTCAAAGTTGTGTTTTGATGAGCCTCCTTAGTTTTTAGTGTCTTTGCTGTTTAGTGATTGTACAGGGGCTGCGTTCCCCAGATTTGTTGCTGATGTTTAATTGAGAAGGGCTATTGTGCCCTCTGTTACCAAAGAAAAAAAAAAGAATGCTTCCATTAAATATGGAAAGGCAAGTTGTGTCAAGACTAATAGACGTGTAATGAAATAATTGACCCTTATTTTCACTATTTCAATTTTTTTGGGTGGATTATTAGCATGTTTTTTGTTGTTGCCATTTTCCAACTGACACATTGATATATTTCTGACTACTCAGGTTTCTTGTTGTTGCCATTTTTCAATTGACACATTCTACGGTGGATCCGAGAAATACAAACGGAGATGACTCAAATGAAAGAAGAAGTTGCAAGCTTGAAATCACGAGAATGAAATGACTATGTCGATTGCAAGCATTCGGGATTCACTTACCTAATTTCTCTAACCCCGCCACCAATGATGAGGCCCCCATAGAGACAATGAAAATGATAGTTGAATATTTTTATTGCTTTTGTAAAAATTAACTTGGTAACTTGTTTGTATGTATTTGCCTTTGTAGTGACTTTAAATTGGGACATTTATATGAATATGTGTTTTGAACTTGTTCAGCTTTCTATCTATATGCTTATTTTTTTGTTTCAGTGCATTTTAATTATAATATATATAAAAAAACGGCCTAAAAAAATGTTTAGCAAAAAATAATTAAAAAAAAAAAAGTAGATGACAAAAATTGTTTAAATTACCCACGGAATTTTTTCATTACCCACGGAAAAATTCCGTGGGTAATTAGCGACGGAAGTTTTCCGTCCCTAATCCGTGGGTAATTTACCGACGGAAATTTTTTCCGTCGGTAAATAAATTAGCCACGGTATTTTTACCCACGGAAAAATTCCGTGGGTAATTCCGTCGCTAAAATTTTACCCACGGAATTCCGTGGGTAATTCCGTGGTAATGGAAATTACCCACGGAATTCGTGGGTAAATTCCGTGACTAATTTGATTTTTTTTTGTAGTGGAAGAAATGCCCCAATATTACTCAATATTTTGACCATTCTTATTATAAGAAGTTTTTAACTGATTCACACGTGCTAATAAAGAAACTTAAAAGCATTATTAGTTTTATCCTAAAATTCAAGTTATTTCTAATGTTACGCTAATAAACTCCAACATCCGATTAATTGCTACCCTCTCTCACTACTCTTTTTAAATATGAGTATATATGGAAAAATATTTAATGCCTATTAAAACTATCAAAATGCTTTATAAAAAGAATAAATAATATCTTTAAGAAAATGTCTTATAAAAGAGATCGGAGGAATTACTACATCCAATTCTTAACATGATGCTATAATTCGTAGTAAACCAACGAAAATCTTATATTAAGAATCAGAGATAATATATATCATGTTCAACTTGACGCTAGGGCGTCGTTTGTTTCATCTATGTTTATGGGATACTAGAATTCCTTAGGAAATATCTTTGGTAGATGCCAAACACAATAATAAGTGCCTCTAACTCAACTTTTTTTCTTGTCCAAATCAGGTAAACATTAATAGCACAAGTTTTGTTTATGTTCTTGGCTACAACTACTGATTGACAACACATGCAAGACTATGCAATTTGGCCACTTGACCATGATGATGATGAAGCCACAGATTATTCATAATGATAAGTAAATTAATTTTCGTGGATCCTTATAATTGTGTTTTCCATTAGTATTTCTTTAATTAAATTAGGTTATCTTCAAGCTTCGCACACATATCTATCTGAGCCCTTGTCTCTCTGTGTCCTTGTGTGTTACGTTATATTTTATATATGCATATGCCAACTTGCATTCTCTTCCTTTTTCTTCTCTCTTGCTTTCACTTCGAGCTGTTTTATATACTCTCTGCTTGATATATATAATAGATCCAATACAATACATTGTATTTAGTTATAAACTATATGCTTGTGACTGACATTAATATATATTGATGGATAATAAAAAGATGTTTATAACTCTGCTCACGGATTTCCAAAAAAAAAGGTATAAGATAGATAAATAATTAGCAAGCTCCAGTGACTAAACTATGCAGATTTTCAGTTTTGAATTATGTCATATTTATAGGGAAAAAAATAAAGGCACAATGGGGGGACTGGGAGATAGTAAAAAGAAAAGAGATTAGAAACTCGAGAAAGAAGGAAAATACTCGAATATTAATACTATTTAATTCATAATCGAAAGCATATAGACTTATATGTGTTTAGAGCTATTTTTAAACCCCTAAAATTAAAGGCTAAATTGTGTCCCCTAGCTCGCACTAAAGTTAAATGTTACTACCTCCGGTCCTAATTATAAGATCTAGTTAATTTTTTTTTAGAGATTAAAGAAGCTAAATACGTTACTTAATCATTTCATATGTTGTGTATTCTTAGATTATATATTAGTTTATTTGTTAAACTAATTAGTTTGAAGAAAAATAAAAATAAAAATACTCTAAAGTAATTTAATTAGCTTCCTTAATCTCTCCAAAAAAATCAATTAGATCTTGTAATTAGGACCGAATAGAGTAAATTGGAGCATGAAGGTCTTTGACTTAAAGATAACTTACAAAGGTAATTATAAATCGTCTGAACTCACGACTTTATGAATTGTGAGCCAGCTACTTATTACCAAATGAATTAGCCATTGTTGGCAACATTTAACAAACACGTACATGTTATTTTGCATTTGACACAATTTTCTTATGCAATTTTTAAAAATATGCAATAACATTTTAAGTGAGGAGAGTTTCTATATAAACAATATCAAAACAGTTTTTTTTTTTTTTTTTAATATATATGACGAAAGGCGAAGTGGTTGGGTATATATATGATGCATGGAGGCATATACAATTCAATGATTTGTCAATGTCAAGTATAACAGCAAAAAGCTTTCTGTTTCTTTCTGTCTTTTTTCCCTTTTCCTTTTTTTTTTTAAAAAAAAAAAAAAATTATATATATGTAGAGTTTCTACACGTAAATGAGTGAAGGACACTAATTTACATTTATGTATTTATGGAGTTTAAATACTCAAAAATATAACCATCAGTATATAAAATTTATAATTAAGAAGTCATACCGTACCTTTCATAATCCTGTAATTATATTCATATTTTTTTAAAAAAATAAATCATATATATTTCATTTATGAATATTTGAGATTATTTATTTAGCCTATAAGATGGTGAATGTGAGGGGACAAAGAACTTTTGTTTTGAGTTAGGGCACAGAAGTGACACACAAACACACACTGACGCGTCACACTCCCAGACAGCAAAACTAACTTGGCTTGGACCACGCAAATGTATCTTTATGTGTAAGTAACTGTTTAATGAGGGTGGGCCCCGGTGCATTAATAAATAATACTAATATTACTTTTACTTTATAGAAAATAATAAAATTTCACAGCTCGATAGTTAAAATTTCATTTGATGGTACATATATAAACTCCTTTTCACATAGGAAAAAATTCATTTCAGGTTCTAAAAGATTAAGAAATTGTCAAAAAAGTTTTAAAGAAAACTTAGATATTAGAAAAGTCCCGTTAACAACTCCTTTTATGGGATTGATAACGCTTCATTTGTAGGATTAACAACTTCATTTTTGGGATTAACAACTCTTTAAGATTTTTCTTCGACATTTAAATTTTCCTTAAGACTTTTTTAATATTTTTATAGTCTCTTGGGACTTGAAAGATATTGTCCCTATTTTTATAGTCTCTTGGGACTTGAAAGATATTGTCCCTTTCACATAAGAGTGTTTTGTTGTATTTAAAAATATAGAAAAAAAATACTTTATTATGTTTAATATTTAATAATTTATTTTCAATTGTTGAAGCATTTTAAATTATGCCCTCCTTTTTTGTTATGTTCACCCTATCATATTCATTATTTATAGAAGTTTAAACTTACAACCTCTTACTTAAATTAAAGACTTTAAGAAGTGCTTAATGTCAGTGTTAGTTAAGTCAAATGGTTCTAATACAAAATTATATAATTTATTAGTAGTTAATATTTTATTAAGTATATTTTTTTTTTGATACAATATTAAGTATATATTGAGCCAACAAATATAAATGTGGAGAGAGATTTGATAGATATAAATTATAGTAGTAGTAATTAAACAAGTAATCGCTTCGTACTATATCACTCATTCATTAATATATTGTTTTTTTTTTTTTTTTTTGCTCGAACATTTCCAAATAAGGAAAGAAGGGTAATATGTTACTTACGAGCTAAATGGATGTGTTGTGAACTGTCATCCTTAAACACTAGGGAATATAATGGTACGAATCGACTTTGCCACGTCAGCTAAATGTCCTTTGGGCTTTCATCATCAATTCATCGTTTGTTTTCTTAAATTTAAAATTGTACGGTATCATTAAGCACCATTTCCCCGGTGTCATTGGCCCTATTTGGAGAAAGCTTTAAGGTATGTTTGGTTTAAGGGAGAGGGAGGGAGGGGGGGGGAGAGGGAAGGGAAATAAGGAAATAACTAAATTACCGTTAATAAAAGGAATATTCTTTTTTATTGATAGTATGTTTTTTGAATATTAAAAAATTTCTATGGGTAATTTAGTAAAGTGGAGAAAAAAGATTAGCCCCTCCCCTCCCCCCTCCCTCCCTCCCCTCCCTCAAACCAAACATGCCCTGAGGGTAGCTTCAAGTTAAAAAGAAAAGGAAAAAAAAAAAAAAAGTAGTAGACAAAAAGTTTTAAGTGGAATGTTTGGATAGAGCTTTAAATTCATTAGATTTTTTTTTTTAAAAAAATCTTAAAAAAAAGTTTAAGAAAAAAAAGTTTAATGGGGTAATTTTTAGGAAAAAGCTCTTAGCTTTTTTAATGTGAGCCCCGCCACTTCTATCATCATCAATCCAAATACAAATCATATTTACAATCTGATTTTTTTCTATCTAGAAACTTTACGAAAAATCAAATGAAAATAAGTCACAACTCTCACCGCTAACCCAAGCAGAACCATTGTGTTATATCAACAACAATCAAATCATTAAATAAATTGTTAACAAAATGTCTTACTCAATAACTTTATTGAGCGTTTTTCTCAATTTTTCTCTGTCTCTTTTCACATGATTTCATATGTTCTCATCTACTCTCCCTATTGGTTCTTTCAACAACCTTTTTTATACATGTCCAAACAACCTCAAATGGTTTTCAATCATTTTTTTTTTAATTGTTGTCATGCCTACCCTTCCTCTAATACGAACATTTTAAATCTTATCTTTTCTAATATGATGACACCTCAATTGATCTCAGCATTGTCATCTTGCTCATGGGGAATAGAATTAGTAAGTATTTAGAAAACTCTAAAATCGTGATTTCAACAACTATTTTTCACAAATCAAAATAAAACTCATCTAATATACTTAGCTCATAAATAATAAAATTTATCCCTCAAAAATTAATACAAAGACACACTTAGTACTAAGGTACAGGGATGGAACAGGCAACACCACATGCACAGTGGCCTGCTGCTTCCCCTGCAGCACTTGTCCCCCCGCCACGTCATCATGTCCCCTCCATTGCCAGCCTGGGTCCACCTGTCCTTCCTCTGGGGTCCACGTGGCATTGTCTCTTTCCCTCCCGACGACAAAGTCACTAACATCCAAATAAATAAGGCTGCCTCCCCCTCCCCTCTCTGCCGAAATGGCCTCAGATGCTTAGTGTTGTTTATGCCCACAACAAAACTCACCTCCATGTGATTTTATTTTACTACTATTTTAGTTGTTATCAAAGCATTGATTTTTGAATAATAATTTCAAGTTTTCAACAAGTAATAATTATATGAAACTTTTTAGATGGAGAAATAAATCATGATATGAGGATCACCCTTCACATAAGTGGGGAAGAAGCTTAGGATTTGTTTGAATCAATGTAATTCAATTCACCAACTATAGTTGGGACTAAAGTTGTCAAATTCACAAGTTTAAGTAAACTTTGTGACAATTACGTAAATTCGTATCGTGAATTTGAATAAGAAAACTCGTAAGAATTTACTTTTATTAGTAAATAGATATTACTAGTGTATAATTAAATAATTAAAATATAAAAATGAAAATAATTTGATTTAAATATATTTTAAATCCAAATAATTGAAATTAAATCCATCAACATTCATCATTTATAAGCTAGAAAATTAACACGGTTTAAGAGTAAATTAACATAGTTTTGTAAGTTAGAAACGTAAAAAACGGTAAACTTCAGTGTATAAACTTGTGGGTTTAACCGAATTTACAACTATCACGAGTTTACTACTGACTCGACTTGTTTTTATAAGTTAGAAGCGTAAAAATGGTAAATTCAAACAGTCAACTCTCATGAGTTTGACAATAATGATTAGGACTAGTAAAAATGCTAGTCTTTCATAACATGTTGAACCAATATTTAAATTTTTGTTAGGATAAGTGCTCAAATGTAGTGTCCCGACAAGCAACAATACCTCAAATAATATTGTCTTAAATAAAAGGATATATGTAGCAAAAAAAAGGTCAATTAGTGTAATTCTATTTATATTTGAATAGACTTTTATTTAACAAAGTAGTTTGACAAAAACGTATTTAGATGATCCTCCTATAGTCTTTAATTTAACATAAGATATATTTATCTAATTTGATTATATAAGAAATTTAATTAAATTAGTTAATATAATATGTATTTTCTAAAATACCTTAGCTAGTTTCCTCCTTAATTATTATTGAGCGGACATCAATAAAGGGTAGATTAGGACAATAACGATAAATATAAAAATCATATCTTATATTTAGTATAAAGATCAACTCTTCAAATATATCTTATATTAAATACAAAGGAGTATGTTAAAAAGTCACTTTCAAAAAGTTTATATCTTAAAAAGCTAAAAGCCAAAAGGTTAAAAAAATGCTACAATTTGAAGGTGTTTCTGGGATTAAAAACAGTCATTTCATCTTTAGGATTTTTACTAGGCCAAACTCCTCAACCTCCTTTGTTTTTATCCGCTTTGGGGCATCTTTCTATTGGCGATTCATGAGAAAAGAACTATTGATGACTGGGAATGATTCACATGAAATTCAATATATCAGTAAAAGAAGAATCAATCTTCCTCCTCCTATTAAACATGTAGTTTGGAACCACGTAAATTTTATTCTCAAGATTTTCTCTTGGGTTTATTCACTCCCCTTCCCTCTGATCTTTAATTTATTTAATTTTTTTTAGGTCATATTATAACTAATATTTTATAATGTTCTTATTTCATTAATATCATTTTAACATGGATCAAAACAATATTTTGGAAGTTCATGTACTCTCTTTTCTCGTCCACAATATATGGTGTTTCTAGAAAAATAATTTGATTCAAAATATAAGTCACTTGTAAAATAATTAATACTCATTTTTCAGTTTTGTCTATATAATCAATGTTCATTTTCAATTTGCAAACTTATTAATTTTAAAACACATTTTCTAATTAGAGTAAAAATAGAAAAACTTTCAATGTATAACTATAACTATAACATATTTAATAAGTTAACTGTTTCTTCTCTTATTTTCGTAAATTAGTTAAATTATTATATATTATTTGTTAGAAGAAGTATTTTTTTTTTTTTATTATAAAGGCAAGCAAAGCTTGTAAATTACAAAAAGCGTAACAACTAGACAGCACAATATGTTCTTGTGGCTATAACCCACATTCCAGCGCAAAAAGCTCATTACACACAACAGGGGATATCCCCACTTCAATGAGAAATCTCCAAGTCCCAACTCGAGTAGATAAGAGACCTGATATCCAAAATCTCCTCATACAACAGGTGTTCAACCTCAAAATCCACAAGTAGTAAATGAGTAGCCTGTATAGAGTCTATGAACAACCTAGTTAATGTTAGTAAATCCCATTTGTTTACATAGGGCCTGTTGAAGAGAGCTTTAGGAGGTAGCGTTTGGAAACCTTTTAAAATCTAAGTTTTACGCAAGTCAAAGTAAATATGTAAGAGAAGTTTTGTCTTGACTTGGGTAAAAGGTAGGTTTTGGTGAACTTCCAAAAACTACTTTAAGTAGTTTAAAGCCAGAAAAAAGTAGCAGTACGTAGAAAAAAAAAAAAAAAAAAAAAGCCTAAAAGAAGTGTTTGGATTGAGCTTTTAAGTTTACTGACTTTTTTTTACCTAAAAACCAGTTAAGAAAAAGCTCCATGTAGTAGTTTTTTTAAAAAAAAGCTCTAAGCTTTTTGACGTAAATCTCGTCACTTTTACCACTATCAATTCAAGACAAATCATATTTATAACTTGACTTTTTTCTTACTGACTTCTAAAAAAGTCGATAAAAATAAGCTACTATTTTCACCGTTAACCCAAACAAGCTCCACTGTGAATTGCATGGATTTCCGTAATAGTTGGGATATTATGTCGTAATTTTTGTTAAAATCCACAAATCCAGTTACCTTACTTTTCAGTTCCAAATTTTACTTTTCACACCCGAGGACCTTTAAAACAACAAGGTTACATTTCTTTTTTTTTCCTTTCTTTTTTTGGTCAAAATAGGTAAAGATTTCTACTAGAAGGCACCGCAAGTATTTCCGGGTGATTCACGCCTTGACCGAGTTGCTCGTTTTATATGGATGCTCCCACCCGCCATCACGAAAGTAACAACTAACTAACTATTTCAACGTCTACATTTTCGTTTTCCAGATCCTTTAATAAAAATTTTAAATTAAAAAAAAAAAAAAAAAAAAAAAAAAAAAAAAAAAAAAAAGGAAGAAGGAAGGGTAGGTCAAAGGTACCAGCTAGGACGAGGGGCCACGTGACAGCACACCCGATCGCTGCGATTCCATCTCTGAAATCTTTCCTTTGTTTTCTGATTGGTTCCGTTATTTTTCACTAAAATTCATGGGAAAATCTCCCTTATCGCCTAAGTAGATAAGATATTGAAAAAATATTATTTCAAAACATTAATTATATTAATATAACATTAACAATTAAATAAATACATGTTAACAACTATACCTTAACAAAATTAATAATATTAACAACTAAATTATTAACAATTAGAGCTTTTATGACATTTTTTTTGACAATATCTTACTTACTTAGAACTTGAAGAGATTTTCCCAAAATTCATTCATCTCCCCTCATCATGCCTTCCACCTCTTGTCTTTTTTCTCCATTTTCCCTCTCCCACATGGATCCTCTTCACTTCTCTTATTCTCTCTTCCCTAATCGCCCACCCCAAAAAAAATAAAAAATTAATTCTACTCTCTTTAATATAGAATCCATTTGACTTTTCTAAATTAATTAAACTACTTTAAAGTATTTATATTTATCGTTATTATATCAAACTAATTTACTTAATTTATAAACTAATATATAATAGTAGTATAATAATATATAACATATGCTATGATTAGGTTACTTATTTAGCGTACTTAATCTCTTCAAAAAAAGTCAATTGAATCTTATATTAATGCCTTGGTGAAGTGCAAGTTGCTCTTTCGTCCAAATCTTTCTTAGTTCTATCTCTTTTGACTGGACCATTCTTTTACAAAATATCAATTCATTTCAACATGCTTCGTTTGTTCATGAAATATTGGATTCTTAGTGATGTGTAGAATTGCCAGATGGTCACAATATAGAGTAGTTGCACAACTTTGTTCTGCTCCCAACTCCTTAACTAGACACTTTAGTCATATTAGTTCACTTGTTGTATTTGCTATTGCCATAGTGAACTTTATCTCATACCAGTTCTCGGAGGCCTGCTTCAACCCATACTGAGGTTTTTTCAATCTACACACTTTATTGTCATTCTTCTTTGCAAAACCTTCCTGGTATTCACATGTGACTTCCTCTTCTAAGTTGCAATGGAGGAATGCATTATTTATATCAAGTTGGTGTACAAACTAGCCTTTCTTAGTAGCCATGCCAACAATGTTCTCACAGTGACTAACTTGGCAACTGGGGAAAAAGTTTCATGATAGTCAATATTTTTTTCTTAAGTGAAACCTCTAGAAACTAATCTTGTTTGTCCAACTCCCCATTTGACTTATACTTTGTGTTATAGACCTACTTTAAGTTGATGATGTTCCTGCTTGGTGGAGGGGCTTCTAGTGTCCATGTTCCATTCTTTTCCTAAGCTCTTATTTTTCTTTCCATTGCTTTTCTCCAACACTCATGTCGTACTACCTCTTTGAAGGTTTTAGGGTTCGTCGTGCGATCTATTGCTGCCAGGAAAGCCTTATGACTCGTTGAGAATCTTTTGTTGCTAACATAGCTTGCTATAGGGTGTGCTATGCTACTCATGGTACTCACGATTGCAGTCACATAATCATACCATGATAGTGAGAGTAACAAGTCAACTACATAATCTCTCAAGTGCTTGGGAGCTATCCTAGCACTATGTTCGCATCAGAAAGTTTTAAACCCGTGATAGCTTGCTATTGACCTCATTTCCTCGCTCCTCAATCACATCGTTGTTCTCTTCTTTCGGTGTTATCTCTTCACACCGGATTTGTTCACACCGGCTGTTTTCACTAGATATGTTATCACCGGATTTGTTTCTCATCGGCTCTGTTTCTCTCCATCTCTCTTTCTTTCTCTTTTTGTAAACGTCTTCACTCTTCAATCAACGCGTTTTGGGGAAAAAACTCGACCCCGGTTTCTATGACAAATTAGATCGGTTTCAAAGCCGGTTCGTCGATTTTCCGATTCGAATTTTATAACTATGATACAAATAGGTCAAGACTTAATTTGTTACATAAAGTTCAAGTGATTTTTAACATTACTCTTATCAATCACGTCAAACTCCAATATCATGTTAACTACTACTCCCCCTCACTACCCTAATTAAATATGGTAAAAAAATGTTTAATACTACTTGTTAAAACTATCAAAACTTCTTATAAAACTGACCAACAATAACTTCTAGAAAACTCTTATAAAATTATAATGAACCAGAAGGAGTATTTAAAAATTGAGCAAAGTTGCCCTTAATGTTGAAATATTAATATTGTTCCTTAACATTATAAATGACCAAATGCATAATCACTCTTTTTTTAGTACTTCTAGAATGAAATTGACGTGATAAAAACTTTCATATACTAACAACTCCTATGCAAAAAAATTTGGGACAAAATTAGACATTTTCCCTTTTGTTTTAATTTTATTTTAACCCAACAATTCTTATACTTAGACCTTTCAAAATATTTTTAACATATTACATATACCAAAAAAATTGGGCGAAAGTGTAATAATACCCATATACATGTCTCACATGTATGTCTGACACCATATACAATCCTTAGTTGTAAAAATACCCATGATCATTATAAAATGGGACAAAAATGCTAGTTAATAGAGGCAAACTCTCATTTTCTGGTTTTGTAGACCCCACTTTAATAATTTTACAATAATTATTTAAAAAAAATCTCACCCTCTCTCTTTCCACACCCATTCTCTCTCTCCCTCCTCTCTATCTTTCTCCCCCTCCAAACCAGAGCCCCACCTTCACCCTAGCAATGACTCTTTTTATGAAGGTGACCATGTGGGTGCAGTAGTAGAGTCAGGAATTGTAATTAGGAGGTGAAAATTATAAAATAGAACTCTAGGTATTCATGAAATTATATTTCAACTCTATAAACATCGCAATTTTTTCATTTTAGTCTCTACATAAAGCTTTTAGTGGGGACTAAAGTGAAAATATTAAAATTTTTTAAGGCTTCAATGTAAGTCCTTGAACATCTAGGTTCTATTTTGTAATTTTGGGGGCCACCTCTAACCCCCTAGTTCCACCCTTTGGAGGTAGCCGGATAGAGTCATTGTTAGGGTGATGGTGGGGCTCCCATTTGGAGGGGGAGGGAGAGGGAGGGCGAGATTTTTAAATAATAATTTAAAAATATTAAAGTGGAGCTCATAAAACCATAAATTACCAGTAGTTTGCCTCTATTAAAGAAGTTGATATTTTTGTCATCTTTTTATAATAATCATGAATATTTTTACACTAAAAAATTTAAATAATGCTAGACGCATACACAAAAATTGTAAATGTGTGTGTTTTTTTTTTTTTTGGCTCAGAGAAATGTGTGTTTTTGGCTTTTTGCACCTTCGTCCAAAGAAAATTTGTCAATGTACTTTGCGGAAGTATTTCTGTCACCGACGAGAGCCAGCTCTGCGTGAAAGCGACTTGAGCGCAAATTTGTTCGTCCTTGCGATGTAGGGTCCACACTGACACATGTCCACGTCATCCTCTTTTTACAAGTGTCACTGCTTCAACAATCTAGTGAATCCCACAGCGCGGCCGTGGCTGGACCAATCAATGCGCCTTCAAAGTTTGCCGCAAAAAGAAATATAAAATCAATATAAAATCATATCAAAAAAAAAAAAAAAAAAAAAAATCAATATAAAACCTAAACTACCCCCCTAAAAATGAATACAATGAGTTAATTAATACTCAATAAAAATAAAAAAGTCTACAGAAATAAGAATATATCATCACTTAAAATTTTATTATAAATATAAAATTGGAGGGATTATCCAGAATTCTCTACCTCCTTTTTTAAGGGCAAAAAGAAAACCTCTCCAGGCTAGATTTAATAGTTCATCTTGTAAAAATTGAAAAATCAAATATTTCCATTTGCTTGCATCATAAAAAAAACTTTTATAAATACCCACGTGAATCGTTAAAAAACAATAACATAATAACATAAAAAGATTTTATACAATGTACAAGATCTGCATCTATTTTAACAAAGAGATTTCCCTCTCATAAAATATTTCCAAGTCAAAATAAATAAATAATTGATGCATATATTAATTAATACTAAGAAATTGAAAAAAAAGTTACAGTGAGCGAATTAATTAATAGTGATGTTTTGTGGACGACGAGTATGCAGAGAAATGTAAATATGATTTAATTTTAAGGAAGGCAAAAAAAATTAATTTTTTATTAAAAAAGTCAATTAATTAGGAAAAAAACAATAATATAATTAATAAACAATTTACTTAGTTAGCATAACAGAATCGATCGAAATCTAACGAGAATCATTGGTAAAATCCAAACAACCTGGTAGGCACGTCCACCCACCATACCCCTCAAACATATAAATACGTAAACTCTATTAGCTCCCTTCTTCTTCGTTCTTCCCTTCTTCTTCGTCTTCTTCATCCATTTCCTTCTTTTCTTTCCAGTTTCTGGGTATCTCCCTTCCTTCATTTTCTATTTTCTTCCAGCTCCTTCCACGATCCTTATAACCACCTTAAATTCACTTTGTCCTTATTATCCGTATTATATCTTCCTCGTACCTACGACGTACTAGGTTCTTGTTTTCTCTTGACGATCATAGAAGAAATTGCAGGATCCAGAATTAATCCACCAGGTATATATATCTCTATGTCTAAAGTTAGAAGTTTTTATTTCTGCGATCAAGATCTGTCGACGATCTGTGTCTTCTGTTATCTCTTGTGAACTTCTTTGTATATATTCGTTTCAATCTGAATCTTTTACATAATATTGCTTGAGCCTGGCAAGTTTTTCTTTCTCTTTGGTTTTGTTTTTGTCTTTTCAAATTGTGAAGAACATATGATAATTAATAAAAACGCTGGTCTTTTGATGGATTCAGCAGGAACGATCGCTTTTAATTGGCTTTGTTTATTTATTTTTAATTGTTGATGATGATGTTGCTGAGATTGAGATCCATTTTACTAATCGTTTCTGGCGACATTGTTGTTCCCCTATTATATATCTATATTTTATATATTTTCATTTAATTCATTATGTCAATTCATGTTTTGTCATCGCGCAGTTTAGAAAAACAATTTTTTTTTTTTTAATTAGTGCCGTATTTATTAAACAATAATGATTTGTCAACCCCCTTGAGTAAAGTTTTCTCCTTGACTCTTCTTCCTTTCACGAGTATCATGTCCCCATAAAAATAAGGTTGAAATTTCATCTCACTTTTTCATATATTTTTCCCTGGTTTCACCTTTTCCTTGATGTGACCAAATCCCAGAATATGATTTTCCCGGAAAACTTATTCTAGGATTTCCTGTTTTGTGTAGCCTTTTTCACTTATTATCTATGATGATAATAATTTACTTTCGCTTTGAAAGGAAACTTATATATAATATACCAATCATTATGGGTAATAGCTCTGTCAAATGTTGGTTTTGTTTAGGAGACATCAGTACGGATCAAATATCAATGTTTCTTTCGAAATTATGGATCCCCTTGGAAGAGAGTACAGTGTTATTGGAAGTTAGACCATTGTTGATCCAACATTTGGATTAGTAGGAAGATCTCGGTCCATCCGAGTAGTCCAGATTTTTTTTTAGACTGATAATTTTAAATGAAAAAAATTTTAGTTAAAAGTTTATTTAAATTTTAAATTCTTTGCCCATTAATTTTTTTAAAGAAATAATAAATCTGGACCATCCAAATCTCATATGAATGCTCAGATGAGCTGGATGAAACATTTGCCTTTGTATAATTGTTGGGAAACTGTTGTAGTACTGTACTAAATGTCTTTTGTCTCTATATGTTTGTGCTTTTTTGTATACATATGTGCTTTTGCCAATGAGCTGGTGCCTAGTGGCATGAAAATTCCTCTTTAAATCTAAGGTAATATGCTGGATCTCGCTTCTTACTTCAGAATGCTAGTGCCTGTCCTTTTAATTCCAATATATGCATACACATATGCTTGCTTTTCTATCTTTTAGTTGCTGGCATTCATGAATTGACGATGCTTTTTAACTTCGGTAATGTTGTTAACTCCAAAATGATAATCATTACTGTGCATTTTGTTTGTGTAGCATCTTTTACATGTTTTATTATGATTTGATCTGTCAGAAATTTTTAAAGTAACATGTCAACATCGATGCTTTGTAATTGTCTCAAATATATGAGTTGATTCGGAAACTAATTCTATTGAGGTCATGACTCTGGTTTCATTATTCAATCAACATTATTCATCTTAATCTAGACTAGTTCACACACACACACACGTGTCTGTGTATGTACACATATATATATCGCGCGCACACACACTTACATACATATCTTCGTTTCATGATGCTAGATGGGACTCATTATAGTTCTTGATCAGGTTCTGGGTTGTTTAAGCTCTGTTCAATACTTGGACTCTCTATTTTGCAGAGAAAAGCTAGAGAGGTTGATGGACTTGAAAAGTGATATGAACAATAATTTGGATAGACAAAGCTCACAAGAATAAATCAAAGAGTGAAATTAAATTAAAGAATAATCACAATAATAAATGGATTTGACGTCATCTCATGCATCACATGTTCTCACTGATCCTGTTCCAATAAGCAAGTCAAGACTAGGAATGCATTCTGGTCTCTTAAGTTACTCCCAGCAAGATTCTTCTTCACCTCTCTCATCATCACTCTCTCCTGTAAAGTATTCAAGAACTAGTTCAAGAAAGAGTTCAGGGAATCTTGATGATGTTCGCTCTAATGGTTGGCTTGACGCCATGAAAGCTTCTTCTCCTCCAAGCAAGAAGCATCCCAATAAGGCCTTCAACTCCCACATCGACTCCTCCGAACTAGACTATTTCTCCTGGTTGGTATGTTGGTCCTCTCGATCTCCTTCATGCATCACACACACCCTTATTGGTCCATATGTAATCACCAAAAAGTTCCAACAACAGACGAGCAACAACTTGGTCCTGTATTGGAAGTCTGGAACTTGTCATTATTGGAGCTTTTGGTGATGGCAAAATCTTTCATTAAGAACTCATGGTGATTCTGATTCTTTATATGTATGTATCAGCTGGAATATCCATCAGCACTAGATTGTTTTGAGGAAATGATTGAGCATGCCAAGAACAAGAAGATTGCAATGTTCCTTGACTACGATGGCACTCTTTCACCCATAGTGAATGATCCAGATCGTGCTTTCATGTCTGAAGCTGTAAGATTCTTCCAAGAATTTGATACTCACTCCCTCCGGTTCTCAGTATAAAACATATTTATTTAATTTGATTAGATTAAAGAAATTAGTTAATATAATATGTATTTTTCTAAAACACCTCAATCAACTTCCTTATTCATATTCTCTTCAACTCTCTCTTAGATTATTATTGTTGAGGAAACATCAGGATAAATTAGAAAAAGATTAACAAATAAATTAATTAACGGCATGATGATATATATGCTTATCAGTTGTTAATTTGAAACATTTGTTGCCAGATGCGAAGTGTAGTGAGGAATGTGGCTAAGTGTTTTCCTACGGCAATCATCAGTGGAAGAAGCCGAGAAAAGGTGCCAAGAACAGTAATATAATACTTTAATTATTTTCTTTAAAAAAAAAAACACAACTTTGTTCGTACCCAGGGGGAAAAAAAGTGACGATGTTTTTGTAAAATTTCAGGTTTACGATTTAGTTAAACTAACGGAACTGTACTATGCTGGTAGTCATGGGATGGACATTGTTGGGCCTGCTTCTCACACTCTTTCCAGTACCCATCCTGACTGTATTAAGTCTACTGACCAACAGGTGTGTGTGTGTGTGTTTGTGCTTAATCAACAGCATCTACCAGAAAAGTTGCTACAATATTTGAGAGCTTGATCAATCTGTTTTTATGTGTCGTCTTTGTGTTGAAAAATTAATTAATTGCAGGGAAAGGAGATAACTCTGTTTCAACCTGCGAGAGAATTCCTGCCTCTGATTGATGAGGTACGTACAAATAAAATGCAACGTCTTCATAAAGACATGAGAGAGAAGAGAAGAAAAATGAAGTGCTTGAAGTAATTACCGTATGTAACAAACGTACGTACGTAAATACAGGTTTATAAGAGGCTGGTGGAGAAAACTAAAGATATACAAGGTGCAAATGTTGAGAACCACAAGTTTTGTGTTTCTGTACATTATCGTAATGTAGAAGAAAACGTAAGTGCCTGTAATTCTTGTTAGTTAGTCATTAGTTATATTCTTAATTACTACCGTGTTTTTGTGTATCTCAAAAGTCACTTTAGGAAGTGATTTTTTGACTGCAGAATTGGACAGTTATTGGACAAATTGTGCATGATACGTTAAAAGATTACCCTCTTTTACGTTCAACACACGGACGTAAGGTATGTGTACGTGTGTGTGTGTGTTTCATCAAGCTAAGCTAAGTATTTTACTGTGTGTTCAAAGGTTTTGAATAATTTAATAACTTCTTGTGTGGGGGGTGACAGGTTTTAGACATTCGTCCTGTAATAGATTGGAATAAAGGAAAGGCTGTTGAATTTTTACTCGACTGCCTAGGTACGTAATTAACAAGGAGATCAAGAATCACATTAAGCTTTCCAAGAAGGAATGTAATCATCAAAAAAGTCTCAATACAAATGACTAGCATAAACTTATTATTATTTTCTAAACTTGTCATTGCAAGTTACTTACTTATTATAATAATCATGGTTGATTTGAGTTTGTTTGAGCTAAGTTTATATATGCATGCATGTGAAATAGCATGAAATAATAATGGGGTGGCTGTGCAGGGTTAAGTGAAGGGGATGATGACGTGTTTGCCATATTCATAGGAGATGATAAGACCGATGAAGATGCTTTCAAGGTAACATAAACCCTATCAGCTTAATTTAAGGAAAAATTATATTAAAGGACCACAACACCAAATTTATTTCTATGAATCATCAAAACATTCTGAGGCTAAAGACCAAAATGAAAATAAGTTTTTTTTTTTTTTTTTGGGGGTAAAAAGACAATAACTTCCATTACTTTATTTATTTATTTTTTTCAAAAAGGTTTGAGCGCAAAGTTGGAGCTATGGCAACCGGTCATCGGCCGCCGCCAAGCTAAAGCGGCCATGACCAACCGGCCATCGAAGCTTTGGTGCCGGCCGAGCTCTGACCATTGGAAATTAATCTGTTATTTATGTGAAGATTTCACTTGTTCATGAAAAGTTGTACATTTGCAAATAAGATTTGTTAAATTTGTGTTGTTCATTATTTGTAGGTGTGAAACTCCTCATGAACAATACAAATTAATAGGTTATTAAAAAACATATAGAATCATGAACTAGTCCTATTTGCAAGGGTCCAACTCTTCACAAACAAGCAGATTATACATATGAACAACACAAATTGAATAAGTTTCATTTGCAAGTGTTTTACTCTTTAAGAAAGAATGAAATCCTTCTATGAATAACACATTAATTTCTCGGTGGTTGGAAATCTAGTTGCGGCGGTGGCCACTTTGAACTGTCGGTATAACCGGTCGATGGAGCTCTACCATCAACCAAACCTCTTTTTTTTCCTTAAAAAAAACAAAGCAACGTGTGTTATTATCTTTTTATTTTACCTACAAAACTTATTTTCATCTTGGTTCTTGAGCCCAGTGAAATTTCAAAATGTTTTGGTCCTTGATTGAAATAAAATTGGTTTTATAGTCCTTAACTAAAATAAAGTTGGTCCTGTATTCCTTGACTGAAATTCTCCCTATTTTTAAGTTTATAAAAAAAGTAAAAAGGCGTTTTGTTTCTATTATAAATTTATTTAAAGTTCTAGTTTGGTATTTATCAAATTTATGAAGCATGTTTTTAGTTCTTTAACCCTTATGCTATATAGTCTCAAATTGCAGTTTTTTTTTTTTTTTTTTTTTGCCAATCAATGTTATCTTTTAAAAAATAAACTAATATGTCTGTAATTACTCTATAAGTGTTTTGTCAACAAATAAAATATTAATGTTGACATATTTTTAGATAATAAAACAAATAATATTAAGGTTAGAACTTAGAAGATTGGCAAAAAAAAAAACAAAAAAAGAACTTAGAAGAAAAAAGAACTTAGAAGACTAAAAGACACTATTGCTAAATTAAAGGACCAGAATAAAAAAAATTATAGCATAAACGTTTATTTCTTTTCCTCTTTTTCTTTTGCTTTTCCCTTCACGTATATTTAAATAAGTTTATAAAATATTTTACGTAATGTTCATGAATTTCAAAGGTTAGTTGACAGAATCCAAATTAATTGTAGGTTGGGACTTTTTCTCTGTTGAATAATAATTTGTTAACTAAAATTGAGGAATGGATGAATTTTTATATAGGTGCTGAGAGAGAGGAAAGGAGGTTTTGGGATTTTAGTTTCGTCCACCAGAAAACCAAGCAATGCCTTCTATTCTCTCCGGGACACATCTGAGGTTTGTTGTAGCCCTTCTTCTTTATTCTTTTTTTCCCCTCAATAAAATTAACTTCACAATGTAAAAATAATTCCCCTAATTTAATTTTTAAATTAAAAATATAAATTTTCAATGGTTTTTGGACGCATGCACATCCAATTTTATTAAGTGATGATGTAATGATTTTTTAAATTAAAAAAATACAATAATTATTGCTTGTCATGCTTACACATTGTAAACAACTAACAACAATATTTTTTTAAAAAATAAATATAGAATGCATGCATGTGATGTATGGTGTCCATTTGAAATTTAAATAATTTGTATTTTTTTATGAATAAAATTTAATTCGTTGTCATTGAATATTCCAACGATCAAATGATAGATGAAAACCAAAACACCACACATAAGTTTCATCACAATCAAATTGTGTAAAAGGAAAAATCCTAAAATAATTTTTCAAGATTACTACTCTCTCCTTAGTAGTTTTTTTTTTTTTTTTTTATAAAGAGATCACTTTACCTATTTTGCTCCAAAACGGCGCCGTTTAGGGAGAAGAGGACAATTATAAAATCACACATAAGTTTCATCACAATCAAGTTGTGTACAAAAGTTTTTTTAAAAAAAAAAAAAAAAAAAAAAAAAATAAAAGAAGTTAAATAAATTACTTAATCATATTATATATTGTGTATACTTAATTATGTATTGGTATTCAATTTGGGTGACAAAGATTAAAATTGGAGGATGGTGTATTCATGGGATGCAGGTAATGAAATTTCTGGAAATGTTGGTGAACTGGAAGAGGGAAGAAGAAAACAAACAGCAACAGAAGCCAGTGGGTCATGGTTTATGTAGGGATTCCATGGCCCATCATTAATTTTTGTCACAGCAATGACATTCTTCTTTTTTTTTTTTTTTTTTTTTTCTCATTTCTTACTCTTCATTAATTATCAGTTTTGTTCATAGACTGTTTATCCCTGTTTTTCCCCTTAATCTTTTCATTAGTGCATTATCTTTCTTTTTTTCGGGAAAATTCCTTTAAAGTCCTGAAAAAGTCAAAAAAGTCTCAAAAAAAAATTCTAATGTAAAAATAAAAAAAAAAGGTATCAATGAGTTATTAAAACCCAAGGATGGGTTCAAAAGTAAAAGCTCTATTATCATCAAAAACTCTGCGACTGATCTCTTTAAGGAGTTTCTTTAAGGATTTTTCGATGGAACTTTTTTAACATCAAAATTTTCTTTGGGACTTTTTTTTTAACGTTTTTTTAATTCCTTTGGACCTTAAAGGGATTTTCCTTTTTTTTTTTTTTTTTTTTTTTTTTTTTCACCTTAAGAAGGTACATGTATGATCGTTAGAGAAGTAATCCACTCTTGAAACTTATATTAAGGAGGAATGCTTATATGTAGTAAATAATTTATATTTATATGTCTTTAACATTAAAAATATACCTGTGAATTATTACTTCCAGTCGTAATGATAAGACTATGTTGATTTTTTTTTTTTTTTTTTTTTTTTTTTTTTTTTTTTAGAGATTAAGGTAGCTAAATTAGTTACTTAATCATATCAAATGTTGTGTATCTTTAGATTATATATGAGTTTATTAGTCAAACTAACTAGTTTGGAGAAAAAAATATAAATAAAAATACTCTAAAATAATTTAATTAGCTTCTTAAATTTCAAAAAAAAAAAAAAGTAAACTTAATTTTATAATTAAAACTGGAGGGAGTACATTTTTTTTTCTGATACATAAATTTTAGGAAAGGGGTTAGGCTCATCCACGATTCAAGGGCAAGATGAAGTCTTCCTTCGGCGGTGATACCAATGTTGTCGACGAGCCTATTACCCTCAGGCGTTTACCTAGGCATAGGCATGGAAATAGGCCAGGCCAGGCTTTAGCTAAATAGGTCTGAGTCTGCAATGGAGGAAGAAGGCCTGGACTTGAGCCTGAATTCAGGCCTTTTTTTAGGCTCAAGCCTGAGCCTTCATAAAGCCTGGTCGAGCCTAAAACCTTTTTAAAGGTTACTTACAATGTAGGCCTTTAAAAAGGCCTCATATTGCAGGCCTTGAAGGCTATAAATAGGCTTTGTATACTTTGAGCCTATCAGAACTTATATAAATATATCTTAAAATTATAGTATAAAAATGAAAAACAATAAATATTATCTTATTTATATGATATAAATATAATTATATTTATTTAATATTTAAACAGGCCGACCTTAACAAAATAGGATGAAGGCTTTACATATTCGGCCTTTAAATAGCCTTAACAAAATAGGACCTGGCCTATTTACATATTCAAAACAAGCCTTTAAATAGGCCTCCCGATAGGGGCCCGCCTTTCCCACCCCTACCTAACAAACTAGGATGTTTCCCCCTGCAAGATTTTGACTAACTCCAAAGTCGAACCCTCTCCCTTTGGTGAGAGTGGGAGGAGTGCGCTATAAAAATGGTGCCAAGCAACCATTCCCATTCCTATCTAGGACACCATCCCAACTAGGATGTCTCCTCCAAGATTTTGACCAATTCCAAAAACCCTCGAACCTCTTTCCCTTTCATTCCGTGGAAGGGAGTATATTTTAGAGACTTAATTAAGGTGATGATCATATGGTCCTTGGTGCTTGAAGATAAAAGGGCCCATGCCATTTGTACTGGGTCAGCCCAAATCCCTAGGCCAATTAAAATTCGATATGGCCATAAAATAGGCCGGTTCGTAGTGAAATCTAATAATAAGGGTGCTTGTTTGAGATCTCAAAACTGGCTTTTTAATTAGAGTCAAAATTATGTTTGATTTAGCATTGGGAGCAAATGGGATTTTCTTCAAAAATCTAGTTAGGCTTGAAGATTCTGGCTTATGGCTTTTCTTGATATTTTAAACCTCTGAAACTGACGTTTTAATATACTATCCAAACAAGTTTCAGTCAAATTGATTTTTTCTTTTTATAAAAACATATTCAGATATAAATTACATTAACTGAGAGCTTGTTTGGTTTAGAAAAGCTAAATAGTTAATTACAATTTGCACGGAAAATTAGATATTATAAATTTTGGTCATTTCATTCATTTTAGAATCTATAAATGCCTTTTTCTTTATCGTATAAAAAGGTTTCAATTTTTTAAATTGATTTTTTTATATCTAAACATAAATTACATTACATTAATTGATATTTACTCCAACATCATTTTGTAAAAATCATTTGGAATAAAAGTCACTTTTGGAAACACTATCCCGAAATGTTTCAACTTTTACTCCAATTTTATTTTGTAAAATATAATTGAGATAAAAACTCACGGTTATAAATGTTGATCCCAAAATTCTCTTTTCTTTAATTTGATCAAGGTTTTCCTTTTTTTTTTTTTTTTGGGCTCAAAAATCAAGGTTTTCCTTTCAAGACTTAGAATACAAATGATTTTTACCTTTTCAACTTAAGTGTGCTTCAAGGGATTTAAATTTATATTATTCCTTCTTATGCGGTGAGACCGTTTACCACTTCAACTACTATGTAAATCAAATTTTCCTTTTTAGATTATACTCCACGAATTTAGCAATTCACGGGCCTTAGGAATACCCAATACAATTTTTTATGGGCCTTTTATCTTCAAGGACCTACAGACTTATGATATGATGAATTAAAGCGTAAATCCCTCGTCCTTAGGTTTAACTGGTGAATGAGTCAGACTTTCTCATCCAAAGGGAGGGGATTCGATCCTGAAGTTGGTCGGCGGGGGTAGCATCTTAGGGATGCATGAAGCGGTGGAAACGCTGGGTAGAGGTGGAGATATGTGTATTCTTCTCAACCCAAGATGTCCTGTGGATTGGGCTCCAAGTTACCTTACTTTAATCAAAGGTGGCAACTCATTTCCTAAAATTTTTATATAAAAAAAAAAAAAATAAAGCATACTTACGTGTCTTCCCTAACCAGAATTGCAAAGCGAAGTTGAAAAGGTCTCCCTGTGGATGTTGCATTATCCGGCCTAGGAAATATCAAATTCCTCGTATTTTGTCGACAAGTGAGGGTGATTACTATAATACTATAGCCTACTGACATCTTTCGCTACCTTCATCTTTCCTCATAAATCTCAACGCCTTGTGACTGTGTCACTCAAACCAGCCTTGTGTTCTGCTGCTCAAGTTAAGCCCAGACATGTCGGTCACTTCGCAGACTCCGCCCTCTGCTTCTCTATGCATTCAGGTATTTTTCTTTCACTCTTTCTATCAATTTCTTCATTCCTTAGCTCCTTCTCATTTTGGCGTCTTCTGGATTTAACATCAGCGACGATCTAGATTTTCAGCTGCTTCCACTTCTCCTCCTTCTCTACTCCTCAAATCTCACAGATTCTTCCCTCAAATCCGTGCCTCCGCTGGATCATCTTCGTCCGTCGACAACGGTAATAGTGATGCTTGTCTTCTTCTTCTATATATATCTCTCTCTCTCTCTCTCTCATTTTATTTCACTTGCTTTGCATGATTTGGGATACCAACTGAATTTTGCTTCCAGGTCTGATCACTGAATTGGATGCTGTATCTGGTTTCAGTGAGATAGTTCCTGACACTGTCATTTTTGATGATTTCGAAAGGTAAATTTATTCTCAACCTATGGAATTCAAATGAATGTTTATTCAGATCACTCATGTTTTGATTTGGTGTTGTTTTTCACTTATGGATTCACATAAAGGTTCCCTCCTACTGCTGCTACAGTCAGTTCATCGCTTCTCCTGGGTATATGTGGCCTCCCAGACACAATATTTAGGGTCAGCTTCTTATCCCTTAAAACGAATCAGATTTGAGAATGTTACACCTGCAATTTGGTCTGATTGATTAATTTTTTGTGTGCAGAATGCTGTGGATATGGCTTTGGCAGATTCTGAGTGTTCAGGGCTTGCAAGTTCTGACGCAAGACTGCCTTGTTTCTTTAACAAGGTATTTTTCATCAAAGTTGCTCACTTGCCATAATTTATTTTTATAAATTCATTGATTATTTTCAGAAGAGCTTGATATATGAACGATTTGAAATCACATTTCTGCTGGTAATTCTCTCAAGGAAACGGTCTTGCATTTGTAGGCTTTAGTTAATGTTGGGGGTGACATGGCAAAACTGGTCCCTGGTCGAGTTTCAACTGAAGTTGATGCGCGTCTTGCTTATGACACGCATGGCATCATCAGGAAGGTATTGAATTGATTGTTTTTCTTACAAATGCATATGTGCATCTATCAGTGTATTAAGGAGCAAGAATTACCGGCAAGAAATATAACATCTAGAGTTTGATAACTCTACTTCTCGGACTCAATTAAATTATTCAAAATTATAATATTGAAGACGTTGGGGATTTTATTGCCTTCTCTCTGCCATGTTAAATCCAAACAAATAAAAAACACATGTAATTTTGAGATGACTAAGTGCCATAGTACTTTGAAAGTAGAGTATATAAAAATACTAGTATTTTGGGCATGACAATACAAGAAATTATGCGTAGGTGTCCCGCTACACTTGATAGTGACCATCATGGCAGTGTGTTATTTCTTTTTCATATTATGTAAACATTAGTTTTTCAACGGTTGATGACTCTTGGATCAGCTTAGACGATGAAACAAAAGTCATTCATTTTGTGACTTCTGAATTTCAGCACTGAACCATGGAATTTTCACCTTCATAATAGATATTGCTTTGTGTCATGCTTCAATTTAATGCTACTGTTTATCAAATTGTGCAGGTGCATGACCTTTTGAAGCTGTACAATGATATTAATGTTCCTCCAGAACGCCTATTGTTCAAAATTCCTTCAACCTGGCAAGTGAGTGATCATGCAAATTGGATTTGTTACGATGGTAGAGTTAAACTTTATGTGCTACAGGACTTATGGCCTTTTTTTGTTCCCTTCATTTTAGGGAATAGAGGCTGCAAACTTGCTTGAATCTGAGGGCATACAGACACATTTGACTTTTGTTTACAGGTATTTACAAGAGTGGTTGAGGATCATAAATGATAAATTGTATTTGCATTCTCTTGTTAGCATAGGACTGATTTAGAGAGATATGATATCTTTGTTTTTCAAAGCAGTGGTTATTCTGGACTAGTTTTCAATTGGTTGAAGGTTTTTCTGGGTGACATGGGAAGCAACACTAAACCTAATATTCATGAATGAAAGAAAATGGTCCCTGTATAATAAAATCTAGAGGTTGTAAATTGAATCAAAGCACGAACAAAATTGTTTCACAACATCAAACTATTCCATTTTTCCTTGTTGTATCATTTGTTAAGCCAAAAGCTGGTTGCTTTCCCTTATCCTGGCATTTGCGGTAAGGTAAATGGTGGAGCCTAATCTGATTTGAAATGGCTGTATTGTATATTAGTGCAATGATTTCTCTTGTTTGGACTTTGGACTAGATTCCAATGGTTCAGCCTTGTAGGGCAGCATCATGCTCTTTAATTTGAAATTTCATGATTTTTTTTCCCCTGATTGTATGAGAAGTACTTTGATAAAAATCCTAAGTTGAGTATTGATATATGAATTTTCCTCTGGCTCTTTCCAAAGCTACTAGTTCCTAGTTAGTATCTATCGACTATTGTCTAGCATTTTTTTCCAAGTTGATCCAAGTAATTTTCTCCCCAATATTCTTAGTCATTTGATTAAATCTGCTTTGTTTCAGCTTTGCCCAAGCTGCTGCTGCAGCCCAAGCTGGTGCTTCTGTTATCCAAATTTTTGTTGGTCGCCTTAGGGTAATTTCTACCTTCAGTGAACGAGAACAACATTAGCAGATCTTTGTTTTACATTCTATTTAATACTGTCATCTTTCAGGACTGGGCACGGAATCATTCAGGAGACCGAGAGATAGAATCAGCCCTAGCAAGAGGAGAAGATCCTGGTTTGGCATTGGTTAGTCTTACAAAATTGATGTTATGCTTTATCTCTGCTTAAAAGACTGTTTTTTTCCGTGTAAATTCACATCTATAATTTTTGGGAAACTTTTAGAAGTAAAACCTATACAATATCTGTGATATCTAAGTGAAATCTGCTACTTTGGGAATGGATACGTGCTTAGACTTCCAATGGTGCCTAAGACTTCCGATTAAAGATTTCTGATTTGAATCATTCTGAGCATATAGGTTGTCCCCTAAGGGACTGAAATCTGCTACTTTAGTATGACTTATTGAGATCTTCTTGGTTATTATTGCAGGTGACAAAGGCTTACAATTATATTCATAAATATGGACACAAGTCGAAGTTGATGGCAGCAGCTGTTCGCAACAAGCAGGACTTATTGAGTCTTCTTGGGTATTGAAATACTTCCTCCTGTGATATCTAATTTAAAAGTGGATTCAAGTTTTTTTTGGGGAAAAAAAGCATAAAGTCTTTTCCTTTTCTATTTGATGTAAAACACTCACCAACAAACTGATTTTCACACAAACAAATTGGATTTTGGTTGGATTCTAAAGAAGAGGTTGGGGGGGGGAGAGGGGGGGGAGGGAAAAACAGATCTGGAACTGAGAAAGGAGGGGGAAGACTCAGAGAGAAAGGAGGGAGGAGGGAATAGAAATGAAGGGGGATGTGCGACCGAATCACGGGTGTAGAGAGCAACTAAGCCATCATAATATTCATTAACCCTAGTCTGAAAATACATATGCTTCCTAGCTTCTATTTATAGATCAAGGTTTTCTTCTCATGAAGTAATCTTGCTACCAACTTGCTAACAAAAAATAATAAAAAGCAAAAAGTAGATTGGTTTCCTTAATCTCGATGGAAACTTACAAGGGAAGCTTACTAAAATATAATTAAAAACTCAAAAGCAGATTCATTTCTTTCCAAAAGACTTTTCAAAATATTTAATCCCATATTGCATCACTATTGCTTCCTTGAATAGGGTTGACTATATCGTGGCACCATTGAAGGTTTTGGTGTCTCTCAAAGAATCTGTGACTTATCCTGATGAGAAGTACTCTTTTATTAGAAGACTATCTCCTCAGTCTGCTGCTAATTACACATTTAGCGATGAAGAGGTACGAATTTGGCTCCAAATGCCCTTGTGCTTATCCCTTTATAAGCTTTGAATTTTGGATTTGGAACTACAAAATTGGTCTGGTACTAGTATTAATAGGTTTCTTCCTACCATTTGCTATCATGTTGATGTCCACTGGCCTTTTTCTTCAACTGACATGTATGGCATATTAATAACAACTTAAAAATGCATGGTGCTTGTCTTTATTTTACTCCATTGATTTAGAGCATGGTGGTGAGTCAGATTTTTGGTCAGCTATTAACGGAACATAAATGTCAGTTCTGAGTGGCTCCTTTGTTTGGTTGATATGTGTGATTGCACATTGTTAAAGGCAATGCTATTGTTTTTTGAATATTTTATTCATATGGATTAAATGAAAGTGGCAAGGTGCGCTGTGTTTTATCCTTCTGGAGATGGACCATCAATCTTGATCACTTAAATTTTCCCCTTTTTAATAACTGGATCAGATTTCACTATTTGAAGAATCAAAGATGTCATTGATATTATTTTGATAATTGACATTGGAAGAAAAAAAACCCAGAAGTGATCATCTTATTTAATTTTAGATTTTATATCTAGCATAGGACAAGTTCTTCTCAGTTCTCACTTTACTGGTGGAAATGTATTTTGTTATTTTACTGGAAGCTTTGTTTGTTAGGATCATTGCACTACTAATTAAACTGGCAGCAGAATCTGAACAGCATTACCTATGATTCATTCATGACCTCTCTTTATGCTATCCCAATATCTATTAGGCTTCATTAAATTCCTCAATCATCACCTGAAGAACTTCTCTGCAAATTTTGCATTCATCAATTTACTTGACTATGATCATGAGGAAAAATGTGGAGCATTCTTAACCATTATCTTTGTTGTGTGAAATGTGTGGCATTATTAATTTTCATGTTGTAGCTTTTGTGAGTGCACTAAAAATGATCGATGTATCCTTGACATGAAGTTAAGAACTGATAAATTGGTGTGAGATTTTAGTGCTGGCCAAATAATCAAATTTGTTTGCTAATTGACATCCATTTATTTATGTTCAGCTTGTGAAGTGGGACCAAATGAGCGTGGCTTCAGCAATGGGGCCAGCAGCTGTGCAACTTCTTGCTGCTGGACTCGATAGCAATGCCGATCAAGCCAAGCGAGTGGAGGAGTTCTTTGGCAAGATCTGGCCACCCCCAAATGTATGACTTGGATATCTTGCTCTTATGTTTCAACTGAATAAACTTCCATGACATCTGTTCTTTTTTCTTTTTTCTATCGTTTTTCCCTTTGACATCGAGACACTTTGATGTAAATTAGATTCAGGTCCTTGAAAAATATTTGTTATCAAAGTCCTTGAATTTCTTGCTTCTTTTTAAAAAAATTAGATATTGCAATTTGAGGGCCTGTATTGGTGTGCAAAAGATTTCCAGTCCCGGGTGTGCCTTTTTCAATTTGTTCAAGTGGTTTTGTACAAAAGAATTGATTTTTCTCTTTTCTCTCAATCGTATTGAGTATTTTTTGAGAAAAGGATATGTCAGAAAATGTCAGGGAAAAAAGGAGGAAGGGAGGGTGTTTGACTTGACCAAAGTGTGGAAGTGAGAGGGAGAGGGAGGGTGTGAGGTGTTTTTAAATAATCATTCAAAAATAACCATGTGGGGTCCACTAGCACAAAAAGGAACTACTTTTTGTAAAAAGTATATCGGTCTTTTAACCTTGACCCTTGATTACTCAATGACGGATTTCTCCATATTCTCTTGGTGAATGCCAAATAAAGTTATTGAACTTTAAGAATGAGTTAAAAAGAATTAAAGTTTTTCTTAATTCTAGTAAAGCAAATTATAAATTAAATATCTTATAAATAGGATAAAAAGAGGGTTAAGGGGTAAAAATACCCATAAAATTTATCAAAAGTTCACTCACTTTATAAACTTTTTTGGGTACAAAAATAATATGAACTTTTAAAAAGTGGGCAAAAGTGACACTTCCATGAAAATTAACTAGCAGCCGTTTACTCTAGGGTAAAAGTACCAAAATACCCCTATCTCAAAAAAGGGGTCTCTTCTCCGTTCTCGCTACCATCACCATCAGTTGCGAACTCACCCCCCTCTATCAAGCATCACCACCATAGCAACCGACACTTCTGGGCTAAGAGTTAATAAAATAATACTAAAATGGGCAACACACACACAAAAATATTCACTCACAATATGCTGAAATAAATATGCTCCCTTTTTGAAGTATGCATTGCTTGCTTTTTACTAACTGCTTATTTAGCCATTTGCGTTAAAGCTGGCGCCGGTGACTGTGTCCACCAAGAGGTTGTCGGCATAGCCTGGGTACGCCCCTTTGCCATAGACACCGGTGCAACTGAAAGCCACCTCCTTCGGAACCTGAAAGAAGCCATTGCCAAAGGGGTAGGTGACAGTTCCAGCCAGCAGGCTGGCCACGTTGATCTGTGAGATCCCGCCACCACAGGAGATCCTGTCACCACGTGAGATCTAGCAACCACAGATCACAGGCTACTTGCATGAAAAAGAGCCCTATCAGAGAAGCAACTCGGCCATGGCTCGCTGAGAGGCAGATGAGCGTCTGTGTGAGAAAAGGGATAAGTAGATGAACGATAAATGCAAAGGACATGACATATGAATTGTATGCCAACGGTTGCCCATCGAGCTTCAGCACAGGAATGAAAAGCACATGGGATGAGATTCTTTTCAGAAGTTGCTTTTACCGTTAAAGCTCATCTCTCATGAAGCCTTCCCAAATGGTCAACAAAACAGTCCATTGAGCTTTTTAGTATCACAATGGGCTTTTTTCCCCCTCCTAAATGCCTTCCCAAACAGGCTCAAAATATCAGCACCATTACACAAGACATGTATTGTCATATCCTTGGCCACCTATAGGTACAGTAAATACATATCTACGATACCATATGCTTCTAAAGTTTGAATGCATACATTGTCCTCCCTACAATATAAATCCCTTTAATTAATTTATTAACACTAGAAAATGAGAGTTGAATCATTTAATCTATTTTAAATTGAAAAAAAGATTATATTAAATGAGCTTTTGAATGAGAGAGGAAAATAGCATAATTTGTTGGTGAAGTTCCTACAAATACATTATGTAATCTGAGTCACATCCATGACACTATTCTTAAGAGCTATTTCACAACCACTGGCTGATTGGAAGCAATACTCCTCAAGATAAAACGGACCCTTCCTGTAGACATAGGGTGAACAAAACAACAAAATATAGCAACTATAAGGCAAAAGAATAAGCCAAAGAGGGAGAGTGCTCGAGATTTTTTAGCAAAGTGCCTGAACATCTTGCAAGAAATTCCTTTTATAGGCATATCATGCACTCGAACATTGGGTAAAAATCAATGGCAATAAACATGATTAAACTAGCGGTTTTTGAACGTTGAAGTCCAAAAAAGTAAATTTTAGATTTTTCCAAAAAATATTTGATAAAAAATGCCCAATCCATATTTAACTCACGCGCTGGGGGAAATTGTCGGATTTCCACCGTGTTTGCCCCTTGGTGGCCCGTTGTTGTGGGTGCGAGCCTACTCTCCCTCTTGGCCCATTTACTATCATAGGTTGTAATATATACACTTGTATCTTCTTTGTAGACATGGTACACATCGAACAGATCGTTAGATAAAGTAGTAATGAGAGTGTGTATGCAAACCTTGCCAGCATAGGCCCAACCACTCTTTTGGGCTTAGTCAACATCCATGGAAGGTGCAGATAGTATAAGCGCATCAGCAACTCCATGCATGGCGAGAATAGTGTAGACACGTTCGACTTCCTGCCAGCATCTGAAGTTCTTCCCTTCAAACTGCTTTATCTTGGAAACGTATCGAAACTGTCTCGACATAGGCACTGTCATTGGGTTAGAACCAACACCAATGTTATTAGCTTCAGAAGCAATAGCATTATTAGCTCTAGTACCAGTACAAGGAACATAAGCCATATTAGCTTTTAAGATTGTTGGCGAAGTTCCTGCAAATATAGTGTGTAATCCAAGTTACGTCCAAGGACGTTGTCCTTAAAAGCTATTCCACAACCACCGGTTGATTGGAGGAGTCACTCCTCAAGATAAAATGGACCCTCATGTAGACACAGGGTGAACATAATAGCAAAATATAAAACAAGTAAAAGGCAGAGAGAATAAGCCAGAGAGGAAAAGAGTGCTCTAGATTTCTGAGCGAGGTGTCTGAACCTCTTGCAGGAAATACCTTTTATAGGCCTCTTATGCACTACATTGGGCAAAAATCAATGGTAATAAACACGATTAAACAGTGGTTTCTGAATGTTGAATGCCGTAAAAATATTTTATTGATAATTTTCAAAATCTGGAGATAATAGCCTGCAACATGAATGTTGGCAAATGATGGCCAGTTAAACAAAATGAATTTCTCAAATTTGAATACATCAAAAACTTGGTTTTTCCAATAAGCCATTTTCACAAAATAAATGTTAGATTTTTCCAAAAAAATATTTTATAAAACATGCTTAGTGTGGCGCGCAAGGGAAAATTGTAGGTTTTCTATTGCGTTTGCTTATAGTGACTCATTGTCATGCGTACGAGCCCACTCTTGCTCTTAACCCATTTACTAACCCAAATTCACAAGGTGTAATCTATACACTTGTATTCTCTCTCCCCCAAATAATGTGGGACTCGTTCCATTTGACATAACCATTCATGTTCAAACTCCAACATATCTCACATTAAAACACAAATTATAAATATAAAGTCCATAAATAAATATGAATTATTTTCCAAATAATTTATATTACATATTACGAATTCTTCTAAGAATGATTTACATGGTGGAGAGGAGGGACAGAATTCTTCTATTATGGACCCATATATTGGGCCCAATGAGGGTATTCGCTACAGAACCCCTTCTACCCAGGTATGAGCTGAGTCATCCTTTAATCACATATCTGGAATTCGTAACCGCATGGTAGTGGAGCGAGCATTTCCGACGTGGGAGGCGCACTCTGCCTACAGAACGGATTCACTATAGCAAGGAGAGGAACCTTAGGTAATCCCTATAAATAGGAGATTACCCACCAGGTGCACTCTCTACATTCTCTATTAACTATTTACTATTCAATCTCACTGTGCACACACCCCACCCCCATTTGGCGAAAAGCCACCACCGTGTAGCATAGTGATCTGAGACGACCTGTTGATATCTTCTCCATAGATATCAGTGGGTAATCTTCTCTACTCAGGGGCTTACTCTTAAGCGTCTGTGGAAAACTCATTGATCCTATATTAACATCGCCTAGCCTCATTGGGCTAGACACTTATGTTCTACGATAGAACATTGGCCCCGACCGTGGGGATCGAACCCCAAAGGGCAGTAAAAACCATTAAACATGGCGACAAGTACTTGCAGTCGCAGTCACACACTACGATGGAATCGGGGGGGCGGAGGGGCGACCACAAGCGAGCGGGTGGAACAAACGGTCCAATATTCGGTTCTTCGTTGCTCCTAACTCCCAACGCAAGGTTGTGGGAGTAGAGGATGAGACCGAGGATACTGCAAATTCCCCTCATCCTAACCGAGATATCTTGCCGAGCAAGGGGGTTACAAAGGATTCACATCCTCCATCTCCGGAGTTCCAGTTGGAACATCCTGATTCGAAGTTGTTGCATAAAGCAGTTAGTTCGTTGGCTCAGCGGATAGACAACATGGAAACTTCTATGCGACTTCGGAGAGAAGAGGACTCCCGGCTTAACCGGGAAGATATGGAACGTCGGAACGCCATATGGCGCCAAGACGAGCAGAAGCGGTTTAGAATGGAGTTGGAAGAACGTTTTGCACGAAGGGACAAGCCGGTCAAGAACCCGGGGTGTGATGGAGCGGGCACTAGCAAGACTATCGTTTCCACATCGGTTAACACTGAGATAGAGGAGCCCAGTGAGGAGCGCGAACAGAGAACTCCTATGGCTGATGACCGGGATAATAACCAAGAAAAGGAAACCAGGAAGATATTGTTGCTCGAGGAGCGGATTAGGATGTTGGAGCATCCGCCCCAAACACCGGTCATGATGCAAGCAGGCCAAGCCGGGTTAGTGATACTACGGCTACTGAGGTCAATAAATATGATCGCCGGGTGGACAAAGCCCACTTAGCCAGCGACAAGGAGAAGCAGCCGTCCCGACGAACTCCCACGAGCCCGGAGGGCAATGGGGAGGGCGCGACGCCCCCATCGGGTGGCATGCCCAAGGCGGACGGAGAGGGACTCGGTAGCGAGAATGTGTTGAGTCAGTTTTCGGATGAAATAATGACCACGGTGTATCCTAAGAAATTGGATTCAAGGGAGTTGCCGAAATATGATGGAACCCAAGACCCGCTTAATCACGTTAACAACTTCAAGTTGGAAATTGGGGTTAAAGGAATTGTCGGGCACGTGGTTCCGCGGTTGTTTGGAACTTTGAGGGGTCTCGCACAAGATTGGTTCCACTCTCTTCCATTGCGATCTATCAATAGTATGAAATCTTTGGAGCACAAGTTTTTGCTAAACTTTGCAACAAGTCGGAAACAACCAAAAACCGAATTCCAGCTGGACCAGGTGAAACAGTGCCAGGGGAGACTTTACAAAAGTATCTGGCACGCTTTAAGGATACGGCTTTGCAGGTGCCCGGTTTGAAAGAAGACGTGCATCTCCATTGTGTCATAGCCGGCCTTAATGCTTCGTCCCATTTGAAGAGATCCGTATTAAAGCGTCGTCCAGTAACCATGGCCGAATTTCATGATAAGGCTAAAACTTATCTGGAGCTTGAAAAGATGGAGATGTTGAATCAAGTGCCCGAGAGAGGGCCAAAAGTCCCCCAAGAGGAAAAGAGCGACATAACGGACGTCGCGGGATTCTCATGGACGAGGTAGTGACAACGAGAATGATTGGGGAAGCCGGAGGAAGTTTTGACCGGTATACCCCATTGAAGGTCTCCCAGGCACAAATCTGGAAGGAGGTCTCGACAATCGAAATGAAAGAGGTTGAACGACCCTGGCTTATGAGAAGAGGAGCCACTTTAGATAAGACTCGGTATTGTGAATTTCATGATCAACATGGTCATACTACGGATAGTTGCTGGGACCTGAGAGACGCCGTTGAAAAGTTCGTCCGAGAGGGAAAACTCCGTAAGTACGTAATTCAAACCCAGGGGCGGAGAAACCAGAAGCGGCGTGAGGATCGGAGCAAGAGCCCGCCTTCGGAAAAGAAGAGGCGGGGCCGAAGTAAGAAGGCTGGCATTAGTGACGAGGATTTCCCTGATTCCAAGTTTGACTGTAATGTTATTAGCGGAGGATTCGGTGGAGGGGGAGACTCCACCAGTCAACGAAAAAGGTACCTGAGGGAGGTACTCTCCATTAGAGACCGCCCGCAGTTCAAGAGGGATATGACGAAACCAGAGTCCCCGGTACTCAGCTTTACTAGGCAGGATTTGGAGGATGTACCCCCAGGTCATCATGACGGTCTGGTTATCACCGGAACGGTGGGGGATTGTTGTGTTAGGAGGATATTCATTGAGAACGGGAGTGCGGTCGATATTATCCTGTGGGATGCTTTCAAACGCATGAGGCTTGACCCCGAGAATCTAAGGCCATGTCGGACGACTTTGACCAGATTCAATGGGCAGGAAACTCGTCCTAAGGGTTACATAGATGTGAAGCTGACCTTAGGAACAAGGGAAGCCTTCAAGACGGATCGAGTCAGGTTTATCATAGCTGATTTTCCCTCAGCGTATAACATCATTCTGGGACGACCGACTATCCATGATTGGGATATGTTGATATCCTCGAAGCACCGTGAAAAATTCGCTGAAGTTGCTCAATAGGAAGAATCAAATTGTGACGGTGAAGGGGACCGAGAAAGAATCCCGACAGTGCTATTTTAATACGGTCAGGGGTGCCAAGGGCGGTTCGAAAAGAACCTCCCATGTGGACAAGTCTACGTCGGTCAAGGTTCATGAAGAAGGAAAGTCGGTCAACTCGGTGGAGTTGGATCTGCGAGAGGAAGAGAAGATGAAAAAATCAGAGCCAAGTGGCGAATTGTTGGACCTAGTGTTGGGTACCGAGCCCAGCCAGGTGACCAAAGTCGGTAGGGGACTCCCGAGGTCCGAACGGAATTGGAGGAGTTTTTGTGGAATAACTCGGACGTCTTCGCTTGGCAACCGACGGACATACCCGGGGTAGACCCCGACTTTTGTTGTCATAAGTTAGCAATTTGCCCGGGTCGCACCGGTTTCTCAGAAGAAAAGGAAGATCGGTGATGACCGGCCGAAAGCCTTGGAGGCTCATGTAGAGGAATTATTGGCGGCCGGTTTCATCCGCGAAGTGCGATACCACATGGTCGTCAAATGTCGTTATGGTTAAAAAGCCAAACGGTAAGTGGAGGGTATGCAATCGACTATAAATATTTGAATAAGGTGTGCCCAAAGGATTCCTTCCCTATGCCCAATATAGACCAACTGGTGGATAATTCCTCAGGGTTCCAACTGCTTTCGTTCATGGATGCTTACTCCGGATATAATCAAATAGCTATGCACCCCGGGGATCAAGAGAAAACCGCTTTCATCACCGACAAGGCTAACTATTGTTATAATGTTATGCCGTTTGGATTAAAGAACGCCGGGGCGACTTATCAGAGAATGATGAATCGAGTGTTTGAAGACCAACTCGGGAAAAACGTCGAGGTCTATATAGATGATATGATCGTTAAGTCCGTGCATGTGGCAAGCCACGTGCAGGATTTGCAGCAAACATTTGACAAGCTCAGGAAGTATCAGATCCGTTTAAACCCGGCGAAGTGTGCTTTCGGGGTCCCGGCGGGGAAGTTCTTAGGTTTCCTGTTAACTCATAGAGGAATCGAGATGAACACGGAGAAGTGCCAAGCCGTGTTGGATATGCAAGTTCCGTGGACTAAGAAGGAGGTGCAACAATTAACGGGCCGACTAGCAGCGTTAACTCGTTTCCTACCAAAGTCGGCAGAGAATTCTCTCCCTTTCTTTAAGTTATTAAAGAAAAGGCCTCGGGCGGTTGGAACCAGAATGCGATGAGGCGTTCGCAAAGATCAAGCGGTGGCTTATCTTCCCCACCTGTTATCAAGGCCGTAACCGGGGAAAATTTGGTTTTGTATTTGTACGTCGGGGAAGAGGCGGTGAGCGCCGTTTTGGTCGTGGAGACCGAGGAAGGTCGTGGTCCGGTGTACTTCGTGAGTCGGGCGTTGCAAGGTTCGGAATTGAGATACCAAAAGCTAGAAAAGATGGCTTTCGCGTTACTCATTACTGACACGGCGTCTACGTCCATATTTCCGAGTCATCATATTTTTGTACGAATCGGTGAACCGATTAGACAGATTCTTCACAAGCCGGATTTGGCGGACGAATGGTTAGGCCGGGCAATCGAGTTGTCTGAGTTCGACATAACGTATGAAGCTCGCCACGCAATCAAGTCTCAAGCACTGGCTGATTTCGTGATGGAACTTACCCCTTCGGAAGAAGGAGAGGAGGAGGACACAGAGACGTGGAGGATGTTTGAAGATGGTTCCTCGAACGAGAAGGGAAGCGGAGCTGGAATAATAATTGAAAATTCAGAGGGATTATCAGTGGAGCATTCCTTTCGTTTTGATTTCAAAACATCTAACAACCAGGCGGAATACGAGGCCTTAATACGGGATTGCTTCGGGCCAAAGAGAACGGGGCCGGGAAGGTTCATGTTTCTACGATTCCCAATTGGTAGCCTCGCAGATTGACAGAACTTACCAGGCTAAAGGTCCCCTCATGGTAAAATATTTGGGGAAAGTACGGCGGATCATGGCTGATTTTTACAAAGTAGAGGTAGCTCACATTCCTAGAGGAGAGAATGTTAGAGCTGATATCCTATCCAAATTGGCAAGTACAAAGAGTCCGGAAATCATCGCACAATGGTCCAAGCAAAATTTGACGGAACCAAGTTGCGTGATGATCATATCGGACGCGACAGATTGGAGGAAACCAATAGCTGATTATCTAGAGAGAGGAATTCTCTCGGTTGAAGCAGCAGAGGCTAAGAAGTTAATAAGGATGGCAGCGTCATACGCTATGATTGGGGATGAGTTATACGAAAGGGGTTTCTTTCTCCAATGATGAAATGTCTCGGTGCGGCCGAAGCCAGATATGTGCTGTCCGAGATCCATGAGGGAGTCAACGGACACCATATGGGCGGTAAAGCTTTGGCGCGTAAGGCGGTACGGGCCGGATTCTTTTGGCCAACTATGGCAGCAGATGCTAAGGAACATGTACGCGTATGCGAAAGTTGCCGTAAGCACGGAAAGTGATTCGGATCCCACCGCAGAGTTAAGCCATATTTCGGCTCCGTGGCCATTCCACAAATGGGGCATGGATCTTTTGGGACCCTTTAAGCCGGCGCCGTGGCGATTCACGATGGCTTATAGTGGCTGTGGACTACTTCACGAAATGGATAGAAGCAGAACCATTGGCAACCATAACGTCGGCCCGAGTGTAGAAGTTCGTAAAAAGAAATATCATTTCCCGTTTTGGAATTCCGGCTGGGGTTATCACGGATAATGGAACCCGGTTCACGTACAAGGGTTTTCGGGGAGATGATGGCGGATTATCATATTCAACAGCACTTCACTTCTGTGGAGCATTCGCAGTCCAATGGGCAGGCGGAGGCGGCAAACAAGGTCATCCTTGAGGGATTGCGAAAGCGGATGGAAGATGCTGAGTCAGACTGGGTAGACCAGTTATATTGTGTATTATGGGGACTTCGGACAACGGTGCATACTACAACCAAAGAAACCCCATTTCGACTTACCTACGGCTGTGAGGCAATGATCCCGGTCGAGGTCGGGGAACCCTCGTTAAGGAAGACGAATGCTCTTAATGAGGAGGGCCGAAACAATGAAGCTATTTCGGTGGAACTAGATCTAATAGATGAATCCCGGGTTACGGCACATTGCAGGGAGTTGGTGGCTAAGCAATTGATTGCCAACCGGTATAACAAGAAGGTCAAACCCCGGTGTTTTGACAAAGGCGATCTCGTCCTTCGCCGAGCCGACATAGGCAACAAAAATGCCAGTCAGGGCAAGTTCGCGGCAAACTGGGAGGGCCCATATCGAGTAATGGAGAACTTGGGCAGAGGCGCCTACAAGCTGGAAATGTTGGAAAAGAAGCCCGTAAAGTGAACTTGGAATGCTGACAAGTTAAAGGCATATTATAGCTAGAAGGCAGTCCAGACTAATGGGTATTGACGTTGGTAAGCTGTGAGCCCATAAGGCATTGTGTAATGACGGCATGACCGAATCATTCTATCTATATTAATGAATATTGGGCCTAGGAGCCCATTTTCAGAGCAATTTATCGTTTTTATGTTCAAAGAAACACAGCAGAAATTGAGGTGAACAAACCCTTTTTTCTGGAAAACTGGTTCGAAGAGACATAAAATTGAATTAAACGTGTAGGATCCCGAGGCCTAAAAGCCCGTTTCCGTAAACCATGTTGTAAAAGGGACATGCATAAATTCATGGCCAAAAAGCCGCCTTTATGGAAAACATGCCTAAAGTTTAAAGGTTCGGACTCGGGTGCGCACACCCGCCAACCACCAAGAAAATAAACACATAGAGATTCATGGTGCGATCACCAGTTTTTTGAAAATCGTGTAAGCAGGCACGAATTATTGGGCATACACACCTAATTCTCGTGACATGCATGAAGTCACGGTCAATAAACCGGACTTCGCAAGGCCTATGAGAGCCATACTAAAAGAGAAATTTCAAACCGGTTTCAGAAAATTCTCATGTTATCACGCCAAGCCAGAGATGGCAAGCGTTGGACAAACCATCCGGGGTAACCGAATAAACACGCATACCGACTTTGATCAAGTCGGGGTGTTAGAGCTCTGAAAAAACGGAGTTGATAACAACTGACGGGTTTATTGCTGTTACCAACGGGCAAGGATAACGATTTGGCAAATTGATAAGCGTTAAATAAACCGATCAATATGTCAACAAAGGCGAAATTGATAAGCGTTAAGTAAACCGATCAATATGTCAACGGACGAGTTAATTAAAGGGTGCAGCAAAATGTATGTCGTTAAGACCAAAGCCTGAATCCCTTTACAATTAAAAAAGCCGGGCCATAACCATAGCAATAAACATGTAGCAGGAAGGAACAAGGAAGGCCATACAGGGGCTTAGGAGGCAATGGTGGACTCTTCCTCACCGTTTTCATTATCCTCTTCCTCATTCTCGTCAGCTCCGGGAGGAATTAGTTTCCCTTTCTCGCTAACGTAAGCTTGAAAGTGTAGCCCGGAGGTGTTCGTAGGAATGTCGTGGTTGAGGACTCGGAGTTGTGCCACGACATTGTTGAAGGACCAGATACGGCAAAGACCGGCATATTTCGACAATTGCCCTTTGGCCGCCAAAAGCTCCTCATTTTTCCCTTTAAGCATGCTGCCGACTGTCAGAAGCTCCTCGTCTTTCGTCTTCAGCACGTCTTTGATATGGTCCATATCGGACTGTGCCTTCTCTATAAACAGCATGTCATTGGTATGGAGCTCCTCCAGCCGGACGACATCCATGTTTGCCAGGGCCAGTTCCTCCTTGGTTTGAGACAGATTGCTCTCGAGCCCTTTAACCTTATCCGCCAGCCTTTTCATTTCAGCTTCAAAAGCCCGGAAGTTATCCTGAGCTTGATTCCATTCCTGGATAGCCTTGGCTAGATCAGCGTTATCCTTCAAAGGAGCAAGTTCTTGCTTAAGGACATCTTATTCAGAATTACTGCGTGCAGGTGCGCCATATTCTTGGCGTATTTGACCTTTAAAATGGCATATGGACAGATGAGGAGACGGCTCGAGGCCCTTAAGTTCCGATCGGCAATCTCGCCTTTGTCCGCTTCGGAGAGGCTGGGAGATTTGTGAAACCGGGAAGGAGGTCAGACGAAGAGACTTGTGGACACCCCGCCTTTCCATAAATCTCCCTCGGGTCCGTAGCCGCTTCTGCAAAAGACGGAGTAGAAATGGTTTCCACCAAGGGTCTAGAGGTGGCCAGCGGATCAGCAGACCTGTCATGAGAAGGCTTACCCTTCTGCTTCTTTGAGGTCCCTTCGTCGTGCCTCAATCCACCCTTGGGCACTGAACGCTTGCAAGAGGTCCGACTCGTGTTCGCTGGACCGGTTGCGTGGGTTCATCAAGGTTGGGGGCGTTAGGGGAGTTGATACCCTCGTGCGTTCAGCAAAAACATTGAGATAGTCGGGCTTACCCATATGTCGGCCTGCAAGGAACCAAACTAGGTTAAAAAAAAAAAAAAGAAGGATGTAGAACGGTTAGCATGAAATATGCCCGTACTCGTCGTGGAACGTCTCCTAACTAAGGGAGTAGTGATATATTTGGCTGGATCCATTGGTTGTTTCAGTTTACCGACAAGTTCCAAAAGTTGTAACTGGGCCGTTACTTCGGCCTCGGAAAAGCTTTTCGGCTTTGAGATCAAGTCCTCGGGGGTAAGAGTGTGATGTTCGGCACGCCGCAGAAGGGGAAATCTTTCCTCAGTCTCCCCTGAGCGAATTCTCTGAACAAACCAGGGGACTCATTGAAAGTCGGCAACGATTTTTATAAAGGCATTTTTGAAGTGTTTCCATGAGTCCATGAAGGGCTTGCGATCACGAATACTGCGTAGAGAGGTCCATCCAAACAAAGTTTTGGTGCCTTGTGGGAGCATATTAGACTCCATGGGGCAAAGAAAGACATAAACACAGGAACGGTACAGACAATCCCCATTTTCTCACATAAATTTTCAAACGCGATGGCAAAAGCCCATCCGTTGGGATGAAGTTGTGAAGGAGCTACTTGCAAGTGGTTTAGCAAATTCATTTGAAATTCCGTGAAAGGAAATCTCACACCAAGAATGGTGATAATGTCTCGATAAAGGAAGAAGAAATGGGGATCTTGACTTTGCGGACGCCTGGACGCAATTGATTCACATTTAAGGGGAAGCGGACTATATACCCTTCCTCGAGCAAATCCAAGGGGCCAAATGTCCGTTTCGTCCATAGTATTTCTAATGCTGGTTACGCAAGGGTTCACGACGTATGTTCGGGGATTTCGGTCCCTGGTGGTCGATGCGCTGGACTCTCCCATCTCGGACAGGTCAGGATGGTTTGACGAGGAAGCCATCTATACCTAAATAAAAAGCCAAAAGAAGGGCCAAAATTAGAAGAAGCGCGATACCTGAGGGACGAGTGTTACATCGGCAGCTTGCCACTACTAAGTCGGCTTCTCTATGACGCTCTAACATAGCGAGGTCGATGCTCTTGTAGCAACACTCATCGCACGAGGTGGGCCCTTGGGCTGGCACGATGATGGAAGGAGCATGTGAATGGGTTGGTGTTTGAAGTTCTCTGGTATGTCTATTTCTTCGCATTAAAGAGTCTTGTAAGTTAAAAACATGTGGTATGGTGCGGGCCATTGTTGGGAAAACAACGTGGAAAGAACCACCCAAGATCCCAGAAAACACGCAGACGCGTGCAGAAAAGACAAGCAATGTGGGCATAAGGAATGCCACAGGAAGAATAAGTAAAAAAGCAAAAGGGAGGTACCTATGTTTGTGTGTAAAAGCGTCGCTGGGCTGATGGATCATCGGAATTCTCTATCACAGAGGATGACGTTCTTGCTGAAAGACCAGAGGGCTTGAATACAAATGGGTAGCGAGAGCGCGTCTCCACAAATGTATATACGTTCGAAATTTGAAACACCAGGGGTTTTGCTGTAAAGTTGCCTCAGTAATTAGGGTTGTAACCCTATAAAAACGTGAAGCAATAAATGCTTATAAAAGTGGAGGCGATTCAAATCATCACTCCACGAAAAATAGCGACGGTACGTCATAAGGAGTTTACTGACGTAGCCGTCGAAGAAATGGAAAACGCCTGGGCGAATCGACATGCCAATTGTTGGCCTGGATGTTAAGAAGGCGCTTTATTTGATTTCAAATCCGACGCTTGATTTTGATTTCAAATCCGACGCTTGATTTCGATTTCAAACCGGTTTTTCGTTTCAACTTCAACCGTGTTCGATTTTAATTATCACTCCGGTTTGGGGGCCATTAATTTCAACGTCAACCCGATCGAGGGCGTTCGATTTTAATTATCACTCCGGTTTTGGGGCCATTAATTTCAACGCAACCCGGACCGAGGGCGTTCGATTTTAATTATCACTCCGGTTTGGGGCCATTAATTTCAACGTCAACCCGGACCGAGGGGCGTTCGATTTTAATTATCACTCCGGTTTGGGGGCCATTAATTTCAACGTCAACCCCGACGAGGGCGTTCGATTTTAATTATCACTCCGGTTTGGGGGGCCATTAATTTCAACGTCAACCCGGATTGAGGGGCGTTCAATTTCCAGTTTTGGGAAATCACATTCAATTTCAATCTTATTTAAGGCGCTCAATTCTAAAGCAGTAGGGAGTAGCGGGTGCGGTGCGAAGGAGCGAAATTTATAAAGACAGATTGATCTATAATAACAATTTTTTCATTTCCTTCAACACCATGTAGTATACAATGTGCTTATACAAAAAGCATTAGGTTCCATAAAAGAGGTACAATGGCAAGATCCGGCGAATGATTCAAGTCTGCAACTCATCTAAGACTAGCACTTCAGCCTTGAGCCGATAATCGGGACTCGGGACCCGAGTTCCGCTTTATTAGAACCGGGCGACTCGCCGCAAGGGCAATCCGTGAAGGGATGCCCCGAGTCACAAACAGGATGACAGAAACTTTACTGGGGAAGTGTCCTTTTACATGGTTCTATCATGTAAAGGATCTTGGAGGTTCTTTCGAGAGCCCATGAAAACGAAGTTGAGCCGAATTTGGCTCAACACCGCGAGAGCCCCGATGCATTTGGAGAAATCCACGTGAAGACAGGCAAATACATCGGCACTCTCACATGCCCTTTGGGGTAGGCGAATGAAGACCGGCAAATACATCGGGAATATGGTGTTGAATCCCGGAGCCTCGCGTCATTTTTCGACCTTGTCCTCTTTTTGGGATTCTCTCGCATTTTAGGGTCTCGCTTTGAAAATCGAAACGAGTGGGCCTAAGCGAGTTCTTTGGCATACTAAGGGCGATTCGGAAATAAAAGGAGTACATTTTCGCCTGTCCGAGAATTCAAAGGCAGAGGAATTTGGAGATGATAGGTTAAAAGGTGGGCGTAAGCGATTTTATAGGCTTTGTTTGACGCACGTAGTATGGAAAGTCTACCTGTAATCAATATCCTTGATGGGAAGTGTAAACGTCTGGAGGTAATAAGTGCTTTGGTAACCAAAGCGTGGCCATTAAGTATCGCACGATGACGGCGAGGCGGCGTTTTGCTTCCGGGGATATGGGGATAGGTCACTGTATCCAGACGTTTGTAGATTCCATGATTACCTCGATTGGGGGCCGAGGGAGCGGGAATTCATAATGTCGGTTATGAATGAAGTTGGCACATCTGAGTTCATAGCCACGGCCTTGTGACAAAATGCGTAGGGCCGGTTATGACCAAAGTATGCGCGACGGGGTTCATAAGACGGCTATGAACGAGTCCATCTCTCCTCATGAATCTCTAATCATGGAAACCGGATTAGGACTAAAGAGAAGCACAACATGTCGGTCACGGACACGGGAATGGTTGCTTCATAAACCTCAGCAAAGACAACAGTAGCCCGAAGTACCGAGCTTGGGGGCAACCGCATGGACCCATATATTGGGCCCAATGAGTATGCGCCCAACGAGGGTATTCGCTACTGCAACCCCTTCTACCCGGTATGAGCCGAGTCATCCTTTAATCACGTATCGGAATTCAGAACCGTAGTAGTGCGAGGCATTTCCGGGACGCTGGGAGGCGACTACGCCTACGTAACGGATTCACTATAGCAAGGAGAGGAACTCTAGTAATCCCTATAAATAGGAGATTACCTACCAGGCACTCTCTACATTCTCTATTAACTATTTACTATTCGGTCTCACCGTGCACACACCCCACCCCCATTTGGCGAAAAGCCACCACCGCTAGTAGCACAAATGATCCGAGATTTGTTGATATCTTTTCCATAGATATCAAACCCGTAATCTTCTCTACTTAGGGCTTACTCTTAAGCGTCCGCGGAGAACTCATTGATCCTATATTAACATCGCCTAGCCTCATTGGGCTAGACACTTGTGTTCTACGACAGAACATCTTTTAACAATGATTTACATGGTGGAGGCTGGAGAGGAGGGAGAGAATACGTCAGTGTTGTTTCTGTCTTCTTCCAATATTAGTAATTCTGCAAGCTGTCTCAAACATCATAAACAAATTGCACCCTCTTAATCTCTTATCCACAGGAAGATTGAATGAATCATTAATTAATTATTAGAGTATTTGTGTGTCTGAGGGACGCCATGACATATGGATCAGGTTCTTCCTCGTTTGGTGCCGGTCTCATCCTTTGGTCTTAGTTAAGCGTTTTTGTACATTTTGTATAGGAAATTGATAATAATAATAAAAAAATTACCATTTGAACTTGAAAATTTTAAATAAATGATTTTCTATTAAAATAAATTATCAATTGTTATACTTTCGTAGTGAATCACTATATTCTTGTTGGCAACAAGATTGATTTAAGATTTTGAAGTTCAAGTGGTATTTTTTGTCTTTTTCCTTTCATATTTCATAGGGAATGATATTATTCCCTCCGATTCTTAAAATAATACATATTTATATAATTTGATTAAATTAATAAATTTAGTTAAGGTAATTAATATGACATGTGTTTTTCTTCTAAAATACCATAATCATCTTCATTAATTCCCTCAATTTCTCTTTTACTTGATTATAATTGAACGAGCATCAATAAGGGTGAATTGAGAAAATATAGAAAAAATATGGAAAATGAGTTTTATATTTAGGGTCAAAGTCAACTTCACAATTAGATATAACATTAAGGACCAGGGGGAGTAGTACTTGTAAAATCTCAATTTTTCTAATAGTGATTAAGTGCTATTAGAATATGATTTATTAAGTAATATGGGTTCGAGAAAATCTAGAAGTATAAAATTAAGAGTTGAAAATAATAATAATAAATAAATAATTTTTTTAAGTTGATTAATTAATAACGTAAATGATATTGATGAGAATAATAGAGAAAAGAAAATATGTAGAAGAAAATCTTCATAAAAATAATTTGATCTATATCTAAATAAAAAGAAAGAGATAAGAAAGGAGATAATAATATATATTTATATCTTTTAAAATAATATTATTTTAATAGGAGAGTTAAGCCCTAACCCTAATTCTCTCTCCTATAAATACCCTATTTCCTCACATTCTCACCCGCCGCACAATCCTGGACATTGACTTATTTCTTTCACATTCTCAACAAATTTTATTTTAGACTCCCTTTTCCTTCAACAGCACGATGGTGTCTTTTCATTTGTGGTTAAAGCATTTACTTCATCCTTACCCACATTCTCCTTCAGTATTGTTGGAGATGTGTTGTGTATATTTTTCCACATCATTTTATCTTCTCCTAATCTTTCTTCCCTATATTCAAGGCTACTGTTTAATCCTTGAAGTTTTTCTGATGTGTATTTGTCATTTTATTTATTTTTCTTAACAAGCGAGATCCAAAACTTTCCCCTCTTTTTGTCAGTGTGCGTAGGTATATTTATATACATGCCTATCAAGTATATTTCCAATATATTGTTCCAGAACTCTTTTTCTTTGGTTACTGTGGGATTGTTTTTGGCCATTTGTCCCAGGGCCCGTTTGGTTCAAAGAAAATTGGGGGAAGGAAATGGAAAATAAGCATTTTCCGTCGGTGGCCGATGTTTGGTTCCTATTTTCCCTGGAGAATATTTTCCGGCGGATGGGCATTTTCCCTTATACATGGGAAAATCGATTCCCACCTATTTTGGTAGGAACCCATTTTCCGACCGAGGAGGAAGACCAACTTACCTTTTTTAGCGTCATTGTTGTCTCTACTTCTCTTGCTCAATCGCTTCTTACTTTCTTTTTCTTTGTTTCTTTTATTGAACAAAGTGATCCATGGCTTTGGACGAGACCGTGACCTTCCATTCATCCCTACAAGATGAAGATTTCGATTATGATATTGATGAGGGGTACGACCTCTATCAGTGAGATTGAAGGGGCGAAAGAGAGAGAGAGAGAGTGAGAGAGGTGGTGGCGAAGAAGAAGGAAGGAGAAGGCAAAAATCTTAGGCGAAAATCATTTTGCTGCCATTAACTTTGCTATTTAACTTTGCTATTTAACTGTTTATATATATATATATATGTCTATGTCGTTGTTGATACAGAAAGAGTCGTAACCACAAGCTTCATATATGTGTATGTGTGTGTGACCCATGTAATTCTACCTGTCGCAACCTAAGCAGGGACAGAGTCGTAATCTAACAGGGTAACATGCTCTCTGGTCCCAGTTTGAATATCTTGAGATCCATAGGCTGAATAAGTGAAGCATCCTCCACTGTGTGCATCAGAAATGGGAAAAAACCACTAATTCTTAAGAATTGGTAAGGTATTCTCAAGTGTGTACTGTGCACTGCGTGGTTGGTTTTGTGTGGTATAAAAAAAATATTTTATCTGTAAGGGTAAAATGGTATTTTGCCTCATTTTCCTACCTTATTTTCTTCCAACCAAACAAAATTTTTTCTATCAACCCATTTTCTTTTCCAGTGCCAACCAAACGCATCGAGACAAAATATTTTCCATTTCATTCCATTCTTTTTATTTTCATTCCCACCTTTTCTTTGATCCAAAGGGGCCTTATATATTGTTATATTTCAAGACCCCACACACAGATTTTCCATCCTTTAAAAATGCTTGTTTATATAAATATGATTTAATCATACCTAGTACCTATTCCATACTTTTATTATTATTATTGTTGTTGTCGTCGTCGTCGTCGTCTTTACTTGGGTTACTTTGGTTCATCATTTTCAATATAAAAGTGTGAGAATAATTCATCTGGCAGACACCCTTTTGTTGTTTTTTCCCCCTTCAGTTATCCTCTTGTAGTCTCAAGTACCTTGTGAGGTATTTTATGTTCCTTTTAAATATATCCAACTAGTCAAGCATTTCTCTCCCATTAAATACGTTGTACCTGGGCATATATATTTTTGTTATTAGTCCTTTCCTTCACTCACTACTACAAAAAGTAGATTTAACGATTCTCATCTAACGACCGATTAAATGAAAATAGACATAGAAAACGAGGCGGTGACATTTTTGAAATTTTGGTGAGAATATTTAACAATTGTTTCACATAAAATAGACGTTAAAAAGTAGGCAAGGACATTTTTGTAATTTTCTTACCTTTTTAACATCCGTTTCTTTAAAAACGACGTTAAAAGTGAACATTTAATGTCCGTTTTATAAAAACAGATGTTAACATTTAATGTCAGTTTTTCAAAACGGAAGTTAAATGATGTGATACAACGGCTATTTTTATAAAAACAATCATTGTATCCCATATTTTTTTTTTCTATTTTTCTAGTATGTAACCTAGAATTTCAATAGTTAAGAGATAAAATCTAACTGTATTTTTATTTAGTTAGTTCCTAATTAAATTAGATATATATATATATATATATGATTTTATCCCATATTTATAGCTATTTAATTTTTGGAATAGGATATTGTCACTACCAATTTTATGTCACTACCAAGTCACTATCACTTTTTCACCGTTAGATCAGAATCTCATCTACATTTATCATTTCTCTCTCCTATCGAGATTATGATCTAACGGTGAAAAAATGGTAGTGACTTGGTAGTGACAATATCTTATCCCTTAATTTTTTCCTAGTATGTAGCCTAGAATTTTGAAAGTTAAGTGAAGAAATCTAATCATATTTTCATTTAGTTAGTTCCTAATTAAATTTAATAAATTGAACAATATATCTCTTATATATATATGTGTGTGTATTTTTATTTTGCTAGTTCCTAATTAAATTTAATAAATTCAACAACATATCTCTTTCATATATATATATATATATATATCTGTAAAAAAAATATCAATATTATTGAAATCACGCATTAAATTTAATCAATAAGCAAAAAATTAATGCTACTTATCGATAAAATAAAAGCCTTTAAAGATCACCATTATGCGATTTTATCTCATATTAATAGCTATTTACTAGTATGTAAACAAGCCGTCGTTGAACATATCTCTTATATATAAAAGTGTGTGTATTTTTATTTTATTTTAAGTTACAACGACGATTTTTTAAAACCAAATTGAAACTCAAAATTTTCAGATATTTCAACTTCAATCTCGCGCCTTTGACATTTTGTTGTTACCTCTCTTCCATAAAAATATAAAGTTTTCTCTTTAAAACCCAACCGTATGGAGAACGTCTTCCTCAAATCCATTATCCTAAACGCAGATAAGAGTTTCGAGACCCACCTATCTCCTTCGCCACACCCAATGGCCCCACCCTTGCCACCAAGGAGATTTTCTATAGCGTGTGAGCGACTTCGACTCGTCCTCTGTTGTGAACTACGAGTGTGCTCCAAGCCTCCAAATCTGTCGTTTGCCACCGGTTGTAGATTTGGGTTGCAGATCTTCTCTCTCTCTCTCTCCCTTCACTAAACAATATGTCGAGCAACGATCCCGAGCATCGTGAAGAGGAGGAAGCCCCCCATAGGCAATGATGAGGATACCATAACTCTATTTCCAAGTGCTTTCTTTTGTTGAAATTCTGAATGGATAGTTCCATTATAGCGTTTTTCTACTATATTTCCTGACACTTTGTTTTGTCAGTAAATAGTTCTTTTATTTATCTTCTGCTTCATTTAGTTAAGACTTGAGAGGTTTTATTTTTCTTCTTATTTTTGTGTTTTGTTGGGCATGAAACGCTCTATTTCTTGCGTCAAATATTGAATTGTGCTGCTTATTGTCATTTTCAATCCCTTTTTTTTTCTCACGAGGCTTTAACTTGTTCAAATTGCACCTTATGTTGTGTTTTAGATTATTCTATGGATTGTCGTGCATGCATGCGTGCTGTAGATTTGTGGATATACAATGACTGTTATTTAAATAATAGTTGTTGAAATTCAACGACTGTTTTTTAAAAACAGTCGTTGTAAGTCATAAACTTTCAACGAAACTTTTTTCCTCGACCCTTAAGAACGGTCGTCTAAAAGTCTTAAAAACAGACGTTGAAAGTGTTTTTTTTTTGTAGTAGTGACTCTTGCGTGCATGAGAACACACACATACAAATGGTGTTTCCTTCAATCTTTCTTTTTCCTCTTCCCATCTAGCCTATTAAACCACAGCCACTCATACTTGTGTGTGTAAAGCTATTGAATTTTGAGTCCTCTTCTTTATAAAAAAGAAAATATCGAAGATATTGTTATAGAAATTGTGAGAGTTTATGTGAATATATATAATACTAATTTTTAGAGGGTAGCTTAAGGTTTTAGAATAGTTCGAGTAATATATTAATAGAAAATTTATGTGTGTGATTTTGTAGACTCTCATATTGAGAGCTTTGGAGTAGCTCTTTGTGTGATTTACCTGTGAGTTAGGGAGTAACAGGTAACTCTGAATATTCTTCCATATACTTGTAAATTGTATGTGATTGTGAGTAACTATCTTTTATTTTAAAATTAAAGGGCTGAATCATATGTATATGTTATGTATTGTAAATTGATATTGTATATGAATTGAAGCATGATTTAATGTTACTGAACATATTTGTCATGACGGCTGTATTTATGATGGGTTGGAGTAAGGAGGGATTTGTATGTTGAGATCTTTTACAAGTGGTATGTCATCACTCTGTGCACAGTGGATGAATTTGTCAGGGCCCCTTCTTCCATGTTTTCTTTGGCCGAGATTGCATTGGAGCTGTGGGACATATGACACCTCCTTAGTTGTGTTGTTTTAAGGAGGGGAGCCATAGTCTATACTTGAACTCTATACCTTTGGCCGGATATATCTTAAGTTTTGGTGAGCTTGGAACAATCCAGTCAAAATGAATGAGTTGCTATTGAACTATGTGTTAGTTTATGCCTCCAGTCAGCGGTTGAGGATGGACGGTGATATAAGGGAGGCTGCATATTGCATATTGTATAATTGTAAGATTCACATTGACATCATGATAATTAATGTTGTATGAAATTATGGTATATACAAATATATATATATATATATATATATGTAACCAGCTCCTGCTTTTTGTTATATGTGACTTGCTTGTGTATGATAGAAACTTTTAGTAGTTACTAGATGTCAAATCACACTCTATATTAACAATTTTCAGGTGATTGTTCTAGTAGGGGCGAGGGAAAGAACCTATGGAGTAAGCCTTGAAGGCTCGGTTGTGGTCCTAGAACTTATGTTACGTCGTTTTATTTGCCATGACTCTAAGGGCTCGTTTGGTACAAGGAAAATTTGAGAAGGGAAAGGAACGTAGAGGAGGGAAAGGAACTTAAAGGAAGGGAAATGAAGATTTGAAAGATGAGGGAAGATGACTTGAATTGTTTGGTAGGAAGAAAATGAAGGGGTGGTAGTTGGTAAAGAATTAGGAAATGTCTATTTTACCCTCAAAAGAAATTTAATTCAAAATAAAAAAAAAAAATATTTTTTTGCTAAAATATATTTTTTAAAAAAATATGCTCTTGTTAAGTTCGAACTTTCCCCAAATTCAAGTTTGAATTTGAATTTCAACGGTAAATCTGTCAAAAAATGTGAACAAGGATGTGGGAACTTGAGATTCTACTAATTTTGGTGGGATTTGATCTTCCCACATATGAGGGAAGATTGGTGGGCCCGGAAACTTGGATTCCTGGGAAGATTAGTGCAAAATGTATACCAAATGGAGGAACTTACCAAAGTTCCTTTCCCTCCCCATCAATTCTTTGTACGTTTAGCCCTACGACTTCCTCTTTGTATTTTATTATGAAATATTTTGGGAATTTAAGTTGACTCAAAAATATATTTTGATTTGAATTAATTATATATTTTAATGATTTGGAGGTTGATAATCCTTGTGGAGATATCTCAAGTGTTTCGATCAAGATTTTGCGTTTTGGATTTTGGGGTGTTACATTTTTGGTATTAGAGCTAAACATCCCATGAATATTTTGTCAGTTTTCTAAATGTTTTCTTTGAAATTTTTAGAGGTTGTGGCAAATTAAATACCATAACATGAGCACTTCCCTTTATTTAGATTTAGAATTTGATAGGTTACTTCTTTCTTACAAAAGTGTCCTTTTGGTGAACTTCAACAGGAGGGGAGAATGGGGATGACCCGAAGGACTAATTCAACCCCCGTTCCTCACCAAAATAGTCATCCTTAAACTCATGTTAACTTTTTGATTGATCATGATCAACGGCTTTATATATAAATTTTATAGAAATTTCTTTGTTAAATAAGATAAATTATAAATGTTGATGGATTTAATTTCAATTATTTGGATTTAAATTTTTTTAAATCAAATTGTTATTATTTTTTATATTTTAATTATTTAATTATACACCATTAATACATATGTAATGATAAAAATAAACTCTTATGAACTTACGATTCAAGTTCATGATACTGAGTTTACATTACATCACATCACGAGCTTACTTAAACTCGTGAGTTTGACAACCTTAATGAGGATGCCAATAATCTTTTTAAAATTTTTAGTATTATTTTTCTCTCATTAATTATTGGCTAGTCTAACTGTTTAATTTTCTCTCACTATCTTTCTTGTTCTTACTCAATCTCTTTCTTCATAAATAAATCTATCTTTTAATTTTTTTTTCCTTACATATTTATTGTATGGACCAAACTTAGGTCAAGTTAATTAGGTATATTATGTCCAGTTAGCCACTCAAATTGTGCCACCTATATTAGTATTACACACAATCATTTAACCCCGTTAAACCACCGTTTTTATTTGTATCGGGTCGGTTCGGGTTAGCGTCATCAATCACGAACAGATCTTCCATGGATACATCGATAAACCCGGATCTCGTACATTCTCTCCTGAATAAAGTATTTTTAATTTATCCCCCAGCATGATCACACTTGCGGAGAGAAAGATGTAGAGAAAAAGAAAAAATTGGGAAAAAATTGTGCTTTTTTCTGTGGAGTGCTTGTATGGATGTACCCATGGAAGCGACCCGATGCAAATAACGGTGGTTTGAATTAGAGTAAATACCATTTATGGTCTCTAACAAAAAAACACAAACCCCATTTTGGTTCCTTACAAAAAAATCGACCCTTATTCGCCATTTTTAAGGGACTAAAAAAGATCTTTTAGAAATTTATGAGGGATCAAAATATCAATCAATCGACCCTTATTCGTCCATTTTATGGACTAAAAAAGACATTTTTTTGTTTGGTAAGGGACCAAAATGGAGATCGTATTTTTTGTCAGGAACAAAAAAGGGTATTTACTCTTTGAATTATCTAGCTTAAATTATAAGTAGATTAGTTGAGCCTAATGCCCCTCGTCTGTGCACACTCTTGTAACAAAAAAAAAAAAAAATACAGATTTTTGACCGGATTTGTTAGGTCCAATTGGTTGTAATTTTACTAAAATTGGGTTATGCATTCACATAGAATCAAGAACTTCTACTTAAGTGGTTAAAGATTCCTTTCCACAAAGATGAATGTCAGTGGATGAAATATCATTAACATGCATGCAGGGGCGGGGGCCACCCCCCAAAAGACCCAAAATTCTTAGTAATTATGATTTAGCCTCATAAAAATTTAAAAATTTTCACTTTAGTCCTTATTAAAAAGGCTTATAGAGGGACTAAAATGAAAGATTGAAATATTTATGAGGCTAAAACATAATTTTCTAAAATTTTGAGTTAGTTCTATAATTTTCACCCTAATTTTAAGTACTAACTCCACTAAGTTTTATTTTGTAATTTTCGCCTCCCCTAATTTTCATTCTCGACTCCACCCCTGCATGCATGGGTAGCTAATCTATAAGGCGGAGAGAGAGAGAGAGAGACATTTTATATAATTTATTATTTTATTCTTAATTTATTATTATATTAATTCTGTTTTCATGAAGTATGATGTATATTTAATAGAGGTAAATTTGAGAAGTTGTTGAATTGTAAGGCATAATTAATAATATAGTTTTTTTTTTTAATACATGGGAAACATTCCATAAGATAAGGGGAGTTATAAATTAGCCGTACAATGGAAACTATGAAATGTGTTCCTTACGCGTAACGAGGTGGCAGTGTTGTTGGTTTCGAAACGTGGGACTGTCTGGCAGATCGTCTTTGCGCTTTCAATATAACACCCTTCTCTTCTCTTTACAAGAAACAAAAGCAAAGCTCATACCATAAAACTAAGTCTTTCAATCGCATAGAATCCAACACATTTTTTTTTTACCCGACCATGTTGTGTCCATGAAAAAACCTTACTCTTAACCCATTAAATTTGTTTTAAATTAGAAGAAAATTTTAACCTTACCTATATTAAATGAAGTACTAAAAGAGAGAGAAAAATTATATAAGAAGCCATATTAAAATATTTATTATGTGAGTAATATAGATAAATAAGCATTAAGAGTTCTACAATTGATTTATATTGTGCATCAAATCATTTTTCTATAAGTGAATTATATATAAGTCTGTTTGGTATATCGGTGAGGGAGGGAAAAAAGCTCATCACATAATGATTTAAGCCCAGTAGGGAAAATTTTGGACTATTCGCATAATTATTTTCAATCCATTCTTTTTCTCACGAGGCTTTAGCTTGTTCAAATTGCACCTTATATTGTGTTTTAGATGATTCTATGGACTGCCTAGCGTGCGTGCGTGCTGTAGATTTGTGGATATACAACGACTGTTATTTAAATAATAGTCGTTTTCAACGACTATTTTTTAAAAACAGTCATTGTAAGTCATAAACTTTCAACGACACTTTTTTCCTCGACCCTTAAAAACAATGTCTAAAAGTCTTAAAAACAGACGTTAAAAGTGTTTTTTGTAGTAGTGACTCTTGCGCGCATGAGAACACATACAAATGGTGTTTCCTTCAATCTTTCTTTTTCCTCTTCCCATCCAGCCTATCAAATCGCAGCCACTCATACTTGTGTGTGTAAAACTATTGAATTTTGAGTCCTCTTCTTTATAAAAAAGAAAATATCGAAGATATTGTTATAGAAATTGTGAGCCTTATGTGAATATATATAATACTAATTTTTAGAGGGTAGCTTAAGGTTTTAGAATAGTTCGAGTAATATGTTAATAGAAAATTTATGCGTGTGATTACGTAGACTCTCATATTGAGAGCTTTGGAGTAGCTCTTTGTGTGATTTACCTGTGAGTTAGGGAGTAACAGGTAACTTTGAATATTCTTCCATATACTTATAAATTGTATGTGATTATGAGTAACTATCTTTTATTCTAAAATTAAAGGGCTGAATCATATGTATATGTGTATGTATTGTAAATTGATATTTTATATGAATTGAAGCATGATTCAATGTTACTAAACATATTTGTCATGGCGATTGTATTTATGATGGGTTGGAGTAAGGGGAATTTGTATGTTGAGATCTTTTACCACGTGGTATGTCATCACTCTGTGCACAGTGGATGACATTTGTCAGGGCCCCTTCTTCCATATTTTCCTTTGGCCGAAATTGCATTGGAGCTGTGGGACATGTGACACCTCCTTAGTTGTGTTGTTTTAAGGAGGGGAGCCATAGTCTATACTTAAGCTCTATACCTTTGGCCGGATAGATCTTAAGTTTTGGTGAGTTTGGAACAATCCAGTCAAGTAGATGAGTTGCTATTGGACTATGTGTTAGTCTATGGCTCCAGTCAGCGGTTGAGGATGAACAGTGATATAAGGGAGGCTGCATATTGCATATTTTATAATTGTAAGGTTCACATTGACATCATGATAATTAATGTTGTATGAAATTATGGTATATACAAATATATATATATATATATATATATGTAATCAACTCATGCTTTTTGTTATATGTGACTTGCTTCGTACGGTAGAAACTTTTAGTAGTTACGAGATGTCAAATCACACTCTATATTAACAATTTTCGGTGATTGTTCTAGTAGGGAGCGAGGAAAGAACCTATGGAGTGAGCCTTGAAGGCTTGGTTGTGCTCCTAAAACTTATGTTACATTGTTTTATTTGCCATGACTCTAAGGGCCCGTTTGGTACGAAGAAAATGTGAGGAGGGAAAAGGAACTTAAAGGAAGGGAAAGGAAGATTTGAAAGATGAGGGAAGATGGCTTGAGTTGTTTGGTAGGAAGAAAATGAAGGGTCTGGTAGTTGGTAAAGAATTAGGAAATATCTATTTTACCCTTAAAAGAAATTAATTCAAAATAAAAAATAAAAATATTTAAAAAAAAAATATGCTCTTGTTAAGTTTGAACTCGTGTAAAAAAAAATCGCCAAATTTGAACTTTCTCGCCAAGTTCGAACTTCCCGCCAAGTTTGAATTTCAGGGGTAAATTTGTCCCAAAATGTGAACAAGTGACATGGGAACTTGAGATTCTCTAATTTTGGTGGGATCTCGATCTTCCCACATATGAAGGAAGATTGGTGGGCCCGGAACTTGATTCCTGGGAAGATTGGTGCAAAATATGTACCAAACGGAGGAACTTACCAAAGTTTCTTTCCTCCCCATCAATTCTTTGTACCAAACGGCCCTAAGACTTCCTCTTTATATTTTATTATGAAATATTTTGGGAATTTATGTTGACTCAAAAATATATTTTGATTTGAATTAATTATATATTTTAATGATTTGGATGTTGATCATCCTTGTTGGAGATATCTCAAGTGTTTCGCCAATATTTTGCGTGTTGGATTTTGGAGTGTTAAATTTTTGGTATCGAGCTAAACATTCCATGAATATTTTGTTAGTTTTCTAAATGTTTTCCTTGAAATTTTTAGAGGTCGTGGCAAATTAAATACCATAACATGAGCACTTCCCTTTATTTAGATTTAGAATTTGGTAGGTTACTTCTTTCTTACAAAAGTGTCTTTTTGGTGAACTTCAACAGGAGGGAGAATGGGGAGGACTCGAAGGACTAATTCAACCCTCGTTCCTCACCAAAATAGTCATCCTTAAACTCATGTTAACTTCTTCAATTGATCATGCTCAACGAACTTTATATATAAATTTTATAGAAATTTCTTTGTTAAATATGATAAATTATGAATATTGATGGATTTAATTTCAATCATTTGGATTTAAATTATATTTAAATCAAATTATTTTCATTTTTTATATTTTAGTTATTTAATTATACACCATTAATACATATGTAATGATAAAAAAATAAACTCTTATGAATTTCCGATTCAAGTTCATGATACAAGTTTACATCTTTGTCACGAGCTTGCTTAAACTCGTGAGTTTGACAACTTTGATGAGGGATGCCAATAATCTTTTTAAAATTTTTAGTATTATTTTTCTCTCATTAATTATTGGCTAGTCTAACTGTTTAATTTTCTCTCACTATCTTTCTTGTTCTTACTCAATCTCTTTCTTCATAAATAAATCTATCTTTTCAAAAAAAGTTTTATTTTCTTACATATTTATTGTATGGACCAAACTTAGGTCAAGTTAACTAGGTATATTATGTCTAGGTAGCCACTCAAATTGTGCCACCTATATTAGTATTACACACAATCATTTAACCCCGTTAAACCACCGTTTTATTTGTATCGGGTCGGTTTGGGTCATCGTCATCAATCAAGAATAGATCTTCTATGGATACATCGATAAACCCGGATCTCGTTACGTTCTCCCCTGAATAAAGTATTTTAAATTTATCCCTCAGCATGATCACATTTGTGCAGAGAAAGATGTAGAGAAAAAGAAAAAAGTGGGAAAAATTTGTGCTTTTTTCTGTGGAGTGCTTGTATGGATGTATCCATGGAAGCGACTCGATGCAAATAACAGTGGTTTGAATTATCTAGCTTAAATTATAAGTAGATTAGTTGAGCCTAATGCTCCTCCTCTGTGCACACTCTTGTAACAAAAAAAAAAATAATACAGAAATATCATTATTTTATTTTTGACCGACTTTGTCAGGTCCAATTGGTTGTAATTTTACTAAAATTGGGTTATGCATTCACATAGAATCAATAACTTCTACTTTAAGTGGTTAAAGATTCCTTTCCACAAAGATGAATGTCAGTGGATGAAATATCATTAACATGCATGCAGGGGTGGGGCCGCCCCCTAAAATTACAGAAGTTGACCCAAAATTCTCAAAAATTATGATTTAGCCACATAAAAATTAAAAAATTTTCACTTTAGTCCTTATTAAAAAGGCTTATGGAGGGACTAAAATGAAAGATTGAAATAGTTATGAGGCTAGAGCATAATTTTCTAAAATTTTGGGTCCAATTATGTAATTTTCGCCCCCAATTTCAAATACTGACTCCACTAGATTTTATTCTGTAATTTTCATGGTTTAGGAACTTCGGACCGGACAGCCGGTTCGGATCGGAACCGCCAAATCGGCCGGACAACCGGTCCGAGTTGGGAAAACTCGGGTTGACTCGGTGACTCCGAGTCAACTCGAAAACTCGGCCAAAACCGGCCAAGTTGAGGCCGTGTCATCGGGCCATGAAGGAAAAAAAATCAGATCGAAGCTATGTGCGACAGATCAAGGAAGATGAAGAGGTAAGAAGAAGAGAACTGAAGTGAAGGTTGGTTAGAATATGTTTTCAAGCAACTATAGCCACCTTCTTCGCCGGAATGAGCTTGGACGGAGTGAAGGTTGATGAGTTGTCGGTGCTGGGTTTCAAGAGAATGGAGTGAAGGTTGAAGGATGATAGAAGCTCTAGATGATGGCGCTTTGTCGGTGATGGAGGGAGGAGGAGGAGCCTTATGATAAGAGAGATAGCCTTATGATAAGAGAGATAGATCTCCAAATGTGAGACGTACGTGAGTGTAGGGGAGAGTAGGAAACTGGATATGGAGGCAATAGAAAAGATGTTTTTTTTTTTTTTTTTTTTTTGTCAAAAGTAAGATGAGACTTAAAGATGATCTGACCGATGTGATGGACATGATGGAGAGTGGTTGAGAACAGATTGTGAATATTTTTTTATTTTTTTTTTTTACAAACATAAAAAATGGGAGGGTGAGGAGGAAAAAAAATCATGACGTACAGCTTAGACAAATGAGTGATTGTATCCAAATGAAAAAATTTTCCAAGTGTCTCCTTATATTTCTGATTGTTCATATGGATATAATCGATCTAATTGTTTAACAAAATATTTTTATTATTAAAATATGAATAACTTTACATATTTTAATTAAATTATATTTTTAATTAATACCGGTTTGACTTCCCCCGACCCACCGACCCTTGACCCAAGAACCTTACCGATTCAAATGACCGGTCCTAGTTTGAGAACCTTGGTAATTTTTGCCCCCTTAATTTTTATTCTTGACTCCGCCCCTGCATGCATGCATGGTAGCTAATCTATAAGGCACGGAGAGAGAGAGAGAGAGACCTATATATAAATATATTTAAATGATGTATTATTTTACTCTTAATTTATTATTATATTAATTCTGTTTTCATGAAGTATGATGTATATTTAATAGAGGTAAATTTGAGAAGTTGTTGAATTGTAAGGCATAATTAATAATATAGTTTTTTTTTTTTTTTTTTTTTTTTTTAAATACATGTGAAACATTCCATAAGATAAGGGGAGTTATAAATTAGCCGTACAATGGAAACTATGAAATGTGAAGATGCATTAAAGAGAGAGTTTATTCCAGTTCCTTACGCGTAACGAGGTGGCAGTGTTGTTGGTTTCGAAACGTGGGACTTTCTGGCAGATCGTCTTTGCGCTTTCAATATAACTCCCTTCTCTTCTCTTACAAGAAACAAAAGCAAAACTCAAACCATAAAACTAAGCGTATGTTTGGTTGGGGGAGGGAAGGGGGAGGAAAATGGAGGGAAAATATTAAAAGAAAAATTTTTGTGGGCCAACAAATAACTTTTCTTTTCTCTCCCCCTTCCCCCCAACCAAACATACCCTTTTCAATCGCATTTCCAACACATTTTTTTTTTTACCCGACCATGTTGTGTCCATGAAAAAACCTTACTCTTAACCCATTAAATTTGTTTTAAATTAGAAGAAAATTTTAACCTTACCTATATTAAATGAAGTACTAAAAGAGAGAAAAAAATTATATAAGAAGCCATATTAAAATATTAATTATGTGAGTAAAATTGATAAATAAGCATTAAGGGTTCTACAATTGATTTATATTGTGCATCAAATCATTTTTTTAGAAGCGAATTATATATAAGTCTGTTTGGTATACATATAAGTCTGTTTGGTATATCGGTGAGGGAGGAAAAAAAAGCTCATCGATCGCATAATGATTTAAGCTTAGTGGAGAAAATTTTGGACTATTCGTACAATTATTTTCAATCCTAATTATAAGGACACTTTTATAGTTCTAATTTAAGCCCAGTGAAAACAATTTTGGACTAGTTTCTTATGCAATCTTGAATTACAGCTGCAAGAGGAACTTAATAATATCTTTATAGTGGAAGAAATAAAAGTGTTCTTATAATTATGACCGAAAATAATATTATAAATAAATCACTTCTACAACACTATCTCAAACCACTTAATATATATATATATATATATATATATTATATATATATATATATATATATATATGTAGTGGAGGAAGTAAATATAATTGTCTAAAAAGTTTTAGGTCTTCATCAGTTCGTATCTGTGGTTTCCAGGTTTCAGTCAACGACATTTCCTGCCTAAGACGCAGACTCCGAGGTTAACTAATTTCTTCACATGCTGTCGTCTTTAACTAACCAAATCCCACTCTCATTCTCGATCATGATATCTGCAACTCATAATCTAAACATACTAGAAACACATTAAATTTATAGAATTTTTTCAATAAACCTGATCAAATCACATATTTTCCTTCTTTCTATCTTTCAACAATAAATTAATAAGAGTAAAATGAAAAAAAAAAATCATTAAATAATTTTCAAGTGACTTATATTTAGAACAAAAAATAAAAAAGAATTTTGAAGCTGCAAAATTTTAAATGAGGTATTTCTTAGAACTTGAGTTGTGAATTGCTTATTAAGTTTTGTTATTCTTTTATCAACCTTGGTGACAAACCTAATTTAAGATTTTACAATTTTAAATTTTTTTTTTCTATCTTTTCCCCAAAATTCTTTCATACAAATGATTTATAATAAGAACCTGAGTTGTGAAATGCTATTGAAATATTCACACTAAAATTCTCAGTTTTGATAAAAATGTACTCTTATCTTCTATAAATTTCAGTGCATTCGTATACGTTAAAGTTTGAGAGGCAGTCCATATTATTAATTAATTTTGAAACAATTCTAGCCGGCTTTACAAGGCATGCATGGCAATTTTTTTTAAGAAACTATTGTTATAAAAGCTAATAAAAAATGTGTTTAATTTCATGTTGACTAGAAAATACATGCACTAGTCGAATAGAGTCCATAAACAACCCACAATGTTCTTTACCTCTAGATCACATGTAATATAAAGACTCATTTTGATCTTTTTTATAAGCAATTTTTTTTTTCGTGTCTCAAAATTTAAACTATTTTTTCTTTTTCTACTCCTATTAAATATACATCTTTAAATTAGTTACCCACTTACCACTAGTTTTTTTTTACTCATTGATTACACATTTTCTTTAATATATTATATTCATATTCTCTCATATTTGTTACTCACTCACTCTTCTGTGCTCTTTTTATAAATATGGACATATTAAAAAAAACATTTTTCACACATTTATTATTTTTAACTAATCTTAATCATCAGTTCATTTTACACAATTATAATAAAAGTTGTTTATTAAAAGAACGGAAGGGAATATATAGATATTGGAATTTTTTAAGGTTTGAAATCCAGATCACATGTAAACTAGTACAATTTCTTATTAGCTGATGGTATGTAACTTGGCAAATTGGAAAGCATGTTGTGTGTATATTCATATACAAACATTACACACACACACACACACACATATATATATATATATATATATATAAAGATAAGAGAAATAATAAGAATGGCTCATAATGACTAATAATGACTATTAATGAAGATTGACCCATAATGACTAATAATGACTATTAATGAAGATTGACCCATGATGACTAATAATGACTATTAATGAAGATTGACCCATAATGACTATTAATGAAGATTGGCCCATAATGACTAATAATGACTATTAATGAAGATTGACCCATACCATAACGACTATTAATGAAGATTGGCCCATAAATAATTATTTAATTCCTACAAATCAAGGATTCCTATAAATCAAAATACAATTTGTTATGTAATCCCAGTCATGGTAGCCACGTATTTTTCATATATAAAAGCAGTGACTCCAAATTTGTTCAAATAATTCAGGTCGACAAAAAAAAATTGTTCAAATAATATAAAATGTTCCAGGCAATCCATATATGTCAATATCGATTTCATAAATGGTGGCTAGAAACCGATAAAAGTTTTAAAATTCGAATTTTTTGCTCAATGCCCAAAAAGACAAGGCCAACTAATGTTTGCTGTCCCTTTTTGCCAAAATAATCACAAACTTGCCTGCTAGCCAACAAAACCACAAAAAATTGTCCAAAACAAAAAAAGAGCCGTTCTCTCTCCTTCGGTCCCCACCCTTCAAATTCACTCCCTTTCCTATCCTTCACTCTTCACAGTTCACTCTTCACTCTTCAAAGTTCAAACCTTCTTCTTCTTCCTCCTGCCTTATGATAATGTAACAATTCCGTGAAAAAAAAAGGAAGCTTTCTGCAATTTCTCTTTGAAATTTGTCAACAATGGCTTTCTCTAAGGCTCTGTTGCTTCGTCTTATCTGCATTTGCTTTCTTTTGAGCTCGTCTTCTGCCCTGGACGCAACTGTTTCCTACAACTTTGTTGTCTCTTACATTACTGCTTCTCCTCTAGGAGTCCCTCAACAGGTTCGTTTTCTGAGATCTAACATTCCCATATTATGTCTTCACTTGCTATTTTTACTTCATCCTTTCATGTGGGTGTTCTTACTTTTGGTCCAGTCTCAAATGATTCACTTTTAATCTTGTAAAGTTTCAAACTTTACTTGTAGTTGCAGATCTGCATTGTGCTATAGTTGAACTTAAAGAGGACATTATGTCTGAGCCTTTTGTGTGTGTGTGTGTGCAGGTTATTGCTATCAACGACAAGTTTCCTGGTCCTACTATTAACGTGACCACAAATAACAATGTTGTAGTCAATGTTCGGAACAAATTGGACGAGAATCTCCTCATTCATTGGTACCAAAGCTGAACTTTTTAGCATCTGAATATGCTCATAAAACAAAATGCTGAGAGGATCATTAGCTCAATTTATGGATTATAATTTTTTTTTTTTTTTTTTAATAATGGGTGAGACAGGTCTGGGATTCAGCAAAGGCGAAGCTCTTGGCAAGATGGAGTTCTTGGCACAAATTGTCCCATTCCTCCAAAGTGGAACTGGACATACCAGTTTCAAGTGAAGGATCAAATTGGAAGTTTTTTCTACTTTCCTTCATTAAATTTCCAGAGAGCTGCTGGTGGATTTGGGGGTTTCATTATAAACAACAGACCCATTATTCCTATTCCTTTTGACACTCCACACAGGGACATTGTTATTTTCATTGGAGATTGGTACAATCGGAATCACCCGGTTAGTGTTGGCTGGTTTGCTCATTCATGTTTTTTGTTTACTTGCTGTTTACACACTCTGGCCACTCTGTTACTGATTATTACCAGTACAACATTGAAATGTAGGATTTAAGGAAAGACCTTGATGCTGGAAAAGATCTTGGGATGCCTAATGGTGTTCTTATCAATGGAAAAGGTCCTTATAGATATAATGATACACTTGTTCCTGATGGCATTGATTATGAAACTATTGAAGTCCAACCTGGTGCGTTCTTGGAAGATATCTATCTTGAATTCTCTACTTTATGCCTCTCAATATCAGTCATTTGGTTGTTTGTTTCTTTATACTAGGTCATTATGGAGTGTTGTTTTGTACTTACCGAGAATTGAGCACAAGGGTTTAATTCCTGATTAGTGATGGTTGATGATGGATTTTTTTTTAGTTTCAGGATGTGTGCACAAATGATTTAAAGTTGACGATAGAAAATTGCATTTTTCCCTTAAAAATTTCTAGGTTAAATCATGTTTAAATAATTTCCCTAACCTTTGAAAATTTACAATAAACCTTTTTGAACTTTTACATTTATATGGATAACTCCCGTATATTAGTTTTGTTCATTATTATCTGCAAATGTCTTAAAATTTAGTGGTTTATCAGTATATAATTCAAAGTTTGAGGGGTTGTATCCATGCAAAAATAAAGTTCAAGGGGATCTGAAATTCATAGTTTGGGATTATATGCATAGACTTGAAAAGTTTTGGGTGGTTTATTATTAAGTTTTATAAGTTAAGGAAGTTATTTGTACATGGTTCTAAGTTCAAAAAGTTTGATTTAATTTAGCCTAATTTTTAACTGGCTATGCTGCTTGAAGTTAAACTGACATAATTTCTGAAGCATGAATGCATAATGGTGGGACAGTTGGTAACTTGAGTTACAACATTATGGATGATTCAATATATTGAATGAGACACTCTGTTCATGTTGAACAGGAAAGACTTATAGGCTTCACGTCCACAATGTTGGAATATCAACGAGTCTGAATTTCAGGATCCAAAGTCATAACCTACTTCTAGTAGAAACTGAGGGATCTTACACGGTGCAACAGAACTACACCAGCTTAGACATACATGTTGGACAATCTTATTCTTTTCTGCTAAGTACAGATCAGAATGCAAGTACTGATTACTACATTGTAGCAAGTGCCAGGTTTGTAAATGAATCGCGTTGGCAAAGAGTAACCGGCGTTGCCATCCTTCACTATACAAATTCCAAGGGAAAAGCAGCCGGTCCTCTTCCAGATTCTCCGGATGATCAATTTGACAAAACCTTCTCAATGAACCAGGCCAGATCCATCAGGTCTCTATAAAACCTTCTCCGGATGATTTTAATGATCACCTCTTTTTCATTTTAGTATTTGTCTTCAATGTTATTATCATGTTAAGTCAAGCCTCTTGGAAGAGATAAGTGATGTGACATAGTGTGTAGCTGATGTGGCATTAAGTGTCTTGTTTGGTGTCAACAAATCTCAGCATGACAGCGCACCATACCGTTCAAATTAACTACAACATCGTACCTTTTTGGTGCTCTGTCATGACAAAATTTTGTGGACAGATACTTAACAATCACATCAGCTACTATCATGTGGCTCATCTCTTTCATGTTTTAATAGGCTTGACATGAAGACAATATTGATGGAAGACTAAAATGAGTCTTCAAACTTGAGAAGAACAAAGATAAAACAAGGAGCGTCTTTTGAAGACTTAAATCTCTATTGTTTTAAGAAATTGAATATCATATGCTGTGATTAACTGGGCAGATGGAATGTATCGGCAAGCGGGGCTCGCCCAAATCCACAAGGATCATTCAGATATGGTTCCATAAATGTGACTGATGTTTACTTGATAAGAAATAAGCCACCAGAAAAGGTTAAGGGGAAACATCGAGCTACGCTCAATGGAATCTCCTACGTCAATCCTTCCACTCCAATCAGGCTAGCTGACCGGTACAAATTGAAGGGAATCTACAAGCTTGATTTCCCCACCAAGCCTATCACAGGACCACCCCGAACAGAAACATCAGTTATCAATGGAACTTTCAGAGGATTCATGGAAATCATACTGCAAAACAATGACACCAAAATGCATACCTATCACTTGAGCGGATATGCATTTTTTGTTGTCGGGTACTCACAGCTTTCAACTAGTTACTTCATGTTTACATTCGGTATCTTTCATTGGAGACCTTGAGTATTTATAAAAGAAGATAATCCTCTTGTCCTATTTATATGGCAGAAAGAGTGTGTTTTCGGATTCCATTTATAAGTCACATCATTAAAACTTTCACATAAATGTACAGTTTTACCCTTCAATTATGATTGTGTAGAGTGTTATTTTCTTGGAAAGTATATATATTAAATAGGGGTAAATTGGAAAGTTAATAAATTTTAAGACAGTTAATGAGATCTAAGATTCTTCTTGGTTTTGGTGAAATATGTTGAAAGTGACTTATAAAGAGGATCAGAGAAGAAAATGTATACTTATTTGTTTTTTCCCATATACTGATAATATATAACAGTAGAACACTACAATTGTGGGATGGTGTAGGATGGATTATGGTGAGTGGTCTGATAATAGCAGAGGCACATATAATAAGTGGGATGGAATAGCTCGAACTACAACACAGGTACGTTCGTTATCCTAGGCATTAAAATGTTTCATGCATTTTATACAAGAGCATTATTATGATTCTCTACAAGCATGATGGTCTTATATGTGTGTTAATGAAGGTATATCCTGGAGCATGGACAGCAATTTTAGTGTCTCTAGACAACGTTGGAGTTTGGAACCTGAGAACTGAGAATCTTGATTCATGGTATCTGGGTCAAGAAACCTATGTGAGGGTTGTGAATCCTGAGAAAACTAACAAGACTGAGTTGCCCGTCCCAGACAATGCCCTTTTCTGTGGCACCCTAAGAAAATTGCAGAAGTATGTTCCTATCAATGATTATGATCTCATTATTTGTCTACCTGGTTTTTAATTTTTAAATAAGTTGTGGGCTCATTTATGTGAAATTATTTATTTCTTCAACCATAGGAGTACTTACTTTTCAAAGTTCCTGTCTTGCTACTCATCAGTATCAGATCACACACATTTGCCTAACAAATTCTCTAAAGTTGTGAAGTTTCTTTCTTTCTGGCCAAAAGTTTGTATTGGAGTTTAATGATATAATACCAACTTCCCAGATCCTCAAATTGTTGAAGTATCTATGTTTGAGGGACCAAAAATGATGTCTCTTCTTTAGGTTTCTTTTTTTCCTTCATGCTGAAGTTTGAATTCTTTGTTTCAGGCCACAAGACATATCTTCTGCTCCATCATATATGCATGGGAATAGCAGGGAGCTGTTCTTGACTTGGTTGGTATTTGTAAGCGGCTTATTCTTCGTTCTCCAGTGATTGATCCTACGTTCTGGAGAATCCTTTTTGTAATAGCCCTGAATAATAATAATAATAATAAGTATTGATATTTGAACTATTTATTGTGGTTTGGTAACAAAGAGAAGCTAGTGGCTTAGTGGCGTTGTGGTCTTCTATGTTCTTTGTATTTTTAATGTGAACCTTAGAAATGGTACCAAAATATTTCTTTTGTGTTAACCCCAAAATTTCTGAATTTCCCTTTTGTACATATAATGTAATGGCTCAAGAAATAAAACAAATAAATAAATTATAATATAACAGCATAAGCTGATTATATATTTATTATTTGTTGTAATTGGGAGCTAAGGTAACGCTTGTAGCTTGATGGTATGAGAGTGGTCAGAGGTCCCTTCAGTGCCGAGTTCGAATCCTTACTAGGACAAGGTGTGATTTTTTATTTTTGTCTCAGCTCCCCAGAAATTACCAAAATACCCTTATTAAAAAAAAAAAAACTCGGAATTTTCTTTAAACGCCCGTATGCAACGCTGAAACAGGAAGAATAGAAGCTTCGTGAACCCTAGCCTCCTCCGTTCATCTCTGTCCCTCTGCCTTTTTCCTTGCCGCCGTTGGTCCCTTCGTCGTCGCTGGTCCGTTCACCGCCGACTTCCGTCTCCTTCGGTTGAGATTTTGTTGTTTCTATGTTTCTACTCTGTTCTGTTTGCTCGCCTTTCTTCGTCAGTTGATTCTGTCCGTGGGTGCTTTGGTGAGGGATTAAAGGAATCTTCATCTTATGCGTTTTTGGAGCACTATGATATGATTGTGTAGGTAAGCTTCATATATCTATGATATTTATGAAGATTCAAAGGTGCAGCTCGTTTGTTTTTGCTCTGTTTGTTGCTGTGATGTTTGGGAATTGAAGTTTGAGGAAGGAAAGGAAAAAAAATTCCATTGTTGCTACTGGTTGGTTAATGAAAGAAGGTAGTTTGTGAGTTGTTGCTAAGTATCATTTGTGTGGGTATGCATGAGACTCTCCTCTTTCCCCTTTCCTTGAATCGCTGCCATATATGTTGTGTGCAGAATGTTGTTTCTTCCTTTTTACTGCGTTTTTGTTTTTGTTTTTGTGAGTGTGTGTGAGATTATAGCTTCTTCTTTCAATTTTTGTCTTGTCTATCATGGGGTTTGAAGTAAGGGATTGAAACTCTTCCAACATATCTTTTATATATTTTATAAAATGTTGTTAAATGTTAGAATACGAGTATGATGAATTTAGTGTATGCTTTTCTTTAGTTTGAATTTATTTTTCATGCAGAATCGAAGTTGGGGAAATTAGTGAAAAAAACTATTTATTGTCTATATTAAAACTTGAAAAATGTGGATGTTATATATATAAAAGTTGTGGTGATTTATTTATTAAAAATCAACGTGGAGTCTCATATGTGGAGGTCTTCTTTATTTCTTAAATTATCTTACATTATGAATCTGATTGTGCTTATTAAGATTTTGGAAATTATTGTTAAATGATTTAGGAGTCATGAGTTTAAATTAGAAAGTTAAGACTAGTTGCAGGAGAGTTAGTATGAAGCATGTGAGTATCTCCTTACCAAATAGGAGATTATAATGTTACAAGATTATAGGAGGAATAATAACAATTTGTTTTGAACATTAGGGGATAAAGGAGAGGATGTAAGTCATGGCGAATAGAAAGAAGTAAGATATATATATTTGGCCTTTTTTATTGGAGAACCTTGGTGGAGTGAATAGCCCCATTAAAAATTTTAAATAATATTTTTATTTGTTATATTTTAACTAAATTTAATTACCTCATTCTATGGTTGCGATTTTTCTAATGAAAGTTTATTTGAATTATCTCAATTTCTTCATAGATATTGAAATGATTAAAGATTGATTACTTTATTTATTATTATTTATTCTTCTTCTATAGGATCATATATACTATAACTCATGATTACACGTTGCAGGTTGCGATTTTTCTAATGAAAGTTTATTTGAATTATCTCAATTTCTTCATAGATATTGAAATGATTAAAGATTGATTACTTTATTTATTATTATTTATTCTACTTTTATAGGATCATATATACTATAACTCATGATTATACGTTGCAATGATAAGAAAAATTTTGAGATATCTTTCACAAATTTTCATGTTGAGATAGTATTGCCTTCCGAAATGTTCGTACACGAGTTTTGTTGCTTGGAAAAGTTTTTTTTTTCCGACAGCTTGAATTTGATAAAAAGTTTTGAAATATTGATTGTGAACTTTCATGCCGGGGTATACTATTATATCGTATTTGATACGAGCTATTATGGTATTGAAAGAAGAATTTTTCATTGCTTTTGATAAATTGACCCCGTGCATGCTTGAAAAAGAACTGAGAGGACTGAATACAGAACGCTGGTTACTAACAGCAGTACTGTTAGTCCTTGGTGCACCATGGTTAACCTCGAGCTCGCTTGATATTCGTGGGTATAGCACTCACGCTTGATACTCGTGGGATTCGTTCTCACGTTTGTTATTCGTGGGTCTTGTACCTGCACTTGTTTCGTGGCCTCGTGCTGCGCTTGTTTGGTTAATTACCCTCGTGGACTGTGTGTCCACGCTTGCTTTCGTGGCCTTGAGCCACACTTGGTTAGTTACCCTCGTGGACTGTGTGTCCACGCTTGTCATCCGTTCTGTAGAGGTCCTATGTTTAGACGAGCTTTGAGATTTATTGTTTTAAACTGATTTTGTTAAACAAAACGATCTATTACGTAGTTCGAAATATTCGATTCATGATTCTACATATAGTTCTGTTTAAAATTATGTCCATATGATGCAGAAATTGTGATTTATTGCCTTATTGTTATTGTCGAAGAATAAAAAAACGTTTAAATTATTTTCTTATGTATTTATTTAAATTCTATAAATGGGACGTTATTCACCCAAAAATTTGTTTGGTTCAGATAGTATTGCTGATCTTGTACCTCCGGTTGAGCAGTGAAGAGCCTTCTCAAAATTTAAAGTTTGCTGGCTCATTTTGTGGTGTCTTTGCATGATGATGTAATTATAAATTTAAACTTTTGTATTATTATTAAAAGCTAGATGCTCCACGTAGTCTATAGGCAGGATCCCTGTCTTTGTTTAGCACATATGTACATGCATATATAATAGTAGAGCAGAGCTTCAAATGTCATTTTGATCATTGAACAACATGTAGATAGGAATTAGAGATTGTAGCTGTATATTCTAGATTATTGATATGAGATATGACCTTTCTCGTAAGTCTTATGACTTGGGAGGTGAGTTTCCCTCACATTCCATGCCAGTCACTCCACTGGTTTTCAGGGCGTGACACTTTTGGTGAGGTTTTTGGGTTTGAGTTTCTTGCAATTGTGAGTATGTTGGTGTTGTAGTAAGTAATTATGATGACTTTTTATTCATTTTGGGGGTTTCATTTGATTGATTAGAGAGGACTTGTTATTCTTTTAATGCCTGTAATCTAATTTAGGTCCCCATGACATACACTTTAATCATATTATCATTAGTACATGCTAGGAAATGTTTTACACTTTAATCATATTATCATTAGTACATGCTAGGAAATGTTTTAAGTTTCAACCAATTAATGATCTCTTTGGATTATTGTTAACTGATATTATCAAAAGTTTGAAAATGTCAATATATTTTAATTAGAAAAAATTGTTGAAAAGTCTCTGGTTGAAAATTTTATTAGCTAGAAGGACCTGAATTCGAAAAATGGTATCTCATGTGTATGAAATCTTGCAGAGTACCAATATTTTATGTGTATAAAAACATATCAGTTTCTTCTAGCCAATAAAATTCGTAAATCACGTAAGTTCTTCTTTAACTATGTAGGTTCAATTATTAAACATAAGCTAAGTGTAAGAACTATATATATCAAATAATCACCTATAATAGAGTGTTTATTTGGACTAAACTTACATCCAGTTAATATTTACACATCATTAATGGTGTTCGTCCTCTAAGAAATGGCTCTCTCAATGGGTTCTTCTTTTCCAAGAATAAGACTGTTTTGTCCAAGAAGCTCTCACATTCAGAAACCATCATTTTTTTTTTTTGGTCAAAGGATACTTCTATTAAAACTCCAAGAAAATATTACAATCAAAACAGAATACACACAAATAAAATAGACAACATCAAGAAGGAAAGCCACAAAAGAAGAACCAACATCAACCGAGACATAAGTCCATGAATTACAACAAGACAAGAATACACCCAAATAAAAAACCAAACTAAATAAAAACAATCACCCCCTCAATGGGTGATTGGGAAGAGAGCAGCATCACATGAGGAACCGCATTCATCTTCTCGGGAGTCCAAAGTTAGAAGAGACAAAAAAAGAAGGTGTTGGTTGGAAAACCCACCCAATCGGGCACACCCCTTTATAAGCATCTCGTTTAATCGTCAAGACACGATTACCCCCTTGGGGTAAAGGACAAAGAGAACCCAACCTTGGTACCCAACAAACAAATAATATCGAAAATAATGCTCCTACTCCTCCAATCAATCATATCCTGAGCTTTTGGCATCAACATATTCCAAACAGAGAGAGGCGTTTGGTTTCAAAAATCACATTATCATGACCGAGATCAACAAAGAAGATCAATGCCCTCTTAAGAGCTAAAGCTTCCGTCATGAAAGCAGAGATGGATTTCACCTTATCCACAAAACCCCATTTGAAATCACCGAAATGATCCCTAGAGATAACTCCAATAGCGGCGCCAGACTTATTGGTTGAAAAGGCCCCATCATAGTTATATTTGAGCTTGCCCGCCGATGGAGGGGACTAGACAATTAGATGAGTAGGAGTAACCCTTTGGACCTCCGGAATATTGTGCTTTTTATCGCAATTTACCTAGAAGTCAAAATTGTTTTTCCTCGCACATTCAATGACATCAATGGGGTTAGGATCCTTATGATTAAAAACTAGATTATTCCTTTGTTTCCAAATAAACCATAAGATCCAACAAATTAAAGAGAGATTTTGCTTGCTTAAAGAGGACATACCGAAAGTTGATTCCACCAAGCATTGAAGTTCGAATACTAGCAACATCAAGCTTTACACCAAGGGAACACCCAAACCATTACACACTAGTCCAAGGGCAATGGAAAAACAAGTGCTCCACCGTCTCCATCGCATCAAAACAAACTGGACAAAGGCTACTATGTGCTCTCTTTCTTCGATAAAGGGCCTCATTAGTAGCAACAGCATTATTTAAGATCCGCCAGATGAATTGCTCAACCTTAGGGATAACCTGAATCCTCCAAATTGACTTCCAACAAGATGAGGCAACAACTATTGATGACCCAGCCTTGTTGCCGTCAGACAGCCGCTTCTCCCTACTAATATGATACCCACCTTTCACAGAATATACACCATTCTGAGCACTAGTCCATACTAACTTATCAGGCAACCCATTAGATAGGATATTAATATCATAAATAGCACTCTTGACTTCCGGAGATACATACTGGTCAATGAGAGTAAGATCCCACTTCCCATTGACAATAAGATCACAAACCCTGCCCTCAGCAATGACATGATTTAGATTACTGGGTTTCTCTGGGAAATCAACTTGAGGGACCCATATATCATCCCAGATGTTGATAGAAGCTCCATCACCGATGTCCCAGTGCAAATCTTGCTTGAGAAAATTTCTGCCATCCAGAATGCTAGACCAGCAACATGATGCTTTATGACCTTTCCCTGCTTTCATAAAACCGCCTTTGGGAAAATACACACTCTTCAGAACCCTAGCCCACAAGTCATCGAGCCTCGTCAACAATCTCCATGCAGTTTTAGCCAAGAGAGCATCATTCATGACTGATAAATCACGGAAACCCATTCCCCCAGTACTTTTTGCAGTAGTTAAAGACCCCCAAGCTTTCCAATGTGTAGTTCCCCCCGAAACGGTACCGCTCCACCAAAAGTTAGCAATTAGACTACTAATCTCTTTGCAAGTCTTAACCGGGAACTTAAAAATGTTCATAGGATAGATAGGGATAGCCTGGAGAACTGCTTTAATCATCACATCTTGCCCAACAAAGGAAAGGAGAGAATGACCCCATCCCTGAATTTTATTAGCAATGCGTTCTCGGACATAAGCCAACGCCTGATGCTTTGTCTTTCCCCATATACTCGGGATACCAAGATATCTACCCGGTCCTCGATCCACGAGGAATTCCAAGAATGCTCCCCACCATATTTTTAACATCATCAGGGGTATTTGAAGAAAACAAGATACTCGACTTATCAAGATTGATGACCTGACCAGAGGCAGTACAATACATCTTCAGGATATCAGCCAGGTGATCGTAGTTGCGTTGAGATGCCCGCATATACAGAAGAGCATCGTCAGCAAAGAAACTATGTGTAAGTTCAAGGCAACTGTGGCTCAGTTTGACACCTTTAATAAAGTAATCCATCTGGCTCTGTCTAATCATAATGGAGAGGACTTCTGCAATAATGATGAAGAGATATGGAGAGAGGGGATCTCCTTGCCGGATACCCCGCTCGGAGTAAAGGAACTCACTTTATCACCTAATAAACAAATATTCAAACTAACAGAAAAAACACATTGCATCACAAGAGACACCCACTCTGTATTTAAACCAAATCTCAACGAAAGACATTTTCAAGAAAATTCCACTCTACCCTATCATATGCTTTGCTCATATCCATTTTAAGTGCGAATTCATACTTACCTGTATCTTTCTTGCAACGAAGATAATGGTATACCTCATTGGCTATAATAATATTATCATGAATACACCGACCTAGAACAAAGGCACTCTGATTCTGTGCAATACAAGTATCAAGCAGAGGCCGTATTCTATTGGCCAAGATTTTAGAAATGATCTTATAAGAGAAATTACACAAGCCAATAGGGCGGAAATGAGAAACATGCTCGAGCTTTTGCACTTTAGGAATAAGAGTGATGTTAGTTTCATTCAAATCATTAAGCAACAAATGACCAAAGAAAGAACTCTTTAACCATACAACAAACAGACTCACCAATTTCAGACCAAGAGGAATGATAAAATTTACCCGAATACCCATCAGGTCCAGGCGCTTTGTTGTATCCAAGACTAAAGGCGGCTGCTTTAATCTCCTCCGTAGAAATTGGTAACAAGAGACTATGATTCATATCAGAAGAAATAGTAGGCTCGATGAAACCCAAGACAGTCTCCATCGGTTGGGCGCCAGAAGTGGTGAACAGCTCTTGAAAAAAGCTTGCAATATTGTTAGAGATAGCGTCCTTCTCATACAACCAATTGCCCTCATCATTTCTAATACACGAGATTCTGTTCTGAAGTCTCCTCTTGATTGTAGAGATATGAAAGAATCGTGAGTTCCTGTCACCAGCACCTAACCAATTATTCCGAGATCATTGCCACCAATATTGCTCTTCGCGCTCCAAAAATCTGTCCAGGTCCCCTTTGGCCTCCATAATTCTTCTTGAAATATCCGGGGTTCGAGTATCCAAAGACAGCTCAGCCAGATGATTCTTCAAAAGCTCAATGGTCTTACCACTATTAGGGAACTCCTTCTTACTCCAGGCAATTAACCTCTGCGTACACCTCTTCAGATTGCTCACAAAATTTTCTAGTACCGAATGTTCTTGATCATTATGGTGCCACCAACAACCTTTGATTACCTCAAGAAAATTCCTGTGAGATACCCAGGCAGATTCGAAACGAAAGACCCAAACTCGCTGGCGATTCTCATATTGAAACTGGATGTACAAAAGGTGATGGTCTGATCCAGTCGGAGTAACATTAAAAACCTGGAGACACGGGAACAGCTCTCTCAACTGCAAATTACCCAAGGCCCTATCATTACATTCATGAATTATATCCGGGTAGTCCCGATTGTTGCACCAGGTAAAAATAGGACCATTGTACCCTAGATCTTCAAGTTCACAATCAGCCACAAAACACTTGAAATTCAGAATCTTCCTCCAGGGTCGAGGACGACCACCGCTCTTCTCGTGTTGAGAGAGGATATCGTTAAAATCTCCAATACACATCCACGCATTCATGATATTGTTACTAATACGATGAACCTCTTGCTAGCACTTCATTCTATCCCCCTCATCAGTGGGGCCATAGATAAAAGTGATATACGATGCGGTTGATAAGGTCTCAGACGTCACACTGGTATGAATAATCTTAGAAGACGAGAAAAGAATATTCACTGTAAGCACATCAGACCACCATAAAGCTAGGCCACCACTTATTCCATCAGGGTTAACAATCCATTCCTCATTAAAACCGCATCTTCGCCTCACTTTCCTCACAACCTTTGCCTTCTGCTTAGTCTCCATAAGGAAGACTAAGTGGGGTTTTTTCCTGGAACACTCGTCCCTCAAGTTCCTAACTGTCAAGGCAACCCCCAAACCTTGGCAGTTCCAAGCTAATAGATTCATGGCGAACGGGTGGCTGGTCCCATCCAACCACTGGCGTTATCAGACAGAGCAGAGTCATGATCCATTTCCTGTTCACTACCACCATTCAACCAGCTATCAGGGAAGTCAATCTCAACAGATGAAGACAAGTTACTAGACATATCCGGCTTCTCTTCACTACCATACCGACGAAGATACTTTTTCACCGATCGAAAATTCCGCTTTACGTTCTTTCGTAATTTCCCGGATACTGATTTACCAAGAATTGGTTCTTCAATTGAATCAAAGTCCAACTTTCTACATTTATTACGATCCACCAATGCGAAACCATCCTCCAACGGTCGTTTAAGGTGAGTAGCTTTCAAACAAAAGGACATGGTCAAAACGGGAGAGCCCACTGGGAGGGGCAATAGGATTAATTTTAAAATCATCATCACTAGGATATTCAACAATATATGGATGAGAAAAAACTTGGTTGATTGAGCCCTCTTCATTGGATTTAATTTCCCCTTCCACCAATGAATGGGTCTTGGCAAGTGAGGTGAAGCTACTCAAGCCGTCTGGGCCCTTATGCATAGTTGATATTGTAATGGCGAAGCCCACATTCTGATTAGCTTTGAGCATATCAATTGGATTTAACGGTAAAGGGCAAAGGGTCGAGATGGAGGTAACGCGATGAGAAGTGTACTGTGTAGGAGAGCTAGCATTAGTAATTTTATGTATCTCATGTCCATCCATCCCATTCGTGTTTGACCAGCCAGCCAATGTAGAAGAACCCACATTACTATACTCCTCAAGCCCACCAGCAATAGTTGAAATCTCCTCCACCGAAATATTCCCCACAGGCCCACCCAAATCATGTGTCCCATCCAGCCCACCAGCAAGGGTTGAAATATCATCCACCATAATATTCCCCTCAGGCCCACCCAAAGCGTGTATTCCATCCAGCCCACCAGCAGAGTTGGAAATCTCATCCAACGTAATATCCCCCTCAGGCCCACCCAAAACATGCATACCACCCAAGGCAATAACATCTCATGAAACTCGGCCCAAAGAGGGAGGCCCAAGTCCATCCACCATATACCTATTTGACTTTTGGACCATTTCTAAATCCACTCCCGCCTGAAGCATCGCATCCTTCCACACCACGCGCGCCTCCACCTTTTTGCCCCCATCGCCTTTATCTTGCTTAGTCACCATCAGAGGACAGGCTTTCAACGTTGACCGACAGGAGGTGTGTGTCACCGCGCTCTGCACAACGGCAGAAACTTTAGAAGCACTCTCGGCATCACCGTCGACCGTTGGGCATGGAAATCGCCGGTTGAGTATCTCAGCCACAGGGTGTATTCCAACCTCCGACGGCGGTTTCCGACGGGTTACAGTCTGAATAGCAGGAGGTTTGTATTTAGCAGATGCATCCGCGTTCACCACCGTCAAGTCCCTGTTTGCCGTCGACCAGTTCCTCCATGTGGATTCAGCCGGAACGCCCTTAGCCAGGAAGCAAGCTTCACACCAATCTTCCTTACACACTATCAGCTCCTCCTCCACGGTACGCAAAGCTGGCGTGCATAACCAACTTCCAAACTCATTACTAACTTCGCTCCCATCCTCACTACACAGCTCCTCCTTACATCCTCGAAGGTCATGCCCCAAACGCCCTCATCTGTAACAAAAATGTTGGAGACGCTCATATTTAACCGAGGCCCAAGCTGGCTCCTTCTCCTTCCTCGGTACCCAAAAACCAGAAACAAGCGGGTCATTCAACCGGATAAGGGACCTAACACGGATAAAGCTACGTCCCAATCTTCCTTCGCTCATCGGTTTCTCAAACATAACAGCTTCCCCTACTGAATCACCAAGGATTTTTGCGTTGTGATTATCAAAAGCTGATACAGGAAGACCGTGAAATTGTACCCAATACGGTGTTTCTTCAAAGACAACGTCCTAAAGAATCATAGAGTCCTCCCAGACCTGGAGATTCATAAGGAAGCCTTGAATCGACCAAGGTCTACCTTTTAGGATACGCCCATACTCTTTAGAATCTCTGAAACGAAAAAGAAAGATTAACTCGCTAAGATCCAGCTCGTGCACCTCCAACTCCTCTTTTAACTGCCATCCTTTTTTAATCATTGAGATAACAATAGGAATATTCAAGTTCTTGTTTGAAAGGAGCTTCCCAACCAGAGAACCCCCAAACTTATCGACCTTCTCTTCCAAATTTAGAACCACCTGTTTCAACCTCCTAGAACCACTACCATTCTCCATCTCCATACCACCATGCACACAGACAGAGATTGAGATAAGCTAAAGAGAAAAGAAGAAAGACGGTGTCATGACAGGTTACTCACGAACCTAGCAAACTCTCACAGAGAGAGAAGTACAACTTGAAATCATAGAATCAATTCAGTGAGTAGAGTCAACCATCATTGATACTTTTATTGCTGACTTGCGTTCCTCATCTGATTCAAAATCATCGTATGACTGCAAAAGGAATGGTCTCGATGGGTTCTCAAGATTTGCAGAGGCACGGATCTGAAATAGGATTTGATGGGTTCTATTCATACTCATCATTTGAAACCAAAGAAACAGAGAAAGATAAGTATGATGAAGAAGAAGAAACAGAGAGAAAATCAGTGAGCCGAGGATTTCGTTGTGCCAAAATTTAATTACTCTACAACTTCCAAGAAAGCTGGTTCTCGATCTTATCCTTTCCTTTCTCCCCTTCCAAAACTTGTTCATTTTATTGGTCCTTTGATTTGCGGCTGGTGAAAATAGTGAAATAGGCTTGGTCTTATTTTTAACTTAATTATAATTATAAGGTTGTGGGTTTAAATCTTACTATGTGAAGATTTTATTTGTGAACAATCTATAAATAACTTTGTTGAGTCTGGGAAGTATGTCCCAATCTTAATGAGCCGTGGGACTAACTACCTAACCTTTTTCTGTATTAAAAATAAAAAATAAAAAACACTCTAGTTTCCTCAATCAATGTGAAGGCATTATTATCAAAAACTAGTGTAAAAACGTAAAAACGTATGTTTTTACGTTTTTACTAGGGTTTTACGTGCTGAAATGTAAGTACAGATTGTTATGAGCGAAATTGGTAGAAACGCCACTCAAACATGTAAAAACGATTAAAAAAATGAAAGTTTTTACAGGTTTATATCATTTTTACTTCAAAAAAAAAAAAAGATGAAAAGTTGAAAACCTATTTCCATCATGCTTGGACTCGGGATTACTTACGGAGAGTTGAGACAAGCACACCGACTTGACCTAATGGTTTTGTGCTTCTTTTGCATTTCTAACAACTAAGCAAAAACATGATTTTGATTTATTTTTTTTGCCCAAGAAACATGATTTTGATTAATTCTATATTATTGTAAATAATGGGTTTTTGATTTACCATGAAAGATTAAGTGATAGTAATCTCACCTATTATATGATAGTATTATGAACAATTAAACATATTCGATGAGGAAAGCTTGGTTGAAGTTGAAGTTAGGGAAACTATGGATGGTCATGATTGGACATTCCAAATTTTGAAAATGAATTTGTGGTAAGAGCAAAAGAAGAGGACATGCAAGATGATGTGTTTGATTTGAATCAATTGATATAATTTAAGAATTATTAAACTTTATTCTTTTGATATTTTTGGACTTATGCTTTATATAGTTATAGGATTTATATCTTTTAAATATAAAGTTGTTAATTGAATTTTGAGTTATGATTTTTTTTTCCATACATATAAATATAATTTTGAGTTTTGACCTTAAATAGTAGAAAGTAGAAACTTTACATTTTGTGTCGTTTCTACTATCCCTTCTATATCTACGTAGAAACTTGATTTTGACAACATTAAGTGAAACTTAAATTCTCGAGACTAAAATTGTGCAAAGTTAGTGAATAAGAGTGTACCTTTATCGCGTATGAATAATATCATACCCCTCTTCTCCATTTTATAAAACGTTTCTAACTAATTCCTCCGGTTTATTTTATAAAATTTTCTAATTAATTCAGATGTAATAATAAAAACAGTTAAACACATTAAAGTTGTCAAAAAATTCAAACAAATAATATTTCAAAATACATTATCTTTTTGAAATTATACAAGTTATGGTTGTCAATTTTCAGTGAAATAATATTTACAAATATCATAACTATACAATTGTTATTATTAAAAATATGTATTTTCATACAATTATAAGTAGAAATTGACCATAAAAACCAAATAAAAAGGAAAAACTGTCAATGATCACTAAGAAAATGACATATAGGGGGTTTAATGAGTTGAAATGAAAATATCAAACAATATTGAAGATATACTTAGATTTAAAAAGTTCAGGTGGCTTCAAAATTTCAATGACGATAGTATAATATCAAAATAATAATAATAATAATAATAATAAAAAGCTTAGCCGGCTTTTAAACTACAAGTGGCTAAATCCTAACTATACAATTGTATGCTTACACTGCTATAAAAAAGACAGAGAGATAAAAGGGAAAATAATGAAAAATGAAGTGGAGCTACAGAATGACCATAGCCAGGTGAGGCAATGAGGAACTTCAAGCTCAGCTCACTATATTAACATTGATCAGAAAGATACACATATTCAATATGTAACATCATAATTTACCCTTGTGTAAAACAATAATAATAAGGATTTAATAAATAATCCATAATAAATAATTATGTTAAGTTCATTATATTCATTTTGTCAGTTTCACCAATTATGTAGGATCATGTGTCCTATTTCTGAATTATGATCATTTAAATATAAATTGATATGGAAAAAGACGACACATGATCTGTGTAATTGAAAAACTTAAAATGAAAATAAGAAACTTGTATGGTACATAATTGAATTAGCATTATAGGTTAATGCTGCTAATAATATGGGTTGGGCTCTCATAGAGCTAGGAAATCGGGCCGGGCCTGTCAAGCCGGCCCGTTTAAGCCCTGGCCCTGTAGGGCTCGGGCTTGAAAAACATGTCTAAAATTTGCAATTGGCCCTGCAAGGTCGGCCCTGTAGGGCCTCGGGCTTAATCGGGCCGGCCCTGCAGGGCCTCGGGTTGGCCCGTTAGGCCATGTTACTGTAGCATTTTCACTTTTTATTTTTTTTTAAAAAAAAAAAAATTAGTCAAAGAGTGGAGCACAACCTTCTACTCAAAGTGAAGCACAATCAAATATCTATAAAGTTGGTGATAATGATGAAGAAGGTGACAATTGACAATGATAGTGGTATGCTTTTATATTTTATGTGAGTTATTTAATGTTGCTTAGTTTAATGCTTCTTACGTTTTATGTGAGGCAATTATGGACAATGATTTGTTTTTTATTATGAATTAATGAATGTGTTTATTTGTTGGATGATTTGTATTGTTTAGATATTAATGTTGAAAATATTTATTTGATAAATTAGAACTTTAATGGTTACAATTTACTAATTATATTTCTTTGGAAAAAACCCAGAAAAAAATAGTTAAAATTTGGAATAGTAATTTTCAGGCCCTACCCCTGGCCCTGGTACTATCGGGCCGACTTTGAAAAACAGATGTTTTCCTTATCTCAGGCCTTGTAGAGCTGGCCTTGTAAGGCCCAAGCTCCTGGAGGGCCAAGCCCTGTAGGGCCGGGCCGGCCCTGATTCCCAGCTCTAGGCTCTCGGACCCAGCTTATATTATTAGACTTGCTAACATTGCTAAAAGTAGGGGTATGAGTGCGGTTGTGTCTCCAATGCTTCCAATACAGTTGAACGACATATAAAATAATAATTCAGATGTCATCATAGGACCAAAAAAACAAAGACAACAAATTAATTTTCTTAAAAAAGAGAGAAAGTAATTTGTAATTTTCTTAGGGAGAGACGAAGTAATTATTTTTGTTTTTGAGCCCATTTTTAAATTTTGTTTGATAGACCATGCGAGATAACCTTTTAAAAAATAAATACAAAATATTTATAAAAGGATGACAACAAATTTTTTTTTTTTTTAAAAAGGTAGTTGTCAATAGTAAAATATATTCATTGGGGTAGCTGCTTTTCAACCAATATCTGGTTTCTCGCTGCTATTCTTCACGGAATATAATTTCTGCTTAGGGCTGCTTATATATAGGCTTCAGATGTGTAGCGGTTTTTGTAGGAAAATGCCACAAGATTACCAGCTATTTGCATTCTGTAGCAGTTATTGGTATAAACCACTACAAATGTAAACCATTCTTTGCATTCTGCAATGGTTTCTAGTGATGACCGCCACAAAGTTGAAGAGCCGTTTGAGTTCTGTAGCGGTTTTTATAACAACCACTACACATTTCGTTATTAGAATGAAGAATTTGCAGCATGGGGCTAAGCATTAGTTTGAAAGTAGTTGCCACCACATGAAGAATTGCAAATGTGGTGCTAGGTAACATGATACAAAGCACAACCGATTTGCAAATTTTTATGGGCAAGCAGCTACTTTGAAACCAATATTGGGCTTCATGTTGCAAATTCTTCACAGAATAATTTGCGTGGAGAATAGTTTATATAGGCTTCAAATGTATAGCGGTTTCTCAACGTTGCAAACTTTTTGCGTTGTGTTGCGGTTTTAAGGCTAAACAACTACAAATATTTAGACTCTTTCCATTATATAACAATTTTTTCCTAAAAACTGCCACAAATGAACCGCCACAACCTTCACGCTGGATGGCGCAAAGCTGGTGCGACTTTTGTGGTGGTTACCTTTCAGGAAACCGCAACAAAATAACCACTACAAATTTGACACTAGTTTGACGCAAAATTTCGTAGTGATTTATTTATTATAACCGCTACAAAGTTCGTGCCCCAACCAACATACGTCTTGGTGCAAGTGGTCCCATTGTAAATATGTAGCGGTTTCGACTAAAACCGCTACAAAATATGACATTTGTAGTGGTTTTTGTTATCCGCTTCAAATTGACCGCTACAAAACGATGGGTTTTTTTGTAGTAGAAATAGCATAAAGCTGTTCTTGACTTGGCTGGTATTTGTAAGCGGCTTATTCTTCGTTTTCCAGTGATTGATCCTACTTCATGGAGAATCCTTTTGGCGAGGTTTTTGGGTTTGAGTTTCTTGCAATTGTGAGTATGTTAGTGTTGTCGTAAGTAATTGTGATGACTTTCTATTCATTTTGGGGTTTTCATTTGATTTATTAGAAGACTTGTTATTCTTTTAATGCCTGTAATCTAATTTAGGTCCCCATGACATACACTTTAATCAAATTATCATTAGTACATGCAAGCAAACGTGGTTTTAAGTTCCAACCAATTAATGATCTCTTTGGATTATTGTTAACCGATATTATCAAAAGTTTGAAATTGTCAATGTATTTTAATTAGAAAAAATTGTTGAAAATTTTGTATTTAAAAATTTTATTAGTTAGAAGGACCTAAATCTAAAAAACGGTATTTTCTGTGTATAAAAACATATCAGTTCCTTTTGACTACTAAAATTTGGAAATCATGAATGTTCTTTAACTATGTGGGTTCAATTATTAAACATAAGCTAAGTGAAAGAACTATATATGAAATAATCACCTATAATAGAGCATTATATTTGGACTAAACTTACATCCAGTTAATATTTACACATCATCAATAACGGAGTTCGTCCACTGATTTTAACCAGTCTTCTTTCTTCTATACGCATGCAAAGAGAAATGGCTCTCTCAATGGGTTCTTCTCTTCAATGAATAAGACTGTTTCGTCCAAGAAGCTCTCACATTCAGAAACCATCATTGCTACTTTTAATTCTGACTTTTGTTCCTCATCTGATTCAGAATCATCATATAACTGCAAAAGAAGATTGGTTCTCAAGATTTGCAGAGCCACGGATCTGAAATAGGATTCAATGGCTTCTCTTCATATTCATCATTTGAAACCAAAGAAACAGAGAAAGATAAGTATGATGAAGAAGAAGACAGAGAGAAACTCAGTGAGCCAAGGATTTGGCTGTGCCAAAATTCAATTACTCTACAACTTCCAAGAAAGCTGCTTCTCAATCTCATTCTTTCCCTTCTCTCCTTCCAAAACTTGTTCATTTTGTTGGTCCTTTGATTTGCGGCTGTGAAAATAGTGAAATGGGCTTGAGCTATATTGCTGCTATTGACACTAGTTTTCCTTTTTTTAAATAAAGGTTGATACAATTAATAAAAGGGTTCGCTCAATGGGTTCAAATTCTGCTGAGATATAAGGATGTTATAGGTGAGTACGTAATCTATAAGTAATTCTATAAGCGTTCTATAAGCTTGGAAAATGCCTTGGTGAGTGCGAGACCAAACTTACCTAAACTTTTTCTGTATTGAAACAAAAAAGCACTCTAATTTCCACAATCAATGTGAAGGAGTGATACTTAAATTTGTGAGACTAAAATTGTGTAAAATTATTGAATAAGAGTATACCTTTATCACGTATGAATAATATAATACCCCCTCCTATCCATTGTATAAAACGTTTCTAACTAATTCTTCCGGTTTATTTTATAAAATTTTTCTAATTAATTTATACATAACAATAAAAATAGTTAAACGTATTAAATTTGTCATAAAGTTTATACGAGTAATAATTCAAATATATTATATTTTAGGAATTATGGAAGTAATGGTTGTCAATTTTCACTGAAAGAATATTTACAAATATCATAAAATATATTTCAGAAAAAATATGATAAAATTTTTAGTATTTTCATCCCATTATAAGTAGAAACTTGAGCATAAAAATCAAATAAAAAGGAAAAAAATGTCAATGAAGAATTTGAAAAGAAAATAAAAATTGGGTTATTTGGTAAAAAGGATTGGGATGAGATAAGGAGAAGGATTATCTAAAATTTAACTCGAGTAAACAAAATCTGTAAGACAAAAAAGAAAAAGAAAAAGAAAAGGTGATGATGAAATAGAAAAAATGAAAAAAAAAATCAAAGAAAATGACAAAGGGGGATTTAATGAGTTGAAATTAATATATCAAACAATACTGAAGATATACTTAGATTTAATAAGTTCAGGGGTTCAAAATTTCAATGACGATGGTATAATATAAAATTTTTTTAGCCAATCATTAAACTACAAGTGGCTCAATTCTTCTTCTTCTTTTTTTTTTTTAAAAAAAAATGAGACACCTCTGCTAACAAGTGTCTCAATTCTAACTATACAATTATATGCCTACACTGGTATAAAAAAAGATAAAGAGAGATAAAGGGGGAGAGAATGAAAAATTAAGTGAAGCTGAGAGATCACCATAGACAGGTTCGGTAATGAGAAACTTCAAGCTCAGCCTATATTAAGATTGATTGGAAAGTTATACATATTCAATACGTAATATTATAATTTACCCTTAGGTGAAGAAATAATAATATGGATTTAATAAATAATCCATGATAAATAGATAAAAGTAAATAAAAATATTTATATCAAGTTTCTTATATTCATTTTATTAATTTCTCCAATCACATATGATCATATGTCCTATTTTTGAATTATTATCATTTAATTATAAATCTATATAAAAGAAAGAGGACACAAGATCAAGTATGATGGGAGAACTCGACGAAATAGATACACAGCACTATGGGACCATAGTGCTGGTAATAATAGACCCAACCTATTCTACTAGACTTAGGGGTGCCATTGTGTCTCACATGCTTCCAATATAGTTGAACGATTGTAAAAATAACATTGAAGATGTCATGATAGGATAGAAATAACCATGACGACAAAGTAATTTTTTCAAAAAAAGAGAGACATAGTAATTTGTAATTTTCTAAAAGAACAACAGAGAGGGATAAAGTATCAATTTTGTTTGATAGACCATGTTAGACAATTTTTTTTTAAAAAAATACAAAAATAATTTTGAAAAGATTGAAATGCCTGGACAAAAAAAAGGTGGTTGTTCATGATAGAATATACTTATCTGATTCTATTTATAAGATACTTTCAGCATATTTTATATAAACCAAGAAAAACTTTGATCTTCATTAACTCTACCTTAAAATTCAACAAATTTCCAACTTTTTAACTGCACACCCTTCAAGAAAATAACTACTCTATCTATACAATAATAAATGAATGGTAAAATTATACATTCACGTATAAAATTTAATAATGTGTTATATGAATAGGATCAAAAAATTACATTTTCTCCCTATCTTATAAATAGAACCAGAGGCGTAATATAAATATATCTCGTGCCGGGATATTTAAATCTCAAATGAAATCCTTTATGTGAGAGAACAAATAATTTATAACATTAACAATCCTCTTAACCTTTTCTTGTAATTGCATTGCCTGATTAAAGGGAAAACAATTATATATATATATATATATATATGGAAAAACACTTCTCATGTTGTAGGAGAAATGTTTTCTCTTGTCACACACACATAAAATGATGTGACCCACATATATATACAATTAGCATTATATATATGTGGGTCTCACTATTTCATTTGTGTATGTGTGTTCTCATGCAACATGAGAAGTTTAAACCCCTATATACACACTTCTCATATTGAAAGTCTAATTATATTTTCATAATAGATTTAAACCCCATTTCTATACACACACATATATATATTACCTTTATGTAAACATATTGAAAGTCTAATTATATTTTCATAATAGATATTACTCACAACAGCTACCATTTCTCCATGAATGTTCAAATGCTTATGATTGTAGGTTATTTATAACATTCTCAAGCTAAGTATTTTGAGAATAATGCCTTTATGTATTTAAATCAAAAATACCACACTTAATCTAGTCATATCACAATCTGAACAATAATAATTTAGTTATGTGTAACACCTTAAGTCAAAATTCACAAGCTACCAGTGAATCATTATTTCATACAATATAGATAAATAAACTCACACTAATCGAGTGACATAAACAAGACTATGAATCAAGAGAAGGCTCCTAACTAAAAAATAAGACAGACGGAAATATAATAGACAAAACTTTGTATATTTGATGATAAGAGATTATAACATTAAATGTAAAATAATATTTTGCTTTATCCTTTTTTTCTTTTCTTTTTTTTTTTTTTAAAAAAAAAAGCTAGTTTACTCATTTTATCAGTTTCAACTTCATAAATATTTATCACTTTTAAGGGAGCAAGATTGATTGAATACGTGTTAAAAGTATATAATAAAATAAAAAAAAAAAAATTAAAAAAATTAATTTAAATATAAATATTGAAATTAAATTCATCAACATGTGTAATTTATCATATCCAACTAAGAAATCTCTAAGAAGTTCATAAATAAAGCGAATGAATATATTATCAAAACAAACAAATTAAAATAAGTTTAAGAATGAGTCAACACAATTTTGTAATGTAAAAATGTAAAAACGGTAAATTCGGTGTAAACTTGTGATTTTAACCAAGTTTATAGTTAGTACAAGTTTAAGTATAAAATGACACGATTTTGTAAGGTAGAAATGTAAAACCAATAAATTTAAAAAGTCAACACACAAATTTGATAACAATAATACATATTAAAATGTACATAATCCAGGAAGTGCGGATCTTGTCTGAACAAGATTCTGCATCGAAGTAACAAGTCTGTGATGGTCTCTTCTCCGCATCTTTAGGCTTTATTCTTCATTTGGGTCCCTCCCTCCCTCCATTCCCATTAACTCATCCTTTCTTCATTCACTCTTTAAACTCTTTGTTGATCCTTTGCTTAACTTTTTTTTTTTTCTAATTAATTTTACTCAAACTTAATCCAATTGTCTCTACATTATTATAATTTGAAGCGTCCAATGCAGGACAAGCAAGTACCGTTCAATTCAATCACATGTATAGTACGAAAATAACACGACCTTTCAACTATAAGCATAGATTATGTCTTATTTACTGGGTCATCTTTGTTACATTATATTAAATTAAGTCTGATGATTATGTCATATTATATTGCTGTTAGATTTGATAGGATCCTAGGATTTGAACAATAAGAACATAGAGGTTTCCTATATTTTGTATGTACTTTGATATGACACGCAATATTCATAGCTTATATTATAGATGATCCTACTATTGTATACAATTCAAATAGTATGAGTAATGCATGAATAGTGCAAATTGTTATCTAAATGACATGAAAGCTCTTCTGTAAGCTGTGAGATATATACTTGTTCTAGTTTATTCTTGGCCTTTCACTGTTTTCTAAGAAATTCATTTATGCCCAAATAATCATTTTAAAATCATTTCTGAATTGCAAGGAATTCACACTAGTTTACTTAAAAGCCTTTTTTTTTTTTTTTTTTTCATGCCAAAATTTGTCAATTGACACAGCTAAGCATATTCCTCAACAGTTAAGGGTATTGACTTTTGGAAGTAAATGTAGGAGAAGATAGATAATGGAAGAGAATAGACCATGAAGTCAATTCAAGCTACAAAACTTGTCCTTTCCTATATGATAGATTAGACCCTATGAAGTATATATATTTGAATTCACATTTTGCTTTCTATGGTAATAACTACGCAGCTTCTTTGGAGATGACACAGTTAAACCTTTTTTCTAAGAAGATAAAGACTATATATTCAATCAGAAATACTTAAACGTAATAAACACACACATCCCTTAAGTAAGAGCTAGATTAATTTCTTGGTTCAAACAGGGTTTAATTCACAGCCATTAAAAAACTAGTTTTGATTATTAGATCTTGAACGTTTCTCCCCAAAAAATATATATAAAAATTAACATGCGAGTAAGAGCAATAAAATAGGATAATAAAGATACAAGATGGATAATCATGGATAAACAGAATAGTTAATTATCTGGGAAATTCAGGGACAAAGATAGTTCTGCTAATTATATGTGAAGCTACATGCATACATTCCAAAAGAACTACGATTTAGAGTATATCTAAAATAGTCTCTGGTTATCCACATCAGATCAAGACCTTCACCATCAGAGCTAGACAATAAGGCTATTTAAAAGGACTCTTGGATGTTTCGTTTTGCTGTTAACATTGATCGATCTACATTTAATAGAATGAAAAGACAGTAGAGGTGAAGATTAATTAATAAGGAGAAACACCAAGATTAGCAGAAGAGAAAAGGCCATTATTATCTTTGATGATGCCAACGTCGTCGTTTCCTTCCTGGACACAAAAAGACACGAGAGACTCAGATATCGAAGTTAGGCTGCAATCAAAATGATAATAATAATAATAATAATAATGCATTATTATTTTGTCTGCAACAAAGTGCAGGAAGAAGAGGGGGTGCATAATAAGTTACCTGCTGGCACACATTTGTCTTCTTCACAGTCTGATCAGGCATGAGACCATAGTGTATGTGGGGGAAGTGGGCCCACTGTCACACACATATACACACACAATACAAACACACCGATCGGTCACAGTTAGTTCACAGAAAGAAGCTAGAAACCCTAATGAAAAACTACAAAATTGCCAATTCTCTCCCTTTTTTGGATTCTACTTTTATCAAACATGAATTGGAATGATATTGTGAAAAGAAAACATGCAGTAAGAGATAAACGAAATATTAGAACCCTAGCTAAGAGTTTATATTTATTTATTTATTTGTTAGAGTAGCTTTGGTAGGGTCATATAGGGATCATACATTCTTGGCAGCTGCGCTAAAGGCTTCTCTGTGGGATATATCAGGATTTGCAGACTTGATGCGTTGGATCTCGTCCCTGCAGTTGTATCATCAAGACCATCCAAATTTTGCTTCAATTTACACACACACGCAAATAACGAATACGTACAGAGTTCTTAAGTTTGAAGCAAAGATATATAGAAAGATTTAAGAACTGTGAATATTCTTGGGTTAAGGCCCAATTTTGCTCCGGAAGTTTTTTGGGGTAACTTTGGCCTGATAATGTTAAAAAGGAAGCAATTTTGTCTTGACCATTGTCCCAGTTAATTTTTACCATTTGTTGATCAAATATGTTGAGCTGACAATCCATATGTCATCCACGTCATTTTTAAAAAGTGCAAATTTCCCTAAAAATTGTGAACCTAACCTTAAAAAAAAAAAATTGAAATAGATGACACATGGATTTTCAGGATAAAATTGTCCCTAAACCCAATATTCTTTGACTAGATATTATTAAATACTTACTTGATGAAGCGATTATAAGCAGATGGAACTCTCTGCCTCTTCCCAGGTGCTGCTAATGAAACATCCAAACACACATCAGAGACTCAATTTTCCTTGACCTTTATTTGCAACTTTATTCTAGTTAATCTTCATTATTTTTCTTTGGTCCCATCATCTCATCATTATGTAATTGCTTTCTTCCCAAAAGGGAAACAAATAATTTGTCCAATGAGACTGTAATTATTAGTTTCAAGCTAGCTACTGAACTTGTGGAGAGGATTCCGGGCTCTCTTTCTCTCTATATATATCTCAATCTCTCTCTCTATAATCATTATCATCATACAATACAATTATTCCCCATCTTCCCCTCTTTGGTTAACTTACTAGAAACCCCTAGAACAACAACAGCGACCTATTCCTCCAATCTGCGTCCTACAAAGATACTGGAACTGTCAAGAATGAAACCAAAATTTACAGAAGCTTGAGCTTTGCATATAGAGCAATACGTCCCCATTTTAGTTAATTAAGGTGAGCTGGGTATATTATTGTTCTTACCTATTTAAGGGTTGATGCTTTTCTTTAAAGGGAAAAGCAAGTGAGGATGATTTCAATTGGACCAGAATAGATTCAGTATGAACTCATTTTACAAACCGAAATCCGGTAAATTTAGTAAATGGCAGAATAAATTAAAGAAACCAAAACCCTGGGTCCTTTGAGGCAGAGGAATTAAAACTTAAACTTGAAGAGGAGAAATTATATGAAACTTACGTCTATTGATGAGGGGTGGGCGTGGAAGCTCATTAGCTGCTGCAACCCTAGGAGTAGTGGGAGGCGCAGAGAAGTAGTGATTTGACGAGTTTGGCATCTCCTGATCCTGCCACACTCAAAAATCGCGTACCGATTAGGGTTACTTATTACATCTTTCTCTCTCTCTATATCTCTATTTATATATATCCCAATCTATATATATATATATATATATATCTATCTATCAATGATGAAGTATTCAAAATGGGATGAATTATTGAGATGATGCGCACACACGACATATATACCAGGAGGTTAAGAGAGGGAGGAGGATGGGGAGAGAAGAAAGAGTTAGAGAGGTGAAATTGATGATGATTTGGAGATGGAAGAAGCAAGCCTTTCATGTTGACAATCACAGGAAGAAGGTTGGTGCAATGGCCGCATCGCACAGTCACTGTCTTGAACAAGCTCGTGCAAGGAACACTCACCTGGAATAATGTTCATATTACATTTATCAGCAACAATAATTAAAGAGAAACCCTAGAGAGAGTGAAAGTGGTTAATAATAAGAAGAAGAAATTGAATGAGGAATGATACATACAGCGAGGACAGTGTCACAAAGGTTGCAGTGGACATAACAAAGCTGGTCGGAGGAAGGAGGCAAGTGGTCCAGCTGAGATAAGGTAAACGCAGCAGTTGTAGTATTAGAAGAGGATGACATCTCTTTGAGTAGTAGAATCGCCCTTTTTTTCGCTTTATCTTATAATAATAAAAATTAAAAAAATAAAAACTTGGATGATTGATGGATTGATGGTCTATCTCTTTGATTGATAGTTTGACAGCTTAACAACTCCACACCCAAAAGACTTTGAAACCCCTTTGTGATAGATAAATGGCTCTTTTTAATTGATGATGAGGTGCAGACTTCAGAGACACTCTCTCAGAAAGCAGCTTGTGAGTGCGAATGAAAGAGATATATAAGGCCACACACACACAAACAGACAAAGACACACACACTCCTCTTTCTTCCTTCTTCTCTTTATTCAGGCTCTGTTCATCATCTTCGATGAACATGATGTGTCTGTATACAGACACACACAAATGTGTGTGTGTGTATATCGCAGTATATATGTGTATGTGTGTGTATATGCAGGGCATGCACATCGATGATCCATATAATATCATAGAAATATGTGTGGTTGGCATTCCCGATATGTGTGTGTGGCGTGTAGAGAGAGAAAGATGTGGGAGAGAGAAGACAAAAGAAAGGGACGTGTGCATGGACTGGTGATTTAGCTTTCACACTCACCTGTTGTTTTCAGCAGTTAAAAAGACACTAGCGCTGTACTGTGTATAGGAGTGATATCAATATATATATATATATATTGAATGTATTGCGAAATTTTTTATTAAATGTATTATGTATAGTTGGGTATCTAACATCACATTACAACTTCCTAGTCCGCCTCCGTTGGGCTAGCGAGCTAGCTCTATATAGTTGATTCTGGACCGAGAGCAAGTAAAACTAGAGAGTAAGAGAAGCTCCATATGTATGTAGCATGATGCATGATTTCAATTCAAGTACGAACAGTACATTAAACTACAATATTATAAAATAAAATAAAAAAGGTTCCTCACTTTGATTTGACTACTCCTCAATATCACTGGCCCTACATACTGGCTACACACTGATATATATATATATATGGATTCAAGACGGTAGAAAAAAAGACAAAAGAAAAAAATCACAGTGATCGAGCAGACTGGCTAATAGGAAGCCTCTCTGATCTAGTTGCTGCTGCTGCTGGCTGCTTTGTGCCTGTGATAACTATTTTTTTAGGCTGGTGTAAGCCTATGGATTTGGTTAGAATCTTTCCCTCTTGCTTAACTTCTGTCTAAAGTTGCCCCTTCAAACTTAACCAAGTGACTATATATATATATATATATATATGTATATGTATCATTCAATATTTTCTGAACAAAAAAAATATCATTCAATGTTGGGATACTTGTGGTTGGGTTCATTAAATGAAGAGAGATGTGTGATCTGGTGAGAAGCATCGCCATCCATGAATGAAGGATTGTGGTCAGTTTGTTTACCACCAATCTAATACTTTTTATAAGAAACAATAACCAAAATCGCAGTTCATAATGTTAATTGAAAACAATGAATTTGTAAGGTATGCATTTTTCCCCCAATCATAGCTTTGTTTATAAAGGGAATGCATGAGATGTAATTCCTCCTGTACTATTTATGAGCATCATTCTTTCTTATAAGTTATAAGTTGGTCCTTAATATAAGCAACAATCTTTTATGTCTAAAAATTTAAGCTCCATTTTTCATGTTCACCCCTATTAAATACTTATATTTATATTAATTAATTACCTACCCTTCACTCACCAAGAATGGTACTCCACTAATTCTCTTTCATTTAACCATTTATTACACATTCTCTCTCATATACTATTTTCATAAATATGAATATATTTGGAAAAAAAATTATATTTTTGACACATTTATTGTTTCTAACTAATTTTAATTGCTAGTTCAGTTTTCGTAATTTAAGTAGTTGTTGCTTATAAAAAGAACTGGAGGAAGTAATGAGAAGAAATTTATTGTAAAGAGATAAAATGAGTAGATAAGTGGCATATATTTAATAGGGGCAAAAACAGATAGAACAATTTAAAATTTAAGACAAAAAAATTAATTCCTTATGAATCGTGCTTGTTTAGAATAGCGATTGAAGCCTTCAAAAGTAGCTTTTCAATCATGATCTACGATATACGAGGTAAATATATGAGAATATTTTTTTCTTGATTTATATAAATAAACACTTTTGAAACCAAAAAATGATTCCAAAAATGCTTAAAAGGGGCCGGAGGGAGGGAGAGAGAGGAGAATGCTGTACAGTTTTGGGTTTTGGACACAAAGGGAGCGTCAGCTAGATGGTCCTGTTGGCAATGAAGCTACCTAACATCAAACTCGTTTAAAGCAAAGCCGCACTATCGGCACTGAGGTCCAAGAACCGCGTCAGACGGAAAACATCATGATTTTAAAGATCTACTATCATTCACGTTTCAAGAGGAAAGTATTTTTACTAACACATCCAAAAAGGTAAGAAAATATAATTGGTTTAAAGTGTCTTTGTAAAGAATCTTTGTCTTGCGCTTGTGTTTGAGTTAGCATGTAAACGTAAATTGAGATAAAATTCCTCATATACTTGCTACATATACCTCAAATCATCTAGGAAAAACAGCTTCTACTATTAACCTAGACTTTTTATTTGATTAAATGTTTTCTCGAGACTTGGAGCGCAAAGAGTTCTCATTTCTCCAGCAAGTTTATTTCTCAAAATTCAAACTTGTATTCTTCATCTTAGAGGGTGAGGCTGTTTAGGCGTTTACCACATTAACCAAGAACTAGTTAGTCATATCTAAACTTTTTTCGTTTATATACATCAATTATTGTGCCATTTTTCCTTTTTTACTTTTAGATCCAATATTTTTCAACTTTAACCTTTTATAAGGAAAATGCTTATATCAAGTTTTTTATATCCATTATGTTAAGTTCTCTAATCACATATAACCACATAATCCATTTTTTTTTAAATGAATCTATAATTAAATGATAATATTTCAAAAATAGAATACATGACTATGTGTGATGAGAAAACTTGAGGTAATGGATATAAAGAATTTGATGTAAAAAAATCCGTTATTTGTAAAGGTAATTTAAAAGCTACATAATTTTTTAATTAATGCAGAATACTTTGTGCGAGTGATACTATCTCCAGTCTTTAATATAAGACCTAATCGACTTTTTTAAAGAGATTAAATAATTTATCTTCTCGGTATTTATATTTATCATTTTTCTTCAAATTTGTTTGTCGACTTATAAACTTAATTATATATAATCTAGTGATACACAAATATACTATGATTAAATATTCAGCTTATTTTTTTTTTTTTTTGATATAAGTATTCAGCTTATTTAATCCCTCTAAAATAGTCAACTAGCTCTTATATTGGACTAAGAGTATTATAATTTATAATTTGTGTTTATCATGCTTGTTAGATTAATTTCACTTGGCCTATTAGTTAGTCGAAATTTTGAGTCATGACAGTTTCATATATAACATGAGTGTGTGTAATTATTTATTTATTTATTTATTTTTTAAAAAAGGTAATGGTGGCCACACATTCTCTCATTAAGATCTCATAATATGCATATTTTTCAAATAAAAATTAAATATTTAATACTGTTAAGTTGTAGTATTTAACAATTATTAGACTCAATTGTTAGAGTATATCACATGATCCTAAGGTAGAGAGAGAAAGCGTTTTTCTAATTATAAGTCATATCATTGTTTATTTTTCAAACATAGATATACATTATTATCGTATAAATTGTTATTTACTTTCTTGAAAAGTGTTGTATATATTAAATAGGAATAAAGTAGAAAAGTTACAAACTTTTAACACGCTTAATGAGGTTTAATTTAATATTCCCTTCAGTCTTTAATATATGATATATTGGATAAATTGATCTTGGTCTTAAATATAGGGTATAATTTTCATGTTTGTTAATTTGTTTCCCAACTTTTACCTTTTAGTGCTTCTCCATAATAATTAAGGAGGCTAGAAAAAGTGAGAATTAAGGAAGATGACTAGGGTATTTTAGAAAATATATGCATGTCATATTAATTATATTAACTAACTTACTAACTTTCTTAATTTAATCAAATCAGGTAAATATGTCTTATCACTACTACATAAATCACGATATATAAAGTTTATTAACTTCCATACATAACAGTTCCAAACTGTCATATATGCGAGCGTAGATATATTACGGTTCCAAACCGTTATTTTTTGGGGACATATTATAACGATTATAATATAACATCCATTATGTATTGAGGTTTGGTGAGGTCATGATTTGCTCATTGCTATGATAATAATTAACGGGCATGCATAAATAACCATAATAATATATGATAATACTTGTATAGTACATAATGGTCTCATTTTACAATCGTTATTTATTCAGTAACATACATAACGGTTTGCATGTAAGAATTGTGACTTTTATTAAAAATAAGAATCATGAACTTTTACAATAGATGACGGTTTTAATTTAATAACCATGATGAATTGATATAAGACTCTTCAAGTGAGAGTTATGAGCTAATTAGTCTCCTCTATATAAATAATAGAACAACACTACCTTCCACATTGAGTTGCTGCACAATTTATGTTGGATCGAGACATTCCAGACTTTGTGGGGAGAATCAATGGCAATTGTTGACGTATATAAGTGATAAGTAACTGTTGCCCTATATATGTCTCTTCTAGACATTTAGTTTATGAGCTAATTATGTCTCTTCATAGGAATTAACCATAAAAAGCGAAAGACTCTGGAAAAATATATACCCCTATCAAAAAGGGCGGAGGGGGTATGCAAACACTTTAGTTCAAGGGTTCGCATAACCCCTGCGCCTTTTCTGATAAGGGTTTTTGTTTTTTTTAAACTCATCTTCCTTTGTTTTCCAAGCTTAATTGCTCAAGAGACACAAGGTATAGGTAAACACTTACAATATTAATTATATATATATATATATATATATATCGATCAAGAGAGCGATTGATTCTAGCCACAAAACCTAGAAAATCTTGATCCATCCAAATTGTATCGTTACTCAATATAGGAATTACTACTCTATTATATATAGAGAGGCAAGACCAAGTTAGTGAGCAACTTTCATATTGAAGAGCCTAGGACTAATCACAATGTTGAATTTATAGCGTTTAATTTGGTGCCACCTATTCAATAGAAAGATAGAAGATGAACCTTCAGTCAGAGCAATAATGGGATGTCCCAAAAAACATAACTTTACAACAATAAATTCAATATATCCCTGAACTAGTTTATTCATAGAGCTTGTTCGTGTATGACTCTCGGTATATCTAAACTAGTTTATTCACATAGCTTGTTCTTGTATGACTCTTTTCGGTACACTTGAACTAGTTTTTGATTCATCACACCTATTGAACTTTTTGAAGTAACTTCCGGAAATATGGATATTTCCAAAAAAGGACATTTATTTGCTTAGGCATCATATCTCTAGAATGAAGTTACTTTAACCAAAAAAAATAAATAATTAAGTAGGAATATTTAGTCAAAGCAATGGGTTGACAACTTCCTATAATAGGAAATGAACCTTTGATCAAAGCAATAATAGGGTTTTCGAAAAAAAAAATAAGTTCACAAAATCAAGTTAATGTCACTTTAAATGCTTTATCACCTCATGATTTCAGAAAGGCACCTCAATTGAATTAGGAGAACAGAGTACCAAAAGAATATGACCTAGCTAGGGCTCACAAATGATGAAAAAATGCGTTAGGGCAAGCGAAATCAACTCACTCAGCAGTCACTAAGACAAGTGTAAAGGTATTGACTAGCGCGGCTGTCACTGAGAAGTAAGACGAAGGCTTTTCTAGGGTGGGGCTTGTTTGAAAACTACTCTCCACGACAAAAAAAGACAACAAGAGTGCTATGGTTATGATGCTGGCGAGTTTTGTTCGAACATATTAAGTGTCAAGTGTGTTATGTTTCAGACGCTTAAATAGAAGAGGAAGGGTAGGTTCTTTTAGTTTTCGTGCCGAAGACTTTACATAACAGTTGTATTGATAAAACTGTTATTTATTTGTTTATATTTATTAATGTTCTTTGTTAAATAACCATGAGTTATGTTATTATTCTAACATATACATATATCACGATTATTAGTTAACAACCGTGAGGTTTGTTATTATTATTTTTTAATTTTTTTTTGGTAGCTAGTGCCTAGATAATTACATTTTTATATTTTATATATAAAAAAAAAAAAATCACCCTCTAATAACTAGTTTCCTGATAGATGATTTGAGGTTTGCTGCGAAGTTAGAAACTTTTGTTTCCTTCAATTTGAATTAATCAAAAGTTCCATAAATTCATAGCAAACCACACATCATCACATTACTCGTCACCAAATGAGTAGCCTGAATTATCTGGGAGCATGTTAGGATCATGGTGGCCAATCTCATACTCATCAAGAATGAGATTGACCTTCCTGTTCATACTCGAGAAATATCCAGCCAACCTCCTCACTGCATGGTCAATAGGTTCTACATGCTGTTCATTGTCTTCACTTGAGGTGGAGGCGGAGGTTGTGGAGAAAGAGAAGGGGGGATGGAGGTTGTGGAGGAGGGGAAGGAGGTGGAGAAGGAGGATAATGCTGTGGATTTTCTAGCAAGTCTTCAGCATGGTGTTTCATCTTGGCATTGAAAGAACAAAGAAGGACGATAAACATAAGGAAATTGAGAGTTTATATATAGTGGAAGTGACAGGTTCGAACCATCATTGCACACGTTGGAAGTCGAAGAGAAGCCGTCACGCCCAGTGATGGGTAATGAAATGGTACCTGGTTCTGATGCTGATTATTAAAGAATGAAGAAACACAAAGTATTCTTATCATGAGCATGGGGAATGAGAAAGGTTTGTACAATTTAGTTGACGATTATTTAAGAGAAACTGCTATATATATATATTTTTCCTAATATGAAGTTGGAAAACAAATAATTTGTTTATTCATCTAATGTTTTATGACAGTTTTACCATAAGAACCATCATTCTTTTGACACAATATATGACAGTAACAAAGTAGAACTGTTATGTATTTGTATAGTATTCTAATAAGTGGTGGTTGTTACTTATAAATTGCAATGTATATATATAAATATAATTAGTTGTTGATTATGTAACCACCATGTTACAAAAAAAAAAGTAAATAAACAAATTAAAGATAAAATGTTACGGAGATGTTTTAAGGGTTAAGGTGCAGATTGGCCAACTAAGTATTATGTTATGAGCACTAAGCACAAAAATGTTTTGAAGGTATCAAAAATACCAGTGAACAATTAAAATGGAGTAGAAATACCAATGAAAAATTTTAAACTTCAGCAAATAGACCAAAATGGGGATTGTGCTACTTTCATCAGAATTTAATTCTTCATTGGTATTTTTGCTCATTTTCAATTGTTCATTGATATTTTTGATACCTTCAAAACATTTTAGTTCCCGATGCTCCTAGCATAACACTTGGTTGGCTAATCAAATTCTTCATTCTTTAGTAACTTGTCCACCTTCTTGTTCAAAGAGAAAATGAGAAAGGTAAGTTCCTCAAAGTACTACAAAAAAACATTGAATTTCTGACATAATTCAACGTTTATGATGAAAAGGATTTGAGACGGAATCTGTTCCATAGCAAATAGATGCATCACAAATGAATTTCTGACAGAATTTAAATTCCGTCCCAAATTTAATTTTTAATTTTTTTAATTTCACTTTGTTTAATTAATAACCTTAAACATTTAATTTTTTCCTTCATCTCCCTCCTTTGATGAGAAGAATGAGGATAAAGATGAGGAAGAGAAGCACTACCATCCTCATCCTCCCGTTCATCCTCCTCTTCCTCGTCTTCTTTCTCATCCTCAATCTCGTCATTTAGCGCAATGGATGGATTGGCGGAGGCGTTGGCTACGGTGGAGGGGGTGACGTGGTTAGGATCCTTTGTACTTAAACAATTTGTTGCCACCAACAAGCCTTGAAAAGGAAGAGGTGGTGGAGTAGGGGCTGGCAGTGGTGGAGGAGTTTCTTAAGATTTTAACATGATGAAGGAGAGAAGGAGGAAGCCGATAAAGAAAATTAGTAAGAATTATAAATAATAGTTTAGTTTAAATAGAGGTTTAACATATTGCGAAGGGTTATGACATGACTTATGACTTATGAAGGTTTAACAAGATTACAAAGGGTTATGATGAGTTATGACATTGAAGGTTCAAATGTTACGAAGAGTTATAAGAGAGTTAGATTACTGTTATTTCTAAGACTATTATGTTTTGTCTTCAGTGATATAAGTGTTTGGAAGACAAATCATTTGTAAGAGTTACATGATGATTGTTTCTTAAGAACTGTCATTTTTATCACTAATTAAATGATGGTTATTAGCTACAACCGTTATGTTTGTGTTTTCATGAATTCCGCCTCGTACGTAATATATGACAATTTGCATAATTAACCTTTATGTTTAATCGTTTTATATCCATACACGACCTCCGCATCGATATACATAACGTTCATTAGTTGTAATTGTTATGTATTAAGCATTATAAATGCCTAAATTTGTAATAGTGTATATTAAAGATAAGGGTAGCATTTTTCTTGACTTGAATGAATCATGCTGGAAAGTGCCTCACAGACAGGAAGAGAGTTAATTTGAGTCCGATAAATGGAATTCATTTTGTTCACGATTCAATTCAACCATAATTAATTCTGCATTTGTATAAAAACTAAAGACCTGTTTGGATGGGCTTTTAAAAAAGTGCTTTTTTTTAAGTGTTTATTTTTTAAGCTCCAAATTGGAGCTTGTAAAAAAAAGCACCACTTTGGCTTTTTAAAAAAAATATCATCTAAACACATAAATTAATTAAAAAGGCATTTTTTGCATTAAAAAAGTGCTTTTTTTTTTCTTAAAAAACCCATCCAAACAGGCTCTAAGTCGTGGAACATCATCGTTGAAATTTAAAGGCTAAAGTCATGATTTCCGAAGACTTTATTCAAACATCTATATTTTGAATTAAATTAATTATGACCCCATCAAGCAAACACCCATATTTTTATTAAAATCAATCATAAGACTATCAACTATGTTTGCCATAAAATGGTTCTACATGCATAGAGTATCCTCCCTCCATCCCTTATGATAAGATTCAAATAACCAATTTATGTTAATAATAAAACAATAAAAATTAGTTAAAGACACTAAATATATATGTAATAAATTTATTTTTCCAACCATGCCCTTTTTTGTAAAAAGGATAAATGAGAGAGAATATAAATGCAATCAATACAATCAACAAAGGTTAAAGTTGAAAAAACACAATAAATGTTTAGGCAAACCTAAAATGAAGCTTATACTTTGGGATACACCTATTTACAAATTTAAAATTTATAATAAGGAATGGAAGGAGCATTTAAGTTAGGTAAAATAGAATTGATAAAATTGATTCATAAGCATATATCTACCTTTTCTCAAGGCATTTTTTAAACGAAGACTTCGTTTTTTCCTCTTTTCAAATGGTACTAACTATTTCTCAAAATGTGGAGTATGATTCAAACCTATGTTTGAATTGAAATTAAGATACTGATGCCACCTCCTCCCTTCGAATTAGATAGATTTATATTTAAAAGAGAATGATAATAAGTTCTTTCAAAATAAATTATTTGTACTTCTGTTAGAGGTGTTCTAATAATGTCTACGATTGAGTAAATAATTCTACGAATAAATGGATTGGAATGAATTTAATCAAAATGGTGTTTAGATAAAATTTTAGAAATTATAATTAAAAAATCTAATCTAAAAACAGGTAATAGTAACTTATTAGATAACCATAGTCTTTAATTCATAAATGATTTTGATATGTGTAATGAATTTTTGGAAATTTTTAAATAGAAATAATAATAATTTTGACTTTTTCATCTCATTTTTCAATGACACCTAAAAGTTGTAAATAATTTTATAAAATTAATTATAACTAAATTCGATTTTTTTTCAAAAAAAAATCAAATTCAAACACCAAAGTGAATGGCTAATTAGGAGTTAGGAGCTAATGGGAGAGGGGTACGCATATATAGGATTATAGGATGAAGGAGAGTACAGTCCAGTAAGACAAACGTACCTACACTTTAGGCTGAGACTTTCTGTAATATAGTTATATGATGAGTCAATATCAATATTTATTATGAAATATTGTTAAAATTATGATTTGAACAAAGCATCAAAATATAAGCAATTAACTATATGCATGCCCTCGTCTCTATGTCATGTAAAAGTAATGAAATAATATTTAGTTGTAATGAAAGATGCTTTGGCCGCTTAAAGATAAAGTTTCAAATTCTAATTTGTATAAATGCAAAAAAAATATTTAAAAGAAGGGAAAATTATAATAAAGGACCTAAGAAAAATAATATTTATTAAGAAGGACCATAAAAATAGTAATTATTTTGAATGACCAGAAATTAAAATATTAAAATAGAAAGATTGAATTGCCCTTAGCTAGATTTCCTATGTTATCTCTAATTAAATCAATCCGGAATGATTGATAAATAATGATAAATATGGACCAAATCAAAATGTGTAAAACTAGGGTTGAGTTTCTCTCCCCATCTTTTTCTCATTATTCTTCATCATCTTTAAATCATATCTATCCAATCAATCACAATACTACTTTAACATCTCTCTCCTCTTTCTAATCAACGGCCTAAATGGGGCCAATGAGGGAAAAGGAGAAACAAGATTATGATAAAATCCTCTCCCGTAAAACTAATGGTGATCATCATCATCATCGCAATACCTGTGTTTTCTTAATAGCAAGCTGGATAATGGAAAGGCTTTCTTATTATGTGTAAAACTAATGGTTTTGTTCATCAGTCTGTGAAGGAGCGTCCTTTTTATGATTTTATCCGAATGATTTTTAAGTTCGCCATGGTGGAGCTATCCGAATGATTATCTTATTCCAAAAATATCAAAGACATAAATTGTTTAAAGATAATTGTCACCATCAATAAATCAAAGAAGTCGGCACTGATTTTGGGGGGAAAACACTTCAAAACAAGGAGTATAGATATTAGATTTGAAACAAATAATACGAAGGGGTTGCGATGTCCCTAACTTAGAGGATGAGAATGAAGGTTGTCAGCATTAATGTTCGAGTTGGTAGAGGTGATGCGAAGTGAAAAGCGTTGGCCATTCCTCTTTAAGAATGTCAATGGCTACCTTTAATTTTAGAAAGTTTGCATTTCCTTGAAATCTCAGGGAATCCTAGACTTGAGAGTTGAGATGGTTGCAGGTTGTTGACGACGGAGGTGGAGAGAAGGTGAGATGGTGGAGGATGAAGATCGAAGATGTAATACCTGAAAAATCCCTATTTATTTTAAATACGATATTTTGGTAAATGATACCTATTTTAAATAGGTAAATATGTGGTCTCAAAGTTTGTAGTGTATTTAATTTATTTTCTAGGGCAATTTCTCTAGAATTAAAATAAACAAAGATCCAAAATCCCTAAATACTTTTATGGATCATAAAATACCCTAAGGTCTCCATAATTAAGTATAATCCTAATTTCAAATCATAAGAGCATATTAAATATGAACAATTACCATTGATAGAGGTAGGACTTTTTCAACATAAATTAAGGCCTTGGATTAAATTTAGTAAAGCTAAATCCTAAGGCCTAGATTAAGCATCATAAAGCATAATCCTTGTGAAGAAGAAAAAAAAAAATCAACCAATGAGAGTCTTTCTTCTAGATGCTATGAGATAATTGAAAAGCTAAATTGAAGAGCGATTGGGAGTGCATACACGATTTGGCATAACTTGTTGTATAAGAATACCTTTGTTTAATAATTAACATATTGTATATGATAAAACAAGCACGTGAAGCAATTAATATTAGAAGAGGATAAGGTACTACGCACATGGGATCTTTTATTGAAGAAGATAAGCAAGAGAAAGAGTGAGGGAGGGGCGGTCAAGGAGTGTGTGTGAGTGTGTGTGTGTGATGTGAGGCTAGTGCAAGGGAGAGAGAAAGTGTGTAAATTCATTTAATTATGGGTTAAAAACCATTTGGATAAATTCAAGACACAAGTTAAATGAGAATCTATAGATAATAAATTATATCTTGAGGAATTTTAATCATAGATCAAATATAAGGATTAATCTTGGACAAGCATATTTATTGAGCTTGGGATAAAGTATCTTCATAATCTTTACCCAACTTGTACAATTAAATCCTAAATGATCAAAAGGCAATTTGAGGCTTCTAGTTAACTCATAATTTTCGAAATCCATGAACAAATAAAGAGGCTTGAATAAATCCCTAAAGGTGTTCTAACTTAATCACCAACCAACTACCATCTTGTACCTAGTTACATGTACACTTTGAGTAACTTGGAATTAAGTCATAAAATTGGGAGACAAGGGGGTAGGGGACGAAATTAGAAGCTTGGGGAAGGAGTTAAGTTAAGTGGTCATTAATTAAAGCATTCAAAGCAAGATAAAGTAACCATTATGAGGGGGGACAAATTGATAGGATAAGATAGTACTTCCAAAGACTTTTGAGTAGTTTATGATGATGAAGGGGTTGAGTGAGAGGGGGGGGGGGGGGGGGGACGGTGCAAGAGAGGGAAAGGGTGAGGATAAGAGTTGATAAGATGCCCTAGATCCAAGGGTCCAAATATGAGAAGAGGGAGGCTCAAGCCATTTACCAAATTGCCATAACAAATTACTATAAATAGGAGCTTAGGCTCTTCACAAATTCTCACACCAAAACAAGCTTAGAAATCCTATATAGAGAGTGAAAGATAGAGTGAAGAGTCTTGGAGGAGGAGGAGCAAAGTTCTTGGTAAGTCCTCTAGCTCTAGTTTTTAAGTTCTTAACTATTTTGTTATTATGATGTTTAATCTTCCAATTATGGTTTTACTTTCATTTTTTTATGGTAAAATTTGGCTTTGTTTCGAAAAAATGATGAAGAAAGTGTTGGAGCAAAATTTTGGAAGTTGAAGATCAAAGTAGCGAAACTCTGGCGAAATTTTATCGGTTAGCGATTTCTGGAGTCAGTGATGAAAATGCCATACTTTTATGTTGAATATGAAGTTATAAAATTCTGATAAAATTCATGGTTAAAGTAGACATATAGGGCGTTTCAAAAATTCCTAGAATGTATTAATTTGAGCTCTGTATAGTGAGATAAAAATTCTCAAAGTTGGGCTACGAATTTTTGGAAAATTCTGGGCAGAGGCTCAAAACTTTAAACTGGGAATGACTCAATGAATCTGGGCAAAAGCAAGTATTTTTACTTAACAATAGACATCCTAAGGATTCTGAGAAATTTTACGGATCCCCGTTTTGATTTTTGTAAAATTAATTATGGGTTTTCAAAGTTTAGCAGAAAATCTATCCGAAATGCTGAAATCAGCGGTTTTCTATGAAAATTAAGAAATAAATAGAGAAATAAGTCCACTAGGGGTAAAATGGTCATTAGTGGCCAAAATATCTCTTAGGATGTGATTTGTACGAAAGTAATGCGATATTACTATTATAGGCGATCCGTGAACGCATACCGACCGACGTACGTACCGCGATCACCGACTAAGGTATGTTCGCATACTGTTATACTAACTCTGATGCTTATTATATGCTTATATGTGATAGATAACCTTAGGTCTGCTGTGTGCTTATGTACTGTTGGGATACATTTGCTGTGTGCTTATGTATTGATTGTTGCTGAAACGTCATGAATATCTATCATACATATACTTCCATATTTAAGCATGAGGTTAACCGTTACCTGAGGTCCAATAGGCATTGGACCTCTGCTCCTACTATAGCCTCAGGATCCGGAGGAATGAGGATCGATGACAAGGGTAAGCAGTACCAGTGAGGACCCGGCCGAAGAATTTCTTTTTGGAAATGTATTATCGTATCTTTAAATATTCGGATAAATGTACCGCTACTTTAAACAAACAAATACGCCAAGTTAATGGTTATCAGTTACTCTCTTGCTCCGATGCTCTACTCTGATCAAAATATATAAGTTCCGCTTTCGAAAATAGGGTGTTACAGAAGATGAAGTTGGCATCAATCATATCACTCCATATTCTAATTTAATGAAAGAAAATATAGGATATCTCGTTAAGGGTTATTTAATCATTTTATTTTAATGTTTTGATTTTGGTGCTTTAAAATAATTACTATTTTTATGATTCTTCTTAATAAATATGATTTTTCTTAGATCTTTTATTATAATTTTCCCTCAAAAGAACTACCTTAAATTGAGCCGGACAATTATCAAATTTAACCAAATAAGATTATTGTGTATCATATGCCTAGTACGTGGCGCACTGGGGCAACCCAGCCAGACATCACATGTTTTTTTCCCCCTTTTCAATTCTTTTTCTTTCCTTTCTTTTATTCAGACAGAGCAATCGAAGAAAATATATCTTTTCATGATTTATCTGGTATTTTTGTTTTATTAGCCCCCATTTTGTTGATTACAAACAAGTCTTAATTGGGAAGCCAGTTTTTTTAGGGGCTTTAAGCACTCGTTTTTAATAATTACGTACGTTTACTCTAACTATAATAATTCAGATTCAATATGAGAGCCATCCCAGTTTAACTAATTTACATTCAGATTCAGATTCAATATTCGGTTCAAAGCGCTCTAACACCACGCTCCAAGGAAGAATTGAAGCCGTAATCTCGTTGTCGGTTTAGATTAACGATATAAGTTGTTTTTCTAATATGATTTATAGTATACAAGATAAATTTGTGAATCACGAATATTCTTACTAGCAATGTGCTTATAAACTACTCCTATATGGTTTTATTTATAAGGGGAAAGAGAAGGGTTTTTTTCACTCATATTTATAAGTTACATTGTTAGATTTTTTAAAATTGATGTATTATTTTATCTTTATTTGTTATTGTATAGATTGTTATTCTCTTAGAAAATGTATATACTGAATAAGGGTAAAACTAAAAAGTTATTAAGTGTTATGCATTAATATGAAATTAAGGGTTAAGTAGTAAATCTATATTGGAAGTTGATGTTGAGTAGCAATGTTGCCCTGTAAATTTTTATTGTTTTAATGTTGTCTCAAAAGTTTCATAACATTGCAATGTTGCTCATTTTCATTAAAAAATTGATCGTCAATGTCATTTTTTTTTATGGTCAACACTAGTTTTTTAACGAAATAGGGTAACATTGCTACATTTTAAAATTTATGGGACAACATTGAGACAATAAAAACTTCCAGTGTAACATTGCTCCAGGACCTATACTTTTGGGGCGGATTTGCTACTTAACCATAAAATTAATGACGTTTAAGATTTTTTTTTTTAAAAAAAAAAATAGTAGAACATGCTAGAAGTTAGTTATAAAAAGAATTAGAAAAATGCCCTCGACTTTTTGGACAAGGGAGAGCCTTTTTTTTTTTTTTTTTTTTTCATATAATCAAGCTAGAAAGCATGTAATAAAGGAAAGGGGAAAAACAAAAGAAGATAATAGAATATGGGAATCCCAAAATAATTTGTCAATTTGATTTAATTTTTATGAAGATTTTAGGGACTATTTTAAAATTGTTCCTTTTTGGACTGACTTATATCATTTAATTGCCTTAAGTGAAATTAGTAATCAATGCCCACTCTTCTAATTATTATTGTCATTTAAAAAGTTAAAGATGCTACTTGTTAAACCATTATTGTGATGAGCTTGTTTGGATTAATATTTCTAAAAAAAAAAAAAAAAAAAAAACTTTTATATCGACTACATTTTATAAATTGAAACTAGGTTAAAGATTTATATTTGAATATACTTTTATAAAAAAGTCTAACACCCCCATATTTGCCTTTAGCTTTTAGGAACAAAATTCATATTACACTATGCCGATCCAAACATAATTTTTAGTCATTGACTTGTGAGCTTTTATACCAGCTTATGGGGTTATAAAAGCTAATCCAAATTCTTTTTTTTTTTTTTCCAATTTTGAATTAAGAATATTTAAGTAATTAATTTCAGTATACAATTCAATCTTAAGTTAGTTTTCAAAAGCTTTACAGTAATTAAGCTAGTTCAAGTCTTGAATGAAGATTTACATATCTAAGAAATATTTTTACATTTTTCTCCTGACAAGAGGGGATATTTTTACATATCTAACAAAGGAAAAGAAACGGGAATATATGAAAAAGCGGTAAAAAAGGGTAGGCAGAAGATATTGATTACTGCGTTCCTGCTAGAAGGGGAATCTCAGGATCTTTTAAATCAATGTCACCATTAAAGTCATATGCATCAAAAGATGCTATCAGGACACCACATGAGATAAGTATAGTAGAAGACAATAGTTTCTCATATTTTGTGAAGTGCATGCCAAGGAATTGTTTTCAATAAAAAAATGAGTTAAGTATTATTTTTGTCATCTAAATTTTATCTTAAAAGTATTGGGCATCCGAAAGTTTTTTTTTTTTTAATCATTTTTACCCCTGAAAATTTGTAAAATGTAGCTTATTCTCATTGTTTTCAATAAAAAAATGAGTTAAGTATTATTTTTGTCATCTAAATTTTATCTTAAAAGTATTGGGGATCCGAAAGTTTGTTTTGAATCATTTTTCCCCTGAAAATTTGTAAAATGTAGCTTATTCTCCCTAATCTCTCAGTAAACCAATGATTTTTATCCACGTGGCAAATATTTGTTAGTGCTAAATGAGATTAGGGTGAATATGCTACGTTTTACAAACTTTCAGGGCCAAAATAAATTTTGGGTGTCCAGTGCTCATAAGGCATACCTTCAAGATAAAAAATGATTTTGATAAAAAAAAAAAAGAGAAAGATATAACGTCCGGTCAAGAAAATGCATATAAAAGATGTTTTTTTATTTTTATTTTTTCTGAAATTTGACATTTTCAAATATATATATATGCATGCATGCCAGATTATTCATTTCACTTGTTATTTTAAGATAACAATATATAATTAAATATATTGTAAGCTATACTATTTATAAGTCATCAAAATGCAGATTATTTTATGCAACGCCTGGAGATCATCATTTATTTTTAATAAGATAATTCAATAAAAAGTATAGTTTAGTATCTTATTAAAAAAAAAAATTAAAATTATTCTTAAAGACCCTTTCACCATTTACCCAAGAAAGACCCTATGGCCGATAGAAAAATTTAAATTAAGTGAAAATTATATTTCCTAATTTAAAATTTATTATTTTTTGGACGATAAACATAAGGAAATTGAGAGTCTATATATAGTGGAAGTAACAGGTTCGAACCATCATTGCACACATTGGAAGTTGAAGAGAAGTCGTTACGCGCGATAGATAATGAAATGGTACCTGGTTCTCATGCTAATTATTAAATAACGAAGAAGCACAAAGTATTCTTATCATGAGCATGGGGAGTGAGAAAGGTTTGTACAGTTTAGTTGACGATTATTTAAGAGAAACTGCTATTTTTTTTTCTCGATATAAAGTTGGAAAACAAATAATTTGTTTATTCATCTAATGTTTTATGACAATTTTACCATAAGAACCATCATTCTTTTGACACAATATATGACAGTAACAAAGTACAACTGTTATGTATTTGTATAGTATTCTAATAAGTGGCGGTTGTTACTTATTAACTGCAATGTATATACCTTATATATATATATATATATATTAGTTGTTGATTATTATGTAACCACCATGTTACAAAAAAAAAAAAGAAAAAAAGGGTAAATAAAAAAATTAAAAATAAAAGGGTAAAGGTACAAAAATAGTGTCCAAAGACCATATGCTTTTTTTGGGAGTAAAAATACCCACTTTGTGTTGCATGCATCCATCTTCTTCCTCTCTCAGCTTCTCGTTCTTCCTCGTCCTATTCTCATTTTCAAACATCACCATCGTTGCAGCACCTTTTCCACCGCACTTGCATTTCTTCAGCGTTTCAGGGGCAACGATTGTAGTAGAATAATGACTCAAATAGTCTCCAGAAGCCTTGAAGATTAAAACCTGAGGTCACTAACGTACGTAAATAATGACATTCACACACACACACACACATATGGTCCAGCTATGTATATGTATAATGATCCGATGCTCCATATTCCAATATGGAGGGAGTATATACCAACCCGATCGGCCATCAATGAATCATTTATCAAAGGTACTGCAACGATAAAAGCAGGTGGCTTTGTTGCGCAGATTCATAAACGCAACGCGTGTATGCCATTATTCTTGTTGCTTTGTTGCGTTTATTGCAATAAATACGAAGTGGCTTTATAATAAATAGTAAGCATTGAATGCTTTGCATTCATTACTTCTATAATAAATTGTTTATAATTCCTTGATGAATGCATAATTGCATATACACAGCAGATCTTTTGGATGCAATGGATGACTTGATGGCTATAAATAAGCTCTGTTTCATGAGATCAAGAACAGGGCTTTCTAAGACTGTTATGTTTTGTCTTCAGTGATATAAGTGTTTGGAAGACAAATCATTTGTAAAAGTTACATAATGATTGTTTCTTAAGAACTATCATTTTTATCACTAATTAAATTATGGTTATCAGCTACAACTGTTATGTTTGTATTTTCATAAATTCCGCCTCGTACATAATATATATATGACAGTTTGCATAATTAACCTTTATGTTTAATCGTTTTATATCCATACACGTCCTCCACACATAACGTTTATTAGTTGTAACTGTTAGGTATTAGGCATTATAAATGCCTAAATTTGTAATAGTGTATATTAAAGATAAGGGGAGAATTTTTCTTGACTTGAATGAATCATGCTGGAAAGTGCCTCACAGACAGGAACAGAGTTAATTTTGTTCACGATTCAATTCAACCATAATTAATTCCGCATTTGTATAAAAACTAAGTTGGGCAGCATCATCGTTGACATTTAAAGGCTAAAATCATGGTTTCCGAAGACTTTATTCAAACATCTGTATTTTGAATTAAATTAATTATGACCCCATCAAGCAAACACCCATATTTTAATTAAAATCAATCATAAGACTATCAACTATGTTTGCCATAAAATGGTTCTACATGCATAGAGTATCCTCCCTTCATCCCTTATGATAAGATTCAAATAACCAATTTATGTTAATAATAAAACAATAAAAATTAGTTAAAGACAATAAATATGTAATAAATTTATTTTTCCAACCATGCCCTTTTTTGTAAAAGGGATAAATGAGAGAGAATATTAATGCAATCAATACAATTAACAAAGGTTAAATTGAAAAAACACAATAAATATTTAGGCAAACCTAAAATGAAGCTTATACTTTGGGACACACCTATTTACAAATTTAAAATTTATAATAAGGAATGGAAGGAGCATTTAAGTTAGGTAAAACAGAATTGATAAAATTGATTCATAAGCATACATCTACCTTTCTCAAGGCATTTTTTAAACGAAGACTTCGTTTTTTCCTCTTTTCAAATGGTACTAACTATTTCTCAAAATGTGGAGTATGAATCAAACCCATGTTTGAATTGAAATTAAGATACTGATGCCACCTCTTCCCTTTGGAATTAGATAGATTTATATTTAAAAGAGATTGATAATAAGTTCTTTCAAAATAAATTATTTGTACCTCTGTTAGAGGTGTTCTAATAATGTCTACGATTGAGTAAATAGCTTTACGAAGAAATGGATTGGAATGAATTGGAATTGATTTAATCAAAATGGTGTTTAGATAAAATTTTAGAAATTATAATTAAAAAATCTAATCTAAAAACAGGTAATAGTAACTTAGTAGATAACCATAGTCTTTAATTCATAAATGATTTTGATATGTGTAATGAATTTTTGGAAATTTTTAAATAGAAATAATAATAATTTTGACTTTTTCATCTTACTTTTCAATTACACCTAAAATTTGTAAATAATTTTATAAATTAATTATAACTAAATTCGATTTTTTTTTTTTAAAAAAAAAAAAAAAAAATCAAATTCAAACACCAAAGTGAATGGCTAATTAGGAGTTAGGAGCTAAAGGGAGAGGGGTACGCATATATAGGATTATAGGATGAAGGAGAGTACAGTCCAGTAAGACAAACGTACCTACACTTTAGGCTGAGACTTTCTGTAATATAGTTATATGATGAGTCAATATCAATATTTATTATGAAATATTGTTAAAATTATGATTTGAACAAAGCATCAAAATATAAGCAATTAACTATATGCATGTCCTGACTCTATGTCATGTAAAAGTAATCAAATAATATTTAGTTGTAATGAAAGATGCTTTGGCCGCTTAAAGATAAAGTTTCAAATTCTAATTTGTATAAATGCAAAAATTATATTTAAAAGAAGGGAAAATTATAATAAAAGACTTAAGAAAAATAATATTTATTAAGAAGGACCATAAAAATGGTAATTATTTTGAAGGACCAGAAATTAAAATATTAAAATAGAAATATTGAATTGTCCTTAGCTAGATTTCCTATGTTATCTCTAATTAAATTAGAATCTGGAGTGATTGATAAAAAATGATAAATATGGACCAAATCAAAATGTGTAAAACTAATGGTGATCATCATCGTCATCGCAATACCTGTGTTTTCTTAATAGCTAGCTGGATAATGGAAATGCTTTCTTATTATGTGTAAAACTAATGGTTTTGTTCATGATTCTGTGAAGGAGCCTCCTTTTTATGATTTTATCTAAATGATTTTTAAGTTCGCCATGGAGGAGCTTTCCGAATGATTATCTTATTCCAAAAATATCAAAGACATCAATTATTTAAAGATAACTGTCACCATCAATAAATCAAAGAAGTCGACAGTGATTTTGGGGGGGAAAAACACTTCAAAACAAGGAGTGTAGATATTAGATTTGAAACAAATAATACGAAGGGGATGCGATGTCCCTGATTTAGAGGATGAGAATGAAGGTTGGCGGCGTTAATGTTGGAGTTGGTAGAGGTGATGCGAAGTGAAAAGCGTTGGCCATTCCTCTTTAAGAATGTCAATGGCTACCTTTAATTTGAGAAAGTTTGCATTTCCTTGAAATCTCATGGAATCATAGACTTGGGAGTTGAGATGGTTGCAGGTTGTTGACGACGAGGTGGAGAGAAGGTGAGATGGTGGAGGATGAAGATCGAAGATGAAGTTGACATCAATCATTCCGTATTCTAATTTAATCAAAGAAAATATAGGAAATCCGGCTAAGGGTTATTTAATCATTTTATTTTAATGTTTTGATTTTGGTCCTTTAAAATAATTACTATTTTTATGATTCTTCTTAATAAATATTATTTTTTTTATGTCCTTTATTATAATTTTTCCTTAAAATAACTACCTTAAATTGAGCTGGATAATTATCAAATTTAACCAAATAAGATTATTGTGTATAATATGCCTAGTACGTGGCGCACTGGGGCAACCCGGCTAGACATCACATGTTTTTTTCCCCTTTTCAATTCTTTTTCTTTCCTTTCTTTTATTCAAACAGAGCAATCGAAGAAAATATATCTTTTCATGGGTTATCTGGTATTTTTGTTTTATTAGTCCCCATTTTTGTTGATTACAAACAAGTCTTAATTGGGAAGCCAGTTTTTTTAGGGGCTTTAAACACTCGTTTTTAATAATTACGTACATTTACTCTAACTATAATAATTCAGATTCAATATGAGAGCCATCCCAGTTTAACTAATTTACATTCAGATTCAGATTCAATATTCGGTTCAAATCTCTTTAACACCACGCTCCAAGGAAGAATTGAAGCCGTAATCTCGTTGTATGTTTAGATTAACGATATAAGTTGTTTTTCTAATATGATTTGTATAGTATACGAGATAAATTTGTGAGAGTAGTTTTATTTCGACTTGTACAAATATTCTTACTAGCAATGTGCTTATAAACTACTCCTATATTGTTTTATTTATAAGGGGAAGGAGAAGGGTTTTTTTTTTTACTCATATTTATAAGTTACATTGTTAGATTTTTTAAAATTAATGTATTATTTTATCTTTATTTGTTATTGTATAGATTGTTATTCTCTTAGAAAATGTATATACGAATAAGGGTAAAACTAAAAAGTTATTAATTAAGTGTTATGCATTAATATGAAATTAAGGGTTAAGTAGTAAATCTACTTTGGAAGTTTATATTGAGTAGCAATGTTACCCTGTAAGTTTTTATTGTCTCAATGTTATCTCGAAAGTTTCATAACGTTGCAATGTTGCCCATTTCCATTAAAAAATTGACCGTCAATGTCAATTTTTTATGGTCAACATTAGTTTTTTAACGAAATAGAGCAACATTGTAACATTTTAAAACTTCTGGGACAACATTGAGACGGTAAAAACTTCCAGTGTAACATTGCTCCAGGACCTATACTTTTGGGGCGGATTTGCTACTTAACCTTAAAATTAATGATGTTTAAGATTTTTTTTTTCAATTTTAAATTAAGAATATGTAAGTAATTAATTTCAGTATACAATTCAATCTTAAGTTAGTTTTCAAAAGCTTTACAGTAATTAAGCTAGTTCAAGTCTTGAATGAAGATTTACAAATCTAAGATATATATTTACATCTTTCTCCTGACAAGAGGGGATATTTTTACATATCTAAGAAAGGAAAAGAAAAGGGAATATATGAAAAAGCGGTAAAAAAGGGAGGCAGAAGATATTGATTATTGCATTCCTGCTAGAAGGGGAATCTCAGGATCTTTCAAATCAATGTCACCATTAAAGTCATATGCATCAAACGATGCTATCAGGACACCACATGAGATAAGTATTGTAGAAGACAATAGTTTCTCATATTTGGTGAAATGCATACCAAGGAATTGTTTTCAATAAAAAAAAAAGAGTTAAGTATTCCTTCAAGTTTTATCTCAGAAGTATTGGGGATCCAAAAGTTTTTTTAATCATTTTTATCCCTGAAAATTTGTAAAATGTAGCTTATTCTCCCTAATCTCATAGTAAACCAATGATTTTTATCCATGTGGCAAATATTTGTTGGTGCTACATGAGATTAAGGTGAATATGCTACGTTTTACAAACTTTCAGGGTCAAAATGATCCAAAAAAAATAAATTTTAGGTGTCCAATGTTCATAAGGCATACTTTCGGACAAAAAATGATACTTCACCCTAAAAAAATGCATGTGTTTGATAAAAAAGAAAAAGAAAAAGAGAGAGAGAAAGATATAACGTCCGGTCAAGAACATGCATATAAAAGATGTTCTTTTTGTTTTTATTTTTTCTGAAATTTGACATTTTCAAATATATATATATATATATATATATATATGCATGCATGCCAGATTATTCATTTCACTTGTTATTTTAAGATAACAATATATAATTAAATATATTGTAAGCTATACTATTTATAAGTCATCAAAATGCAGATTATTTTATGTAACGCTTGGAGATCATCATTTATTTTTAATAAGATAATTCAATAAAAAGTATAGTTTAGTATCTTATTCAAAAAAATTTAAATTTTAAAATTATTCTTAAAGACCCTTTCACCATTTACCCAAAAAAGACCCTATGGCCGATAGAAAAATTTAAATTAAGTGAAAATTATATTTCCTAATTTAAAATTTATTATTTTTTGGTTTATATTCATCTAAAAAATACCAAAATTTAAAATAATTTAATATGAAATATATAATCTAACTTGAAAATTATACATTACAACAATCCATATCAATATGCATAATAAAATATGTATCCGGTCATATTATTCAGAAATCATAAATAATAGGGAAAATTCCATTAAAATACCTTTTGAATTTGAAAAACCCCCAGAAGTCTTCCGAAGTTGTAAAAAAACTGAGAGGTACAAAGGACCTATGAGGGATATGCAAATTCGGGTGAAATTACCCTTTTACCCTTAGTTTTAAATAAATAAAATCCCCTCCACCTCCACCGCCGGCCGCCACTGGCCACCACCACCTCAACCGCAACCGCCGGCCCCACCACCCCCGCCGGCGGTGGCGGCCGACGGTGGGGGGTGGATGGGATTTTATTTTATTATTTTATTTATTTAAAACTAAAAGTAAAAGTGTAATTTCACCCGAATTTGCATATCCCTCATATATCATTTGTACATCTCAGTTTTTTTACAAATTCGGAAGACTTTTTGGGGTTTTGCAAATTCAAAAGGTATTTTAATGGAATTTTCCCTAAATAATATAACTAATTTTTGAAATTATATGTAATTATTTATGCCCGTTTGGTATGCAGAATTAGTTTTGATAGATATGGAAATGGATATGGAGATAGGGATGGTGTCTAAAAATATGTTTAATTTTCATATGAAAAATACCAAAATGACCTTCTAATAGAGAAGAAAAAAAAATCCCATCTTCTCAATTGCACCGCATCATCGCCTCTATTGGTTACACTTTCACTAGAATCTTCACCAGTGAACCACCTTCAGAATCATCGATGTCCACCAATGACCCACCAACAACTACTACACTGAAGCTCCAACGATCAATAGTGACCCAAATCTAAAAATGAAGACCGCAACTTTTTCATATCTAATGCGACATCATCTAAGCTTATTGATCTCTGGGGATGTAGTTGAAGGCGGGGTAGGGATACAAGGTTGAGGCCAAGTGAGGTTGCAGTCGAGCTTCAGCCAGATATAGCATCGTGGGTCACTAGGTTGCCGTCAAGTTCAGCCTTCGCCGTTGGGAGTTTGCTACAGGTCGCCACAGAAAGATGAGCCACCCTTGTTACTTCCTCGCCGTCGCTGGAGATCTGTGAAGAGGATGAGACGATGATGACACCGCTGCCGCCGTCGTGGGTTGCAACAAGTCGACGTCAGTGATGATGCGATGGAGCTGAGGTGTGGTCGAAGGAAATGAAAAATGGGGAGGGCAAAAGAAGAATTCCATGGAATTTTTTACAATTCCATGGGTTGTATGATGGAAGCCAATTCCATCGCTTCTTCATGGAACCCAATTCCACGACCAACTTTGTGTATCAAATATATATTGTTCCGGTGTGGAAGTCGGATGTCCAGCCTGGAGCTGGTGCTTTGATATTGGATCGTTGGGCTCAACCTGAATATCTATGGAGCAGATACTCAAGGGAGCCTGGGGTCACTATACATGATATAGGGGGTGGTGTGTGTGCACAGTGTGACTGAATGTAAAGAGTCGTAGTTAGAACCTGTGCACCTGGTTAATTGGTCTCTGTATTTATAGAGGTCACCGTGGAGGAGATCATGGTTGGGGCATGATCTCCATGGCGAAGCATTAGGGGAGTACATGGCGCGGATTCATTTCGGATACCCCCATCATGCTGATTGTTGGCCTCCGCTACAATACAGGGTCTTCCTATATTATAGGTAAGCTGTTATCTTAGTTGGGCTGCCCCAATATTGGGCCTTAGTGCAGGTCCGTAACAGTTGCCCCCCAGCTTGGTAGGTCAGGCCTCTGGGCTGTCGAGATGTATTTTGCCCCCAGTCGGCTTTATTGACTAAGCTCGGTTACCTGCGCGAGGGTCTGAGGTGACCACTCTAGGATCCGAGGTAGCGTCTTCAGGCCCGTGTTCCGAGGTCGCCTTCACGTGACGTGTCTATCTGCGACCGAGATAGATGTGGCTTGCCGAGGTAGTCTCAGCCGTCCAGGCTAGTTACTGATGGCTTCAATCTTCTTCGAAGCGAAGGACTTTCCGCATTCGTCATCATTGCCTACGGACATCTGGCGATTCATCACTGGTGAAAGCCTGCAACCGCCGCGCCACGCCACTCACCGATCTTCGTACGCAATTAATGCTCCCCGTACGCGCGATACGCCACCTTCTTGGTTAGGGTGAAAAGACACTTCTCTGCCCAACACCTCATCAACCCACTACTACGTATGTAAGCCTATTGCATTCATATTTCCCTCCATTTCCTTCACTTTGCTGTTTTCGCTTATCGTTTCCTGGTTTTCTTGCTCTCTGCCATTTTTTCCTTTCTCTGAAATCACCTGTCCCATCGCTGCCATAGCCTTGTTTGCTAATCACTCATCCTCCATTACTTCAGGTATATCCCCATCTCCTGCTTCTTGGCTGGTGTAAATTACAAGTTTTTGTTTGTTTTGCCGATTGATTTCTGTTGCCACGATTTTCTGGGTAGACTTCCCTCGTCGCTTCTGAATCAGTTTCTAGGATCATAACTCCTTTCTATGCCACCTTGTAACCCCGACATACCTCTGCCCATCCTTCCCCTTATTTCTCTTTCTTCACATACCCTTTTGTGCCTTTCTAGGTTTCTATTTTTTGGCGATGGTTGGGAGTAATCGCTTACCCCCTTCAAACCCACCACTAACTCCTGAAGAAGAAGAAGCTTTGCGTGTCCGTTTGACCTGTGCTTCCTATTGGATTCTTGGTTCTGACCTTTCGGAGGAGGAGAGGTCAGCGGCTGTGCTACGGGGTGGGTCCGGCCACCGGAGCAGTGTAGGGGCTCGATTTGCTACTGCTAGGGTTTCAAGCTCGACGCCAGTTAGTGCTAATCCACGTGTCGTTCTGAACATTCTTCCAATCCGAACTGGTCCTGGTGCCGAGATTCGCGCCGAGACCGACGCCTGCCCAGCTCAACCCCTTAACTTCTATGAGGCTCTTCTTCCCAGGAGTTTCGATGCCCATCCTCCAGAATACCTCGGCCCTTGCTGGGATTGTCTCGCTGAGAGCTCCTTCCTCATTGCCCAAGGCGAAGATTCCCGGGCTTCCTTCATCCTTGGTTCTTGCCGTCATCTGGCTTCTTCTAATCCTTCTTCTGGCGGTCTTCATCCTCCCAGTCCGCTTGTTTTTTCGCATGCTAATATGCTTCAGTCAGGTATTCCCTCTCTTGCTGACATTAGTATTTTTTCTCTTTATAGGTAAATGGCTTCAAAATCCTCTCCTCACAGCATACAATCCGAAGCCGGGGAGTTGGACTCTTCTAGTCCTCTTGAGGCACTATGTAACCAGTATAAATGGGTATCCCACGAGGTTCTGAAGACTCGGTCGCTGATGTCCGAGGCCGACATTGCTCGTCTTAAACTTCCCGACATGGAAGGGTGTACTGTTAGTCCTCCAGATGAGGGCGAGCCTATATGCTCTACTCGGGTAGTGGGGCGCACCAACTTCTTCTTCTTCTATCAAGACTGTCTGACCCGGGTTCAATTTTGTTTTCCTTTTACCGAGTTTCAAATTTCGGCACTGATGGCTTTGCGCCTGGCGCCTTCTCAACTCCATCCCAACGGATGGGCCTATTTAGTGGCCTTCGAGCGTCTGTGCTCTTCTTTTCTCGTTCCCATACCTCGCACCACATCTTTGTTTTTTCACTATTTCGGCCCTTTTACTTCCCGGACATCCAAAGAGGACAAGAAATTAAGGGGTTGGTTTCCCTTCGTGCGGACCCGGATAGGAAATTGATGAGTGTGTTCTCAGACTCCTTTAAGCATTTTAAGACTGCTTTCTTTAAAGTCGTCGCTAAACCTGGACAGCAGCCCTGGTTTTTGAAAGGGGCCGAGGGAGAGGATGTGGAGTGGGAGTTTCCCCTGTACTGGAACGACACTCATTACAACTTGAACCCTTCCTCGTATCAGATCTAGACCGAGGATCTTATGCCCGAAGAGGCCATCTCTGTACCTCGGTTGGCCGCGTATGTGGAGAAATACGGGGTCCAAAGTGCCGCCTTCTTTATTAACGGGGTCGGGTCTAAGCCGGTGCCTTCGGACTGTATGATCCCGACGTTCATTAATGTTATCGCTTTTTGCCTTGCTTTTGCTTGTTCCCTACTTCCAGTTTGTCGACATGTATCTTAAACCTATTTTCTTTGTCTTTCTTGCAGCTCAGGATATGGCGGAGCTTCCCAGATATTTATTCCATGTGAATCCGACCGTTCCTACGGTGAGTCCGAAGTGTACTGCCTCGACTGCCGAGGTGTCTAAGACCAAAACGGCTGCGGGTCCCTCTAGGACCAAGAAAACAAAATCCTTAAAGGCCCAGGGTTCTGTTCGTTCAGCCCCGGCCGGGTCATCTGCTCCGGTCGTATCAATCTCCGATGCCCCTGCTAGGTCGTCACCTGCACCAGCGGTAACAGCCTCAAAAGGCAAGGAAGCCGTCATGTCCAGTTCCCAAGCAGCTGCTGTTCCTCCGCCCCGGGCTCCTGCTGCTTCTTCCACTGTTCCCCAGATTGCCCGAGGTCTGGCGTGGGAAAGAGGGGTAATGGAGGAGCTTAGCATCGCCTTTCTCCCTCCAGCTCGGTTTATGAATGGCGTCCTGCTGTCCTTCGTGGTCGAAATAGTTATTCACGAATCCCAGAGGTTTCTGTGCAAATCCATTGGTTTGCACTAGGCACTGCTGCTCTTAAAGGAGAAACATGTGGCGCGAGGTTGAACTCGACGTGCGAAGCTCGCCCACGACGAGGTCGTGGCTAGAGTAAAGGAAGCGGAAGAGGAGGCGCTTGCTACTAGGACTCTACCAAGCAGGCTCTTACTGCCGAGCAGCAAGCCCATTTGGATGTACTTGAGTCTCTACATGAGACAGCTAAGGACTGCTTTAAAATGGCCTTGGCGCAGATCCAACTTCTGAACCCCTCTCTAACATTGAACGTTGACGACTATGACTATCAGGCCTATGTGAGAGACGGTGTATTCTTTCCGGCTCCTCCCTCTCCACTACAGACAAGTAAAGATGCAGAGCGGAGCGATGGGGGTGAAGGTGAGGAGAGTCAAAAAGCTGAGGCCGGGCTAGCGACATCTGAGGCTATTCATTCCACTGAGGCGCCACCTTCTTCCGATGCTACGCCTCCGAACCTGGGCTCGATCCCCCCTCCCCTTTCGCCTTGTATCAAAAGATAACCCTCATTTTGGCTTTACATTCTGGGCATCTATGCCCTTTTGATTTTGAATGTTCCCGGCGTGTGTGCCGGTTGTATAAACTCTAATGACAATTTATGATTTAATTTCATCGATTAATCGTCATCTCGTTTTTAGAATTCTACATGCAGCTAGGAATTCATCGACCGCAATGGGTGCTAAATTGGGGACTCTACCATATTCTAAGTCTGGGAATCCGTGGCAGGGTTGTCTTGTTCGAACTTCCATGGGTTTAATTTCCACCACGTAGGATGTTTTACTTAACCGCACTACCAAGTCCGACCTTGTTGGCCGGGATTGATTGTAACCGAGATAAGAGCGAACTGTCACATGCTTAGCCGAGGTGTCCGCAACGCACCGACTAAACATTTTGGCCTGATCAGGGTCGGAATGACAATTCGAAAGCTTAAATCGGGTCGAGCGTTGACGCGTCAATTCCGCGAGAGGCTAATAAATGGTGATCTCGCCAAGCTCTGGACCTGGGCCGGTCAGGCCCGGTGTTTAATTCATCTAGATGTGTTTTATTTATAACCGAGTTTAGAGACCTCAGTGTAATGCTTAAGCGATCATCTGTGCACGTTTGCGAATCCTTGTTGAGGGACCCTTCATTAAAATAAACTACTCTAAAGAGCTAACAAGTAGTTCAATGCAATCATAAGAACATAAATTCTCTAACCGAAAATACTTGAAATTAAGAAATAACCACACTCCAAACAAAGCATGTGTCCGGCGCACAGTGCATTCCTAGCCGAGATCTAGCTATGGTAAATCTTTAGCTTGTCGGCATTCCAATTTCTCTTCACAGGCTTCCTAGCCAGGGTTTCGAGTGCATAAGCTCCATCCCCCAGTTTCTCTTTAACCCTGTAAGGACCTTCCCAATTTGAAGCCAGCTTTCCGTCTCGGGCATTCTTATTGCCGATGTCGGGTCATTGGAGTACGAGGTTACCTCGGTTAAAGGACCTGGGTCGGACCTTGCGATTATACTTTGCTTCGAGAAGCTACTTGGCGGCTAACTCTTGGAGTGTGCCGCGACTCGGATTTCATCTACCAGGTCCAAGTCCGTTCTCAACGCGTCGTCATTTGACGCATCTCCTTCCGGCCGGCTCTAACTTTCCTCCATGATGGCTGTCCTATCTCGACCGAGATCATCGCCTCGCACCCATAGGTTAGCCTGAAAGGGGTTTTCTGGGTGGAAGTCTCTATGCTCGTCCAATGGCCCCACAAGACACTGTAAAGCTGGTCGACCCAACTGGATTCAGCATCCTGCATCCGTTTTTTTAAGCCATCCAGGATATTTTGTTGGCTGCCTCGGCCTAGCCATTAGATTGTGGGTGTTCGACCGAGGCGAAGTGCTGCTTCACGTCTAAGTAAGCCATCAAGGTCTGAAACCTCTGGTCTATAAACTGCGTCCCGTTGTCTGTCATGATTTCGGCGGTATTCCGAATCGAGATACAATGTTATGGCGAAAGAATCTCATTATCCTGGCTGAAGTAATCGTATTCAAGGACTCGACCTCAATCCATTTAGTGAAATAATCCACCGCTACGATGAGCCACTTGAATTGTCCTGGGGCTGGCTTGAATGGTCCGAGGATGTCCATACCCCATTTGTAGAAAGGCCACGGAGCTGAGATGCATTTCAGTTCAAACGGCGGGGGCCAAATGATTCGGGCATGTTTCTGACAGCTGTCGCATCGCATGATGGCTTCTTTAGCATCGGCCGACATGGTTGGCCAGTAGTATCCCACTCATAATGCCTTCCTGGCAAGTGCTTTACCTCCCATGTGGTGGCCATTGGCGCCCTCATGTATCTCTTCCAATACGTATTCGGCCTCAGATGTGCTCAGGCACCGCATCATTGGAGAGTGCAATCCTTTTCGGTAGAGTTGATCGTCGACCATGGTGTAGATTACGGACTCTCTGATCAACTTCTTCACTTCAGTGGAATCCGTTGGGATGATGCCTCGTTCTAGGTAATCCTCGATCGGTTTCCTCCAATCCGTTCCAGCCGAGATGGTCATGACACAGCTCGGTTCCATAAGGTTTTGTTGGATCACGGTCCTGTGGCTGCTCGGTTCTTTGGTACTTGTCAGTTTGGAGAAAGTGTCCACCCTGGCGTTTTCTTCCCTGGGAATGTGGGTAACAGTGACCTCTTCGAAGTCTGCCATAACTTCCCTGGCTTTGTTAAGATATTTAGCCAAGAGTAGACCCTTTGCCTGGTATGACCCTTCAATTTGTGCCGCAACGAGCTGTGAGTCGGTGAAAACCTTGACTCGTAAGGCCCCGTTTTCTTTAGCTTGTAACAATCCGGCCAGTAAAGCTTCGTACTCGGCCTGGTTGTTCGAGGTTGGGAACTTTAACTGTAGGGAGTGCTCCGTTGCTACTCCTTCCGGGTTCTCGACGATTACTCCGGCTCCACTGCCCTTTGCATTGGAGGATGCACCTACATAGACCTTCCAAATTTTGTCTTGGCCGACGTCAGTTGTTACTGCTGGGGTAAGTTCCCTGACGAAGTCTGCTAATGCCTGTGACTTGATGGCGTGTCGGGCTTTGAAGGTGATATCGAAATTGGACAGCTCGATTGCCCAACTAGTCATTCTGCCAGCTAGATCTGGTTTATGTAAAACCTGGCGTATTGGTTGGCTAGTCCGGACGACGATCCGATGTCCCTGGAAGTATGGCCGAAGTCTCCTTGCAGTCGTTAGTAAGGCAAAGGCCACCTTTTCGAGCTTTTGGTATCGGAGCTCCGAGCTCCGTAGCGCCTTACTCACGAAGTAGATTGGTGGTTGTCCGGCCTCGGTGTCTCTTACCAAGGCAGCGCTTACAGCCTCATCCCCTATAGACAAGTACAAGAATAAGGTTTCGCCTGGATCTGGCTTTGTTAGAACCGGGGGGTTTCCAAACACCGTTTGATTTCTTCGAATACGGCCTCGCAGTCCAGGTTCTAGCCGCCATGAGTCTCCTTTTTCAATAATCTGAAAAAAGGTAGTGCTTTTTCTGCAGATCTTGGTAAAAATTTGGTTAGGGCGGCTAGACGGCACCGTTAGGCCGCAACCTCTTTCTTAGTCCTAGGTGCCTGCATGTCTAGCACGGGCTTGCACTTATCAGGATTTGCCTCGATTCCTCGGTTAGTTAGCATAAAACCCAGGAACTTCCCGGCCGGAACTCCAAAGGCACATTTGGCCAGGTTTAACCTGATCCGATGCGTTCTTAACTTCTCAAACGTCTGCTCCAGATCTCGGATGTGGTCTTCTGGGTGTTTTGACTTTACTATCATGTCGTCAATGTAGACTTCTATATTCCGTCTGATCTGATCCTCGAAAACTCTGTTCATCATCCGCTAATATGTGGCTCCAGAATTCTTTAACCCAAAAGGCATAACGTTATAGCAGTAATTAGCCTTGTCGGTCATGAATGCGGTCTTCTCTTGGTCGTCTGGATGAATAGCTATTTGATTATAGCCGAAGTAGGCGTCCATGAATGATAGTAGCTAAAACCGAGTTGTCGACACCTTCAGGTCTATATTCGGCATTGGGTAGGAATCTTTAGGGCATACCTTGTTCAAGTTGGTATAATCCGTGCACACCCTCCATTTGCCGCTTGGTTTTAATACCACAACTTGGAAAGCCATGTGGTGTATTGTACTTCTCTGATGAATCCAGCCGCCAAGAGCTCGGCAACATGCGTCTCAAGAGCCTTCTGTCTATCGGCTACGATATTTCTCTTCTTCTGCGCAACCGGCTTCGAGTCCGGTTGGATGGCCAATTTGTGGCAACAGAAATGCGGGTTGATTCCTGGTATCTCGGCAGATGTCCAGGCGAAGATGTCTTGATTGCTCCTCAGAAATTCTATCAGTCGAAATTTCAACTCGGCTTCCATTTCTGTTCCAATTTTGGTGATCTTTGAAGGATCACTTCCTAGGATTAGCTCTTCCAATTCTCCTTCCGGCTCCGGACGTGGGACATCGGGCTCCCTGAGATCGAGCTCCACCATGTTGATTGCTCGCCGGGGCCCAATGTCGGATGGAATGTCTCCCTTGTCGAGCCGAGGTGGAGATGAGAGTCCATCTTCTCCGACTCGGAGGGTCTTGAACTAACATTGTCGGGATTCCTTCTGGTCGCCAGATATCACCACTATTTGGTTCTTATTGTTAACCATCTTAAGTTTCTGGTGCTTCGTAGATACTAACATGTCCCAATTGTGGATGGTCGGCCTACCTAATATTACATTGTAAGGGGAGCAAAAATCAGCGACAACGAATCTTACCCATTCTGATTTGAATGCCTCCTTTGTCCCTAATGTCAATCGAAGGTCGATATAACCTTTGGGAAATGAACGTTCGCCGTTGAACCCTATAAGGGTTGTTTTGCATGGCTTCAGATCTTCTACATCCATATGCATCCTCTTATACGCATCCCAATTGATAATGTCGGCCGAGCTCCTAGCATCCACAAAAATCCTTTTGACCCGGCAATTTAACAGGGTAGCCGTGATGACCAAACCGTCCTGGTGTCCCGGTGCTACGTCATTTAGTTCTTCGTTGCTGAAGGCCAACGGTGGTGGTGTCAGTTTTGTTGGATTGTCTTTGAATTTTGGGAAGTCTTTCACCAAAAGCACTTCTCTCAGGTATTTCTTACGCTGGCTTACCGTATCTCCACCCCCGCCAAATCCTCCGCTAATTCCGTTGCAATGGAATTGGGCCTCTGGGTACTCGTCGTCAAAATTGGACTTCCGTTTCTTCTCCTCTTTTCTCAGGTCCGTTGCCGGGCTACGGCTTCGGCCATTTTGATTACGTTTGCCATTTTTCCTCCCTTGGGTTTTAATCAAGTATTGGCGCAACTTTCCCTCTCTTACAAACCTTTCTATGGCATTACGAAGTTCGTAGCATTCATCCGTAGTGTGCCCCGGTCCATCATGAAACGCACAGAATTTTGACTGGTCGGATGTTGGACGGCTTCTGAGTGACCTCGACTTTCCGACTTTCCTCATCTCGGTCTGGGCCACTTCCTTCCAAAGCTGCGCCCGAGATACGTTGAGGGGGGCGTAGTTCTCATACTTCGTCCGCCCTTTCGGCCTTTCTGTTCGGGGTTGGCTGTCTCGGTTCCTCCTCCGAGAGTCCTCCTTCCGTTTGTCCGGGGATGTGTTCTTTGTTACCTCGGGCTCCACTGCGTTGGCCATTTCCATTTGCTCTACGTCTAGGTATTGCTTCGCTCGGGTGTAGAACTCGATCAAGGTGTAAACTCGGTTCTTACACACACTTTTGGCCAATCGTGACGATGGGTCCAAGCCGTTCACTAGGTAGTGCACATGGACTTCTTCCGTGAGCGAGCGTACTTGTAAAGCTTCGTCTTTGAACCGGTTTAAATACTTTTGCAACGTCTCCCCCTTTCTCTGTCTTATTCTGCTCAAGGTAAACTAAGACTTCGAGTGTTTTTTACTGGTTGCAAAGTTTAGTTCGAATTTTCTTCCCAGGTCTTCAAAGTTGCGGACCGAATTATTTGGCAAGGAATTTAACCACTTATCCGCCGGTCCGGTTAATGTCACCGAGAAGAGCCGCAATATAACCGGTCCCTTGATCGATCGAACCCACATGAGCATATGAAATGCCTCGAGGTGACTACGCGGATCCTAGGTCCCGTCATACTTTGGGAGGTTGGCCAAATCAAAATTCTTTGGGTATGGGGCCGCAGCTGTTTCTTTCGAGAACGGTGGTTTGTCCGTGTATCGAACTTCCTCAATATCTCGGTCATCTCCGTCATCACGGTCCTCCTCTCTATCTCGGTCTTCCTCAACATCTCGATCTTCTTCCTCGGCGGATCGTGCTAGCCTCCACCTTTTTAGGTCGGATGCTGACGGGCAATGCTTCTTGCGTCGTGAAACAAGTCGTCCTTCTCTCTGGGTGAACTTCTTTATCCTTTTGGCTTGGTCATCTATCATCTGCTGCATGATTCAGAAGTCTTCCTGGCGCTGGAGTTCCTGATGCTTCTCATTGTTCTCCATTCGCCTCGATTGCCTCTTGAGTTTTGTGAACGAGGCGGATGTCGGCATGGAGATTTCTTGCTCGGTTTCTTACGGAGGTGGCTTGTGCGGGATGGCCGGTGGACGCCGTGTCGATACGTAGCCTTCCGGGACATCGTCTTGTTGCTGGTGACTAGCCCCAGCCTGCTGTGTGTTCGGAGGCTGAGGATTTCGACTGTTGCTTCTTGTACTAGCCATCGGTGGTCACGGGGATCGAAGTTTAACGTCCCCACGGTCGGCGCCAATGTTCCGGTGTGGAACTCGGATGTCCACTGAGCCGGGTGCTTTGATATTGGATTGTTGGGCTCAACCTGAATATCTATGGAGCAGATACTCAAGGGAGCCTGGGGTCACTATATACGATATAGGGGGTGGTGTGTGTGCACAGTGTGACTGAATGTAAAGAGTCGTAGTTAGAACCTGTGCACCTAGTTAATTGGTCTCTGTATTTATAGAGGTCACCGTGGAGGAGTGGAGGAGATCGTGGTTGGGGCATGATCTCCATGGTGAAGCATTAGGGGAGTACGTGGCGCGGATTCAGTTCGGATACCCCCACCATGCTGATTGTTGGCCTCCACTACAATACAGGGTCTTCCTATATTATAGGTAAGTTGTTATCTTAGTTGGGCTGCCCCAACATTGGGCCTTAGTGCAGGTCCGTAACATATATATATATTTAATAAAAATTTTAGGAAAGGAGTTGAGTTCATCTACAATCTAAGGGCAAGGTGAAATCTCCCTTCTTCCTAGGTGATCAGTGGCGGATCTTTGATGAGGCTAGGAGGGGCCACGCCCCCCCAAAAAAAAAAAAAATGTTCAAAAAAATTAATCATGCAAATTAAATGTGGGAATGTAGAAATTTTTTAGTTTAAGCAACAGAATATGGGAATCGTTCAACCAATTAATTAAATTTAATGGATGATGAGAAATTAAATATGATTGATTGATTGATTGATTATTCCAATTATGTCAAAGATAACTCATTTGATAATGTGTCTATTATTCTCCCAATCTTCCTTCCCTTGATAACTCATTTGTGATTTTTCGGCTCTTACTTGCTACAGGTAAATTCTTCCATCTTATTTCTTTGCTCTGATTCAACTCCATATTTACTTTGCATTCTTTTCCAATATAAAAAATTTCCTACTTTATTTCCTTCTTTCTTTTCATTCTTTGATTTTGTTTTTTGTCGGGGAGAAACGATAGTAATAGATATCTTTATTGTTTTCATAACTCAAACTGGATTTATCACTCCTTGTATTTGCCAATCTATACTGAATATTAGATTTGGGAAAGAAATTAGAATTTTGAACCCTGATTAGACAAGTATTTCTGATTAGCAATGCTGCATTAGAGGCCAAAATTCAAGAATCTATGATTTTTTTTCTCTATTTATATTTAGTATGATAATAGTTAATTATATTGTTTAAATTATCCGTATCAAAAAAAAAATTTGTTTAAATTATTTATAGGTTATTTGGAAAGTGATAAAAACTAAGAATAGCTCAATGATGACTCATTTTTTTGAAATATTTTAAACATAGAGGAAAGTAACATAACTCTGAATATTTTAAACATGTTATAAAATCATAAATTTTTTTAATTAGTTAATGAGTATACATTTACCCCCCAAATATTTATCCCAAGATCCGCCACTATAGGTGATATCAATATTAGGTAGGGCAAGAGTCATCTATTACCCTCAGGCATTAACCTAGGCACCTAGGAGTTAGAATGTCTCCTCCAACGTCTTGACAAACTCCAAGATTGAACCCCCTCCCTTTGGTGAGAGTGTCCGACCTCTTTGCTAATTGAGACAAAGGATGAGGGGTATATATCAAATAGACTTATATATATATATATATATATAAATAGAATTTTAGGAAAGTGGTTGACCGACCTGACCTACGCCTCTAAAGCGGGGGTGATTGGAGTCGAGTCCGCAAGGTTTACTGAATTAGAGAGTACACATGCCTTCAACTCTTCCCAGCATTTCTACTGCTTCGTAGATCCCTAGGATGCCTCCCCTAGTGCCTTGATCAACTCTAAGATCAAATCTCCTCCCTTTTAATAAGAGTGTCCGATCTCTTCGCCAATTGAACCCAGGAGAGTTATATAAACTTCATGATAGAAGCAAATTCCGTTTTCATATCCACCCCACCCCAATTCCAGCGGACCAAATGGGCCCATAGGTTGTCGTTCTGGTTGTCTATTTATATTATTGTTTTAAATTTTGTTAAAGCTTAGATTCGGCTTGGTGGGCCGAAAAGAAAAATACAGTGTCGGACTCTTGACATTGTCTCAATCAACATTGGGCCAAATACGTGCTTCACAGGCCCAAAAAAAAGAGTGACGTGGCATCTCTTAAACCAGATAACATAGTAGCGCTTTCTGCTACATTTCACCATTGTCCTTCCCTACAATGACGAACCAGTGAACTGCTTCGATCACTACTCTTCAACCTCCTTTCTTCTCTTCCGATGGCTCTGAATTCAGTTTCGCCACTGTCTATTAAATCTCTTAACGTCTCTTCTACTTCAAGGTCTCGTTCAAAACTCTTTTCTCCTGTCTGCCAACTCAACTCAAACACCGGTGAGTACGTAATTACAAGTTTGTGTGTTCAATTTTCCAGTTTATTGAAAATTGAAAATAAATTTTTTGAATTTTGAGCCTGAGAGAGAATGGATTGGCCTCTGATGTTGCAGATTCTAAGAAATGGGGAAAACTGGTTTCTGCCACATTAGCGGCGGCGGTGATTACCTTCGGCCCCGACCTAATAGCTCTTGCTGATCTGAACAAATTTGAGGCTGAAATAAGGGGTGAATTTGGGATAGGATCCGCTGCTCAGTTTGGTTCTGCCGATCTCAGGTTCGTTTCTTGAGAAATTCTGGATTACCTCCTCTTTTGCGTGACATGCGAAACAAAACTTTGAAATGTGTCGCTCGTTTTGGTTTGTTTTTGCAGGAAAGCCGTCCATGTGAATGAAAATTTCAGGTAAATAAATAACCCAACCTGCTATTGTGATTTAGGCAGGACAATAGCTTTTGGAAAGCATATTGTAACGTTTCTTGATAATTAGATTTGAAGACTGAAATTAGTCCTTTACATGAGCAATACATTTAGTCCCTACTTTTATTCTTATAATTCTAACAAGGTTAATTTTTCTAACGCAAACTCAAGACTCAAGTGATAACTGTGTAATTAAATGTTATTAAGTTTAAATTTAAAATATGGGTAAATTAAAGAATATCTAAATTTTGTGTAATTAAATGTTATTAGTTGTTACTTGAGTTCGCCACATCAGCGTTTTCTGTTAGCAACATTAATTAATGGTGGTGTTAGGCTTATTATAGAACTAAAAGTATAGTTTATAAAGTTAAGAACCAAAAATATCCTTTACGTAAAACCTACAGGACTAAAAGTATACTTTAGCCAAACTTTTAACTGTTGATAACAAATTTTTTAAATTAATCCCTATTTATTCTTGTTTTAAAGGGTTTTGTTTACACGTGAAACATGATGCAGGATGTTTAGATGCCGAGGTTTACATGAAATATGTCGACCTTCCATATATGATTTTTTTTCCTTTTCATTTCTTACCCCCCAGCAAAAGAAATAAGTATGTATTTTTTCCCCCAACTATATCCTTATTTGTAGAGAGGATAAGTGAGAGAGATCGTAAATGTAACAAATATAATCAAGGTATAAAGACAAAAAAAAAAAAAATAAATGCTTTAACAACAGTAGAGTGTAGCTTATATTTTGGACAAACCTATTCACAAATTTAGAGCTTATATTTAGGGACGGAGGGATTATTATTTAAATAAATTTTTTGAAATTAAAATAATTTATAATTATCTTTCTTATTTCATGTTAGTGGTAGATTGCTATATTTTAAGTTTGAACATAACTAGTGTTTGACTACACTTTGAGAAATTACTAGTTAGCACTTGACAATTAAGATTGAAGTGGCTCAGTTGAGCTCCCAAAATTTGAAGGTCTCTTATTTCTAATATTTGTATGTGAACTTGTGAAGATTGAAGTCCTTTATTTATGATCATTCTAAATGGCTGATACAGAAGAGCCAATTTCACAGCTGCTGATATGAGGGAATCCGATTTCAGCGGTTCAACTTTTAATGGTGCATATCTTGAGAAAGCTGTTGCATACAAGGCAAATTTTACGGGTATGTACTGCTTTTTGTAAATCCAAAGATGGTGACTTCGTCATCATATTTGAATCGCTTCCCAAGAATCATTGATTCATACATACATTCATGAATATGTATAGGTGTGTGTATAAGAAAATGGTTTATTCATCTAATATAAAATTGCCCCAATAACAAAGTTGTAAAATTTAAGAATAGTAAGATGATTTTGGGCTGTGGGATGAGCCTATCTACCAGGAAGTATAAATACAAAACTGAGTCAACAAAATTGATAATATTGCTAGGGCTTATTTGGGTCGTGCTCACTCCAAAATAGTGAAATAAGTATGCCGACCAACAGAGAGAGTAACATATCTTTTGTGATCATTATATTTGTGTACTTCTTTATCGTTATGGTAGACACTTCCCTTAAAATAAAAAATAAAAAAGGTCTTGAAGGTCAGCCAAAGTGATGTCCCTTAAAGATTTTTCAAATTTGTCCTAAATTCTTTTGTCTGTATCCAACAGAATGATAAATACCTAGCATATATGTGCCATACCTGCTCAGCTAAAATTCAAATACATATCCATGCAACAAATCCCTCAAGCTCAACATATTTTCTATTTTTGTCAGGGTCTTAATTAGAACCCAATGCACAATAAATTCCAAGCACTCTATCTTGACTACTTGTTTCGCTACCACCACCAACATCAAACTCCTAAAGCCTTTCCTTTAGTATCACTTTTTGCTTCACAGAATCAAGGCTTACCTAGAGTATTGGTGTCATCGTCATGAAGAAGAACACAACCCAACAATTACTACACCATCTCCCTTTAATATATATGTCTATATGTGACTTGTAGATCAAAAGATTCAAACTCAAGATGCAAATGGTGGGTTGTAGAAAGAGTTCTTGGGCTGTCTTTGAGAATAGATTGGGGAGTACTTCAAGGATGAAATGTTGAACGATTGAATAGGTTGGGGCTGTGGAACTGAGTGAGGTTAGACAATTGTGTTAATTTACTGGACATTAGAGAATTTCAATCATTGATTCTCGTCCTATCTATCCTCCAAAGACGTTGGAGGGGGAAACCTGGGTTGATGAGGAAATAATGCTTGAATATTGAACCATTTCGTTTGAGTACTCTCGTGTATATATGCATAATGTGCTTGTTTTGTTTCGATATTCTGCAGGTGCTGATTTAAGTGATACATTGATGGATCGAATGGTAACTTAATCATTAATGGAATTCTTAGTTTCATCAATGTTCTTTGATATTAAATTAATTATCTGATTTTATGGGATCTCTAGGTGCTTAATGATGCTAATCTCACAAATGCCATTCTAGCTAGAACAGTCCTCACACGTAGTGACCTTGGAGGTGCCCTCATTGAAGGGGCCGACTTTAGTGATGCTGTTTTGGACCTTACCCAAAAGCAGGTAACACCTTTGACTGTACCTACCAAATTATCCATTTAATGGGTAGCCGTGGATTCCAACTTAGTATGCAAAGTGACTAATGGAAGAGTCCATCACCATTGATATGAAATGTGCTAGCTGGATTTCTGATCCTGCTGGTTCTTTACTTAAGCATTGCTATATTTAAATGAACCAGTTAATGAAACAGCACACTGCTTTGTGTAGGCTCTATGCAAGTACGCTAGTGGCACAAATCCTGTAACAGGAGTAAGCACGAGAGCGAGCTTAGGTTGTGGGAACAAAAGACGAAGCGCGTATGGTTCTCCATCATCTCCGTTGTTAAGTGCTCCGCCCCAGAAGCTGCTTGATCGAGATGGTTTCTGTGATGAATCAACGGGTCTTTGTGATGCAAAATAGTAGAGCATTAAGTTGTTAATATGCGGCAATATACATGTTGTATACATACTCATGTATTATTAGAGATGCCTGTTGAAGCATCTGAAGCTTTTTGAACAACACTTCCACTGTAATAACGGTGTATAATCGATTATTCTAATTGGAACTAATTGAATGCTTGGTAGGTTTTAGAAGTATTTTTCTGCAAGTTGAGAGAATCTTTCTCACATGTGTATCTCGTAAATCGTAAAAATTAATCTAAACACACAGTTGCCATTGAAATCTTGTTGATTTTCTACTAGATCTCTTACATATATATATTTTTTTTTTTTTGATAATCTCTTACATATATTTTCACTTGAGCAGCATTAGATTTTTTCACACAGTTGCCGTTGTTTATGGCCCTAATTAGGGCCCAGTTTCTCTTTGCTGCATGGAAAGACAGAGACAAGTAGAGCCCACTAAACCTCACAAGCCCCTCTTTTTTGTCCTCATTTTTTGTGAAGTAGGCCCATGGGATAAAATCTGGACCACTCAACCATCATATTCATTATTGCGATGGACCATTGATGGTTGAGATTTAAAAGTGTTTTAATTTAGCTGAAAATTTTATTTTAAAAAAAAAATAGCTGAATCACCAATGAGGATTAGCACATCGGTCTTTACCCTAAAAGGAAGGAAGTTCGATATCTACTGATTGATGTAAGGCGCCGTTGGTGAAATGATCTAAAAGCATTTCAGAATGTTTTGAAACCTGAAAGTATGCCTAGCTTTGGTGGGAAGTCGGGTATCAGTATATACCCCCACCTAAACATTTTTTGTATAAAAAAATTTAGCTGAATCATACCAAAAAAAAAAAAAAAAATTAGCTGAAAAACACTTTTGCCAACGAGGAGTGGTATAATTAGTAAAGGCGTCGACCTGCGCATCCCGAAAAAAAGGAAGTTCGATATTGATGTGATGACTTTGTTGATAGATATTGTAAGTACTTTAGGAAGCATTCTTTGAGTCCTCGAAGGTATCTTTTTCTAACCCTAGTAGGAGGTAGAAAACTAGAAAACACTTTCAATAGATATCCATTGAACTACAAAAACTATTAAAATATAGACTAAAATTAAAATAGAATCTATATAATCTAGTTGTAATTTGAGTGGTCTAGATTTGGTTGAAATTCATCTAAGTATATATATATATGAGATTTGGTGAGTAAATTATGGTATAATTTCTTGGCCTCTTCAGAATCTCGTGTTCCCCATTGATGGCACTCAACTACACAGCCTTCCAATTTGCATTCTTCCCATGAATTAGTCAAGAAATTTAAAACTCTACAAATCCATTGTAATTTTGAAAGAGATAGAGTTAAAAAAAAAGACAGGGAGATGAAAATTCAGTGCATATGGGTCATTTATATATCAAACTGAATAGAATTAAATAGCCGTAGCTTGATAATAATATTGATTACGTACCTTACGTCTCCCTCATGTTGATGCTAATAACCCTGAAGAGATCATATATATATGGATTCGGTTTGCTAGATAAATACATGTATTATTATTATTTTCAAATCACTTATACCAAAGATATATTAAGACAATTATCATTTAAGAACAACCATAAAGGTAGTAACTTGGAAGTTCATCAAGTGAAGTCAGACGATCCCTTTGTTGAGGCTTATAAAGTGGTGAGTGTTCATTAAAATCCGTTAAAAAACTTTGTGTACGCATTTTGTGATGACATAATAAGAGAGTCCTTAGAAGCGAAGCTCAAATTTAAAAGACACAAACTAGTGATATGTTCGCAGCAGCAACAAGCATTCCTATCCTAAGAAATCGATCAATCAAAGTTGCTTGCTCTTTACTCAATTCGTTGTTGAATTGCCAAGGACTTTCTCGTAATTTTACTCAACAAACCTTTAAAAGGAACATGAATAATAAAATGAGAATCTCTGTCTCCTTTACGGCTGTTACCAAGACATTGGAATTATAGAATGTGTCGTGTCGGCGTGACAAATGTCTGAGAATTGTTTTGGACCACCATGGATCTATATGATTAATGATGATCTCGGCCTGAAATATGAACACCCACTTCATGTGCTTTCGTCACCGCAAAGCTTTCTCTATCATAATTTGCTGCCAAGCTACCTCGCACTTTCGATCAACACATTTATAATCGTGTTTCTTCTTTTCATTCAACGTATCTGCCTCCTCAATATCTGCGTATTGCCAACTTGTTTTATGTTTTTGGAACATCATTATATGTATGATTACGAACAGTGTATACATTCCCCAAACTGTGTTTTTTTGTTTTTTCAAAATTTTTATCCAAACAAATTATTAAACTACTCTTTTGACCTAAATGTACAAGCTAGATAAAATTAGTTAGGTTGGTTATTTGTTAAAAATGTGTATTGGTTTATCTAAAATACCCATTTTAATTATTCGCATGAAAATTTGATTTAAAACCCTCTTAATATGTGTATTAAATAAAGAGAGTTTAGGAAAAAATTATAAGTTTAAATATTTTCCTTAATTCCTTCCTCATCTCTTCTACTTCTATTTTTATTATAAGTGGAAAATGTATTTGGTTATTTTTATAAGATTTGCTTCGGGAAATCAATTTATTTTTTCTAATATCCATAATTAATAAGGATAGTAGGTGATTAATTAATATAATATTAGAGTTTAGTGTAATTAATAAGGGTAATATTGGAAGTTACTTAAATTGTAAGACGACTTTATTGACTTTAACTGTTTTTATTGGTTTGTGAGAATTGTTAATTAGTGCCTTATAATGGATCAGAGGGAGTATTTGAGGAAGTATTAATAGGGATAATTTGAAAAATGGATAAATATCGAAAATATGACCTACATTTAAAATCAAGATCAATTTTCTAATTAGGTTTTACATTAAGAATGGGATGAATACAATCTTGCACTAGCTAAATCTACTCTTACATACTCATTCTTCCAATGGTGTATATACATACAAAAAGAAGAACAATGATTGTTGCATTTTACTCCCTGTATTCTACTCAACTTGCATATCATCATGATCAAAAAGAAAAAAGTTTGAAATTAAACTGGTAGAAAGTATCTGAATGTGTGTATTATATATGTCAATCGAGCAATAATGAACTTCAACAATGTTTGAGGACTAAAATTAAAAGGCCCTTTTTTGTAATTGTGATTTAGACAAAAGACACTTATATAAAATACAGGGACATAATTATGAATTGGAGAAGAATTGTGAATCCAGGAAGTATGGAGGTTTGGGATTTGGGGAACTAAAGAAGCATAAGTTTAATGATGTCGTAGAGTTATGGGATCACATGGTTATTAATAATGTTATCTTAGTCAGCAAACAAACAGTATAATTTTTTTTTTTGGTAAGATAAACAGCACATTTTTTTAATTGCTCTAATTATTCAGTCATGCTGTCCCACATGTGACAACGCGCATGGTCCTCTTGTTTTGGATTTCTGAGCCAACATAAGCCTTCCTCTCTCTTTATATTATGTATAAGACTCTCTCTCTATATATAATATACACAAACTCCCTCTCATTCTTATTTTAAGGTACCAACTATCTTTAACTAACTCATTTATTGTCAACAATATGTCCTAATTTTAGATTGACTCATTTAAATCAACGTTATTAATATAGGGGTAAAGTTGAAAATATTTATCAATTTTGTACCAATTTAATAATTTAATTAACTTCTATTCCTTGGTTTGCAATAAATGGTAGTTGATCTTTTATAATAAAGAGAATATATATATATGTCTACAAACAAACAAAAATCTATATAATTCATCAATGGTGTAAGCTAGGTTGAGTAAGGATAACTCCATGCTTAGAGAAAATGTTCTGGTTTGAGCTTTCTGCAGGATGAAACAAAACAATAAAAACATAATACCATATCTAAAAAATATCCGATCATACTTGAGTTCTGACTTTACTAGGTTAAATTTGTAATAAAGACTTTGAATTCCCCTTTTGAACCACGCATGGAATTATCGTTTTGGCAAGCATGCTGGTGGTCACTCTCTCTTTCTGTGTGTGTTTCAGACCTTAGCTCAGGGGAATTGAAACATGAATGATAAGTTCGAAAGTAGCACGCTTAATGATTGTGTCTTGTGTGAGTGTGACATTGCTTGAAAGGAATTCAGAGTTTTGACTCTCACTTGGTCACAGCTACTATAAACGCACATGATATTATTATCCACTTGATTATTATTGTTTCCCTTGAATTATACTTCCTCATATGTTCAGTAATTAGCTGTTTAAGATATTTGCTTTACTGTGCCTTTGAGTCAGCCTTATATACACACACACACACAAACAAAAACTTACAACTCAAATCCAACAAGCAGCTACCTCAAACATACTCCATTATTGGGCTCCACGGCTTCTTAACCAGAGAATTCAGAAGAAAAATATTCAAGTGGTTGTTTTATATATATCAAGTGGTTGAGAGACATGTTCTCGTTTCATTCCGCAGCAGAGAAGGCATATGCATGCATGTTCTTCACATACAGGTAATTAGAGTTTGATTTAAAATGCTATTTTTTACTGAACCTGATAGAGGCTATATATCAATAGAGCTGCCAAGAATCTCATTTCGCAGTTTAAACTTCCTTTGGCAATGTTCATTCTGGAAGTAACTCAACTGATTTATGATAAATATAATAATGCCAAAGACCAGTGTAAAGCTCCGTTAGAACCCTTTGGCTAGGTCTTGAGTTTGAGTTCTAGAGGAGATACCTATGTTGGAAGTGGCAGTCACAGGTACTAAACCAGATAGCTGATGATAATATTTAAAAAAAAAAAAAAATAGTAATGTCAAAGTAATTAGCTAGATATAGTTATAGCTAGCTAGCATGGTGTTATTTCATGGGACACTAGCTATGTATCTTCACCCCATCAAATGATAAAAAAGACAGAAAGAGAAAGAGAGAGCTGATTTATTGGGGATTTATATGCTAATTCAAGTTCTTCTTTGTTAATTTTGACCATTATTGTTGAATTATATTTGCTTGTTTAGTTTATAGCGCATAACACCAGAACACACAAAGTCAGGTCTGATGATCTTTTTTTTTTTTTTTCTGTCTTTTTTTTTTTTTTTTTTTTTTTTTAATTTAACATTTTGGTTAGGATCACGACGTGTCCTTACATATCCTCAGGCCTCAGTTTGACACTATATATAACAAATTGAAAAAAAAAAAAAAAAAAAAAAAGATGATATTTTATACTAGTTCGGTCCTAATTATTAATTATAGGACAAAGTTTTCAGTACAAATTATACAAGAAACTTTGTCCTATAATTAGGATAGGAGGGAGTATTATATTTCCGCATTCTTAATTCTTCTTTCTAAATAAAGCTTTAAGTTAAATGTGAGATTAGTATTCCTTGCTTGGTTTCAAATTCATTTGTAATCCATTCAAATTTTTGGCTCGTAACTACTGGCTAGGGAGAAAGTAAATATAATAAGAAATTAAATTTATTTGACACGTGGGAATATTTTAATGTGTTTATCTGTATTTAATTATACATACTTTATGATTGGAGACGAACTTAATTATTTTGTAGGTGAACCAGCTTGGTAATCTCAACAGAATGTGGAAATCTCATTTCCATTATACATTAATTGTGATATGTAACATGTGCTATATATATATATATATTTCTTGTTAATTAATATTTTTTCATTGATTTAAGGTATAATACATTTTTCACATATATGAAGTCAATTTTTCATTTTATTCTATCTTCTATGTCGTGAAGAGAAATTCGTCCTGAGAATGATATCTTTGATAATCTTGCAGGATTACTTGTTAATTAAAACGAATTGAAATGTCAACATGCTAATTGGTTTTCTTAACGTAGTAAACCTTTGCCCACACTTAAATATAATTTTCTATCTGAAGAGACTGATCAAATTTTGTGTAACGTATTGCCAAGTTTACCACCTTCACTTGCTGCTTTTCCAAAACTGCCTTTCAACCCACAAAATGCCTTGTCATATTTATTCATCAGTTGGGACATCTAACAAACATATGAAATTTATCCATAATAACAATGAAAACACAATAATAATATCGGAGACATTGCATAAGGTTTTTTAAATAATTTAAAAAAAGTGCTATAAAATAGTTAAAAAAATGTTATATTATACAAAAATATTTTCAAATCATATGACGGTTCTATAAATACAAAATTACTATATCAAATAAATTGGAATATAGAAAAGTTGTCTTGTACGTTTCAATTAATTTGAATGCTTAATATATCTATATTTTTTACAGTAAAGATTATCTAGGTGGTGTACAAGTATATGCTTTTTCATTTTCATCATTTCGAGTGATTGTAATCTTGAATGATTCACATGGACAGAGGACAATTTGAAATTAGCCAATTAAAGGTACGTAACCTTGTCTCAGTACCATTTAGGTTCAATAATAAGGATTCAGAATTGGTCCTTAAACTTTTCAATGCAGGAAAATCAATACATTTATGGGAGCAACATATATAGAAGGAAGCTGAAGAATTGGAAAACAAAAACTTGATAGAAAAATACACAACTTTTGTATTATATTCCCAGAATTACTACATATGCATCGACACTGGACCCACATTTTACAAAGAAAAGCACTAGTTTATTAGCTATATAGGCTAGCTATATATAGGCATATTATATATATGATGCATCGATCTGATGTCCTATTGCATACATAGGTAGAACCATATTGGGTCTTATTATGTACATAAACTTGAGGATGGAGCAATCTTGTACTTAATTTGCGAACCTTAAACAGCAATAATATCCTATGATTAATTACTATGCGTCATCATCATGGATATTCTAATATATATAAGAACTATATATGTGTAAGAATATGCATTTGTGTTTGATGGATCACTTCCATAGTTCGATATTGCAGGTGGTGGTGATGGACGCCGACGCATATTCCTGCTCCAACTCCGACGACTGATTTTCCATCATAGTAACTTGTTCAGTAGTGACATTAGCAGCAACAACGTCGGCATTGGTTTCCTTGGATGAAGCATGTTGTTGGTGATGATGATCTTGACTCAGCTGAGAAGCAACAAATTTATCAAACACCCTCCAATCAGTAAGCATTTGATCATCATCCACAACAACTGGTTGATCATAAAACGACGTCGTAGTGGCGGTTGTGGTGTTTCTGTTGTGATCGAAGGTGGTGCCATTAGTGAAGATGGTAGAGGCGGGGAGTTTATTAGGGCTTTCAAGCTGAGGAAGTTGGAGGAAAGCATCGTGAGAGAGATTGTTGATGTTGTTGTAATTGAATTCAAACTCTTGCTTGCATGCATAGTAAGGTGGCGAAATATGATTACGCCTTGGAGATGGATCAAGGTCTTGCATGAAAGAGGCAGCTTCGTCGTACCAACATGGTGACTCATATTCTCCAACTTTTCTCATTGTCGTCATTCTCTTCTTGAACACCCTGCACACAACCCACCCTTCTTCCTGCAAATATTGATTGGGTAAGGATTTTTAATCATAATCGTTAATCGTTGATACGTACATATATAGCTATAGGTATGAATTTGAGGGAAGGGAGTCTTACAACTACTCCATCTGGTACTTACCTAATTTCATTAAATTAAGGCAGTTTGTTAATATGATATATATTTTCTAAAATACCTTATTTATCTTCTTTAATTTTCATTTTCATTCTCTTCTTTGATTCTGGTCTAAGGAGTGCAATAGTTTATGGGGTATGATAAGGCTTCATAAACTTACACAGGACATCAAATTTAGGATTATCAGAAAGAAAATACTCGGTAGTGATGAAAACGGTCATTATTCTTTTACCTATGTTGTTTATACTACCTTCATTCCTAAATATAGGACATAATTTCTACTGTAATTTACACTATAAACTATGTTCTATATTTAAGATCGGAAGAGTATTAAAGATTTATAATTGACAAAGTTTATTTTAACCTAATATTTAGCATATATCATCCATTGAGTCGACATTATTTTGGTGATTATTGATATACCTTCTGATCCTATTTATAAATTCCTTTTTAAGAGAGTGAAAGTGGACTTGTAATTCATGGTCTATTTTTCCTTTAATTAACATAAATCACATACATTTATGTGTTATAAGGAAACACAAAGTTTTGTTGATAAAAGGGATTATACTGGATTTGAAGGCACTTTTGGTTAAATTAATGAAAATTTTTTTTTTTTTTTTGGCTTTTGACTTTTAGATGTGAGTAAATTTATGTGGGTCCCAAAAAATTAATTATGGAAGAGATTATATTACACATACCTGAGGAGTTGCATTTTCATGAGTTTCAAGGCGATACTCATGCATGATCCAGTCAGATTTCTGGCCATTTGGAGCTCTTCCTTTGTAGAACACAAGAGTCTTTCTCATACCAATCAGACTAAGCCTCGAATATATCGCTTTATCTCTCCCTGTTGCCTTCCAGAATCCTGCTTTTGTCGCTCTATTCGTTCGAGTTCCTGTTGGATACTTCTTATCCTTATGGCTGAAGAAGTACCACTCATTTTGTTCCTCGCTCCCTATTCTGCACAGTTCTGTGTATAAATTGTATTTTTTAATTATTATTCTCTGTCTTCTTTACACACACACACACACACTCAAGTTCATATGTACTTAAGTTACCTTGAAGATCCCATGGCTCTATTTTGTAGAGATCAACGTCTTTGATGACATCAAGATCAATCCTTTTGGAAGCTATCTTCTTTCTGAGGTAGTAATCAACGAGTTCTTCGTCTGTGGGATGGAATCGAAACCCCGGAGGAACATGTGAAAATGTATTCATGTCCGATTCTTGATGAGTTTCAAAACCTGCAATTTGAAATATAGAAAAAGAAAAAAAAGCATTAATTATTTCTCGTCATGAAACACATACAGAAACGCGTAATTCTTCCTTTTGAAAGAATTCATTGAAAGTTCATATATTCAATATTGTTTGTAAGGCGTTACCATCAAACTAAGATTTTGAGAACTCATCACAAATTGTAGGGGACACACGTCTATATTCAATAACATCTGTTCAGTATTGCTACAACAAAGACTGAAGTTTTGATTTATTAATCTCTTCATTTATTTCATATATGCAGCCAAACAACGTCCTTTTAATTTCCATATATATATATAAAGCTTAATTCTATTTAAGAAGAAACATTATTATTTGATATATCTCACATATGCTCACTTGTTCGACGTTTAATCAAAGCGATATATATGTCTTCATATTGTCGTCCAACTGATAAACGGGTTACCAGAGGCCTTAAAGAAAAAGAAAAAGAAAGGTAGAGAGAGAAAGAAGGAAGATGAGAAGAAGAATATGAAATTACAAAAGAAAATCATAAGAAAACACTAACTACACACAAAAGAGAGAAACACTAATAGCAAAACAAATAATGGAAAAAGGAAAACTTAAACCACGTTCCATATATATGAGGAGTGAGAGTGTTGTGTCTATAGCATCGACCAAACATATTTCAGACGTAAAATAAAACATGACCAATTGGAACTTGGAAGAAGATTTGAGGAAGAACATTTTCACCTGTCTGCACAGAGACAAAATGGTCTGTTGAACTTGATTAGTATAAAACAAAATTAATTAATGGAGTTAGGTGTAAAACACGCAAAAAAGATGATGAGAGGAAAAGTAGAAGCAAACATGATATAGAGGTTGGTGCATGTTGATTAGATATAGTAATCTACAAACCGAAGCTCAGATCAAAGTCATGTCAAAGACTCTCTTTAACATATTTAGCATTAATTTGACTAGGGCTTCCCTCTTGTCTTTTAGTTGTCTGTTGGACTAAAACAACTTTGTATTTGACTCGCAACAACCATATTATTCGTGCGGGCTTCATATTTATAACTCTAAAGTATTTGCAGAAGATAGTAAATAATAACCATGAATCACAAAGACAAATCCAAATGATGCAAATAGAAAAGAGAGAAAAGTGTGTGTTTGTGTATAAACCACAAGTAAAGAGAAAATAACAACCTTGATATATGTTGCTGTCGTCCGAAGAATGTAATAATTCCAAATAGAATTGTTCAGTAGCAGATCTGATAGAAAAACAACCTCGTCTCTCTGCAGCACTAAATCGTAGGAGAGATATGATAGATGAGAGCAACTTTTTGAAGCTGCCTTTGCAATTGCATCGACAAGGTTAATAATGGCTTGGTGGAATCCAACATAAAACAGACAAAAGAGAAAACACACACACACACACAACAAGAAGACAAAATGAAGAAACTAAATATGAAAAGTGATCTCCTCGGGAATTGAAGTGATGAATAATCTTGTTCGTTTTCAAGTACTCGTAGGGACCAAAAGAGAGATCATCGATCAGATCCCGAGAAAGAGTAAAAGAAGAAGAAAGGTTTTCAGGACTGGGAAATAAAGATGAAAAGTAGGGTTAAATAGCTATGAAGCAACAACTCAATGAAGAAGAAAGAATATGAAAACCCTAATAAGCCATCCTTCTCAATGGTTTCTATCTCCTTTATCTTTCTGAGTTACACAGAGAGAGAGAGAGAGAGAGAGGTGAAACTGTAGCACCACCCACCAGCAACTGATGGAGAAAGATTGAAGGAGATAGCTAGAGAGAGTGAGAGAAAAAGATCAAATGGTGACGAAGACGAAAGGGGAGGTGTTAAATAAAGGCACAAAACTAATAATATAAAAATAAATAAACATGTATAGGGATAGTAGTAGCTAGTATATATAATGATGTAATGTGTACAATGATGATGATGATAGGCAATCGATGAAGGATATTATTTGGTTTTGGTGTGGTGAGACTCTTACAGGTTACAACTTATCCATCTTTAATTTTGCCTCCCACCAAAAGTTACTCGATCGTCTTGATTAATTAATTGTTAATAGCTTCTTCTTCTTCTTCTCTTCTCTCTCTCTCATATTCTTCACTGTGGTCTCACCTTTTTTTATCCCCATCTCGAGTCCACACACTGCGTGGTGTACACGATCAGATTTAATTAATTTATAGAATATGGTAATCATGGTAATAAGGATAGTTCTTCTAGATGTGGCCCATTTCTTTCCCATCTAATATAATTAATTAATATATGTAAATTATACATATAATTGTATTAACCACCGTAACAATATTAACCATGTCGCGTCATAATTACCTCAGCTAGCCAGCTAATAAAAAATAATTTATATTACTTATATAAATGCATAATGGGTGAATTTATTGTTGCCCATTTCTTCATTAAGTGTGACTGTAAGCAAACCAGGGAACTATATATGGATAGGTTGGCGAATGACTGGGCCTCTACATATAAAAAACGACGTCGCAATTAGCACTTGCTCTGAGAAGAAGAGCCATTGCAATCCCAGGGAACCCTAGTCTCCCAGATATTTTCCTGTTATTTATTTATTTATTTTTTTTTTTAAAAAAAAAAGAAATCGAGGGAAAAAGTGAAAATCAAAAAAATCAAAGAATCAAAAATGAAGGAGGGAGGGACAAGTGGAAGGTGCGTGGTTTTAAGGTTTAGAGAGGAAATAATAATAATAATATTATCATTATTAATATTAATAATAATATTTTTTTGGCAATAATATTGAAATAGAGGGGCAGCAACCGCACGCGGTCTCTGGTTGGTTGGGAATAATGAAGAATGGTCCAAGAGCCTGCACGGGGATGGGCCCACACGGACCGACCTTCGACTATACGAAAGTGACACCTCTCCAAATACACCAAATTAATATACTCAATAGTCAATACCTTATCATAACCATTTTTACAAAAAAAATACCAAGTACTCCTTTAGCATGTATAATTACGGGTATAACCTTCCTCTTCAGTGGACACTGGGCCCCACGGCCCAATGTTTTCACCCCATCTTCTTCCACTGTACAAACATGTTATTCCGGCCTTAATTATAAGATCAAGTTGATTTTTTTTTAGAAAGATTAAGGAAACTAATTAAATTATTTTAGAGTATTTTTATTTTTTTCCTCAAAACTAATTAGTTTAACTAATAAAATAATATATAATCTAAAGATACACAACATATGATATGATTAAATAACTTATTTAACTTTTTAATTTTTCTAAAAAATGGTCAATCTAATCTTATAATAAGTACTTAGGAGGTAGTATTTTAATAAAGTACTTTTAGTCCTTTAAGTTTTACATAAGACATACTTTTGGTCCTAAAATTCTAACACCGTTAATGTTACTAACGAAAATCTTGATGTTATGGCTTAAGTGATTACTAATAACATTTAATTACACAAATTTTATATATTCTTTAATTTACCTATATTTTAAATTTATGTTTGATAGTATTTAATTACATAGTCATCACTTAAATTTACACCATTATCACTTGAGTTTGCATTTTCCGTTAGCAAAATTAACGGTGTTAGAAATATAGGACTAAAAATATAATTTATAAAGTTAAGAGACCAAAAGTATACCTTATATAAACTTAAAAGACTAAAAGTATACTTTAGCCAATATTTTATATGATTACCTAATCGTAAAGAGGTTATGTTGAGTGTATACTTGGTTACATAACTTTTCTCTCTTTGCTATTATTTTCAAAACATTCAATAACGCGTGCTCCGGGATAAAAGGGAATTTAGAAACTTATTTTTATAATAAGAAAAAAGAAAAAAAGGAAATAGTCCAGCTAATGCTGCAAAGATTATGGGAATTCATGAAGAGTCCGACCCAAAATTAGAATTAGTATTATCGCAAAATTGTTGTCTTTTAATGACTCTGCAGAGAACATTGCAACTTATCAATAACGATCATACTTAATTGAGATCATTCTCTCAAGGACTGGATTGAATTACTATTATCGCAAAATTGTTAGTTAATTTTGATTTCATGTCTAGGCAAGCTATCCATTGTGTTGATTCTCTAGCCCATTAATTACGTCACCAAATGAATGTTAAATATGTCATCATGAATATTCCTCCTATGAAATACAAAATCATTCTTTTAGAAGATTTTTGCATTAAGTTCCTTTGAGCTGGTTAATCTCTATTATGCACTTTCACGCAATGCTTTTTCATTAATAAAAAACAACATTTAATTTAGTTGAATTATATGTCTCTGGTCCTATTTATAAGATAGAGAGAGCGTATTTCTTTTTCCTATTTATAGGGCACAGTCAGCATGCCATTAAATTTTTATATAAATGTATAATTTCATCATTCATTTATTAGTATGTTGATTGTTATTTTTTTTTTGAAAGTGTGTAGTTAAATAAGAGTAAAGTTAGAAACTTGTTAATTGTTAAGGCGGAATTAATAAAATTTAATATTTTTCTCGTCGGTATAAAATATGTTGGAAGTATGATCAAAACCTTCCCCCTTGCATTTTTTCCATTTAACATTAAAGGAATGACAAGTGGTGCAAACTGCAAAATGGAAGTAAAAGTCTCACGTTATTTGATGGGGAGTTCGGTTTCTTTCCCAAATCAAATGTTAATGATACATATTAATTTGCAACTTTAAAAACTTCTACCTCATACTTTTTTTATATGGGATTAATATATCCGCTTTACGAGGCGGATAATTAACCCTGCAACAAGCCAAACGGTGTCGTTTCTTCTTCTTCTTTTTTTCCTCGATTGTCTCATGCCTCTACGATTTTACACCTTTCTTTTAATCTTCCACCACCCACTGTAAGCATCCAAGCGTCCAAGTGTGAGAGTCGATTGCTCGTGAAAGGGTCTAAGAGAGCGAGACGACCATAGCTGGATTCTTCAACCTTGATCAACCAGGATTTGGGAAAGCAAAGTATTTGTCACTTGCCCCAACCACTTCATTAGATTTTTTCCATTCCCCAATAGAAGTACTTTTACTTTTTCTTTCTAATGCATTTCCACCAGTCTCACACTCTATTTCTTTCACAATCAGGTCTTTAGAAACTTCAAAATTTTCATGAGAATCCAGTCCTTGATTGTCTCTCACAGTTTCCCCTTATCCTTTTCTTCTCCCTCCAAATCCCGATTGATCAAGGTTGAAGAATCCAGCAGCTATGGCCATCTCGCCTCTTAGAGGCTTTCACGAGCAGTCGACTCTTGCACTTGGATGCTTACAGTGGGTGGTGGAACATTGAAAAAGGTGTAAAATTGTAGGCCAAAAAAATGAAGAAGAAGAAGAAACGACACCGTTTGGCTCGCTGTAGGGTTAATTATATGCTTCAGAAGAAAATATATTAATCCCTTTTATATAACAAACAATTATAACTTGTTTCTTATAGATAGAATTTAGCTATAACTTATTTATTTTATAAATAGTAGTTTCAAATATCAACCATCAAATTTAATATGCGAGTTTCGGCAAACCATTTGAATCTCATGACTATATTTAGTTCGAAATTAGAAATGTATAATTAACTAAGATAATAAGGAGCACCATTGTTTTGTTTATAACAAATAATATAACTTGATATGAATTTCATATTTTATACATTGACATTGATTAATAACTCAACATGTTTTCTCATACATTAAATATAATTTAAATAATGACCAATTCGGGTTGACGCGAGTCTTGATTAAAAGTTTGAATATATACTCCTATACACATACATACATTTAACCTCGAAATAAGAAATTGTATTGATACTAGGCTAGGTATAAAAAAAAAACATATTCAATTAAATAGAAATGGATAAAGAAATAGTGGATTCCATCGTTTCTATGATTACTTCTTAAACGGCGAGGCCCTCTCTATACACCGGAGCCCCTTTTCTCATTTAATCAATGCTATTGTTAACTTGTACAGTTCACACTCTTTAGCTCTACATGAAATAGCTAGTAAAAAGTCTTTCACTGGCGGTGTCTATTTGAACAGACACAAAGGCTGATGGGCCTTTTGGTAAAGGTCTCATTAGTCTCCTCCTTATCTCTCACCAGGGAAGTTGGCCTAGCGGCCGTCTCCTTCATGCGTTTTTGTGGTACGGCTCTAACGGAGACCGGGGTACTTGTTCACTGTACTTTACTTAAAGTTGGGAAAAAAGTCGGGCCGGATTTATAATATAGGGTCTTAAAATGAAGTTGGGCTTAAAAAGGTTTGCCCTGTAGGGTCATAGGTGGCCCGTTTAAGTCAATTAATATTGTTTTTAAGAAATTATTATCTAAATCCTAGCTAATCATGTTTTTATATATTCAAAGTGATGATGGACAAGAAAATGATAATCTTATTCATATTGTTTAGTGTTTAGGTTATGGTTTATGACTTTGTCTAGTTATTTATTTGATTGTGGATAGTAGTTTTTGGACTTATTGTTTGTGTGTTGTTAAATATTGATAATGTTTGATATTTTAACTTAATTTTGATAACATTTATGCTTTAAATTAGATATTTTATTGTTCTAACTCAATTTTCTTTGAAAAGTATGTAAAAAAAAGTGAAAATATGTTAAAGAGCCTAAAGCTTGCGAGCCGACCCTTACCCCTTAAGTAAAAGGGTCGGAGCCTTGAAATTCTATACTTTTTCCTTACTTTGGCCTAAATGAGCCAGCTCGTTTAAGCTCGAATCCGTGACTGGCTGGCCTATTTAATTTCTTAGCTCTAATTGGGAGGATCTATTCATTACATTAGTACCATGAGGAAAATTATACTTTGTGAAGTATTACATTTGTCACTATATATAAGGTTCTTTCAACTTAATCACGAGATTCTAAAAATAATTAAAATTAGTTAAATGTAATAAGTATGTAGAAATATAGTTTTCTTTTCAAAAATGTCCCTATTTATTAATGAGTAAGAGAGAGAGTAATAATCAGAAAATCGAAGGAGAATGTATGGTAAATAAATGATGTGAGAGAATAAAACATTAATACTTGGACGGAAAAATGGGTAAAAGTTCATTTATTATTGAGACAAACTCAAAATGGATATTGGAAAAAAGGAAGAAAAAAAAAGATCATATATATAGGGATAAAGAGAGTATACTCCTTGAATTTTACTACTCCCTTGGTTCCTTTTTATAAGATAGGATTAATCGAATTGTGTTGTTCGAAAAGTTAGTTAAAAGTATGTAGTTTTTTGGCTTTTTATATATATTATCATTTGGTATATATAGTTCGGGGTTCTTAACTCTCCCTCTCACCACAAGTCTCTTCTTTGGGCACTACTATAGAAGATACTTTTAACGTATGTTTTTAGACCATTTTTATGTTCATTTTCAAGGGGACACCTATATGAGCGACGTAGTAAAATCTATGAACAAAATTCATTAAAAAAGCAATGTCATAAGAGACTTACGATGTCCCTTTATAAAAGGGAAGCCGTAATGCCTTTTCTTCTGAAAAAAATTCTCTAGAGGTAGGTCTTATCCTTACTGGAAGCGCGTGCATACAACTCCTTCACACAAGCAAGATCGCAGACGATCAAGAACGGCAGCTCCACCTCTTTTACCTTCCCTACAACTCTCTTAGATCCTCAGCAACTCAAGCGCCATTTGTAGATTCACGCTAGCACATCATCTCCGTTACCTCTCTCAGCCGCAATCTCTCCTCCTTCCCGACCTCATTCCTAGTCGCCATCCGCCTTCACTGTCGCATCCCATACCGAACCTCGTCTCCTTCTCCTCTTCCCCCTTAGCCTTCGAAGTTCGATAATGACTAAGTCCTTTCCTCTTTCTCGATCTCATATCTCAAATATCCTTCCTCAAAATTGTATTCTCCTTCTCTGCCCCTCCCCCAACTCTTCATCTTGCATAGCTCTTGGATTCCCCCACCTTGGATTTGTTGGCCTAGGATCGTGCCAGATTTATTTTTCCCTCAGCTCTTGGTTTCTTTAATTAACGTTAGGATCGTGTCAAATTTGTACAGCTCTGGGCTTCCCTTTACTCTCGGTTTCTTTGATGCTTGAATGTTAAAACTTGGATCTAGTAGTGAATGGGACGAAGAAGGAGAATGTCCTGAAGTGTGGTGGAGAGGCAACCTTTGACAGGGTGATGTTGGAGGATGTGATAGGAAGTGGGGTTGCATGTGGGAGTAGGGTGTCACGTGGGTGGTTTGAATTTTTAGGCGTCCTAATTTTGAATTGGGGACGCCAAAAGACCATTTCTGGTTTTCTAATTATAAAAGAGATGTCAAAAATAGTGCTATTGACACCAAAAGTTCTACTTTTGGCTTCTCTTTTCAAAATTGAGACGCCAAAAGTGTATTTTTGGTGTCTTTTAAAAAATAAAAGAACGCTTTTGGTGTCCGTTTATATAAAAGGGACGCTTAATATGTCAAAATTTTAGTACATAATTATAAAAATGTCATTACTTTTATTTTTTACTTTCCTTTTTAAAAACTGATATTTTTTAGGGAAGTAAAATCTCTATGTTGTAGTAGTGGGGGTTTGTACTCATGACCAAAATGAATCTATTGAGGCTTTACACTAATAGATCAACTCTGTGATGGTTAAAAGTATGTGGTTAGGGGCAATAAATATGTATAAGAAAATGATTTTTTCTTTCAAAAAATGCCCTCGTTTATGTAGAAGAGAGAGAATGTGTGGTGGAGAAAGAATCTCTCATGTGTGGTAGAGACAAAGTTATCTTGAAAAATGGAGAATTAAATGAGTAATTTGTTTTAAATTAAGTGAGGGTGAAAATGGGGACTTTACAAAAACTTATGATACATCAGCTAAACCTATCTCATAAAAAGAAATATGACATACTTAAGCTCTATTTTATAAAAAAGAATCGATGGAGTATAAATCTAAATGGTGAATCACATTATGTGATTTATATTAACAATAGCTTGTTACATGCATATTCAGTATCTCATGGACATTCTATATATAAAAACAAAACTACTTCCCGTGCTTGTTATAAAGTCTCATTCCTAATACAATTTACACTACAAACAAGATTTTATATTAAAAATTTGAATGTAGTATTAAAAAACCTAAGAAATTTTACTATTTATGATTAATAAATAATATAGGGTTAAGAAGCAATTTGTAACAAACTATTAAAAAAGCATAAGTAACTTTTAAGTGGATAAAAAATACCAAAAAACTTTCAAAAATGTGCAATCGACAAAATACTTTTATTCCAAGAGATTTCACTCTAATAAAAAAAAGTTTTACTCTATTTTTGTATTGCACATTTTTAAAAGTTTTTTGGTATTTTTTGTTCACTTAAAAGTTATTTGTCTTTGCTCCTATAATAGTTCAATTTTTTTAACCCAATAATGTATTCCATAAAATGCGTGAGTTATAGATCAATTTTTTCAAGAAAAATACTACTCCAAGAACATAAGGTTTTCTTTTCTTTGTTTTGTTTCTTTTTGTGTGTGTGTGTGTGTGTTTTTTTTTTTTTTTTTTTTGGTCTTTGCCTTTTTTGGAGCGTGGTATTTGGAAGGGAAATTATGAATATAGTAGGAATGATGATTAGTGAAGTGAGTGAGAATGAAAAGGTTAGAGAGAGAGAGTTGGAGGAGGAATGATTGCGGATATAGACACATTATTTTTAGGGTTCCCCACGTTCCACTTCCACACAACTCCATTAAATTTGGCTTATCCTTCACACCTTGTCACTTAAATTATTCTCGCTCCCTTCTTTCTTTTCCATCCCACTTTTTTATTATTTACTTTAAATAATATATAATTATGTGTGGGTGTGTGTGTGTTTGTCTCAAACTCTCACTGACAAGAAAACAGAAGCCTCATGACATACATTTTTATTTGCAAACCAAGCACGCACTAACTGAACGGATAATATTATGTACAGCTGATGGTCATGTAGCCACCAGTGAGTCGGCCTTTTAATTATAGCTTTAAGTGTGAGACACCGCCGTTTTCTACGTATTGGCCTGTTAAACTACTGAATATTTGGAAGAATTTGTAAGTTTTAACCAAACTGATGGGAATTGATGAGGTTATCTCAAAAGGAAAAACAAAATGATGCACAAAAACACACACACGCACACACAAGGATGTATAGAGGTAAAGGTTGGGCAATTGGTGGAGGAGTACAAGTAGGGCATACGCTAAACACAGAGAGAAACTATATTTATTTATATAATATATATGAGTATAAATTAAATGAGGAAGAGAGCTAGATGATTACATCAACATATTACATGTAAAAGATTCAGAGCAAATTCCACTGCTTAATTAAGCAAAATAATTCCAAAAATTGATCCTAATGGAAAGGATTTTGACTGCTTAAGTTTGAGTTCATGTGAATGTAAAAATGTCTTTAGGAGAGTCGCCCTCAATTTAGTTTGACAATTTTTGAATTGGACACAGTCAGATATATAGTCATATAAAAAAATTAAGCAAAAAACAAAAACATTTGTGTGTATTATTGGGACGGATGCGATGATTTGAGAAATTGATGAGAAAGAAACAAAAAGAAAAGGGGGAGGTTGGTGTTTGTTGAGTTGAGGTGACGAGAAAGTACGAGTCTTTACACGCGCAACACAAACAACCCAGCCATTTGCACCAATTTTTTTTTCTTACTTCCTTTCACAGTTAGCCTAAAAAAATGATTAAAGTTAATATGATATTTGATGCACGTGATGGAATTTAAATTGTTTGGAGCTTTTTGTTTCTTTTCAGCTGAAAAGAGCACATTTCATCACTTTGTTAGGTCATAAATGTTCTCACCCACCACCTCCTATATACCTTACGTACGTTTTTCGTCTCTCATTTCCATTGCACATTCAACTCACTTCTCCGTCTTCTTTCTCTTCTCTCTTTCTCTCGTCTTCCTACTTTATCCAAGTGAATGAACTAAATTTACTACATCAGTTGTATGAGGAGCTATAACATCAACAAGCAAAATCCTATTAAGTGGGGTCAATCACAGGAATCATATTACACCCTTGCACTCTATTAATAACCAAATATCTGGATATATATATATATATATATATAATTAAATGAACGATGTCGCTCAATAACTTTTTTGAGTTCTCTCTACAGCGTTTCTGTATTTTTTGTTAGAGAACGACTCCATATTGATTTATCTACTCTTCTCATTAGCATCTCCAACAGTTTTCTTTATATGTGCCTGAAGTACCTCAAACAATTTTCTACAATTTTTCAATCATTTATAGTATATCTTAAATATGGATTATATCGTTTTTTGTATGGCCACATACGGATCCATTTTAACATTATTATTTAGAGGGAATTACAATGATGTCCCAAATAAACAACTTAATACCCAGAAGTCCTAATAATAAGTAAGGTGTTGTCATTTCTTACTTTGAAATTTGTCATTATCTACTTTTCAGTTGTCATTGGAACTTATGTAGGTAATTAAGTCTCTTTCTTAGCACCTCGTTGTAATTCCCACTTTTCTTTACTCCAACTTAATTTATGTTTTTATTGTCTCTTAAAGGTTAGTATCCATTTCCATATAATATGACAAAATAGTCTGGGAAAGATACATACGTATTTCTAATTAGACCTAACAATAGTCCAAATTGTCATGATATATAGTATCATATACTACTTTTAGTCTTAAATATAAGACTCAATTGACTTTTTTGGAAGATTAATGAAACTAATTAAATTACTTTAAAATATTTATATTTATCTTTTTTCCTCAAAACTAATTTGTTTAACTTATAAACTAATATAAAATTTATTGATACACAATATATGATATGATTAAGTAATTTAGTTAGCTTTTTTAATCTCTTAAAAAAATCAATTATGTCCTATATTTAAAACTGAATGGAGTAGTAGAATAGGGTTAAGGTGCAAACTTGCTCTAGAAGTTTTCATTGAAGAACAATGTTTCCCCTATAGTTTTTTCTAATTCAATGTCATCCCAAAAGTTTTAAAACATAGTAATTTTTCCCTATATTGTTAAAAAACTAACTTTGACCGTTTAAAAATTGATGTTGAATGTTAACCTTTTAATGACAAGGAGCAACATTGCTTTATTTTAATACTCTCGGGCAACATTGAATGCAAAAAAAAAAAAAAAAAAAAAAAAAATTTGGGGCAACATTGCTCCTCAGCAAAAATTGCCAAGACAAAGATACGCTTTAACCCTACTAGAATATACTCATCATATACCCAAAAAATAAGGGGAAAATGAAATTCATAAACCATAAAGCATTTTTTTTTTTTTATAAAAGCATTAAGCATATTTATTATATGTAAATCAAAACTGAATTTGATAGGGTGATTATTATCCGCAAAGCACACGTAACATATAAAGAAACCACCTGATCATTAGAATCAATAAAATGGAGTGTCTTTACGCTGCAAAACCAAATTACTTTTCACTAGGGTGCCACTGTTTCTTCCACTAACTTATCCAGAAGAATCTAATATTTCTTTCTTTCTTTTCCATAGATGAATTTAATCTATACACACACTAATTCATTCTTGTAATGAATGTGTTCTCTATAAGGATCAATATTACATGTAGTAAATAAACTTTATAAGACATTCATAATTAAAATTAAAACAATCATCCCAATGCATGGACTAGGGATCATAATTAACCGAAAGAAATCAACCACCCGATGAATCATATCTGCCACTAAAATTAATTGGAAGACCAGTTATTAATTACTTGTTAGATAGCAACATGTATAGAAAGGGCTAAAGACAAACATAATACTGATGACATTTTCGTATTGATGATCATATTCAGTTTGGTGGAAACAATTATTCGGAATCATTATAACAACTAATACAGAACATTTTAATGAATTAATGATCATGTAAGGAATTCTTGAAGTTTTTTATTGTTAAATTTTTGTAAAGTTGGAAGAGAGTGTAACACATAAGTAGAAATAGTTCTTTTACTTTCAAATTAAAGTAGTTGTAGAATTGTAAGAGAGACGTAGCAGAAATGAAGGGGCAAAAAGAAATGAGCATCAAATATAGATTTGCTCGTTCTGTTTTGCCTCCAAACTATATATATATATATATATATATATATATATATATATATAAACGGAGAGGAGCTTTAAAAAAATGGGAAATGACATCCGCGGACCTTGAAAGAAACCAACACATCAAAGGACCTAGGTTCGTAATATAGGTTGAAGTATAAATTATTACGTATCAGTTGTAAATTATCAAAACTAATTGTAAATAAAAATAGATGTTGGGTTAATAATTAATATCTCATTAGATGGCGTTGTACATTCCTAGAGATTAATTATAAATTAGTGATGATCAATTGTAAATGAAACACAACGTATTATTTGATTGATAATATAAAATGGGTAGTCAATTTTCAGGCTAGCTCTGAAATGTTCGCAAACCTTTCACAAGTTTCGCTAGTTAACTATCCCATTTTACTAATTCAGTGTCGCTTTCAATTCCCATATTTACAAAAGGTTTTTTTTTTTTCTATATATAATTTGCAAATAATCTTTGGCATTTTATGATTTTTAGAAATTTAAAACTAAAACCTTCTAAAGACCTAGGTCCTTCAGCTTTTCTAAAAGTACACCATCGTTGTATTTTTTATCTACAATGAAAACTAATTTCATAGCAGCATATCACATAGCCCATATTTACAGGAAGATGATAGTGATCTTATGGGTGCCCTAGAACGCTGTTGCTAATTTCACGCATTGTATTTAGAGAGTTCAGAGGATAAACTTTGAAGTAACAATAAAGGTTATTGTCATTTGACTTAGAAGTAATTACTACATATCTGAACATTTAGAACGCCTAATACATAATGATTATAGCTAATAAACGTCATGTATATCGAGGCGGAGATCGCGCAATGATACATAACACTTAAAAGTAATGGTTAATTATACACATCATCATGTATTACAAAGCGAAATCGTGAAAACACAAAAATAACGGTTGTAGTTAATAACCATCATTTATTTAGTGATAAAAGTGACAGTTCTTTTGAAACAACAGTCAAGTAATACTTACAAACGATTCGCCTTCCAACCTTACATCAATGAAAACACAAATATAACAATTATGTCAATTGACTAAAAAGGATGAACGACAAAAACAATATTTCATAATAAACAACCGTCAAGTAAAGTACAAATCTAAAAGCATATTTTAAAAATCTCGTTCAATCTAACACCCAAGTATCGGTTTTCCTAAAGTTAAATAATTTAGAACGTAGTATTCATTTTGTTCATATTACTTTTCTAAAAAGCACATTTTCACAACATCATCCTTCTCTGCTCCCTCATCATGGTCAGACGCCAGAGAGCTCTTCCCCATTCGCCCTCCTCTTCCTTATCCACTACCACCACCTTCACAAGCTCCTCCCCCTCCCCCTCCCCCTCCACCACCACCACCACCTCCTCCTTCTCTTCCTCAAATAAAGGCTCATTGTAGATGTTGGCCAACCTTGATCGCGCACAAGGTGTCTCGATAGACACACCCACAGTTTGAACAGGAAGTTGGACTTCATCCTTTATCTCAATCAGGTTGCAAATGATCATTTCCAACCAGACCCTCCATCTCCTTCCTCAGATGTCAATAATGTGCCAAGCGAGGGGGAGGGGCAGGATGAGGTGGAGGACAACAGTAGTGGTGATGCTGAAAACCAATATTGCTTTATATATATATATATATATATTAAAAAAGATTAATGATTATGGACATGTAGCCCAAAAAAAAAATTTTTTAAAAAAAAAACAATTGTCTCTTCACGGTTATTAGCAAACAACCATTACTAATTTAGGCATTTTACAAGGCTCTATAATTTAACCTTTTTAATTCCAAAAGACATGTTCTTTTGGATAACCCACAAAACCTTTTCCATTTAAATGTTCGAAAAATGAACTCCATTTATCCATCCACTTTGATCTATTCCAACTTCTCATATCCAACTTGTGACTTTTGTTCTTCATCGATTATATGGGAGAGCAAGGACACATGGATAATTTCTTGAAGGAACTTACCTCTCTCATTTGCTCTCTCATCGAGAAGGTGGACAAATAACTAGAAAATGATATAAATATGATGGTGCAACAGATCCTTCATCGACATAACTTTTTATTTTTTTTGGTTGTTCATTCAAACTCTCAATTTAAAAAAAAAAAAAAAATTGTTTGTACAATGGGGTTGAATAATCAACTTTAAAAACTATTTAAAAAAATTCAAATAAGTAATGATTATTATGTAAAACCTATTACCTTTCAAAGTACCATGTCAAATATCTAACGGTTATTAAGAAATCACCATCACAATTTACAAAATCTAAAGACTGTGATGTTAAAACCATGAACTTTCATTTAAAGGTCATTACGGTTGTAAATTAAGAACCGTATGAAAATACCACTTTTCATAATAGGTCTAAACTTATAACTGTGAGCAAGTTTGGTCAAGTCTTTTAAAACATGTACCTGCTATATCACGCCTCTTCACTTTCCTAAAGTATTACACCTAACATGCTTGTCTTTGGCTAAACGCTACCCACCATCCTCGGAACCGAACAACTCCAGTTGAGTTTTCGGCCATCAACAGTTGCATACATGTGAACCACATCCTCTACTTCTTTCTTTGAACTCTAGTCCGACAGTGAGTCACTTCGATTACCTTAACTCACTTTTTTTTTTTTTTGGAGCCATAGTTATGTCACATTCCTTCGCATGCTGTCTTCTTATTTTAAGGTATGATTTCTCTTCTATAGTTCTCATTCTCCATTTTGCATTTCACATTCTCCTTATTTTTCACTTGAACTTGCCTAGGTAGGTTTTAACCTTAGTTGTGCATCGTTTTCCTAGAAAACCCATTGCTCTGTTCCTTGTGGCTGACTGAATGAGTTTTGTTTTTGAGTTAAAGTGGCTAGTTCTACTTCCTGTGGTATTGATAATGCCCCTAGTTTTGATAGTGCCTTTACTTCCAATAATTTTTCCAATGGTACTGATGTCATCCTTAGGCCACCCAAAAATGAGACCCCAAAAATGGCAGTAGAATGAGTATGGATATTGTAAAGAAGGGCTACTGCACCTTGACTTTTGTGAACCAAGGAAAGTCTTTGGGGAGAATATTTCATGTGACATGAAACAATGATAGTTAATCTCTTGAGCCGTCATACTTTATTAGCTACATCAGCTTAATGGCAAGGACGAACGTTCCTATCAGGATGGATAACTGACATAAGGTACAAAGAGATTACGTAGGAACTTTTTGGGATAATATTATGGTAAGGTATATATGCCTGCTAATTACTTGCTAAGTACTTGTAAAAAATGCTAACTTAAATTGTGTGTTTTGATGTCTGCATATCATGTAGACTGAAATTATATCAGGGAATATATCATCAAGAATACTAGCAATTCTACTTTGTGCATTTCGTCATGTATTGACAAAGGCATATTTACAGAATCCTAAAGAGGCTGATGAGACAGAAGTTCCTATAGTTCTTCCATCCACCGTCAAACTGGATGATTGAAGAAATTTTGTCATCTCACGTTGTGACTTGGCATTCCAAGTAATTGTTATTTGCAATTCATACTACTTGCATTATCTGTTTAATATTAACTCGAGTGTTGTGTGTTTTGGTAGGAATTAAGTGAGGTGAATAGGAGGAGGGTGAAGAAAAATAAATATCCCTATAAAGGAGGGAGACTAGGGTAAGCTTGGGTTGTTGAAAAGTTGGCTACTAAGAGTGGGAATGATAGTAAACATCCTAGCATAAACTTTGGTTAGTAGCAAGGCAAAATAAAGATGACTCTTATGATGATTCTCAGATGAATGATGTCATCAATAAAATGGTACCACTCTGGTCTTATTTATAAGTCTCTTTTTGACCAAATCACACATACCAAGGAGAGGTAGTTAGGTCATTGATTATGAGGTGAATTTTCAACTTTACCCTCATTTATGATTAGGTACCTTTAACTCTTTCTTCTCTCTCTATTTTCATTGGTGCAATTAATATGGGCAAAATTGTCACAGTCTCATTTATTTGGTCAAATAGGACTTATAAATAGGACCAAATTTTTTTTATCGAAAGGGATTTATAAATAAGACCAGAGTGGTAAGTAATATTAGTCTCTGATTCATGGAAGTAATGTATTCAATTAACTATCAATATTAACATTATTGTTAAATACACATCAAGCCATATCCCAGGAAGTTACAACACAGGGGGTTTCCTTTCTACAGGTAAGGACATATTGGCAAAGACAGTGGAGCTTGACCATCCTAGTCTTCTTAGGGGTGCCAACTTTGGATTGACCAAGACAAAATATTATGGTCACTGGCAACCTCGAAGAAATAACTGGGAAGAGAAGTATGGAAAGCTCCAAAAACAATGTGATGAAAAGCATGAACTAATATGGTTTCTCAAACAAGAGTTGATGAAGGAACGTACTATGAAGCATCAAGGGAGAAATGGAAGCCCAAGTACTAAAGGCAGCTGCACATTTCCCCCCATGATTTTCCTAGGGCTTTAATTAGTAGATTTTGAGTGTTTTGCCGATAGCCTTAGACACCATACAAATGCAAAGGGCCACATGTTCAATCGCCTGAAGCATTACACGCTTCATAACAAGCCTATCCCTCTTGAGCATGTGAAAGTACAAAAACATCAACCCTAGCTATCTGTTCCCTGTGCCCACCAAAGATACAGATACAGTAGAAGAGGCTACGGGCATCTTCATTGCATGGCCTCACCGTCTACTTAGAGTATGCAAGCCCGTACTTCAAAGAAGTCAGCCACTTAAAATAAGCCACCCACCAATAAGTCCAAGACCCCATTTCTAAGACCTCCACTCAGTCTAAGAAAATGAAGCATCACACCCCTAATGTCAATATGGGAAGAAGTTTTCCTCACATAATAAGACTGTTGGTCAATCTACCCGAAAGTCCCTCTGGGAGTTTACGGATAAATGCTTTGCCAGACCTATGTCTAATGATCAAATTTGTGAGAGAGATCTTTGACCTTCTAGACCAAGTGGAAGCTATAACCATAAAGCTTGTTTCTAAGATCCTAAACAAGGACATGGCAAGTTCAATGTATGTTAACTTCTTTATGAGGTATTTCTTCACCCGTGATTGAATAGTTGGCTAGTTAGAACTTTGATTACATTTTAATATGTTGGTTTCAACATTTCAGGAACTTGTACCCTAATTACCTCATCCCCCACAACCTCCAGGATAAGATCAAGTTCTTTCGCTTAGACCTAATCAATAACTAGGGTGAGGGCATGAAGAAAGATGCCAAACAAGGGAACATAAGATTTCTGGGGTATGAACTCCTTAGATAGAAGTGACACTTACTTCTTGGTGTCTTACGTTTAAGGGTGAGAATATCATTAACTCTACCTGAATTAGTTTTTATTTATTTTTTTGATTGTCCTAATGTTACTTAGGAACCACTGGATGCTTATAATCGTAAATCCAATGTGCAAAAGGATTTGGTAGTACAACTCTATGAGCAGGGTTGCAAACACAAAATCATATATATAGGAGATTTTCAATAAGTAAGTTATTCATTTATCATCTTTTATAATTCAATTCATCTTGCATGTTTCTGTGTATACAATTTTGGGTTAAGTAGCAAATCCACCCCGAAAATACATGTCCAGGAGTAATTTTGCCCTGGAAGTTTTTCTTGGCTCAATATATCCCCGGAAGTTTAAAAACGTAGCAATGTTGCCCTTTTCCGTCGGAAAGTTAATGGTCAATATCACTTTTTTAACGGTCAACATTAGCTTTTTAACGTAAAAGGGCAAGATTAATACGTTTTTAGACTTCCGGGGAGGGCAAAATTGCTCTTGGGCTTGTACTTCTAGTGCAGATTTGCTACTTAACCCTATAAATTTATATTATATCTTTTCAAAGCGGTCTACATTTACTACACTCAAAATGGTCTCGAATTCATCAAGAACAAGCTCATTAATGGCACTACAATGTGGGTATATATATTATTCATCAATGATTATAATATTAATAAATTGATGTAACACACAAAATTGTGTGTGTGTAACCAACAAATTTTTCTTTTTATTTCTTTATAATGTCCAAAGCAACCCTACAACAACAATGATTTTAGGTACTACGTGATGCAGTCAATGAAGGATATTATCACCCACGGTCCTAAAAATATTGATCAACAAAGGTATATTATATGCTCAATTCGTTCATATATACATTCGGTCAGCTATATATTATAATATCTAACTTTCATCTTATTTCCTTTTGCACATAGTATTTTGATGCGATGTCATGTGCATGATGTTTTTGCAACTCACAAATAGAAGAAGTTGTTGAACATTTGGTGACATTTGTGCAACATTAATGGGAGAGTAAATACATATTATAGCTAGAATGACTGTAAATTTATAGATAATGATAATTCATTTTTTTAAAAGTTTTGATTTTAATAGTGTATACATGTATATGAATGATTGTAAATATATTCTGATTTGTTGTATTGTTTTGCATATGATATATTTATGATTTCTTCTATACAAATGTTTATGCAGGAGGGATATCAAAAGCATTAAAGCTTCGATAAATCACGGTTGTTATCTAACAACGGTTATTTATGTCAACTATATATAACGATTGTTAAAGCGGAACCGTTATGTATGACACTATAAATCACAGTTGTTATGTAACAACCATTATTTATGTCAACTATATATAATAGGTATTAAAGTGGAACCGTTATGTATGATGCAAGCATTACCATATATTATGACGGTTGTAAATGTGTGCCCGTTAATCATTATCTCAACAATAGGCATATCATGGTCTCAATAAACCTCAATACATAACGGGTGTTATATTATCACCATTATAATAGTTCTAAAATAAATAAAGGTTCATAATCATAATGTATTCGTGCCGATCTTTTATAGCCCTTGCATATATGACTATTCGGAACCGTGAAGCATGATAATTAATAACCGTCATATATCGCGATTTCTGTAGTAGTGAGTCATGAGTTCAAATCTTACAAATATTCTATCTATTTTGGGGTGTTGAAATGATAGGGGACATAAAATTCTTGTAACCTTAGAAAACCAATAGTTGTTGATCAAACTAGGTTTGAGAAGCATGGGAGCTTGACCCTTTTAAGTGATTTGTTTTTGCTAGAAATTAAATGTGAAAAAATGAGATGAATACAGAACTTAGGAAAGTTATTAAGTAGCTTTGATTTCCAGATAAAAGGTTAATAAGTCATTGTGAATATAATGCAATGCAAGAAGTAAATTTCATATACTCTTTTTGAGTGGGAGATCTTAGAAAATAAGTGTTTTAAGAGCATTAAATGCTCTATCTAAGTGGGAGCTCTTAGAAAATGAGCATTCTCAGAGCCATAATTGAGCACATTATTTAAGGTACTTGTATCAAATTCTTAATAGATGATACTAGCATTGTTGGCATCTGTATGATGGAAAGTGCAAGCATATTCTCCTGACCATGGACCTAATGATGTTGTTATTTTTAAAGTCAAGAATAAGACAAGTACATGACATTGTATACTTTGATGTGCTATATCATTGATGATTTCTTTGTTCAAATCAAGTGTGAATAACCTTGTGTGTGGGATAATTTTAGTGATTAAGCCAAGGAAGACTACCAAGAATCAAATTGATAAACTTAATGGGGACAATTAAGATATCTGATATTGAAAGGTCTCATATAAAAAGAAGTTTGTCAAGCCCCTAAATAAGGTCACAGCATCACTGAAAATGAGATATCAACTTAGCGTATAAGAGATTATGAAGTCTATATGACTTAAAAAGGGAAACAACATATTGTGAATTGTCTTGTAAAATGGTTTGGTTGTGATTCAACTTTACTTCATGAAATTTCTTTGTTTTTCAGACAATTTGGTAAATTCTTTAAGCTTGATTGCTTTACCATTTCTAGAAATTGCATAATGAAATTTTTTTTATTCAATGAGAGAATTGGAATTGAGTATACATTGCAGTTATTTTGTTATGTTGCATGTGGTTCTATAAGTGTGAGGGTAAAACACAAAGCTTCTTATATTATTACTTTTAGGGTTAAGGAGCGAATTGGTCAACAAACTATTACTCCATGAGCGCCCAACACAAACAACTATTAAATGGACCTTACATACCAAAAAACTTTCGAAAAGGTGAAGTTAGCACAAAATCATTAATTCATCATCCACATCTATTAGTAACTCCTTCAACAACTCCTTCACTGTTTCTCCTTGAACCGCCGGCTCTTGATCAGAACCTCGCTTATATCCACCGAAGTCATCCGTGCCTTGTCGATAACTTGCTCCAATTCCTTCATCACTGACACCTCCAAATCACCTTCTTCATATCCCAAATAGTTTTTAAAAAGAATCTTCAAAGTCGAGAATGAACAGTTGTTCATGAAAATGTGCATATCCATTCTCCCACTTCGTAACAGAGCAGGGTCCAGCTTCTCAATGTGATTGGTTGTGAACATGAAAATCCTCTCGCTCCCACAACAAGACCATGACCCATCAGTGAAATTCAACAATCCAGAAAGCGTTATTGAATTCCCACCCTCTTCACTACAAGCAGAGCCGCCACAAGCACCTTGTAACTCAGCGGCAAGATCGTAGTAGTTCCTGGAACTAGTATTGTTACCGTTCTTCTTCCTGTTGGTCAAGTTGATCGAGCAATAAAGGTCTTTCAATTATAATGATTGATTTAGAACTCATCTTCATCAGAAGCTTCCTCAACTCTGAATTGTTATGAACCTCAATCAATTCCAAGTCGTATATATCATAGCTGAGATAATTCGCCATTGTAGCGATCATACTGGATTTTCTAGTTTTGGGTGGGCCGTAGAGAAGGTAACCTCTCTTCCAAGCCCGACCCTTTTTCTGGTTGAACGATTGACCGTTCATGAAATCTTGTAGATCTTCCATGATCTCCTTCTTCCTCTCAGGGTCCATGGCTAAAGTATCGAACGTGCTAGGATGCTTGAACGACACCGATTCCCAAGGGTGACCCCTAGAGTCCAAGGAACCGCCTCTCAAATTCGTGTACAATAAACATTCCTGATTCTTCCTCCTAATCTCATTTGCTTTCTCCATAATTAAATTTCCAATGACCTGGCTCTCAGCTTTGAGGTGTAGGTTGGTTTCAGCATTAACTGTGGTTGACGAAACAAGAAAACAACCCTGTCCAGATGCAACTTGAGTATTAGCTTATCATCGAAATGAAAAGCAACGTTTCTTCAATTCAAAACACAATTGCAGATGCGGAATTGGAAATTACAAGCATTTGAGGAAAGTCGTGGAGGCCATTCTCAAGAAGGGTAGCGATTTGATCCTTCAGAACTTCCATGATTGATAGCTCGTGAGTAGAAAAATTCAGTTCTTCTTACTTGAGACTGAAAACGGAGGTTACTAAAGGACGTGGATTATAAATTAATGATTTTGTGCTAACTTCACCTTTTAGAAAGTTTTTTGGTATTTATGGTCCACTTAATAGTTGTTTGTGCTGGGCGCTCCAGGGATAATAGTTTGTTGGCTAATTCGCTCCTTAACCCTTACTTTTATTAATGATTTATCATGTTATGATCATTACTGGATTTCACACAAGTATGGTATTTTAGATGATATGTGAATGATGTTTAAGAATCAATTGGATATGAATTTCAAAGGTCCTACATACTGAATCAATGAGCTCTATGGAAAGAAAGGAATAATTAGATAGTTAACTATCCTAGCCACTCTATCATCAAAAGGAGTTTGTAAGGGCATAATAAAATGCTATTATACATGGTTAAACATATGACCGCTCATGCTAACCCACCAAATATGAGTGGGAGTATTATCTAGTCCACCTTTGGTGGATTAGCACACATCCTTAGTTTTAGTTAGTACACCTCCTTAATTTCATCAAGTGTATGAGGACATGAGGTTAGCCATGTAACCTCTAAAGTTGTCACTTCCATACCCTATGAAACAAAAGTTAAATTTGACTTTTTGTTGACCAAAAGGCTTAGCTGCACATTTCCATAGCTATGTAAGTTAGAGCTTATTAGGGTTACGTTTCATGAGTGAAAATAAAGTTGGAATTGTGGTTGAAATCAATTAAAAAGAACCGCATTTGTAGTGAATTAGTTTCCGAATAAGGGTGAAACTATTCTCATTGTATCTTTTTGCAAGACATAGGGACAAGGTAGTACAGAACAAGCTGACCATCCTCAATCATCTCTATGAGTGGGATCTTAGAATTGTTAATAAAGAGACTTAAATAAAATAAATAAGAAATGCAAGAAGCTCCTGTGAAAAGGAGTAACTTGGAAAAAATTTCATCGTTATGTTAGAGGAGGAAGATGAGTTGCATTCTATACAAGAGGCCTTGTAAAGGAAGAATGGTAGAAAACAATAGAAAGGGAAGTGAATTCTTCGTGGATGAATCTAGTTTTTGAATTAGTTTATCTGCTACCTAGTTAAAAGGCTATTGGGAACTAGTGAGTCCTCAAGCTTAAGAGATAGCATGCATAAGACTCGTTTAGTTACAAAGGGGTATGTATGACAAGAAGACATCTTTCTCGCTTGTTGTGCATTTAAATTAGACTTAATGTGGCAACAATTAACCGTTTGGACTTTAGAATTACATCAAGAAGATGTAAAACCTATACTTTGAATAGTAACCTGAATTAATAAATCTATATGTAATGACTATTAGATTTCACCAAATTGGTATTTGAAGTTTCATATAGTGGTGACTTCCATATGTTTTTGAAAAAACCCTTTTATGGATTGGAATAGTCATCCAAATAGTGAAGTTTAATGCTTTGAAAGAATGTGGTTTTCAAATGGTTGAAAAGAACCATTGATAAATGGTTTGTGATACTATTCCTTTAAAATCAGATAATACACAGCCATAAACAGATTGAATTTGGTAGTGCCTATAAAAAATAGTACTAATAAATTTCGAAAAAGAAGTGCATGTGTAAAAAGCAATTGGATTTGAGATCCAAGAGATAGCTTAGATAAGGTCATCTCTTTTACAAGAGAATTACATTAAGAAGATTCTTTAGTGGTTCAAAAATGATTGAATGCGATCCCATGTATACCCCAGTGACTTTAGGAGTGAGTTTAAGTCTGATAACCTTCTCTAACTGAACCAACCAAGAAGAAAATGGAAAAGAATTTGTATGGAAATACTGTTGGCAATATGATGTATACAATGATGTATACAAGACCAGATATATATTCCTAGTATGACTTTTAAGTTCATACTAGTCCAGCCATTATGTAAGATATTATATGGCTTTACATAAAGGCCTTAAGATACTTGTAAAGTACATTGATATGTGCATTCAAGATATGTAATGTAGTAATATAAGTGGTAATATGACTAGTAACGTTTATGGAATATGTTCAATTCAGAAGTGAGAATTCAAATTCAATGTGTTGATGCATTAATTGTGAATACATGTAGGCATTGCCTAAAGTAAAGACCTATGCATCATAGCAAGACTAAATGAAAAAATATAACTATATGAGTTATAGCACATAAAGAAGTTTTTGAACAACAAATTCTAATGCAAAGTCCCCTAACTGAGCCTAATGGCCAAGGATATGTATGAGAAATTAAATGAGTGGTAATTCCTTTTGTCATGCATAGGCTATAAAGTAATAGATACTTCATTATGACTTTAAATGTGTGTGTGAGATGTGTGTGTGAGTATCCAATGTCTAGTTTGTCGTACAGGTTGATGAGGTAGGCTTTCTCACATGAGCGAATAAGCTTGACACTCAAGAGGAGGGTGCAAAGATAAGATAATTGTATTCACCATCAAAGCAGTGAGAGTGCTGATATGGTAAAGAAGAAACACAAATTAATTTCGCCTTGACATAAAAGTGCCTAGTCGAGATGAGATCCATGACAATAAATACGTTAAGTATGTATGGTATTGATAATAAAATCAAAACAACATACGCCCTTAAAGGAAAAAAGTAACACTGTAGCATGTGATTCATACTGCGTGCCCTAAAGAATCACAAACAAGAAGCAAGTGAATGGATCCCTATTTTATTGAAGTGTGAGTCCCAATAATGTTAACCCTTTCAATGATATCCTTTGACTTTGACGTTATCGTGGTGGTATGTTTTAGCATATGCTACTTTAATATTTTGTCCTATGATCATAATTGATGCAATCTAAAGGTATTATGTTAGGAAAGAGGTTTATTCATATCAAAGTAATATATGGGCGAAAGGAAGATTACTTAGCTTAAAATATGCACACCTATGTTGGTGTATGAGATTGGTCCCTTATGGCATGTTGTAATTTCAAAAGTATGGACATTATGCATATGAGAAAGGCAATCTGAGTTTTATAATGACACAAGAGGATTTAAATTGGCCATGAGAAAAGTGTATATTGGTAAATATAGGAAATCAGAGGTGCTATATCAATATCAAGCTATACTATAAGGTTACCTTGCACTGTGCTAGTCTCTATGAAAGAGATTTCCAATACAAGCACCCAATTGGAGACGTCATGTTTACATGTTCACAACAAAGCATCTAGTATGAAAGAAGTATAACAAAAAGGCTTGCCCTTAACTTCTAATCTACCAAGTGTGAATGGGAGATATTGAAATTTATTAGTCTACTTTTGATGGATTAGGGCTGAAGTTCGATCCAATTAGGGCTATCATAAAGAGACATGGCTTCATAAGTAGAAATATTTCTTCCTTATTTAATAGTTATGTCTATTCCTATGTAATCATACACTTAAGAGTCACATTGATTCATATGTGACCGTATGGATATTATATAAATGATGTGAGATTAAGGGAGCACTAGTGCAAAAAAAGGCTTTAAGACCGGACGAAAGATGTATCGTAAGACCGGATCTGCGACGGTCTTGTTCCAGGGCGATCTTAAAAGTCTCAGTAACTTTTAAGACCCGGATGAACGACCGGTCTTAAAAATTTAGACCAAACTTTTGAAATATCCGGTCTTAAAAGTGTTTCAAAATAATTATAAAAAAAACCCAAATGAAACAACCGGTCCCAAATCACCAGATCTGGCAATATTTTGAATGTCCCTCCGTCATCAGCGACGGAGAACCAATAGAAGATTGGAAGCAACACCAATAAGAAAAACAAAAAAGAAGAGAAGATTGGAAGCAACACTAATAAAAAAAAAAACAAAAAAAGATGAATACAAAGTCCAGAAATAAGAAAACATAACAAGAAATAAAAATCATTCACCATGGAAATCGAATTTGAATCAATATAAAATTAGAGGTGAAATTGAAGTCCAGATCTACAAAAAAAAATCACAAGTTTTAAGCCGGATCTATGCGAAGGCGGTGTGGGAGCAGCCACGGATCGAAGAGGAAGGAGCCGCCCCCGTCCGAATCCTCAAAGCGGTACTCTTTCGCCGTTGCTCGATTGGAGTTGATGTCATCGAAAACCCTCGAAGCATCTCACCCCCACATTGCCAAGGATTTGATTGTGTGGCTCTTAGGATAACTTACGAAGATTGCGAGTAGGTTAGAGGAAGAGGAAGTCATTTTTGCTGAGGATTTGACCTGTGAGGCTCTTGGGACACTCGTTGAATCTATAACTAAGCAAATGTTATATCACCAAGAAGACAAGCACACTCACGGACTTAACGAGTTTAGCGAATTTAATTTTTTTTAAACACTTTTAAGACCCGTTGTTTGTAAAAACATGTCTTAAAAGTATATTTTTAAGACCGATCCTTTATAATCCGGTCTTAAAAGTGTTCTATATATTTACGAATTATCACCGGTCATACTTTTAATACCGGATCTTATATAATCCGGTCTTAAAAGTCTTCTATATCAGACTTAACGAGTTTAGCGAATTTAGTTTTTTTTAAGACTTTTAAGACCAGTTGTTTGTAAAAACAGGTCTTAAAAGTATATTTTTAAGACCGGATCTTTTATAATCCGATCTTAAAAGTATTCTATATATTTACGAAATTGCCACCGGTCATACTTTTAAGACCGGATCTTATATAATCCGGTCTTAAAAGTCTTCTATATATTTACAAAATTGCCACCGGTCATACTTTTAAAACCGAATCTTTTATAATCCGGTCTTAAAAGTGTTCTATATATTTATTGGAAATTCATATTTAATTAGTTAGCATATAAGATTATATTGTGCAATTATCTTAATTAAGTTGTTAGAGAGATTTTAGGAATTAAGTTAACAGATCATGGTTTTTTGAATTTCGTAATTATATTCCTGATTGTAATTATCTTAATTAAGTTGTTAGAGAGATTTTAGGAATTAAGCTAGCAGATCATGGTTTTTGAATTTCGTAATTATATTCCCGATTGTAATCATCTTAATTAAGTTGTTAGAGATTTTAGGAATTAAGTTAGCGAGATCATGGTTTTTTAATTTCGCAATTATATTCTTGATTGTAATGTTAGCTCCTAATGTTTTGATGATAACAATAGTTTAAGTTTTTTCAAAGAGTTTAGGTATTTGAAAGTAAAGAAATCTAATCCTAACTCATATTCTCGAGAATGGTCTTGAAGCTCTCGAGAATGGCATTTGCTGATAAAAGTCACTTGATCTTTTGGTAAGATTCTCGAGAATATATATTGAATTCTCGAGAATGAGATTCACAGATAATCAAGATAGTCTCCCTTGAATAATTCTCGAGAACTCTACCATGATTCTCGAGAATGAAACAAATGATTTTTTATCTGTAATCTATCTTTTGCTTCTACATGATTCTCAGGTATGATAGACATACTCTCGAGAATATGTCATCAGTTGACAGCTGCAAAAAGAAGTTTTTCAACATGCAATTCTCGAGTAACAGAACTCAATTCTCGAGTATGTGAAGAACAAGATTTTAACTTCTGGAAAACCTCTCTGTATGTTTCTGATTAACTATTATTCTCGAGTACTCTGTTCTCAATTCTCGAGTATAAGTGCAACACATTTTTCTCTTTAACAAATCATGTTGTTCAGGCAATTCTCGAGAATTGACGCTGAGTTTTTCAGAACTTCATCCTCGTAATATGTAATCTTCAGAATACTTATTGGGTGTCTTATATTATTGATCTAAACCTCTTCTAATCAAGTTTAATCCATTCATTAGTCTTTTTCAGAAAGGTTTGACATGTTTAAACACTAAATCTTCATAAAGTGCTCCAGCGTGTCAGAAGCATTTAATACACTGTAAAAGCAGAGCATACAAATGGAATTAAAGCGTGTAGTAGACGAAGACATTCTTTCGAGGCAAACTTATTCCAGCTATATCTCTGAATCAACCTCTGCTCTGAAACATTCGACAGCGAAGCATTTAATGATTCAACGTTCGACTATTTACGAAACGGAGTGAGCTGTGTCTAACGGAAATTAAAAGAGTCTCAACGGTTAGTTTGCAAACTCCTCAAACAACATTAATGGTGAAGGCTATAAAAGACGATGATATTCAATTCCGCCAACCACCGAACGACTGTGCAATCAATTTAAGTTATTGTTATTCAGTGTGTCAACTATTTCATTTATTACGCTTCAGTGTTCAATATCTTATCTACTCAGTGAGGAGTTCTTAAAACAACATTCTTCATTATTTGTTGTGTCTTAAGGTTGAGGAACCTTAAGATAGGGTGTATCAATTACAACGTGTAAGGGGGAGTGGAGTCTGAGAGTGTGTAGACCATCCTTCGTTTGCGAGTCTGTAATTGGTTCTGAAATTTAGTGGAATCTCAGAGAGTTTCTGGGGACTGGACGTAGGTCAGTGTGTTCGACCGAACCAGTATAGATTGTCTTGTGTTCCTTTATCTTATTGGTCTCTATTTGTTTATTCACAACGAAACGATTTTAAATTTTGAGAATCACCTATTCACCCCCCTCTAGGTAATATTCCACCTTCATTTGTAATCCCTAGATTATAGGAACTGCCCAGGTCAAAAGATTATTTATTTATTAGCATCTCTATATAATTCCAATTAAGCGAAGGAATAAATCATCGCATTCTTGGACTCATCTCTGATCGGCGTCTTCTCACAATATTTACGAAATTGCCACCAGTCATACTTTTAAGATCAGATATTTTATAATCTAATCTTAAAAGTGTTCTATATATTTACGAAATTGCCACCGGTCATACTTTTAAGACCGGATCTTTTATAATCCGGTCTTAAAAGTGTTCTATATATTTACAAAAGTGCCACCGGTCATATTTTTAAGACCGGATCCTTTATAATCCGGTCCAAAAAGTTCTTTATATTTACGAAATTGCCACCGGTTATACTTTTAAGACCTGATTCTCTATAATCCAGGTCTAAATGAGGCGGTCTTAAAGCTCTTTTTTGCGCTAGTGGAGTAAGCAATATTAATATAACATGTACAGAATAATACTCTCCTCCCTTTAAAAGATTCTTTGATAAATGTTCTCTTTTATTCCCTTATTGGTGCATTTGATCTGTAACATGATCGGTTTCCGCATCTGTGTTCTGGTTTCATGTGGGTACTTCAGCGAGTCACTTAGATTCCAAGTACATCTGAAATTCTTATACTGAGAGTAAAGCTACGTATATCTAACACTCCCCAAACCTCACCTGGTGGAAGTCCACCCCTTTTCTTTCTTATGTCACTAGCCCATATATACATAGAAAAGATATACTATGGAAGTTGGTTGTGGTATTGTAATTTGGTGGTAGTAATTATTGATCAATACCCTCTTTAATGACTCATCATAACAACCAATATACACATAAACGTCTAAAGTATGCTTATATTTAGGAGAATGGGCGGTGTAAAAATTCTTATATGTTTACTATTATTACCATTTTATTTTGAGAAGTGAAAACAATCTATTTAATATTAGGTGTGTTTGAAGTTGTATTTTTTAAAAAAAAAAAATCTGAGATTAACAGATAAGAGCCAGATTAATTCGATCATAAATGAGAATAATTCTTTCAATGTCACCTTTTTCATCTATGAGAAGCTCAACAACAACGCCGATAAACTTTGTTTCATTAGATGTGATCGCATACATGAATCAGAGTACCACATTACCATTGTGTCTTATTTACAACAAATTTTTAGATAAATTATTAACAAAAAAGAAATTTGTTCAATAAGTTTATTGAGTGCTTTTTTTTATCTTTATCTTTTTTATTATTTTTAATGACTTGATCTACTCTCCTCATTGGTGCATCCAATAACTTTCTTTAAAAATGTTTGAATCACCTCAAACAATTTTCTGCAATTCTTCACCAATAAGAAGCTTGAACTTTAAAATTTGTTTAAGAAATATTGAGTCCTTTATTTTAATCCAACTCTATGAACTTTCTCCTTCTTTCTCTCTCTTTTCTTTTTAACTGTTTAATATATATGTTAAATAAAAGAACTTGCGACTGAACTTAGTGGGATAGGTCAACTGTTGTGGCACAGAAACTCATGCAAATGAGCATTATCATATGTACAAATTTTAATGATTTGTTTGGCAAAAAGAAATGTGGGAAAACTAATAATTAACAAAAACATATAGCTAGAACGGTGTCCTAGTGTGTGTCGTTATAATTTTTGTGGATGGTATGGTCGTGGCTCTTCAGGGAGCTTCGATTGCTCAGTTGGGAAAGACAAAAGCAATAGGAAAATATTGAAATAAATTAAACAAACAAATTAATAATCATGTGATCAGCACCACTCAGAACCTAGCATTATAGCTTTTGGTTTGTGTGTCTGCTTCAATATAATACTCTCAATTATAACACTCATAATAAGATTGAGAAATGACAACAAACCAAATTTTAACATGTTGGACTTTGAAATTATTACGCTCTTCAATTAAATTTTACTCTCTCTCTCTCTATATATATATATATTATCTTGTGCCTACCACCACCCACTAATTAATTACAAGTTTATTTGAAACATTCTAAGAGAGATTACACAGACCAGCAATATTTTCATGTGGTCCTGTGAGTTAATTAAATAGATCTGTGTATGTGTTAGCGTGTTCTCTCTTTTTGTTTTTTTATAAGAAACAGATAATCCTATGTATCAACTTTTCATGTGCCTCGACAACCCTAGCTAGTAGTCTCAAATTCAGTTTTGAAATGTTTAGTATATATGAATAATGGATGAGATTACTGTTGCAATTTTTAATAATTATTATTATTTTAAAGCAAATAAAATGAATGATGTAACAGTTTTAACAGTATAATATTATGAGAAGAAATATCTGAATATGACATGCATCAGTACTGTTCTAACAATACCAGTTGGCGTGACAGGGCAAATGCAACAAACCAGACTCTTTTATTACACCAGTTAACTAAAATATTGGCCCTTTTTGGCTAAAACATTGGATTTAAAATATTGAGCTAGCTTACTGGTTTTTCCCCTATAATAATGATAGTTTGGGACCAATAGAAAACAATTTCATTTCATTTTAATATTAATAAATATCTGAATTCTAGTTTTGAAACTTTACTCCATGAATTCTAGCAATTAATGTTTTCTCATTAAATAGTGACCGTCCAAAATTTGACACTTAAATAATGCGAACCATTTATACATGTCGTAGCTATGTTTAACTTGGAGGAACCAAATGGCCTATAAATTATTGACAATAAATTCATTGGTTTTAAAATAAAATTAAATTGTGCTACTAGTCTCAAATGATATTTTCCCTTATTTTCCCTGCCTATGGTGTTTAAATCTAGGGTTTGTTTAGATTAACGTTTCATATTTGTAAAAGTAACTTTTGTCTTAACTTTATTTTGCAACATTGAAGTTGAGATAAAAGTAAATTAGCATAATGTTATTTATATTAGAATACGAATATATATTTTTTTAAAAAAATTGACTTAAAATTGTTTGGATGATAGATAAAATCAATTTCAGAAGTTTCAAAAATAAAATTAAAAAATTAAAATTAAAAGCTAGAAATTTCAAAACATAGCTTCCAACCTAACTGGTTTTTTTAAAAAGAGAAAAACTCTTTTATTCTCAAAGCCAAACCAAACATATTTTTGGCATCAATTAGCTTTTTAAGGGGCCAAAAATATGCTTTGGGATCCCGAATGGAATCCCAAACAAGCACATTCTTTATATCACTTTACCTTTGTTCAAGCCGGCAATAAGGTTCAAAAACATGGATCCAAATCCTCTCCTTTTCCTTTTTTTTTTTTTTTTATCCATTTTCTTCTCAAAATCTCACATCCACACTTAAGATTAAAAAATGTAGGATTTAGATTTTGTATTACATAAAATTCATGGCAGTCTTTTTTTTTTTTTTTTTTTTCTTACCTGAATTTCATAACTGTATGAAAAAAAAAAAATTAAAAAAAATATAATAGTGTGATAATATTCTTATAAAGTAATAAATCTGAATCGTTATTTTTTTTACTATGAGTGTAAATGAGATACTGAAGGTAAAAAAACAGAGATAGAAAAGGGAAGGATCTGTCCTTCGTGGAACATGTTTAGGCCCATTCAGAGGTTATTCTTAAACTGGGCGCCAACATAACTGGGCCAACTTGACCCAAGGAACAAGGGCGGGCTCATGTGCTCAAATAATAAAAGGGCCGAATGGGGGCGGGCCTACTTGACCCATATTAAAAGGCCCAGTGCTTTTTTGTTATGAGATCATGAGGTTTGTCAGGTAGATAATACAAGGGGGACAAAATAGGCGTTGAAATTCTGTATATGCATGATTGTGCAATTTGAATTTGTGTTTAGCCTATATGTCCCTAGACAAATGGCTAAGGAGAGACATATATTATTGTGTTTTGTAATTATACCGTTAATTTACTTATCTATTGTCATTGCTATAATTGTGTAGGCTTTCACATTCTTGAATTACATTTGTCTTGATTTTTGTTAAACATGGACAATGATAGAGATACAATCCATAATTATGCCATTAATTTACATTTATGTCTTTTTTTTTTTTTTGAGTGAATGACTTGATTTATTAGAAAATGATAGGAAAAAATTTTAATATTTCAAAACCTTACATTAGATTTGTTATCAGGAGTTGATATGGGAATAAAGATACTTGATAAACAATAATGTATAACTCATTTTTTGCCAAATACCTGATTAGAGATTTGGAAGTTTCAAAATTCTTTTTTATCATTTCCCCTTAATTTATTTGATGTAATATTGTTTGCACCCAATTGTAAATTGGCTGGACCCAAAAAACAATGTTTCATTTTCACTTAAACCACATTTAGTGTCTGAAAACACGTCGAATAGGGCTACATAAAGATCGCTTCAGCCTCAACACGAATTCTGGTCCGAAATCACCTTGGGCAGGACTTTTGTTGCTCGAGGTCTGATCCAATCTGAAACAAACTAGATGGTTGACCAGACCGGGTTTGGAGCTTGTTTGGATCCTCTTATTTTTAAGCTAAAAGCTACTTTTAAAAAAAAAAGCTACTTTTAAAAAAAAAAAAAAAGCTTTTTTTTTTTTTTTTTTTTTTTTTTTTTTTTTTTTTAAAAAAAAGTTAAAAAGTTTGTTTGGTGATTATATAAATTTTTTAGCTTAAAAGCTAAAATTAAAAATAAGTTGTTTGACAAAATTTTTGTCATAAGCACTTTTTCTAATAAAAATTGTCATAAAAGGTATATTATAATAGGACGGTGGCGGCGGTGGTGGCGGCGGCGGCGGCGGCTACGGCGACAGTGATAGTAGTGTTCGCTCGAGAGAATTGGGGTTCTATTTTCTTTTCTTTTCTTGTTTCCTTAGAAGAAAAAAGAGTCTAAAAAAAAGCGCTTATAAAAAGGCTCCTATGAGTAGGGGTGAGCAAGTGACCTGCAACCCGCCTAACCGCCCGCGTCCCGTAGAATTTTTCCCATATTAAACCCGCCCAGATTAGGCCCGTCACAGGTATAGGACAGCCCCATACTCGTTTCCATTATACGGGCGGGTCACGGGTTGAGGCACGGGGCACCTGTGCCCGCCCGCTACCCGTTTAAATGCTTTATTATTTTTTCCGCCCAGCTGTCTGCTTCAGTGACAGAGTCACGGGTGGAGTTGGACTCCATGAAGAACCGAGAATGCAGTTGCAGAGGGCAGAGGCAGAGTAGAAGCGCAGAATATCATTTTCTTGTGGTTTCATTTCATCACTCTTCACTTACCTCCTCCATTCTTTTTTCAAATCTCCCTCTATCTATTTATATCTTCCTTCCACTGCTTGTCTGATGGCATTGAAGCTTACCAGCAATGGAGGATGTCACCGTCGCCTCAGATCGGAGCAACAAGGAGAACGCTCCTCCTCTCCCTTCAAAAAGCCCTATACCTCCTCTTGTTCCTTCCTTCAAGACCAAGGGAAGAAGACGGCTCAACATCAACAGGATTCCTCTTGCCAACATCACCAATCTTTTAATACACTCTGCTTCACACAATGGCGTCTCTGAGATTCCTCTCTCTATTTTGCCACACTCCAATCGTCGTCGTAGAACAGAGGCGATTCCCTATACTAAGTATCGCATCTTCTGTTCCAAATCCTTGAGGATGGGCTTCAGTTAGATTACATTCACACACATATTCAGATCTGATATCGTTCTTTCATTATAGAGTTTATCATTTATATTTTGACAGGCGAATTTAATTATAGAATCTCAAGCGTGGTGAAGATAATATTAATGGACTTCAAAGAATTTATGAATCAGAGTTCCTCTTTTGTTTTTAATTTATCATGTGGCATCTTCATTGTAGTTTGTGTATATGACTAAGTAATATGGTCTTGTATGTGGGCATCATTTCATAGTTCAAATTAGATAAAACAAAGTAATACTATGCCCTCATTTTATGGTCAGAAAGAAAATTTTCTTTTCACTCCAATTTAAAAAGAACGCTTGGTGTATAATTAAACTACAGTATATCAGGCAAAAAAGGTTGAAAGAAAAGTACAATAACATTATTGGAACTCGGCTAAAAAAGTATGAAGATTTGTTATCTTCAAATTACTTGCTTTGGTTTTTTTTTTTTTTTTTTTTTTTTATAATCATGAATCATGAAAAAGAATTACTTGCTTTGGTGATCGTGAATCATGAAAGTAATTGGGCCCAAAAAACGCAACAAAAGGAGTATATTCTGGGCCCAAAAAACTGTACTGGGCCCTAAAACCCTATTTTTTTTTAAAAAAAACAAAAACAAAAAGCCCAGTACATCTAAACGGGTTCCCTGGACCCGTTTAGGCATACCCGTTTAACCTATACCAATTTAAACGGGTTTTTGCCTCGTACCCGTGGTGCCCCGTCCCTGTGAAATTTAAACGGGCGGGCCCCGGGTTACCCCCTGGGGCAGCCTCGCCCGCCCGTTGCTCACCCCTAGTAAGGACCAAGCAAAGGCTTATTCATGAAGCTAATTGAGACAAAATCTGACCCCCACTATCAGCAATAAAATCGGATCAGCCAAGAATGAAAGGGAAAAAGGATGATTTCAAGTCAATGTGAAGCCAAAATGAAGGGTCAAACACTTAGGAAAATTAACCAATAAGAGAGCACCAACAAGGATCAAATGGAAGCTTCTTTTTGAAGCCATTTGAGACAAAATCTGAACCCTTTTGCAGCTCATAAATTTCGAATCAGCATGAAGGACAAGAGGAGCAAATCAAATCATAACTACAAAAGCCAAGAGTCAAAGAAGCTTGGAGTTGAAGCCAACAAAATTGTACTTGGAAATAAATGAAAATTGAATAAAAGGACACATGAAGTAATTGAAATTTGATAAAAATGGAGCAGATCTCGTCAGCCATTAAGAAGGGAAGAAAAGTCATAAACTTGGGGAAAAAGAAGGAAAAACAAGCCATTAATCACTTTGGACCATTGGACAATAAGTTACTTGGATAATTTACATAACCAAGTGGTGTTTATTAAAGGATTATTCAGCTCTTATTTTGGTTGCCCAAACCATGGAAAAAGAGAGAAAGGAAAGTGCAAGGAAAACTCCTACACTCAGTGAAGGTGAAAACACACACATTGAAGAACAAGGTGGGTTAGGTGTAAATCTTGGTTAAATAAGCCTTCTACCTTCTTCAATCATTCATCTAATATTCTTATGATCTTTTCATCCTCAAGGCTAACCTTATTCAGTGGCTCAAAGAAAAAGGAATCTAAGAGGGACCAAGATACAAGAAGAGTAAGCCACTAACCTAGCTTGTTTGTGACTTGTGTTTTGGATTTTGGAAATTTTCATGATTATGGCTAATTAAGGAAGTGGTATTTTCTTAAAAGGAGGCTCTGCCCTAATTACTAAAAAGGGGTATCAAATGATTAAAGATAAGATAATGGTGTCAAAAAGAAAATTAAGCCAAGAGATGCTTAAATATGAAGCAAAAATGAAAGTTATGGTTGTTAACTTCATAAAGTGATTTTTCGTCCAGAGCTGAATATATGAGGTTATGATATGTTTTTGGTATTTTTGATAGTTTCAAAGTGTTTAGAACAAAATTTTGTATGGGTCTAAGTGGTAACAATAATTTTAGAACTCAAAAACCCTAAATTGCAAGTAAAAGTGAATCTGCCAGCTTCAACAAATTTTGGGCAATCATTCTTAAAAAATTTTTTAAAATAGCAAATGAGGTCAAATGGCCCTGAAACTCTACAGGCTTAAAGTAGACATCTGGATCTTCATTTTGGTATATACTTTTGTAATTTTACGATGTTTTTACTGGGAGAAATAAATTTTTGAAAACAACCCAAAAACCTGGACTTTGACTATGACCATTGAGCAAAGATTTTACATAAAAAAATCCTACAAATTTTTGTGGCCTCTGGTAGTATTTTTAATAAAAACTAGACATGTCAATAGTTAAATGGCCACTAGAATCATGCCAAAAATATTTTTCTAGAATTAATTATGATTTTTTTAAGTTAATGCATATTTTCTCAAATTTTTGGAAAATGGGCGAATTTTATGAAGTTAAGAGAAGAGTTTGCATAAGTGAATAAAATGAAGTTTATTTTATTTATTGATGGTCAATGCATGTCCGAGGTAAATTTCCAATCACCGGGAAAATTTATTGATTTTTGATAAAATTGCCAGGTAGTAACTGTTTATTTGGTGCCATGATTGAGGAATGTGTAGGGCTGTAGGGCCTAGTGAATTGTGTGTCCTTAGGTCGCTACCGAGTCTGAGATGCATTCAGGCCCGAATGCATCTACTTAATGCATCTACGACAACATTAGCCTTACCTAAGTGATATTTGATTTCCAGATTGTAGTCTTTAAGCAACTCCATCCATCTGCGTGTCTCATATTTTCAGCTCTTTCTGGTCAAATAGATACTTGAGGCTCTTGTGGTCGCAGTACAGCTCAATAACAGCACCATACAGATAATGTCATCATATCTTCAAAGCAAACACAATTGTTGCTACCTCCAAGTCATGTGTAGGGTAATTCAAGCCATGAGGCTTCAACTGACGAGAGGCATAAGCCACAACTCTGCCCTATTGCATCAGGACACATCCCAATCCCTGCAAACTAGCATCGCTATAGACTGTGTAGGTCTTACTCGCATCTCGGATAATCAACACAGCTGCCAACGTAAGCCTCTCCTTCAGCACATGGAAACTCTCCTCCCACTGAGCATCCCACAAAAATGACTGGTTCTTTCTCGTAAGCTTTGTCAACGACGACACAATTCATGTAAAATTTTGTATAAAGCGATGGTAGTAACCCGCAAGACTCAGATAACTGCAAATCTCAAATACAGATTCCGGTCTTTTCCAGTCTAGTATTGTTTTCACTTTACTAAGGGCCTGTTTGGTTGACAGAACTTGGAGGAGGGAAAGGGAACTTAATACAGTTCCCATGCAAAGAGACCGTTTGGTGCGCCAAGTGCTCGGAACCCAACTTCCTGGGCCCACCACTCTTCCCTCATATGTGGGAACTTGAGATCCCACCAAAATTGGTTGGATCTCAAGTTCCTTGGTCACTATTCATATTTTTGGACAGATTTACCCCTGAAATTTAAACTTGGCGGGAAGTTCGAACTTGGCGGGAAAGTTCAAACTTTGCGAAAAAATTTTGGGTCACAAATTCGAACTTAACAGGGACATTTTTTTAAAAAAAAATATTTTTCTTTTTTATTTTAAATTAATTTCTTTTGAGGGTAAAATAGACATTTCTAATTCTTTACCAACCACCACCCATTCATTTTCTTCCAACCAAACAACTCAAGCCATCTTCCCTCATCTTTTAAATCTTCCTTTCCCTCCCTTTAAGTTCATTTCCCTCCCCCCAAATTCTTTGAACCAAACGGGCCCTAAGGTCCACTACAACCCCTTCTTTAGAAATTACATGGCCCAGAAATTTAACTTCTGAAAGCCAAAATACACATTTACTGAATTTCGCATAAAGTTGCCTTTCTCTCAGAATGTTCAGAGCTAGTCACAGATGGTTTTCATGTTCTGCCTCACTTTTTGAATAGATTAATATATCATCAATGAATACAACAACAAATTGATCCAGGTAAGGTCGAAATACTTGATTCATATAATACATGAAAACTGCAGGAGCATTTGTTAACCCAAACGGCATCACCAAGAATTCATAGTGCCCATATCTGGTCCTGAAGGAAGTCTTCAGAATATCCTCAGCCTTAACTCGTAACTAATGATATCCAGATCGTAAATCAATTTTTGAGAACACACAGGAACCAGATAGCTGATTCAAGAGATCATCAATCCTGGGAAGCATATATTTATTCTTGATTGTCACCTTATTCAACTCTTTGTAATCAATGTTAGTTCTCAATATGTTTTGATGATTAACAACAAATGTAAAACATGTTTTGAAGTTTGCAAAGTTGTTTAAAAACATTCTGATAGTTGCAAACCGCAAGATAGGTTTGAAAACTTCGAGTATTGAACAGTCAATACCGCAGTTTGATTGCTAAACTCGAGTATTGAACTTCCGAGAGCTAAAGCTTTCCAAGTTAAATCAATACCGCAGGTTGCATAGCCAAACTTCGAGTATTGAATAGTCAATCTTGCGGTTTGCGGTCAAACTCGAGTATTGAACTTTCGAGAGCTAAAGCTTTCCAAGTCAAATCAATACCGCAGGTTGCATAGCCAAACTCGAGTATTGAATAGTCAATACTGCGGTTGCATAGTCAAACTCGAGTATTGAACTTCCAGAGAGCTAAAGGATTTTTCAAGCTAAGTCAATACTGTAGTTTGCGTAGCCAAACTCAAGTATTGGACTTCCGAGAGCAAAAGGATTTTTCACGTTAAGTCAATACTGCGGTTTGCGTAGCCAAACTCGAGTATTGGACTTCGAGAGCAAAAGGATTTTCACGTTAAGTCAATACTGCGGTTGCGTAGCCAAACTCGAGTATTGGACTTACGAGAGCAAAAGGATTTTTCAAGTTAAGTCAATACCGGTTTGCGTAGCCAAACTCGAGTATTGGACTTACGAAGAGCAAAAGGATTTCTTAAGTTAAAACAATACCGCAGTTTGCATAGGCAAACTCGAGTATAGGTTTTGTCTTTCAAATACAAGACACGATGGTTTGCCTCAAAGGTGCAAACTCGAGTATCCAATTGGATATTGCGGTTTGGACACTTGTGAACAAAGTGCCATACTCGAGTTTACATGAACATACTCGGTTTACAAACGCTAAAAATTGATTTTGAATTATACGAATTTGCAAATCATTGTTGTTTGATCTCATTGCTTCCATAATTCATTCAATCACATTCCTAGCTATGTTTAACAAGTTTGTTGAGTGAATTTCATTAAGATCGATGAAGATTATTGAAGGTCAAAGCCATAAAGCAAAAAGTGTTCGGTGCATTTAATGCACTTCGCAAAACAACATACTTTCAGCTAATCCATCCGAGCACGCCTTCCTCGAACGTTAAAGAATGCTTACTACAACAAGCAAGGTGATCTCCAACGGGCAAATTCTCGAGAATCACACCAGATCAAATTAACACCGGATTAGCGAAGTTTAGAGAGAGAAGATGACCAGTCCTTAAGCTAATCACCTACAACGGTTGGATTCATCAAGCAACGGTCATTTAATGTTCTCTACCTATAAATAGGGTGCATTAACTTCTTCTCAAGCTGATACACCTACTGAGAGCGAAAATTCATTGATTGTCATTTATTGTGTTCGGCTTTCATCGTATTGTATCAATCGATACTTGCACTTCAGTGTTCATCTTATCTCGCTTCGTGAGAGAGTTCTATCTCGTAAATCATTTATTGATTGAGATAACCACAAGTCGGGGGACTTGGTGGTTGGGTGTATTGATTGCAACTTGTAAGGGGGAGTGAGTTCTAGAGAGAGAACTACTCTTGAGTACGAGTTTGTAATCGGTTTGTGAGTATAGTGGATTGAAAATCCCAAGTGTGACTTGGGACCGGATGTAGGTCAAGGATAAGACCGAACCAGGATAATTTCTCTTGTGCAAGCTTTCCTTCCCTTCCTCCTCTCCGTTATAATCTATTTTTACTTAGTCAAAACAGCACTTTCGAAAAAGTTTTTAAAATACCCAATTCACCCCCCTCTTGGGTATATTGCTCCATTTACAATCAATGCAGAGTCGTAAACTTCCACATTTCTTTTTCACAAATAGAACTGGAGCTCCCCAAGGTGAAACAATCAATCTAATGAATCCTTTTCCCACTGATTCCTCAATCTGCTTTTTCAGTTCCGCCATTTCATTGGGTGTCATTCTATAGGGTGCTTTAGAGATCGGTCTAGTACCAAGCATTAATTCGATAGCAAACTCCAACTCTCTTCCGGAGGTAGTCCGTTGATGTCATCAGGAAACACATCAGGGAACTCTTTTACTACTGGTATCTGGTCCGGTGAGACCTCAGATTCTGCCTTTACTAAAAAGAACACAACATATCATTGGCAACCCTGTCTGATACATTTCTTAGCTTCGGTGGACGAAAGGAAATTTAGACTCATTTTATTATCTTGCTGAGAGTCCGGATATATAATTTTTTGTTTCCGAAATCCATAATTACGTTATTGGCCATTAGCCAATTTATACCCAGTATCACATCAATATCTTGCAGAGGCAAGCAAATTAGATCAATCGTTGTTTCATGAAATCAAGAGAAGAGTTTGCATAAGTGAATAAAATGAAGTTTATTTGCTTTATTTAGGGTCAACGTGTGTCCGGAGTAAATTTCCAAGCACTGGTAAAATTTATTGATTTCTAATAAAATTGCCAGGTAGTAACTGTTTACTCGCATACTCTATGTTACCTTGTATGTTTGTGGTGTCATGATTGAGGAATGTGTAGGGTTGTAGGGCCTAATGGGCTATGTGTCCTTTGGTTGCTACCGAGCCTGAGATGCATTCAGGGTAGTTAGGGTTTGAGGCCCTAGCTACTATGCTTTCCTAGCGCTGAGGATTCCAGGGCTAGCCTTGTTATGCGGCTCAACGATTATGAGCATTCGGGGCTTGCCTTAGTAAGGCAACGATGTATTGATTGTGATTCTGAATGCATGTGATATGTTTACTATTGTTATTGTGATTTTCCTAATTGTAGATTGCATACATGCACTGCATACATATTGTATATGAGTTTAACAGTTACTCTGTGGTTCAATTTTGAACTCCAGACCGTGCTAGGGACATAGGTGGATCTAGCTAAGCTGACCTGGAGATCTAAGGTAGGGCATGGAGTTGAGGGCTAAAGAAATAGGGAATGCCCTATCGTCTTGTGTATTTATATTTTTGGATGACTGTATATTTTACTTTTTACCCGGTATTTACTTGGATTATTGTACCCTAACCCTACGCGGACTTTTTACTTTTGATTATCGTTCTTTTACTAGTATTACGCATTCGTCCAAACCGATCCAATACTTTGCCGTGTAACACTCTGATACATGTTAATATGGAAATAATTAAAGGTAAGGTAACAACTAAATAAAGGATCCCTCTAACCCACCACCTAAAAGAGCGAGGCCGGTAGGGGTGTAACACTACACATATTAGGTTAAGATGCATCTAACTCCTTATTTTGTCAATAGCACTTAAGACCTTAAAAAAAAATTTATGTGTGATTTTGCCCTAGAAGTTTCTGAGTAATTTATTTCTCCACTCTTCTTTTTCCTAATTTTTCTAATTTTAATGTTTATCTTTAAAATTTTCAAAAATCAATTTCTTCGGCAGACATATTAGATGTTTTCTAGATTTATCTTCCATATTTTCCACCTTAATATTTAATTATTTCACTGCATTAAGTAACTCAAGTTGATCACTTTTTCAATAAAATTATTGCAATCTTGTGTTTTTATTTTAACAAAGAAAAAAATTATTATTTTGCATTTCTTTTAGACATTGCTTTTATATCATGTTAGGAAGTTGATTTTAGGATTATTTTTTTATTTGGGTAAAGATGTAAAACTACCCACGTAGTATGCTAGTGGGGCATCAATTTAGAGCTAGTACTATGGGTCAACCCCGTACGTTGTGCCATGGCCTGCCTCAACATGCAGGCTGTGTGGTGGGGGCTTGTGCAGTGTGGTGGGGGCCTATGTAGTCCACACTTTAGCAGACAACCAAAACCATAATCCTAACTTGCCTTTTTTAGGGGATGGGAAAACTTGTTTACTCTAAAAATAAATTCCTTTGTTTATTGAGAAATAACATTGAGATGAGGAAACAAAGGATCAGAGTCACCTCAAAAACTACCCATCTTTGTTATTCACTGGCAGCTACAAAGTCTACGACCATTCGAACTTTCACATATCAATTTTTTTGCACAAGCTTAACAATAGGGAAAATCTACTTGAGGGCCCAAAGTAGGAAAAAAGGTCAAAAAAACCCAAGAAAAGTTCAAATGTCAAAAAAAGGTCCTAAGGCTTTTTCTGGTATAATTTCATTAAAACGTCAGTTGTTAACGGGGCTAATATAGTTATTAAAGTGTAGGTCATTAACAACTAAATCAGTAGCATTAACAACAATATCCTAACAACTAAATATATTAACAAATATATCGTGCATTCGTTAACAACCATATCAGCCTCGTTAACAACTAACGTTTTAATGAAATTATATCAAAAAAGGCTCTGAGGCCTTTTTTGACATTTGACCTTTTCTTGGGCCTTTTTTGACATTTTTTCCTACTTTGGGCCCTGAGATGGATTTTCCCTTAACAATGTTCAAATCTAAAAATATAACACTAAGAAGATAAGAAGATGGAAAATAAATCTAAAAATGGGCTTCCAAGAGGCTGAGAGTGAGAGTGAAGAGAGCAAGAGTGATGGAGGCTTATGCCTTTTTCTTTAAGTTTTATTTCACAATTAATTGCTTTACAAAAATATATGGCGGGATAGTATGTCACAACCCATCACTATATGGTGCGAGCTACTAAAACCCCACCCCTAACCCACGGATTGGCAAGTTGAGATCGTGGGTTGAGCCCTTGTTATTGGCTCTACTAGACACCATAAACTATTATTAGGTGTAAAATTACATATGTAATTTTTAAAATGGTGCAAAGAAGTCACGTCTATTAAGTTAATTAATGTTGACTATTTAGCAAACATGTTAACTAAGAAAAAGGTGCAAAAATACATATAAATTTTTTTAAATGATACAAAAACATACTTAAAGTTTCCAACGGCTAGGTCATTTTTGCAAAATTTTGAAAACTATATGTGCATTCTTGCACCATTTTCTGAACCTAGACATTTGCTAAACCTTCAACATTTGTTGATTTAATGGCCTCTCATTTTTGCTTCATTTTGAAAACTTCATGTGTACTTTTTACTCCTATTAAACATTTATGGTGTTAGATGCCGATGGAGAAATACTTCATGGGCGCATTTATGCATTAACCCTTTTTATTTTATTTATTAATTGATATCTTTATATTGATAGAATAATTATGCAAAATTAACTGTATACTTAGAGTTACAAATCTTTGGATTAACTTAATCATATAATTTTATGAAAATTAAAAAGGAAATTTAAATTTAGCATATAAAAATTGTCTCTCAATATTTGAAAATATTTTATTTCAAATAACAAAATAGGTTGGCGCTTGGCATTTAGCCCATCAAACAAGCATTTCTGCAACCCGCAATGAGTGGAATTGATTTGAACCCGCCCACCAACTCGGGGCGCAGGGCCCCACGGGTTGGCGGGTATTACTTTGTCCTGAGGTCTAGTTATGTAATTGCAGCTATAAATACAAGTGAAGCCGTTTTGGTATTTCAAGTTTCGAAAGCACGAAGAAGAAGAAAATTTCCATATAGAATGGTGGAGCTCTTCGTATATTTGGGTTGTACTGGAATCGTCGTCTTCCTTCACGGCGCCAATTTCTTATTCCACCTTCTCTCCCGTCCCTTTCATCTTGGCTCTCTCAGGTCCATCCATTCTTCATCTCTCTCTTCCTATTTCTGATTTCAACTGATCCTCTGTTTTTTTTTTTTTTTTTTCTTTTTCTACTTTTAAATCTTCGATTGGATTGATTTTAATCTCCAGATTTATTACTCACTATTCGTTGCTTGAAACCGATTGATTCAGAAAAATACATGTAGTTGCTTTCGAATCCATTTTGATTTCAGATCAATCCTCTTCTCGTTTCTTCTTTTCCTCTTTCAATTTATTCGGTTTTCGTGTGATTTTTCCTTCAATTTATTTGGATTCTGAGAGTTGAATAATGTTTTCTCGCAGTTTCTTGGGTTTCGCCGGTTGATCGATCTCTTCTTGAAGAAAAACATGAAGACAAATGATGAATTCGCGAGCAAAAGTCATTCAGATCTGGAGACTCTGTTGTTAGTTGTTAGTTGTTGTTGCTTGTACGGAGCAGTCAAGATTTCTGTGAATATCTGTAAATTTGTAAATATGACGATGAACGACAATAAGGCAAGCAAAGTCCTGTAATTTGTGGATGCTATATTTTTTTCAAGAATTCATGCGGCTTTTCAATTTGAAGGATTGGACTATATCCCAAAACTGGACTTTTTAATTATTTGGATATAGATTACATTTTGCTGTGTTACTTGCTCATACAAGAAATTCAAGAAAAGGACAGGAAACGTAAGTACTCCTTCCGGTCTTAATTATAGATTATATTTAACCGATTTTATAGGGATTAAAGATAAAAGTTAAATTAGTTAATTTAATTATTTTTTTCCTAAAATGTACTTACATGGTTGTCATGGACACAACGTTTTTGCCTATTTGAGTTGTCTTTATTTTTGTCCCCATTTCAACAGGTGAGAGGGGAAAAATTAAAAAATCAGTTGGTGTTAAACAATGACCATGAGCAAGTCTGTCTAGGATATTCTACGTCTGGATTTAAGTGGACCTGTAACACCTGTCCCCATAAAACTATAAATACAAAACTGATTATTCTCCAGTTAGCTACTTATAAAATATATAGGTACATTATTAAATTATTAATGTATTTAATTATTATTGAGAAAATATCAATAGAGGTATTTTAGGAAGAAATTGATTAAAAAAATTAGACTATTATCCTATAATTAGAACCAAAATCAACTCCTAAATGTTACTGTATTATATAATTAGAATCGGAGAGATTAGCAAATTTGGAATTTATTGTTCTTTTCTCCCAGATGGATGGAAGTCAGTCTGCATGAAACAATAGTCTCAATAGTTTCTTTATGTGTACGAATCATCTAAGTTTAGGAAGTTTTCTTTTTCTTTTTTTTTTAATTGGACACTCAATTTTCGTAGGCTTGCCTTACTTTTGATTGAAATATTTAATGGCCCTCGTACTAAACTAGATTGAACAGAGTAGAATATATATATTATAAAAAATATATGACAAAACTCTCTCATCATGTAATTGAACATTAAATGTGGGGCGCCTTGTTGATTCTCCGCTTTAAATCTTTAATCAATTTTTGACAAATATTGGACATGCCCCAATAGGGGTTGTATTTTTCTTATTGTCTCATTTCTCATTTTCTTCTCATAATCTTATATCCACTATTAGATTAAAATAATATATCGTTTTGATTCAATATTTTATAAAATTATTTCTATAAACATAAATAAGTAAATTAAAATTCTTAAAATCAAATTTAGTTATATCATTCATAATTGCAATCTAAAATAAATAAATAAGTTTTAATAATAATTTTATTAAGGGTTAATGGTACAAAAATACACATGTGCTTTGGTCGAGGAGGAGCGCCCAGTAACAAGTGCTTTTTTTAGGTACAAAAGTGACTATGTGGTTACAAAATAAGAGCAAAAGTCATAGAAACCGTTAGGGGGTAGGACTTGACTGTTAAGTTGGAAGGTTTGACCAAATTTAATGATGTGGACGCTGACTATGACTATGTAGCAGACAAGTGGAACCTAAATGGGTGAGTAAATGATGACTAGGAAAAATGTAATTTATTTATCTAGAGAAAATATAATTTATTTATCTTTTATTTCTTATTTTTCTTTGCATCAGAATCAAAACTTCTCGCGCCTTCGATCGAAAACAGATAACACGAGTCCACAGTATCATCACCGCATGCTCCGTCACGATCATCGATATCTTCATAACTTTTTGCAGAAGGTCCTCGGAAATCTCCGACTTGCCTTCTTTAGTTGATGACACTGGAAAGTTTCAACTGATTTAAGAAATTCAGACATTAGACCTTCCTTTTCGGAGATCATGTATTTGTCCTCGACGTCCACGCAATGAACCTCAGGATCTTCGCTGATCTGATTTTCCAGCCGATGCCGCCTTGTTGCAGAACAAGGAGCAAAGAAGCTAGGCAATTATCGTGGCACTTCAACATCAATTTCATCAACAACTACTCTCAATCTTCGATTTTATCTAGAACCGCATCCAAAGCATTAACGACTCTCTCGAGCATTTCCATGGTGCCATTGACATTGTTGAGTAAATCTATGAGTGAAGGCACGAATCCGTCTAACTTCACGAGGAACTCCTGATTCTCTTTAGATTCTTCGGCGAAATATAAAATTCTTGATAAGGAACAAAGGCAATTCTCGCCATGGCCATCCAAGTATTTCATAGAGTCGACAACCTAATCCGGGGAGGGGACTGTTCTGATGGCCGGAGAATCGGCCAATACGACTCGGTTCACAACCGATCCGGACCAGATCTGGATAAGCCTCTGTAGAGTACGGTTTGGAACAAATTTTTTGGTTTGCAAAATCTAAATGGTTGCAGGGCTGTGTTGTTGCCGTTGTCGAGCTAGCCTTGGATGGTTGAACAATGGCGGGGAACGCCGGTGGAGAGACTCACCGGAGATTTCATGATATCAAGGGATATAAGATACTGGAAGAAGCTCGGAATCGTGATGTATAGATCGTCCTGACCATGAAAAAGATAAATAAATTATATTTTTCCTAGATAAATAAATTACATTTTTCCCTGTCATCAATTAATGACCCATTTAGGTTCCACTTGTCTGCTACATAGTTCTAGTCAGCGTCCACATCATTAAATTTGGTCAAACCTTCCAACTTAACAGTCAACGTCCTACCACTAACGGTTTCTGTGACTTTTGCTCCTATTTTGTAACCACATAGTCACTTTTGCACCTAAAAAAGTATTTGCTACTAGCCGCTCCTCTAACCAGAGCACATGTGTATTTTTGCACCTTAACCCTTTTATTAAATATTAAATCTAAACAATATATTTCATGATCTAAGTGTGGAGATGAGATGATGAGAAGATAATAAGAAAGAGGATAATGAGATAATCCTATTCCGCACGGGTACACCCGGAATTGTAAAGCTCCAAAGTGACATGTTTTTTAATGAATTGAGGAAGACACAACTCATCCAATTCCACTATTTTTTATTATTATTATTTCAATTAGATTCTAATGTAATTTTGGTACTGGACGAGACCGAAAAAGTGTCATTCTTCCTAAATAGGTTGCAAAAAGTGAAACTCTCATTTTTTGGGAGACTTGAGTAATATGGTTTAGAAGTTGAACTTTATTCAAGGCATAGCTTTATAAGAGAGTACATTTTTTGGGGTTTCTCCCCAATATTCGGTGTTATTAGCAACTAATTAGTTTAATTTGCAAAAATGCAGGCCCAAAATCAGAAAGCCTCGCTGCCTCTAATTATTTATCTGCGCTGCATACTTAAAATTTGAACACGAGACCACTGGTTTAAAAGTTATAATAACTCACAATCAGTTTATCCAAGTACTTAATAGTATGAGATTACATTTCTAGATAACCATTGATGCAAGTTATTGTGAATTTGTGATCCCATCTCACAAAACGGGGTGAACAAACTTAGTGTTGAAACATCTTTTCTTCGATGTGATATATATTGAGAGCTATCTAAATTGGTACTGAGATAGGGATAAGAACTTTAATGTAATCAGAATTGGCAATAAAATCCTTTGTCTTTGTGATCCACGTGGCAAAAAAAAATTTGAACCTATATGCAACTAGTTGGAACCACTTTGAGGAGCGAAGAATTGCAAAGAAGACCGTTGATTTTCTAGTTTTTCATTGAAACAAATATTGGGGAATCACTGGGATGTGGTTTTCCTCAAAGTGGAAAAAATGAGAAGGACTTGGAGCTCTATCCAATATTTTCTAGAACGGGATCAAACATTAGACCAGCCAAGAACTAGTTCAACCTTCAATGGTTGAATTATGATTAGATCGGTTTTAATTAAATTAGGGGGAAAAGTAATCTTTTGGTACTGTTACGGACCTAGATAAGGCCCATATTCAATATATGGCCCAGCAAGGAACATATCACATATCAGGATCTACCTAAAATAAAGGAGGATCCAATCTTATCTACGATCCAGGTATATCTAATCTATATCTAAATGACTATCTAACAGTTAGGATATCAGGGCCACGGATCACGGATCACAGGGCCCAAACCACATCAACCTAAGGTACACTCTATAAATACAGAGGTAAAACCCTAAGGTACACAGGTTCTAACCCTAGACTACTTACATACAGTCACACAGAGCACACACCCCACTCCCTTTTGTGTGTGTTCGAACTACGTGGACTTTGATCCCTCTTCAAGGTACGTAGGCCCTAGGCATTGCTCCTAGGTCAAGTCCAAACTAATCAACAAGTCCTTTTCCCAGAATAGAACATTGGCGCCGTCCGTGGGGAACCGTAAAATTCGATTCCCGCGACCAAAGATGGTCAATGATTTCAAACCAGTTCGAGAATTTGTTCCTCCCAATTCTCCATCATCAAAACCTCAACGGATCTTCTTAAAGTACTATGCAGATCAAACATGACGATGGTTCAGACAAGTCTGGTAACCACGATCAACAAAACCCTAATTCCTTACCTGAATTCTCCCATCGAAGACTGCGACCTAGGGAGAACTGAGAGTAGAAACACCGGAAATCACGTTCTTGAATCTTTGCGTGATTTCGATTGTACCTCTTTCCATTGTTAATCTTTGCGGGCCCTAGCCATCTCCGAAACAACTTCCAGGGGAAATAATACAAGCAAACAATCCGGCGATAGCTCCCCCGCCAACACCGTAAATGCCCTCGCTTGGTTTATCTCGGCCTCAGTCTCAGCCGAGGATTATCTCGGCGTATACAATCTCAGCCTCAGTCTCCGTCGAGGATTATCACGGCATGCACAATCTCGGCCTCAGTCTCCACTCGTGAATGTACCTGATTGGTCAATCTCGGCCTCAGTCTCAGCCGGGGATTATCTCGGCGGACACAATCTTGGCCTCAATCTCCACTCGTGAATGCACCCGCTTAGTTTATCTCGGCCTCGGTGTTAGCCAAAGATCATCTCGGCACTGAGATCCAGGATCTCGGCTGTTTACTATCCGAGGTTATTGGGCCGGCCTTGCTGAGTTATTTTTCTGATTGAAGTCTTAGTTGTGCTGGTTAAACGTCGAGTTTATTGCAAAGACTATAATCCTTGCGGATTCTCAGTTATTTGCTCTTTTTGATCTGAGTCACTATCAGTGAACACCGTTTATTTGTGGTTAGTTGGTTTCTTGCTTCTTTTTTGCGTTTTGGGACTCTGCTTCTGGATTCCGCTGGTTCAAATGTAGTGGAGAGGATCTTGTTCGCTGCACTTTCGAATATTTGATTCTCAACATCTCTTGTTAAGAAAAACAACACTTCTGCGTGCCACTGGTGCAACTGTTATTATTGCCCAGATGTATTCCTTGATTTGAATGCCAAAGTCAGGTTCCAAAAATGCAATTAACCAGAACCTAGGACTCTGATGCAATAATTCAGGTACATATTCAACGCTCTTTTGGATATCAGTGTGTTGACCTGCAATAAGGTTAGCCCTCTTCTATATTCTTTCCTCCAGTTTTCTACTTTTCCGTCCCGGTTACGAAACTTTTCTTTGCTGGATTAACACCGCCTGCGTTCCATGTGTGATTATATAATAACATGATTTGTTATTAATATAAACATGGGCGGTGGTCATGGAAAAAGGGAATAATTATGTGGGTCCATATGTTCACATATAATATATAACAATGATCTCCTGTTGTTGCCAATATCTTTTATGGTTATTAAATTCGTAATATTAAATTATGGACCAACGAGTAAGGGACCCTCCAGTTTTAGGCCTACTACATATACGTTCAATGGCTTAATTATTGAACCTTTTTGGTTTGAGGATCCACTCTCCAAGGCATTTTTTGACTTTGGGGCTGAATCCATTTTATTATGAGGTTGAGGCGAGACAATGATGCAAGACTTTCAGAAGCGAAGTTCTTTGATGACATTGGAAGTGACCTTTATTTGGCTATTTCACAAAATGAAGATTTCATGCATGTTTTCCATTGGCCTTCCATTGCCGAGGTTTTTTATTCAATTTTATCCATGATAAATATATTGAGTTAAATACTTGAATGTAGAGACGCGCACATGTCCAATCCCTTGATGCGTGAAAATCAACGTGGATATCACCATTCAATTGAATATGTGAATGCGCAAAAATTCTTGAAGCTATCTGTTATGGACCCATATATTGGGCCTAGTGAGTATGCGGCCCAATGAGGGTATTTGCTACCCAGGTATGAGCTGAGTCATCCTTTAATCACGTATCTGGGATTCAGAACCGTACAGGTAGTGGAGCAGGCATTTCCAGGACGTGGGAGGCGCACTCGCTGCGTAACGGATTCACTACGGCAAGGAGAGGAACCCTAGGTAATCCCTATAAATAGGAGGTTACCCGCAGGTGCACTCTCTACATTCTCTATTGATTATTTACTATTCGGTCTCACCGTGCACACACACTCCCCCTTTGGCGAAAAGCCACCACCGTGTAGCACACATGATGATCGAGACGACCCGTTGGTATCTTCTCCATAGATATCGGTGGGTAATCTTCTCTACTCGGGGCTTACTCTTAGCGTCCGTGGAGAGCTCATTGATCCTATAGTAACATTGCCTAGCCTCATTGGGCTAGACACTTGTGTTCTACGACAGAACATTGGCGCCGACCATGGGGACCGTAAACTTTGATTCCCAAGCCACAAAAGGCTAGTAACGACCACCGAGCATGGTGACAACTACTCGAAGTCGCAGTCACACATTGCGACAGGACCAGTTACCGGAGGGACAGCCGCAACAACAACGGGTAGAGCAGATGGTCCAGTATTCAGATTCTGTTGCTCTTAACATTCATCGTGAGGTTATGGGAATAGAGGATGAGACTGAGGATACTGCAAATTCCCCTCATCCTAACCGAGATATCTTGCCGGAGCGGCGGGGTTACAGGGATTCACATCCTCCATCTCTGGAGTTTCAGTTGGAACATCCTGATTCGAAGTTGTTACATAAAGCGGTTAGCTCGTTGGCTCAGCGGATAGATAACATGGAAACTTCTATGCGACTTCGGAGGGAGGAGGACTCCCGCTTAACCGGGAGGATATGGAATGTCAGAACGCCATATGGCGCCAAGACGAACAAAGGCAGATTAGAATGGAGTTGGAAGAACGTTTCGCATGTAAGGACAAGCCGGTCAAGAACCCGGGGTGTGATGGAGCGGGCACGAGCAGGACCATCGTTTCCACGTCGGTTAACACCGAGATAGAGGAGCCTAGTGAAGAGCGCAAACAGAGAACTCCTACGGCTGATGACCAGGATAACAACCAAGAAAAGGAAGCTAGGACGATATTGTTGCTCGAGGAGCGGATTAGGATGTTGGAGCATCCCGCCCCAAACACCGGTCATGATGCTAGCAGGCCAAGTCGGGTTAGTGATACTACGGCTACTGAGGTCAATAAAAATGATCGCCGGGTGGATAAAGCCCACTTAGCCAGCAACAAGGAGAAGTAGCTGTCCCGACGAACCCCCACGAGCCCGAAGGGCAATAAGGAGGGCGCAACGCCCCCATCGGGTGGCATGCCCAAGGCGGACGGGGAGGGACTCGGTAGCGAGAACGTATTGAGTCAGTTTTCGGATGAAATAATGACCGCGGTGTATCCTAAGAAATTGGACTCAAGGGAGTTGCCGAAATATGATGGAACCCAAGACCCGCAATCACGTTAACAACTTCAAGTTGGAAATCGGGGTTAAAGGAATTGTAGGGCACGTGGTTCCACGGTTGTTTGCGGGAACTTTGAGGGGGTCTGCACAAGATTGGTTCCACTCTCTTCCGTTGCGATCTATTAGTAGTATGAAAGCTTTGGAGCACAAGTTTTTACTAAACTTTGCCACAAGTCAGAAACAACCAAAAACCGAATTCCAGTTTGGACCGGGTGAAACAGTACTGGGGAGACTCTACAAAAGTATCTGGCATGCTTTAAGGATACGGCTTTGCAAGTGCCCGGTTTGAAAGAAGACGTACATCTCCATTGTGTCATAGCCGGCCTTAATGCTTCGTCTCATTTGAAAAGATCCGTATTAAAGCGTCGTCCGGTAACCCTGGCGGAATTTCATGATAAGGCTAAAACTTATCTGGAGCTTGAGCAGATGGAGATGTTAAATCAGGTGCCTAGAGAGAAGGCCAAAAGCCCCCCAAGAGGCAAAGAGCGACATAACGGACGTCGCGGGATTCTCATGGACGAGGTAGTGACAACGAGAATGATTGGGGGGAAGCCGGGAGGAAGTTTTGACCGGTATACCCCGTTGAAGGTCTCTCAAGCGCAAATTTGGAAGGAGGTCTCGACAACCGAAATGAAAGAAGTTGAACGACCCCGGCTTATGAGAAGGGGGGCCACTTTAGATAAAACTCGGTATTGTGAATTTCATGATCAGCCTGGTCATACTACGGATAGTTGCTGGGACCTAAGGAACGCTGTAGAAAAGTTCATCCGTGAGGGGAAACTCCGCAAGTACGTGATTCAAACCCAGGGGCGGCGAAACCAGAAGCCGCGTGAGGATCAAAGCAAGAGCCCGCCTTCGGAAAAGAAGAGGCGGGGGCCGAAGTAAGAAGGCGGCGTCGGTGACGAGGATTTCCACGATTCCAAGTTTGACCGTAATGTTATTAACGGAGGATTCGGTGGAGGGAGAGACTCCACCCGGTCAATGAAAAAGGTACACGAGGGAGGTACTCTCCATTAGAGATCGCCCGCAGTTCAAGAGGGACATGTCAAAACCAGAATCCCCGGTGCTCAGTTTTACTAGGCAGGATTTGGAGGACATACCCCTAGGTCATCACGACGGTCTGGTTATAATTGGAACGGTGGGGGATTGTTGTGTTAAGAAGATATTCATTGACAACGGGAGTGCGGTTGATATTATCCTGTGGGACGCATTCAAACGCATGAGGCTTGACCCCGAGAATCTAAGGCCATGTAGGATGACCTTGACCGGATTCAATGGACAGGAAACTCGTCCTAAGGGTTACATAGATGTGAAGCTGACCTTAGGAACAAGGGAGGCCTTTAAGATGGATCGAGTCGGGTTTATCGTGGCTGATTTTCCTTCAGGCGTATAACATCATTAGGACGACCGACTATCCATGATTGGGATATGTTGATATCCTCGAAGCACCAGAAGTTGAAGTTGTTCAACAGGAAGAACCAAATTGTGACGGTAAAGGGAGACCAAAAAGAATCCTGACAGTGCTATTTTAATACGGTTAGGGGTGCTAAGGGCGGTTCGAAAAGAGCCTCCCATATGGACAAGGCTGCGTCGGTCAAAGTTGATGAAGAAGGAAAGTCGGTCAACTCGGTGGAGTTGGATCTGCATGAGGAAGAGAAGATGAAAAAATCAGAGCCAAGTGGCGAGTTGTTAGACCTAGTGTTGGGTGCCGAGCCCGACCAGGTAACAAAAGTCAGTAGGAGACTGGACCCTGAGGTCCGAACGGAGCTGGAGGAGTTTTTATGGAATAACAAAGACGTCTTCGCTTGGCAACCAGCGGACATACTCGGGGTAGACCCCGAGTTTTGTTGTCATAAGTTGGTGATTTGCCCGGGGTCCACACCGATCTCTCAGAAGAAAAGGAAGATCGGTGATGACCGGCGGAAAGCTTTAGAGGCTCATGTAGAAGAATTGTTGGCAGCCGGTTTCATCCGTGAAGTACAGTATACTACATGGCTGTCAAATGTCGTTATGGTTAAAAAGCCAAACGGTAAGTGGAGGGTATGCACTGATTATAAAGATTTGAATAAGGCGTGCCCAAAGGATTCCTTCCCTATGCCAAATATAGACCAACTGGTGGATAATTCCTCGGGGTTCCAACTGCTTTCATTCATGGACGCTTACTCCAGATACAATCAAATAGCTATGCACCCCGAGGATCAGGAAAAGACCGCTTTCATCACTGACAAGGCTAACTATTGTTATAACGTTATGCCGTTTGGATTGAAGAACGCCGGGGCGACTTATCAGAGAATGATGAATCGAGTGTTTGAAGACCAACTCGAGAAAAACGTTGAAGTCTATATAGATGATATGATCGTCAAGTCCGTGCAGGTAGCAAGCCACGTGCAGGATTTGCAGCAAACATTTGACAAGCTCAGGAAGTATCAGATTCGGTTAAACCCGGCGAAGTGTGCTTTCGGGGTCCCGGCGGGGAAGTTCTTAGGTTTCCTGTTAACTCATAGAGGAATCGAGATGAACCCGGAGAAGTGCCAAGCCGTGTTGGATATGCAGGTTCCGCAAACTAAGAAGGAGGTGCAACAACTAACTGGCAGATTAGCAGCGTTAACTTGTTTCCTACCAAAGTCGGCAGAAAATTCTCTCCCTTTCTTTAAGTTATTAAAGAAAAAGGCCTCGGGTGGTTGGAACCAGGAATGCGATGAGGCGTTCGCAATGATCAAGCGTGCTTATCTTCCCCACGGTGTTATCAAGGCGAAACCACGGGAAAGTTTGGTCTTGTATTTGTGCATCGGGGAAGAGGGCGGTGAGCGCCGTTTTGGTCGGGGAGGCGAGGAAGGTCGGGTCGGTGTACTTCATGAGTCGGGCGCTGCAAGGTTCAGAATTGAGATACCAAAAGCTAGAAAAGATGGCTTTCGCGTTACTCATTCTGACACGGCGTCTATGTCCATATTTCCAGAGTCATCATATTTTTGTGCGAACCAGTCAACCGATTAGACAGATTCTTCACAATCCGGATTTGGCGGGATGAATGGTTAGCTGGGCAATCGAGTTGTCCGAGTTCGACATAACGTATGAAGCTCGCCACGCAATCAAGTCTCAGGCACTGGCTGATTTTGTGATGGAACTTACCCTTTCGGAAGAAGGGGGAGGAGGACACAGAGACGTGGAGGATGTTTGTAGATGGTTCCTCGAACGAGAAGGGAAGCAGAGCTGGAATAATAATTGAAAATCCAAAAGGATTATCAGTGGAGCATTCCCTTCGTTTTGATTTCAAAACATCTAACAATCGGGCGGCGGAATACGAGGCCTTAATTGCGGGATTGCTTCGGGCCAAAGAGAACGGGGCCGGGAAGGTTCATGTTTCTACGATTCCCAATTGGTAGCCTCGCGGATTGACGGAACTTACCGGGCTAAAGGGCCTCTCATGGTAAAATATTTGGGGAAAGTACGGTGAATCATGGCTGATTTCGACAAAGTAAAGGTAGCTCACATTCCCGGAGGAGAGAATGTTAGAGGCGATATCCTATCCAAATTGGCAAGTACAAAGAGTCCCGGGAATCATCGCACAATGGTCCAGCAAAACTTGACAGAACCAAGTTGCGTGATGATCATATCAAACGCGACAGATTGGAGGAAACCAATAGCTGATTATCTAGAGAGAGAATTCTCCCGGTTGAAGCGCGAGAGGCAAAGAAGTTAATAAGGATGGCAGCGTCATACGCCATGATTGGGGATGAGTTATACCGAAAAGGGTTTCTTTCCCCAATGATGAAATGTCTCAGTGCGGCCGAGGCCAAATATGTGTTGTCCGAGATACATGAGGGAATCAACGGACACCATATGGGCGGTAAAGCTTTGGCGCATAAGGCGGTTCGGGCCGGTTTCTTTTGGCCAACTATGGCAGCAGATGCTAAAGAGCATGTACGCGTATGTGAAGCTGCCAGAAGCACGGTAAAGTGATTCGGATCCCACCGGCAAAGTTAAGCCATATTTCGGCTCCGTGGCCATTCCACAAATGGGGCATGGATCTGTTGGGACCCTTTAAGCCGACGCCAGGGCAGTTACGTTGGCTTATAGTGGCCGTGGACTACTTCACGAAATGGATAGAGGCAGAACCATTGGCAACCATAACGTCGGCCCGAGTGCAGAAGTTTGTAAAAAGAAATATCATTTCCCGTTTTGGGATTCCGGCTGGGGTTATCACGGATAATGGAACCCAGTTCACGGACAAGGGTTTTTAGGAGATGATGGTGGACTATCATATTGAACAGCACTTCGCTTCTGTGGAGCATCCACAGTCCAATGGGCAGGTAGAGGCTGCAAACAAGGTCATCCTTGAAGGATTGCGAAAGCGGATGGAAGACGCTGAGTCAGACTGGGTAGACCAGTTATATTGTGTATTATGGGGACTTCGGACAACGGTGCATACTGCAACCAAAGAAACCCCATTTAGACTCACCTACGGTTGTGAGGCAATGATCCCGGTCGAGGTCGGGGAACCCTCATCAAGGAAGATGAATGCTCTTAATGAGGAGGGCCAAAACAATGAAGCTATTTCGGTGGAGCTAGATCTAATAGATAAAGCCCGGGTTATGGCACATTGCAGGGAATTGGTGGCTAAACGACTGATTGCCAACCGGTATAACAAGAAGGTCAAACCCCGGTGTTTTGACAAAGGTGATCTCGTCCTTCGCCGAGCCGACATAGGCAACAAAAATGCCAGTCAGGGCAAGTTCGCGGCAAACTGGGAGGGCCCATATCGAGTAACGGAGAACTTGGGCAGAGGCGCTACAAGCTTGAAACGCTGGAAAAGAAGCCCGTAAAGCGGACTTGGAATGCTGACAAGTTAAAGGCATATTATAGCTAGAAGGCAGTCCAGACTAATGGGTATTGACGTTGGTAAGTCATTTGAGCCCATGAGGCATTATGTGATGACGGCATGACCGAATCATTCTATCTATATTAATGAATATTGGGCCTAGGAGCCCATTTTCGGAGCAATTTATTGTTGTTATGTTCAAAGAAACGCGAGAGGAAATTGAGGTGAACAAACCCTTTTCTGGAAAACTGGTTCGAAGAAACATAAAATCGAATTAAACGTGTAGGATCCCGAGGCCTAGAAAGCCCGGTTCCATAAACCATGTTGATAAAGGGACATGCATAAATTCATGGCCAAAAAGCCAGCTTATGGAAAACATGCCTAAAGTTTAAAGGTCTGGACTCTGGGTGCACACACCAGTTTTCAGCACCACCAGCAAAATAAACACGTAGAGATTCATGGTGCGATCACCAGTTTTTCAAAAATCGTGTAAGCAGGCACGAATTATTGGGCATACACACCTAATTCTCGTGCCATGCATGAAGTCACGGTCAATAAACCGGTCTTCGCAAGGCCTGTGAGAGCCATACTAAAGAGAAATTTCAAACCGGTTTCAGAAAATTCTCATGTTATCGCGCGAAGCCAGAGATGGCAGGCGTCGAACAAACCATCCGGGGTAACTGAATAAACACGCATACCGACCTTGATCAAGTCGGGGTGTTAGAGTTCTGAAAAAACGGAGCTGAAAACAACTAACAGGTTTATTACTGTTACTAACGGGCAGGGATAACGATTTGGTGAAATTGATAAGCGTTAAATAAACCGATCAATATGTCAACGGACGATTTAATTAAAGGGTGCAGCGAAATGTATGTAATCAAGGCCAAAGCCCGAATCCCTTTACAACTAAAAAAGCCGGGCCATAACCACGGCAATAAACATATAGCAGGCAGGAACAAGGAAGGCCATACATAGGCTTAGGAGGGAATGGTGGACTCTTCCTCACCGTCCTCATTCTCCTCTTCCTCGTTCTCGTCAGCTCCGGGAGGAATTAGTTTCCCTTTTTCGCTAACATAAGCTTGAAAGTGTAGCCCGGAGGTGTTCAGAGGAATGTTAGGGTTGAGGACTCGGAGTTGCGCCACGACATTGTTGAAGGACTGTACAGCAGCACTGGCATATTTCGACAGTTGCCCTTTGGCCGCCAAAAGCTCCTCATTTTTCCCTTTAAGCATGTTGTCGACTGCCATAAGCTCCTCGTCTTTCGTCTTCAGCAAGTCTTTGATATGGTCCATATCAGACTGTACCTTCTCTATCAACAGCATGTCATTGGTATGGAGCTCCTCCAGCCGGATGACATCCATGTTCGCCAGGGCCAACTCCTCCTCGGTTTGAGACAAATTGCCCTCGAGCCCTTTAACCTTATCGACCAGCTTTTTCATTTCAGCTTCAGAAGCCCAGAAGTTGTCTTGAGCTTGATTCCGTTCCTGGATAACCTTGGCTAGATCGGCGTTATCCTTCAAAGGAGCAAGTTCTTGCTTAAGGCCATCTCGTTCAGCAATTACTTCGTGCAGGTGCGCCATATTCTTGTCGTATTTGACCTTTAAAATGGCATATGGACGGATGAGGGAGACGGCTCTGAGGCCCTTAAGCTCCAGATCGGCAATCTCGGCTTTGTCCGCTTCGAAAAGACTGAGAGACTTGTGAAACCAGGCAGGAGGCCGGACGGCGTCCAAGAGGCTTGTTGACACCCCGCCTTGCCATAAATCTCCCTCGGGTAACTCGGCCACGGAGGGAGCCGCTTCTGTAAAGGACGGAGTAGAAATGGCTTCCACCAAGGGCCCAGAGGTGGCCAGCAGATCAGTGGGCCCGTCATGAGGAGGCTTATTCTTCTGCTTCTTTGAGGTCCCTTCCCCGCGCCTAGATCTGCCCTTGGGCACTGAACGCTTGCGAGAGGGTCCAGCGGCTGTGTTTACCAGACCGGTTTGCACGGGATCATCAAGGTTGGCGACATGAGGGGAGTTGACAGTCCCTTCAGGTAGTTCGGCAAAAACATTGAGATAGTCGGGCTTACCCATACGTCGGCCTGCAAGAAACCAAACTATGTTAAAAAAAACAAAGGATGTAGGACGGTTAGCATGAAATGTGCCCGTACTCATAGTGGAACGTCTCCTAACTAAGGGAGTGGTGATATATTTGGCCGGATCCATTGGTTGCTTTAGTTTACCGGCAAGTTCCAAAAGTTGTAACTGGGCTGTTACTTCGGCCTCGGAAAAGCTTTTCGGTTTTGGGATCAAGTCCTCGGGTGTAAGAGTGTGATGTTCGGCACACCAGTAAAGGGGAAATTTCTCCTCGGTCTCCCCTGAGCGAATTCTCTGAACGAACCAAGGTACTCGTTGAAAGTCGGCAACGCCTTTTATAAAAGCATTTTTGAAGTGTTTCCATGAGTCCATGAAGGGTTTGAAGAGCTTGTGATCGCGAATACTGCGTAGAGAGGTCCATCCAAACAAAGTTTTGGTGCCTTGTGGGAGCATATTAGACTCCATGGGAGCAAAGAAAGACATAAACACGAACGGCAGTGAGACAATTTCCATTTTCTCGCATAAATTTTCGAACGCGATGGCAAAAGCCCATCCGTTGGGATGAAGTTGCGAAGGAGCTATTGCAGGTGGTTTAGCAAATTCATTTGAAATTCCGTGAAAGGAAATCTCACACCAAGGATGGTGATAATGTCTCGATAGAGGAAGAAGAAGTGGGGATCTTGACTTTGCGGATGCCTAGACGCAACTGATTCACATTCAAGGGGAAGCCGGACTGTATACCCTTCCTCGGCGGGCAGTCTAAGGGGCCTAATGTCCGTTTGGTCCATAGTACTTCTAATGCTGGTTACGCAAGGGTTCACGACGTACGTTCGGGGAATTTGGTCCCTGGTGGTCGATACACTGGACTCTCCCATCTTGGATAGGTCAGGGTGGTCTGACGAAGAAGCCATCTATACCTAAATAAAAAGACAAAAGACGGGCCAAAATTAGAAGAGGCGCGATACCTGATGGATGAGTGTTACATCGGCAGCTTGCCACTACTAAGTCGGCTTCTCTATGGCGCTCTAACATGGCGAGGTCGATGCTCTTGTAGCAACACTCATCGCACGGGGTTGGCCTTTGGGATGGCACGATGGTGGAAGGAGCATGGAAATGGGTTGGTGTTTGAAGTCCTCTCGGTATGTCTATTTCTTCGCGGTAAAGAGTCTTTTAAGTTAAAAACATGTGGTATGGTACGGGCCATTTTTGGGAAAACAACGTGGAAAGAACCACCCAAGATCCCAGAAAACACTCAGACGCGTGCAGAAGAGACAAACAATGTGGGCATAAGGAATGCCACAGGAAGAATAAGTAAAAAAGCAAAAGGGAGGTACCTATGTTTGTGCGTAAAAGCGTCGTTGGGCTGATGGATCGTCGGAATTCTCTATCAAAGAGGATGACGTTCTTTCGAAACGCCAGGGGTTTTGCTGTAAAGTTACCTCGGTAATTAGGGTTGTAACCCTAGAAAAGCGGGAAGCAATAAATGCTTGCGAAAAAGTGGAGGCGATTCAAATCATCACTCCACGAAAAATCATGACTGTACGTCATGAGGAGTCTAAGGACGTAGCTGTCAGAAGGAAGGGGAAACGTCGAGTGCCTCGACATGCCAATTGTTGGCCTGGACAAAGAAGCGCTTTATTTTGATTTCAAATCCGACGCGTGATTTTGATTTCAAATCCGACGCTTGATTTTGATTTTGAAACCGGCTTTTCATTTCAACTTCAAATGCGGTGTTCGATTTTAATTATTACTCCGGCTCGGTGGCCATTAATTTCAACGTCAACCTGGATCGAGGGGCGTTCGATTTTAATTATTACTCGGCTTCGGGGCCATTAATTTCAACGTCAACCGGATCGAGGGCGTTCGATTTTAATTATTACTCCGGCTTGGGGGCCATTAATTTCAACGTCAATCCGGGCGAGGGGCGTTCGATTTTAATTATTACTCCGGCTTGGGGGGCCATTAATTTCAACGTCAACCCGGCGAGGGGCGTTCGATTTTAATTATTACTCCGGCAGGGGGCCATTAATTTCAATGTCAACCTGGATCGAGGGGCGTTCGATTTTAATTATCACTCCGGCTTGGGGGCCATTAATTTCAACATCAACCCGGATCGAGGGGCGTTCGATTTTAATTATCACTTCAGCTTGGAGGTCATGAAATTCAACGTCAACCCGAAATTGGCGGCAATTGAATTAAATGATTTCGAGTTTTGGGGAGTTGTTACATTCAATTTCAATCTTATTTACGGCGCTCAATTCTAAAGCAGAGAGAGTAGCGAGGTGCGGTGATATGCCGGATCCGTACACAAAAGAGCAAAATTTATAAAGACAGATGGACCTATAATAACAATTTTCCATTTCTATCAACAGCCAAGTACTTTACATTGTGCTTATACAGAAAGCAATAGGCTCCATAAAGGAGGTACAATGGCAAGATCCAGCGAATGGTTCAAGTCTGCAACTCATCGGCACCGGTACTTCAGCCTGCAGCCAAATAATTGGGACTCAGAACCTGAGTTTTGCTTATTAGAACTGCCCGACTCGCCTGTGCCGCGACCGGTGAAGGGACGCCCAGAGTCACCAACAGGATGACAGGAAACTTGACCAGGGTTAAGTGTCCTTTACATGGTTCTGTCATGCAAAGGGTCCTAGAAGTTCTTCTGAGAGCCCATGAAAACGAAGTTGAGCCAAAGTTTGGCTCAACACCGTTGAGAGCCCAGATGCATCTGGAGAAATCCGCGTGAAGACAGGCAAATACATCGGCACTCTCATATGCCCTTTGGGGTAGGCGAATGAAGACTGGCAAATACATCAGAATATGGTGTTGAATTCTAGGAGCCTTCGCGTCATTTTTCGACCTTTTCTTCTTTTGGGATTCTCTGCATTTTAGGTTCGCTTTGAAAAGCAGAAACGAGTAGGCCGGAAGCAATTTCCTTGGCGTACTAAGGGCGATTCGGAAATAAGAGGAGTACATTCTCAGTTTTCTGGAGAATTCAAAGGCAAAGGAATTTGGAGTCGATAGGAGGGCGTCAGCGATTTTATAGGCTTTCTGTTCGACGCACGGCGTATGGAAGGTCTAGTGGTAATCAATATCCCTAATGGGAAGCGTAAACGTCAGAAATAATAAGTGCTTTGGTAACCAAAGCGTGGCCATTAAGTATCGCACGGATGACGAAGCGAAGAGGCATTTCTGTTCCCGAAGGGATACAGGTGATAGGTTACCTGTATCCAGACGCTCGTAGGCTTCCATGATTACCTCGATTGGGGGCAAGTAGGAGCGGGAATTCATAATGTCGGTTATGAACGAAGTCGGTACATCTGGAGTTCATCGCCACGGCCTTGTGATAAAATGCGTAGGGCAGGTTATGACCAAAGTATGCCCGACAGGGGTTCATAAGGACAGCCATGAACGGAGTCCATCTCTCCTCATGAATCTCAGAATCATGGAAACTGGACTAAGACTAAAGAGAAGCACAGCATGTCGGTCATGGACACGGGGATGGTTGCTTCATAAACCTCGGCACAACAGATGGCCTGAAGTACCGAGCTTGGGGGCAACTGTTATGGACCCATATATTGGGCCTAGTGAGTATGCGGCCCAATGAGGGTATTTGCTACCCAGGTATGAGCTGAGTCATCCTTTAATCACGTATCGGGATTCAACCGTACGGGTAGTGGAGCGAGGCATTTCCAGGACGTGGGAGGCGCACTCGGCCTGCAGAACGACTTCACTACAACAAGGAGAGGAACCCTAGGTAATCCTTATAAATAGGAGGTTACCCACCAGGTGCACTCTCTACATTCTCTATTGATTATTTACTATTCGGTCTCACACACACACCCCCCCCTTTGGCGAAAAGCCACCACCGTGTAGCACGGTGATGCGAGATGACCCGTTGGTATCTTCTCCATAGATATCGGTGGGTAATCTTCTCTACTCAGGGGCTTACTCTTAAGTGTCTGTGGAGAGCTCATTGATCCTATAGTAACATTGCCTAGCCTCATTGGGCTAGACACTTGTGTTCTACGACAGAACACTATCATTGATTTTTCTCATTGCCATTACATTTGGTTTCACCCATGCTATGTATATGATATTTTTCTTGATATATCTTTGGAGTCACAACATTAGCAGAAAGTATAAGTGATGGCGATAAAGTTGATTCTTATAAAATAGAATATTCATTCTATCAAGAATTTAATTTTCATATCCCACGTTGATGGGAGGAAGCCAAGGTTCTTTGTGGAACCTCTTTATGAAGCACTTGGTTTCTTTGCCGCAAGAACTAAATATGCTATAGTTGGAGTTTTTCGAGATTTGATCACGACATGCAATAGACTCTGAAGCTTTTTGAGCTACAAAAACACGTGTAGAGGGCTCCTCCTCATTCTTAAAAGCTGTTTTTGCTATTTTACATGAATGCAACAGGAGGGGCGAATGTCCCATGCTTTATGAAGTAGGGTCTTCCCCAGATATGACACATGGAAGAACATGGAACTTGGATATTGCTTTCTTTTTGCTTGGAGGAGGAAAAAGAATATTATCCACTAGCGACACAACCTCTTGGAAGTCAATAATCGCTGCGGCATAAGTTGTTTAATGAAATGCCACAGAAGAACCATGCTTCTTGGGCTTGCGTAAATACTCAAAATGGCAATCAGAATTTATTGGGTGAGAGATCACCCCCCGTAGCTGGCACCAAAGATGCTGTATACTCTGAAAATAGATTCTCTTGGTTCTCAGTTTTTAAAATAACATCAACATGAGAAGCTGCAGATTTTCTTATCTCAGTAGAGCAAGTGTTCAGATCATCATGTAGTTCAGATTTTTTGTTATCACTAAGGGGATTTATTCTTTTCCCCTTTTTATGTCATCTTCAGCAGCAAAAAAGCCACTTCCAAATATCTGAATTCTCTTTCCAGCATCTGGAAGAAATAGGGGCTTGGAGCAAAAACATGAAGGAGCTAAAATTTAACATCAGTTGAGTCAACAATTCTTCAAGTACTGAATGGTGGAGATGACAAAAATTGGAACTTTGGGGAGTCAACATGTGTCCCTCTTCCTGGCATCATTCGCAAGGCTTTGAATTTTGAAAGTATTCTCCTTCAAATATGGGAGCTATGGCGTCATCAAATGCATGGCTTGCAATTTGTGGATTCTTTAATCCAGCAGTTACTTCCAGTTAATGGGATACGAGATCGTAGATACTCAAAATAGCAAGTCGTGTATTCATTATTTCTTGGAATATCTACAACGTTTATCCAGCATGCGTGGTTATTGGGAAACTCCATCAGAAATCTGATTATACGGATGCCAGGTTTTTTGAATCATGAAACTTTAATTCATTGCATTCTCTCTTGCAGCGCACAAGGAATATTTCTGGACAAAGAAAGGAAATAAAAATCGTTAGTGAGGAATTATCGCTTTTACAATTTTTCATCTCCACCTGCTTATTGGTGTCAATTGTGAGATACTACCCTCAGTTCCTGACAATGCGAATTTGGAGCATCCTTCTGGGCATGACTAGTAAAACTCTTCTTCCTTGTCATGACCATGATTATGGCATTTGCACTTGGAATTATTGCTCTACATCCCCAGAATGATTTGATAATTTTTGAAGGGACCCGGTTACACCGAATTTGGTTAAAATCCGGGATCCCTGTGAAGTTCTGAAGTCGGACCCAGTTAACTGAATCTAGTTAACGTTCGGTATCCGCATAAAATTCTTGAAGACGGACCCGATTACACTGAATCTGGTTAAAATTCGGGATCCGTGGAGTTAACGGTTAAAACGTGTTTCCTTGGTCAACCATGTCGGAGCGTATAGCTCTCAGCTAGCACCAGATGAATATTATGCGCAAAATATTTTTGACTTTGGCCCGGTCATTGAATGGACCCCGGTTACACCGAATCTGGTTAAAATCCGGGATCCGTGCAAATTTTTGAAGGCGGACTCGGTTACACCAAATCTGGTTAAAATCCGGGATCACTGTGAAGTTTTGAAGTCGAAACCCGTTTACACTAAAACAGTTAAAACCCGAGCTCCGCGTAAAAACAAATCAAGGGTTACAACACCCATAATGGAATCTCAGGTTACGACACCCATGAAGGAATCAAGGGTTACGACACCCATAATGGAAAAAAGGGTTACGACACCCATAATGGAATCTCAGGTTACGACACCTGTTCTGGTATAGAACACAGATGTCCAGCCAAGGGCTGGTATTTCGATCTTGGATAGCTTGGCCCTGCCTGAATATCTATGGAGGAGATAATCAGGAGAGCGTGGGATCACTGTACACGACAAAAGGGGTGGTGTGTGTGCACAGTGGGACTGTATGTAAATAGTCTAGGTTAGAATGTGTGCACCTTGTTACCTGTCCTCTGTATTTATAGAGGTGTCTGGTGCGATATCCGGGGCACGCCATTAATGGGGCGCACCATTAATGGGGCAAATATCCGCCGTTAATGGGGCGTGCCATTAATAGGGTGAGTATCTCGGAAGGCCGTTACGATATGGGTAGATCTTGCCTAGCCGAGATTTCTGGATCTCCCCCTATGATTAGCGGATCATGCCTCCTGGCTCCGTTTGGGCCACGCCATGGACTTGGGGCTTTTGGGCCGGTCCGTAACGGTTGCCCCCGGCCTTGGCATTCGGGCTGCGGGCGGCCGAGGAGTGTAATGCCCCCGGCCCCGGTTTAGGTCCGGGGCCTATGCTTCATCCGGACCGGCTTCTAACGCCTTAGCTTATCCCTGTTGTGACAATCTGGGTGGTGACCTGGGTCATGCCTGACCGGGGCGTCTCGAACGGCCTCAAACTTACGTAATTAGCCCCCTGTTCGTGGGTAAGTCGTTTGGCATTCTTTCCGTAGGCGTCATCATTGTTGCTTTACACCTGGCTTGCCCTAATTGGAAAGAGCACCGCAGCCGTCGCGCCTCCGAGTGCCGATTTGCGTGCACATTTAATGCTCCTACGTCATTACGTGCATTTCCCATCGTGTCTAGGTTCAAAGACCGAATTACCCCGGCGTTCCTTTCCTTGTCACATATATGAAGTAATTATTTTGCGTTTGCCTCCTCACTTTTTCTCGCTACAACCTCTCGTGAATTTTCTCGGGTTTGTAGAATCATCTCCTCGCCAAAACTCCACCATTTTTTCATTTCCATCGTTCGAGTTTCCCTCTTCTTACTCATACGGGTATTTTCCTTATTCTTCTTTGCTCTTTTATGGCATAACGTACTTCTGACCGATTATATATCCTTTAGTCCCTTATCTGCGTTCCTACTCCTCCACCTTTTTGGTTTTCTGAGTATCCATTTGAGACCATTTTCTGGGTTTTGCTTGCTTTTGACACATACGCGTCTATACTTGCCTCTCTTTCGACACATTACCTTTAGTTCTTAGGTTCTAGTTCCTTCCTTATGGATAGAGATAGGCATTTTCCTAAACCCAAATCCATGCTAACCCCTGAGGAAGAGGAGTTTCTTCGCACTCGCTACCCGCGAACTTCTTATTGGGTTCTCGAACCGAGCTTCCGGAAGTGGAGAGGTCAGCCCCTTTACTCCGAGGCGGGTTCAGTCACTCAGGACGAATCGAGCGCCAACCTATTGCCGCTAGAGCTCTGTCTCCTTCTCCTGTCCGAGCTTCTGCACTCAAAGTTCCTATCTTATCGCCAGTATAGGCCCGAGTTAGTTCCTTTGCCAGCTCCAGGTCTCTGGCCTTATTGGCCCAACCGCTCAACTTCTATGAGGGTCCACCTTCTGTGAGCTCGGATCCTTATCCCGATGATTACCTCGGTCCCTACTGGGACTGCTTGGCCGAGGGTGCATTCCACATTGCGCACGGCGGAGACTCCAGAGCCTCCTCGATTCTTGGTTCTTACCGGCATCGGCAACCTTCGGGCCTTTCTTCTGGCATACTGACAGAGATTTGCCGTAATCTCCCAAAATAACCAGATTAGAAAAGGATTTGCGGTATAATGTAACCAGGTCGTTTCCCAACGACTGCGGATCGGTTCAATTCGAACGACAATAAAACGATAAAAAAATTGGGGGTTTTGATTCAAAGAGAATAAAAATGAAATAACATAACGAACGAAGTAAACACGATTAAACGATAAACGAAGATTAACCCGGGATTTCGAATTCCACCACTTCCTTCCTCGGACGAAAAACAGATTATAACCGAACTCGTGATCGACTCTGGGCAAACCGAAATCTACGCATTTGCCCGAAATTCCCTCAACTGAACAATCGTCCAGAATTTATTCGAATCGGTGGCGTATCTGTACGATCGTACAATGATACTTTAACCTAGTTCAAACTACGTCCTTGGGAAATGTCGATCCGGGCGTTAAATCTAACACCCAATCCGAAAGTAAATTGAATCCGAAATTACAAAACGAAAACGAATTTGTTACCGTTAAGAACGAGTCCTCTGGATAGTGGAATCCTCAATCTGTGGGTCAATCACAAAGAGCTTAGCTAGTCATGATTATGCGAGAACGAAAATCGAACGAAATGAAGAAGTTCATCATGAACACGAAGAACACGATGAACGAGAGGAAGAACAGATGAGAGAAAATAAAACTTCGTATTTGATTCAAAACTATCTAAAAACGTGAATGAGAATGTGTTTGTGGCTGCTGCCTCACTTAACCTAAAATGGCAAAACGAAATGGGGCTCCAATCCACAAGTCGGGCCCCGAACGAAAATAAAATAAAATGGGCTTTAATTACAAAATTCGAGCCCAAAAATACATATGACTTCGGCTCCAAAATCAACCGCCCTCTTGTCCGAATTTGCTCTTCATGTCTTCATAACAATTGTAGCTCTCTGAATCATCTGAAATATGAGACAAAAATGAGGCAAATCCGATGTCTGGTTCAAGAGTTATGGTAAAAATGGTGAAGCAATGTAAAACTGGAATTTATTATTAAATAATGGCTAAAATATAATAAAAGGCCCAAGGCCCAAATAAGTATAAAAGCCATTATTTATTAGCTAAAAGTCCTAAATTATAAATCAAGAGACAAAAAGTAGTGTATGAAATATTCAATTATCAAATTCCCCACACTTATGTTTTTGCACTCCTGAGCAAAATTCAAAGAAAAAGACCTAAAGGAGAAACTCTTCTTTTCTAACAATTGCTAACAATGCAAAAATTGAACAAGGGACACAAAGCTCCAAAAGATCAATCAATCAAGACCACAATCCCTTCATCTCAAATTACAATTCATGGTAATCTCAATTAATGATGCTAATCACATAAGATGGTCTCTCAAATGATGCGCTCAATCAATCAATCAATCAATCTCTCAAGTGTTTAAGGTAAATAAGTGTATCGCTCAAATTCTACTCAAGAAATTTGCTCTACCATAAGCTTGCTCAATTTCTACGTCTCCACTACTCATAACACATGCATGCACAAATCAAGAGAGCTTGTTATGAAAGGTTGTAATGGGGTTAGGGTGAAGGTAGGTAATAGTATGGAATGAGAGGTTAAGCACCAAGGAAATTAAAAAGAGCACTAATTAACACAATCATTCTCTATGTAAGAAAATTTTTATTTTACTTATATATCTCCTTTCTTTCCATGTATTTTCTTTCTATATTTCTTCTCTTTTTTCTTTTGTTCTCTTTCTTCTTCTTTTTTTTTTTTTTTTTTTTTCTTTCTCTTTTTTTCTTTTGTTCTCTTTCTTCTTCTTTTTTTTTTTTTTTTTTTTTTTTTTTTTTTTTTTTTGTTTGTTTGTTTTTGTTTTTTTTTTGAAAATGAAACTATACTATATACATAATCACAATGACAAAATAAAATATCTCCCCCACACTTAAACCTGTGTTGCACTCTGAGCAACCCCCACACTTAACCACAAGACCAAGGTAAACCAATGCTCAATAAATTTTCAAGGTGCGGAGTAAAATGGGTTTTACGCTTAGGCTTGTAATGTGGCTCGAAAAGAATGGGCAAAAAGGCACAAAGGGGCTAGCAAAGGAATCATAATGCACGGGAAAGGCTATTTGGCCAAAGTGGGCAAAATAAAAGAAAGAAAACAAGCTTCCATCATACTTATGCACGTAAGTGAAAAGTGTAGTTTCAAAAAGAAAAGGAGCAAGTTCTAGAGAACACAAATCATGAGCGAGATGCACACATGAAAGAAAGAATGGCAAAAGATGAATTCCATTCATGCGGGCCCAAAACCTCACAAGGTCAATACCAACTTAGGCAATCAACAACATCAAATCAACTACCAAGACATGTAATCGAAGAGTCAAGAATGACAGACCAAACGAGAATGATCCATTAAAACCAAAATGTCCAAGTTCATAATATGGAGCAATCATAGAAAGAGAGACTGTATTTATTTCAAAAAGCAAAGTAGAAAAAGGAAAACAAATAGAAGAAAGAGGGAGAAAGAAAGAAGAATACTCCCCAAGGGGTTTATGGAGGATAAGTGGCATCAATGAGGAGAATCTACGCTTCCTCGGTGCTGCTTTGATCCCTCATGAAATGGCTTGAGGCGATGCCCATTAACCTTAAAGGTTAGTCACAATGGGTGGATCACATAGCTCAACAAAGCACCAAATGGAAAAATGTTAGTGATCTCAAAAGGGCCATCCCATTTAGATCGAAGCTTACCGAGCATAAACTTCAAACGGGAGTTAAACGGAAGAACTTTACGGCCCATGAGAAAATTCTTTCCTCGAAATATGCTTATCATGGAATGCCTTAGTCTTTTCCTTGTATAACCGCGAGCTTTCATAGGCATCCAATCTAAGCTCATCCAACTCTTGCAATTGTAGCTTCCGCTCCATCCCCGAGACTTGGCCAAATCCATGTTACACCGTTTAATGGCCCAATAGGCTTGATGCTCCAACTCAACCTAAAGATGACATGCCTTACCAAAGACAAGTCGATAAGGAGACATCCCAATCGGAGTCTTGTAGGCGGTGCGATATGCCCACAAAGCATCCTCTAATCGCTTACTCCAATCTTTCGGGTAGAGTTAACGGTCTTGAAGGATTTGCTTAATCTCTCTATTTGAGACTTCAGCTTGACCGTTGGTTTGAGGATGGTATCTTGTGGAGACCTTGTGAAGCACTCCATACTTGCGTAACAAGGCACCCATGCTTCGGTTGCAAAAATGGGAGCCTTGGTCAGCGATAATAGCTCTAGGAATGCCAAACCTGCGAGAAAATGTTAGACCTAACAAAATCCACTACCACGGAAAGAATCATTAGTCCGAGTGGCTTTCGCCTCAACCCATTTCGAGACATAATCAACGAACCCGACAATATGTAAGTATAACCATATGAAGCGGGAAATGGACCCATAAAATCAATACCCCAAACATCAAAGATCTCACAAAACAATATAGGGTTAGGGCATTTCATGCCTACGGGAAATACTCCCTCTCTCGACGATTATCACATGACTTACAAAACAGATGGGAATCATGAAACAAGGAAGGCCAAAATAATCCACCGTCTAACACTTTCCTAGCAGTTCTTTGGGGTCCAAAGTGACCACCACGAGCGAAGCATGAGCGAAATGCAATATAGAGTGAAACTCATGATCGGGCACACATCTCCTAACTACTTGGTCACTACAAAATTTCCACGAGATAAGGGTCATCCCAAACATAATATTTAGACTCACTCTTTAATTTAAGGGTTTGGGCCCTAGTGGAATCTATAGGCAAAACACCGGCTACCAAGTAGTTAACTAGATCAACATACCATGGAAGCTTACCTTGCGGTTTGTAGAAGGCTGCTCATCGTGGAAATCATCCCGAATAGAAGAGGGGTGAGAGGGAGAATGAGTGATGCGACTCAAGTGGTCGGCTACCCGGTTTTGTGCTCCACTTAATCTCGAATCTCAACATCGAACTCTTGGAGCAATAACATCCACCGGATGAGTCGGGGCTTAACATCTCTGTCTTTTTCAAAAGAAACTTCAAAGCGGCATGGTCGGAAAAACAATTACTCTACTTGCTAGCGAGATATGACCTAAACTTATCAAAGGCAAATACAATAGCCAACAACTCTTTCTCGGTAGTGGTGTAATTAGACGAGCGGGATCCAAAGTCTTGGAGGCATATGCAATCACATGAGATGCTCTATCAACTCGTTGTGCCAAGATAGCACCAACCGCATAGTTGGAAGCATCACACATCAACTCAAAGGGAGGCACCAATCGGGGCTTGGATCATCTGGGCTGTAGTCGAGCAACGCTTCAAATGATCGAAGGCCGCCTTGCAAGCATCATCAAATACAAAGTCGGTGTCCTTATGCAAAAGGTTGGACAAGGGTCGGGCAGTCTTGCTGAAATCCTGAATGAAACGCCGATAGAAACCTGCATGACCAAGAAAAGAGCGAACTTCCCACACAGATGCGGGGTAAGGCAAAGCAGTAATCACATCTATTTTAGCAGGATCTACCTCAATCCCTTTCCTAGACACTATGTGTCCCAAGACTATACCCGACTCAACCATAAAGTGACACTTCTCATAATTCAGCACAAGATTAGACTCAATACACCTATGCAAAACTCTAGACAAATTAGCCAAGCATGCATCAAAATCAGACCCATATACAGTGAAATCATCCATAAAAACCTCCATGCGGTCCTCTAGAAACTCGGAGAAAATGCTTACCATACAACGGCGAAAGGTGCCGGGTGCGTTGCAAAGGCCAAAAGGCATCCTTCGGTAGGCATATGTTCCAAAGGGGCATGTGAAGGTCGTCTTCTCTTGATCCTCGGGAGCAATATGGATGCGGAAGTATCCGGAGTAGCCATCCAAGAAGCGATAATGGGACTTGCCGACCAATCGCTCTAACATCGATCAATGAAAGGTAGAGGGTAATGATCCTTGCGAGTGGCTTGGTTGAGTCTCCTATAGTCGATGCAAACTCTCCAACTATTCGAACTCGAGTAGGAATGAGCTCATTCTTCGATTGGCTACCACGGTGACTTCGGATTTCTTAGGAACCACCCGGACCGGGCTAACCCAATCGGCTATCGAAATGGGATAGATGATACCGGCTTGCGAAGCTTAGTGACCTCCTTCTTCACCACATCAAGGATAAGAGGATTAAGGCGTCTGCGGGGTTGCCTCACGGTTTAGAGTCCTCTTCCAATAGAATGCGATGCATACACATGGAAGGGCTGATGCCAACAATATCGGCTAATGTCCACCCAATGGCTTTCTTGTTCGCCCTCAATAAGCTTAGCGGCTTCTCTTCTTGGTCGGAAGAAGATTATTTGCCACAATGATAGTGGCAACCGTTCATCCACCTCCGGAAATGCATACTTCAGGTGATCTGGAAGGGATTTCAGCTCAAGCTTGGGTGGTTGCTTAGTGGAGGGAAGAAGCTTGGGTGGTTGTTGCAACAACTCTGATGTCATCACACTTTGGAAATGCACGAAACCACATTCAAAGAAACGAAGGATCGTGTCATACGACTCAATGTTAACATCGAATCAAGCTCATCAAAATCGAGTTAAGCTCATCAAAATCGAAATCGGGATGCACATTAGGATCGGGGTGAAGCTCAAACTCGGAATCAATATCGAATCCACATGTAATGTAGAATCACCAAGCAAGTCGAATCACCAAATAATGCGGCATTAAGCAAATCGGTGCAAACAGAGCACCATTCATTATCAAGACATGCACAAATGGGAGAATCACTCTCAGATGCAAAATCAGGATAATCAGCACACCAATCGGCAATAACATCATCCACAACATCATCAATCACATCAATGCAGAAAACAGAATGTTCTTCCCTAGGATGTCTCATGGCATCAAAAATATTGAAATTCACGGATATATCACCAAACTCCATGGAAAGAGTACCGGAATGCACATCTATCTTAGTCCTAGCTGTTTTCATGAAAGGCCTCCCTAGAATGATAGGTGATCTACTACCGGGAGACTCATCCTCCATATCTAAGATGTAAAAATCAGCGGAAATATCGGTTCATTAACCTTGACTAATACATCCTCAACTAAACCGAAGGATGAACATTACTCCTATTAGCTAGCTGAACAACAACACCGATGGGACGTAAAGGACCAAGACCAAGAGATTTATAAATAGATGCGAGGCATGACATTAATAGAAGCACCTAAATCTAGCATGCAATCATCAAATCTATAGTTACCAAAATAGCAAGGGATAGAAAACGTCCCTGGATCCTTGCACTTGCGAGGCATCGTAAAAATTTGGATGAGTCTTGATACATTCGGTTCAAACTCACTCGTTCACTCCCCTTCGCCGCCTCTTATTGGTGCACAACTCCTTCGAAACTTGGCATATTTAGGAATTTGTTTGATCGCATCTAAGAGAGGAATGTTGATCTCTACTCTTCTTGAATGTCTCAAGTATATCCTTCTCTTGTGCTTTTTCGCCAACTTCTTAGATTGAACTCGCTTTCGAGGGAAAGGAAGAGGAATGGGGATGTCTTCCTCTTCACCTTGCTGCCGCCTTTTTATTTTTAGAGTCAATCTTCACATTTTCGACTCTCTTTCGATGTGGAAGTCACATCTGCAATTTGGTTTAGGTTCCTCCAATTGCTTGCCGAACGAAGGGAGATAGCACTCACATTCCCCTTAGGATTAGGAATTGTTTGTGAAGGAAGAGTGTTGGATCCACGAGGTTGAAGCGGTTCAATGAGGTTGCCAACCGCCCAATCTGTGTTTGCAAACTCGAATGGAAGTGTCGGTTCTTTGTTGGAACCGCATATTGGCCGTGACAAATTGCTTCATCATATCCTCAAGGGAGGAACCACCACTACCACTACTACTAGCCTCGTTGTTGTGTTGCTGTGGAGGTGCACATATGGGCGGTCGAGGAGGTGGTGCTAGCAAAGGCAAAGGAGGTGCAGATTCTTGTTGGAAATTACGTGGTCTATCTTGTCTCATTGGTAATTCCCGAATTTTGCTGATATTGGTTACTCTGGTTCGATTCGGTTCCAACGGAAATTGGGGTGATTTCTCCAACCGGGATTGTAGGTGTTGGAGAAGGCATTATTCTGTTTGGTATTGTGGCTTTCCCGGAAAAGCTCCCAATCGAAGCTACTTGACCGGTCTTGATAAGCGGGATCATGCAAGGTAGGGCAAGAGTCGATAGAATGGTAAGGGTCGAAACAGAACCCACATGAGTACCCAATCGAAGAGGAGAAGAAGATTGTGCTTGCGTGTCACGCCAACCGCCTCACCGAGAGGTCGATCATCAAGTCTATTCTCTAATCTCACGAGAATCATCTTGGATTGGAGGTGTTTGAACATGGTAAACGGGAGTACTATTGGCCCTAGTGCCAAATTGCGAGAGTTGGCTGCCATCTCGGATAACAATTCTCGGGCATCTTCGGGTGTCTTGTTACGTAGAGCCCCACCACTAGAAGCATCCACCAAACCTTTGTCTCTTGGTAGCGAGACCATCATAGAAATGGGTAATCAAGTCTTTCTCGGAGATGCGGTGGTGTGGACGGCTTGCACACAACCTTTTGAACCTCTCCCGAAAGTACTCATACAAAGTCTCCCCATTGACTTGCTTAATGTTGGCAATTTCCTTCTTGATCGCAGTTGCTCTTGAAGAAGGGAAATATTTCTCCATAAATAACCTCGAACCTCAGACTCCCAATAGATGAAGGGTGAAGGTACAACAACCGATCTTTGGCTCCACCTTCCAATGAGAAAGGAAAAGCTCTCGGCTTGATTTGATCTTCATCAATGGCATGCGGTTTCATTGTCTTGCATACTAGATGGAACTCCTTCAAATGCTTAATGGCACACTCACCTGCAAGACCATGAAACTTAGGCGAAATGTATTAGACCAGATTTAAGCTCAAAGTTAGCGACAAAGGGCGGGATATTGAATGCACAAAGGTTGATAATTAACATCGGGTTCATTCAATTCCTTTAAAGTAGGACGATTTTCCCGTTCTTACGCCATAATATCGAGTTAGGAAAATTGCTACTAGAATCGGTGAAAACAATAAGACTATCGAAGTACTATCGAAACACAATCGAGAGATCAACGGTATGGACACAATCGGAATGGCCACAATCAGACTCAAGTGCAATGTCCAATTCAGTATTAATCCCACGACTTAGCCTAACAACTCTTCTAGCAGTAAGAATTGTCCTTTCAATTTCAGGATCAAATGGCAACAAGTCGTCGGATTGATAGTGCTCCTAGTACTCATGCAAAGATAGTCATAAGGCGAGAATCTGCAAAAAAATCAGAATTACGAAAATGCCACCAGCCAATCGAATTACGAAAATGCCACTAAAAATGGTATAAAGTAGAAAAACACTAGGACACACAAAAGCAAACACAAAAACAAAAACCTATGGTAGAAATTGACCTAAACAAGTCCAGAAACACTATCAAATGATTTTTAAAATTTTTGGGACTTGGACAGGCAACTCCTAGACCATTGGGGAACCCAAAAATGGAATAAAAAAACTTCAAAAATTGAAAAAGTGGTCTAAACGATGGAATTTGGCAAAACGAGCTTAGCACATGGAAAATCAAAGATTTTCTATGTGCGTTAAGATAGGCCATTTTCTATCACTTGTACCAAATTTCAGCCAAATCGGAGATACTCAAAAAAAAAGCCGACCATAGAAATCATGAAATCGGAAATTAAAACAAAAAAGTGGTCTAAACGTTGGAATTTGGGGAAAATAGGGTATACCTCACTCCCAAGGAGAGTGACTCTTTCTTAGAATGCCCAATTCCTTGTGAATAAGACCTGGTTTGAGTGATCTGGTCGAGAAAAATTTCTGTCCGTCACCCGAACCACCTAAACTACCGAAAAATGAAGCTATTTACACTACTGTTACTAATCAAACCGATGCAAATTCCCCGACAACGGCGCCATATTTTGACAGAGATTTGCCGTAATCTCCCAAAATAACCAGATTAGAAAAGGATTTGCGTATAATGTAACTGGTCGTTTCCCAACGACCAAGCGATCGGTTCAATTCGAACAAAGAATAAAACGAAAAAAATTGGGGGTTTTGATTCAAAGAGAATAAAAATGAAATAACATAACAGAACGAAGTAAACACAGTTAAACGGATAAACGAAGATTAACCCGAGGATTTCGAATTCCACCACTTCCCTTCCTCGGACGAAAAAGATTATAACCGAACTCGTGATCGACTGGGCAAACCGAAATCTCGCATTTGCCCGAAATTCCCTCAATCGAACAATCGTCCCGAATTTATTCGAATCGGTGGCGTATCTGCATGCGATCGTACAATGATACTTTAACCTAGTTCAAATTACGTCCTTGGGAAATGTCGATCTGGGCGTTAAATCTAACACCCAATCCGAAAGTAAATCGAATCCGAAATCACAAAACAAAACGAATTTGTTACCGTTAAGAACGAGTCCTCGGATAGTGGAATCCTCAATCCATGGGTCAATCACGGTAGCTTAGCTAGTCATGATTATGCGAACGAAAATCGAACGAAATGAAGAAGTTCATCATGAACACGAAGAACACGATGAACGAGAGGAAGAACAGATGAGAGAAAATAAAACTTCGTATTTGATTCAAAACTATCTAAAAACGTGAATGAGAATGTGTTTGTGGCTGCTGCCTCACTTAACCTAAAATGGCAAAACGAAATGGGGCTCCAATCCACAAGTCGGGCCCGAACGAAAATAAAATAAAATGGGCTTTAATTACAAAATTCGAGCCCAAAAATACATATGACTTCGGCTCCAAAATCAACCGCCCTCTTGTCCGAATTTGCTCTTCATGTCTTCATAACAATTGTAGCTCTCTGAATCATCTGAAATATGAGACAAAAATGAGGCAAATCCGATGTCTGGTTCAAGAGTTATGGTAAAAATGGTGAAGCAATGTAAAACTGGAATTTATTATTAAATAATGGCTAAAATATAATAAAAGGCCCAAGGCCCAAATAAGTATAAAAGCCATTATTTATTAGCTAAAGAGTCCTAAATTATAAATCAAGAGACAAAAAGTAGTGTATGAAATATTCAATTATCACATACCCTTTCGTCCGAGTCCGCCATCTGTTTTGCCTTCTAACATGCTTTTACCAGGTATTTCCAACTCTGCTAATTTCATTTTATGTTGCATATAGGTTAATGGCTCCGAAATCTCTGCCCTCCAAGCAAAGGACCGAGGCTGAGGAATCGGACTCTTCTAGTCCTCCCGAGGCTCTGTGTCGTAGATTTCCCTGGGTGTCCCATGAGGTCTTAAAGACTCGGTCATTGATGTCGGATCCGATATTGCACGTTTGGATCTACCCACCATGGAGGTACGTTATACGCCGCCCGGAGGCCGACAAGCCTATTTGTGCGAAACGGGAAGTAGGCAGTCCCAATTTCTTTTTCTTTTACCGGATTATCTTACTCGGGTCGGTGTTGGCTTCCCTTTCACCCATTTCCGATATGCGGCCTGCTTTTGCATCGAGACTTGCCCCGTCTCAACTTCATCCGAACGGGTGGGCTTATCTTGTTGCGTTCGAGCAACTGTGTCGCTCCTTCCCGGTTCCGATTCCCTGCTCAACCAATCTCTTCTTCTATTACTTCGGCCCTTTTACCCCCGGCTCTCCCAAAGAAAGCGACAAGCTAAAAGGGTTGGTATCTCTCTGCATCAATCCAGATCAGAAGCTCATGAAGCCCTTCTCTGATTCGTTTACGTGGTTCAAAAATGCGTTCTTCAAGGTTGTTGCCGTGCCTGGTAAACAAACCTGGTTTTTGAAGGGGGTTGAGGCCGCCGCCGACATAGAGTGGCGTTTCCCTCTATATTGGATGGAGAGTCATCATACAGCTGCTCCCTCATCCTTCCAAATTTCGAAAGATGACCTCCTGCCGGAGACAGCCCCTTATGTGCCTAGGTTGGACGCCTACGTGGAGGAGTATGGCGTCAAGAGTGCAGCCTTTTTCATTTACGGGGAGGGATCTAGGCCAATCCCCTCTACCTGTAGGAGTCCCTCCTTTGCAATGTTTTTTGTCTTTCTGTAAAATTTGGTATCTTGTTGTAGTAATTTGTGTTTATTCGACTTCCTTTACTTGTCCTTTTCAGCTCAAGACATGAGGGCTCTTCCAGGTTACTTGACGAAAGTGAACTCGGCCGCGGCATCACCGAATCTTCGGGCTCGGAAACGGGCCGTCCCTGTCGAAAGTGCTGCGCCCGAGGCTACTGCCTCTGTTGTCACAAAGAAAACTAAGGTCTCGGGTGGCGAAGGGTCGGCTCCATCCATCTCCTCCGGCCCTTCTCAGGAAGTTGTTTCCCAAGCTCCGAAGGGGAAACAGGTTGTTGTCTCTGTGGGCGAAACTGTGTCTGCGGTTATCGAGACTACTCCTTCGGCTTCAGTTCTCCCGGCACCTCCACCACCTCCGCCTCCTCCACCGCCTTCTACCGGGTCGTCGCGTCCTTCTTCTGTGCTTCCTCGCGGTTTCATTTGGGATAAGGGGGTGACCAAAGAAATGGACGTCACATTCCTTCCTCCCCGGGAATTTATGGAGAGTCGGCCCCTGTCTCCGCCTAACATTGATGAGGTGTATGCGGCGCAACGGTATTTATGTAAATGCGGTTGGGCTGCTTCAAGCCTATATTCTCATGAGGGAGAAGTATTCTTTGGCGGATCGAGAGAATAAACGCCTGAGAGCGTCTCAGGAAGATGTGGCAGCCAAGCAAAAGGCTCTGAAGGAGGCCGTGTCAACAACAAGGCCTCGGCCGAGTCTGAGGCCAGGGTGCATATTTTAGAAGAGGAGCGGGATGCCGCCCGGACCGAGCGGGATGCTTCTAAGGCCGCGGTCGTGAAGATGGATAAAGAACTTCTACAGGCCGGGAGGGGGCGGAGAAGTCGGCCTCCGAGTGTTCCCGAGTCCAGAAAGCGCTGGGTGATAGTCTTGAGGCGGTGAAAGCCCTTTAGAAACAGTGTGATCTGCTGTCCTCTAAGCTTAAAACAACCGAGGAGGCCCTCGTCGCGGCACAGCAGGCACGCTTGGAGTCGATGAGCTCTTAAAGCGGACGCAAAGATTGCTTTGACAATGCTGGGAGCAGATCCGAGTTCTTGAATCCGACGGCTAAGCTTAACCTGGACGGCTATGATTTTCGTGCCTTCGTTGAGGACGGAGTCTTAGTTCCGTATCAATCTCCTACCGCCAATGCGTCCCGATCTGAAGAAGAGGGAGGCGAGTCGGATGCGGAGAGTGAGGCAACAAAGTGATCTCATGAGGCCGGCCCCTCTAGTTAATTTTTACTTCGTTCTTCAGTGGGTGTCTGTGCCCCTTTATTTTGAACATTTCCGGCCTTTGTGCCATTCTGTACAAATTTTTATGACTATGGATGAATTATTTATTCACCCTTCTGCATTTTGTAAATTCCATAATTGAAATGTATTGACTGTAGTAGATACGAGTCGTTTACTCGACCAACACTGAGGTGTGGGAAGATGGGGCAGGGTCGTATGTTTTAACCTCTGGGGGTGTTAACTTAACCACACTACCTCGTCCCGGCTTGACTAGTCGGAAAAGTTGATAGAAACCGAATTAAGGGCGAGGCCGTCACATGTCAACCGAGGTGTCTATTACCTCTAATCTAACATTTTGACTTGATCAGGGTTGGAATGACAACCTGCTTTCTTAAATCGGGCGAGCGTTGACGCATCAATTTCGCGAAGGCCACGTATGGCATTTTCACCGAGCTCTTACCAATGCACGTCGAAGTACAACGGCCGGTGTCATACATCTAGATGTTTTTATGTTAATGACCGGGTGTAAGTACCTCGGTGTCAGGTTTTGGACCGGGCTTAATGGCCTCGGTTTCACGCTTAAGCAAGTAAATTGTGCACATTGATGAATTTCCTTGATGGAATCCTTCATCAAATAAAACAGCTCTAAAGAGCTTACAAATGGTCATGAATTATTTAGATGAAAAATAAAGAACAATTGGAGAAACATAAGGAAAAGTAAGAAATAACCGAACGGTAGCCTCGTGTCTACGGGGCCGAGCCTAGACCTAGCTGTAATAGATCTTTAGCTTGTCGGCGTTCCATGTTCTCTTAACCGGCTTCCTTGCCAATTTTTCGAGAACATATGCCCCAGCATCGATTTTTTCTTTAATCCGATAGGGGCCTTCCCAATTTGCCGCCAGTTTTCCGTCTCGGGCATTCTTGTTTCCGATGTCAGCCCGCCGAAGTACAAGGTTACCTCGGTTAAAGGATCGTGGTCGAACCTTCCGATTATACTTTGCTGCGAGGAGCTGCTTGGTGGCAAGTTCCCGGCAATGCGCTGTGATTCGGATCTCATTAATTAGGTCCAGGTCTGTCTTTAGGGCGTCGTCATTTGACGCCTGTCCATCCTGTCCGGATCTGATCTTTCTCCATGATGGCTGCCCGATTTCGATCGAGATCATTGCTTCACATCCATAGGTCAGTCGGAATGGGGTTTCTTGGGTCGAGGACTGCACACTCGTCCTGTAGCCCCATAGAACGCTATGGAGCTGTTCGGTCCAGCCGGTGTCGGCCTTTAACATGCGTTTCTTTAATCCATCCAGAATGATCTTATTAGCTGACTCATCCTGGCCGTTAGATTGCGGGTGTTCGACGGAGGAGAAGTGTTGCTGGATGTCCAAGTTGGACATTAAGGCCTAGAATCTATGGTCCGTGAACTGGGTCCCATTATCAGTGACGACTTCAGCAGGTATCCCAAATTGAGCAAAGATGTTATGACAAACTAATCTCATAATTCGAGACGAGGTGATCGTAGTCAATGCCTCCGTTTCAATCCACTTGGTGAAATAGTCTACAGCGACGATGAGCCATTTGAGCTGTCCAGGTGCCGGCTTGAATGGTCCGAGGGTTTATAGAAGGGCCAGGGGGCCGGCATACCTTTTAACTCCATGGGTAGTGGCCATAGGATCCCGGTGTGTTTCTGGCAACTGTCGCACTTCTTGGCAGCTTCCATGGCGTCGTACTTCATGGTGGGCCAATAATATCCAGCGCGTAATGCCTTCCTTGCCAAAGCCTTGCCCCCCATGTGTTGGTCGTTGCATCCCTTATGTATCTCGGTCAACACGTACCTTGCTTCGGACTCACCCAGGCATCGCATCATCAGGCAGTGCACTCCTTTTACGTATAGGCGATCATCAACCATGGTGTAGATGGCGGCTTCTCACGATCGGCTTCTTTGCGGCAGTGGAATCTGTTGGGATGATCCCCCTTTTGAGGTAATCTTCGATTGGCTTTCTCCAGTCCGTGGCGGACGAGATAGTCATGACGCATGTGGGCTCGGCCAGATTCTGTTGGATCACAGTTCTATGACTCCCCGGACCTTTGGTACTTGCTAGTTTGGAGAGGATATCGGCCCGGTATTCTCTTCTCTCGGGATATGAACAACAATTACTTCTTCGAACTCGGTCATTACTTCTTTTGCTCTGTTCAAGTACTTAGCCAACAGGGGGCCTTTTGCTTGATAGCTGCCATCGATCTGTGCGGTGACAAGTTGTGAGTCGGTGAACACCTTAACTCACCACGCTCCGTTCTCTTTTGCTTGAAACAATCCGGCTAGGAGGGCCCCGTACTCGGCTTGGTTATTGGAGGTCGGGAATTCCAAGCTGGAGGGAATGCTCGATAGCGACCCCCTCGGGGCTCTCAACGATGACTCTGCTCCACTTGCCTTTTGGATTGGAAGATCCATCTACAAATACCTTCCCGAAATTCCTCGCTAGCCATAATCGGAGTCAACTCTCGATGAAATCGGCCAATGCTTGTGATTTGATCGCATGCGGGCTTCAAAAGTGATGTCGAACTCGGACGGTTCAATTGCCCGACTTATCATTCGCCCTGCCAGGTCGGGTTTATGCAAAATCTGCCGGATTAGCTGGCTGGTCCGGACTACTATCCGATGTCCCTGAAATTATGGCCGAAGCTGTCTCGCAGTCGTCAGTAATGCGAACGCCATCTTTTCCGGCTTCTAATATCGAGCTCGGCGTTTTGTAACGCTTTGCTCACAAAGTGATGGGTGTCAATGTCCGGCCTCGGTTTCTCTTACCAATGTGGCACTTACGCCTCGTCTCCCACGAGACAGTACAAGAACAAGGTCTCCCCTTGCTCCGGCCGTTAGATCTGCGGAGGGGTTGCCAAACATCGCTTAATTTCTTCAAATGCTTTGCTTCACAATCTGAATTCCATCCTCCATGAGTTTCTTTCTTCAATAATTTAAAGAAAGGTAACGCCTTCTCGGCCGATCTGGGTAAGAATCTTGTCGGGCGGCCAAGCGACTTTGTTAATTGCTAAACTTCCTTCTTAGAGTTTGGGACTTGCATGTCTAGCACGGCCTTGCATTTGTCTGGGTTAGCCTCAATCCCTCAATTGGTCAGCATAAAACCTAGGAATTTCCCGGCGGGAACTCCGAAAGCACATTTGGCCGGGTTCAACCTGATTCGATGTCCTCTTAATTTTTCAAACATCTGTTCTAGGTCCCGGATATGCTCCTCTGGTTGTTTTGACTTCACGATCATGTCCGTCTGTTCTAGGTCCCAGATATGCTCCTCTGGTTGTTTTGACTTCACGATCATGTCGTCTATATAGACCTCCACATTTCGCCCGATTTGGTCCTCAAAGACGCGGTTCATCATTCACTGGTACGTAGCTCCAGCATGCTTCAATCCAAATGGCATGACGTTGTAGCAATAGTTAGCCTTGTCGGTCATGAAGGCGGTCTTCTCTTGGTCCTCGGGTGCATGGCAATCGATTGTAGCCGGAGTAAGCGTCCATGAAGGAAAGCAAGCGGTACCCGGCCAAGTTATCGACGAGTTGATCAATGTTAGGCATAGGGTAGGAGTCCTTTGGACACGCTTTATTCAGATTGGTGTAGTTAGTGCACACCCTCCTTTGCCGGTTGGTTTCAACACCATGACCACATTCGAGAGCCAAGTTGTATATTGTACTTCTCTGATGAATCCAGCGGCAAGGAGCTCTTCAATGTGACTTTCTAGGGATTTCTGCCTGTTGTCTGAGATATTCTTCTTCTTCTAGGCCACTGGCTTCGACCCCGGCCATATGGCGAGTTTGTGGCAGCAAAAGTATGGATCGATCCCGGGTATTTCGTCTGACGTCCAGGCGAAGACGTCCTGATTTTGTCTTAAAAACTTGATCAGTCGCGCTTTTAAGTCTGCGCTCATATCTCTGCCGACTTTAGTTGTCTTGGAGGGATCCGTCCCTAGGGTCAATTCCTCCAGCTCCCCTTCCGGCTCACAGGTGTGGATTTTCGGTTCACGGAGATCCGGCTCTACCATATTAACCGACCGTCGGGGCCGCTCATCATTTCTGACTTCGGCCATAACTTCGTTGGTTCGGAGCCGCGGCGGGGATGACAGTCCTTCCTCCTCGACTCGGAGAGTCTCGAAGTAACATTGTCGTGACACTTTCTGGTCCCCGGACACTTCGACCACCTGATTCTTATCGTTGATCATTTTCAGTTTCTGGTGCTTGGTGGATACTAGCATGTCCCAATTGTGTATAGTGGGTCGGCCCAATATAATATTGTAGGGAGAGCGGAAGTCGGCCACTACGAACCTTACACCTTCTGACTTGAAAGCTTCCTTGGTTCTTAGCGTCAGTCTGAGGTCTATATATCCTTTTGGGAAGGAACGCTCTCCATTGAACCCGATAAGGGTGGATTTGCACGGCTTTAGGTCTTCCACATCGAGGTGCATCCTCTGGTATGCGTCCCGGCTTATGATGTCGGCCGAACTCCCTGCATCCACGAAGATCCGTTTGACTTGGCAATTTACTATGATTTCGGTGATAACCAATCCGTCCTGGTGGCCGGGAATAACATCCTTGAGCTCCTCGTCTGTGAAGACTAATGGGGGTGGTTTCGGTTTCGATGAGCCGCCTTTAAACTTTGGTATATCTTTTATTGTCATCACCTCCCGTAGGTATTTCTTGTACTGGCTTATCGTATCTCCACCTCCTCGAAACCGCCGCGATGCCATTGCATTGGAGATCGATCTCGGGAAACCGTCGACGGGGCCGGTTTTCCGTTTCTTCTCAGTTCTGAGTGTCCGTGGCCGGACTCCCCGCTGGCGGCCACTATTCCGCCTGCTTATTTTCCCTTGAGTTTTGATGACGTATTGGCGAAGTTTCCCTTCTCTCACAAACTTTTCAATAGTATCCCTGAGTTCATAACACTCGTCGGTTGTATGACCGGAGCAGCGTGGAAAGTGCAAAATTTTCCCCGATCTGTAGTGGACCGATTTCTGATAGGCCTCGGCTTGGCAACCCTTTTCATCTCGGTCTGAGCGACCTCCTTCCATAACTACGAACGCGGAACATTTAGGGGGGTGTAGTTGTCGTACTTCGACTTATTGTCTGTTCTCTCTTGTCGGGGTTGGCTCTCTCTGCCGCGTCTGTGGGCTTCCAGCTTCTGCTTGTCCGTCGGATCCCTTCTTTCGGGCGATGAATTCCTGGCCTTCTCAGGTTCGTCTGCATTGGCAATTTCCATCTGCTCGACATCTAGGTACTTCTTTGCTTCGGTGTAGAATTCAGTCAATGAATAGACCCGATTCTTGCACAGATGTCTGGCCGGGCGTGTCATTGGGTCCCGGCCGTTGACGAGACAATGTACGTGGACCTCTTCGAGATAATGAGCGTACCTGCATTGTCGTGTCTCGAACCGATCCGAGGTACTTCACGGCGTTTCACCTTTCTTTTGTTTTACCTTACTCAAAGTGAACCGAGATTTTGGTTGTTTCTTGCTTTGGTGGCAAAGTGCAATTCAAATTTGCGCGAGGTCTTCAAAGTTCCGAATGGAATTATTGGGTAATGAGCTCAACCATTTGTGGGCCGGTCCGGTTAACGTGGCCAAGAAGAGCCGTAAGATGACCAGACCCTCTATTGACCTGACCCACATCAGCTTTTCGAATATGTCTAGGTGGTGACGTGGATCCTGGATCCCATCGTACTTGGGAAGATCGGCTAGGTCAAAATTCTTCGGGTAGGGGGCCGTGGCCGTTGCTCGAGAGAATGGGGTCCCACCAGAGCCTGCCAAGTACTTCATTTTATATTGCCGCGGTGACCCCCGTGCCCGAGGCGCCATGATTGCCTCTCGCAGCTCATCAGAGTCCTGATCCACGTCGAGGTCTCGGTCTTCATAACTATCACGACTTCGGTCTTTATAACCGTCTTGGCGATTTTCTCGGCCTCGGTCTTCAGCATCCGGATCCGCAATTGCCTCTCCTTCTTCCGTGTGGGGTCGGGTGGCGTTCTCGCTCCTTTCTCGCTTGCCCCTTTTTCTGTCGCGGGCCGTCGATTTGACTGGCCGGCTACGCGGACTCTCTTTGTCCAAGCGTACAACCTCCTTCCCCCTTCCGCGAACTTCTCTGAGTTCCGCGTTGGAATATGTTTTCGAGCTTTTCCTCGATCATTAACTCCAGAGCATGAAAATCCTCTTGTCGTTGGAGGTGATCCCGTTTTTCCTTGTTTTCGAACCTATGAAGCATCGACTCTTGGGTTCTCCTTAAAATGTGGACGTCGATGTCTAGTACCTGAGCGTCTGGAGCCGGGGCTTTTGGGGCTTGGACTCTTCTCGGCTCCTCTTGAGAAGGTTCGTCGGTTGAAGGAGATGTGCTCGCCGTGTCAGTAACGTGACCCTCTGGAGTCTTTTCTCGTGGAGGTTGATCATGAGTCTGCGGTTGACTCGGTCCGGCCTGAGGTTGATTCGGTGGTAAATTGCTTTCATCATACGGCTGGTCTAACTGATGGCTTTGCTTGTGGCTTCTGGTGTTTGCCATTAGTGGTCACGGGGATAGAAATTTAAGGATCCCCACGGACGGCGCCAATGTTCTGGTATAGATCACAAATGTCCAGCTAAGGGCTGGTATTTTGCTCTTGGATAGCTAGGCCCTGCCTGAATATCTATGGAGGAGCTAATCAGGAGAGCGTGGGATCACTGTACACGACAAAGGGGTGCTGTGTGTGCACAGTGAGACTGTATGTAAATAGTCTAGGTTAGAATGTGTGCACCTTGTTACCTGTCCTCTATATTTATAGAGGTGTCTAGTGCGATATCCAGGGCACGCCATTAATGGGGCGCGCCATTAATGGGGCGAATATCCGGGGTGCACCATTAATGGGGCGTGCCATTATTGGGGCGACTATCTCGGAAGGCCGTTACAATATGGGTAGATCTTGCCTAGCCGAGATTTTCGGATCTCCCCCTATGATTAGCGGATCATGCCTCCTGGCTCCGTTTGAGCCGCGCCATGGACTTGGGGCTTTTGGGCCGGTCCGTAACAAAAGTATATGGATATTTTTGCTCCTAAACCCTAAAAAGAATATAGGCACAAGTTATTAATTAGAGAGGTTACGATGTTTAAGACATTAAATTTTAAAAATAAATAATCTTGAGTTATTGGTGAGGTGATAGTGTTTAGAACTTAGTAGTACCTTCTCTTCTAAAAAAAGCGTGGAATTGCAAAATTTTGTCAAGTTAGGGTTTTACTTGTAAATTCACTTATTTTATAGCCAATTAGGGGGGAAAAAAAGGGACCCAAGTGTTATCTTGTGCAAATGTTTTGGGGGTTCAAGTTGTGTTGTGTTTACTTCAAATTTTATTTGATTACTTCTTATTTGTTTTGGAGGACTTGGATGTGAACAAAGTAAACCTAGATTGAATCAATTGAATGTTATAGCAACTCAAGTCTCAAACTCTGCAAATTTTCTCAAATACAATGCTACTTTCACCTGCTAGCTTTTACAAAAGATACAAACAGATTCATATTTGCTTGTGTGTAATTGGATGATGAACTTTTATTTCTTTTTGGCTAACGCATAAGTATCTTCTTATTGGAGCCAACTATGTTCAAGTCACTATTAGAGATCATATACTATTGTTTTATAGATATGTAGAGATCAATAACTATTGTTTTATAAATTTGATTGAGGGTATCCTTAGACTACTTTGGACATGAAACTAATGTCTTCCCAAACTTAGTACGTAAAAGGTTTTTCTCTTTTCCAATAAGTGTTTCCCAAGATTCAAAATTATATTTTCTTTTTTATAAGATAAGACTGCTTACCAACTCAACCAACAGCTTCATGCACAAATGTTATTTCCATGCTCTTCTTTTATTGTCTTGTTGGGCTAAAGAGGCACAAATATCAAACAGGATATGTTAATGGGTTTTTGGTACTTTTTTTGCCAAACGTGCCTTTTGATAAGAAAACTCTGTCATAGCTGCTCTGACTCACCCGGCAAATTCATAGCACTTCTTCAATCCAACTTCATGGAATGTTGACTTTGTTTTGGACACATGTACGAAATATGAATGACTCACGAAATATACAGCTTAACTGGAAGGCGAATATTAAAAGAAAAGAACCATATTATGAAAGTTGTAGAAAGCAGTTCTATTCACAAGTCATAAATTAAATGATTCATCTCGAGGCAATGATGCTCCTCGGAACCCCCGGCTCGTATCTCTATTCTACTCAAAATCCTCTCATCCAAGGCGCATTGTACCAGATGAGATTATATTGAATCTGACTTTGAACAAATGACAAAGCTAACAGTATTTACAACAGACAGAAAAAAATGCACCTTATTCCTTTCTCTTGACATTCATATCGGTAAATCATTTGATCTGATAGTCAACACTGAATACTTGGCCTTGATCGAGATTCTGCCTTCATTTATACAAAGCATAGCTGCAGTGACCACCCAATATCCCGGAAAATCCTCTGAACCACGAACCCTTTCGTTTGTGTCCACAAGATTCAGCATTTTCTGAGCTCTAGTTGGCACAGGAGGGCTGCCCTGGTAAATGGCTGAACTTACGTCCACTTTTGCTGCTGGCATTACAGGAGAAGCCAATTCCTTGCTGAGCCTTGTGCTCATCAATGCTGAGAAAAACCCTGATTTTTTAGTTCCAGTTGAAGTCCCATCCCATTCAGATCGCCGGATAGTAGCTGAAGAAACCGCTGAGAATCCGAGATTCAAGAAAACATTTTTCATTCCCATTGACTTGACCTCCAGCCAGGCCTTTGTTACAATGGCCGCAGACTCATCTATATGGGAGCTGTTATACTGCACCGGTGCTGTGCACACATGCGAAAACATTCGGCACTTCACAACCTCAAAGTATCCTTTTGCAACTGTTGTATCAATAGGTTCATGCTTATCATCATCTGAGATTGTAAGGCTACCAGGAAGTCCTGAAAGATGTAGGCGATGGATTGCGAGTTGGTCACTTTTCTTGCCTTCCAAATATAATCGGATACCTGTTACCGGTCGATTTTTAGAGTCAACCTTCAAAATGTAGAACAAAGTACAATTAAGTGTTTTGGTCTTTAACATATTGGTTGTAAATGACAACTAGTAATTGAGTATCAAACAACAGGAAAAAGGCAAGTCAACCAGCATAGGTATTTTTTGATAACCTAAAAAAAAAAAAAAAAAAAAAAAAAAAAAAAAAGTACTCTTCACAGACCCTTTGCTGTGACACATTAATAATGAAGTAATGCCAAAATCTATAATTAACTAAAAAAGCATGCTTTCAAAATGAATATTTAGTTATTTAGTACTCCCTCGATCCTTCATATAAGATCCAACACTTTTTTTTTAAGGAATCAAGGAAGCTTAATAAACTACTTAATCATAACATATGTTGTGTATCATTAAATTATATATTAGTTCATAAGTCAAATAAATTAGTTTGGAAAAAAAGATAAACATAAATACTTTTATATAACTTAATTAGCTTCTTTAAGCTCTTAAAAAAAAGTCAATTGGCTCTTATATTTAGGACTCAGTAGGTAGTTGTTCTTTTAATACCTCTACCAAGTACAAGAAATCTAGATAAGGGGTATTCCTCCGATCCTTAAAGTAGGACTTAATAGGGAGTTAATTTTAGTCTTAAATATAATATCTATTTCTCATATTTATCCATCTTTTTTCTAATTTAACTCTATTGATGCTCTTTCCACAATAACCAAGTAAGAGAGAGATGGAGGGATAAAGAAGATAATTATGGTGCATTTTTTTTATAAAGAAAATGTCATATTAACAAACTTCCTCAATCTAATCAAATTAGGTAGATAAGTCTTATATTAAGGACTAGAGAGAGTATTTCAGAGAGACATTTCTTAGCAATTATACTATAGAATGAGATATCAGCGTACCACATGCCTCTCCCTAATTGATTACCTTTGTAGTATTAACATAAAGCTTGGGCCTTGTGAGACTGAACTTAAGTGAGGGCGACATGTTCCTTCTATTTCCAGCACCAAATCCAAGAGGCAGATCACTATAGACAGAAGCCCATTGTCGAGGCGACTGATACTCGAGGAATTGTTGAAGCTCTTCTATTGGAGGTTTATCTGCTTGATGAATGAAAAGTTAAACACTTGTCCCAGATAAGAGTTGTATTTGAATTCATAAATAAGAGTAAGGTCAAGTCGTCAAGTTATATAATGATTTTCTAAAAACACATAAATGAAATATGTATCAACAAAAATCATGAAAAACAAACAAGATGTAAGATAAGCTCCGAAAAGCAGCTTTCAAATATAACGCAAGAGAAAAGAATCATGAGTTTGAACAGACTCAGCGCAATAAATTTTCTGAACAGCTTAGATAGATGCTACAGTAGCTCAAAGAATCTGACTATTTTCAATTCTCGGCACCCTTTGCAGAACTATGCAGGTTGCCATTGGAGAGAGAAAGACACAAGAGTTTTCAATGTTAGAAACTATTCTCTCCAACGTACAACGATGCAAGCCAATCAGTGCCATAGCCTTCATTCTATCTCACTCCAATGCAAAGGATCCGGATTGAAATTATTCTCATACTTCACACAGTTCAAAAAATTAGCTACCCTAAATCAGCAGCAAGATCAAGTCAAACATTTAGAAGAAGCCAATAAATAGGAGAGAGACAAAAGTCATCATAATAGTTATCTACTCACATCTCATATACAAATTCATTGCATGACTCAGAAACCCATTGCCAGGAATGGAGTTCAGCAGCATAGTAAGAGGCACAAATGACATTGATATGACATTAGGTGATTGTGATATGGTTGAGAGCCACTGGTTATACGATTGGCTGGTATCAATACCTCCCCTTCGAACTGAAATGCTCACAATATCCTGTATGGAAAAACAATATAAATGTTAAAATCCGTCAGGTGCAGGAAGGATACAAGGTATGCAAATGAAAGGCAATGAAATTTTTGACAAATACTAACATCATTCTTGGTGAGACTTTTTACAATTGGCCTGCCAGCAGCATGAAAAGGCCTCTGAGCCACCAAAAGGGTTGAATGATGATCCTGAAAAGAAGTTCTCAAATTCTTTTAGATGAGTACGAACTAGGAAGTGTTAGGATTTCCATAGTTTTCAAGTTTTACATAATCGTAGATTATCTACTCCCTTGTTACTATAATTACTAATAACAGAAAAGAAAAATTTAACATGAATGCCCGCTTCTTTGTATTACATCAAGAGATCAAGTGTACGATAAACTATGCCCTATTCACATGAACTATCTGCAAAACAGAATCCACTCAAATGAGTTCTAGTTCTAGAATCAGGAACACTTCAAGAGATTATGACATATTTGACCTTTTCACCAGATGAAACAGACTTTAAATGATCAAGCTTCACAGACAAATAGTGTTGTAAGCTGTAAGCCAACTAAAAATCGATGCAAGATTCAAAATGAATAATCAATTCTAGGTAGAATAAAAAACATGAGCTTAATACATTTAACATCATCCATTGGCACCTGGCATAAACGTCATCACTCACAAACATAAATATGATAAAAAAATTCAAAATTAACTATTCCAGCATGGTATAAACTTGAGAATCTCTAAAATCTAATATTTACTTCATTTTAAGAGTGAGTAACAAAATAGGATGCAGAGAGTCCAATTTCAGAAAATTTAGAATCTCGTCTATTACCTTTAGATTTCCTGATACTTCACCAGGATAACTTAGTTTTGCATCCTCAGAAAACCTCTCATCAGCTAATTGCTTGAGCAGTTTCTGCACTTCAGCGGGCTGCAGATCTGAACTTCTTAATTGCTTCATGTGAACTCCTTACCCCCATCTTCACCCCAACAACAATGTGAGTTCCATATTTTTCAATGAACCTGAGGAGTCATGTGGTTCACTATTAAAAATCTGACAAAGACAATTCATATTTTCTTATGAAATAAACGAAGACAATTTAAACATATCCAAATACAATAAGAAGCTTCAACTAGTCAACTAGAATCTTAAATTGAAAACCACGGTTGTTTATCTCATATATGATACATTTATTTAATTGAGAACAAAGTGCGAGCATATAAATTAAGACATTATGTTAAGTTTTAGATTATATGTTAAACCTGGAACTTAACAAGAACGATAATACTCTGCTTTATAGAGGAGTAAGTATCTCACAACTCTCTATCACAGCCCAGGAGGATCTCCAAGAATTAAGTTACTCTCTGAAATATTTGATGCTGTTATTCATAGGCTAAGAGCCAATAAATAAGACTAGGTTTATAGAGAGTGACTCTAATATGAAATTCAAATAGATAGATAATAATCTAAATCTGTTAGGAATCACCCAATAAACCAACAAAAGACACTGATTAATCAGATAATATTAGATAACAAAGGGTACAGCCAATCTGATAGAAGGAAACTACTCCCTATCAGCCCAAGAAAGGTTCAGGTCGTCCCTGAATATCCCTCTCTTCTTACAATTTTCTCACAAAATATTCCATACCCTCCCTCCCAACATCTAACGATATATATAATCAAAATAAAGGAACTGTCACAGCCCCTGCATAAGCCACCCTAAAAACGGCTACGAATCCTACTTTTACTACAAAAGGGATACAAACCAAAGGGTCAACTCTTCAACCTTAAAAAGTATATGGCCCTTTTGTCTGCATTGTTTGTGTCTTCCTCGCAGTTCGTGCGTAGACCTTGCCAACGTTGGGAAGGGTTCTTTCATTACCCTCCCCTAAAAGCTGCACCTTGTCCTCAAGGTGAGAGGTAGAGTTTTCAACCAGAAAGTTCTTTAGTGGAGTCTGGTTTTGGCTCTCTAGAACAGTAGCTGAATCAAAGAAAGCAGAGGTGTGTGGAGGCTCCCGTCTCATCTCGCCATCACCCAATTGAGGCTCAGCAGTGAGGTCCTGATTCATTGTAAAATTCTTCCAACTTCCCAGGATGGCCTCTATTATGTTCGGTGGTCTCTGGAAATCAGGCTCGAAAATAGTCTTGTTCCTCCAAGTCCATAGTCTCCAGATAGCTACACCCCCAGTCTTATTTTCTTGAAGGATTGGGGTTTTTTTCCTTCACTTTAAGGCCCAAGCCCATTAACTTTTTCATCAGGGTGAGATAGATTGTTGTATGAGGCTGGGCCATCTTCCCTACATAAATAATGAACATTTTAGGCCCAATAAAATTACCAATATTTTGTTTTGGGCTTCTACAGCCAGTGATTAATGAAACCCTATCCAGCCTCCACTTTGTCTTCTCGTCTCTGCCGTTTTCCAACCTCCAGAAGTGCTGTTTCTGTCCATCATATTTTTTTCTCGTTCTTGGTGTGTGACGCTGATTGTAACAACCACCTTTGGACTTGTCGAGCATATCTGGGGATGTTTGGGACTCCTTTGGCTGCTTCTAAGACTCTAAAGGTTTCAGGTTTCACCTTTTTTTCTTGGGTTGTCACCAAAAACTTTTTCAAACTTTTCTTCTACTGAAAAGAGTTGTAACTTTGAGTGTTCAGCCTCAAGTTCTTGTTTTCTCTCTGTTTCTTGTCTGTTTGGCTGCTTCTCGTCCCTATCACCTGTTTCAGCATCATTGTTGTCCAATTTTATCTCTGATGTCTCCTTTGCTTCACCAGGCTTCTCCTCTTTGTCTCTGTTATTCTCAGCTCTGCAACTTTTTTTCTTCAGCTTCTGCCTCAGATTTCTTCTCTACTCCTTCATTGTCCCTTAAAACATCTCCATTTCTATTTTGGTTAAATGTAATCACCTCTAACATTTGCCTCAGTTCTTTGAGGCTAACCACACTCAAATCTCTTTCCTCCATTGCACCGGTTCTAAAGCCTCGGGATCTGACCGCTCCGATACCAATTTGTTAGGAATCACCCAATAAACCAGCAAAAGACACTGATTAAACCAATAATATTAGATAACAAAGGGTACAGCCAATCGATAGAAGGAAACTACTCCCTATCAGCCCAAGAAAGGTTCAGGTCGTCCCTGAATATCCCTCTCTTCTTACAATTTTCTCACAAAATATTCCATACCCTCCCTCCCAACATCTAACGATATATATAATCAAAATAAAGGAACTGTCACAGCCCCTGCATAAGCCACCCTAAAAACAGCTACGAATCCTACTTTTACTACAAAAGGGATACAAACCAAAAGGGTCAACTCCTCAACCTTAAAAAGCAGATGGCCCTTTTGTCTGCATTGTTTGTGTCTTCCTCGCAGTCCGTGCGTAGACCTTGCCAACATTGGGAAGGGTTCTTTCAAAATCCTAACAACTAAATCTATCTAGTTGTGATAGATTACTTATTTCATAAAGATAATAATAAAAGATAATTAAAATAGACTCGATAAAATAAATAATAAATCCTAAAAGATAAAATAAATTAATTCCTAATTTATTTTAATGCGCTTAATCTTCCTAGAATAAACTAATCCATAGCGACTAGGATCACTATCACATTACCTAAGATTTAGTATCTTTAAGGATAAATGCTAGTCTTTATATGTTCTTTTAATATAAAGACAGAACAATCCCTTCCATTCTAAAATGCAAAGGATATTCTCTCTAATTCACACATGATTCATTTACACTGCTAAAATTACCATTATAACATCAAAAATAAAAATTATAATTCCAGCTAGTAAATTGAAACATTCAAATTCATTTACCCTCCACGTGATACATAAACCTTACAGCTATAATAAGTTTGTTGACTTAAAAATTCATCTTTCAGCTTCTAAGTTCTAAATGATTTATATGGAACTTGCACATGCAAAAGTCTCCCATTATAAGGTCAGCAACTACCTCTAAGGGAAAAATTGAAAGTGAGTATTCTTGAGTACATCTCACTCATCTGCATAAATAGTAATTTCAGTAAGAGAGCAACAGAGACCTTAATGCCTCATGTCTTCTTAGTGTGACCTCATTCTTTATTATTTCTCATCATTGTCATCATCAGTATTAGAACTGTTGATGATAGGAGGAAGGGAACGATAACAGTAATGCTTACCCAGCAAGTGCAGCTGGATCCCATGAAAAAGGCACTTCCTTGATCACTTTTTCAGAAAGAGTCATGTCAGTTCTGTCTAACTCAATGTTATACAATGGTATAAACCAGCCATCAAAAGCGAGGGCTTTTGTGGAAGATGCATCCATTGACCAGCAGTTTCTCATGCCAAACATGGCGTTGAAAAGGCCAGACGGTATTTTTCCCAACAAAGATAGTTCTTGATTGAATTGATTAGACATCTGCAATATATTATAGTGAAATTGTAAGCTCCAATTGATGCCTTGTACTTTCATCAAATCCATTAGAAGTTTCACAATATTCACTTGATTTTTGTTCCACAGTAGGAGGGAAACTAACATGAATTTGCCCCCCAAAAAAAAAATCAAAGACATAAGTTTGCAACTTGCTCAACAGGAACTCATAATATTCAAATGTTCATTGAGGCCTTTCATACGTTGTTGAGATGGTATTGTAACAAAAACCCATAATTTAGGACGCACCATTGACACCAGCAAGCCAATGATATACCGGAAAAAAAAAAAAAAACGCCAATGAGTAACATGAATTTGGTTCTAGCAGCTCCTTATTTAGTAAATTTAATAACTGCAATAACTCTACTCAAAAGCAAGGCCCTTCAAAAATATATTTTTATTAATTTTAAAGAATTTCTTCTCATTTCTTATACCTCAGTACTGATAATGTTTCAAATGCAACTTCCAGACAGAAGCATGGGTATCAGATGACACAATACAAGAATATCATAATGTGTTATATTTTAACATTCAGATATGATGTGCGCATGTGTATGTACATATTCAATGAGTTAACACGTGAAAAATAGTACAAGAGAAAATTGATTTTCAACAAGCGGGCAGCCGATGTACGCAGCCTTACTCCCGCTAGCAAAGATGTTATTTCCAGGATTTGAATTAGTTACCTCTCAATTACATAGCAGCAACCTTACCACTATGCCAAGGCTCACCCTCTTAAGTTCTCAACAAGCATTTCAAACAAAATAAATATGTTCAATGTTCATAATGAATTACTCAATCCGATCCTAGCTCAATCGATGAAAAATTCATTAGTCCTTACCAAACATACTCATTCAATTCATGTAAAAGTGGGTGAGAAAATAAGGACTGTTCACCTTTTATAAATAAAATTGAATAAAGGTGGATTTAGGAGAAGAGTATGATTATTTTAAGAGATTAAAGTTGTTCACTACCTTTAATTGTTCCGTCCTTCTTAAGCCCCGAGATTCGGTGAAAAGTGTCAAAAGAGTTAGGAGTATTACTAAAAAGATAAATTAAACCAAAACTATTATTTTCAGTTCTAACGAAATGTCAATCTCTATTTCTGTTTTATTCATATAAAAAAGATCATATATATGTTTGTGTGTATAGCGAAAGACTTAGCCATTCACGGGGAGCGGAGCAATAAGTGAAATGAAAAACAATCAACGTGTGAAAAATATGAATCTTAATCACCTGAGTGAACGTCAGCACATCGGAGCGAAACCTGGTGCGCTCACCTTTGTCGCACTTAATGGAAGAGGGAACGCCGGAAACGACAACACCACCGGGCAAAACGACATCCCTCGTCTGTTTCAGATCAATCCCGATCAACCTCTCGCTCTTGCAAGAAGAGAATCATATATCTTTGCAGAGATCGTATCCATGGCCAATTACAGAGACGGCTTTCTCCGCCGCCGATTGGGGATCCAAGTCCGCCACACTGCCCATAGTACTACCCAATGCTCCTTTCAACTCTCCGAAGCTACAATAACAATACTGCATAGCATCAGTCTTCTCCTTCGAGCTTCACGATGGGGTTGTTCGGGGCATTAAAAGCAAGAGGGTTAAGCGACGACGCCATTAGCAAGTCTTGGGTCTGTAGATTTCCACTTTGACAGATATTGAAGGTCGTCGATGGACCAGCCATTGGGTTTAATTTCTTTTGGGTGGGGCATTTTGTTGCTTCTGCGATGGGCAATTCTGAAACGGACAAGGTTGAATTCAACGATGGGACCTTTCGAATTCGATACAAAGAGAGTGTGAACCGTTGAGGAATAACACGTCGGCTACTTGGACGACTTGCTCGGTAACCTACACGTGGCAGCATGGCGTGGATCGCTGAGAACCAGTTGAATTTCAGCCCGTTTGGATAGCGGCAGAAAAAGTGGTTTTTGTTCTGATGTCTTTTTCTTTGCTGGACCATTTTTTGGATGACTTTTTCTCGATGTGATTTGTGTTTGGATAATGCGGTGGCGTAAGAACTTTTTTCGATGTGATTTGTGTTTGGCATAGATACTTTTAAAAAGATAGATGAGATGGAAAATGACAAAAAGGCGTATTTAATCATATATATTTATATATATTGTATAAAATGTGATAATTTGGGATAAAAATTAAAAATAAATATAAATTGCAAGTTGGTTTCTAAATGAAGTGCTTAAATAAAAAATTACAACACAATGAAGTATTTAAATAAACCTATCCCTTGCAAGTTGGTTTCAATTTCATCACGAAGACGATTTATACGTGTTGAAGATAATGATGAGGATGCTTCATCAACCGGATCATCATTATCTTCATCACCCATATTTCCTTCTTCAACTTGATCAAATTCCACATCATTTTGGGAATGTCTCCGGATAAAATTATGTATCGCCATTGTTGCGCAAACTATGGGGACTTGTGTTCGAAATTTATATGAGGGCATATTTTGCAAGATGTGAAACCTATTCTTCCGCACTCTAAACGTCCTTTCTATCGCACCCTCAAACTTGAATGATAAAAATTGAAGTACTCGTTGGGATTTCAAATCCCGATTATCACGCTTCAATTCGGAAGGTGATAACGCTCACGCTTATATGGACCAATATATCCATCTGGTGTTGGATAGCCAGCATCGACCAAGTAATATTTCCCTGATAAATGTTGACATTTATTTGACATTGTGAAATAAAGATGGAAAGTAATGCAAATGAAGTGAGGATGTTAGAGATATACCTTCAAGTGGATGGGGGAAGTTCATAGCTGTAGTCTCAATCGCTTCCCGGAAGACACGAGCATCATGTGCAGTACCCTCACATCCTGCCAACACAAAAGTAAAGCACATATTCCAATCACAAACAGCCATGATATTTTGTGTTGGATATCCCTTTCTCCCAATATATTTGTCTTGCTTCGATTGGCTGACCACACACTTGATGTGCGTTCCATCAATTGCTCCTATGCAGTCCTTGAAATATGGGTGATATCGTGCATCGGTAGCTATTTTTTGGTGACACCGGCGAAACTCCGGATCAAGTGGTTTGATATTCTCTGTTGAAAGCCTGAAACAAGCTTTTAGAACCCTGTGGAAAATCCTACTAACAGTTTCGCCTGAATGTTGAAATCGCTCCTGGATTATTCGATTTCCTTATCTATGCCCAACTATATATAGAAACATGGCAACCATTTCTTCAATGCCGATGTTCCGAGTGTGCCGTAATCGATGTTCCCTCAATTTAGAACATAACAGCCTGAATACATGTTTTTCCACTCGGAAATTTTCCTGACATACTACATCATGGCCTTGCAAAACCTCTTGCACCCACATTGCCCTTGTTTACTTACTAGTTCTACGTGGTTGTTTGCAAAAAGAAGGCGCAATATACTGAGCCATCAAGTTACCAATTTGTGCATACTTTGTCATTTGTTCGTTTATAATAGCAAGTTGTAGGGACCTTCTTTGTTCATGAGACAATTCTTCTTCCTCCGAACCGTCTGAAATATCCTCATCACTCGAACTTGCCATGGATATATAATGAGACCTATGTGAAGGCCAAGACTTAACCAAATCAATACTAATAATATATATTGCAAGATTTAACTGAATCAATACAAATAATAAGTTCGCCATACAATAAATAAAGTTCATCATACAATAAATAAAGTTTGTCATACAATATATAAATTAACAGTTTTCATGAAATAAATATGATTTAGTGCTTTGGGGCAGACTGCCAGTGTGGGCTATTGTAGGCATGCTCGCGCAACCACTCCAACAAGGCACATTTTTCTCCTTTTAGGCCTACAAACGTGTTCCGAGGCGTTCGGTGCATCATCATATTACAACATCGCTTTCAAAAATCACTGTAGCTAGCAATCTCCGGAATGGTAAGTAATTCAGTTACAACATTACTTGTTCGATCATCATGTTCAGAGATCTTTTTGAGGACAATTGTGCTATCCTTAGATGCATCAACTATCACACTAACAGCATCAACTAGTTCTTTCTGAGAGGTTTTTTTTTCTTTTTTGATCCATCTTGCCCTTCACCCCTTTTCTCTTCCCAATGCTTGCTTAACCACTAGGTGCACTAGGTTGGGTGTTGGATGTCAAGTTCATGCCTTCTAAATCAGTTGGCATCTGCACACTACCTCCGGTTGTAATACCTTCAAGATCTTCCTCACTATCACCTGAGCCTTCTTGTAGGTCCATTTGCGGTCGATACACATCATCTTCATCATCACCAAGTGACACTCGTCTAGTTAACTATGGACATTCGAAATCCTTTCCCGACGCTAGAACATCCTTGAACAAGACTTGCAAATCATTGGCAAACTTCAAACCTTTATACCTATATTTTCAATACTCTCTATTCTCCTGCAAGCAAAAGATAAACCAAAATCAAAGTTGTAACTAAAATAATGGTAATAATAATATCAACACATATTAAAAGCTTAAAAGTTTGGTACCTTTATTTTCCTCTCCCACCATTCATCTTCTGCAATAACCATATTCCTTGCATAGTCAATGGCTATACCAGTCTATTTTAAAAATAACTTCTCCCAAGCTCTCCATTCTCTTCTCAAGCTATCATACCTATTTTTTAGCTATTTCTTGGTATATACTAAACATGTTTTTTCTTGAAATTTAGTAACAATGTACTTCCACCCGTCCTTCGTAAATGATGAGCCAAGTCGTTCTTTTTTATATATTTGCTCAATGCATAAGTCAATGAAAGTCTTAGTGGAACCTATATCCCATTCTGCTGCTACGGTGGTCATATTTCTATGTCACTAATGAGCAAGTTAACGAACGATTATTAGTATTTTTATTAGTATTTCTATGTCACTAGTGATCATATATGCCAAGAGCTTTTCTAACTGTCATATCCGACTCACTAGCATATCAGATCAGAGCATATGAAGATATTAAAAAAGTCATGTCTATGTTCAACAAAAATCAGATCAGAGCATATCAGTTCCAACTAACTGGAAATAGGGAATAGGGGATCAAGTTCTCATCAAGCCATCACACTCCAAATCCTTTAACCTTATACAATATATTAAATATTTCCTAACTTGTTCAAAGGTGGGATATCTCGGTTGGAAACATGGCAAATAAAATAAGCAAAAAAAACAGGATTAGAGCAGAACCGGTGACGATGCAAATATGTGCAAAACCAGTGACAATACAAAACAAATTCCCATTTCAGATAAGAGCAAATGTGATCATTTTTTTAATCAAATCACCAACTAACTATTTTTCAGGATCGAGCATTTCCCAAGTTCCATGCAGAGAGCAGAAAACGAATGAAGAAACACAGCATATGAAACCACAAGTATATCGAATCACAAAGATATGAAACCACAAGTTCCAAGTCCATACCAAATGGAGAGCGAAAACAAATGAAGAAACACAAGCAAGATGAAAAAATCACCATAACAAAGCATATGAAAAATCCCATATCAAGCGGTACCAATAGGTGTTTGTATGAAAAAACCCATAGCAAAATAACTAGTGACCCATTCACGAGATCTTTCCAAAGCACTACCCGAGAAAAACCAACTAACCTCAACTTGTAACACACTCAAATCCGAGAGACGACGAAATGACCCACTCGCGAGATCCGGCGAGGACGAACGAGATCCAAGAAGATGAAGATCGAGGAAAATGAAAAGAAGAATAGCGCCCAATTCCGGAATTCGGAATTGAAGGGCGCAAAGGAGAATTGACGGGCTAAGATCACCGAGAGGAGGTAGATAGCGGATGAACGAAGAAGAACAAATGCACAGATGCAGGAATTCTGGATCTCAAGCCTATGAATCGAAGCAGATGGAGATGGAGTTCGAAGTCATGGCTAAGATCGAACATATAGCGGATGAAGAGGAGGTAGATAGCGGATGAATTGAAGAGGAGCGGAGGTAGGTCGGGGAGTTTAATGGAAAGTACAGATTTCGAAATTCCAGGGCAGAGAAGCAAGCGAAATTGAAGAGGAGGACCCAGGTGGTTGCTCGTGAAATTGAAGAGGGATTAATTCTTTGGGAGTACAAGCTGGCCATTGAAGAGGAGAGGGGGATAGAAAACGCACGATGAGAATTGAGAAGGAGTGGGTACAACGGTCCAAAAAGGAGTGAAGGAGGAGAGAGAAGGTCGCCCGTGAATCTGATCCGCTGAGAAGCAACCAATTGTTACTTCAAAAAAAAACACTGCATCACTTTTAAAGCACATCAAAAAATTATCTCATCCAAACGCCCATTTTTTTTGCTTTCATAGTGGTTGTGCGTTTGGTGTGCTTAATATAGCATCTACAGCCATGCCAAACACACACTTTGTATTCAAATACTGCTGCTCATTTAATTGACTAATTAACTAATTAATCATGCGTTGACTTAATTTGATTAATCACCCCTCCCTCTAATATAATTAAATAATAAAATTGATATTTATGTTGACCAAATATACACACACACACACATTTGTTTATATAAGAATTGTTGAAAGTCATTAGCACTAATGTTTTTGGCAAACAAAGTACTCCCTTTCATTCTTATTATAAGACGCCAACAAATATATTTAGTATTTTTTATAAGACACTTGCTTGTTCCCAAGGAATATAAATTATCTTTTTCTATATATGCCCATAATTAATAAGGGTAGTGGGTGAGAGTAATAATTAATATGATATTAGAATTTAGTGAATTAATAGAGATAATATTGGAAATTATATAATTCTATGACAACTTTATTGACTTTAACTGTTTTTCTTTATTAATGAGAATTGTTAATTTGTGCCTTATAATAAAGACCAAAGAGAGTAATTGGAGTTCAAACTCCCACCCACCATAAATTGAGCCCTCCCATCTCATAAGAAAATTGAAATTGGAATCACCAATTTGTCTTTTACTATTTTTAATGGTATTTATATGTTTTCTTCCTTTATTTTTTTGCCACCAAAATAAATCCATTAAGAGAAAATCTGCTTATTTTGTTAAGCTAAATTTTGTAGCTTGTGAGGGAAAAGCCAAATTTTTATCGAAATGGGCTGGCTCATCCCATCCTACTTTTAACCCTCATATTTTTAACCCCACCCCACTCCTATGGGGTTATCATAGGGCCACCCACGGGCCAAGGATGGTTATAATTCTCATGGACGGCACTTGGGATTCCTCCAATTGAATCCGATTCCATCTACCTCGTCAATAATGTGGTTCTCCCCATCCTCCAATCTTCATGGGTCCCACCTCATGCTTGTTCCTTCCTTCTTTGAATCTTTCCCTTTCCCTTTCCCATTCCTTTCCTTTCCGAATTCTAATTCCCTCCTTTAGGATTTGTATAATTGACATGTTTAAGTCCTACTCATAAGCTTCGAGCAAAAAAACAAAAACAAAAACAAAACAAAGTCCTACTCATAAGAAAATAATTTGTCTGCAATATTAGGAGTTTAAATATTGTAAGCAAGCATTAAAACGCATACTCGACCTTTTGATAACACTTGGGCCTGATTCTGTTTTTTATTTTATTTTTTTCTTTCAATAGTTTTATGAAATTGTTTTTCAAAACAATTTTTTTCCCCAAAAAAAATACACTTGGATGATCTTAACAAAAAATCATACTTTAAAAAATATTTTAAAAAATTGAAATGTTTGTTTTTGAAAAAAATTCATATTTGAGGCAAGAAGTTCAAACCATCGTAGGTTGAAAAAAAGATGGGGTTGTGCTCCATCTTTTGTCAAATTTTACAACAAAAAAATAATTTTACAAAAAAATAGGAAGATATTTATGAGTTGTTCAATTAGTATTATTATTTTCAAAACATGTCATTAAAATTAATTATCAAACATATTTTCAGTAGGTGGAATCTAGAGACCAAGAAATGGCCATGTTTATCTAAAATGATTTTTGGCCGCATGGGCCGGCCCTAACCCTTAGGGTTTTTGGCCGTCTTGTTGTTCAACATGTGGGCTTTTTGGCCCTAACCCATGTGAGCTAGGGCCTAACGGGTTGGGGTAGCCCGTTTTGACAGCTCTAGCCACAATCTGACAATGGAGTGAGAAGAGATCATTGAGGAAGTGACAAAAATGTGGTCCTATGTACCAGAAATGACATGGAGGGGGAGAGAGGTGCAATGTCAGGAAAAAGAAAAAATCCCCCCCCTGCTAGATTAAAAAATAAAATTGCTTAAAAACCCCAATAACAATATTTGTAAAATGGTCTAAGAAAACAATTTCCAAAAAAAAAATCTCTTAAAATTATCACCTATATATTTATTTAGTAAAATTTTCATGGTATCTTGACTATTTTCAATCATTTTACATCTAAACTTATTTTTTAAAATAATCATTTAAACAAGTTTCACTTTTAGAGAAGTCACTTATCTTTCACGGTAAATCCAAATATAAATCACATTATACAATCGATTTTTATTAATATTAAGTTTGCAAAAGTCATATTACTTTTTATAATTTAAAGGTTATGCAAATAGATATATAATGAACAAACAGTATCAGAATTATTTGCATAAATGTAAAAGTTTAAGAATACTTAATTATCTGCATATATCTACTATACACTTTGTTCAAAAGAAAAATATACTGTATACACTTTATTGACTCTCGAGGTCAAATCATCACTATTGATAATTTGAAGGTTATGCCCAACACACAAGGCACAAATATAGTTTAAAACTGGTCTAGTATATACTACCCCACAATTTAAGTTTATGGTCCATATTAATATATAAAAATATTAATGGAAAATTCATGAGAGAATTAAAAAAGAGTAGTTTTTACTATATTCTAAACGGTATGACTCATTTATCGTACTGTATTTTGGCCGAAAAGATTTATCTGATAGTATTATACCTTACATAAAAAAAATATATATATATATATATATATTGTACATCATGATAAATAAAAATTTAATGAATAATCTATAAATTCTTCGTCCATTAAAAAATTTTGTAATAAGGATTTCCAAGTGACCTAAAATTTTATTGTGGACATATTGACTAGCAATATATTTTCTCAAAAAAAAAAAAAAACGGAAATCTTTTTAACTAATCGATGAGGACAACATTAAGCATTATAAAATTCGGGAATTGCCAAAATGACTAAATGAAAACTCCAAATGCAAAACCGCCATAGATTAGATTAATAGAACGCAGTTGGAAAAAAATAATAATAATAATAAATAAAAAAATTTGCCAGTTACAATGGCAGATTACAAAGTTAGTTTATCTTAGAACCATTATTGCTAGCTGGAATTGTTTTTTTAAGTTGAAATTCTAAAAGCACTTTCTATTATAAAATTTTTATTGATTAAATTTATTACCGTCAACAATGTCTTGTCATAATAATCTTCAAATAGTTTTCAATGATAAATAGTTGGACCTAGATACTTATAACCCTTAAGTTTGGCTATTATATTCCATCAAGATCACTCAAAATGACACATTAATTCACATTGCCACTAAGGGGTAAGAATGTAATATAGCATCTAGCGAAAAAAAAATGATAAGAATATAATATAGCAACTAGAGTATGCATTGATGATTAGACAAGAACATATTGTCGAAGATATGGTCCCTACTCCCTAATACCTACTTCCTTGGTTCAGAAACTACTACATGAGTATGGATAAGGCTCTCATTTATTCCAAGTTAGACCTATGTGCACCACACAGCACACATACACACACAATGCATATATATTTAAATTATTGGTCAATTCCACAAGTGGATAGGATTGGATCTAATAATAATAAAGAAAGATATATATAATCACTATATGATTAATTAGTACTTGTTAGTTATAGAACATGGGAATGTCAGCCCTATGAAATTTGGCGATGTTGATATAGGATCGATGAGCTTCTCGCCAGATATCTTATGAGTAAGCACCTGGGCGAGAGAAGATTTCCCACCGATATCTATAGTGAAATACCGGGCCCGATCTCGGATCACAAGCGCTACACGGTGGTGGCTTTTCGCCAATGGGGTGGTGTGTGTGCACAAAAGGTCGAATAGTAAATAATCAATAGAGAATGTCGAGAGTGCACCAGGTCGGTAACCTCCTATTTATAGGGATTACCTAGGGTTCCTCTCTCTCTATCATAGTGCATCGCTTATTCGGGTAGAGTGCGCTCCCACGTTCTGCAAATGCCTGCTCCACTACCTGTACGGTTCTGAGGCGCTGATACAATACGTGAACAACTCCACCCATACCTGGGCAGAATGGATCCTGTGACAAATACCCTTATTGGGCCGCGTATCCGCTAGGCTCGATACATGGGTCCATAACAATTGCCCCCAAGCTCGGTACTTCAAGTCTTCTGTTGTGCCGAGGTTCACTAAGTAATCAACCCCGGCCCAGCCGACCGACTTGCGCAGCAGGACTCCTTTCACATCTTATCCTTCTTTTAACCCTTAGTCCGGCTTTCATGATTCCGAGATTCACGCGGAGAAATGGACTTCGTTCACGACCGTCTTTATGAACTCCCGCCACGCATGCTTCGGTCATAACCGTCCTGGTGAACTTCCTCACGAGGCCGTCGTTATGCCCTCCAGATGTATGCACTTCGGTCATAACCGTCTTTATGAACTCCCGCCACTACTTGCCCCCAATCTAGGTCATCATGGAAGCCTATGGATGTCTGGATATAGGTAACCCATTACCTACCCTCCTTGGGGAACAGAACCGTCTCTCTGCTTCGTTATCCGCGTGTACTTAATGTCCACGTTTCGGTTACCAAAGCACTTATTACTTTCGCCGCTTACACTTCCCATCGAGGATATTAATTACCTCTGGCGTTTGTATATGCCGTGCACACAACAGAATGCCTATAAAATTCGCCTACTCCTTCCTCATTCCTTCATCTATCGCCCTCTGATTTCTTTGTCTTTGAATTCTCTGGAGCGTTGATAATGTACTACCTTTACTTTCAAATCGCCCTGAATATGTCAAGAAGATCACATCCGGTACCCTCGTTTCTGCTTTTCAAAGCGAACCTAAAATGCAGAGAATCCCACAAGAAGAAAGGATTCAAAAATGACGCAAAGGCTCCTGAAACTCCATACCCTACTCTGATGTATTTGCCAGTCTTCATTCGCCTACCCCAAAGGGCATATGAGAGTGCCGATGTATTTTCCTGTCTTCACGTGGATTTCTCCAAATACATCTGGACTCTCAACGGTGTTGAGCCAAACTCTGGCTCAACTTCGTTTTCATGGGCTTTCAGAAGAACCTCTGGGACCCTTTATATGATAGAACCATGTAAAGGACACCTAATCATGGCCAAGACTCCTGCTGACCCGGTGGTGACTCTGGGTGCCCCTCCTCTGCACTAATCTGAGATGGGCGAGGCACAGGTGAGTGGGCCAGTTCTAATAAGCCAAACTCAGGTTCTGGGTCCCAATTATCTGCTACGAACTGAGGTGCCCGTGCCGACGAGTTGCAGACTTGAATTATTCGCTGGATCTTGCCATTGTACTTCCTTTATGGAGCCTATTGTTTTCTGTAATTGTACTTCCTTTGTGGAGCCTATTGTTTTCTGTATGAACGTTATGTAAACTATTTGACTGTGAATAGAAATGGAAAACCATTACCACGAATCCATCTGCCTTTATATATTCCTTTCTTTATAGATGAAATAGGCTCACAACCCTTATTTCGTAAACGACACGGACTTATAGCAGCATGCCTATGATGACATTGAAATTAATGGCCCCACAAGCCGGATTAAAGAATTAAAATCAAGCACCCCTCATCCGGGTTGATTTGAAATTAATGGCCCCACAAGCCGGATTTAAGAATTAAAATCAAACGCCCCTCAATCCGGGTTGACGTTGAAATTAATGGCCCCACAAGCCGGATTAAAGAATTAAAATCAAGCGCCCCTCAATCCGGGTTGACGTTGAAATTAATGGCCCCACAAGCCGGATTTAAGAATTAAAATCAAACGCCCCTCAATCCGGGTTGACGCTTGAATAAAAAAAAATCACTGCGTCATATTTGCTTTCTACGAAATCGAGAAACATCCATATAATCATGATTTAGCCTCCAATCGTCGTCTTGCGTGGGCCAATCACTCCCCTCGTCCTCGATATGCGCTCGCATTTAATGCTCGCGTCATTTCCTGTCAGCCCTAATGGGCCTCTCTAGGGTTTTACACGCAACGTTATATGCGTACGGGCGTCATGGCTCATGACTTTTCAAATCCGCAACGTTTATAGATACCAGCTAAAACCCTTCGTTATAACACTTTTGGATTTCCATTCTCCCATTCTGACTCCGAATTTCTCCGCCAACGCGCTCTTGAACAAAAGCTATTCCATACCTTTGACAGTACTTCCGTCTCCTTGTTTCTTTTGTCTTTTAATTCTTTTTGGTTGAGCACTACACTTCTTTGCGCTCTTTATCCAAGTTAGAGAAATTTCCATAAGCACGCCTCTGGGTTTTCGGGTATCCTAACTATGGCTCGCGCTATGCCATGCATCTTCGATCCCAGACACTCCTCCTCTTATCGCAAAACAATAGCTCAGAAGAACACCATGCCTATAGACACTCTCTGTATTCCTACTCTCCCGGGGGGTAGGGAAACGTCTAGGGCTTCTGACACACCCTTCATATTTTCGTTCCAAGAGGAACCACTACCTGAAGATGAAGGACCTGCCGCGCTTCTTCGTTCTTCACGAAAAAGCACCAAAAACAAACGACGGCCCACACCTTCAAACGCCGCTCTATTAACCATGCCAAACCGAATGCTTTGAACCCCCGCGACGAATGTTGCTATAAGAGTATTGATCTAGCTATGCTAGAACGACACCGGAAGCCGATTTACTTCTGGCTAATTGCCGATGCAACGTCATTCCTCTAGGTATCTATTACTTTCTGATTTATGCTTCTCTTTTTTCTTGATTTTAGGTATAAATGACCTCTTCTTCACACTCTCCCAACCTTTCCGAGATGGAAGAATCCAGTGCCTCTGCCACTACCAGGGGCCTTATCAGACGAACATACATCGTTAACCCCTGTGTAACCAGCATCAGAAGCATTATGGAAACAACAGATATCCAGCCCCTTGGGCCTGCCCAACGGGAAGGGTATTCGATCCGGTTACCCCTTGCACGCGAATCCGTTGCGTCGGGCGTCACAAAGCCAAGACCTTCATTTCTTCTTTCTTTACCGGGATGTTATAACCGTTCTTGGTGTGAAATTTCCTTTTACGGAATTTCAAATAAATCGTTAAACCACCTACATATGGCACCCTCACAACTTCATCCCAACGGATGGGCCTTTGCCATTGCGTTCGAAAATCTATGCCAGAAAATGAAGATCGTTTGTGCCATTCCTGTGTTTATGTCTTTCTTTTCTCCTATGGAAACTAATATGCTGTCGAGAGGCACCACGACCTGGTTCGGATGGACTTCCTTACGCAGCATTCGTGACCGCAAACTCTTCAAACCTTTCATGGACTCATGGAAAAATTTTAAAAATGTTTTTATAAAAGTCGTTGCCGACTTCCAGCAAGTACCTTGGTTTGTTCAAAAAATTCGTTCAGGGGAGACCGAGGAGAAATTTCCTTTATACCGGCGAGCCCATCACCATGTTCTTACACCAGACGATTTGATCCCAAAACTGAAAAGTTTTTCAGACGCTGAAGTAACCGCCCAGCTACAACTTTTGGAACTCGCCGGCAAACTGAAAAATCTGTTGGATCCAGCCGAGTATATTGCCACCCCTCTAATTAGGAGGTGCTCTACAATAAGTACGGGCATATTATCATGCTATCCGTCCTCTTTTTTTTTAACTTGTTCGTTTCTTTGCAGACCGACATATGGGAAAGCCAGAGTTCCTCAACGTCTTTGCCGAGCTTCCCGAAGGGACCGTCAATTCCCCTAACGCCGCAACCCCGATGACCCAACCCGGGCCGACCAAGTGGTCAAGCCGTGAAGCCTCTCGCAAGCGCTCGGTGACCAAAGGTGGATCCAAGCATGGGGAAGGGACCTTGAAGAGACAGAAGGGGAAACATCCTCAAGACGGGCCCACCGGTCCACGAGCCACTCCCCGGTCCTCGGTAGGAACCATGCGGCCCCCGTCCTTTGCGAAACGGCCCCTCTCGTAGCCGAGCTACCCGAGGGAGACTTGTGGAAGAGTGGGGTGACACCAGACTTCTTAGACGCCATCCGGCCTCCTACCCGATTTCACAAATCCCTCCGTCTCTCCGAAGCCGACAAGGCCGAGATTGTCGATCTGGAACTGAAAGGCCACAGAGCCGTCTCACTGATCCGACCCTATGCCATTCTCAAAGTCAAGTATGCCAAGACCATGGCGCACTTACACGAGGTGTTAAAGGAAAGATATGGCCTGAAGCAGGAACTCGCTCCTCTGAAAGATAACGCAGACTTGGCCAAAGTTATCCAGGATCGGAACCAGGCTAAAGACAACTTTCGATCCTCTGAAGCTGAAAAGAGAGAGCTGGAAGAGGAGGTTAAAACGCTTAAAGTCTAGTTGTCTCACTCCGAGGAGAAACTGGCCCTGGCGAACATGGATGTACACCGTCTAGAGGACCTCCGCACCAATGACATGCTGCTACTAGAGAAAGCACAATCCGATACGAACCATGTGAAAGACGTGCTAAAGACGAAGGACGAGGAACTTCTGGAGGCCAAAGGACAACTTTCAAGATATGCCAGCGCTGCTGTACAGTCCTTCAACAATGTCGTGGCACAACTCCGAGTCCTCAACTCCAACATCTCTCTGAACACCTCTGGGTTACACTTTCAAGCATATGTTAGTGAAAAAGGAAAACTAATTCCCCCCGGAGCTGACAAAGATGAAGAAGAGGTGAACGAGGACGGTGAGGAGGAATCCATCATCCCCCCATAAGCCTAGAACAGTTCTCCACTTTTGCTTGCTACATGTTTGTTGCCGTGGTTATAACCCGGCTTTTGATTTGTAAAGTGATTTGTGCTCCGGCCTCGACAATAGACCTGTCACCGCACTTATTTTCCTTAAGTTATTTGATTCCTTCATGCATTGATCGGTTTATTTAACACTTATCAATTTCGCCAATTTGCCGAACTTGCCCGTTTGCAACAGTAATAACCCGTCAAATGTTTTCCACTTTATTTTCTAAAGTTTTAACACCCCGATTTGATCAAGATCGGTACGTTAGCCTATTCAGTTTTCTCGGACAGTTCGATTATCGTCTGCCATTTCTGGCTTTGCACTATCACATGAGAATTTTCTGAAACCGGTTTGAAAGTTCTCTTTGGTTTGGCTCTTATAGGCCTTGCGAAGACTGGTTTGTTGACCATGACTTCATGCATGCTACGATAATTAGGTGTGTATGCCCAATAATTCGCGCCTGCTTACACGATTTTTGAAAAATTGGTGTTCGCACCATAGATTTCTACATGCTTATTTCGTTCGTGGTTCCAAAAACTGGCGTGCGCACCCAGAGTCCGGACCTCATATTTTGGGCATGTTTTACAAAAACCGGCTTTTTGGCCATGAATTTATACATGTTCCTTTATCAACGTGATTTACGGAAACGGGCTTTCTATACCTCGAATCCTACACGTTTAATTTGTATATGACTATCAGAAACGGGTTTATGGACCTCAATTTCCTCTGTGTATACTTTGAACAGGATTTCCAGAAACGGGTTTGTGCACCTCAATTTCCTTCCTGATTACCATGACTTGAACACAACAAAAATAACTGTTCTGAAAATGGGCTCCTAGGTCCAGTATTCATTAAAATAGAGAACATGCTTCGGCCATGCCGTCAGTACATGATGCCCTACGCATTCACAGCTTCCGAGCTACTCTACTCACTGGTCCGGACTGACTTCTAGCTATAATATGCCTTTAACTTGTTAGCATTCCAAGTCCACCTAACGGGCTTCCTCTCCAAAGTCTCAAGCTTGTAGGTGCCTCTGCCCAAGTTTTCTGTTACTCGGTACAGACCTTCCCAATTTGCCGCGAGCTTGCCCTAACTGGCATTCTTATTGCCTATGTCGGCTCGGCGAAGGACGAGGTCGCCTTTGTCAAAACTCCGGGGTCTGACCTTCTTGTTATACCGGTTGGTAATAAGTCGTTTAGTCAATTCCTCGCAATGTGTTGTAACCGGGCTTCATCTATTAGATCTAGCTCCACCGAGATAGCTTCATTGTTTTGGCCTTCCTTATTGAGAGCATTGATCCTCCTCCATGAGGGTTCACCTATTTCGACCGGGATCATTGCCTCGTAGTCATAAGTAAGTCTAAATGGGGTTTCTTCGGTTGCTGTATGCACAGATGTCTGGAGTCCCCATAGCACACAGTATAACTGCTCCACCCAGTCCGACTTAGCCTCTTCCATCCGCTTTCGCAATCCTCAAGGATAACCTTGTTTGCCGCCTCAGCTTGCCCATTGGACTGCGGATGCTCGACAGAAATGTGATAGTCAGCCATCATCTCCTGGAAACCCTTGTCAGTGAACTGGGTTCCATTATCCGTGATAACCCCAGTCGGGATCCCAAAACGGGAAATGATATTTCTCTTTAAAAACTTCTGAACTTGGGCCGAGGTTATGGTTGCCAATGGTTCTGCTTCTATCCATTTTGTGAAGTAATCCACGGCCACTATAAGCCAACGCAACGCCCGGCGCCGCTTAAAAGGTCCTAACAAATCCATGCCCTATTTGTAGAACGGCCACGGAGCCGAGATATGACTTAACTCTGATGGTGGAACCCGGATCACTTTACCGTGCTTCTGATAGCTTTCACACAAGCATACATGCTCTTTAGCGTCTGATGCCATAGTCGGCCAAAAGAAGCCGGCCCGAACCGCTTTACGCACCAAAGCTTTACCGCTCATATGGTATCCATTGATTCCCTCATGTATTTCAGACAGCACATATCTGGCCTCGGCCGTACTGAGACATTTCATCATTGGAGAATGAAAACCTTTCCGGTATAACTCATCCCCAATCATGGCGTATGATGCTGCCATTCTCACTAACTTCTTTGCCTCTGCTGCTTCAACTGGGACAATTCCTTTCTCTAGATAATCAGCTATTGGCTTCCTCTAATCGGTCACCTCTGAGATGACCATTACGCAACTTGGTTCTGTCAAGTTTTGTTGAACTATTGTGCGATGATTTCAGGGGCTCTTTGTACTTACCAGTTTAGACAAAATATCCGCCCTAATATTCTCTCCCCTTGGAATGTGCGTTACTTCCACTTTGTCAAACTCAACCATAATCTGCCGCACTCTCCCCAAATACTTAACCATGAGGGGGCCCTTAGCCTGATACGTCCCATCAATCTGTGAATCTACCAATTGGGAGTCAGTAGAAACATGAACTTTCTTGGCCCCATTCTCTTTGGCCTGAAGCAACCCAGCAATTAAGGCCTCATACTCCGCCTGATTGTTAGACGTTTTGAAATTGAAATGAAGGGAGTGCTCCACTGATAATCCTTCTGGACTTTCTATAATTATTCCAGCTCTGCTTCCCTTCTCGTTTGAGGATCCATCTACGAACATCCTCCAAGTCTCTGTGTCCTCTTCCCCCTCCTTCCGAAGGGGTTAGTTCCATCACAAAATCAGCCAATGCTTGTGACTTGATCGCATGCCGAGCTTCATACGTTATGTCGAACTCGGACAACTCGATAGCCCAGCTAACCATTCGTCCACCAAATCTGGCTTGTGAAGAATCTGTCTAATCGATTGACCGGTGCGCACAAAAATATGATGGCTCTGAAAATATGGACGCAGACGTCGTGCCGTAATAAGTAGTGCGAAAGCCATCTTTTCTAGCTTTTGGTACCTCAACTCTGAACCTTGCAGTGCCCGACTTACGAAGTACACCGGACTCTGGCCTTCCTCAGTCTCTCTGACCAAAACGGCGCTCACTGCCTCTTCCCTGATAGACAAATACAAGATCAAACTCTCCCCGGGTTCTGGCCTTGATAACACCGGTGAAGCAAATAAGCACTGCTTGATCTTTGCAAACGCCTCATCACACTCCTGGTTCCATCCACCCGAAGCCTTTTTCTTTAGTAACTTAAAGAAAGGGAGAGAATTTTCTGCCGACTTTGGTAGGAAGCGAGTTAACGCTGCTAGTCTGCCAGTTAGTTGTTGCACCTCCTTCTTAATTCACGGAACCTGCATTCCAACACGGCTTGTCATTTTTCCAGGTTCATCTCGATTCCTCTGTGTGTTAACAGGAAACCTAAGAATTTCCCCGCCGGGACCCCAAAGGCACACTTCACCGGGTTTAAACGGATCTGGTATTTCCTGAGCTTGTCAAATGTCTGCTGCAAATCCTGCACATGGCTTGTTGCATGCATGGACTTGATGATCATATCATCTATATAAACCTCGACGTTCTTCCCGAGTTGATCTTCAAAACCCGATTCATCATTCTCTGATAAGTACCCCTGGCATTCTTCAATCCAAACGGCATGACATTATAACAATAATTAGCCCTATTCGTGATGAACGCGGTTTTTTCCTGATCCTCGGGGTGCATAGCTATTTGATTGTACCCGGAATAAGCATTCATAAAAGAAAGCAATTGGAACCCAGAGGAATTGTCCACCAGTTGGTCTATATTTGGCATAGGGAAGGAATCTTTTGGGCACACCTTATCCAAATCCTTATAGTCAGTGCACACCCTCCATTTACCATTTGGTTTTTTTAACCATAACGACATTTGATAGCCATGTAGTGTATTGCACCTCACGGATGAAACCGGCTGCCAACAATTCGTCCACATGAGCCTCTAAGGCTTTCCGCCGATCATCACCGATTTTCCTTTTCTTCTGGGAGACCGGGGTTGACCCAGGATAAATAGCCAACCTATGACAGCAAACCTCGGGATCTACCCCGGTTATGTCCGAAGGTTACCACGCAAAGACATCTTTGTTACTCTGCAAGAACTCCTCCAGTTCTGTCCGGACCTCGGGGTCCAAACTCTTACCGATTTTGGTTGCCTGGCCGGGCTCACATCCCAACACGAGGTCCACCAATTGGCCACTTGGTTCTGACATTTTCTTCTTCACGCAAATCCAACTCTACCGAATTGACCGACTCTCCTTCTACATCAGCCTTGGCTGAAGCGTCCTTGTATTTATTGGAAGTCGTCTTCCAACCGCCCTTAGAGGCTCTAACCGTATTGTAATAACATTGTCGGGACTCCTTCTGGTCGCCCTTTACCGTGTGACCTGGTTCTTACTATTGACCAACTTCAACTTTTGGTGCTTTGAGGATACCAACATATCCCAGTCATGAATGGTCCGTCGTCCCAAAATGATGTTATACGTACAAGGAAAATCAGCCACTATAAACCTGACTCGATCCGTCTTAAAAGCTTCTCTCATTCCTAAGGTCAACTTCAATTCTATGTAGCCCTTAGGACGAGTGTCCTGCCCATTGAATCCGGTCAAAGTTGTCCGACATGGCCTTAGGTTTTCATGGTCAAGCCTCATGCGCTTAAATGCATCCCATAAGATAATGTCGACCGCACTGCCGTTGTCAATGAAGATTTTCTTAACACAACAATCCCCAACCGTTCCCTGGTGATTACCGGCCGTCATGATGACACGGGGGCACATCCTCCAAGTCCCGCCTAGTAAAACTAAGCACCGGGGATTCTAGTTTTAACACATCTTTCTTGAACTCCGGACAGTCTCTAATGGAAAGTACCCCCCTGAGGTACCTCTTTCGCTTATTTGTGGAGTCTCCACCTCCCCCGAATCCTCCGCTAATAACATTACAGTCAAACTTGGAGTCGGGGAATTCTTCGTCACTGCCGTCGGTCTTCTTACTCCGGCCCCGCCTCTTCTTTTCTGAAGGTGGGCTTTTGCTTCGATCCTCACGCCACTTCTGGTTCCGCCATCCTTGGGTTTGAATCACATACTTGCGGAGTTTTCCGTCACGAACAAACTTTTCGACAGCATCCCTCAGATCCCAGCAACTATCCGTGGTGTGACCATGCTGGTCATGGAATTCGCAATACCGGGTTTTATCCAAAGTAGCCCCTCTCCTCATGAGCCAAGGTCGTTCAACCTCTTTCATCTCGGTTGCCGAGACTTCCTTCCAGATTTGTGCCTGGGAGATCTTCAACGAGGTATACCGGTCAAAACTTCCTCCCGGCTTCCCCCCAATCATTCTGCTATCACTACCTCATCCACGAGAATCCTGCTGACGCCCATTATGTCGCTCTTTGCCTCTTGGGGGGGCTCTTGGCCCTCTCTCTGGGCACTTGATTTAGCATTTCCATCTGTTCGAGCTCCAGATAAGTTTTGGCCTTATCCCGGAATTCTGCCATGGTTGTTGGACGATGTTTCAGCACTGATCTTTTCAAATGAGACGCTAAGACCAGCTATGACACAATCGAGGTGCACATCCTCTTTCAAACCGGGCACCTGAAGAGCCGTATCCTTAAAACGCGCCAGATACTTTTACAAGGTCTCCCCGGGCAGCTGCTTCACTGTCCAAATGGAACTCGCCTTTGGTCATTTTCCGACTTGTGGCAAAGTTTAGCAAGAACTTGTGCTCCAAAGATTTCATGCTATTAATAGATCGCAACGGAAGAGAGTGGAACCAGTCCTGCGCCGGCCCCCTTAGAGTTCCTGCGAACAACCACGGAACAACATGCCCCACAATTCCTTTAACCCCGATTTCCAACTTGAAGTTGTTCACGTGATTGAGCAGGTCCTGGTTTCCATCGTATTTCGGTAACTCCCTTGAGTCCAACCCCTTGGGATACACTGCGGCCATTATTTCATCTGAAAACTGGCTCAATACGTTCTCACCACAGATCCTTCTCCGTCCGTCTTGGGTATGCCACTCGATGGGGGTGTCGCCCCATCCTTATTACATCGGGCTCACGGCGGTTGCTTTCCCTTGTCGTGGGCTAAGTCGCTTTGTCAACCCTAAGTGAACATTGTTATTGACCTCGGTGGCCGTAGTGTCACTAACTCGGCCTACTTGCATCATGACCGATGTTTGGGGCGGGGTGCTCCAACATCCTAACCCGCTCCTCGAGCAACGATATCTTCCTAGCTTCCCTTTCCAGGCTCTTACCTCGGTCACCTGCAATAGGGGCCCTTTGCCCGTTCTCTTCACTGGGCTCCTCTATCTCGGTGTGAGCCGATGTTGAGACGACTGCCCGGCTTGGGCCCGCTCCATCACGCCTCGTGTTCCTGGCAAGCTTCTCTTTATGTACGAGACGTTCTTCCAACTCCTGTCTAATCCGTCTCTGTTCGTCTTGGCGCCATATGGCGTTCCGACGTTCCATATCCTCCCGGTTAAGCCGGGCATCCTCATCCCTCTGAAGTCGCATACAAGTCTCCATGTTATCTATCCGCTGAGCCAATGAGTTGACCGCCTTATGCAACAACTTCGAATCGGGATGTTCCAACTGGAACTCCGAAGACGGGGGACGTGAATCCTGCTGTAACTCCTGTTGCTCCGGTAAGATACCCCGACTAGGATGAGGGGAATTTGTTGTATCCTCAGTCTCATCCTCTACTCCCCCAACCTTATGGCGAGGGTTGTGAGCAACAGAATCTGAATATTGGACTGTTTGCTCCACATGCGCTTTTGTGGTTGTTCCTCCAGTAACTGATCCTGTCGCAATGTGTGACTATGACTTCAAGTACTTGTCGCCATGTTCAGTGGTTGTTACTGGCCTTTTGTGGCTTGGGAATCAAAGTTTACAGTCCCCACGATCGGCGCCAATGTTCCGTTATAGAACATAAGTGTCTAGCCCAATGAGGCTAGGCGATGTTGATATAGGATCGATGAGCTCTCCGCAGATACTTATGAGTAAGCACCTGGGCAGAGAAGATTTCCCACTGATATCTATAGTGAAATACCCAGCAACGAGGTCTCGAGATCAACTGCTTCTACGGTGGTGGCTTTTCGCCAATGGGGTGGTGTGTGTGCACGGAGGTGAATAGTAAATAATCAATAGAGAATGTCAAGAGTGCACCTGGTGGGTAACCTCCTATTTATAGGGATTACCTAGGGTTCCTCTCTCTGTCATAGTGCATCCGTTATTCAGGTAGAGTGTGCTTACCACGTTCTGCAAATGCCTGCTCCACTACCTGTACGGTTCTGAGGCGCTGATACAATACGTGAACAACTCCACCCATACCTGGGCAGAATGGATCCTGTGGCAAATACCCTTATTGGGCCGCGTATCCGCTAGGCCCGATACATGGGTCCATAACAAGTACAATTGATGTATAAATTATCAAACGAATTGATTGGGAGGAACATTTAACAAAATTTAAAAATTCTTTGGACATGAGATGTGCAAAATCAAAAGTAACAATGAAGAGTTAAGTAGAAGTAAATAATATTCCTCATACAAGAGGAATAATAATCATGAGCAAAGTGGGAGAATAGTACATTGTTGGAAAAGATTGCAACTTGGAATATCTCATTACATTGAGTACTTTGTGTTGGAGTTATGAAATATATGTGGGTGTGTTGTCAAATGGAATAAAGTCTTATATTATTTGGGAGTGAGAGAATCCAAATGTATATATTATAACTTGTGAAATTTGGTAAATAAATTTTGATTAAAAAAGTTTGGTTAATAAATGAGTCAAGAGGAAAGGTGGGTTTACACGCATAACAATGGGCCATCAGGAGGCAACATGCAACATGTCGTGGAAATCTGGTGATTTACCCCTTGACTGTGCATTTTTTTATTTATCAAATATTGTTGAGACAATCTAAGATTTATTTTATGAAAATGGATTACTGGATAAACCTAGATTTTGAAGCATTTGAATTGTAGACCTTCATGTTTTAGTTACAAGGGCTATAAATCATACTATCTCTAATTCTAAATATAAGACAGAGTTGACTTTCTTTTTGGGAGATTAAGAAAACTAAATAAGTTACTTAATCATATCATATGTGTATCCTTAAATTATATATCAGTTTATTAATCAAACTAATTAATTTGGAGAAAAAAATAAAAATACTCTAAAGTAATTTAATTATCTTTTTTAATCTCTCCAAAAAATCAACGGTCTTATATTTAGGAGCAGAGGGAGTATTTTACTTTTCCTTAATCGGTTATCTTTAAAATATAAAAAAAACTGATTAGACTTTAGCTTCAACCCGAGGCCCAGACCGGGCTAGAATTTGTTGTTGAAGTTTGGTTCAATCCAAGATAAACCCAATGGTAGACTAGACCTCATTTGGTCTACCTAATTAAAGAATGGTCTACTAGACTATAGTTTTTCTTTTCTTTTTTTTAAAAAAAAAAGGAACTTGGACCTTGAATGAGGCCAGAGGGAATATACACCAGAATATGTCCAAGAGGCAAAGAAAGAAAATAGAGAGATGATGACAAATATTTACATTAATATTATTGTGCAATAGTAATGGAAATCAGAAAAAGATGAACAATTGGGAAAAAAATCCAAATCTTGCAACATTGTAATCGATTAAAACATTTTAGGAGAAAAGAAGATAAAGTCTTGCAACAATATCTTAGTTAAAAAATGACAACATGTAGAATAATGGAATAGGAAAAAGTGAACAGCCACAAGGGTATGGATTAGACGGAGTGATAGAAGCTGGGAATACAAACCTTACGAAGGAGTATTTGAGATGAAGGAAATGGGAGAATACCGGCGACTGGGAGAGGTTGAAGAAGTGGGCTACCTAAGAAGTTAGGTTTCCTCAAGTGCCAAAACAATGTAGTATCATATATATATATATATATATATATATTATATGTGTTTCACTATGCCAAACCAGTATAAATCTTGTGTGTCCATCTCTTCAGTAATATCTTTCTAACTCTAATCTCTCCATTAAGTTTTGTAATATGTTACTTAGACGTTGTTCTCACTATTTTACCTCTTACCAATTTTTCAGGAAGTTGAGGTTCTTATTGTAGGCAAGGGAAGGCGACAAACGGGCGAGCATTGGTTCTTAATTCTTTTTTAACCCTATGATTTTCCCCCCCTTATCGGCGCGGCCTATAAGCATATTTTGACTTTTTTTTTTTTTGATAAAAAAAAGTTTTGAAGGGTTCGACATCGATCCCCACTGCCGGGACACGGCCGCCTCTATGAGCACTTACTGGGGACTTACGAGATCTCCTATCAAAGGAGCCCCAGCAACGGTAGAGGGGATCGAATCCATTTAGGCCTAGTTCTGGATCCCTTACCATCTATACCAACTCTCATTGATGCATGTTTTGACTTTTGATGATATGGATTTAGACGAGTGTTCGGATATTTTTGATAATGGGCTGAGCCCTATTCTGTTATACTCAGGATAATTTTTGTCATTGGGTGAAGCACATTGATGATTATAACTGTTTGTTTTGTTAGTTGGGCTTATGGTATTGCCAACTAGGCTTCAAATGCCCTAGCCCACTTGTGTTTGGGAGATAAGGGCGTGGCTGAAAAAGAAATGAAATTAAATTCCGTGATTGCAAAGAATAAAGACTACTATTTCAAAGCATACACTTTCATCTTTCGTGGTAGAAAAATGTGTACAATAGTGGGTAAGGTCTCAACCTGTACAATTAATATTCAATATTGCAATGTATTTTTGTATGAATGATGGTATTCTTTATAGTAAGAGCTTAGAGTTAATTAATTTTAATGCATGTTGTAACATCCCAAATTTTAAATTTTGAAATTTGAAATATTTTATGAGAATTAAATTATGGAATTTAGTTTAAAATAATTATGGGAATAATTATTGGAGATTTAGGCTTATTTTTCCTCTTAATTAATTTATTGTGGGAAAAAGAATAAATTAAAGTAAGGAATAATTTAGACTTAAATAATTTAGAATTGATATTTTGTGGCTTAAAGAGAGATTAATTGATAAATAAAATAATCCTTATGGAATTAAGGAATTTTTATCAATTATCCAATGTTTGCAATTTATTGAGATAAATACCAAATTGCAAATGAGGACCTTGAAGGACCAAGTTAGATAATTTTATTGGGCCTCACAACCACCCTAATATATCTTTTTTAAAATTATCTGACAAGTTTATACCCAACTTATTCAATGATACCCATTGGCCGAAAAAAAAAAACTCATCTGCACATACATATATATACAACCCATACTCTCAATGTTATATCACCAAGCCCAATTCATTTTAATTTCATCAACCCATATATTCCCTATGGCCCATCACGTGAAAGCAATAGGATTACACAGCAATGCAAAAAATCCCCGCTTGGAGACTCACCCACCATAGCTAGGTGTGCGACCCAGGTCAGATTCGGATTAGTCGGGGCGAAGCCGTGGTGAACCCGGTGGGCAACCAAAAAAAAAAAAATAGTTTTCTTCCTACAAGCATGAAGCATGAGCTATCACGTGACAGCAAAAAGGAAAGAAAAAGATCACTTATGCAGACGCGCAAGCCGCTATGGTCAAAGATCACAGTTATCACTGAAACACAAGAGGGCATTATATCAGCAAAAGACACTAGTGCAAAAAAAGGCTTTAAGACCGCCTCATTTAGAGCGGACAATGGAAACTCCGGTCTTAAAGGAATGACCGGTGGCGCCCGTAAATATAAAGAACTTCTTGCACCGGACCAATTTTTCACCGCTCTTAAAATCATTATTGAGACCGACTAAAATACCACGGTCTTAAAAATTGAACTGAAATTTCAATTACTTTCTAAATATATCTCATATAGCCGTACTTATATTTTCTCGGTAAAACATAATAAGGAAAAATTTAAATATAAAAAGTCTAAAGTTTTAAGACCGAACTTACCAACAAGACGGTCTTAAAAGTTTTCTTTCAAGACCGGACATACGATACTTGCGGTATGAAAAAGTTCATTAATATTAAGACCGGCGTTTTAAAAGGAACGGTCTTAAAGGTTAAACTTTTAAGATCGGACGTTTAATATGACCGAGATTAATGTAAATATTAAGACCGTCTCTTTTTCATCCGGTCTTAAAAATCCAAGCAAGTTATACATTTCTTCGCGCGAAAGCTTTTGTTACTCTCGTGGAGAACCTCTCGTCGCGTTCCGAAACCCTTCCCCGTTGCATTACCTCTCTTCCTCGCCCACGTACCATCAGCCCCCGTTACTCTCTCATTTGCTCGGCATTCCTCTCTTCCCGTCTCGAAAATGGACGGTGAAAACGAATCTATTCGTGTTCCGGCAACGCCGCCTTCCCGGTGTGACGGGTGTGAGTGAGAACGAACCCTCTTCATCTCACAATGAGGCTCGTAATCGCCCCCGCACGCCGTGGTAGAAAAGACACACGAATGATGGATGTGACCCTAAGTCGGACTTCGGGTCAAAGCTCGAGATTCGCTTTGATGCAAGGTTGGAACCCGTCGGTCCTAATAAAAGCAAATATAATAGTTTTGTCGGGTACTGTCTAGCACGCAAAGAAAGGTTAGCATCTTGACAGATGAGTGGAAAAGTGTGGACTATAAGAATGTAAAGGATCCTATTTGGGAGACTATCCTGGTTACATACACCGTCCCGATCAAGCGAAGTTGAAAGACAAGACATTGTCTTATTGTGCTGATCGGTGGAGGAAGTTTAAGACCTTTCTCGCTAACACGTATATTTTCTCCGATGTTCCGCCCGCCAAACATCCTTGGGAAGTTTACACATTTATTGATGAACGAATTTGGCGACAATTTGTTCTTCTCGGACCACTCACGAAGCTCAAAGTGAGTATATATTTAGTTTTGTTTTCCCTTTTGTTTGCTTATTAACCCGTGCGGATATGTGAATGTTATTGTGTTCATCTAATCCCGTTAGTTATATAATAGTTCGGTGTGTGAATAGAAGTATACATTTCCCGCCTTTGTCTATGCAAGTCGATATGTCAACCCCGAAAAGGTAAATTACGATGAGAATGTATTAATTGTGTAATGGTTTGTCTTGCAAAGGAGGAAATGAATAGTCTTAAAAGGGGAAACTTTATATACCCAATTGTTACTATCTAATGGGGACTCGCTGATCCCACCGGATGCCTTAAAAAGGATCAAGTTTGTATTATTCGTAAGCCTTTGTCTATGCAAGTCGATATGTCAACCCCGAAAAGGTAAATTACGATGAGAAGGTATTAATTGTGTAATGGTTTGTCTTATGCAAAGGAGGAAATGATCGAATAGTCTTAAAAGGGGAAACTTTATATACCCAATTGTTACTATCTAATGGGGACCGCGATCCCACTGGATGCCTTAAAAAGGATCAAGTTTGTATTATTCTCAGTAAGCATAATTCTCTTTTGTTTCTTAACCTATCTATCTAGCTAGCACTACAAAACATAGCTCCAATTTCTTCTACAATTCTACATCTTCCTTAAATAAAATGTTGAAACTTGATGAAGTGAAGAATTTGACTACTTGTTTGATTGACGTTCATATGAAGCGAAGTTCTCTAATTTCTCGTTAGTGACATGCATGGCTGGAATTCATAATTAATAGATGTTTTCTATCCCGATTCACGAAAAAGAAGGGAACAAGCACGGGAGATAGGTAGAAAGAATGATTGCCCTCATAGGGCTTCTCGCGGATATCAAAAGGCCGAAAAAGATTTGATGGTCGCAGCGGAAGAGATTGGATGATGAAGCGAATCCAATCCTTCGTGATACATGCTCCTCCATCTCCAATACGTCGCGAGGAGTTGTGGTTGCATATTCGGCAAAAAGCCAAGCGGCGCCTACACGAGTGAACAAACTCGTCTAGTTGCTTTGAAAGAATTGTAAGTATCGTTATTGTTATTTTTTAGTTACTAAACATGTTTCATTACTAAGCTTCTCGTTATCCGTATCTTATAGGAAGATCTTAAAAACAAAGAAGCGAGAGGATCTTTTGTGTCGGACGGGAGGAATGATGTTCGACTGCGACCGAAAAACCGGATCACCCGGGCGTGTAAGGGGATTGGAGGACGGGTAGGCATAAAGCAAGTCTTTGGTACATCCAAACGCCATAGACAAAGTATGGTTACCGGGAGGAGATGGACCGACGTTGGCTGCTAATAAAGCTTCAATGACTCGCAATGTTTCAATCCGAGATGAGCCGATGAAGGAGGAACTGAGTCGGTGAGGCTGCTTTTGAGCAATCGTCCGAGACCGGTGTTCCCTTCACACACTCACTCGCAACCGTGCGCAGAGCACTAGAGGGAGCTGCATTGATGGAGAGTCGAGCAACCTTGTGACCTTTATGTGGAGGATCCCGATCATCATGATGGACGATTATTGGTTGCAAAAGGGACTGTTCACAACTTGGGATCAACCGTACACCACCAACAAATGCCTGATGATGAAGTCAGAGTGTCAGTTGAAAAGGTGATCATTGATGCACAGCTCCCTCTCCAAACTGATGAGCTGAAGCTTGTGAGTGATGTCAAGGGAACCTTCATCCCTTGGCCAGTGAAGCTTGTACATGTCTCTACTGCTCCTGAAGCTTCAACCCTCCTCCTCAAGTTCCATCCCCTCATCGGCTCCATCCCCTCCTCAAGCTCTATCCCCTATCGCTAAGTTGGTCTGCCGCCAGGGAAAAATATCCGATCTAATGAAAAGTGGATATTTTAAGGATAAATCGTGGCTTTGTCGATGAAGTAGTAGGTGTCCCTCATCCTATGCCCGTTCAAGTTGACACCGTTGATGTTGAGTCCTCGCTTCCTCGACAGAGCTTACCGATGCGCTTGTTCAACTTTTTATGAAGTAAGTATCTTCTCTATGAGTACATCATTTAAATGCATCGTTTAGACATACATACATATATATATTTCCCGATCGATGTCATTATGGTAGGTTCTTGCATCATGAATTGGTTCAAAGGTGCAGGATCAACGATTTTGGATTCTTGTGCCCCGTCTATTCAAGTCAAACAACCATGGAGCGAGACAGAGTACATATCAAAGAGGTTGTGCTCGGTGATCGAAAGTTGTACTTTTTGCCATTCTTCCACAGTACATATCAAAAATCTTGTCCGCAATTCACTTAATTCTGCTACATATATACTACCTCCGGTCCTAATTATAGGAACACTTTGATAGTACAATTTGCACTACAAAAGTGTTCTTATAATTAGGACCGGAGGGAGTATATCACTGAGTATAGTTTACTGATGTGAATTTTCAGCCGCCACTGGCAGTTGGTCATCATGTGCATGGACGAGCATAAAGTTATCTTCTTATGCTCCACTCACACCGAGCCATTGGCTACGTTGGTGCAGACCATCAACGAGTAAGCATGTCATTTTGATTCCCTTGTCGACATCTCTCGCTGTGAATTTTAAGTGAATCATTGATAAATTTGTGATTTTGATGATAGTGCCATGAGGACCTTCCAAAGACTAGAAAAGAAAAGGCGTGCTACTCGGACAAAGACCCCATATGGTACAAACCGGAGGTTGGTACAATATTTAATTTGTAGCACACCGCCTTGTGAACTTGGTCACCGAGCTATATATATGCTCTTATATATATTTCTTGTTCTTTTTAGACCCTTCGGCAACCACCGGGTCCAACTTATGTGGCCGACGTCATGAAACACATGTATGATATTACAAGGCGAGGGGATACTAAATTAACTGCAAAGGTAAATGTATTTGATGTTACATATTATGCAAGTTAATTCAGTTTACGCTTATTGTTACAAATGAAATATGCACGCAAGTTAATTCGATTCTTGTCTTTGATGTTACGAGATGTTTCAATGCAAAACTCCTTTCCCGATGATGAACTGGAGCACATACGCAATGTGTTTTGTGAATATCTGTATGGTCTGATCTTAGAGTCACAAAAAGGACAATAATTAATGTCCTAAATTCATTTGTAAGTATAATCTGTAGCAACAATAATCGATCTTCTATAAATTTGTTTATTTTTTTGAACAATTCATTTGTAAATATACATAGGCAATGTAAAATTCAATACATAAATGTAGTTAATTTTTCGAACAATTTTCTTGTGTCCATTTTGGGTTTCTTAATGTATTATTGGATGGTGGATATAGCTATTTAATTTAGTGTTTGAAATCGAGACTTTTAGGACCGTTCATTAACAAGCATGTCCTCTTAAAGGTCAACAAAAATCTTTGGTCATAAAGTATGAGACTTTTAGGACCGTATATTTCTTTAGTGTCCGCTCCTAAAAACTTAAAAAACTTCATGAACTTTTAGGTCCGGACGTATTATAGAAGGTCGGTCTTAAAAGTCGCCCGCCACACTTTTAGGACCGTATGTTTTTATTTATGCGATCTTAAAAGTCAATTTTAAATACATCTTTTCAGACAAATTAAATGGATAAATTTGAAGACAACCGAGGTTACTCGCGATCTGCTCAAGCTAGGTCCTTCATTATCATCGTTGTTACCTCTCCATGTGTAGAGCAAAAGATTATCGGTGTCCCTTTTATTTTGTCTTTTGTCTTTTTGTCGGAAAAAGAAGGAAGATAATGAAAAGGACACTTTGTTTCTAACATGGGGAGGTAAAACCGACGACAACGAAGGTCCAACCTTGAGACGAATAGTCACTTTTTTTGTTCTTATCCGAATAAGGTAAAAGCTCCTTTTTTTTACGTATGTTCTTAACGTATTCTCGCGAATTTCTGTTGTTGGATTTACACGAGGACAATGTTTTGTTTGTTTCCTTTTTGTCGGAAAAAGAAAGACGATAATGAAAAGGACAAGAGGCAATCGGATATGGAAACCAAAGCTGACAAAAATGGAAGTGTTTTTAGGACCGTCGATTTACTAACTAAAGTCTTCGTTCTTTTATTTTAGGTTTTTTAGTCTGCCATTATCCGTCCTTCATAGTTGCCTTGTTTATTGCTTTCCGGGTTCGATAATGGGATAAAGTACTAAACTCGCACGAGAACAAAATTTAAAAATATTTTATTTTCTAAGTATCCCGACTTTTAGGACCGTATATTTATTTAGTGTCCGCTCCTAAAAGCTTAAAAGATTTATGAACTTTTAGGTCCGGACGTATTATAAAAGGTCGGTCTTAAAAGTCCCCCACTTAACTTTTAGGACCGTATGTTGTTATTTGTGCGATCTTAAAAGTAATTCCCCTTTAAATACTCCTTTTCAGACAAATTAAATGGTTAGGGTTGAAGACAACCGAGGTTACGCGTTCGCTCAAGCTAGGTCCTTCTTTATCATCGTTTTTACCTTTCCATGTGTAGAGGCAGCATTATCGTTGTCCCTTTTATTTTGTCTTTTGTCTTTTTGTCGGAAAAAGAAGGAAGATAATGAAAAGGACACTTTGTTTCTCACATGGAGAGGTAAAACCGACGTCAACGAAGGTCCAACCTTGAGAAGAATAGTCACTTTGTTTGTTCTTGTCCGAATAAGGTAAAAGCTCCTTTTTTTGTATGTTCTTAACCGTATTCTCGCGAATTTCTGTTGTTGGATTTACACGAGGACATTGTTTTGTTTGTTTCCTTTTTGTCGGAAAAAGAAAGACGATAATGAAAAGGACAAGAGGCAATCGGATATGGAAACCAAAGTGACAAAAATGGCGGTGTTTTTAGGACCGTCGATTTACTAACTAAAGTCTTCGTTCTTTTATTTTAGGTTTTTTAGTCCGCCATTATCCGTCCTTCATAGTTGCCTTGTTTATTGCTTTCCGGTTTCGAGATAATGGGCTAAACTCGCACGAGAACAAAAATTAAAAATATTTTATTTACTAATTTTTTTACGCCGCCCTATAGGGCAGCGATCACACAAAAAAAAAAAAAATAAAAAAGCAACAAAAAAAAACTAATCCCTCTCGTAGTCGGAAAGGGAGGGGGTGTCGGAGTCGTCGAAGTTGTCAGAGTTGTCGGAGTTGTCGGAGTCGTCTTCAGCGGGATCGTAGTTCACGTCATTGGCGTGGAGTACCATGTTCAGCTTGTTGTTCATGGTATGAGCAAGCTGAACCAATTGGCCCAAACGTCGATCGATTTGATCGACGCGGCCACCGATGATCGCACCAACCGCTTCACGGTCGGATTTGGAGGAGGCGGTGGCGGAGTGGGGTGAGGTTGAAGAGGAGGAGGAGGAAACGGAGGACTGGGGAGCAACCATTACGATGGGGCGAGGTTGAAGAGGAGGAGGATGAAACGGAGGACACGGGGAGAAGAATGTGAAGAAAGTACAGTAACAACGGGTTTAAATAGAGAACCCATCCCGAACAATGTGAAACGCAATAGGAAGCTTTAACGAGGAGACGCATTGTTCATCGAATACGAGGAGACGCCTAGTTGGGAAGTTTATCCGGAAGCCGAAGAGACTCGCATCATTCATTTGAACGAAGGTGTAAGTACCGGGTAAATGATAAAAGGTCGGTCTTAAAGGTAAGACTTTTAGGACCGGACTTACTATAAAAGATCGGTCTTAAAAAATTAAAAAATAGAATTTTATACCGCATACCTATAAGTACCGGGTTAATGATAAAAGGTCGGTCTTAAAATAAAATGAATTGCAAAAATATTAAATAATGGAATTTTATTTCGCGTACCTATAACTCCTTATTAATTCCTCACTACCTCGTAACTCCAAACTACGTACGTGGCTATCGAGAACAGCTCTCGCCTCTATTAATTAACTCCTCATACCTCTACGCCTAACCGCTCAAACCATGGTTAGATACAAGAGAACCGCTCGTAGGGGTGCTCTTAGTCGTGATGCTCGTGCCTTCCGTCGATCGTTATACGGTGCGCCTCCTCCATCGAGAGTCCGTCCTATTGTGACAGAAGAGTCTCGGGTCGTTGGACCCATTGTTATTTCTTCGGATGATGAAGAGGTTCCGCTCCCCTCTCCAACCTCTTGGCCCCACCGCGACTACTACTACGACCCCTCTCCTCTTTCCTCTAATGAAGCATTGTGGGTGATTCGAGTAAGACAAAACTTGCTGATCTCCGCGGGAAATTAATGCATTCACGCCGAAATCGCCAAGGCTTTGGAGGATAATAAGCTTTAGGAGATGTTTAGTCGATTCTTGTTTTTGATAATTTTCTGCTTGTTTTTGTTTTGTATTTTTTCTTGTGTACGTGCATATGCAAGTAATATATGTAATTAAAGAAACTCCAGTTTTCCTTTAATTTTTATTCATTCATTCTTTGCGCTCGCCAAATCCTTTTTCGAAATCAAAAAGAATTTTAGGACCGGAGTATTATAAAACGCGGTCTTAAAAAGTTGTATATATAGAACCGTGTTCTTTTAATGAACCGGTTTAATTGTCTCAATTTAGGTCCGGAGGATTATAAAAGTCCGGTCTTAATAAAATACCAAATATAAAACATGTCTCGCTGTCGCGGAATATTAAATTTCCCTCTCGAACTTCTCTTGTCGCGCCTAAAGTGTAACTCGGGTTCGGTCGCCACTTCGTCGTCGGTTCGCGTTGTACCTCTCGACAATCACTTTCTCGTTCCTTAGCTAAACGTCTATAGACCAAGCTGTAAGAGGTGTTTCGGTTATATAACTTTATGATTTTCCCGCTCATCGTTGGGTTTTTCCTGGGTTGAGCGAAATCGATCAAATGTTCTTGTGGGTTTTACGTGTTGTTAATGGATATTGTATTTTGAAGATTATAATTGCATTTTAGACCTATCCAACTGACCAATAAATGTTTTTAGGGTACTCTTTACGTCCGTCTGCACATCAACGTTCGTGGCGGGAGAAGAAAGACTAAGCAAACGCATTTGAATTTATATGATACAACGGGTGAGTCCACAAGACCTTCACTCGATGCATTTAATTTCCTCGTCATGCATTTATTTTGGTTCTTGGATTCTCTCGCGATACATTTATGACCAAAAGTTATTCTTCGTTCGCATTTAATGAGCAAGTTTATCCGAAAAAAAAAAGGAAAAAAAAAAGACATAACCGACATTTGAGCATATATATGTATGTTAAATCTTTCCGTCTATATATATAGGAATTCTACTATGGATCACGGTTGGATAAATGCTAAACGGACGAGTGTTGAATATCGAGAATGGGGTGAGGGACTTTATAAAATTTGCTAAACAAAATGCCCATGCCGAGGGTGGGAAGTTTTATTGCCCTTGTGTAAAATGTTTGAATGAGAGGCGACTAAGTCCTGAAGTTATACACACACATTTAATTTGTGAAGGAATTTGTAAGACTTATACGGTATGGGTATGGCATGGTGAAAAAATACCAAGTGGGTCTCAACATAGGGAAGTGGCCTTTGATGATAATGACACGGATATGGATGATCACATAGAGGACATTATCCGTGATGTAGGAGAAGAGGCTTTTCATCAATCACATGCATATGGTAATATGTGCGGTGATGCGAGACCCCTCTATACCGTGGGTGTAAAAAATACCAATTGTTGAATGCTTTGTATTGAAATTGGTAAGCTTGAAGGCACGTCATGGATGGAGCGACAAGAGTTTTTCAGAAATGCTTGAGGCTTTTAAGGACATGCTTCCGGATGATAATGTGTTGCCGCATCGATACTATGATGCTAAGAAAATACTTTGTCCACGGGATGGAGTACAAAAAGCTCCATGCATGCCCGAATGATTGCGTGTTGTATAGAAAAGAGTTTGAAGAGGAGCGAGTTGTCCGAAATGTGAAACCCCAAGGTACAAGTCAAATAAGGGGCCGGCAAAAGTGTTGTGGTATCTTCCAATCATACCAAGGTTCAAGCGGTTGTTTGCGAATGAAAATGATGCAAAAAATTTGAGGTGGCATGCGAGATGAGAGGATTTCGATGGAAAGCTTCGACATCCGGCCGATTCTTCTCAATGGAAGAAAATCGATCAATTATTTCCGAACTTCGGCGAAGAACCTAGGAACCTTAGGCTTGCCCTTAGCACGGATGGCATGAATCCATATGGAAGCCTTAGCGATACATAGTTCATGGCACGTACTACGATTATTTACAACTTATCTCCAATGTTATGCATGAAACGAAAGTACATCATGTTGTCTATGTTGATTTCGGGACCGAAACAACCAGGAAATGACATTGATGTTTACCTTCAGCCCTTGATCGAAGACTTGAAGGAGTTGTGGGCGGAAAGGTGTTGATGTTTTTGACTCTTTCAAGAAGGAGGTGTTTAAAATGCGAGCCATGATATTTTGTACTATAAACGACTTCCCGGATATGGGAACTTGTCGGGGTATAGTGTAAAAGGCCATAAAGCATGTCCGGTTTGTGAAGAAGGCACACGCTACCATCAACTTCAACATGGAAGAAAGACGGTTTATCTTGGACATAGGAGATTTCTTAGACGGGGCCACCCATATCGTCGATTGAAGAAAGCCTTTTTTGGTGGCCAAGAGTATGAAGATGCTCCGGTGGCATTGACTGGGAGCAAGTTTATGAAAAGGTGAAAAATATCAATGTCGTATTCGGTAAGACTGCAAAGTGTAGAAAAGAAACAAATATATGGAAAAAGAGATCTGTATTCTTCGATCTTCCATATTGGCGCAATCTTGATGTGAGACACAGTATTGATGTCATGCATGTGGAGAAAAACATATGTGATAGTATTGTCGGCACGCTTCTCAACATACAAGGTAGTTCCAAGGATGGTGTGAAGGCAAGATTGGATCGATAGCAATGGGAATACGCGAAGAGTTACATCCAAGGCCGGATGGGAAGAGAACTTATTGTCCCCGGCTTCTCATACTTTGTCTAAGGATGAGAAACGAAGTTTTGTGAGTGTTTACATGGCACAAAAGTTCCCACGGGTATTCTTCAAATTTTAAGAGGCTTGTATCGATGAAGGACTTGAAATTAGTAGGCCAAAAGTCTCATGATTGTCATGTCTTGATGCAACGACTACTCCCATAGCTATTCGAGGCATCGCCGAATATGATCTTCGGGTCGTTTTGACTAGACTTTGTGTCTTCTTCAATGCGCTTTGTCGTAAAGTTTTTGAGATTGAAAAGTTGGATGAATTGGAGAATGAAGGATATCTTATCTTGTGCCACCTTGAGAAGCTTTTTGTTCCTACATTTTTTGACATCATGGTTCATCTAATTGTTCATCTAGTGAGGGAGATAAAGATGTGCGGCCCTATCCATTTACGGTGGATGTACCCAATTGAAAGATCTATGAAATTCCTAAAAGGGTACGTGAAGAACGCATACCGGCGGGAAGCATCGATTGTTCGAAATATGTTTCGAAGAAGCCATGGAATTTTGTCAAGATTATTTGGCCAAAGTAAGACATATTGGGCTTCCAAAACGTCGAATGCTTGATGGGGGTAGACGAGGGCTTCCGTAAAGAGTGTGGATCCTGATGAATTGTCACTAGTCCACTTGTACATCTTGAATAACGTCGATGAAGTTCAAGCCGAAGATAGCTGCACATAAAGCGGTATGTAAGGAAAGAAAATCATCGAATGGTAACAAAGGTTGATTAGGGAGCATAACAGAACTTTTGCAAACCGGTTCAAACAAAAGGTCGAGGAGAGGAATGTGTTTCGATACAATCAAATGGTTAGCGGTGGTCCCGAGGTTGATGTCATAAGTTGGAATTCGTATGTGATCAATGGTTATACATTTTACACGAAGTCCCTAGATGATACGAGCACGGTCCAAAACGGTGGTGTTATGTTAGAGGCTGAATCTATGCACTTCTCCGAGTTCAAAAGACAAGAGCCCTTTATTGGCGGTCATGCCATATTATGGGGTTATTGAAGAGATTTGGGAGGTGGACTATGTGAAAATTAGATTTCCCATTTTCAAATGCAAGTGGGTTAATGTCAATAATGGTGTTCGGATCGATCGGCTAGGATTTACATTAGTCGATGTCAATGGTAGAAGTTTTGGAGATGAACCTTTTATTATGGCGGACCGGGCAAAACAAGTGTTCTATATCACCGATCAAGAAAATAAAATGTGGTGCGTAGCTCTCCAAGGAAAGAGGGTCATTGATATTGATGAGGAAATGAATTCAAATTATGGTATTCCCGAGAGTACTCCTTTTTCAAGGGGTCTAGGACATGAACGAAGAAGATGAAGCGGATAATGAACCCATAAGAAGTGATCATCAAGAAGGGATATGGGAAGATATCACTTTATAAAAGAGTCAATTCATAAGGTAATATTTATATGCGATTTCTTTGAAGACTTTAATTAAGGCTTTAACTATATATATTATATTCCTTCTATCTATGTTCATAGTTAATGTCACTTTATGAATTTTGTTCTTGTTTTATTTTTGTGGCGGATCCGATCCAAATGGGCATGTTTAATAAGAGGATGTTACGTTGTTGGGTGGGGGAATCGGATGAAGGCATGGTGAATATTATTTTGGGCGCATGTATGTTGTACTTGTAACTTATTGTATTTGTAAGTAAGTTATCTTATTGTATGAATTAATTTAGGTGTTGTACTCATAGTAATCATTAATTAAGAGGCCAAATAGCTCATGGTGAATAATATTTGTATTCTTTTTCCAATTCAATTTATTCAAATAATTGTTCATAGTTTGTAGCTTAAAATATCGACTTTTATGTCTTGGATTGGGTGGTGGATTTATGTATATATATATATATATATATATAATCGGGAAGAACAAATAGGGAAAAATTCGGGAAAATTTAGGCCGACCAATAATAAGCCGGTTTTAAATGTGCACTTGTTAAGACCGGATGTAATTATACGACCCGGTCTTAAAGGTCGAGACACTTTTGAGTTTTGATATTAAACCCGGTCTTAAAAGTTGGTCTTTTAAGACCGGTATATTTAGATGTCCTCTTAAATAAAAATCTTTAAGACCGGATGTATTTATCATCCACTCTTTGAAAGTCGAGGCTTTTAAGACCGTATGTGTCTTGTCCGGTCTTATAATTACGATCTTTTAAGAGCGGCCTATTGTTTGACCGGTCTTAAAAGTCGAGCTTTAGGACCGAACAAAAATTATTTCGGCTTCATTTAGTACAACTTTTTAAGACCTAAGTTTTTAAATGTCCGGTCTTAAAAGAGTTTCTTTAAGACCGGTTCGAGTCCGGTCTTAAATGGTAGACTTTTAATACGGTGGAACAAGACCGGTCGCATATCCGATCTTCTTATTTTTTTGTCCGGTCTTAAAAGCCTTTTTTCCACTAGTGAGATTTGGGCGTCACTTACATAAAATGGGAAATATATCACAGCGTCACTTAAAACGCAAAAAAGGAATGCAGAAGGATGAGTCACGCAGCAAGCCAGATACCGCTTGGCATTCCCCTTCGGACCATCTTTTCTCTTCCCTCTCGGACTGGACCGTGAGTGATTATTTAAACGTTGTTCTTGCTTTCCATTCATTCACTTCCTTCAGCCAAAGCTGAGATTAAGAACGAGAGAGTGAGAGAGTGAGAGACGAAAAGAGAGAGAGAACGAGAAAGAGAGTTGGAGCTGAGTGTGATCTGTTTCAAAACCTGAAAACAGAGGTATGTTTTAAGCTTTTCCTTCTTGTTCCAACGCAAGTCCCTGTGTTAGCTGTAGGAATGAGCTTTGGTTTGTTGCTGAACAAAAACTAAAACAGAGTATTTGCACTGCAAACTGAAGAAAGAGCAGGTGAGCAGAGGAAAATGACAACTCAATGAACAGGAAAATGCTCAGTACAGTTACTGTGCCCCTGTACTCATATTTATATTAACCAGAGTGTAATAGTTTCCAATACATGTGAATTAACCAGAGTCTAACTAGGTTGGTTACACTAACTAACTCATACAACTAAGAGTATAACTAATTACTCTAATACAAACAATATATATATATATATACATAAATATATGCTGGTGTATAGGTTGTTGCTCATGGGAAATACCGAAATAGATTTACTGAACCTATAAATATATAAACTTGGGTGTCTAAGGCGTTGGGCTTTAGTTAAACAAGAAAAATCCTGCTAAGTTGAACTCTAAAAGCTGCACACGTGTATATATATGTGTATATATATATATATATATATATTCCAATGTCGCTGCTGTACGCATGTGTTTAAGTACTGATATATTTTGTTTACTGTTCATGAAATGATAAAAGAAAAGAATAAGAAAACTTTGCTGATACATAGCTGCACATGGAAAGAAAAAAAATGATGAAACGCTGCTATCTAATTTAATAGACATATATATATGTTGAAACCAAGCTATAAGTGAGGGTATATATATATATATATTGCTATCATGTGTAAATATATATTGGGAACCAAAAACTTGGCTGTGTATATATATACACATAAAAGACGTTGCTGCAGAAAGGAAGGAATAGGAAAATATGTTGATACGTGCGTAGGGGTGAGCATGTGACCCGCAACCCGTAAAATTTTCCCCAGATTGGGCCCGTCATGGGTACGGGGCTGCCCCGTACCCGTTTTGATTATACGGGCGGGTCACGGGTTGAGGCCCCGTGCCCGCCCGCACCAATTTGGATTTTTTTTTCCCCCCTAGCTTGACAGACACACAAAGACCCAACCCAACATGATTTGAGATTTCGATGGAAACAATAATATCAATAATATTTCGCTGAAGTTGCGAAAGGGAACCCCTGATGAAGACACCTCCTTCTACTTTCTACAAAACTCCCGTCAAGTTTAGAATGTAAGTTCAAAATCTCTCTCTATCTTTACGCTTCTGGTTCGGTTCTGGATTATATATGCTAAATATTGAATGCACTCACACGAGGATGCTTTCACTTGGAACCCTTCTGGTAAATTGCTCCTTCATTTTAGATTTGTTTACTTCATTATCCATTATTCTCCTCATTTTCTATTATCATTTAGTTTCCTCTTATTATTCGAAAATAACTGTAAGAATAACTATGGGAATTGCTTCCTTGTAGCTTGCTGGACTAATTTTACTTTGGAGCTTTACTTCTGGCACATATAATTTAAACTTTATATCAGCTACTAGCTTAATATTTTTTCAGAGACGTGGGTACTGTAGGTTATTTTGGCAAAAAAACTGTTCTGAAAAAAAAAGGGGGGAGCCCAAAAACTGTTTTTTTTTTAACAACAAAGCCCAAAACGCCTAAACGGGTTCCCTGGACCTGTTTAGGCGTACCCGTTTAACCCATACCCGTTTATAGGGGTTAAACGGGTTTTTACCACGGGTACCGGTGCCCCGTGCCCGTGTAATTTAAACGGGCGGACCACGGGTTACCCTCTGGCGCAGCCCCGCCGGCCCGTTGCTCACCCCTACCTATGAAGAGCTTATTTTTAAGTTTTTTTTTCTTCATTATAAAATAAGCTCTTATAATTATAAGAGCTTTTATAAAATTCTGTTTAGCCTAACTTATATTTATAAGTAAAAGATAAACTAAAAATAAGTTAGGTCAAACAGACACTTAATCCACCGGTTGAAGAGTGACTTTATAGACATAGCGATGGTTAACTTTGCCAAAGAGCATTCAGTCAGAGAAGCCATTAATGATTTCAATTGAAGAGCAACATCAAACTGGTTTGGAGTTTGAGCTTTGAGGAAAGAGAGAAGTGAAATCAAAGAAAAAGTGTGACGGACAAGACGAGCATCAGACAAGGATTAGAGATGAGGGGGAAGGTGAAGGACATAAGCATCTATGAGGAGGATTAGAGAAAGTCTTAGTACGTCTACCAAGGAATCATGATTCACGATAATGGTGGTTGAAGATCATTAACACAGGGCGACAGTTAAATATGTTCTAAATTCAAAGTGTTTTCCAATTTTGCTCTTATTAAAAATGTGTTTGAAAGGTGTGAATATAATTAGCGTAAGATTTAAAAACCCGTGTGAAATAGTTAAGCCTATGAGATTCATTCAGCTGTAAAATGGGGTTTAGAGAGGAGAGAGAGTTTAGATTAATGATAAAAGCTTTTTTCCATTGTGATTTGTGATATACGACATAGGTATCACTTTGGTTATACTTCGTGATTTGTGGTATATGAGATATGTATTACTCTGATCCTATTTTTATTTATAAGTTTATTTTGACTAAAAGATTTGATCCTATTTATAAGTCAAGTTTCATGTAATAAATGAGATTGTGACAATTTTACCCTTATTAATTGTACTTATGAAAATAGAGAAAGAAGAAACAGTTGAAAAATACTCAATCATAAATGACGGCAAAGTTGGAAATTTACCCCATAACCATTGAGTTAATTACCTTCCCTTAGTGTTTGAGATTTAGTCAAAATAAACTTATACCACTCTAGTCCTATTTATAAGTCCATTTTGACTAAAAAATTTGGTGCTATTTATAAGTCCTCTTTGACCAAATAAATGAGATTGTGACAATTTTGCTCATATTAATTATACCAATAAAAATAGAGAGAGAAGAAAGAGTTGAAGGTACCCAATCATAAATGAGGATAAAGTTGAAAATTCACCTCATAATCATTGAGCTAACTACCTCTCCTTGGTATGTGTGATTTGATCAAAAAGAAACTTATAAATAGGACCAGAGTGGTAAATAGTAGGGCAGAGCAATGGGCGGGTTGGGTAACCCGAGGCCAAACCCATAGCCCGCCCATGTAATTTTACATGGGTATAGGTTAGCCCATACCGGTACCTCTACCTATTTAAACCGATGTAAACGGGCTAGCACATAAATGGACGAGTTGATCAGGTTTTTGGTAACCCATTTACATTTGACTTGTTTCTTTTTCTTTAAAAAAAACATACATAAGTATTAAGCATCCATCCAAATTCATCATTCCAATTTCTGAAATCTGAATTTTCAAAGTTCCATAATTACAATTCACACAAAACAATATAAATTCAGACAACTACCATCATTATATAATCTTGAGAGTTGATGACTATTATAGTTATGGATTAGAGGTGGTTGAATACTTGAATAGGAAGGAATTTAAGGAATGCTTTAAGTGGAATGCGAAATGTGATGGATAGTTAATAAAACAAATACAAAATGTAATATGTAGGATAAATTTTGTCTCGATTTATATTTTAACATACTTTTTGTCTCGATTTATATAACATACTTTTAAAACACTAATCAGACACAAAATCATTTCATCAAACTATTTTCATGGTGAATGATGTTTATATTCGAAGTGGCGAGAGCCACCATTTATCATATCAATTGCACTGGAAATGCCCAACGGTATTTTGAAGAGGGAGGAAATATAATGAATGAGAAAAATTTGAAATAAGTATTAATCATAGGCACAAAATTAAAAATTGAGTATTAATTATCTTGCAAATAACTTATATTTTAAAGCAAAATATTCTTTTAGAGTCAGCCTATATTGTGGATCGAATGGAGTACATAAAATTAAAATATAATAATTTATAGGGTTAAGATGTAAATTTAGCAATCATTTCTCTATAGGCACCCAACACAACTAACTATTTTTTAGTGCAAAAGTAGATATAATTAATTTATTTGGTAGCACTTATGGCAACGCCATTAACTCGAGTTAACTGCCGTTACTTTTTTACTTGTGGATCTCATCAGTCTTCTCACTCTCTATTATTTTAATATATTTTAGAAGTGTTAATGTGTAAATTTAGCAATGCACTATTTTATCTATAGGCACCCAACACAATTGTTTTTCATAAGAGCATTTATATAATGTCTTTATTTTTTTTTATAAGAGTATTTATAAGACAAATTCTTGGTGTTAACTAAATTGAAATTTCCACTTTCCCACTTTGGGTAAGCTAATCATTTCTTCAAGGAAGATTTTCAAGAATTTATTCATTATATCAAAACAATTGATACTTCTTTACAAGTCAACTAGGATGGAAAAGAATACACATATGCTTGAAAACCCTTCTTCACACTTATTTCCACTTGTATTACAGATAACAATATTAGACCACATGATTCCTCAACAGACACAATACAACTATGTATACAACAATATTATTCTATGCTTGTTCTCTAAGATAATGTCGTTAACTGACAACCAATTTATACCCACATTTATATCGATGTTCTTTAGTGCAAACATATGAAATCAATGGTTGTCTCATAACCTTCCAATACAAATGTCCAACTTAATTCCTTTTACCTCAGAAAATTCTATTGTCACAATTATCTCACACCTAACCATTTTTCTTATTACACAATTCCTCTTCGATTCATTATTTTCTTAACTTCAGTACCTTGTATACCTAAATACTTCTAAATGTCTCATCATCTTTTTTGCTGTGACTTACAACTGCTTACAAAAATTTATTCCTTATGTTCTCAACTATACAATCACTTAGTAGTCATTTCAACTAAGTTCGGCAAATTCTTAAATGTTGTAAACTTAAAGCTCATTTGAACTCTCATTCTTTTAAACTTCTTCTAACAATCATATCATTTATAATCTTCTTCCTCAATGATGAGAACATGTCTGCTCACACATTGACAAACTTCAACAACAATTATTTAGTTAACCATATAACAAGATACCACCACTCACCTAAAGAACCATACTTATTGCATATCCTTAGAAAATCTAATTTGACCTTATTTTATCCCAAAAAAGTAAACAAGTTTACTTATTTCAAGGTCCCAAACTCATAACAAAAGCAACTTCACAGTTGCATCTTGCCAATCCACATGGCATGCCTACTTCCATAAATGATTCTTCTACGTTAAAATTACTAAGACCTTATCACATATTCATTGTCTCCTTCAAGATTCGTATTTCGTGCTAAAATTTAATAACATAATGCTTATTCACCACCAAATTGCATCATTAAGAAACACAATTATATTAATGATATGTAAAATCTCTTGGTTTTACATCCTTTCTCCCTACCTAAGGATGGAACCCACCATTACAACTAAGTAGTGAAACAAAACACAACAAAACTTGGAAGGTATGTATGAATATTTATATTGCCACTATATACAATACATGCCAAACTATTTGCATAATCGTCTGCTCTAATACCAATTTGTAACCTCCTTTGTTTCCTTAAGACGATAATAAATTAATGGTTTGATCAAACCATTCATCAAGATATTTTATGAACACTTTTAAGCTGTGGACTTTACAAGACTCAAACTCTCTAACTGAATAATGCTTCACCATTTATCAAAATATACTGAGTATGCAAAATGAGCTCTAATGTGACAATTATATACAATAATTTAACATATAGCAAAAATATCACTTGAAAAATATTAATAACCATCAATCCAAGCCATTAAAGATGCCAATATTTGCTTGTGAGGTGTCAAATGGAACATTTTATATAACAAAGTAATATAATTCACAAATTTCCAAATCACAAATTATGTATTACAATTTTTATATCATAAATCACATATATTACATGTCAAACTGCTGACTGGAGACATTGCTAACAAATGATCCATCCATTTAACTGGATTACACATGATTCCAAATCATGAGGCGTCACCTGGCCAGGGTTCCAAGCTCATCATGACTGGACTATGACTCCCCTCATTTTGATGAAATCAAGGATGTGTCACTGTCCTTTAAGCTGACCCTTAACCCAATCAAAGGAAAATGGTGATACGTAGAGCCCTGAGAATATTAAAGTCATCCATTGTATACCAAGTGGTGGCATACCACATGATATGTACTTACATAAATCTCACATCCCAACTTCACAACCATCCATCCCCTCTCGTATCAATACTCAAGAGATAAAATGACAATGGATTATCACATATCATTATCAATCCACAAGTTATCAAGAGAATATTTCCAATCTCATAAAGCAATAATATAATATCACTAATCATCTTCCAAAATAAATCTCACAAGACAATTTCATTATCAACATAGTTTCATATATTTATATAATTAAAAATTACTCACAAACATCATACAAGCATGCACAACAAGAGGAAAGTGATTACCCCTCGCCAAAGCCAATTATTATCACACTTAATGCTTCTAATTCAAGAGCTCAAACATATGTCAAAATCAATTTACCACAATTGATTTACTAATCATTAATGACTCTTTAAAACTCCAAATAATCAAAATTATAATTTATAATTTCATATAATTCAAAATATAAATTTTTTAATAATATACTACTATTACAACAAAAATTGAAAATTACAATTTGGGGTTTAAATTTTAAAAATGACTGTTTGGTCTTTTAAATTTATGAAATTATATTTTAGTCCTTCAAATTTTAGAAATTACATTTTAATCCTTCAAATTCCAAAAATTAAACCGATTAAAATTCAATAATATCTCCATTAATTCAAATAAATTATTTAATCTACATTTAATCGGTAGAAACATCCTATGGGGCATAAATCCTGAAATTTTTAAATAGAAAATTAATTAAATTCCTCCAACAACCAATTGAAAAATCTAAATTGATTAAAATTAACTATTAATTATTATGTATATATATATAGTCATCTATTATCAAAACTCAAAACTCCTAAAATTCAAATCCCAAAATTTCATTAATCAGCACAATATTACCCCATTGAAAAGAGAAAAATATGTGAAACAATTTTCATGAAGGAAATTTGTTGAAAAGAAGTTAATTTAACAACTTAAATGATTTTATAAGATAAATAATTTAACTAAAAAACTCAAATATTCTCTAACTCTTGATCTCTTTTCCTCTCCTTCTTTCCCTCGCTCTGACTCACCACCTTACCGCCAAACATCCGTGTGTGTGTCCCCTCCCCAATTGTCAATATTTGTGGGCAGCCCACTCCAATATATGAGAGGGGGTTGGGCCCCTCCCAATTGTCAATATTTGTGGGCAACACGCTCTGAAATATTCATAAGATCAGTCCTAAGGTTTAATTTTAATACATAAGGCTTTTGCCTCTCTTTTATAAAAAAAAACACGCTCTGAAATATATATATATATATATATATATGAATGACATAAAATTTTGTCAAGTAACCTCAAAACTACATCATTTTGAGAGTTAGAAGAGTTAATGAAGGGTGTTTTGATATTTTTTTTTCTTTTATTTTTATTATATAATTTTACCAAAAGATCCTTCATTAATTCCTTTAACCCTAAAACTACGTCGTTTTGGGAGTTAGTGGAATTAATGAAGGGTATTTTGGTGTTTTTTTTTTGTATTTATTATATGAATTCTACCAAAATACATTTCATGAATTCCCCAAACTCCTAAAACGATGTAGTTTTTTGGTGATTTGATAAAACCTTATCTCAAGTGACATAACAAACGATAAACTCATATATATATATATATATATATATTGGGGTTTAAACTTCTTATATTGTATGAGAAGAAGAAGATTCTACACACACACAAATAGTTGGACCCGCATATATATATAATGTTAATTATATATATATGTGGGTCACCATTTTATGTGTGTATGACATATAAGAAAACACTTCTCCTACAACATGAAAAATGTTTTTCCCATATATATTAATTGTGTGTGTGTATTTTTCTTTTGCTGTTTTTTTTTTCAGATTTTTTTTTTTTCACAATCACAATTTAATGACATTCATCATAATTATTTCTTGGGAAAATCCTCTTAAGGGACCATTTTGTATTTTTAAAAATTTACAACTAAATCGTCTCATTTACAACAATTTTTTTACTCGTTTTTTGCTGTTTTTTTTTTTTTTCATTTACAATCACAATTTAATGACATTCATCATCATTATTTCATATAGGTATCCGTTTTCCCTTATTTCATATAGGTCTCCGTAGGAAGGTTTTCCCGAATAATAAATTCTGATTGGAGGGTCCGTTTCCACAATCACAAACGTATTTATTTTCTTTTCTTTTTGTAAAAGTATTTATTTGCTTTTAATTACCAAGTAACAACACTTCCATTCAAATGTGGCAACATGCTTCTTTAAATCAAGCACGAATCATTATACAACAAAATTGAGCTTCTCACCCACTAACAAACAAACTAAAATTTACTTCCTAAAACAAAAACCAAAAACCTCCCTGCACACTCAAACTTATAATACACAGTACAGTAATTTTAATCATTCCTTCTTTTTAGTTTTGAAAACCTTATTTGGCCAACACCTTTTCTGGATCTTATTACAAAGTATATGAACAACCGACTGATCTGAATTGAGGCTTTGTGATTAGGATGTCTCTCCCTGAAAGTCCTTTTTTCCTAACAAGGTAGGATCCGAACACAATTCACCCACTTTATGATCTACTAGACTAAGTGTCCTTGCATTCGAATACCTTGTATAACAAGGGGGAAAAAAGAATCAAGCACTATATCCCCTGTTTGCTGGATGCATCTCCCCTGCATCATAGCCATTACATGCCGCGGAGGAAGCCTCCTCGAAAGCTGCGGCGGAGACACCACTGTTACATATGTTGGCGAATACTCTCATGTGCTTCATGCCATACTGTGTGAGTGAACCACACTCAGTTTCAAACACCCTCACCATTGTTTTCAAGCAAGTCCAATCATCCACAAGTGCCAAACCAGGTTCTCTCACTTGACCCAATACTGATGAACTCTTTCCTGGTCCGTATAGAAATATCCCAATCAATTCCACACTATTATCTATATGCCTTCTGTGCTTTTCTTTGTCCCTGATTTGCTTTAACATCTCTGTCCTCTTCTCTGGTTCATGTTGTGATCTATTGTACTGTGAAAAAAATGGCAACAACAAATCAGTATTAAGAATTTAGGGTGTGTTTGGATTAACTTTGAAAGTAATTTTATATTGTGCAATGTAAGTATGTGATATTAGTTTTTTCTCTACTTGCATAAAAACACTTTTTCAATGTTTCTATAGTTTCCCAAACAGAAATCACTTGAGTTGTACTAATGAGACTTACTTGTTTGTTTTAGTTTTTAAAAAGCACTATTTTGCATGTCAAGATAAAACTTTTTTCGTATGAATACTTATTTCATACGCAAAAAACCTAGTTCATGTGAATTACATGAAGTTGGAATAAAGAAGAGATATACACATACCATTTGCCAGAGGAACAAGAGATCAGCATCTCTCTGGGTAATGACTTGCATGGGAGGCTGGAGCTTGAGATTGTAGGGAGGGAGATTGACAGAGGCAGGATCAAAACCTAGGAACAAATAAAGCTTGTCGCTTTTTATGTCGGTGTCCCCATATTCCATCACATGTGAACCAAACGCATCGTTATGGAAATTCAAAGTCCGTTTCTTTACCTGCGCGACAAAACAAGAACAAGGTTGAGTCTTTGTTTAGCAGAGAGAACTTGAAATTTTATATAAACAAGTACAGATAGATGATGGTGATGAATGAATTGGAAGATCTTATTACTGTTTGATGTTGTTGTTTGAGTGTTTCGGCTTTGAGATTGTGAGACTCTGCATCTTCCATCCAAGAAACACTGAACAAATCGCCTAAGCAAGTGAGGTATTCTGGTGGAGGAGGAGGATCCATGCCTGGACAGTAAGTTCCAAAGCTGAGTTCTTGAGCATTAGAAGCTGTTGTCACATAAACATTTATGTCTCTTGGCATTATTCCCTCAAATATGCTTCCACTCTCACAAGCTTCCACGTAAATCACCTACACAAATAAACCCTCATTAACTCAATGCCTTTTCACGAAATCATCATAATCTTATGATACAGATTCTGCAAAAATTGTTGTTTTTTAAGGTTAATATCATTCCTCGCATTTAGTTCCAAATCGTTGGTTTTTCTCCATAGTTATATAAGGAATTGGTTTGAGTACGTACTCAAACCAAAACTTGTCGAAAGTAAAGGGTTCGATCATTAATTTCATATCAAATCTTTATGAAACAATGTGGACGTCTAGAACTAACGATTTGTAGTTACAGAACCAAAATCGAAATCGGATCAAACTATAGATAGTATTAACCCATTTTTTTAAATATGAATTACCATCTCCTTGTAGCCACCAGAGGCATGCTTCTTCTCCAGAACTTCAATGAAGTCCATTGCATAAATGTAAGGCATGTTTGGCATCCCTGCAATATTATAATCAAATGTCAAAAACTAGCCTTACAATATAATACTATATGCATCCAGTACTTAATATAAGATTCAGTTAAAGTTAATTACCAAGAATGCCGGGGCCGCCATGATCGGTGTAATAGATGAAGATTCTGTCATTGGGTTTGCTGTTTATGACTTTTCCACTGCCTCCCTTGAGCTTCGTCTTATCCCCAAGAATTACAGCGTACAGATTCTCTGCTGTCACGTTCTCCCCTGTGTAATCCTATACTAAAGATTAATTATCTGTAATTTGGTTTTGCATTATACCATATACTAAGAAAATTTTGTAACTATTGATATTAGGAATGTGTAATGCTACCCTCATTTTAAATATAAGACCTAATTTAGAGGTAAGATCTGATCCTAAATCATTAGGGAATATTTATTCACTTAATAAAATTTCTTTAATATATATGTACCATCAATTTTGGACAATATAAATTTTTTCAAAGATATGTTGCTTAAAGTCTAAAAAAAAGCGTAGTAATGTTGTCATTCAGAACAAAAAACGTTTTAATCTTAGCAATTTTGCCCAAAAAATCTAAAAATGTAGTAATGTTTCAATACGCAAAAACAACGATTAACGTTGAATTTAAAAATGATGTACATAACAAAACTTCAATTTTTGGCCTCTTTACCCCATTTTTAAATTCATTGGTATTTTTTGTCTATTTTCAATTATTTATTGATATTTTTGCTTTCAAAACATTTTTAATGGTAAAATTAATACTTAACCCAATATTTATTCACATAATAAAATTTCCATCAATAGGGAAAATATTAAAAAAGTTATAAATATGAAAAATAAACTGAAATATGATATTATATTTAGAATTGAAATAAACACGTTTAAGCCTAAGGGTATACTTTAATTAGTTAACTTGTTTGCTTTCGCACTTAACTAATCAAACATTGGCATCTTAATTACTCATTGTTTTGTGATTGATGGAATGAGGTCCGCATTTTCAACTAATATTCTTTTCACTATGCCCCACATAAAAAGTTCTTAATTTTTTTTCTAAGAGAAAAACAAAGAAAAAGATGTCGACCCATTACTTTCCACCACCGAAAGTAATCTATGTCGACAGATCTGGCTCAGCCAATAACTTAAAATTACCCAATTACCCATAATTAAAATACATGAAATAAAAAAATTTACAGACTCATAACAAGGAGAGATTCTTCTACCATATTTTTTTATTGAAAAGAAGATTAGCACAAAGTTAGTTAAATATTTCAGGGTTGTTTTTTTATAATCACAATTTTTCAGGAAAATCTGTTGAATGATATGCCCTGGAGACGAAAGCTTTCCCATTTTATACAAACAGACTAAAACCTCATGGATGTCTCTGTTCTTAAAAAACAAAGGCACGTGTCAGAGCGCGATATATTCTTGAGTTTATATTAAGTTGAAAAAGCTAAAAGTAGGTGCATAGAATGAAGTTGATTAAAATATTTCTGAAACCAGATTCATCAGAAAGAAAGAGACAGAGAAGCATAAAAAAGAAAGACTTTCTGAAACCCAGAAGAATGAGAAAGAAAGAGATTTCTGAAATCTGAAACCAGAAGAACCAAAAGGAGGAAGAAGAAGAAGAACCTTGGGGACAGCAGCATAAACATCTGGTCCATGAGGATGATTAATGATGGTACCAGGTCTAGGATTGAAGGATGAATCTGCAATATCATCGTACATGAACACCACTATGTTCTCTTCTCTCACTCCTCCTTTTCTCAGCAACTGATACGCATGGCACACATCTGCCTGTTCTTCATTCATTCCAGTTATTCCAAATCAATTCATTAAACATTAATTAACTGGAAAAGAAGCTTTAGAATTAAAAAGTATAGCAATGAACTAATTACTCACTTGATGCCTGTAATTCTCGTAGCCCGAAGAACCAGCCACCAGAACAGCCCACCGTGTCCCCTGATCCGCTTCCGCCTCCTCTGCCGTGGCCTCCGATGGTATTTTCAATCTCACGTTTGACGACTCATCGTCATCGCCCCAACCCTTAAACCTCACTCCTTCTCCTTCTCTGACAACACTCTTCATTTGCAGCATCACTAATATTACCATCACCTTCACAAAACTATACGCCTTCATGTGCCTCCTCGACTTCAACACTCCAAACATATCTTATATATCAACAACTATTAGTTAATTACCAGAAATAGAGAAAAACATGCAAGCTCAAGAAGTGGAAACCACTGAAAATATATGATGGTGTTGGTGGTTGATCGATCTCTGTTCTCTTCTCTCTCTCTCTCTGTTTCTTGTTTCTGAAACTGTCTCCTATATATATTCTGGAACTCCAAACAGTACGGCCTATTTACTTTAGTTGCAAATTAAAACAACAAATCATGGTGTTTATGGTTTTTTATTTTTATTTTTATTTGAAAATAATAATAATAATAATAATAATAATAATGGAAAACTCATTTGCTTAAACTTACACTTTTTCTTCAATTTTTAATTTGATATTTGTGCATTTTTCTCTCATAATTAAATATTCTAATTTTCCTCTATTAATACCGACATACCGTTATTCCCCGTATATGGGCTAACAATGTCAATAGAGTAAAGTTGCATAAGTTAACGTTGTTAACCAAGCGGGATTAATGATTTAATTAAGAAAGGAAAAAAACAATATATCAAATTAAAAATCAAATGAAAATATAGGTATATATCCTAAAGAAGGTTTCCCTGAATACTAATATGCAGTGTAATTAAACCTGGATGGCCGATTCGATCAGAAAACTTGTGAATCGTTAATAAATCGGTCCAGTCTGAACATTAACCCGGTTAAATTAAAAAAAAAAATCTATTTTCTTAATTTTCTTTATATCTTTTTTCGTTAAATCCATTTTTTAAAAAATTAAAAAAATCTATTTTCTTAATTTTCTTAATATTTTTATATTGTCCATCCCAATCCAAATCTTCACTTTCGATCCGGATCCAACCCGTCATGTTTGCACTGGTTATGGTAGATGAGTCTCTACGCGTTTTCTCGCATTCACAACGATCTTTCAATTTAAAACCTTTAACTTAAGTAACCAAAGACGCTTACCACTTACTAACCCTCAATAATTTCAATCAATAACTCTAAAAATCTTCACTTTTTCAGTGACCAGTCCCATTTTGATTTAATTAACCCTTAACTCAACACTCCAACTGACCAGTCCCATTTTGATTTCAATAACCTTGCTGGTGCCTATTGCACCAACTTTTGTTTGGTAAGGCCGGCATCATGACAATACATTGGATAGATTATAATATTTTGACGGCTCCTAATTCACACTGAAAATGGACCCTCCAATTTTTTTTTTTTTTGCTCGAGAATGGACCCTCCATTTAAAAATACATTTTTGCCTATGTGACTTCGATGTGACATTAGGGGATGTGGATATTATAAATGGTTGTTCTTATCAATTTCGTGTTTAATATTCATTATACAAAGTTTTGTTGGTCTCATTACCAGTATCTACACAATTGCATCACGCAACTACCTTCAATAAATATCAACTTAATTATATGTATAAAGAAATATATCAAGTTAATTATTTATTAAATTGTGTGCGTGCTACAAGACCTTTATAATTTATGTTGTTCAAACATGAACAGCTGGAAAGATTAGGCGCGTATTAATAATGGAAGGAAAAAAAAAAATTCTCGTTATATCATAACCTCATGGGATTTTATAAATACAAAAGTCATCAATCAGAAAAAAAATAATTTCTTAATTGGTTTAAAAAAAAAAATCCTCGCGATTATGAGCGTCTATAAAAATATAGGTAAGAGGCTCATATCTAATTGGCATGATCACGGGAATAACAGTTAAATCCCAAACCATTAAATTAATGACAATTAGAATCTTTAAAAAAAAAAATCTAAAAAATGAATTATATATATATATATATATATATGGGTTTATCGTTTGTCATTTATCCGTGGGGAGCCAGGAATTTTAATGACGGGGGGCGAAAATAAAATTCTACTCCTTCTAGTCTTAATTATAAAACTGGGTTGACTTTTTTGAAGAGATTAGGGAAGCTAAATAAGTTACTTAATCATATCATATGTTGTGTATCCTTAGATTATATATTACTTTTTTAGTCAAACTAATTAGTTTAAAGAAAAAATAAAAATAAAAATACTCTAAAATAATCTAATTAACTTCCTTAATCTTTTTAAAATAGTCAACTTGGTGTTAGAAATAGGATGTAAAAGAGCATATTATAAATAAAAGTACTTGAGTATGTTGAAAACGAGTTTAAATGTCACCTATTTAACGGTATATATGTTTTATTTGTTAAAATCTTTGGGTTAAACATGATAGAGAAATACTATACACACACATACTGCTATATTTTTATCTGAAACATTAAATATGTATATATTATTTCAAGCTTTGGTTTGACATGACTGAGAAGGGACGTCTAAGAAAATATATAAATGTACAGCATTAGGTTGTGTTATTCACGTTTCTGCGACTGAACACACTGCGTAATTTTTTTAAAAAAAAATTGGGGGGGGGGGGGGGACCCCTAGCCCCCCCCCTCCACCCCCCGATGTCATTTTGATATAAGGTTATGTCAAATTAGCCTAAAACTACGTCGTTTTGAGAGGTAAGTGAATTAATGAAGGGTGTTTTGGTATTTTTGTTTTTGTATTTCTTATATGAATTTTATCAAAAGACCCTTCATTAATTCCCATAATCTCAAAACTACTACGTTCTTTTGAGAGTTAATTAATTCCTAAACTTAACGACGAAAATGACGTAGTTTTGTGTGTGTGTGTGGCGCGTGCGCACACTCGCCCCAAAAATTTTTATAGTGGAACAATGTTATCTCGAAAGTTTGTTTAAGTTTAATGTTGCTCCAGAAGTATTAAATGGAGTAATGTTGTCCCTTTCCATCAAATATTTAACAGTTAATTCAATTTTTTAATGATTAACGTTAGTTTTTTAACAATATAAGCAATATTGCTATGTTTTAAAACTTTTGAGATGAAATTGAAATTGAAAAAAAAAAAATTATAAACAACATTGTTCGTAGCAAAAATTTCTAGAGCAAATTTACTCCTTAATCCTATATATTTACATTCAAATAGCTGCAAGCTGGTATCATAATTGTAAACCAATAAGATTTGTATTTAAAATATCAAAAGGTGTTGATTTAAATGATAAGCAGTGTCACTTCTTTAAGAAAGGAATACAATTTTGAATCTTGAAAACTTTTTCTTCATATATATCACATTTATTAATTTAAAAATAGAAAACCTCAACACTATTTTGAAAAATTATGTTAATTCAGTGGCCTCAATTAATTTTATACATTGAAGTAGTTCATGCTAACCAATTTTTAAAGGGGAAAAACATTACAATAAACAAATAAAGTTGTACCAGAAAATGGTAAGTAAACAGACAAATGAATTTAGTCAAGTTGGGTAGATTTTTTTTTTTTTTTTTTTTTTTTTTTTTTTTTTTAATGAAAGCCAATTATAGCCGTTCATTGTTTCGGGATAGATCTTTTGATTTTTTTATTTAAAAAAATAATAATAATAATTTGGGTATATCTTGTTTGTTTTTATTCAAGAATGACAGTGACAGTGATTAGAATTGCAACGCACATCGCTTTTCTTCAAAGAGATTTTTAATAAATAATCTAGGAGTTTAGGTAAGGTGGAATATCGATCGATAGGTTTGAATTAAAAATAATAATAATAATAATAATAAAATATGTCATTGTCTTTATCAACTTGTATAAAAATCTAGCTTAGGAACGCTAATATGTGGTTTAGATTTATTATTAGTGAGCCAATTTAGACCTTAATAATTTTTAAGTGCCATTATGATATTGGTGGGACCGAGTCCCAACAAGATCACTCATTCCCCACCTTATATTCTGGTCATTTGAAAATTCAAACCGATATTAATTACTACTATATTGAAATAAAATATTACTAATTTTTTTAATAATTATCTCGGAAAATTATTTTTAAAATGCACCTTTCACTTGGTCATTATTATTTTTTTGGTAAGATTTATTGATGTTTTTGGAAAATTAATCCCATGACTTCCAGTCAAACGACCACTATTGATATTACTCAACAAATCATTAAAAGGTTGAGTTGGATTCCATAATCTAAAATATTTTGTTAGTAGCACTAAGTATCCTAAATAATTTTAAGTGCAATTATGTATTTAAAATATTTTTTAAGTCACACTCAATATTCTAAAGTAATTTTTGTCCAATTTTATTTAAAATATTTTTTCAACAACTCTTGTATTGTAAAGAAATTTTTTTATTTTCTCATTATCTGAAGTTTTTTATTTTTTTTCCATCACACTTCTTTTTTTTTTTTTTTTTTATTTTTAGTGCCTATCTTCATATTTTTAAAATTTATCACTAACATATTTTAGGTAGTCATTTTAGATATTTTCTAGACTTATCTTGTTTCAACCCCTAATCTTTTAGTTATTTTTAGTGCTGAAAATATGGAAGATAAGTTCCTAAAACATTTAAGATGACTATGGAAATATTGATATATTCCTTTCGATCTTTAATATAAAGCATGTTTAGGGAGTTTATTTAATTCTAAACATAATTTCCATATTTTCAATTTCTTACTAATTTATCCCCTTCCTTCAATAATAATCAAGAAGAAGAGAGAATCAGAAAATTAAAGAAGATAACTAGTGTGTTTTAAAAAATATATGTTATATTAACTAACTTAATTAACTTCTTTAATCTTATCAAATTAGGTAAATACATTTTATATTAAGGATTAAGAGAGGAGATTATAACCAAAGGCAATTCTCCTTTTTTTTTTTTTTATATACAAAAAAGTTTAGATTGGGGTAGACATCGGTCTTCCACCAAGTCGACATGATACGTCTCCCGACTCAAAGAGCGCTTATAGAACTATTTACAAATTGTCCACCAATGAGACCCTCACATCAACCAGCGGGTATCGAACATCTTCTCTTTGGGGTAAAGAGTAAAGACGCTTTAGCCAACTACCACTCTGATCCTATTTATAAGTCCTTGAGATTGTGACAATCTTCTTGCCCATATTATTGTACTGCAATAAAAATATAGAGAGAATAAAAAGTTGAAAGGTGGGTACCAATTCATAAATGAGGGTAAAATTGGAAATGTACCCCATAATCATTGAGCCACCTACCTTTTTTTGGAATGTGTGATTTGATTAAAAAAGACTTATAAATAGAATCAGAGTAATATGTAACTCCTCATTAACACCAAAGGCTATTGGTTGAGGGAAGTGGGGGCGTCAACTATGTAACTTCTCATTGACACCAAAGGCTATTGGTTGAGGGAAGTGGGGGAAAAATACAATGGATCCTTTTTGAGGTACCAAGTAGAACAACTTCACTCAAATTGACGATAGAATGGCTTATTTAAACAGCAATTTTCCTATAACTGGATAAGCAATTCGTTGTAATTGACATCAACAAGAATAAATACAATAATATGCACACTTGTTGGCCCAAAAAAAAAAAAAAAAAAAAAAAAAAAGCAGACTGCAAAATCATATCATGCGAGATACAACTTCAACTAAGGTTCATACTCTTTTATTTCATTTTCTAATATGGCCATTGAAATTCGGAAGAACTATCGGCCAACAAAAATTTTAACACTAGTTCTGTGTCACTTTCACAAGGACTGCCAACTGTTAAGAACACTAAAAATACAACAAGCTTTCTCAAAATTTTCCACCACAATTTATTCCAATGCCAAGAGAAAAATTATCAGTATTTCCTTCTCCATGAGGTCCACTTCAGTTTAAGCTGATACCACAAAGGGGGTATTCCCAGAACCCCTTGTGCAAGCCTAGGATCAAACACATCGAATTGCACCCGATTCAGAGAATCCAACATAATCTGGGCAGGCACTGCTGGGAGAAGCACCGGAACTGCTTCAGAAGGCACAAATTCAGCTAACTTCCTAGCTTTCTCTAAATGTGAATTTGCCACTGAGGCCATCTCAAAAACTGTATCACAAAGAGCCTCACGAGAATCCAAGCGTATCTCTTCTCGACGTCCCTCCTTAACTAATAATCCATGTTTGGATGCCAGTTTAGCTGGTATATAAGAAAAATGGCGGTTGCAATTGATATGATAAGGCAGCGATTTAAGTAGCAAGAGAATGCCGCTTGCCTTACCAATATGTGAGGCTGCATGATCAGCTGCTGTGGATCTGATGCCACCAGCCTGAAGTGTCAAGTACAGCATGGTTGATATCGTGTCCTCGGAATATTTCTCCATCTCTTCCATTTCTGGCATCTCAGTAGCCTCTCTTCTTGCATCTTTGATCCGAGCTTCAACCGATCGTTTCAACCATGCCTTACTAAGTTTGGATTCGGCTATAACGGATGAGAGGGCCTGTGCAGTTGGGTGTTCAATCAATTTATTGGCATATATTTTGTCTATGGCTTCTTGCCACCATACCAAACGCATAAGACCTATCCTGGGATCAGAAGCAACGTCCATAGCTCTTGCTGTTTCAACATTCAAGGCACGCAGAGCAAAGGCAGCTTTCCGCATAGATGGAGGGAGTTCAAGAAGACATAGATAGTGATGATAATCATAGCTTCGCACTTGTTGCACACAATAGGAGAAAGCTGCCTTTATGCCACTAGAAGTAGAAGCACTACTCATTAAATCTTTGTCAGGGTGCCTACAGATAAAAGCCACATTCATAACGATGATACTAAGAAAGAAAAAAAAAATTTATGCAACACAGAATTCATATCAACAGTGAATTGGAGATCAGAGATGTGAGATGACAAGAAATTGAACAAGTATAGAGAGGCCCAAAATAAAACAGAATAAATATGAGTGACATGAGATGTCAAGAACAAAAAGTCTACATAGTGGGCTAGAGCAACCACCAACATAATCACGCCAAGCACAGCCCTGCTAATCACTATGACCAGAAAGTTTCATCAAGGACTTGACTTGTTCAAACAAATAATAAAAATCACACCAGATATGGCCAAAGCAACCCCACCAGAGACCTCTTCACGGAACCATCTCCAGACCTAAATAATGACAGAGATGATTTTACAGATCTAATTTTATATCCAACTTGGTGCAAAATAAATTAGTTTACCTGTTATGACCAATGTTTGTCCATCAGGCTATCTTACTTTATATAAATAACTACATTCTACAGTCCCAGTTTGTCTTGGGTAAAATCACACTACTTGTAAGATTTGCAGTCAAGGATAAACAGCTTCAAAGACTCAATGCTGAATAATCAATTAACCATTTCGGTCAATCTGGACAAGTAGCCCCTGTAAACAATACTGAGCTTTGCATATGTTTATACAGCCTCTACTGTAACTCACACACATACAGAAAATCCTATCTAACTGGGAAGTCAATATACTAAGCTCTTAAATTCACATTCAAAGGAGAACATATATGTTGAGTTGCCTACTAAAATTGAATCACATTATTTGAAACTTCCAGTAAGTGGGCAATTATTTAATTATTGAGTAAGTTCACATTATTTATTAACAGGCAGGAACAACTTATTTTGCAGAAGGGAAAAATGTTAATTTTCAACACCATTAAAAAAAATTAAAAATAAAAAAAAAAAAAAAAAAAAAAAAAAAAACTAAATAGCCAGCAAGAACCAGAAGGGGGGTAATAGATTTTGATTTTTAATATTTTAAGTTTTGATCTGATCTATTACATATACTTTCTCCTTTATTCACACTCAAAGGAAATACTGAAAAGTCATAAGAAATAGGAGTAGGATAGAAGTCAGTCATCTATTACTGTTGCTGTGTTAGTGTGTTGTGTAACTAAATCTGATCATAGCTGCCAACAGAGCAACCAAGATTAATATGTAATAGTAGTTTATACAAAGTTATATCAGCAGCAATTTGTACAACGCCATTCAGATTAAGAGCCTCTTTGGATCCTCTTATTTTTAAGCTAAAAGTTACTTTTAAGCTAAAACTAAAAAAAGAGCTTTAAAAAAAAAAAAAAAAAAAGTAGTTTGATATTTATATAAATTTTTTAACTTAAAAATTACTTAAAAGCTCAAATTAAAAATAAGCCATTTGGCAAAATTTTTGTCATAAACACTTTTCTAATAAAAATTATCATAAATTAGCTAACTTATTTTTCAATTGCTTTTGGTTATAATTTTTATTAGCAAGTTTATTAAATTCATCAACTACAGCTTCCCATCTCCTAGCTCTAAAAGCAATCCCTGGTTTTCCACTAGTATAAATCTCCTTTATACAAGTTTCAAGTAAGATCTTGGTAGTGAAACGATCCTACCTTGCACTATGTTTTTCTTTGCTAGCCACAAACTACAATGCATTATCGGTGACAAGTAAATCGACAGTACTCCATTTAAACTTAATAACATTTATCAGTGACACATTTGATATGAAAAACCCAGGTCAAAACAGTAGTTCCAACTAAATCTTAAAAGGCAACTTGCATATAAATTGTTCACTACCAATGTAACAGAACACTCAAGTAAGAACCAAATAATTAGAGACAACAAAACAAGACAAACTAAAGGAGCATAAACGCAAAGCAAGGGAAGTACCAAAAATTGGAAACATAAGAGAAAGGGAACAAAGAACAGTGAGTTGATAGGACGAATTACTCTGTAGAAAATAAATGAAGAAAAACTAGGTAAAATAAATGAAGGAAAAAAAATACAAATAACATCCTCATCGTCATGACTCATGATCATTAACTATGGAAAATGGGTGCAGCATTAATGACACAAAAAAGTGAAAGTCAATGAATCATCAAAATCCTCCATATAATGTCCTGTTCTTTGCATTTCAGTGTAGGATAACAAAAACCAAGATCGAGTCTAAAGCTCTCCTCTGTCTTTGTTTAAGGTCTCTGGTTGCCGCAAAACAAAAAGGGGGAAAGGAGTGGAACACATAACATGACCGAAGGATTAAAAGTAAGGGGGGAAATCGGAAATTGACTGTCCTACAACCAACCATGGGAAGACAGTTTCATATTTGATAATCCAACAAAAGAAAGAGACCCACCTTTTGCAGATTGAAGATTCCAGATAGCTAAATGCAATGCCTCTTCTCTTGTAGGGTTCGCTTGCCCCCAGTTTAAGTGAAGCTCTCTCTCCCAGGCGAGGAGTTGCAAAAGCAGAACAGAGGAGTGTGGCAAAGCGGACAAATCGAGACGATGCAAATAATGATTAGGGTTCTCTTATGAAAAAAGAGCTTAAAAAAAAAAAAAAAAAAAAAAAAAAAAAAAAAAAAAAAAAAAAAAGAAGCTCCTCCCCAGCTTTTGATTTTGGGCTTTTTTTTCTTCATTATTTAAAAAAACTCCTTTTATTATAAGAGCTTTTTTTAACATGTTTGCCTTAGTTTTTACTTATAAGGAGAAGATAAGCCAAAAATAAGAGGATCCAAACAGGCACTAAAAATGTAACTAAAAATCCAGATTGTTACACAATGTTCGCTGAACTCCTAGTTCAAATTAAAAATAATCAACCCACAACTTATACCAGAGATGAGATCATCCAAGAAATTTTATTTACTGCAATTACTATAAATGCATTATCAAGTTCACTGTCAGCAACTCAGCATTGCTTATATTTCTATATGAACAGGAAAGAGGGGAAAAATAACATATTATACAAGTCTGACATTTTTGTAGACCTTATCACCATTCTCATTCATGTGATACAGAAGATACATGGCTACAGATAGTTTATCACAGTGAAAATTAGGGCAAACAAGTTTAATCAACCCTGTCAAAAAGAAATTAAAATAATCAACCAAGTTCATACTGTTTCTAACTTTTTATAACTAGGAAAGTAGAAACCTCTTAAAATTAGCCAGTGAATCAAATTGAACAAGAAATGAAGGTAATAAGCAGCAGATAAAGGAGGAACAAAACCTGTATGCAGGAAGTAGAAAGAGGAGCAAAAGGTTAGCCATTCTTCCTTATCACAGACTCAAAATGGATATCAGCTAAATAAATCATCGCCTACGTGATAGGCCCGGTAAGTTCTGTGAGTTCACATGGATTCCACTAACTGACAACAAAGCAAAAGCCAAGAATCTAACCCTTTTCAAATTTTATAGAAATTTACATGGCTTTCCTTTCTATTACTAGCAACAAGCTGCCTTATGAAAACCAGCAAGTCCTGAATTGCTGGGATATAACTGAATTCAACTGAAAGTAAGAGAAAACTTCTTATCTTACATTAACTGTTTCTGGTGCTTTATGAGCAATCTATTATGCTGCAAGGACACAGAGCCTAAAAGGTTAAATAAGCCAGATACTACAGTGCATATGCTTTCTCTTTTACTCGCTCACACAGAGGAAGTACATTCTCACTCAGTATAATATGAGCTGCCAATAGCCTATTAATGTAGTTTTGTTACTGCTTCATCTGGTAGTACTTATCAACAGCGCAACCAAGGTGAATATAATATATAGAAAATAATAGCAGCAATTACGATAGCATTTTAATCAATAACTGAAGTTCTGAGTTCTGACCGATTTATTGAAGAATATGGAGAGGTATTCAACACAGGAAGTTAGATATGCATACTCATACATGAAAATCAAGAGCAACACGACATGAAAGTTGAGCTGAAGGGGCGTATGGCTTTGCGGAATTATATCAAACACTATGAAGGCATTCCTAAGGACTTTCTTCCCCTCAGACATGCTTCATCGAAAGTGGTAAAGACTAGCTAAAAAAACGAAGGTACTATAGAAGAAAGCAAATAAGGAAATAAAACCCAACAAATTTCATAGAAAAGCAATTAAAGATTTAAAACATGGCTCTGAAATCGGAAGATGTTTCCTTACAAAGTATTCGCGATGTGCCTGCCTCTTTTACGCAACGTTGTAAATCACAACACATCTGTGGCGAAGGGAGAAGAACAAATAAAGAGGTTGGACGGGTAAACGCTGGGCCTTGGGCCTACCTTGCACCTCCATTGATCAGAGCCCAGATGCAATGCAAGCATAATCCAAATCTTCAGTCCAGACGGAAAAAATAAAGTCAGGTCAAATTCAAAAAACGACTTCGACAAGACGGTACAGTAAAATGCAGTGACCTGAATAAAACTAGCCAAACCACAAAGGTTTTCCCGACTGGGCAAATCAAGAACTTACTCGAAGCCAATTGATCAGAAAGATGGAGGAGAGGAAAGCTTGTCTCTTCCCTGTTTCCTTCTAACGCGATCTTTCATTTTACCACTAATCTCGACGATGATTCCTTCTTCTCCAGCTAATACAAGCTGTGATTTCTTCTTTGCCTTCACCTGTCAATCAGATGACGACCACCCTCCGATCGATCTCTCTCCTCCACTGAGCAAGCTTCGTGTCCTAGCCTGCGCTTTGGGTATGTTGTCTACCTATTTTGCCTAGCATTTTAAATGTTTTATTAATGGCTTTCATCTGTCTCATATTAGTGCGGCATTGTCAAACGAAACTGAAAAATTAAAAATTAAATTTTAGACAGAGTAAAAGAAAATTATAAGAACTAAGATACAAATATCTAGAGAAATAGTAAAATATAAGAGCAAAGTTTTTTCCCCTTACCAGCAATGTAAGAGCAGAGTTGGCTGAATATCTGAGGATAAAAAAAAATATTTCCCCCATATGCTTTTTTAGGTCGAGATTTTTCCCCGGTAAAGTACACACACCCGCCCGCACCCACCCACCAATTGTAGGGAACCGGTTTCTTTAAGGTGAGCTTGTCTTACCGTTCAGATAAGATCTCGACGATCCAAATTTAATATTTTTTGTTTGGTGATTTTTAAATTAAAAAATCATTTTTTTAAAAAATATTTGTTAAAGACTAAAGATACATTTACCTTTATGTTTCTCTGATCATTTTAGTCTTTTAAATTTGTAAAATATACGTTTGGTCCCTTCTGCCAACACGGTTAATAACTTAATGAAAAATATTGTCTCAACAATTTTAAGCGATGACTATCGAATCGGGCGAATGGGGGCTAGGGTGGCCCTCCCCCTCTAGAACTTGACCCAAAAAATTAAGAAATTGTATTTTACTCTTATAAAAGTTTCAATATGTTCACTTTAGTCCCTATGGACAGTTTTATGGAGGGACTAAACTGAAAATATTGAAATATTTATGAGGTAAAATATAATTTTCTAATATTTTGGGTCCAATTCTGTAATTTTCACCCCTTAATTTCAAATGCTAACTCCACTGTGTCCTATTATGTAATTTTCGCCCCCTAATTTCAAATCCGGGTTCTGCCCATGTGTGCAATTAAATGCTTGACTAAAGATGTCTTATATGTTAAGTATTTTAATAAATTAATATTTTAAGTCCTATTAATTGAAAAATATTTAATTTTCTTCAACAAAAAATATATATTTAATCTTCTCAAATTGTGAAAAAATACAAAACAATCGGTAAAGATTAATTTTTTTGTCAATTAATAGAATTTAAAATATTCGCTTATTAAAATACTAACATATAAAAAGATGTTTGGTCAAGATTTAATTATACAATCATCACTTAAACTTAAAACTATTGAGTAGTATTTTCTGTTAAGTCGACTAACAACAATTGTGAGATTTGGAGATTTGGGTCCAGTGCTTGAGGGGAGAGAGGACATATTCTTCTTATTAATAACAATTTTTATCAATATCGTCCTAACTAAACACACACCGTAAATATCATTCCAGCGAATCACAACTAATTACAATCAAATATCAACCATTCACGCATGTCCACAGAGAAAGCGTTGGCAGATAAAAATACGACAGTATTTCTAACAAAAAAAATTGTTGGGGATTCTCCATGCATAATCATAACAATGGGAATCAAATAGATCAAAGGGTTCAATACAACGAAATCAAATTGTTCTATTAAAGGTCCATGTTCCGACGTGCGGGCAAACAAAAATATTTGCCAACGCAAGCTCCAGTATCAATCGACTCCCTGACCATAAGCACTACAATTATGAGGAAATTCCAAGTTCATCATCAAGAGCCACAACACAAAAGAGAAAGAACAATTTACGAAAGAAAGCCCAATAAGAAGAATGGAAAGAAGAGGCACACAATTGGAGCATTGCATATCACTGAAAATCCAAATAAGCTGTTGCATCTGACATTTTAACTTAGCTGCAGAAATGATATGAACTACCAAGCTATGAAGATTGTTTAGTGCAAACAACAGTCCTACTTAACCGTAAGTGACCATTCAAAAAAATATTGGAATTTTAAAAAAGGAGAAAATAACTTTTCAATAAGCAAACTGAAATTTTAAGATGCGCGCATGGACATACAGGAAGGCAGATTCACTATACAGACACTCGTATCCAGCATTATTGAAGCTTCATGTTTTTATAGTCGCAAATATCCCAACAACGAACAAAAGGAAAGAGAAACAGTGGTTGAATCATAAGATGCTTGTCACATACTAGCGCATCTGAGCAAGGAAATGGGACATTGAAAAACAGAGTCAAAGATAAGGGTTTTACGGCGGGGGAAATGGAGAAAGAGAAAAAGATAAAAAGCAAACGCGGTGAGGCTTACCGTATGCGGTGAGCATGGATCGAACATGCGAGACGTGACCTTCGATCTTAAGGAGGGTCATCACTCGTCAGACTGTGGGTGAGAGGAGCGCACGAGGCCGAACACCGAACGAAGCAACGAAGGTTAGGTTTATTTTGGAAGAAAAATTGAAGATCAACGTGTCAAACTCTCAATTGACGGTAGGGGACTAATTATAATTTCATCTTTATAATAGGCCACCTAGGTTTATTGGGAGGCTTAGGTCTTACTGTTAAAAAAATAGATCTCGACATCATGATTTGTGAAACTGGACCAGCCGGTTCAGACCGGAAATCGGCCGCGAAACCGGTCCGGTTTAGGGTAAAACCGGGGTAACCCAGACGGGTCACTGGGTTAGACCATTTTTTTTTTAAAAACTATTTCTCCCTCAATTTTTTTTTTAAAGAATTCAATCTGATTCATATTAGATTTGAAACTACGTAAGTGTGATTTACGACTCTTCCCACTTTAAACTCAACTTCCTCAAACTTCTCGGTGCTCGCTCCTCGACCGCCATTTTGTGGTTTCTCTGTTTACGGTTGGCTCTATTTAGTGGACATCAAATGTAGGCTGTAAAGAAAATTGTTAAGAATATCTAAATATGTCACAAGTATTGAAGTATATGATTATTTTATCACTAATCCAAAGTATTGAAATGATATATAGTATGTCAAATTTAGATTGATGTGATGAGAAATTAATTATTTTTCAATTTGTTATACCTCATTGGTCTAGGCCCGGGTAGACTCCGATCTGACCCACTAACCTTTAACGTCTTTCTGACGGTTCGATGGTCCCGGTTTTAACCTTGCTCAACATTGTTTTACACTAATAGGCAGACCTAACCAAGTTCTAAACAAATTTGGCGGTAGGCCCTTTACAGATCGTCAGACATATTTCTACCTCTATCTATATATAACTCGATATTGTCCGAACTATTTTATAAGTCACCCAAATTAAAATAACCTCTAAAATCCATAAATAATTAGAAGTATTCCTCTTTTTTAGACTTTGAATATTTAAAAAAGAAAACTTAAAATCGTTAGAAAAATGTTGTAACATTTATTTATTTATTTATTTATTTTTTAAAAAAAGTGATTTTGCAGGGGGAGATATCTTAAACAAAAATGATGCACCTAACAAGAATGTTCTAAAAATCAAAAATATTAAAATCAAAATTTTTTGAACATAAATTTCTAAATAAACTACCAATATAACAAGAATCTCAATATTTGTGTTAATAAATTTAAGATGAATCTTTGTTGATAACAAATTATTCTTTACAAGATATAAATCAACACACTTAGATTTAACAATATGATCATCTTTTACTTGATAGTAGTTAGCAATTAACCCTAACTCACTTTAACTTTAAGGATTTAGGTGGGACTTCTCTTTAGAGAGAGACTCACATTAACATCTATCTTAACATGGTGTGGATCTCACTATCGGGTGAGTAACTTGGTAGTCGGGTGCGGCTGCCCCAAGGGGCGACCGTCTCCCGTCCGTTCCTTTAAACGGGTGCGGGACAACCCCGTTTAACCCATATAAACAGTGCGGGTTAAACGGGTATTAATAACCGGTCCATGGAACCCATTTAAGGAATGTGGGCTTTTTTTTCAAAACAGTTTTTTTTGGCCCAGCAAAGTTCTTGGTATGGGAACAAAAACAAAACCTTATTATTATTATTATTATTATTATTTGTTTCGTTTTTTCTCCAAAAACTGCATTACTCTCTTGTATCGTTTTTTTGGTCAATAACAATGATCTTGTATCGTTTTTTTTTTTTTTTTTTTTTTTTTCAATAGCAATGATCCAGCGAACTCCATTCTTGGTTTTGTCTTTCTACAAGAACTGCATTCTTGGTTCTCCAAGGAGTCCAATACTCCGCCTGTGACTCTGTCAAGCTGAGGACTGAGGAGAAACCCAAAAAAAAAAAAAAAAAAATATATATATATATATATATATATATAACATTTAAACGGGTAGCCTCAACCCGTGACCCACCCGTATAATGGAAACAGGTACAGGGCAGCCCCGTACCCATAACGGGCCCAATCTAGACGGGTTTAATCTGGGAAAAACTATACAAAGTGCAAGCGGTTGGATGGGGTGCGGGTCACTTTCTCACCCATACTCACTATCCTACACACTTTAATTCATACAATTAGACATCTATTTATAGGATCTTACAATGATTAACTACCTCATTAAAACCTTAATTGACTAATGAGAATCTTAACTAACTAATGATTTTTTATATCTCCAGCAAACTGGTTGTAGATTGTCTTAACTTAACGAGTGGTCTTGTGTTCAAACTTTATATATGCAGCTGTGATAATTAGATTTAAAAAAAACTGAACCACCCTAGATGTGGCTTTTTTTTTTTTGGTCAAACTCTAGATTTGGCTTGAGAGTGATGGTATAGGACATAGGACTTCGGAGCTGCGAGGGCAACTTTTTTGAACCTTAATTGGAATGTGAATTATTAATTGTTATTTTTTTACAAAAATTATTTTCAATTTAACTCGACAACTTTTCAATTTAATTAAGATTCTTTTACTTCTTTACTTCATCCAATTTACATCCAGGCAGCCACACAAAGTGAACTTGAACCTGAAACCTTATCCAAACAAAGCAACGCAGGCCATTGCAACTATATAGGCTTATGGCAATTAATTTATAGCTTTTTAAGGGTTTATCAATCATTGATGATTATTTAAAATCTGTTGATTAAATTTTTGAGATTCATAAATATTACTTTTATTTTTTGAACTATATTTACAAAAATTCAAAAATTTCTTTGCAATATAAAAATAATATTTTTTTTAGTACTTCCATTTATATGAATCATGTAGATAACGGAGCATCCTGATTATAAAAATTTATGTACAACGCAATTTACTGATTTAGCAGTGGAGAATCATGATTTTAGATAATCCTGATTTGTATAAGGGCAATTGTTTAAAACTACTGTTGGTTTATCTTAATTTCCGTTTAGATCAAATTTTTTTTTTTTTTTTTTTTTACAAGTGAATTTAAGAATTTTGATTATATTTGGATTTCATTTATTAAAAGCACTATCACCAAAAAAAGATACCAATTTAATAAATTTATTTATATTTTGATAGTTGTATTTGATAATAAATATTATAAAATATAATTTAATAAATAACATTAATATTCAAATATTATTTTTATTTTATAATTATGATCATAAACAATTTAAGAATTTATGTGAAATATAAGTATAAATATTAAATAAAATAAATTTTATATTAAATAAGTAATGAATCTAATTGTAATTCAAAAATATAAGTATGAAAACAAAATAGTTTATCAAAATTATAAATAATAAATAATATTTAATTAGAAAAACAAATTGATAAATATGATATCTGATTATTTTGTGTGGATTGCACAATCTGAACTCGGATATGTAATCAAGTTTATTTGCTCTTTCAATTCTAAAGAAGATAAATAGGTTGGATAATCAGATATACAAGATCAGAAGTCATGCGACACTCAAAATTAAACTTGAGGATTTTTGTTGAGAAATAAGAGGGAAAATAGTAGATGAGACAAACTCTTGTTGCGAGAGTTTGATCTTTTTTTTTATACGAAAATTTTAGGAAAGAGGTTGGTTCATCCACGATCCAAAGCGAGGCAAAATCTCTCTTCTTCCTATGTCATACCGATGTTGGGTAGGGCGAGCTGTCTATTACCCTCAAGCGTTTACCTAAGCATCTAGGTGCTAGGATGCCTCCCCCAAAGCGTTGACCAACTCAAGAATCGAACCCGACCCCTCCCTTTGATAAGAGTGTCGACCCTTTTTGCCGGTTGAGCCTAACAACAAGGGTTAGAGAGTTTGATCCTGGTTTCTCAAAAAATATCCAAAGGAGATAAATGAGCCATACAAGCACTTTTTTTAGGCTCAATCAGGCTTGTTTGAGCTCCTACCATCTGAAAAAACTAATTCTGCGTGTTGATAGTGGGGAAAAAAAAAACTTACATGTGGATTGAAATTAAAATTACAGGAGTAAAATCAACATCCATTCGAAGCAAGTGAAAAAAAACTTACTTTTCTTTAATCACATTTATTGGGAATAAGTGAAAAAGAACTTGCTCTCCCTTAACTTCATTCTCAATTCGAGGGGTGGGAACGAAGAAAATGGTGTTAGAAACTTTTTCCTCTTTAACCGAAAGTTCCAATAAACCGAGTAGGCAACAAAAAAAATATATAGGGTTAAATATCAAATTTGCCACGGAAGTTTTGCTAATGAAGCGTCCAAAGACCCTAAGTTTTGGGTACCAAATTTACCCCGGAAGTATGAAAAAGGTACCAAATTTGCCCCGGAAGTATGAAAAAGGTAGCAAATTTGCCCATCCGTTAATTTTGACCGTTAAGTTTGACTAACTGTCCACGTGGCATGCCACCTCATGACACGTGGCATGCCACCTCATTAACCAATAAGAGTTGAGTATCATTTTTGCCCCGGATGTTTCCAATGAGAGCAATTTTGCCCCGGAAGTTTTTACTAAAGAGCAATTTTACCCCCGAAAGTTTACAAAATGTATCAATTTTGCCCTTCTAAATCAATCAAAGACCACACACGTCATGCTTTGAAAAGGTCGAACTTGGAGTCGAGAGAAGGAGATCCTTGAGATGTTGAGCTCAAGGCGACCCGAGTAATTTATGAAGCCGAACCGGTCACAAGAAGCATCACTTATGATCTAAGCAAATGATCAATCTATACAAAGCTGGGCCGGCCCAGATTAAGCCCGAGGCCTGCAGGGCCAATTTCAAATTTCGGCTTATTTTTCAAGCCCGAGCCCCCGCAAGGCCGGGCTTAAACGGGCCGCCCGATTTCCCGACTCTAGTCCCATGACCGGTTCGGCTTCACAAATTCGCGCCTTGAGCTCAACATGTCAAAGATTTCCTTCTCGACTCCAAGTTTGACCTTTTCAAGGCATGACATGTGTGTTTTTGACCGATCTAATCGTCAAATTTAATATTGGGAGAAAGAAGGGCAAAATTGCTACTTTTGTAAACTTAGGGCAAAATTGCTCCTCAATCAAAACTTCCGGGCAAAAATGATACTTTTGATTGATGAGGTGGCATGCCACGTGTGATGAGGTGGCACGTAACGGTCAAAATTAACGGAGGGGCAAATTTGCTACCTTTTTCATACTTTCGGGCATTTGGTATCCTAAAAACTTCCGGGTCTTTGGACGCTCCATTTGGGAAACTTCCATGGCAAAAATGGCCTTTAACCCAAAATATATATATGAGTAAGAGGAAAAAAAGAAAAGAAAGAAAGAAGGAGAAGAAGTCTTGAACTAACAATGCAGTTCATTTTTCTGCATTGTTTGGAGGAGGTAAACCCTGTTCAAATTATACGACATCATAAAAAAAATAGACATGGCATTTCGTAACCTTGTTTAACTTATTCAGATGTTACATTCTCGCCTGTATAATCCATCAATCCTACCCCAATTTTTTTTTTTTTTATAAAAAAAAACATTATTTATATTAGGAATATATAATGTAAAACAATAAGAATTAATGGCTTTGTTTAATTACGTAACTTGTTTGCTCCAATTGTTAATCAAACATTGGATTCTAATTCAAATTGTAATACAAACTAGATCTTATATTAAAGATAGAATGTAGCAATCTTGTTTTGATCAAATGGGGCGAGAATTTTGCACTAATATGCTTCTCTCTGTGACCTTATAAAAGGCTCTTAATTTCCAAAGAAAAGAAAAACAGAGATTGATTTATCAGGCACATATAGTAAATACCATCAACAGGGTACTCAATATGCTTATTAGCTATAGTATTCTCTTTCAAAATGATACATATATGCTCACTTGCCTATTATAATTACACCTTATGCTTAATGATTGATTTAAAACTTTCAGTAAGCAGGCAATTGTTTTATTATTGAGTAAGTTCAAATTACTAATTAGTGTACAGAAATGACTTATTTTTATTGGTAATGTGTTAGGATTGAACACGTGACATTTGTGAGAGGAATGTTCAGTCTCAACAACAACATGACATTCGAATACTAGACAGATAGAAAAGACTTGTTTTTCAAAAGGGCAAAATGTTAATTTACAGGTTCACCATTTTAAAAAACTTAAATACCTAGCAAGAATCAGAAGGAAGATAAGGATTTTGATATTTAATATTTTAAATTTTGATATGATGTACCACCTCTCATTCTTGACCTAAAGAGCTACCTAAGGTTTAGATTTTTTTCTGGATACAGCTAAGGTTTATATTTGATCCTAAATTTAAGACATCAATTTACTTTAACCACATATTTGTATTTTTTTTTTCCTCTCAACTATCTCCATTAATAATGCATGTCAATGAAGTCTGCATTAAAAGGATAGTTTCAATAATAATTTAAGAGGGGTATTTTAAAGAAACCAATACACATTTTTTAACAAAATAACTAATTTTATTAATTTCATTAATCTACCTAAATTAACTAAGTATATCTTATATTAAAGATTAGAGGGAGTATTACATATTCTTTTTATGTCATTATGTGTGGCAAATGATTATGAGACAGAGAAAAAGGAAACTACTTGTTCCTATTTTTGCAACTTCAGATAATGCTTCAAATATCATTATTGACGATTGAAGAATGAGGAAGATTAAAAGCTTTTTTGTTGTATTGAAGATTAGAACGAGGATGATCATAAGTTTTTTTGTTAGGGTAAAAGAGTAATTTTACACATGACTTTTGCCTCGAGGAGCGCTCAAGCACGACCTTTTCTCGGAGCAAAAATACAAACGTGGTTACGTTTTGGGAGTAAAAATACCACGGCCAAGTTAGTTGACCGTCAACTTGGATGGAAGTAAACGGAATGCGAGTGAAATTACCTTTTTACCCTTAGTTTTAAAGAATTTTAAAAAAAAAAACTAAAATACCCCCGTAGGTGGGCCTCACCGGCCACCCCATCACCGTGGTGGTGGTCGCCCGCCGGGAGGTGGGGTGGCGGTGGTGGGGCCCACCAAATGGGGTATTTTAGTTTGTTTTTTTATTTAAAACTACCACCGGCCACCCCATCACCGGTGGTGGTGGTCGACCGCCGGAGGTGGGGTGGCGGTGGTGGGGCCCACCGGCGGGGGTATTTTAGTTTGTTTTTTTAATTTAAAACTAAGGGTAAAAGGGTAATTTCACCCGTGTTACTGTTCACTTCCATCCAAGTTGACGGTCAACTAATGGCCGTGGTATTTTTGCTCCCAAAACGTAACCACGTGTGTATTTTTGCTTTAGAAAAAAGGTCGTGGTGCTGGGCGCTCCTTGAGGCAAAGGTCATGTGTAAAATTACTCCTTTATCCTTTTTATTATATCTCTCATTTGCTTTTATGTTTGTCATATGGTGTGGTCATTTTGATTTGACAAGACTTAAATGGAGTGAATTGAACTTGGATGTTGTATCTTGGCATCTTGGTTGTATGCATTTTAAGTTTAATTTGGATCAGAATATCAAATGTTCATTGCTTGAATTGAATAATGCGTTTTAAGAAAACTAAGGTGATTATTGGGCTGGCAAGCTAGCCCACAACCCTTATAATCGGGCTTGGGCTGCCCAAATGGTAGCCGTTAGAGATCAGGCTTCTCTAGCCTGACCCTACTAGCCTGTGACTTGTGTTGCGCTAACCCAAATTTTTAGAACTACTTTTGACACCATCAATCTAAATATAAATTACATTTACAACTATACGAACAAAACAAAAAATTACATTTACAATCTGACTTTTATTTTATCTTAAGTTCACAAAAGCTAGGTTGAAAAAATTCATTTCTACCTCCGCTAATTCAAACGAGCCAAAAATTTATTTTTAAATGAAAGAGCATTTAGCATCCCCAAATATTTTTTAAAAAATTATTATTTAAGAATCCAAAATACTCTTCCGGTTCTAAATATAGGACATATTTTATAGTATAAATTACACTACAAAATATATCATATATTTAGCATTGGAGGTAGTAATATGTTTTTCACAACCACAGCAAGCATCGTGATAAAAAAACACTGTACTTCTTTAAATTAAAGCTGCAAAATATTGCAGGAAAAAAAATAGCTGCAAAAATAGATTTCATGAAAATGGGATTATTTGAGAAAAGAGGATAGTTGTTACATTGTACTACAACAGAACAAACATACAATAACCAAATCAAGATTTGAACCGGTCAGGGTATTGGGTCAACTAGTCAAAGATAAGTAGGTCAGTCCGGAATCAAATTGACGAGGAATAAAAAATTGAGAAATAATTTAGTTTCTTATCATACAATCCATAATTCTAAATACTATGTCACATTTCAATAGCTTAAATCACTAGCAAACTATTCATATACTTATCAAATATTCTTTACAAATTGATATCACGGTATCATATGCCACCCAATGACACTAGAATTTGTAATAAGTAATAATAAAATATTCATAGTAACAAAATATCAAAAAACAAGTATATGATAACAAAATATCCCACCTATATTATTAGCATATCCCCACCTAGATCATAACAAAATATTCTCACCTTCAATCATTGAACTAATAATTATCATTAACATCATTCAACTCCCTAGGTGTTGAGACATCAGGAGGTGGAGTTGTTGAAAGAAAAGTAAAAGAACTAGAAGTAACATGATTATCATTTAAAGACAGGACCCCAGCAACATCATCATCACCTATATATAAAATGAATATAACTACTACAAAAATGTTTTTCAACATCCGTTATTAACCCCTTATAACGTCTTTTTTCATATGGACGTCTTTATGGGGGACGCTAAAAGAATTGGACTCTTGGCGTCCCAAAAAATAATTAGTACGTCTTAAGGTTTTTTCTTTAAAAAAAAAAAAAAAAAAAAATCGCACACACCTCCCCATGCACCCCGCCTCCTAGACTCACCACCATTTCACCCACGACCTATGACATAAAGCCGCGGTAATCTTCCACAACAACAGATTTGTGCAATCAATGTAACATATATATTTTCAGATCTTGAGTAACAAAAAAAAAACCCCCACAAAAGCATATTTGTGCAATCCGGAAGCAGATCTATTTTCAGGTTTGGAGTTAAAAAAAACACACAATACATCTTTGCAATTAGCGAAGGAGATCTATTTTTAGATCTGAGTGAAAAAAAAAAACACAAGGGATCGAGAGGGACCTGAAGATCGCTGGACCTAAAATTTGGAGTGACAAAATTCAACAGTTAAAGCTTGATAATCACTTTCGTCGTTGATGATCCAGGTGGATTTGTGTCGTCTTGACATTCCTTCATTCTTTTTGTTTTGCTCGTTGTGAAATAGCATTTATTGGGTGAATGAAATAGCAAAAAAACTTTAGAATGAATAGAGGAAGGGTTGCCGAGAATATGACTTGATTAGGCAACTGCATTAAATGCACTCGACACACAAAATGCTTTTTTGATAATTTTGTTGTTCATCTTTTGAATAATCATCGGAAACTCATTAGCAAATTGATTAAAAATAGTTAAGTATGGTAATGAGTAATGATATAAAGAAATAAAATCATAATCGAGGAATTTTGTTTTTTCGAACACGGTGATTTAAATATCAGAAGAGTTTAACTTCCAGTTAAAATAAATTGCCTTGAGTTAAAATGACTTGAGGCAAGATAAGCATGACTCGAGGCAAGTTTCAAAAGATGTAGAAAAAGATTGCTTGAAAGATTGCCTAGAGTCAAAATAACTTGAGGCAAAAATATGATTTTATCACAAGATGAATCATATCCGATAAAAGTGCCTAGAGTCAAAATGACTTGAGGCAAAGCATGTTTCTATCGCAAGGCAAAAAGAACATTTCAGAGAAGGATTGCCTAGAGTCAAAATGACTTGAGGCAAACTTACTGTTTTTAAATAAATGAACTTTAGTAGTGACTCGAAGTAATAAATATTTGACTCGAGGTAAGGTTAATTGCGAACCAAATATTTAAACTTTTCAAAACAATTAACTTGAGGCAAACATTTGATAAACTAATTGACTTTCAGTTAAAAACGATCAACCTCGAGGCATATCAAAATAACTCCATTTGCTTGAAACTTCTAACTCGAGGTAAGATATTTTAAAAAACTTATTAACTTCAAGTCAAAATGAATTTGACTCAAGGTAACTTTGTAAAACACAATCTGCCTTGAATCATATAACTCGAGGCAATCAAATATTAACTCGAGGTAAATATTTTAACATAAATTTCAAATTTTCATTTAGTCTAAAAGATTATTTTCATTATAATTGTTATCATCAAAACACCATAAATATGGGGAACTAACAATCGTAAGGGATGGAGAGGGAGGCCGCAGCAGTGAAGGAGCAAGGTTGCCAAGGGGGGTCGCTGTGAAGAAGGTCTGAGAGCAAGTTCTTCGCACGATGAGAAGCTTAGAGACCAAACACATGGGGAAAAAAACCAGAGCAGATGAAAAAACAAGAGCAGCTGTGATTATGTTACAATTGTTGTGAAAAAGAACAATAGAAAAAATCTATAGTGGTTGTGATTATGTTACAGCTATAGTGAAAAAGAAGAATAGAAAAAATCTATTCCATAATAATAATCCATAAAAACCAGGAATGGTGGTGCGAGACATTTTACAGTGAAAAAGCACACTTTGGCGCCCTTAAAATTTGTTTAGGATGCCAAAAAGTTTTTTGGTGTCCCAAAATAATTTTAGGACGCCAAAAAGTTCCTAAAATTTCCTCTAGCGCCAAAAATCTTTTTAAAATGTGCTAAAAACTAATTTTAGGCGTCCTAAAAACATTTTAGGATGCTAATAGTTAATTTTAGGTGTCCCAAAATAATTTTAGGACACCAAAAAGTCCTTAAAGTTTCCCAAAAAGCACAAAAAAACTAATTCTAGGTGACCCAAAAATATTTTAGGCGCCTAAAATTCATTTTAGGACATTTAAAATATGATTTAGGACGCCTAAAGCTCAACATTGAAGAATATAATTACGAGAATGCCATCATGTTCACTTTTTACTTCCCATTTTTTAATAAGGACGTCCTTTAGGAAAATAATATCCCCTTTTTATAGTAGTGTAGAATTATTAATAATCATGTCAAAAATATAGTTATAATCTTGTGTTTAAAAATATAATTTTAAATAATAGAAGAGATAGTTAAAACCTTCAAAATCCCTCTCCATTTGTTCAAGTTAAAGATTTATTGATTATACACCATCAAATTCAAGATTTGAACCTTCTTTAAGCAACCAAAAGTTTAGTTTGTCAATTGATTCATAATCAATCAGATCATAATTCTCTTTCTTCTTTTTCAATTGATTCATATAATGCCAACATGATATAAGATCAACATTAACGAAATATATATTACTATGTTTAATTAAACTATAAAACAACCGTTCAAAAGTCACGACTTTAGCCAGCGCCTTAGTAGCGCAGTGGCATAGGAGCTTGGCTCCCTTCCCTCATGTCCGATTCAACCCCGCCCCCTCTCTTACTATATGTATCAAAAAAAAAAAGTCACGACTTTAAAGATTACCTAAACTTTAACCTCATATTATAGTTTGTGAAAACCAAATCACCAAGCCTCTGATGCTCCAATCTGTTTCTTTTTCTACTATGGATACGTTTAAATATGCTCTAATTTCTTTCACAACAAAAAGAAGAAGTTTGGTTAAGAACATGTATAGTAATTTGTTGCAATCATGGTATTGAACCCCTGTAGTACAACCGCCATTCATCTACAAAATAAAATAAAATAAAAGACATTTAGTATATATTAATAATCATAATATGTGCTTTAAAATATGAAATTTAATATGCTTATGGGACTAGTTTTTAGGTTGTTTTTTCACATGAAACCTTGTCATATGATCCTTAATGTTCACGGAAGATAGCATCATTGTAACATAATGATTAACATTGTCAGGTGAGTTTGCCTGCCTCAAACAAATTGACCACAACATCCATTAGTCTATGCTTTCTAACAAAGTCAGGGATATTCAAGAATGCAAGATTAAACATATATGCCATTGCATGAAGTTCATTTTTCAAATGCTTATTCTAGTGACTTTGAGGGCTTGCACTTCTTCCTCTTAAACATGTCTTTGATTATGTTTTTAGCTCTCTGCATGCCTTCATAGACATAAGGCATTGAAGGTTTCTCATCTGAATCAACAATCTTATCAAGGTTTCTCATATGAATCAACAATCTTATCAATGAAGACACTAATCTCTCAACTTCAAAGTAATCATTATAGAACCGGTGATCTAGAATGATGGCACTGAAAGTTTTTCCCAGCTTCAATGCTTGCTAATTTGTTGTGCACAAAATGCTATCAACAACCAAAGCCGTTTGTGTGAATATATACTATGCAAGATAATGAATGTGATGGCAAATTTTGTTATTCCAAGATGAACAATTTCCTTCCAACCCTTTTTTCCCTTAACTATGACAAGAAGACCAAATGATTATATGCAAATACAACGATTTTAAATGCTTTCTTTGCAAGGTTTGACATATAATGCATGGATGCAATGTCTTTTAAAATAATATTCAAACAGTGACTTGCATAAGGTGACATAAATGCTTTTGTATTTATTTGTTTATCAATCTAACACATGCCATAAATTAGCGGCATTATCATTCACCACATGGACTATATTTGTAGGACTTATCCACTTAACAACTTCTTTGAAAAGTGAGAATAAAGTGTTGTCATCTTTAACTAAATCTGAAGCATCAACTGATCTCACATATTGTCATGTTATGTACCAAATAGAGTAAAAAATTAAATTAGAGTTTGATTTCTAATATCATTCCAACCGTTAGTCATGAGTGTGCAACCATTTTCCTTCCATTTAGCTTGATGGCTATCAATTTGTAGTTAACATTCTTTTTTATAATCTCTCAACATGCTAACTCTGTAATACTGAAAACTACAGACCTTAAACCCAGGACCAATTGCAGTAGCACTATTAATAGCTTTTTGAAATAAGGGATAAATTATTGCATTAAGTAGAACACAATTCACATAAGCCCAATGAGCAAAAGCCATTTTGCATTATATTATGTTTCTTGACTTGCCCTTGCACTCTTGATGTTTGGTTGGGCACCAGAAGTTGTCATAGGTGCAAAACAATGTGAGACTTTTTTTATTTGAAGCAATTGGTTCCTCAATTTCTCTGACTTCAACTTCTCTAGTATTTTTCCGGTTTCCATCAATATACTACTTCATGTTTTAAATATAAGATACAATAGAAAAATTAAGCTTCTTTTTTTTTATACATATAAAAAAAAACCCCGGACGTGAGGGAGGGAGCCAGCTCCTGCGCCATTGCACTACTAAAAGCGCATTGAAGCGCTAATTAAATTACTTTAAATTATTTATATTTATTGTTTTTCTCCAAATTAATTTGTTTGACTTATAAACTTATATATAATCTAATTATATACAATATATAATATGATTAAGTAATTTATTTAAGTTTTTTAATCTCTTAAAAAAAGTCAGGTTTGTATTTTAGACCAAAGGTAGTACCAACCCATTTATATTGAATCATATAGATAAAGTAGCATTTTGCTTTCATAAATTTAAGGAGGGGAAGTATATTTATTAATACAAGTTACTATAAATGAGGGCAAATTTACCCGCATACGAAAAATAGTAAAAAAACTACCAAAATACTACTTGATGAAAAATATTTACCAAAAAAATATACTTAAAATCTCTGATTTGGGAGAAAAATATACTCAAAAAAATATTATGGCGTTGGCCTCCGGCACATAATTGATACCTATCTTATATTCCATAAATTATGTTAGAAAAATCTTTTCGACAAGCAATCAAATAGATACTTAATGATAATGAAGACACTGATTTGAAACTCATTTTTCACCCAATGTAATCAATTAAATTGCATACTTTATAATTTTAAATTTGATAGAAGATCATATATATATATATATATGATAGTGATATTATAATATTGTCACCTTTTTTGATAAGAATGGGATACCACAATGGTACCTCCTATCACCCGTTACAATCTTGATGGAGGATAACACTTTTTCACCGTTAGATCAAAATTTCAATAGGAGAGAAATGATAAAAGTATATGAGATTCTGATCTAACGGTTAAAAATAGTGAAAGAATCCCAAGAAAGGAGCCAAGAACTTCGAATGATCCCTCCACAGGCTCCCTTATTTGAGTTTAGAATAGACCATCCAAAATTTACCCAACCTAATGATGCTAAAACCCACGACTATCCTATCCCTATATCCATATTGAAAATTGAAGCTATAATTTGGGAGATCATTATAAATCATGGATGTTGGCCCAAAAAAATTCCTTTTTTATCCGTGCCTGAAAACATTATAGAGAATATATAATTTGTTTTTAAATCAGGATGTTGATATTTTTATCCCAAAACATTACTATTTTTTTATTGTCACTTTTTTTGTTAGATTTTTTAGTTAAGATATCAATAGAAAAAAAATGATAAAGGTAGATAAGATTTTAATCTAACGATAAAAAACTAGTAGTGACATTGAATAGTTACAATGTATATCTCTCGTTTAAAAGTTAAAACTAAAAAAGAAAAAATTAACAACAGGATGCGTAACAACATCCATGACCTTCTGGAATCTGGAGTGCCAAAAATGAAACGCGGATTTCCAAAAGAAGCTTCGAGAACCCGCACTACCTCGCCAGAAGACTCTGCGGGTCTCCCAGTTCATATATGATTATATATCGTCCCCTTCTTCTCTGATTCCAATCAAATCCCTCGATTACAATCATTTTCTCCATCACCATCTTCATCATCCCCTAGTAATGGCCGACGAAGCCAAGGCCAAAGGTAATGCAGCTTTCTCATCCGGCGATTTCTCCACCGCCGTCCGTCACTTCTCCGAAGCCATCAATTTTTCCCCTGATAACCATGTCCTCTATTCGAATCGATCCGCTGCTTATGCCTCTCTTCACAAGTACAATGAAGCCTTAGCCGACGCCAAGAAGACCGTCGAGCTCAAGGCCGATTGGTCTAAGGGCTACAGTCGTCTCGGCGCTGCTCATCTTGGTCTCCGCCAATATGATGAGGCTATTGCTGCTTACAACAAGGGTCTTGAGATCGACCCTAATAATGAACCTCTTAAATCCGGTTTGGCTGATGCTCGTGCTGCGGCGGCTGCTGCTGCTTCTTCTTCTTCTTCTTCTTCGAGGTCTCGTTCGATGCCAAATTCGAGCAATCCTTTCGGAGACGCTTTCGGTGGACCTGATATGTGGGCAAGGCTTACTGCCGACCCCACCACTAGAGCCTATCTTCAACAACCTGATTTCGTGAAGATGATGCAGGATATTCAGAAAAATCCCAATAATTTGAACTTGTATATGAAGGATCAAAGAATTATGCAAGCCCTTGGGGTTTTGCTCAATCTCAAGATTCGTAGCCCAACGGAAGACGCTGATATGACTGAAGCTTCACCTTCTCCTCCGCCACAAGAGAGGAAGAGAGCGGCGGAAGCAGAACCTGCGAAGGAAGAGAAGCAGCCGGAGCCTGAACCGGAGCCTATGGAAGTGACGGAAGCAAAGGAGAAAAAGGCTCAGGCTCAGAGAGAAAAGGAGGCCGGTAATGCGGCTTACAAAAAGAAGGATTTCGAAACAGCAATTCAACATTACTCAAAGGCTTTGGAATTGGATGATGAGGATATATCGTTCCTCACAAACCGTGCTGCTGTGTACTTGGAAATGGGAGAGGTAAGTCAATTCGCTGGTATTACTTGATTGAACGCAATTTATTCCAATTCAATGTTAAATGCCGGGGTTTGCATCACTTTTGTGAATCAATTCTTTAGTTTAGCATGATAATGTATAAGTAGGACACAGACTGATGATGATGGTTTCTTTTCCCTTCAAATTCTTCAACTTTTATACGAGGAAAAATGTAAGATTGATATAGTAGTGTCTATTTTATCAGATAATATGTCTTGTAAATATTGTGTTTGTGGCTAAGGATTTTAGAGGCTATTGCGAATTTGATAGAGAAAATTGGTTAGATTTGCTCTAGGGTGATGGCATTAGGGCTCTTGTATTATGGGGTGTGTTATTTTATACTCCCTCCGACTTAATTGGAAGTTGATCAAAGATCTAAATGTAATGCCTATTTCTTATTTCACTTATTTGTTATTTTCCTAATTCATTCCTATTAATTTTCCCCTCAACAATAATCAAGTAAGAGAGTGATGGAGAGAATTAGGGAAGATGATTAGGGTGCTTTTGAAGAAAAACATGTTTTCCTTGATCTGATCAAATTAGGTAAATCAATAATATAAAGGATTGGAAAGAGTATCATGTAGCACTCACTTGATATCAGGCAAGGCTTGTGCATTAGGCTTGCCAAGAACTAGTCTTTGAATGCTGAACTTTTTTCCAGTTTGAAGAATGCATAAAAGATTGTGACAAGGCTGTTGAAAGGGGAAGAGAACTGAGATCGGACTACAAGATGATAGCAAGAGCTTTGACAAGGAAGGGAACTGCCTTGGTCAAACTGGCAAAATGCTCAAAGGATTATGAACCAGCCATTGAAACTTTCCAGAAAGCACTTACAGAGCATCGCAATCCTGACACATTGAAGAAACTTAATGAAGCTGAAAAGGCTAAGAAAGAACTTGAACAGCAAGAATACTTTGACCCAAAACTGGCTGATGAGGAGCGTGAAAAAGGTATTCTCCTCTTTAGAATCCACCCCTGAATCTCCCTCTTCTGTGATAATGTTTGCTTTATATGAAAAGAAATATTTTCAGCTATGTATTTACCCCTTTTGTCATATGCAGGTAATGAATTCTTCAAGCAGCAGAAGTATCCTGAGGCTGTGAAATGCTACACGGAATCTCTAAGAAGGAACCCTAAGGATCCTAAGGTATATAATATGCTTATTAAGCAGGGTATATAATTGCGTCTTACAACAACTGCAGACTCTGACCTGTTAAAATGCTCTATATGGTTCAGACATACAGTAACAGAGCTGCATGCTACGCAAAACTAGGTGCAATGCCTGAGGGTTTGAAAGATGCAGACAAATGCATTGAACTTGATCCAACCTTCTCAAAAGGTTATTCTAGAAAAGGTGCCATACAGTATTTCATGAAGGAATATGACAAAGCGTTGGAAACATACCAGGAGGGGTTGAAACACGACCCTAACAACCCGGAGTTGCTTGATGGCATAAAACAGTAATCATCTTAAGCTTTATTACTGCTATGTGGATGCTACATGCGCTTTTGGCAAGTTCCTGCTTTGCTTCTGCATGTAGATTAACAAACTAATGATTCTTTTTATCTCGCATCCGTTTCAGATGTGTACAACAGATTAATAAGGCCAGCCGTGGGGATTTATCTCCTGAGGAATTGAAGGAGAGACAGGTGTGTCTCGCTGCTCATTGTTGAAAAATTTGTAGCTGAAACCATGGTTGTGGGAAGGTCATTGATTAATTTGTTTTAAAATCTGTTGTGATCTTTCTTGCAGGCCAAGGGAATGCAGGACCCAGAGATACAGAACATCCTTCAAGATCCTGTTATGAGACAGGTGAGCACTAATATAGGACTAGGCAATTCGTTGCTCCTGTTGATATTTGCAGTGTAACTGATACAAATGAGCTTTGTAAATGAGAGTTGGGGTTGTTCTTGTGTGTAGGTTTTAATTGATTTCCAGGAAAATCCAAAAGCTGCCCAGGAGCATACAAAGAATCCAATGGTGATGAACAAGATCAAAAAGCTGGTCAGTGCTGGAATTGTCCAGATGAGGTGATTTGGATGGAGTAGCTGAAGAGCCTTGATTGGTTGGTTGGTTCCACTATGACTCGTATTTTACGTAGATTGGATCAGGAAAAAGGAAAAGCTAAATTCTGCTGGGATTTCCTAGTTAGCTTTCTGTTTTTTTGTGTTTAAGGGGTTTTTTTTTAATTTAATTTTGACCACAAGCAACGTTAAGTGACTTCTCGAGATTTAAGTAGTTCGGGTGCTTCAAATTGTATTATTCTCGTTTGGCTAAAAACGAAAAACTCAAATCTTTGTCCATTCTGCGCCCTTTATGTGTTCAAGTCTTGAAACTTTCATTTTTTGTGGTTGTGGGTATTCAAACTTTATGATGCAAATTTATGCAAGTTTCAAGTTTCAGACTATTGGGGTGTCTTGATCTGATCTGAACATAGGAACTTGTGGCCTTGGAATAAGCGTTGGGCTATGAAAGGGAAATAGCTCTGATTCCAGATGAAAGTGGTAATTAGACCTCTTTCCACTCCCAATGTGTTTGATAGATGGAATACAAAATAATGAAACTGAAAATTTAAATAGACTTGCATAAGAAGATATTTTCATCTCCGTGTTTGAAATGTTAAAAATGGGTATTGTTATGAAATATTAAGTGTATGACCTTATGAGGAAAAAATGGAGGAAATTTTATTTTCAAATCTTGTGCCCATGAGTAATAAGACCTTGTGCTTGTGCCGTTTAAATTAAAGTGCGAGACTACTACAAATCTTAACTCTGAAAAATATATTGTTCCAGGTATTATTTAGAAAGTTCTGATGTTATCCGATTTTAATTATATGATAACATTAACATTTTCGGGGTACGTCTGCGTCATAATTATAAAATAAAGCTATTTTTGTCATTTTCTTCTTAAAATATCCCTATTGATATTTTTTTAGTAATAATTAAATCAATAATAATTTAATAACGTAATTATATATTTTATAAAATAAATAATGCTTACAATTCATTAGTGACACATACACCTCATTCTATTGTTTTTATATTTTAATAAAATAATTTTGAGTAATTTTTGTCATATTTAATAATGGTATCATTATTAAATTACATTTTTAATCTCTAAGTTGTTGAGAGAGATCAACAAAGACCTAACTGTGTGAGAACTTGGAGAATTCGTGTAAGGTAGGAAAACTCCGAAAAAGAACGAAGTAACTTGATGTCATTTTAAATTTTTTTAATGGAAAAAATTAATATGTGTTTGAAAGATTGTCCACCCTTAAATTAAGTATCCACCCTTAATATATCAAGACTACAATTGGGGGATGAATGGTTGAATGATTGTTTAGTCTTTATATTAAAAAAGATGTATTTGATAGAATTGATAATAAGGTAATTATGATAAAATTCTAAAAAATAAGGCCTAGAAGGATGATGTTGTGATTATTTTTATTGTAATATACTTTTGTTATTAAAATATATGTATTTGAACTTATTGAGTCTTACTACCCTTCATCAGTAATTTATGTAGATGCATTTCTAACAACACTTAGCCTTGATTTTCTAAATGACAGGTTTGTAAAATAATTACTTCTCTTATTACATTATCAAGATTTACTTGATTTCGTGAATATTTTTTTTCTTTTCTTATTTATATTCTTTTATTTTTTAATGCATTTAAAACTTCTCTTAAAAAAAAAAAAAAAAAAAAAAATCAGGGGACGCTACCCCGAATCTCCCGCCACTAGTACCCGCATTTCATTTATTTTTTTGGATCCACCACTGCTCTGTAACCAAGCCAATCTATTCTAATAAATTCTTGAATTTTATCTCTTAAAATATCAGTAAAAAATTTTTGAAGCACCAGCCATTATACGGTATTGGCTGATTTGTACTTCTCTTCAATTTTTCGTTTGTGTAATTCTTTATATTTTTTTCTAAGCTTAGATCATCAACAACAGAAACATTTTACAGGCCGTACGTTGCTGAGCGAACTCTATTAAAATTATGCTTAAGTGTTAACACATTCATTAGTTAGTGTATTTCCTTGAAAGCATGTTTAGCAAGTTCTAAAATGATAATAGAAAAATTTAATCATTTATTTCATATAATTTTAATTTGGTTGTAATTCAGTCTTATAGTTTAACTTGGCGCAATTCAATCACAATAATTTTAATTTAGTTGAAATTCAACTTTTGAACTTCGACTAGTTTTAACTACATATAAAATGTTGATTGTTACATTTTAGGGGGAAAAAATTATAAGAACAAAATTATTTATTATTGAAAAAAAAAAAAAAAACTTAGGAGCTAATGCTTTACGAGCTAAAATTAATAAGGATCGGTTGCAACTAGGGCTGGATGCCCCGAGCCTGGTATGAAGAAAGGCTGAGCTAGATTGTTTTGGTCCGAGGTCGGCTTGGGACCAAAACCGGGTTGGACTTGGTCCACCAGGCTAATGGATTGATCCAGAAGTGGATGGAGGGCTATGTCACATACAAGCTGTAAAAAAATTTAGTAGAACTGAGGTAACGTACTTATAATCCGCCTTGTATGAAGCTACCATTATTGGGAGGGTCGTCATTGCTACTGCAGAACTCGAATCCGGATTAGTTAGAACTAAAGGTTCTGATAAATCGGGTAGAATACCAAAAAAAATAAAAATAGTACCAGCTTCCAATATTAGATAGTTGGTACAGATAATTTCTTGAAGCCTCTGTTAAGACGAAGCTTCAAGATGAAAAAATTGCATCACTTGAAGTAGACAAGTGTTAATATTAAACGTGGCTTTAAATCAAAATAGGAGGTTGAAGTAGACAAGTGTTAATATTAAACGTGGCTTTAAATCAAAATAGGAGGTTGATTCTAATTTATAATTAACACCGGATTAGGCCTGACCAAGCAGTTTGAATACCCAACCCATAGTCTAGTCCAACCCGGTGGTTGGGTTGTGCCCACTCTTGTCTAGTATTACTTCAAGTTATTATTATTATTATTTTTTTGTTCTCTTTTCAAGACCGGGTTGTATTCAGGCAAGACTGGGAGGGTGGGCGAGTTTCTAGTTGGCTGTGCCACCCTAGTTGCAATAAGTTAAAATTTAGTGACTAACAGGGGTTGGCACAAATAGTAAGCGGCTTATGTCCTTAAGTAAAGGTCTCAGGTTCGAGCCTTATGAACGTAAAAAACCCCCGTTGGGAGACTCTCCCACCATAGCTAAGTGCGTGACACAGGTGTTAACGTCATGAGTGATCTGAAAGAATAAAGAAGAGGATGATCTAAGTCGTGTCCGAAAACACTGTCCTATAGAGTTATTCCGCAACCACCGGTAAAGAAGAAGCGGTACTCCCTAGAATTAAACAGATCCTTCTTGATTAAATCAAGGCGGCAGAACTGGCGAAAGATAAGATAACTCAGCAAGAGATTACCGATGTTTTCTAATTCTCTCTTGAAAATGGTGTCACAATTGGGGTATTTATAAATAATGAATCAATGCCTTGAAGTGGTGACTGTTGAACATTACACCTCTTCAGAAAGTCATAACTATTTGTTTAATTCATGAACCAACACGAATCCCTTAATTTGTAAGAACATGACTTCTTAGAATGCATCTCTTCATTTAAACATATTCCATAATATTGGAAAGACACTACTACAAAATACTTAAAAGAAGACCTAAAAAAGATCCAATTAACGTCCTGATTCTAAGGGACGTTGGGGAGAGCGTAGCAGTATAGTCCCATATGAGGCGACCTGAAACAATTTCAGGTCGCCTCATATGAGGCGACCGGAAATGGGTTCAAAGTCGCCTCATATGAGGCGACACTGAAATGGGTTCAGGTCGCCTCATATGAGGCGACCTGAAATGGGTTCAGGTCGCCTCATTGCCTCGTATGAGGCGACCTGAAATGGTTTCAGGTCGCCTATTTTTCATTTCCGCCTCATTTCTAAATTTTAGGCGACCTTATTATCTATTCGGGGTCGTCTCTTATGATCCAAAGACGCCCGAATTGTTTTCGTGTCGCCTTAAAGTATTTTTTTTTTAAAAAAATGTGCTTGCTGCTTTTGTTTGGCCAATTTGCTTTGCAAATGCTTCACAAAATAATTAACCGCATATCCGACTATAATATATTATGACCGTATGAATTATATGTATGTGCATTCCATCAAAAGAAGGTGAAATAACAATGAATACAATGGTTCAATAAGAAAATTGTAAAAGTGACTTCAACAAAAGAATTGGCTACACATACAAGATCATACAAGAGAATGACAATATATATGTTCTAATCGAGTCAACAAAATCAATCAAATTCACAACTTAGCTTCCAACATAACCATGAGGATGCAAGAATATCAACAACTCCAAAGAGAAAACTTCAACATGCGAGCCTAAGACGGCAAGTTCGGAAAGTCACCTAAGAAGGCAAATAAACTTTCAAAGAACTTCAACAACGAAAAGAAAGAATGTATGACCTAGATTTTGGTTACTAAAACTAGACCAAAACAACAAACAAAGCACCACTATGACAACAAATTTTTCTCACATTTGGAGGCAATTAATCTCCAAAATTTCACAACAGCTTTCACAATTTAATGCGGCAATTAGATAGCATCAACATTCCCTTCAATTGGCAAATAACACCGATATGAGACAAGAGGCAAATATATATAGCAAAGCAATGACTTTTGAACACGAAGCTTAACAGAATTTCAAGGTTTCAAAGATACAGAATTTAGCTCAACTCTAATGCTAAAGTGAATGAGAGCCACCTAGTAATAATCACAAGTACCATACAAGCAAATCAAACACCTCCCAAGCAAACACATAAAACTTTCAAAGAAATCGCTTATGATGGTATGATTCAACAAAATTCTCAAGTCTTGGTTATTGGAAAATCAAATGCAAGAAGGTATAATGGCAAAATCAAACCTCATATGACAAGTGATCTATTTCGAGAATTAAACAAGTGATCTAACCTCATATTCACAAAGAATTAAAGTGGCAAATTCAAGAGCAAAGCACCAATAATTTACGAAAACCGATGTCAAGACAAATGCTTAATAAGTTTCACAATGACAATCACCCTAACGAGTAATGACTTGCCTATATATTCACATTGAGCCATGTTCAAGAAGATATCTAGCCATCATGTCTCGAATCGAATCGATGTCATCCTGTGAGTACGGATCCTCGCATCGAAAAAAAGCGTAAATTGGAAAACAAGGTATAATTAACAACCGAAGTACCACAATAAAAAATATCATCATTTGAGGATCACGGAGCATTACGTACGTTTTGCAAGCCGGTAGTACGCGTCTGGCGGAAAACGATAGATTGCATCCAATTGATAATGTAGTATCCGCACTCGGTGTTCCCTGGTTGGTGATGGCACTATAAATAAAAAACAAATTGTTAAACGAAAGCTACCGTGTCTCGAAAAAACTTGAATTGAAACTACTTACCTTCGGATAAAACCACTTCCGGTCCACCCCGCTCCGTGCTCCAAAGAATCTGTCTATATGTCCTAAGACCACTATCATTAAAATGAAAATTAATGTAGACATGAAAACAATTCATTTAAAAAAAGAATCGATGATTTAGACAAAAATTTACTTACTCGGCAAACATGTTTTTGATATCCTCGCTTGGCTCGCCACCTATGGAATCGAACCAATAACATGCGTTCTTGGCGGGACAAACAACGCACGGTCCAATGAGCACTACAACATATACATATTAATATTAAACTAAGATAAAAAAGCATTTTTTCCTTAAAAATCTTATATAGACAAAAAAATACGCACCCTTCATGTATTGACGCTAGATAACAAGACGATTTTATGTCGCCCATTGTTAAACCAACATAAATGGCCCTCCCGGCTAAGATATTGCGAGCCGAAGCCGTGGATCCAGGACATAAGAATCCATACGAATCCAATAGGTCTCCCTTTTTGCGGATGTCGTGCGTACACTACGATCGAAATAAAATGATAAGTGTTGTTGAATATATTAAACAAAAAAAGAGTATTGACATATTAAAGGGTAAAAAAAACTTACAAGATTGCAAGTTGAAGCCACCGTATATCTAAACAAATCCATATGTATAAACTCACAAATCTTTCCCGTCAATTGATATCGGATATGTCTTGTTTGCACCGACAATGCCCGGAGGCATCTGCAAGCCGATAGAGACGATGTCCTGGTAGAGCTCTCGCAGCGTTGATAAGTATGGAAATCTGCCCGCAGCTTGTTCATGCTATGAAAACATAATAAACAAATTATGAGTGGGTTAGCAATGAAAATCAATCTTAAACCCTACTCATCGTCAATCAGTAATGTATTTCTTACCATTGGAGGTGTCGTCCCCACCTCAATAAGATGATGCGGCCAAAGGATGAATGATGTGGTGGCAGCGTCTAGCGTGGGAACCTCCTCATCAACAATTGGGATGGCTGTCTTTTCTTCCCCCTCTCGCACACTTGTCAGAGTCACCCTACGTTGGTCTTGTGGAATTTGCATATTGTGGTGTGTGGTTTGTTCTGGGTAAACAAGACCATCTGCAACAATACGCCGGTGTGGGTCATCCAAATATAGGCGGCAGGGTTGTCCCCCCTGTGGAGTGTGAGAAGGCTCGCCAGGCTCGTCAATAAGTACATCTGGAGAGTGATGAGAAGGTTCGCCAATAGGTACATCTGGAGCGTGAAAACTTTCCTTGCTGCTTGGGAAGGCCGGGGATTCCTGGTTTGAAGGTTGCGTATTTACCTTCCCTTGTATCATCTCCCTCATTTCACCCCGTAGTTGTGCCATAACCTCATCTACGAGGGACGCTCGAATTTTGGCTACAAGCTGAGGACTAGGGTTGTCATCGTCATGCGAACAACTCGAACGCCGTCCAAAGTATTTCGCGACACTAACTCCCCTCGGCTCCCCACGAACAAAGATCAAGGTAATCGGGCTTCCCAATCGCCGTGGACAAAATGTCCATCCGTGTACCGGCGTGAATGAACCTTGGCCGCTTTGGCGCTCAAGCACATCCCGTATCATAGGATTTTTCATAAATATTAACTAATTAAACTCTAAAAATATGAAACAACCGAAGCTATTTAATACTTCTAATTTTACTACTTACAATCTTTGAAGCAACCTCACCACATCTTCATTTATGTATTTCTCGCCCTTCATCCTCACAAACTATCCATTTTTTGTGGCGAGGAGGACGCTCAGGGGCCTGGATAACAGTGGAAGGATCGGATTGAGAAGCTTCCTTCATTTTCTGCAACTCTTCTTCCATTAGCCTCCGTTCAAGCTTCTTATAGCCACCCCTAGACATGCAATGCGGATACTTATTTCTCGCTTGCCTCTCTCTATTGGCTCGACTTTTTCCCGTGACACGAAAACAAATAAAACCGAGCCTTCGATGTCAAATAGATTCAACTAAAAGATAAGATATGAAAGAAATTTTACAAGAAATTCGGGATTCGCGTGACGCCACAAACTCCCTCCGTCCTGCGGACTAATGTAATCATAGTCCCGACATGGGTCCTTGTCCCTCTTTTGCCCCTCGAATATACTTTCTAGTGAGCTTGTTCTTAAAGTCTTTCCAATGTATACGAACCTCGCCCATCCAATGCTTGTTCATGGCCTTATTGTTAGGCACATCATACGTTTGTGCAAGGTAAAAGAGAAGATATGAAAGAAATCAAGTGATAAAACTAAAGATACAAATGCATAAGATATCGAAAGTGAGATACCAAAAGTTGTGCCCGGATCAACTCCTTCGTTTTAGGAGGAACCAACTTCCAATGAGAGAATACAATGCGAACTTTGCTTCGAGCCAGATAGCCTACGTATCTAATGAAATTGTCTTCCTCTGGACCAATTGGTTTCATATTGGCATCGAACTCCACATGTAGCCTCTTTTTCTGACCGCCACGACGTGCAATTAACGCACCCATATGTGTGCTACCTCTACCCCTTCTCACCACCGGTACATCATTCCCACCATCACCCGATGACTCGTCGAGCTAGACATATTCCTGTTCATCAAAGACAAATGAATAATGTTAGATAGGGTTATTATTAAATAATAAACGAATGAATAAAATGAACTAACATGTTAAACTGTACAAAAACAACATAGGACTTTCTCATAACTTAAGATCTTACTTTATATGGTTTCCCATATTCCTTCAGAATGATCCTTCCTTGGAGCATATTCTTCATCATCTACCAATTCTACTTCACGTGTTGTCGATGGATTTGTTGTGAAAGGGAGTGTATCGTCCAGGTTCAAGGATTCTTCACCATACGTCTGTTTTTTACTTTGAAGTACAATGGACATTTTGTTATTTGCGAGGTCTCGTAATATAAAACACTTGTTTCACCTGGCTTGCTAGAATGAATGGCTCGTCTCTATGACCAAGTCTTTGAAGATCAACCGAGACAAATCCAAATTTAGGATCTATTACAATAGCATTATTGTTAACCCACTTACATTTAAATAAAGCAACTTTGAACTTGGTGTAGCTCATCTCCCATATTTCTTCAATAACTCCATAATAGGCCATAGATGCTAACACCGGGTTTTTGTCTTTCGAACTCGAAAAGTGCATGGATTCAGCTTCAACCATCACCCCACTGTTTTGCACAAAACTCCTGTCATCTTGGTCTTTTGTGTAGAAAGAATATCCGTTGATATCATAACCCGTCCAAGTGATGACCGATAAGAAGGCCCCCAGGCTAACCACTCGATTGTAGCCGACACACCGGTCTCGTGCAATACCTTCTCCCGGAACCACTTTATAAATGTCTTCTTTTGCTCATTAGCTATCTCGCATGTCATTCTTCCTTGGATTCATATTCTTCAAACTCTTTTCGTGTTCATCAATGTATGGTTGAACTTCTTCCGTATTATTCAAGATGTACGGGTGTGCTTGCAACACCTCTCGCACGAAGCATATTCTTCAGTTTCATTCCTCGAGTTCCCTCACTTATCCCCTTATCATGCCGAGATTGTAACGTCGCCCGATAGATGATCTTTACGAACTCCATAGCCTCTTCCACTACATATCTCTCAACGATTGAGGCTTCCTGGTCGATAAGGATTTTTAGAATACCCTTTTAAGATCTTCATGTATCGCTCGAAAGGGTACATCCACCTTAGGTAAACTGGACCGCAGAGCCTTACCTCCCTTACCAAGTGCGCTATCGTGTGCACCATTATATCGAAAAATGCGGGAGGAAAATGCATCTCTAGTTGGGACAAAATAATATAACCCTCATTTTCCAATTCATCCAAATTTTCAATGTCAATGACTTTGTTACATATAGCATTAAAGAAAATACACAATTTTGTTATAGTGGTCCGCACTTCATCTTTCATAATGCCCCTAATAGCTACCGGTAATAGTTGTTGCATCAACACATGATAATCATGAGACTTCATTTCCACTAACTTCAAATCGTCCATTGAAACACACCTTCTCAAATTTGAAGAATATCCTTGTGGAACCTTAATGTCATATAGACACCCACACAAACTTTTTTCTCCGCTTTTGATAGTGTATGAGCTGCCGGCTCCATGTATGCCCTCTTACCATCTTCCGTTACTCGTGGATGTAACCGTTCTCTTATTCCCATATCAACCAGGTCTAGTCTCGCACTAATTCCATCCTTAGTCTTCCCGGTATGTGCAAAAGAGTACCAAAGGCTATCGCAAACATTTTTTTCCACATGCATCACATCAAGATCTGTGTCTCACATCAAGACTACGCCAATATGGAAGATCAAAGAAAATTGATCTCTTCTTCCATATATTCTTCTCACCCGCAATCCTTTTTTGTTTACCCAATGTGACATTGATATGCATCACCCGACTATAGACTTCCTCTCCGTTAATGCCTTTGGAGCCGTTCTATGCTCCCGTAAGCCGTTAAAACGCTTTCTTAACTTACGATATGGGTGGAACCGATCAAGAAACCTCCTTTGACCGAGGTAGACCTTTTTTTCCATGCTTTAATTGCTGGAAGTTTGTGTCGCTTCACATATTGGACATGCTTTATGCCCCTTCACACCGTACCTGACAAATTTCCGTATGCGGGAAAGTCGTTGATTGTGGTAAAAATCATTGCACGCAACTTGAAGGACTCCTTCTTATATGCATCAAACACATCTATGCCTTCCTCCCACAACTTCTTCAAATCCTCAACCAAAGGCGCCAAGTACACATCGATATTGTTACCAGTTTGTTTTGGTCCGAAATCATCATAGAAAGCATCACATACTTGCGTTTCATACATAGCCAGGGGGTAAGTTGTATATTACAAGGAGAACCGGCCATGCACTATGGGTACTGCTAAGAGTTCGATACAGATTGAAGTCATATGTACAAAGCCCCAGCCGAAGGTTTCTTGGCTCAATGCCAAATTGCGGGAACATTTCGTCTATTTTCTTCCATTGGAGAGAGTCACCGGTGCCGTAGATATTTTCCATCGGATATTCTCTCATCAGAATGCCATCTCAACTTCTTTGTTGTTGCTTCACTAGTAAATAGACGCTTAAACCGAGGAATTATGGGAAGATACCACAAGGCCTTCAAAGGTTGCCTTTTTTTGTGATCTCCGAACCACCACCTTTCTTCACTTTGTATCGTGAAGTTTTACACTTCGGACAATTACTAAGGCCTTCATACTCATTTCTGTACAATATGCGTCATTAAGGCAAGCGTGTATCTTTTTATACTCCATACCCATCGTAGATAAGATTTTCTTGGCCTCATACATACGATTTGGAAGTACATTATTATCTCGGCAACATATCACACAACAATTCAAGCAACGACGTGAAACCGCTATCGGTCCACCCACATGTTGCCTTTAAGTTGACCAAATGTAAGGTCCTTAAACCGTGTATACTTAGTACACCCAGGGAACAAAGGTGTCTCTCGCATCACTCCGACGCTATCATATTCATGCGGTTGTGCAAAGGATTCGACCTCAACATCATGAATCATTCTCGCCATTCCATCATCATCTACCTCAACTTCATTTTCGTAGGATGCACTTGGGAGTTACCTCCTCACCATGCCATATCCACGTTGTGTATCGAAGGTTTATTCCATCACAAATTAGGTGGTCCCTTATATCAAGCAATATCCCTTCGAACCCCATTTAAACAATTAACACATGGACAATAGTACATCCCATTTTTTGTAGCCACATTCCTTCTAGCAAATTCAATAAACTCTTCCACCCCATTCTCATATTCTTCACTAGTTCTCAAAGCATTCATCCAACTATGACCCATTTTCTTATCACCTAAGACATTTCCAACAACAGTCAAGTTCATAACAATTTCAATAACGACATGGTTTTTTCTCAATCTTGTAAAAAAAAAATTCGACATTTCCCCTCAACAAAGTGAGACATCACAAAATTTCAACAACAAACCATTTCAACTTAATTCAACAAAACTTACTAACTAAGGCAATTTAGAAAATATCAGCTATTAAATCCAATAATTTCATCAATACAAAAAACTAAAATATATCTAAGTTGTCTAAGTCATAAACTATAAATTATGGACATCTAAGCATCATTATCCATACTACAAAGATTACCTAGTTCAATGCACATCAACAACAAAACAATATTTAACTATAATTACCTCAACTTTAAATTCCTCTCCTTGAAATTTATTTGCTCTAGTCAACCTAAAGACAACAACAATAAAGACAACATTAGAATTATTCAAACTAACATTGAACTTAGGATATAACATATGAGAGGGAATAATTGTATGACAAAAGCAACATGATTAAAAATACCTACCCTAGGACCCCTCAAGCTCTTGTGGGTTGTTGTCGTGGCCAAGTCACAAACAAGTAGTCGGTATAAGATCAATATTTATCAACTAAATCCCCCAACACCGATTTGTTCCATTTCCTAGCAATAAAACAACCATTACAAAAGCATGAGAAGAAAGCATGGATATGGCATGGTGAGGAAGTAACAAGTCTATTATTGAAGTAACAAGTCTACCAAATTAAAGTGGTGTGTTTTGAAACTAAAAGCAACATGAACACAAATAAAACTAAATACTATGTAGACTTACCCTAATTTTGCAAGACTCATAGACCCTTTTTATTTTTAAGAAAAATTGGTGTGTTTTGAAAAAGAGGGAAGATTTAATGTAATTGCAACAATACAAGAATGCACCATCAAAATCCTCTTTTGCTGCTGCTGCTATAGCTTCTCTGCCATATGTTTCCAGTCCAAAAAGAAAATGCTAAGTAAAACAAACAATTCATCAACAATGAACAAAGAATTCTCAACAATGAACAAACAATTCTCAACAACACACTTTGAATCCTCTCATTTTCTATCATGTCCCCTGTCCCGTTCATTTCCCTTTTTCATCCTTCCCACACATATCAAAACCAAAAGAGAGAAAAAGCTTTGTTTCGGGAGGGAAACACACCCGAACAAAGAAGGCCTAATGACTTGGAGAAAATGTCGGTGGCACGCACGAGACGCCCGAGAGTGGCGACTATGGAGATGGAGTGGAGGTCGGGCCGGAAGAACGAATCGAGGTGGAGTGGAGTTGGAAGCACACAACGATTTGTGCGGCGCGATGGAGACGGAGGAGATGCCCGTGAAAAGGGAAATGGTGACTAGATTTGGGGAAGGAGGAGGAATGAGAGCTGGGGAGTATAAGAGACGACGAGCGATCTCGGAGGCGTGGCAAAGCGAGACGGAGGAGACGTGTCAAGGAGTATGAGAAACGAGAAGCGGAGGCGCGGCGCGGGGAGACGGAGGAAACGTCGGAGAAAAGGGTATTGGACTTGGGGAAGGAGGCACTAGGTTTTTGCGATTTTGAGAGAGCCGAGGCAAATGACGAGGAAAGGTCGTGGCGTTTCGTTTTAGGGGAAATGTGGCGACTGAATCTGATTCAGTCGCCCAAATTCCAAATGGGCGACTGAATTGGATTCAGTCGCCACATTTCCCCCAATGGGCGACCTGATCCAATTCAGGTCGCCACATTTCCCCCAATGAGCGACCTGAATTTATTTCAGGTCGCCATTTTTTAAAAAAAGTTCAAACAAAAGAATTTTATTCCAAAAAACATTAAATCCCGTGGCTAAACATTAAATCCCAATGGGCGACTGAATGGGATTCAGTCGCCACATTTCCCCCAATGGGCGACTGAATTTATTTCGGTCGCCACATTTCCCCCATGGGTGACTGATCCAATTCGGGTCGCCACATTTCCCCAATGAGCGACCTGAATTTATTTCAGGTTGCCATTTTTTAAAAAAAGTTCAAAAAAAGGAATTTTATTCCAAAAAACATTAAATCCCGTGGCGCTAAACGAAAAATTCTCATATTTCCCTGGCGGGAAGATGTTAGTCGTCTTGAAATATTGTTAGGTCGACAAAAATATATTTTACAAGTCCTAAACTAAATTTCGGGACGTTCAAGGCTCAACTTCCTTACAAATTATTACAAGAATGCCACCGCCCGTATTTTTTACTTCCTAATTCTTAATAAGGACGTCTTTTAAGGTGGTAATATCCAATTTTTGTAGTAGTGAGACTTTTTCTTTGAGACATCCATATGCAATATTTACAACAATCCCCCACATGTGTCAAAGAAAACACCATTAGCTAAGTTACACCCATGGATATAACCATTGTATCTGGTGGTGGTCCGTAGAACTATAAACCAGACCTAGACCAATAACACTTAATACACAGAGATGTCAGTGAAGCATGCTTCTATGAACTAACAAATCTTGGTGTGTGTTAAAGGCACTAAGGGTCAGATTATATCCTAACATTTCTGCTGTTAATCAACGGTTTTGCGCGTTATGACGGCCATGCGCGTGCCTGGTGCATAAGGAATGCTCTAGAGATTTTGCCACGATCTCATAGGACCGGCCACACTCTACATTCGTAGAGGTGATATCATGTGAGTGTACCTGCACTGAGCACACCGTCTTGTATGACTATGAAATCATTAAGAGCTTTGCTCAACTTCAAAACATACATTCTAGCACTTTCCCATTGTCATAGGAAGGGACAATTGATATTTTTCGTGCTAGTCAGAATTGACGAACGACTTGTTCTTACCCATTGAACCTTCTTCATGGGATCACCAATCACAAAGGTTGGGTTGACATCTCTCAATTACGAGTTGGCTTTAGTCCCATTCCCCTCGACCAATTTATTTCATCTTGCGGGGTTTTGTTAACAAAATAGATAGGTCTATTATTGACCTCACCAAATCGATTGAGATAATTCCATCACAATTCTTAAGCTAGCTTATCATATTATATCTCAAACGATTTTCTATTTACATCATTTTTTCAATGGCTATTGCCATTTGACAATCGCAGATCGTCGACACCAAGTGCCGGTTTCTTGTCAAAATTTTTACTAAGAGAGTTTTAACATTCTCAGCATTCCATCCATTTCTAGAGTAATCAACTCTGATTCGCATAATACTTAGATTTTGTCACCACTAAAGGTCAATGCTAACCAGTGGATTTTCACATATAGACTAGATCTTAGTTAACATCCGTGTATATACCTCAATACAACGAGAATCCATTACATGATGCCAATATTATCTTTGGCATTATCCCTTAACTATTCCTTTCTCTTCATGAGAGTTTACATATGCTCAATCTCCACATATCAATCGGTATGTAATGGGATTAACATTTATCAGTGCTACAAATTCTCAACAATTTGTGCACACATTGATTGAGCTTTAGAATAATCTCAAGTAGTATCATAAAGAATATTCACATAATGGTTCTCAAAACCAATATTCAGAAACATTTCTTATTTGTCATCAATATTCTTTTATGAACGTTAACACCTAAAATCACATCCAATTCTCTCATGCTTTCAAGCACATAACATGATATTTTCAACCATGCAAGTCATCCACATTAAATTAAAAATTTCATGATATCATGCATGCTTATACAGAGAGAAATTAATAATACTGTGAAACTTAAAGCACATTTATCTTTACACTAGATAGATGATTAAAATTTCATACCACCTGTCATATGCTCGTTTCAAATCACAACATATTTGATAATTCACAAAATTTACTTTCGTAGCACATAAGAAAGCCTTCGTTAAATAAACATAACGCATGACAATTTTTATAATTTTCAATATATTACTTCCACCAAAATAATAATTTTTAAGGAACCCCTTTATCTTAGATACCCCACACTTTCAAATATTTTATAATGAATAAAATTCTAATTAAATTAGAATCCCACTAGTATATTTATAAAGATCCACACTTTATAAAACAACATAATCATATGACTGTATACTTCAACAAAAGGTCATGCCAATTTAATCTTCTATTTTAATTAAATGAGAATGTCTCAAACATTATCATTTATTTCACATAACAAAATTTGCTTTTCACAGAAAAGAAAAAGCCTCAACTTAATTAATTTCCTTATGTCAAAATAATATATATTTTATATATTAATATTCTGTTCTCACACAGAATTTTCCACATAAATTTATAATTATTTAATTATTTTAAATACCAATATTTAATAATATTCACACTATTTAAATATGTGTGAAACCAATGCCACAAATTCTCTTTGAAAAATTCAAAGCACCAGTTATATAAATCACCGAAATATAAACATAAATTGCAGCATTAAAAATCTAAGACTTTCAATATTCAAACTAATTTATATGGTATATCAAAATAAATCACACATCATGCAATTTATTATTTTTATTCATTGATCATAGTAACAAATCCTTCGGCAAATTGAATAGTGGATTCACAAATATATCACCAGATTTATTAAAGCAAAAATTTGTTTCAACTTTCAACTATTATCATGTTGAACACAACAAATCCCCACTTTTATTCAACCATATTAATTTAAAAATATTCACAATATTATAGAAGAGATTATAGGAGATTATAAATTATCAAGTAAATTAGTATCTCCATTGACAATAAAGTCTTATAGAGGAATAAATTCCCTTTTCATTCTAATTAATTAAATTAGAGTTTTTCAAATATATAACATCCTACAATTTAGGACTCCTAATAAAGCTCATCATTTAACTTTTAAATATATTTACTTTTTGCAACTTGAAACCAAGCATGAACATAATAATAATCTCATTATCATCGAATTTAATTTCCATACGATAACTTACGTAATTCAAGATATACTTTATCTTCCCTTTATTAATTTAATATTCATCAAATCCTCAATAAAATAAGGATATATGGTAGGAGATTTATTAACTACCATATCAATCAAATCTGATATATTTATTGGCTAAAGATAATCATACTTTCAACGGAATTAAATTCATCGTGCAAGTAATCAATAATTAGCATAAATAATAATATATTGATTTCTATGGGCACATTCATACTAAAAATTCGGCACATCATATAAAAAATATAACCGCATTATTAAAATTTTAATATATGCCCATCAATGATTTTATTTTAAATCAACGCGTACCTTTCACGGTGAAGAAATATGACTCTTTCTTCTTCATCTGCAAATCTGCCGTTGCCAACCGACATACGCCTTTACGCCTTCTTCATCAAAACGTTGCAAAGACCATCCCTTGCTTTCTGATCAAACTTGCATACTTCTTTTCTGCCTTTGCATATGTTTGCAAGGATCACAATGCCCTCATAATCTCTTTATCATAGAGATTAAAATGAGTCTGGGTGAAGGGGAAATTGAGTATTTGTCCATCACAGTAATAACCATGGCTCTCCTTGATCATAAGCTCATCTAATATGCTTTCCATCGACACAAGACCCAATTCTCACTCCCTCCATTCTCAATATCATTGGACCAACATATTTTTCTTTCTCATAGACATAGCCATCTAGGCTATTTGCTTATCATGAAGCACCCCCACATTTGGGCAACATACGGAAAAAGTCAAATGAGGCCCGAGTTCAACCTACTTTCTCGAAGATCCAAATCGGGAATCGAGCGGCCCCGAATTCTCGAGTGACTGAGCGGCCCGGAATTCTCGAAATTCTCGAAGGATGCCCGAAACACGCGGGCTAATAGACCCGTGAGAGAAGTCCCACGGGAATGATGCAGCAAACGCATAATAATATTTCTGCAAAGCATAAGGCCTCGACTTCGTCCTTTCCCTGTGCAAACGCAAACTCTCTCGCCTTTTCTGTGCGTTCAGAATCCGATCGCCGAGTGCCACTTTTCTACAATTATCTACGGTGAGTCTCTCGCTGTTTTTTTCTTGTCCATGAAATTCAGAAACGCTCGGCCTCCAATTGCATTAACTCTATAGATTGTTAGCGTCATGAGCGATCTGAAAGAATAAAGAAGAGGATGATCTGAGTCGTGTCCGAAAACATTGTCCTATAGAGTTATTCCGCAACCACCCGAAAAGAAGAAGCGGTACTCCCCGAGTTAAACAGATCCTTCTTGATTAAATCAAGGCGCGAATTGGCGGAAGATAAGATAACTCGGAAGAGATTACCGATGTTTTCTAATTCTCTCTTGAAAATGGTGTCACAATTGGGGTATTTATAAATAATGTATCAATGCCTTGAAGTGATGATTTGTGAACATTACACCTCTTCGTGAAAGTCATAACTATTTGTTTAATTCATGAACCATGTTGATTCATGAACCAACACGAATCCCTTAATTTGTAAGAATATGACTTCTTAGAATGCATTTCTTCATTTAAACATATTCCATAATATTGGAAAGACTCTTTCTTTGACACACCCATATGCAATATTTACAACAATTGGATCTAGATTAGTGCGGGCAAAGCCTTGATGAACCGGGTGGGCAACCAAAAAAGTTAAAATTTATTGACTGAGTTTCAAACAACTAAAAATTGTAGGGGCTTGCATCAAGTTAAAGTTTAATAACTAAGTTGACTAAATGATCAACATAAAATAACTATTTTTCCACACACAAATAGTTATGACTTCGGTCCTTATATAAATCACTGATAAAGAAAAAAAAAATTCTTTTAAATATAAGCCATTTGTAAGGAATTTGATGATAAATTTCCAATTGAATTCATTTTTTAATATATGAAAAATAAATTACAAGTGACTTATAATAAAGACTAGAGTGGTAGGAGTGGAAGAATTGAATGTTATTAGAATTGATAGTCTCTAACAAGAAAAAGGAAAGCACATTTTACATACGTTTTGCACCTTTGGTTATGTCCCACATCATATTGCGAACTCATGGATGATGATACGCCTAATAGACTCATGTGAATCTGAATCCTACGGAGTAAACTCATGACAGTTAGTTGCTGTTTTTATTTAAACCGAAAATGCATTCATAGTATTCAACAAGTTTGGTAACGAGCATAATGATCCTATTGTTTGATGGACGAGAAGAAGCTATGATTAGCTTTTCAAGAAATTTTCAAACGAACAATTTCAACAAAATCTTTTAATTTCTCATTTTACTATGTTTAACATATTCCTCTATCTGTAGAGTACGTTGAATGTACAAAAATGGCTAATTCAAGGGTGGTGCCTAAATAAACCTCCTAACTGTCTCTGCATCCCAATCTCAAGTCTCTCCTGTTTTCCAAAATGATTGAGAAAGGATTTACCCTTGGCCAAAACCCAATTTAAATGAAGAGAAGATACTCTTTTAAAATTGTTAATAAGGTTTTGAAATCCAAACTAGCCACTAAACAAGTCGAAATCTTTTGATCAGGGTCGAGTAGGTTAGGCCGAAGTCAAACCAGTAATTAACTCAAGACCAAACCCTTAAGGAATTGAAGATTTCATGTAAATATTATGAAATTCTAAAAAAATCAATTTAAAAACAAAAAAAAAAAAAAACAAGCAAACAAACCAAGTTGATGCTAGGACTGACCGGTTTACAGCTTGGTTGTCCGGTTTATGATTCGGTTCAACCCATCCGATCCAGATTTCAGAATTTTTGTTGCCAATGTGAGCCTTAATTAACTTATTTAAGTAACTTAAGAATGTTCATTTATTTAATATGATATATTTTTCTAAAACACCCTCTGTTTTCTTTCTTAATTCTTTCCCTCCCTCTCCTATTAACAATGTTAATTTGGGGTAAACTGATTAAAATGTTAAATATATCTTACATTTAAGATTAACATCAACTTTCTAATTAAATCATACATTAAGGATCTGAGGGAGTGTCTTTTTTCTATTTTTTTTTTTAAAAAAAAAAAAAAAAAAAAAAAAAAAAAAAAAAAAAAAAAAAAAAAAAAAAAAAAAAAAAAACTCGTCCAACTTCACAGTCAGAGAAATGATAATAAAAGATAAACAAAAACAAAAACTTAAACTATTGGACACAATACAATTGTTATGGAAAAAATTGTTCCTTGTCAGGAGGAGACAGAGAAATAACATTAAGCAGCAACTTCTTGCTCCTTTGAGGAGAGTTGGTTTTGGATGTGCTGAGGCACAACCTCAAACTTAGCTAATTGCATTGTGTAAGACGCACGTCCCTTGGTCATCCCCCTCAGTGTACTCACATACTGAAACATCTCAGCAAGAGGAACCAGAGAATCAACCACCTGCCATCACATGCAAGAAAGAAAATCCATCATTGACTTCATCTAAACTCGTATCTCATTTCAACTACGATACTTTTCGATCAAACAAATGTGTTCGTTTCTATATGTTTGGGACCTATATAAAACAGCACTTTTATGCTTTAAATTTCTATTACATATTCATCTCGTACAACGTAAAATCACCTAAAACAGAGTCGATCCAGATAAGCTAGGAGAAGCCCCTATATATCTTATATCCTTTGTCATTTCATAATCTACATAGTTTGCCTGTTCTGTTCATGGAAGATTCCAGGGGTGGGAGTGTATGCTGCCTTATAATTTTGTCAAAAAATACATCCATTTCCCAGGGATTACATGGACGGGAAAAGATGAGGTGATATGAAGATGAGATTCTTAGTCTTGTAATAAAAGCCACAATGGCTTCATAAAATTCTGAGATTTTCTATCTGAAGACAAAAATAATACAAATTTTAACAAACCAGGCAGCTGAACTTACTACTATCAATTGGGGGTTGTTTGATATGGGGGATTTTTTTTTTTTTTTTTTTTTTTTTTTTGGGGGGGGGGGGGGGGGGGGGATTTTGAGTGAAATTTAAAATAATTAGAGAAGTATGGTTATAAAATTTTAATATACAGAAGATGCAAGAAAAAAGAGTAAGAAAAACAATTAAAAACTTTTGACCCAACTTCTCTAATTTTTTAAAATCCAACTCAAAAACATTATCCTTCCACTCACTTTCCCCCGACCAAAAAAAAAAAAAAAAAAAAAGCCCATCCATGTTACGGGAGACCAACAAGCAGGCAAAGTTGACAAAAGAATTAGCAAATGTACTTTCTAGTAATCCCTCAAAATTAACAGAATATAATCCAATACAGAGAACCAGGTTGACTGACATACCTTTAGGCCACCAGGCTTGTCACCAAAACTGTTGATTTGACCTCTTCTTGAGTTGATATCACCAATTACATCACCTAGATGCTCTTCAGGGGTAACCACTTCAACTTTCATGATCGGTTCAAGCATCTTTGGCCCTGCTTTTCTTATTCCATCCCGGAAAGCTCCTCTTGCCGCCAACTGGAAGGCCAGGACACTTGAATCTACATCATGGTAAGATCCATCTACAAGTACTGCACGCACGCCAACTACCGGAAATCCAGCAAGTATCCCGTTGCTCATACACTCCTCCAATCCCTTCATCACTCCCGGAATGTACTCTTTCGGTATAGCACCTCCTTTGATCTCACTCTTGAACTCATACCCAGTACCCTCCTCCATGGGTTCAAAACGAACAGTGATATCCGCAAATTGACCTTGTCCTCCCGACTGTTTCTTGTGCACATACTTCACTAATGCGACTTTGGAAATGCTTTCCCTGTAGTTCACTTGGGGTGCACCAACATTAGCTTCCACCTACATTTAAATATTTAGATAATTATTTCGACATAAGTAATACTAATGTACAAGGATGATGAAGGGGTGAGACGAAAAGGAAAAGAAAAATCCCACCATGTGAATGATCAATGAAAAGGAAAGGAACACAATGCAAATTAACACATAATAATTATTATCTGAAGACAGGCATAGATATTATCTATTCAGAAGTCATACCACAAATTGCACAATTTGTTTATACAATATTTTCTTCATCACTTCCCATTCCGTAAGGATTGTAAATTATGAAGAAACAGAAAGCAAATAAGTTCCATGTCAATTAAGAGAGTTCAGTATACATCTCTACAAATACGATTCCTATTATTTTAAGCTATTTCATGCAAAAATAAGGGCAAAAAGTTAGGTATTTAAAAGACAAAAGTAATAACTTATAAAATAACATATTCATTGGTAGTCAAAGATATAACCTTAAATTCTCTCTTGAGTCGATCAACAATGATTTCAAGATGCAATTCTCCCATTCCTTCAATCACCGTCTGGTTAATCTCTTCATCCCTAGAGAAGTGGAAAGAAGGGTCTTCTTGGGCGAGCTTAACTAAACCAGTTGCCATCTTGTCAACATCAGCTTTAGTTTTGGGCTCAATGGCAACCTTTATCACAGGATCAGGAAAGTCCATGCGCTCAAGCACAACAGGATTATTAGGGTCACTCAATGTTTCACCTGTAATGGTATCTTTTAAACCTGCAAGAGCAACAATATCGCCTGTTAAAGCTACTTTAACATCCTCCCTGCTGTTGGCATGCATTTCCAGCAGTCTACCAATTCTCTCCTTCTTCCCTTTGTTTGCATTGACTACATAAGATCCTGCAGTTAGCTTTCCAGAATACACCCTCACAAACGTAAGGGAACCAACAAATGTATCGCTCATGATCTTAAAAGCTAATCCAGAAAATGGCTCATCATCACTTGCTTTCCTTTCTATTATCACTTCTGGGTTTTCAGGGTCAGTTCCTTTCATTGGCGGCAACTCAATTGGTGATGGGAGATAATCCACAACAGCATCAAGCAGAGGTTGAACCCCCTTGTTTTTGAAAGCTGAGCCACACAGTACTGGGACAAATTTTCCAGATAAGGTTCCCTTCCTAATTAATTTTTTGATGGTTTGCTCATCTGGTTCATTTCCTTCTAGATAGGTCTCCATGGCTTGATCATCCAACTCAACTATTGTCTCAATCATCTGGGATCGATAATCCAGAGCCAACTCTTGAAGATCATTCGGAATATCCTCGTAAGAAAACTTGGCACCTAACTCTTCTCCAGACCAAACTATAGCTTTCATTTTTACAAGATCAACGAGTCCCCGAAAGTTGTCTTCCGAACCAATTGGAATCTGAATTACAAGTGGTTTAGCACCCAAGTTTGTCACTATCATATCTCTTGTTCGGAAAAAGTTAGCTCCAAGACGGTCCATCTTATTAACAAAACAAATACGTGGCACCCCATATTTATCAGCTTGTCTCCACACAGTTTCTGACTGTGGTTCTACACCAGCAACACTATCAAACAAGCATATGGCTCCATCTAGCACCCTAAGAGCCCGCTCCACTTCAAGGGTGAAGTCAACATGACCAGGAGTGTCAATGATGTTGATCCTGTGATTATTCCAAAATGTGGTGGTTGCAGCAGAAGTTATGGTAATCCCTCTTTCTTGTTCTTGTTCCATCCAGTCCATGGTAGCTGTTCCCTCATGTACTTCACCAATTTTGTAGTTTCTTCCTGTATAGAAGAGAATTCTTTCGGTTGTGGTTGTCTTTCCAGCATCAATGTGTGCCATGATTCCAATGTTGCGATAATCTTTCAACGGAACAGCTCGACTTGAATCTGAGGAGAAATTCAAGAGTCCATTGTGTTTATATTAGTCCATGCATTGTCACTTTAAAAAGATGAATGCAAACTACTCTAAAGTTCGATAGCATAAGAGGGCATCAATGGTATTATCAAGATGGCAACCATTCTTTTATAGTCAAGTTAAAAAGGCCATGTTATTAGTAGTGACCAAGTTGAAACATTTTCTTAAGCTCAACAACGTATAAATGTTCCTTCCAGATGTCTGAAAAAAGGAGTTCTTTAATTCCAAGACAGTCATACTAGATAACATGAAAATCCAGGTGTATATAGAAACTTAAAAAAGGATTGTAATTTCACGCTCACATAACAGATAACAATATGGAGCTAAAATACTCAATCAAACATAAAACATGAAAGTTACTGAAGAGAATAAGTTTGAAGGAATATGATCATAATGAGCAGTGTATAGTTCATAATCAGAAACACTCACTTCAAGTCGTTTCATAAACTATAAAGAAAAGGGAATCGTAATTCAAGTCTAAACAAATAAAGAAGAAATAAAGGCGAGACTTCCTATGAAATGAATTTAATTATCCAAGCAGAATATAGAGATAAAGCAGAAGTATTTCAAGCATAAAAGATGACTGAAACCAAGGAAAGATACCTTCAACGGCCATGGCGAAAACAGAAAAGTTTCTTCTGCTCTGGTGGCGCAAATAAGAGAGTTGGGAAGATTTAGACTTAATTGGAGAAGTTCCAAAGAACTGAGAAAGGGAAGACGAAGTAAGAGAACGAGAGGGTCGAGGTCGAACACCCATGAAATGGAGTGGAGAGAGAGGGGTTGGCTTCCTCTGAGACCCATTGATATTACGGAGAGAGGAAGCTGAAGCTGCCGTCACTCTAAAAGACTCCGTCGCCATATTTTCCGACGAAAGATTGCGCCTTGCTCAGTCCTCTTCTCTCGACTCTCTCTTTGGGTGGTGAAGGAGATAACGATAATAAGCGAGCAGGCCAGGCCCCTTCTTCAACCAAGCAATCTCGAGCGTTCATTTTATCCATTCTCTTTTGATAAAATAATTAATAATTAATTCTCTCTCCCTTGGTTTTTTTTTTTAATCAAGAATAATTATAATTACAATCGTGCCCCCTCATTCAGACGCAAGCATCGTGGAGGCAGCTTAGCCAGGAGCAGTCAAGGCTACGACTGGCTCAAACATTCCATTTTAGTTCTAGTGCTAACCTCATGAAACAAGTTGAGCCACATCCTAGCTAAAGAATCAATTATTATTTATAATTTATTATTATTAAGGATTAATATTATTATTGACCTTCATCAAATTTTCATTTTAGTTTATGTAATTTTATAAGAACTTGGATATAAGTTTAGGGGTTAAATATCAATTTTATCATAGAAGTATTGATAAGGAGGCACTTAACACTTAAAAATTTTTTTGATATCATTTTTGCCCCTAAATTTAAAAACATCTTGTCGATCGGTTGATCTTAACCGTTAGATCGTTCTTCTCTTTGTAAACTTCCGCGACAAATTTGCTCATAAAAAAAAAAAACTTTCAAGGCAAATTTACTTAAAAAAAAAAACTTCCGAGCATATTTGCTTTTTTTGTAAACTTCCGGGCAAAAAATAATATTAAAAAGATTTTTGGGTGCTAAGTGCCCCTTACCAATACTTCCATCGCAAAAACGGTATTTAACCCTAAGTTTAGCGTTAACAAAGTATAGTTGAAAATATGTTGCACGTCTAGAGGACATGGTGCAATTATACCTAGCAAGTGCAACTCTTTTCTCAGATATTAACAACATGTTTCAACTTTGTGCAAAAATTTTCAATATGAAAGTAATTTTTGTATTGTTCAAGATTTGTTGCACGTAAATGAAAAAGAGTTACACCAATTGAAAATAGTTGCATCAGCTCAAATTGATGAATTCAAATATTAAAATAAGAGAAGAGAGCATGGATTCTAAATTAAAAATTAGATTTTTATGGTTGAAACTTGATTTTTCAGACCAAATTCTACGTTAACCTTGAAAATTAATTTTCTCTTTCATTTACCACACATTTAAGTTGTATGTTTATATTTTTAACAAGCTTTTGTTCTCATCTCTATATTTTAAATAAGTTTTTAATCATACCCAAACATCATCAATCATACTTGAACACCTATACTTTTAATAAATTTTGTTTTTGGATATTATACTTAACGGCATTAACTACCATGGAAGTATGGAACTCAAATCCAAGTTGTTACAAGGACAAAAAACTAGAATTTAAAACTATTAAGGCAAAAATCTAAATTCGATCAAAATGTAAATACCACCAATGATATTAAACTTATAGTTTGCTATATTATCTAATTTCTATACATTATATTAAATATTATTTAAAATGAGTTCAGCGTATTTGCATGTAATTTTAAAACTCAAGAAGTCATATATTATTAATGACAACTTATTTGATGTATATTAGGAGTACTATTTTTAATTTCAAATGACATACAAAATTATTATAGAATAATGTTTAACCAAATATTCCTTTCGATCCTAAATATAAGACATAATAGATTTTTTTTAAAGATTAAAAAATTAAATAAGTTATTTAATCATATTATATATTGTGTATCCTTAAATTATTGATCAATTTATAAGTTGAATAAAATATTTTTTAAAAAAATAAATATTAATATTTTAAAGTGACACTTGATATCAAGGAAGGCGTGAGAGCTAACGAGCGGCCGCAAAGCACTGAGAAGAACAGTCATGTGTAGAAATCTTATCCAGCTATTGAATTTTATTTTGATTTTATTTTTTTTCATTATTCATCATAAGTTTTCCTCCTCTACTAATTTGTGGATAAGCCAAACTGGCATGACTTGCAATTTGTGTTTTTGCTACTAGCTAAATGTGCTACAGCTTGTCTCAATGCCCCAAAACAATTATATATTGGAAAAATCCATTTAAAGTCTAAAAGATTTTAAAAAAATATCAAAAAAAAAATCAAAGAGTTGTTAGAACTCTTATATGAAATTGTCAATACCCACTGAAAGAGTTGTTAATTAGACTTTTTTTTACATCAAAATTTTCTCTGAAATTTTTTTGGTATTTTTTATCCTTTGGGACCTTAAAGGGATTTTCCCTTATATATTTTTGTCTATATATTTATCCTATGTGGAATTGTAGCGAAAAAGATAACATACATGCCATCTTACTTTATTCCTTTGGTATATTCCTTCAATTTTTTGCGATCGAAAATCAATTCCAATGCCCTAACAGGATTTTTTTTTTTGGTTCCCACCCGATTTACTGGAGTTTATTCGCTACGACTAATCCGGGATCCGACCCGTCAACACACCTAACTATGGTGGGAGAGTCTCCGGGTAGGGGTTTTTTGCATTCACAAAGACAAACCAAAATCTTATTTAAAGCGATACAGTTTCCACTTAACTTATCTCGTACCAACCCCAGTTGACGGATGATTTTGGAAGGATAAGAAACACAAAAAACTAAATTTGGTTTTGCTGGTATGGTATTTTGGGCTTAAGCCCAATGTTATCTGGGCTAAGCCCATTAATGGAATGTAGCTTTTTTGCTGGGCCTGAGACAATATCCGGATACTTTTGACTGCTTTGGGGCAAAACTTTCATATATCTTTTCTACATTCAGAATATTTATTATGGAAAATTTCACTTAGAGCTAATGAAAGTAATTTTATTTCACTATTCTGAAATTTCACTATACTCCTTAGGTCAATGAAATTAAGTTTTTTCAGTGAAAAAAAATAAAGTCCTTTTGTTTTTTTTAATAAGAGCATTTTCAAGATAAATAAAATGAATTAAAAAAAACCCAAGGAGTTAACGAAAGCATTTTGGCAATTTACAAGGAAAATAAAGTAATTCACAAGACAAATAAGGACGTTCACAAGACGAATGAATGCATTTAAAGATAAATCAAGGGACTTAAGAGAATCAAGAGAGTTAAAAAAAAAAATTGGTCATTCACAAGGCAAATAAGAGAATTTACAAGATAAATATGGGCATTTATGGGACAAATAAAGAAATTCAAAAAGTAAAGTAAGGGCATCATTATCTTTTCACTTACAAAACTTAATTTCATGTTAACCCAAGGGAGTACAATGATATTTTAGAATCTTTTGGGTGGTGACTGAAATAAAATTGATTTTATGGGCCTAAGTGGTATTTTCTCTGTTTACTAACTGATGAGACCAAGGACCAGTCAAACAAAAGCAAAGAATGTTCTCTCCTTCATTATCAATTAACTATATCACAAGGTAGAAAATATGTCACTAATGATCTTTTGGTAAACTATAGATTCTACGAATCTTTATATATTTCTTTTAGGGAAAAAGAAAGAAAAATATATCAAAATTGGTATATATATATATATATATATATGTGTTGAATTTAATAATTTCAAAAGGATTGATTTGAAATTTTGAAATATTGTAAGATTTGAGAAATTAAATAACTATCTTTAGTTTTTTTTTAAAAAAAATAAAAAAAAAATCCTCAACCCCTTGATGGCTACCGGTCGCTGGAGTTCTAACGCCGGCGATTGGAGCTTTGAGCCTAAAATTTTTTTTTTTGAATTTCCCAAGCAAAAGTCGTCAATATAGATACTTAAGTTGTTAATAACGATTAAAGACGTAAACGATGTATTTTTTTGAATATTTCCTAATAACTTTCAAGTATCTATATTGACCACTTTAGTATTGCTTACAACTTTAGCCTAAGAAATTCAAAAAAAAAAAAAAAAAAAAAAAAAAAAAAAAAGTAACTATAAAGAAATATTCAACAAATACTATGTTTACAATTTTAGTATCATTATTAATAATTCAAGTATCAATATCGACGTCTTTTGCCTGAAAAATTAACACACATAGAGAACCATCATTTACAACTTTAATATCATTATAAATAACTCAAATATCTATATTGACAACTTTTGCTTGAGAAATTATATATATATATATATATATATATTAGGCCTCTGAGCTTTGATGGCGAAAGTTGTCGCCAGGCATAGGCGCTCGAGCCCCAACGATCAGCAAGAGGTTGAAGATTTTTTATTTTAAAAAAGTAAAGGTAGTTAGGTAGTTATTCAATTTTTGCACAATTTCAAACTTTGAAATCAATCCCTTTTGAATTATTAAAATTTAACACACTTATTTCTCTTTTACCAATTTTGGTGGTATTTTTCTCTCTTTTACTACTACATCCCCCATAAATGTAGGATTTAGTTTTGTAATACAAATTGTACTACATTGTTATATTTAGGAGTGGAAGAGTATAATAGCAATAACAGACCTTATCTCACAAATGAGATTGTTCATGTTCACATAAATGGGATGATATCATTATACTCTATACACAATCAAATTTTTAAATACACAACTTATTTAGAGATCTCACTTAATAATTTGTTTGAATGTCTTTTTTTGTTTAACCTTAATTTATTGCTTTATTCTCTATCTGCTACTACTCTGTTTTCTTTACTTTGTTACTGGTAAAAGGTTTCAAATGATCAATTCAATCGAAGACTCCAGAGATACTGGGTGGTCCCTGTAAATGGAGCTATATACCCAAGAGGGGGGTGAATTGGGTATTTTAAAAACTTTTCAGAATATGCTCTGTTTTGAAGTAATGAAACCAGAGATAAACAAAGGAGGAAGGGAAGGAAAGCTTGCACAAGAGAAATTATCCTGGTTCGGTCTTATCCTTGACCTACATCCAAATTCAAAGCCACACTTGGGATTTTCAATCCACTATACTCACAAACCGATTACAAACTCGTACTCAAGAGTAGTTCTCTCTAGAACTCACTCCCTTACAAGTTGTAATCAATACACCCAACCACCAAGTCCCCGACTTGTGGTTATCTTAATCAATGAATGATTTACAAATAGAACTCTCTCACGAAGCGATAAAATGAACACGAAGTACAAGTATCGATTGATACAATACAAGTGAAAGCTGAACACAATAAATGACACTTAGTAAATTTTCGCTCTTAGTAGTTGTATCAACTTGAGAAGAAGTTAATGAACTCTATTTATAGGTAGAGAACATTAAATGACCGTTGAATGATGAATCCAACCGTTGTAGGTGATTAGCATTAAGTCTGGTCATCTTCTCTCTCTAAGCTCCAACTAATCCGAGATGCTTGATATGGTCGATGTGGAACTCGAGGATTTGCCCGTTGGAGAAGAGTTTGCTTGATGAAGAAAGTGTTTTTGAACGTTGAGAATTCGTGCTCGATGGATTAACCAAAAGGATGTTGATTTATCGAAGTGCAATAAATGCTCGACCACTTTTTGCTTTTTCCCTTGATTTTCATTAATTTTCATCTTATAACCGAAATCCACTAAATAAACTTGTTAAACATATCTGGGATCATAAGTGAATGATTCATGAAAGCAATTGGAACAAACGGGAGTGATTCACGAATTCGTATAATTCAAAACTTAGTTTTTACGTTGCATACTTGCGGTTTGTTCATGTAAACTCGAGTATGGCACTTTTGTTCACAAGTGACCAAACTGCAGATCCAATTGGATACTCGAGTTTGCACCTTTCGAGAGGCAAACCATCGTGTCTTGTATTTGAAAGATAAAACCTATACTCGAGTTTGCCTATGCAAACTGCAGATTGGTTTAACTTGAAAAATCCATTTGCTCTCGGAAGTCCAATACTCGAGTTTGGCAACGCAACCGCTAGAGATTGACTATTCAATACTCGAGTTTGCCAATGCAAACTGCGATTGATTTAACTTGAAAAATCCTTTGCTCTCTCGGAAGTTCAATACTCGAGTTTGGTTTTGGAAACCGCAGTTTTGACTTCGTTTGAAAAACTTGGTTTGCTTCTCGGAAGTCCAATACTCGAGTTTGGTTTTGGAAACCGCAGTTTTTGACTTCGTTTGAAAAACTTGGTTTGCTTACGGAAGTCCAATACTCGAGTTTGGTTTTGGAAACCGCAGTTTTGATCATCCAATACTCGAGTTTGCAAATGCAAAGCTAAAGGTATTGACTAAGTTGGAAAAATCCTTTAATTCACAAGAAGTTCGATACTCGAGTTTACCCATGCAACCTGCGGTATTGACCATTCAATACTTGAGTTTACCTATGTAAACTAAAGATCGACTTTGGTCGAAAACTTGGTTTCTTTCGTATGGCCTTTACTCGAGTTTGCCAAGCAAGCTGCGGTATTAGGCGTCCAATACTCGAGTTTGCGGGAGCAAACTGCAAGATCGACTTTGGCTGAAAACTTGGTTGCTTTACGTATGGCCTTTACTCGAGTTTACCAAGCAACCGCAAGTATTGGTCATCCAATACTCGAGTTTGCAAATGCAAACTATAGTTTGCAACTATCGAATGTTTCTAAAACAACTTTGCAAACTTCAAAACATGTTTTACATTTGTTGTTAATCATCAAAACATATTGAGAACTAACGATCCCAACGAGTCCTTCTAGAGACGAATCAATGGACTCCGAGGACATTAATTCTAGTCCCCCTCTCCTCAACTATCAATTTTCTCGCTTGTTAATTTTTTTTAACTTAAATGATACAGGCAAAATGAATGAATTCGGAAGCAGTAAATTGTGCTCTTGTGGTGTCTTGTATATATAGCCAGATAATACAATATTCTAGAATAACAGAATACAGTTGTGCAGAATATAACAGGCCCTATTGCTACACTACAGGTGTCCTGTACAATATATTCTACAATCTGCTAAATCCTGACGGTTACAATGCATTGTATATACAATATTGTGATTCATATTTTAACATTCCCCTTCAAACGAGAGGGTGTGATAGCTAGACCGAGTTTGATCCTTAGAAACTGAAAGCGTGACTCAGACAAAGGCTTTGTTAGACAGTCCGCAACTTGATAAGAAGAAGGAATGTATCTTATGTCAATGAAACCAGCAAGAACTAAATCTCTGATGAAGTGAATATCAATCTCAATATGTTTGCTCCTAGCATGCTGCACAGGATTAGACGCTAGAGCCTTGGCGCTTAAATTATCACACCAAATAATAGAAGGATGTTTAAGAAATAGACCTAGTTCAAACAAAAGAGAACTTAACCACTTAATTTCAGAGGACCCATCAGCAAGGGACCTATATTCAGACTCAGCACTTGATCTTGACACAACTCTTTGTTTTCTAGATGACCAGGAAATCAAATTATTGCCCAAAAACACACACATTCCAGTAGTAGAGCGTCTATCATCCAAATCGCAAGCCCAATCAGCATTGGTATAAGCAACTAGTTGAGGCCTTTTCAACGGTTTAATATGTAAACCCAGATTATTAGTACCTTTTAGATACCTAAGAATCCTCTTAACAGCTTGATAATGAGAGGTCCTAGGTTGAGACATAAATTGACTAAGTTTATTCACTGCATAGGAGATGTCAGGACGTGTTGTGGTGAGATACTGTAGAGACCCAATTGCCTGCCTATACTCAGTAGGATTACTCAATAGTTCACCACTCTCAGCTGAGATTAAACGGCCAGTTACCATAGGAGTGGCAACCGAAGCATAGTTTGACATCCCAAACCTATTAAACACATCAACTATATACTTGGATTGATTCAAATAGATTCCAGATTGATCTCTATAGGCTTCTAGACCAAGAAAGTAATATAATGGTCCTAGATCTTTCAACGCAAAAACCATATTCAACCTTTCCACAAATTTATCCACATACACAGAACTATTCCAGTTACTAGAATGTCATTGACATAGAACAAAACGAAAATAGTCAGCCTATATGTTGGAGGACAAAAGCAGAAATATCACTCCTCAGATTTTGAAAACCCCAATTAATAAGAGTCAGACACAACCTATCGAACCAGGCTCTTGGTGCTTGTCTCAAGCCATAAATCGCTTTAAACAACTTGCAAATGTGATTTGGATACCTCTGATCAATGAATCCCTCAGGCTGGGGCATGTAGACTTCTTCTTGTAGGAAGCCATTCAAGAACGCGTTGTTAACGTCGAGTTTTCTGATTCCCCACCGATATGTAACAACCAGTGACAGGATCACTCGGATAGTGGTAGACTTCACCACTGGACTGAAGGTCTCACTGAAGTCGACGCCTGGTACTTGCTGGAACCCTTTGGCAACTAATCTTGCTTTGTGTTTCAAGATAGTTCCATCAGTCTGGAATTTGGTTTTAAAAACCTATCTGTTTGCAACAAGTTTCTGACCATCGAAAGGAACTAGCATCCATGTACGATTGCGGAGAAGTGCGTTGAACTCATCCAACATCGCGCTGCGCCATACCGGAGAGGATAAGGCTTCTCGAACAGAAGAGGGTTCAGTCGCACTAGATAGAGGAGCTGATTTAGACGGAGACTTGCCATTTAGAGACCCTGTATAAGATGCCTCGACATAAGGTTCTTTGGGCTTTGAAATTTCGGATTCGGCCCTTGTAACCACTGTGTGTTGGTTATTGGGCCGAGTCTGATTTGGGTCTGGAGGAGACGCTGAAACACTCTCGCCCACTTCGACGAACCCACTACTCACCGCATCGCGAAGCTTGCTCCGACGAAGAAAAGGGGAGGAATTTGTTCTTCGATAAACTCATCACCAACTTCATTGTCATTGGGCTCAGTAGGACCGTCAAAACGAATTACAAGAGGAACATTGCTAACCTGATCTTCAGATATGACTTGTTTCTTCATAAAACTTGTTCTAAAAAGGAAAATATTAGCATAAAAAACAACATATCGAGAGGTGAAAACTTTACCAGACTTAGTCAAACAGCGATACCCTTTTTGTTGAGAAGCAAGGCCGAGATACACACATCTCTGACTATGAAATTGGAATTTATGTGCATTATAAGGTTTAAGGCACGGGAAACACAAGCATCCGAAAGGTTGAAGACAATCATATTGAGGTTCTGTTTTCTTCAGACGAAACAGGGGAGTCTCATTTCGCAACACCGGTGTTGGAAGCCGATTAATAAGAAACACGGTATGTTGAAAGGCATCGGTCCAATACCTTAACGGCATTCCAGCATATGCAAGTAACGTTAGACCCATTTCAACTACATGGCGGTGCTTTCGCTCTGCTCTTCCGTTTTGTGCCGAGGTATAGGGACAAGTAAATCGCATATTAATTCCAGCCTCCTGAGCTAGAGGTATAAAAGGCTTATATTCTGTCCCGTTATCACACTGGATAGCTTTGATTTTAGAATCAAATTGATTTTCAACGAATGTCTTGAAATTCTTGAATGCGATGACAGCCTCACCTTTGTGTTTTAATGGATAAATCCAAGTATAGCGACTGTAGTCATCCAGAAAATGAACATAAAATCTATGACCGTGATTTGATTGAATAGGGGCAGGTCCCCACAAATCAGTGTGAATTAAATCAAGTGGAGCAGAGGACTGAGAGGAGGAATTAGGAAATGGCAACATTTTTTATTTCCCTAATTGACAAGCCTCACATACATAATCTTTACTGACAGAATACCAGAGACTTTTTTATTACATTTTGCTAAAACTTGATTAAAAACTTTTGTGCTAGGATGGCCTAAGATATGATGCCACTTCAAAAACTCAGAGTGTTGACTTTCATGCGCAACTAGTAGCACCTTCGGCTGATCATTGAACTTTCTTGCTTTCATTTTGTACAGTCCTTCCTTTGGAACTCCCTGAAGCAGTAGATTTCCGGTCAACATATCCTTCACATCACAACTTTGGTTAGTGAAATTAATGTGAACAGGATTGTCATACGTGAGTTTATTAACGCTCAGTAAATTTTTGGTTGCTGACAGCACATATAAAACATCATTTAAAATCAACTTGGAAGTTTGAGAACATGGCAAAGTAGTAGAGCCAACCCCTCTAATTGGACTCTTTGCACCAGTGCAAGTAGTGATGTGTGATTTACCTGCTGAAGTGATATCTTCCAGCTGCTCAGGATTTGAGGTAACATGGTAGTTAGCTCCACTATCCATGTACCAGGCTGGGTCGGCGACAGAATAGGCATCGGCAAAGTAGGCCTGAGGGCTCTGAGGAGGTGTATACTGATGAGGAGCATAGTGAGCATCATCACGATAGTAGCAGGTCACTAAGGTATGCCCTGGACGTTGACAGTGCACACAGAAGGGCCTGGCACCACGTCGACCACCACGAGATCGTCCTCCTCGGCCACAATAACTGCGAGGATTGCCTCTGCCTCTCTCACCGGAGAGGTTTCGATTACTATTGGAGTCACTGTGTTCATTTCGTTGAACCGCGTTAATGAAGGGTTGGAGGCTGAGATTGGAGAACTGACTCTGCTGACTCAGTCTTGAGTCAAAAGAGAGCAATGTTGCCTGAGTCTCGATCCAAGTAAGGTCAGATTTGTCCAGCAGTTGAACTGCAATCGCATTATACTCCGGATCCAACCCATCAAGAGTATGAAGAACAAGGTCATCGGTAGCTATTGGTGAACCAGCCAAAGCAAGCTTATCGCTCAGATGCTTCATCTTGTTAAGGTATTCGTCCATTTTCAGAGACCCTTTCCTTGTGTTATGCAACTCGTGTTTGACCATCATCACTTTGGCTTTAGCGGAAGCACAGGTGAGTTCACGAGCATCATTCCAGAGAGCTTCAGCGGTTCTGCAGTGGAGGAGCTGTGCTCCAATGTCCAGGGTCATGGTATTTCGTAGCCAACCAACCAACATACGATCTACAGAAAACCACTCAGCGTACTCAGGATTTGCTTTGCTCCCTGAGTCGCCGGGGATAAACTTCGACGGAGCACTCATGGTGCCGTTAATATGTCCGTCTAAGCGATTTCCTTCAATCAAAGAAAGGACAATCGACTCCCAAACCAAAAAATTAGTGCGATCCAACTTGATCGCTGTTGTTTGGCTTGAGGAGCTAAACAGGGAGTAAGTCTTAGTGACTGACGGGACGCCGAAATCAATAGAGGAAGAAGAAGACATTTCGCTTTGATACCAACTTAAATGATACAGGCAAAATGAATGAATTCGGAAGCACTAAATTGTGCTCTTGTGGTGTCTTGTATATATAGCCAGATAATACAATATTATAGAATAACAAAATACAGCTGTGCAGAATATAACAGACCCTATTGCTACACTACACGTGTCTTGTTACAATGCACTGTATATACAATATTGTGATTCATATTTTAACATATTTCCAGCACGTTTTCCAATGTACAAAATAAGTTTGTTAGATGAGTTGTATCCAGCTTACGTGATGGTACTTTTCCAACCCTAACTAAGCTTACGTGATGGTACTTTTCCAACCCTAACTAAGCTTACGTGATGGTACTTTTCCAACCCTAACTCAAACATATGCCCAACTGATGCTTCTGCTAATGAATTTTGGAGTCAATGCTTGGTGGGTACATGATTGATGTTAAACTATTGGATATTGAGTGAATCAGGTCTCCTCTGCAGCATGCATGGTATCTTAAGGGTGATTTTGCGATCATAGGTAATGTCGATCATGCTTATTACATTTGGTTTGCTGAGGATCGTGATCGTGAGTATGTATTGTTACATGGTTCATGGTCGGTGGATAATGTACTCATGGAGATGAGACCTTGGTTCAATATAATGATATGTTTCTTGATGAACATCACTCTTTGGGTGCACATTTGGGGGTTACCTCCTAACTACTTTACTGCTATAACTGCACAACTGCACAAGTCCTCGGAAATTTATTAGGTGAGTTTCGTAAGTTTGATTTCATGGCTTCTTCTTCTTATAATGTTAGATTTTTTAGGATTCAGGTGCTTGTGGATACTTCTCTACCTTTATTGACTGCACTTCGAGATTCGACTTAAATCTCTTAGAAGAGTTTGGCTTGAATGTCGGCATGAAAGATTACAATGAAATTTTAGATAAAATTGATTCAAAGTTGCAAATGTGGAAATCCAAACTGTAATCACAAGCAAGAAGAGTCACGCTTGTTAAGTCAGTAATTTCTTCTGTTTTAGTTTATCCCATGTCATTTACAAAATTCCCTGCTTATGTGGCTCATACTTTTGGGGTTTGGCTAGTGACAAGAAAAAAAATCCCCTTTTTAATGATGCTCCTTTGGCAAAGAATATTTGGAGCATTATGTCAGCTGGTGAACATTCTCTTATTTACTGTGTTTTGAAACCTAAATTTGTCTCTGATATGGATGATGGTCTATCACTCTTTCGAGCTATTCAGTTGCGACTTTGGAAAGACAGTTACGAGGTGGGGCACTTGATTCTTGACTACTTGAGTTGACACTTGTTGTTTGTTCTGTTCTGCTGTTGTTGAATCTTAGATTCCATTTATTTTTTCAGTGTCACTGGCTTGTCTGGTTTCCTTTTTTTTTTTTGTTTATATTTATACTATCATGATCCATTTTCTACCCTTTTTTCTTCTTGGATCCAAGGTTCTAATTTAATTATGCATAAACTTCGTAAGAGTTTATTTTTATTATTAAATAGGTATTACTAGTGTATAATTAAAATATAAAAATGAAAACAATTTGATTTAAATATATTTTAAATCCAAATAATTGAAATTAAATCTATCAACATTCATCATTTATCATATTTAATAAAGAAATTTATATAAAATTTCTATATAAAGTAACATGATCAAATAAAAAAAAAATTAACAAGTTTAAGAGTAAATTAACACGGTTTTGTAAAGTTAGAAACGTAAAAACGGTAAACTTTGTATAAATTATGAGTTTAACCGAGTTTATAACTAGCACGAACCATTACTCTACTTGTTTTTGTAAGCTTCCTTCTTCAGTTTACAACAATTATTGGATCCCATAATAACTTTCTCTTGTCAAAAGATTTTTTAAATGTTTTGCTCTGTCTTAATATAAGATATTGTATAAAATTTAGTGAAGTATTTTTTTTAAAATTATTTCAAAAAATGCTAACATATCTAATTAGTTCATTTGAATAGCACGTTTCACTGTAGTTTAAAGTTTACACTGATGATAATTGGTTTATGAGAGCTTAAGTTCGTGACCTCTTTTCACACCTCACTTCATTTTTTAGAAGCATGTACATCTCAATGTACTCTGCCACAATTATTCCGTCACTTTTATATAGATAACGCTGATATTTGAATTCACTTTAATCAAATTTATGAATTTGATTTACCTAATTTGTTGAATTTATAGCATCCCTTATATGCAAAAATCACTTCCCTGATAAACAGGTTCACATTCTATACTCATCTCTCTAATTTTGGAATTCACATTGGGTGCTTTTTTTTTAGGTGCTTCTTATGTGTTTTCCCCTCTAATTAGAAGGATTAGGCATTTTTATTTTATTTTTTTTAATTTTTTTATATATTCTATTTATTGAGATTAAATTATATGTTATATCCTGATTTTTTTCACCCAGTATTTCGATTAATTAATTTCCAGGATATTGGTGTTATAGGAAAAATATTTCTTAATACGGGATTGAAAATTAATTAATTTGAGATATTGGGTACAAGAAAAATTTCATGATTCAGCATATAATCTAATCTCAATAAATAGAATATATAAAAAATAAAAAAATGCCTAATCCCTCTAATTAGAGAAAAAACACCTAAAAAAATCACCCAATATGACCCCCTAAATTTGACGGTGAAGATCTTTTTTTATTTTTTATGTAATTGGATTAAATTATATGTTGCATCTTAAAATAATTTTTACACCCAATATCTTAAATTAATTAATTTCTAGTCCTACATTTTTTCCTGTAACACCTGAAATATTTTTTCAATAATATTTAATATCTAAAATATTTTTTAAACATCCAGTATCTTTTCGTTGAGCAAGTAAGTGCTCATCTTTAGTGTATGGAATATTTTTTTCAAAGAGAAGTCAGAAGACCCGTTTATTTAGGGATAAGCACTACGTAGTCATCTTTTCGTTGAGAGAGTAAGTGCTCATCTTTTAGATGATGGGGTGGATTCCCTGATAAACAGGAAAGTTGTCCGACAGATATTTTCTATTAAAAATAAACGGCGAGTTCACGCCTTTTTAGGCATCTTTTTGCATTTTTTTAATATTTTCTCTACCTTTGCTCAAAGCATCAAAATCTCGAAGACTCCAAGCAAGCAAACGTTTCTTCCTTTAATTTATTTCCTTTTCCCGTCTCTGTGTGTTAGTTTTAACGTGCTTTTTACATACTTATCTCTTTAATTAGAGGGATAAATATTTTTTATATATTTTATTTATTTAAATTAAATTATATACTTCTTTTTAAATTTTTTTCACCCAATATCTCAAATTAATTAGTTTCTAGGATACTAGTTTTATAGGACAAATATTTCTGAATACAAAACTAAAAATTAATTAATTTGAGATATTAAGTGCCAATTTTTTTTTAGAAAGCAGCATATAATTTAATCAAAATATATAAACTATATAAAAAATAAAATAAAATATTAAAAAAATTTGTTTCTCCCTCTAATAAGAAGCACAGGAGAAGCTGCCCTTTTCTAGAGTCAAAGAAGTACGAAAAATAATAGGAAAAATCACAGTGAGTTCCCAAAATACAGATATAATCACAAAAAATCCATATCAAATTCTCGACCATGGTAATAAAAACGTAGATTTTACAAAAACGGAAGGAGAATGAAAAATCGTAAAACGTAAAATCATATTTTAAAAGATCGTAAAAACTTAAAAGCTTTTGGAAAATTAGTAAAATCATTTTAATGAAAAAAATCATAAAAACGTAAAATCGTAGTGATAAAACGAGTTTTTAACTACCATATTCTCGACACAAAAAAGTCCTTTTTTTTTTTTTTTTGTGATTAGTTGTGAATAATGATTTTTTATAAAAAAAGTCTCATTATCAAAATAGCTTTTCATATTGTTAAAATGTCCCTATGAAAATATTATTGTGAAAATGACTTCTAATGTTGTTAAAACGACTTTTCATGTTATAAGAAATTTTTAAAATTCTACATGTATGAAAAATTTGGAGAATTTTTGACAATATGTAAAACTATTTTAACAACATTATAAGCCATTTTAATAATAAAAAAATTTTCTGAAAAAAAATTTAGAATCTTATTCACAACTAATCACAAAGAATCCCTAAAAGCTTTTTATAAGAAGAATTTGGTATGAGACTTTTTTGTTATTATTTCCAATGTTAGGACCTTCCTGTGATTTTCCAAAATCGTATTCCCCTACGTATCGCGCAGGGCTATTTTTCCATTAATTAATTACACCACCCTTTTATGGTGGACCCTACATGTGCTTTCTGCCCTTTTACTCCGTAGGTCATTAAACTCCATGTCAGTACCTCCCCACATGAAACCTGACAGGTGCTGGAGTTGATTCATTCTCATCCACATATTCAAATTCATTCCACAGTAAAAATCCCCATAAATGTTCTATTGCATAAGAAGCCATTTTTAAGTTTTTTTTTTTTTTTTTTTTTGTCACAACCTACTTATATATTAATACTTAAGATAAAAGATACATCAAACCACAACAATTACAATTGAAATAAGATAAACTAGAATAATTATAACTGAAATAAATAAACCAGAACAAGAACAACAACAGGAACACAAACAAATAAAACAATACAACCCAAATAAAAGAGATACTAATAACCAAAATCACTGAAGAGGTAGGAATAAAAGTAGCTTCAGAGACCGTATTGGCTTCCCGGACATCCAGGTTAGAAGTGACAAGAAAAAAGGTGTTGGTTGTAAAACCCACCTAACAGGCACACCTTCTTATAGGGATAAGCCGCATGATCAACTACACAAATGCCCCGATTTGGGACAAGAATCGAAAAAAGACCCAACCTCGAGAAGAAACCAAATGAAGTCCCTAGAAATACTTCTTCTCCTCCTATCAAGCAAATCGCTGCAAATACCTACGAACAAACTAAAGCTAACACTAGTGATTTGGATTCGCCACCATCGAACAATCCACAGTCCTTCGAGAGGTAAAACATATTGCAACAAAGACCATCAGCACAACCCTTTCCCCAAAAACGTGAATCTGAACTACCACAACAGAAAACACCACCAAAAACCGAAAAAACAAATAACTTAGTAAAGCATCGTCACCTCTCGCCACGGAACCGCGGGCACGCGGAAAACGTCGAGCCGCATAAACCGCCGGAGAGGAATAGACCGTTATCACGGCTCTCACGGCGAGGAAAAAGACTCCCACCGCCTCAAGAAAGATCGGAGAGGAGAGGAAAAACTCACCCCGGCGAGAGGGCCACCGTGGAAAAGCGAGATCCGTGGAGGACATAGGAGGGCGGCGTCGAAGAAGATGGAGGCTCGCCACGAACGTCTCACGGCCGTCCGAGAAGCACGGCTCAAAAACCCCGATGCTACCTTCTTCTGGTTCTCCGAGCACTGATCTACAACTCTCACGGGGCTGTGGCTTAGATTGGGGCATGCCGCCGGCGAGAGGGAAACCCTAATGATGAAGAGGAGAGCACGCGGTGCGAGAGAGAGAGCGAAGAGACGAGCACGTGTGATTAAACTTAAGGAATTAGAAGCCATTTTTAAGTTAATGTCTACAAACAAGTAAAAAATTTAAATTTTATTAACTTTATTATAAAATTTAGAAAAAATGTCATTTAAAAATTAAATAAAATTATAAAACCTCAAAACATCTATTAAAAAATTAAAAAGTCAAAAAGGTGATTGGGAGGAATATTAGATTATAAAATTTAAATAATTTTACTAAAATACCCTCACATGTTCTCTTTCCCCTCACCTTCCCTTCCTCTTCCTCTCTTCTCACCCTTTCTTTCACTTCCTCCCATTCATTGTTAGAAGAAGAAGACCCAGTAGACATTAAGCTCTTTGAAGACTGTGATGAATAGTAGCGTGAACAATGATCTCTTCTCACCCCATTGCTCCCTCTAATCCTCTTTGACTCAATTTTAATGAATTTTTCGGCATAGACTGTGCCCCTGAAATCCGCCAAAATCGCAGATGAAGTGAGCCATGGAAGCTTAAGGGAATGGCTTCATGGAGTGAAGGGAGGGCACTTACTAATGGGAGGCGATGTACAAGATAGAGGTACAATATTTGGGTTTTAAGGAAGAAGAAGGTGAACCGTAAATGTAAGATTGAACAAAAATTGTAATAGGATTAATAAGTCCATCAATAATTTTCACAAAACTTGTCATGGGATTAACAAGTTCGTTACACAGGTAAAAACAAGTCATTGTGGGTTCCCAAAATTTGAGTACTATGAACAAAATTCGTAATGAGACTAACAAGTTCATCAATAGTTTTCACAAAACTTATAATGAGTTTAACAAGTTTGTTATTCATGTCAAAACAAGTTATTGTGGGTCCCCAAAATTTGAGTACTATGAACAAAATTCGTAACAGGATTAACAAGATCAATGGTTTTCACAAAACTTGTAATGAGTTTAACAAGTTTATTATTCAGGTCAAAACATGTTCGTTTGTGAACTCACACTGACATGTTTTGACATGAATAACGAATTTGTTAAACCCATTATAAGTTTTGTGAAAACCATTAATGAACTTATTAATCTTATTACGATTTTTGTTAAATCTCACAATTACTATTCACTTTCTTCTTCTTCAAAACTCAGATCTTTGTACCTCAATCTTGTACCTGACCTCCCATTCTAAGTGCCCTCTCTTCACTCCATAAAGCCATTCCCCTAAGTTTTCCATGGCTCACTTCACCCGCGATTTTGGCGGATTTCAGGGGCGTGGTTTGTGCCGGGAAACTCATGAAAATTGAGTCAAAGAGGATTAGAGGGAGTAGCATGTAGGGAGAGAAGAGGCCATTGTTCACGCATGTATTAATCATCATCTTCAAAGAGCTCGATGCCTATTGGGTTTTCTTCTTCTAGCAATGATCGGAAAGAGAAATAGGAAGAGAGAGTGAGGAGAGAGAGAAAAAGAAGGAAGGGCGAGGAGAGAGAATATGTGAGGGGCATTTTAGTAAAAATATTTAAATTTCGTAATTTCATATTCCTCTCAATCACCTCATCTTTGTGTCTTTTGAATTTTTTAACAGATGTTTTGGAGTTTTGAAATTTCATCTAGTATTTAATTGACATTTTCCCTAAAATTTAACTATTGTTTTTAGTTTTATCCCAATTTAATATAGGTTATACCTATAAGAATAAAATCAACCCTATAATAAGTGAAATGTAAAATTTTTCATTCACGTAAAAAAAATTAATGAAAAAATTGATGAGGTGCATGGTAGATATCATCAAAAAGTTTCTTCTTCATCAGAGGAGTATTATCCTTTAAATTAAGGTTGCTTGTGGACTGTGACATAGACAACCCATTAAGACCAGATTCGGTCATGATTTTCAGACCAAAAGGAAATTCAAGATTTTTTTTATATAAAAACAAAAAGGTGAAAGGATTATATCAAAAAAGCAGAACGGCCAAATCATGGTCACAAAACTAAGAAAGAAGCCTTGATCCATTCAAAAAAACAAACAAGAAGCCTTGAAGTGAAAGATCTGTTACAAAGAAGTAAAACAAACAGAACAGAACATACACATAAAACAGGACACAAACCTTAAAAGCAAACCATGTTTAAAGCTATTATATACACATCACAAAGTCTAAACCTAGATTCCCACGAAAAACTTATAAACTTCGATGCCTAGAAGCGAAGCGATTGACCAAAGCAAGAGCATTACTAGTGACTTGAGCAACATTCACAACCCTGCGTCTAATAGCAGCCTTGAGATTCTCATCGGAACCAGAACCAGAGAAGCCATCGAGACATGTGTCTTGGTCTGTGAGAGCAGCACTAACCCAAGTCTGAACGTTGCTTATATGCCACACGAAGTCCTGACCGGCGGCCCGACCGGTTCGTCCTAGCTCCTGAACCGATTGGTGAAGCCGGTCCAGGCTATCAGCCATGTTCTCTATACAGTCTTGAACAGCTCTGTGTTCTCTGGGGTTTCTGGTTCTTGTTGCTTGGCCCTGGACGAAGGAGGAGCATGATCGAGTCCTTGAGATGCTGATGGAGAGAGCGGCGATGGCTAGTTGTCGGGGGCTTTGGTGGATCTCGCCGGCGAAACTTGATAGGCACTGGACGCAGAGAACAGGGTAGCGAGTGGCTCTGCAAGAGGACTTTATGAAATCTGTTGGGTTAGAAGGTCTGGCTATGGCGGATTCTGGTGTGTAAATCAGGAGGTTAATAAGCAGTAACAAAGAAATCTCAAGTCTCGCCATGTCTGAGAAATGAATAGAGATTTCACTCTGCTTTGTTCTGAGCTGATCTTTTGCATTATATAGAGGAAAGTACGGCGATGGTCTTAGTTATCGTTTATTGGTCTGCTTTCTCTCTGTAACCATAGGCACCTATCTCCTTCATAATGCAATTACTTCAGTTAATGTTAAAAAATACCCACTAAGTTATACTAAAAGTATACCTAATATCATAAATTCTTGTCGAGTGCAAAATAACCAACGGGGAATCCACAAATATTTAAAATTAGTGTAAAAATGACACATCCCTTAAAATGAGTTCAGATCAATAGCTTTTTATAGTAGGGCCCAGACTATTTTTAAAAAAAATGCCCTCGGCTCAAGAATGATAAAGATGTATAAATATCCATAAGCTTTTATTTAAAATGAATCAAACAATATATGTTTTTTTAGGGGTGTAAAAATATCCGTGCATATTTAAAAGGACATGAAAGTTCTAAAATGCCCCAACTTATAAAAAAATTATTTATCTAACCATTCAAATTCTATGCTATTATTATAACCATAACTTGAAATTTTATACATCAACTTTAAATTAACAAGAAAATTACTATTATATGGTTACCTTCCTACTTATAAGTCACTTCTAACATATTTTATCATAACTAAGAAAAATATTAAATTTCATTAGTTCTATCTTTAAACTTGATAACTTTGTAACTTTATCCTTAATTAATATAGGATCAACCCAAATAATTGGATGTGATAATTTAACAATTGGACATGATAAATACATGTTATTAAATGTTCTATTAATATTTTTATTTCGATTTTTTCTTAATTTTCCTTAGAAATTACTTACAATTAACATACTTAAATTTTCTATTAAAATATAAAACTATAAGAAAATAATTATGTAGGAACATATTGTATGTAAAAAAAAGAAAAGTAAAGTTTCCATATAAAACTTAATTAAAAATGAATTAAATCATTAAACTAAGCTAGATTCAAATACTTAGACCAAACATAAGAGAAACAAAGAACTAGATGCTTAAATTTGACTAGAGTACCAACAACAGGTGTGGAAACAGGATTTGGCTAAATAGGTATGAGCCTGTAACAGAGGTCTAAAGTCTAAGTCTAAGCCCGTATATAAGCTTATTTTTAGGCTTAAGTCTGAGCCTTCAAAAGACCTGGTCAAATTTGAAACCTTTTTACAGACCTACACGAGTGGAAAAAAGGGCTTTAAGACCGCCTCATTTAGACCGGAGTAATGACACACCGGTCTTAATAGTATGACCAGTGGCAGTTTTGTAAATATAAAGAACTTCTTGGACCGCATCCTAATGAGCATCGGTCTTAATAGTATGACCCGGTGGCGCTTTTGTAAATATAAAGAACTTCTTGGACCGCATCCTTTATCAATGAGTCTTAAATATATTATTTAGACCGCTTAACAAAACAAAAACGGTCTTAAAAATGTTATTGAAAAAAACCGAAAGTTCAAATTTCTTTATAGAGAAATCTCGAACAGTGGGCCGACTTATATTTTCTCGCGGTCCAAAATAATGAGGAAAAAATTAAATAAACGTTTAAGACCGGATATATATAACATGACGGTCTTAAATATTATACTTTTTAGACTCGGACATAAATTGTGACCGGTATTAAATAGTTTATTACTTTTAAGTTTGGAGTTTAATAAACGACGGTCTTAAAACTTAACATTTAAGAACGTCTTTTTAGTTCATCCGGTCTTAAAAATAAAGCGCCAAATATATATTCTTCTTCGTGCGAAACGTTCCTTACGACTTACGTTGTCCCTCTGAACTCTGAAACCCCTCTTCTTGTTGTGAAACCACTCTTCCTTTTGCATTACCTCTCTTCCTCATCCAAGTGAAACGTTACCTTACGACTTACGTTATCCCTCTGAACTCGAAACCCCTCTTCTTGTTGTGAAACCACTCTTCCTGTTGCATTACCTCTCTTCTTTGCCCATGTACCATTAGCCTCTGTTACGCTCTCATTTGCTCGGGCATTCCTCTCTTCCCGTCTCGAAAATGAACGGTGAAAACGATTCCATTCGTGTTCCGGAACGCCAATTCATCGGTGTGAGTCGAACGAATCCTCTTCATCCGACAATGTGCCTCGTAACCGCCAAAGACCCCGTGGTAGAAGAGGCACAAGAATGATGGATGCAACCCTAAGTCGGACTTCTGGGTCAAAGCTGGAGATTCAGTTTGATGAAAAGTTGCGACCTTTCGGTCATAATAAAAGCAAATATACTAGTTTTGTCGGATGTCTTGCACATAGCAAGGTTAGCATCTTGACGATGAGTGGAAAAATGTGGACTTCAAAAAGTAAAGCAACCTATTTGGGACACTATCCGGCTTACATACACTGTCCCTGACTCTGAGAAGTTGAAAGACAAGACATTGTCTTATTGTGCTGATCGGTGGAGGAAGTTTAAGACCTCTCTCGCTAACAAGTATATTTTTGCCAAGGTTCAGCTTGACTAAAAGCCTTGGGACAAGTACACATTTATTGATGAACAAACTTGGCAACAATTTGTTCAGCTGCGGACTACTCCTGAAGCTCTGGTGAGTTTATATTTAGTTTTTTTGCCCTTTTGTTTGCTTATTAACCTGTGCTGATATGTGAATTTTATTGTGTTCATCTAATCCTGTTAGTTAAATTGTTTGGTGTGTGAATAGAAGTATGCATTTCCTGCCTTTGTCTATGCAAGTCTGATATGTAAACCCTAAAAAGGTAAATTACTAAGAAGGTAATTAGGGAAATAATAATGGCATAAGAGTCAAGCCATTATTATAGTCTTAGTTCTGTTATAGTAGGTAGTGGTTAGACATTGTCATTAGTTCTTTACTATCTAATGAGGACTGCCGATCCCACTGGATGCCTTAAAAATGATCAAGTTTGTATTATTCGTAAGCATAATTCTCTTTTTTTTTCTTAACCTATCTATCTAGCAAGACAAGACATAGCTCCAATTTCTTCTACAATTCTACATCTTCCTTACATAAAATGTTGAAACTTGATGAAGTGAATTTGACTAGTGTTTGAGGTTCATATCAAGTAGAAGTTCTCTAATTTCTGTTAGTGAGATGGCTAGAATTCATAATTAATAGTTGTTTTCAATTCGATTCACGGAAAGAAGGGAACGAGCAGCACGGAGATAGGAGAAAGAATGATTGCCCGCATAGGGCTTCTCGCGATGGATATGAAAAGGTCAAGAAGAATTGATGGCGGCCAAGCGGAAGAGATTGGATGATGAAGCGTAATCCAATCCTTCATGATACATGATCCACCATCTCCAATACGTCGCGAGGAGTTGTGGTTGCACATTCGGAAAAAGCCAAGCGGCGCTACACGAGTGAACAAACTCGTGTAGTTGCTTCGAAAGAATTGTAAGTATCGTTATTGTTATTTTTTAGTTACTAAACATGTTTCATTACTAAGCTTCTCGTTATCCGTATCTTACGGAAGATCTTAAAAAGAAAGAAGCGAGGGATCTTTTGTGTCGGACGGGAGGAGTGATGTTCTCCGATGCGGCCCGGAAAACCGGATCATGGTGGGCGTGTAAGGGGGATTGGAGGACGGGTAGGCTCGAAGGAATACTTTGGTAAATCCAAACGCCATAGACAAAGTATGGTTACCCGAGAGGAGATGGAATGAGACGGTGGCCAAATTAAGTGAGGATGCGGCGGCTAAGAAGCAAAGTATCAATCCGAGATGAGCCGGATGAGGGAGGAATTGAATCGATGAGCTAGATGAGGAGGAATTGAATCGGATGAAGCCGCTTTTGAGCAATCGTCCGAGACCAGTGTTCCTTCACACATTCACCGCACTGTGTAGCATAGCACTAGAGGGAGCTGCATTGTTGGATAGTCAGAGCAACCTTGTGACCTATATGTGGAGGATCGTGATCGTCTTGCACGATTAGTTGCAAAAGGGACTGTCCACAACTTATTGGGTTCAACTGTACACCACCAACAAATGGCTGATGATGAAGTCCGAGTGTCAGTTGAAAAGGTGATCATTGATGTACCTCTCCCTCTCCCAACTGATCAGCTGAAGCTTGTGAGTGATGTCAAGGGAACCTTCATCTCTTGGCCAGTGAAGCTTTTACATGTCTCTACTGGTCCTCAAGCTTCAACCCCTCCTCGTCAAGTTCCATCCCCTCGTCAAGCTCCATCCCCTCCTCAAGCTCAATCCCCTACTGCTAAGTTGACTGCCACGGAAAAAATATTCGATATGGTGAAGAGTGGATATTTTAAAGATAAATCGTGGCTTTTCAATGAAGTATTAGGATTCCCTCATCCTCTTCCCGTTCAAGTTGACACCGTTGATGTTGAGTCCCTGCTGCTTCATTGATATGAGCTTACTGATGCAATTGTTCAAATTTTTATGAAGTAAGTATCTTCTGTCTATGAGTACATAATTTAAATGCATCGTTTAGACACACATATATATATACTAATTCCCGATCGATGTCATTATTGTAGGTTATTGCATCAAGAATTGGTTCAAAAGGGCGGGAGCAACGATTTTGGATTCTTGTGCCCCGTCTATTCAAGTCAAACATCCATGGAGGAGAGACAAGAGTACATATCAAAGAGGTTGTGTGAAGTGAGAAGAAAGGTGTACTTGTTGCCATTCTTCCACAGGTACATATCACAAATCTTGTCTGCAATTCACTTAATTCTGCTACATATATCACTGAGTATACTTTACTGTTGTGAATTTTCAGCCGCCACTGGCAGTTGGTCCTCATGTGCATGGAGGAGCATAAAGTTATCTTCTTATGCTCCACTCACGGAGAGCTATTGCCTTCGTTGACGTAGACCATCAACGAGTAAGCATGTCATTTTGATTCTCTTGTCTGAAATCTCTGCTGTGAATTTTCAGTGAACATTATTGATAAATTTGTGATTTTGATGATAGTGCCATGAAGACCTTCCAAATCGAGGTAAAGAAAAGGCGTGGGTATCGGGCCAAAGACCCCATCTCGGACACACCCAGGGTTGGTACAATATTTGTACACGGCACACCGCCTTGTGAACTTGGTCATTAAGCTATATATGCTCTTATATATATTTCTTGTTCTTTTTAGACCCGTCGGCAACCACGGGGTCCAACTTATGTGGCCAAATGTCATGAAACACATGTATGATATTATCACGCAAGGAAGGACTAAATTAACGCAAAGGTAAATGTATTTGATGTTACATATTATGCACGCAAGTTAATTCATTGCCTACGGCTTAATGTTACATATGAAATATGCACGCAAGTTAATTCAGTTTAAATGTCTTTGATGTTACGTATGTTTGACGCCCGATCCCTTTTCGATGATGAACTGGAGCACATATGCACTTTGTTTTGTGAATATCTCGTATGACTGATAAAGTCGGGACAATAATTAATGTCCTAAATTCATTTGTAAATATATCCTGTACAACAATAATATTCTGTAAATTTGTTTATTTTTCCGAACAATATTTATTTGTAAATATACATAGGCAATGTAAAATTCAATAAATAAATTTGTTTAATTTTTCAACAATTTTCTTGTGTCTATTTTGGGTTTCTAAATGTATTGGATGGTGGATAAAGCTATTTAGTGCTTGAAATTTGAGAAAGATCTCAACTTTTAGGACCGTATATTAATTAAAAGTCGGTCTTAAAAGTCCGCATAATAAACATCCAGTCCTAAAAGTGTTCGTTTTAAAAAATATGACATTTTTAGGACCGTATATTAATTAAAAGTGCGATCTTAAAAGTCCACATAATAAACATCCTAGGTCCTAAAAGTGTTCGTTTTAAAAAATATGAGACTTTTAGGTATAGATAGACTTTTAGGACCGTATATTGTAAACATCCTAAGTACTAAAAGTCTTATGAGACCGTATATTATTTTACTGTCCGCTCCTAAAAGTCCTCTAATTTTTATTTTAGAAGTTGGCTTAACCTTTAGGACCATGTAATTGTTAAATGTCCGGTCTTAATAGTCTTCCTTTAAATAGAAATGTTCACTCGCTTTTCGAGACAAATCATTATGGTTCGAGACAACCGAGGTTCTCATGCGTTACGCTCGAGCTAGGTCCTTCATTGTAGTCGATGTTACCTCTCCCGATCTTGAGCGGATTATCGAGTTCCCTTTTCTTTGTCTCTTTTCTTTTGTCGGAAAAAGAAGGAAGATATTGAAAAAGGTACTTTGTTTCAAATCGGGGAGCTAAAACCGACGACAACGACGGTCCAACCTTGAGAAGAATTGTCACTGTGTTTGTTTTTATTCAAATAAGGTAAAAGATGTTTTTTGTATGTTCTTAACTCGTATTCTCAATTTCTATTGTTGATTTACACGAGGACAATGTTTTGTTTGTTTCCTTTTTGTCGGAAAAAGAAAGACGATAATGAAAAGGACAAGGCGATAGAATATGGAAACCAAAGCTGATAAAAAAGGCAGTGTTTTTAGGACCTTCGATTTACTAAGTGTGCGGTCCTAAAAGTCTTCGTTCTTTCATCTTAGTTTTTTGAGTCTGCCATTATCCATCTTTCATAGTTGCCTTGTTTATTGCTTTCCAGTTCGATAATGGATAAACTAACGAATTAAAGTACTAAACTCGCACGAGAACAAAAAGAGTGCATAATATTTTATATAATAATTTTTATCTACAAAAAAAAGCAACAAAAAAAACAACTAATCCTCTTCGTAGACGGAGAGGGAGGGGGAGCTGGAGTCGTCGGAGTCGGAGTCGTCTTCAGCGGGATCGTACTCCACGTCATTGGCGTGAAGTAACATGTTCAGCTTGTTGTTCACGGTATGAACAAGCTGAACCAATTGGCCCAACCAATGACTGCACCAACTGCTTCACAGTCGGAATTGGAGGAGGGAATGACGGAGGGGGCTGAGGTTGAAGAGGCAGAGGAGGAAACGGAGGACCTGGGGGAGCAGCCATTACAGTGGAGGCTAGACCGTGGAGGAGTCTGTGTAGAAGTGATGGAGAAGAATGTGAAGAAAGTACGGAACAACGGGTTTAAATAGAGAACATATCCCGAACAATGTGAAATGCCGAAACTTTAATGAGGAGAAGCATAGTTCATCGAATACGAGGAGACACCTAGTTGGGAAGTTTATCTGGAAGCCGAAGAGACTCTGAATCATTCATTTGAACAGAGTGTAAGGATACAACTTTGCCATCTGAATTTGAAAAGAATGAATTTTAGTACCGGGTAAATGATGAAAGGTCGTCTTAAAAGTAATAGAATTGAATATTTTAAAAATAAATAGACTTTTAGGACCGCATATTATAAAAGGTCGGTATTAAAAGTAATAGAATTGATTTTAAAAATAAATAGACTTTTAGGACCGAACATATTATAAAAGGTCGGTCTTAAAATAAAAATTAAATAATAGAATTTTATACCACGTACCTATAAATCCCGCTCTTAAAAGTTTCTCTGCCTTTATTAACTCCTCATACCTCTCTGTCCTTAACTCCTTATTAATTCCTCACTACCTCATAACCCCAAACTACGTACGTGGCTATCTGAGAACAGCTCTCTGCCTTTATGAATTAACTCTTCATACCTCTTTGCCCCAACTGCTCAAACCATAGTTAGATACAAGAGAACCGCTCGTAGGGGTGCTTTTACTCGTGATGCTCGTGCCTTCCGTCGATCGTTATACGGTGCGCCTCCTCCATCGAGAGTCCGTCCTATTGTGACAGAAGAATCTCGGGTCTTTGGGCCCATTGTTATTTCTTCGGATGATGAAGAGGTTCCCGCTCCCCCTTTCCAACCTCTTGGCCCCACCGCGACTACTACTGACCCCTCTTCTCTTTCCTCTAATGAAGCATTGTGGCTGATGAGAGTAAGTTAGAAACTTGCTGATCTCCGGCGGGAAATTAATGCTATTCACGCCGATATCACCAAGGCTTTGGAGGATAATAAGCTTTAGGATGTTTAGTCAGATTCTTGTTTTTGATAATTTCCTGCTTGTTTTTCTCTCTAATTTTCTTGTGTACGTGCATATTCTCCAGTTATGTATGGAAGCAAAAACTAAGCTTGTGTCTTTCTAATATTCATATTCTCCAGCTTTTCCTTTAATTTATTTTATTAACTCAGTTTATAAGCTCGCCAAATGCAAACCTCTTCTTTTTTTTGGGTTAATTAATAAACGAAATACTTTTAGGACCGTAGTTCTTATAACCACGGTCTTAAAATTAAATGAATACCGAAAGTTAGGACCGGAGTATTCTTAACCGGGTCTTAAAATTAGTTAATAAATGTTTGACTTTTAGACCGGACGCTTTATAAATCTCCTACCTTAAAATTAAATGAATACTAAAATTTAGGACCGCGAGCATTGTTAACCTCCTATTCTTAAAAATTTGTTAATAGAATTATATCTTTAGGATCAGATATCGTATAATTAACCGGTCTTAATAAAATCTAAAATATTAAGACATGTCTCTGTCATGGGAAAATTAAATTTCCCTCTCGAACTTCTCTTGTCGCGCCGAAAGTGATTACATAGGTTCTCGTCTCCGATGTGTGTTGCGTCGTCGGCGCCGCGTTCCTCTCTCTCGAGATTAACTCTGCGGTTCCTTAGCTAAACGTCTATAGACCAAGCCGTACGAGGTGTTTCGCTTATATAACTTTATGATTTTCCTTTTAATGGTTCCGGGGTTTTCATGGGTTGAACGAAATCGATGAATTGTTATTGTGGGTTTCTCTGTTGTTAATGAATATTGTATTTTGAAGATTATATTTACACTTTAGACCTACCCAACTGACCAAGAAATATTTTTAGATTACTCTTGCTGTCTGCAACATCAACGTTCGTGGCAGGAGAAGAAAGACTCAGCAAACGCATTTGAATTTATATGGTACAAGTGAGTCCATAAGACCTTCATGTGATGCATTTAATTTTCCTCATCATGTATTTATTTTACTTCTTGGATTCACTGTGATACATTTATGACCAAAAGTGATTCTTCGTTATGCATTTAATGGGCAAGTTTCTCCGTAAAACCAAAAAAAAAAGACATGCATAACCGACATTGAGCATAAATATGCATTTGGAGTTGGCTTATTTTATATGCAAGGCTCACGCTTTTTTTCGGATTATGTATATGTTAAATCTTTCCGTCTATAGGAATACTACTATGGACCACAGTTGGATAAATGCTTTACGGACGAGTGTTGAATATCAGAATGGGGTGAGGGACTTTATTGAATTTGCTAAACAAAATGCATATGGAAGCCTTAGCAGCATACATAGTTCATGGCCTGTACTACTGATTATTTACAACTTATCTCCAATGTTATGCATGAAACGAAAGTACATCATGCTGTCTATGTTGATTTCAGACCGAAACAACTCGAAAATGACATTGATGTTTACCTTCACCCTTGATCGAAGACTTGAAGGAGTTGTAGGCGTAAGGTGTTGATGTTTTTGACTCTTTCAGGAAGGAGGTGTTTAAAAAGCGAGCCATGATATTTTGTACTATAAACGACTTCTCAGCATATAGGAACTTGTCAGGGTATAGTGTAAAAGGCCATAAAGCATGTCCGGTTTGTGAAGAAGGCACACGCTACCATCAACTTCAACATGGAAGAAAGACGGTTTATCTTGGACATAGGAGATTTCTTAGATGGGGCCACCCATATCGTCGATTAAAGAAAGCCTTTTTTGGTGGCCAAGAGTATGAATATGTTCCGGTGGCATTGACTGGGGAGCAAGTTTATGAAAAGGTGAAAAATATCAATGTCATCTTCGGTAAGACTGCAAAGAGTAGAAAAGAAACAAATATATGGAAAAAGATATATGTATTCTTCGATCTTCCATATTGGCGCAATCTTGATGTGAGACACGAGTATTGATGTCATGCATGTGGAGAAAAACGTATGTGATAGTATTGTCGACGCTTCTCAACATACAAGGTAGTTCCAAGGATGGTGTGAAGGCAAGATTGATCTCGATAGCAATGGGAATACGCGAAGAGTTACATCCAAGGCAAGATGAGAAGAGAACTTATTGTCCCCCGGCTTCTCATACTTTGTCTAAGGATGAGAAACGAAGTTTTTGTGAGTGTTTACATGGCACAAAAGTTCCCACAGGGTATTCTTCAAATTTGAAGAGGCTTGTATCGATGAAGGACTTGAAATTAGTAGGCCAAAAGTCTCATGATTGTCATGTCTTGATGCAATAGCTACTCCCAATAACTATTCGAGGCATCGCCGAATATGATCTTCGGGTCGTTTTGACTAGACTTTGTGTCTTCTTCAATGCGCTTTGTAATAAAGTTTTCGAGATTGAAAAGTTGGATGAATTGGAGAATGAAAGATATCTTATCTTATGCCACCTTGAGAAGCTTTTTGTTCCTACATTTTTTGACATCATGGTTCATCTAATTGTTCATCTTGTGAGGAGATAAAGATGTGCGGCCCTATCCATTTACGGTGGATGTACCCAATTGAAAGATCTATGAAATTCCTAAAAGGGTACGTGAAGAATGCATACCGCCGGAAGCATCGATTGTTCGAAATATGTTTCAAGAAGCCATGGAATTTTGTCAAAATTATTTGGCCAAAGTAAGACATATTGGGCTTCCAAAACGTCGATGTCAAGAAGGGGGTAAATGAGGGCTTCCGTAAAGAGTGTGGATCCTAATGAATTGTCACAAGTCCACTTATACATCTTGAATAATGTTGATGAAGTTCAAACCAGCATAGCTGAACATAAAGAAGCTGTAAGGAAAGAGAATCATTGAATGACTAAACAAAGGTTGATTAGGGATCATAACAGAACTTTTGCAAGCTGGTTCAAACAAAAGGTCGAGGGAGAGGAATGTGTTTATGATACAATCAAATGGTTAGCACGTGGTCCTGAGGTCGATGTCATAAGTTGGAATTCGTATGTGATCAATGGTCATACATTTTACACGAAGTCCCTAGATAATAGGAGCATAGTCCGAAAAGGGTGTTATGTTAGAGGCTGAATCTATGCCCTTCTCTAGTTCGAAAGACAAGAGCCCTTTATTGGCGGTCATGCCATATTATGGGGTTATTGAAGAGATTTGGGAGGTGGACTATGTGAAAATTAGATTTCCCATTTTCAAATGCAAGTGGGTCAATGTCAATAATGGTGTTCGGATCGATCGGCTAGGATTTACATTAGTCGATGTCCATGGTAGAAGTTTTGGAGATGAACCTTTTATTATGGCGGACCGGCAAAACAAGTGTTCTATATCACCGATCAAGAAAATAAAATGTGGTCTCGTAGCTCTCCAAGGAAAGAGGGTCATTGATATTGATGAGGAAATGAATTCAAATTATGGTATTCCCGAGAGTACTCCTTTTTCAAGGGGTCTACACGGACATAAACGAAGAAGATGAAGTGGATAATGATCCCGGATAAGAAGTGATCATCAAGAAGGGATATGGGAAGATATCACTTTATAAAAGAGTCAATTCATAAGGTAATATTCATATGCAGATTTCTTTGAAAACTTTAAGGTTTTAACTATATTATATTCCTTCTATGTTCATAAACAATGTCACCGACTATGAAGTTTGTTCTTGTTTTATTTTTGTGGCAGATCCGATCCATAGGGCATGTTATAAAAGAGAATGTTACTTTGTTGGGTGGGAATCGATGAAGGCATGGTGAATATTATTTTGGGCATGTGTGTTGTATTTGTAACTTATTGTATTTGTAAGTAAGTTATCTTATTGTATGAATTAATTTGGGTGTTGTAGTCATAGTATAAACATTAATTAAGAAGCCAAATAACTCATGGTGAATAATATTTGTATTCTTTTTCCAATTCAATTTATTCAAATAATTGTTCATAGCTTACAACTTAAAGTATCGACTTTTATGTCTTTGGATTGATGGTGGATTTGTGTGTAATACAATCGGAAGAACATAACAGGAAAAATTTAGGAAAATTTACATCGCAAATAAATGTGCCGGTCTTAAATGGTGAGTTTTTAAGACCGAATGTATTTATATGTCCTGGCCTTAAAGGTCGTAACACATTTCATTATAAGTGCCCTGGTCTTAAAAGCCGGCCTTTTTAAGATCGGTAAATTTATACATGCGGTCTAAAATAAAATTTTTAAGACCGCATTTATTTATCATCCAGTCTTGAAAGTCAATCTTTTAAGACCGCGTATAATTATTCCTATTCTTAAAATTCTATCTTTTAAGAGCGGCCTAATTTTTAAATTTCCGGTCTTAAAAGTTGAGTTTTAGGACCGAACAAAAAGTATTTCGTGTTTATTTTAGTACGACTTTTAAGACTCAATGTTTTAAATGTCCGGTCTAAAATATTTTCTTTAAGACCGGTCGTAGTCCGGTCTTAAATGTAGACTTTTAATACCGGGCCGGAACAAGACCTAGGTCCGCGGGTCTCGGGTCCTACGATGCCTCTTTTTTCCTATTTAAAAGTCTTTTTTGCCCTAGTGCTACTTATAATTTAGGCCTTTAAATTGGCTTAAAAATTAGGGCTTAAAGGTTTTAAATAAGCTTAAAAGCTTATAATTTAAAGCCTACAATGTGATTATAAAATAAAATTTAATTCTTATAATTTAATAAATCTAAATTAAAATTAATGCTATCATTTGAGTTTTAAATTATAGAGAACTAACCCATAATGATAATTTAGTAATTGTATTTTTAAATTAAAAATGATAAAGATATAAATATAACATAGACATATACATAATATAAATAAAATTATATTTTAAAAATGTGTAAACATGTCAAAGTTAAGGCATATAGACAAACTTTCATAAAATAGCCCTATCCAATTTATATATTTAGGCCTCTAAATAGGCTTTAGCTTAGCATTTTTGTTAAACAGGCTAGTCTAAGTCAGGCTGTAGGCTACCTCATACGAGCCTCGCCTATATTCACTCCTTCCTTGCCAACAAATACATATAAATAATTTGCATAAAATATATTCACTCTATGTGCGTTTTTTACGTTAGGGTATTTTGATACTTTCATGTCTATTTTAAATGTCCATGGTTATGTTTACACATCTAAAAATATTTATAATGTTTGACACCTTTTAGTTAAAAGTTTATGAGTATTTTTGCAGCTTTATCATTTTTGAGCTAGGGACATTTTGGTACTTTCAAAAAATAGAGTGGGGTCCACTACAAAAAAGTAATGCACATTAGCTCATTTTAACGGATTTGTCATTTTTGCTTTGATTTTTAATATTTGTGGGTACTTTTGTATAAAAAAAGAGTTTATGATACTGGGTGTACTTTTAGTATAAGTTTATGAGTATTTTTGCATCTAATCCCTTGTATATGTATATATATATATATTTATATTTGCCGTTACTGCATAGCATGTTTAACCTATAGTCAAAGTGAAAAAGGCTCGCCAACCCCGTTTGGGTTCAACTTGCCAACCAGGTTTTAAGCTCAAAAGTAACTTTGAGAAGAAGTAAAAAATGAAGTCACAATGTCGTCTCGAAAATGGAGTGTCCAGATTTAGACAAGCGAGTATTAACCAAAGAGAATCAGGTTGTATCATGCTCTTGATAAATTGCTTTGGAGTTAGACTAGGGTCAATTGAGACATTGCCTTTGGAAAATGTTTTCCTAAATTTAGAAATGGAATTAAGTACTTTAGTGTATTTTAATTTATTTCTCTTAATAATAAATTAACTATTTTTATTTTATATAATTTTAATTCTTCTCTTAAATTATCACAATATATACATATAGTGTGTATAGTATTCAATAAAATTGTTGCACTTTTCAGTCATTTTCCATCTTAACTTACTTTTTAAATAATTAATCCAAACAAGTTTAAGTTTGAAAAAAAAAATCACTTCTACTACTGTCAATTCAAATATAAATCACATTTATAATCCGACTTTTATCCTATCTTAAGTTTACAAAAGGGGTTAAGTATCATTTTTACCCTAGAAGTTTATGTTAAGAAGCAAGCAGTAACTGGAATTTTTTAGGAGCAATTTTGCCTCTCTGTTAATTTTGATTGTTAGCTTTAATTGATATACACATGTGGCACCCCATGTTTGCCACCTCATCATCCACATCACTAAGCCTAATGACATGGCGACACACCTCCTCATCTGTCTTCCACTCTCCCTCATTCAATCATCTTCATCTCTCTCCTTCACCATCACCGTGGAAGAGCTTCAACCAACCACCATTGTCATCTTCCTTCGGCCACAACACCGCCGAAGCACCCCTCCTGTGTAATACCCTAAAATTCATATTTCTCTTGAATATTATAGTTTGGCAAAATAATACCTATTTAAAATAGGAAAGTATGTTGTCTCTAATTTTAGTAATTTATTTGTTTATTTTTCTTGGAATTGAAAGAGGCAAATATCCTTGGGAAGTTTACACATTTATTGATGAATGAATTTGGCGACAATTTGTTCTTCTCGGACCACTCCTAAGCTCGTGAGTTTATATTTAGTTTTGTTTTCCCTTTTATTTGCTTATTAACCCGTGCGGATATGTGAATGTTATTGTGTTCATCTAATCCTCGTTAGTTATATAATGGTTCTAAGTATGTGAATAGAAGTATACATTTCCTACCTTTGTCTATGCAAGTCTGATATGTAAACCCTGAAAAGGTAAATTACTGATGAGAATGTATTAATTGTGTAATGGTTTGTCTTGCAAAGGAGGAAATGAATAGTCTTAAAAGGGGAAAACTTTATATACCCAATTGTTACTATCTAATGGGATCGCCGATCCCACCGGATGCCTTAAAAATGATCAAGTTTGTATTATTCTCGTAAGCATAATTCTCTTTTGTTTCTTAACCTATCTATCTAGCTAGCACTACAAAACATAGCTCTAATTTCTTCTACAATTCTACATCTTCCTTAAATAAAATGTTGAAACTTGATGAAGTGAAGAATTTGACTACCGTTTGATTGACGTTCATATGAAGCGTAAATTCTCTAATTTCGTTAGTGACATGCATGGATGGAATTCATAATTAATAGATGTTTTCAATTCTGATTCACAGAAAAGAAGGGAACAAGCACAGGAGATAGGTAGAAAGAATGATTGCCCTCATAGGGCTTCTCGCGACGGATATCAAAAGGCCGAAAAAGATTTGATGGCGGCCAAGCGGAAGAGATTGGATGATGAAGCGTAATCCAATCCTTCGTGATACATGCTCCTCCATCCCCAATACGTCGTGAGGAGTTGTGATTGCATATTCGGCAAAAAGCTGCGGCGCCTACACGAGTGAACAAACTCGTCTAGTTGCTTTCAAAGAATTGTAAGTATCGTTATTGTTATTTTTTAGTTGCTAAAAATGTTTCAATACTAAGCTTCTCGTTATCCGTATCTTACAGAAGATCTTAAAAAGAAAGAAGCGAGGGATCTTTTGTGTCGGACGGGAGGAATGATGTTCGACCGTTGCGACCGGAAAACCCGATCACCCGGGGCGTGTAACGGGGATTGGAGGACGGGTAGGCATAAAGCAAGTCTTTGGTACATCCAAACGCCATAGACAAAGTATGGTTACCTGGGAGGAGATGGACCAGACGCTGGCTGCTAAAGAAGCTTCAATGACTGCAATATTTCAATCCTAGATGAGCCGATGAGGGAGGAACCGAGTCGATGAGGCTGCTGAGCAATCGTCCCGAGACCAAATGTTCCTTCACACACTCACCCGCAACCGGTGCAACAGAGCACTGAGGGAGCTGCATTGTTGGACAAATCGAGCAACCTTGTGACCTTTATGTGGAGGATCCCGATCATCATGATGGACGATTATTGGTTGCAAAAGGACTGTTCACAACTTGGGATCAACCGTACACCACCAACAAATGCCCGATGATGAAGTCGAGTGTCGGTTGAAAAGGTGATCATTGATGCACCGCTCCTCTCCAAACTAATGAGCCGCTTGTGAGTGATGTCAAGGGAACCTTCATCCCTTGGCCAGCGATGATTGTACATGTCTCTACCGCTCCCGAAGCTTCAACCCCTCCTCCTCAAGTTCCATCCCCTCGTCAAGCTCCATCCCCTCCTCAAGCTCTATCCCCATCGCTAAGTTGGTCGTCACAGGGAAAAATATCCGATCCGATGAAGAGTGGATATTTTAAGGATAAATCGTGGCTGCCAATGAAGTAGTAGGCGTCCCTCATCCTCGGCCCGCTTCAAGTTGACACCGTTGATGTTGAGTCCCCGCCGCTTCCTCGACAGAGTTTACGATGCGCTTGTTCAAATTTTTATGAAGTAAGTATCTTCCGTCTATGAGTACATAATTTAAATGCATCGTTTAGACATACATACATATATACTAATTCCCGATCAATGTCATTATTGTAGGTCTTGCATCAAGAATTGGTTCAAAAGGGCGGGATCAACGATTTTGGATTCTTGTGCCACTTATTCAAGTCAAACATCCATGCGGAGAGACAGACGTACATATCAAAGAGGTTGTGTGAAGTGAGAAGAAAGTTGTACTTTTTGCCATTCTTCCACAGGTACATATCAAAAATCTTGTCCGCAATTCACTTAATTCTCGCTACATATATCACTCGAGTATAGTTTACCGTGTGAATTTTCAGCCGCCACTGGCAGTTGGTCCTCATGTGCATGGAGGAGCATAAATTTATCTTCTTATGCTCCACTCACGGTGAGCCATTGCCTATGTTGGTGCAGACCATCAACGAGTAAGCATGCCATTTTGATTCTCTTGTCTGAAATCTTTGCTGTGAATTTTCAGTGAATCATTGATAAATTTGTGATTTTGATGATAGTGCCATGAGGACCTTCCAAAGAGTAGAAAAGAAAAGGCGTGGTACTCGGGACAACCCCATATGGTACAGACCAGAGGTTGGTACAATATTTGTAGCACACTGCCTTGAAAACTTGGTCATTAAGCTATATATATATATATATATATATGCTCTTATATATATTTCTTATTCTTTTTAGACTCGTCGGCAACCACCGGCGTCCAACTTATGTGGCCAGTATATCATGAAACACATGTATGATATTACCACGCGAGGGGATACTAAATTAACTGCAAAGGTAAATGTATTTGATGTTACATATTATGCAAGTTAATTCAGTTTTTGGCTTACTTTATTACAAATGAAATATGCACGCAAGTTAATTCAGATTCTTTGTCTTTGATGTTACAGATGTTTCAATGCACGCTCCCTTTTCTCATGATGAACTGGAGCACATACTCAATGTGTTTTGTGAATATCTCGTATGGTCTGATCTTAGAGTCACAAAAAGGACAATAATTAATGTCCTAAATTCATTTGTAAGTATATTCGTAGCAACAATAATCGATCTTCTCGTAAATTTGTTTATTTTTTTGAACAATTCATTTGTAAATATACATAGGCAATGTAAAATTCAATAAATAAATTTAGTTAATTTTTCGAACAATTTTCTTATGTCCATTTTGGGTTTCTCGAATGTATTATTGGATGGTGGATATAGCTATTTAATTTAGTGTTTGAAATTTGAGACTTTTAGGACCGTTCATTAACAAAGATGTCCGGTCTTAAAGGTCTCGAAAAGTCTTCGGTGTAAAAAGTATGAGACTTTTAGGACCGTATATTGCTTTAGTGTCCGCTCCTAAAAGCTTAAAAGTCCACATGAACTTTTAGGTCCGACGTATTATAAAAGGTCGGTCTTAAAAGTCACTCTTAAAAGCCCGCTTAACTTTTAGGACCGTATTATTATAAATAATCGGTCTTAAAAGTCCTTTGCTTACAAGTCTCCGCTTAACTTTTAGGACCGTATAGTTTTATTTGTGCGATCTAAAAAGTCACACCTTTAAATACCTCTTTTCAGACAAATTAAATGGATAGGATTGAAGACAACCGAGGTTCTGGCGTTTTGCTCAAGCTAGGTCCTTCATTATCATCGTTTTTACCTTTCCATATGTGGAGCAGCATTATCGGTGTCCCTTTTATTTTGTCTTTTTTCTTTTTGTCGAAAAAGAAGGAAGATAATGAAAAGGACACTTTGTTTCCAATATGGGGAGGTAAAACCGACGATAACGAAGGTCCAACCTTGAGAAGAATAGTCACTTTGTTTGTTCTTATTCGAATAAGGTAAATGATCCTTTTTTTTGTATGTTGTTAACCGTATTCTGTGAATTTCGTTGTTGATTTACATGAGGACAATGTTTTGTTTGTTTCCTTTTTGTCGGAAAAAGAAAGACGATAATGAAAAGGACAAGAGGCAATCGGATATGGAAACCAAAGCTGACAAAAAATGGCAGTGTTTTTAGGACCGTCGATTTACTAACTAAAAGTCTTCGTTCTTTTATTTTAGGTTTTTTAGTCTGCCATTATCCATCCTTCATAGTTGCCTTGTTTATTGCTTTCCGGGTTCGATAATGGATAAAGTACTAAACTCGCACGAGAACAAAATTTAAAAATATTTTATTTACTAATTTTTTTACGCCGCCATATAGGGGCAGTGATGACAAAAAAAAAACAAAAAAAAAGCAACAAAAAAACTAATCCCTCTTGTAGTTGGAGAGGGAGGGGGCGTCGGAGTCGTCCGAGTCGTCTTCAGCGGGATCGTACTTCACGTCATTGGCGTGGAGTACCATGTTCAGCTTGTTGTTCATGGTATGAGCAAGCTGAACCAATTAGCCCAAGTGTCGATCAATTTGATCGACGCGGGCCACCAGTGACTGCACCAACTGCTTCACAGTCGGATTTGGAGGAGGCGGTGGCGGAGGGGGCTAAGGTTGAAGAGGAGGAGGAGGAAACGGAGGACCTGGGGAGCAGCCATTACGGTGGGGGGCGAGGTTGAAGAGGAGGAGGAGGAAACGGAGGACCCGGGGAGAAGAATGTGAAGAAAGTACAAGAAGAACGGGTTTAAATAGAGAACCCATCCTGAACAATGTGAAACACCGGAAACTTTAATGAGGAGACGCATTGTTCATCATAATATGAGGAGACGCCTAGTTGGGAAGTTTATCTGGAAGCCGAAGAGACTCTGCATCATTCATTTGAACAGTGTGTAAATACCGGGTAAATGATAAAAGGTCGGTCTTAAAAGTAAGACTTTTAGGACCGGACATATTATAAAAGATCGGTCTTAAAAATAAATAAATAATAGAATTTTATACCGCATACCTATATGTACCGAGTTAATGATAAAAGGTCGGTCTTAAAAGTAATTTAGACTTTTAGGACCAGATATTTTAAAAAATGTCGGTCTTAAAATAAAATGAATTGCAAAAATATTAAGTAATGGAATTTTATACCGCGTACCTATAACTCCTTATTAATTCCTCACTACCTCGTAACTCCAAACTACGTACGTGGCTATCTGAGAACAGCTCTCTGCCTTTATTAAGTAACTCCTCATAACTCCTCATTCGTCACTTCGGTCGATCGTTATACGGTGCGCCTCCTCCATCGTGAGTCCGTCCTATTGTGGCAGAAGAGTCTCGGGTCATTGGACCCATTGTTATTGCTTCGGATGATGAAGAGGTTCCCGCTCCCCCTCTCTAACCTCTTGGCCCCACCGCGACTACTACTGACCCCTCTCCTCTTTCCTCTAATGAAGCATTGTGGCTGATTCGAGTTAGACGAAACTTGCGATCTCCGTATGGAAATTAATGTTGTTCACGCCGAAATCGCCAAGGCTTTGGAGGATAATAAGCTTTAGGAGATGTTTAGTCGATTCTTGTTTTTGATAATTTTCTCGCTTGTTTTTCTTTTGTATTTTTTCTTGTGTACGTGCATATGCAAGTAATATATGTAATTAAAGAAACTCCAGTTTTCCTTTAATTTTTATTCATTCAGTTGCTGCGCTCGCCAAATCCTTTTTTAGAAATCACAAAAATGAGGAATTTTAGGACCGGAGTATTATAAAACGGCGGTCTTAAAAAAATTTATATATAGAACCGTCTACTTTTTAATGAACCAGTTTAATTGTCTCAATTTAGGTCCGGAGTATTATAAAACTTCGGTCTTAATAAAATCCAAAATATAAAACATGTCTCGCTTCCGTCGTGCGGAATATTAAATTTCCCTATCTCGAACTTCTCTTGTCGCTCCTAAAGTGTTACTCGTGGTTACGTCGCCACTTAGCCGTGGTTCGCGTTGCTCTCTCGACAATCACTTTCTGTTCCTTAGCTAAACGTCTATAGACCAAGCCGTAAGAGGTGTTTCGGTTATATAACTTTATGATTTTCCTGCTCATCGTTCGGGTTTTTCCCCGGGTTGAGCGAAATCGATCAAATGTTCTTGTGGGTTTTGTGTTGTTAATGGATATTGTATTTTGAAGATTATAATTGCACTTTAGACCTACCCAAATGACCATTAAATGTTTTTAGGTTACTCTTGCTGTGTGCAACATCAACGTTCGTGGTGGGAAAAGAAAGACTAAGCAAACGCATTTGAATTTATATGCTACAAAAAAGTCCACAAGACCTTCATGCGATGCATTTAATTTCCTCGTCATGCATTTATTTTGGTTCTTGGATTCACCGTGATACATTTATGACCAAAAGTGATTCTTCGTTCTGCATTTAATGAGCAAGTTTATCCAAAAAAAAAGGAAAAAAGACATAACCGACATTTGAGCATATATATGTATGTTAAATCTTTCCGTCTATATATATAGGAATTCTACTATGGATCACAGTTGGATAAATGCTAAACGGACGAGTGTTGAATATCAGAATAGGGTGAGGAACTTTATAAAATTTGCTAAACAAAATGCCCATGATGAGGGTGGGAAGTTTTATTGCCCTTGTGTAAAATGTTTGAATGAGAGGCGACTAAGTCCTGAAGTTATACACACACATTTAATTTGTGAAGGAATTTGTAAGACTTATACAGTATGGGTATGGCATGGTGAAAAAAATACCAAGTGGGTCTCAACATAGGGAAGTGGCCTTTGATGATAATGACACAGATATGGATGATCATATAGAGGACATTATCCGTGATGTAAGAGAAGAGGCTTTTCATCAATCACATGCATATGGTAATATGTGCGTGATGCGATGAGACCCCTTTATACCGTGGGTGTAAAAAATACCAATTGTTGAATGCTTTGTATTGAAATTGGTAAGCTTGAAGGCACGTCATGGATGGAACGACAAGAGTTTTTCAGAAATGCTTGAGGCTTTTAAGGACATGCTTCCGGATGATAATGTGTTGCCGCATCGATACTATGATGCTAAGAAAATACTTTGTCCACTGGGGATGGAGTACAAAAAGATTCATGCATGCCCGAATGATTGGGTATTGTATAGAAAAGAGTTTGAAGAGGAGCAGAATTGTCCGAAATGTGAAACCCCAAGGTACAAGTCAAATAAGGGGCCTGCAAAAGTGTTGTGGTATCTTCCAATCATACCAAGGTTCAAGCGGTTGTTTGCGAATAAAAATGATGCAAAAAATTTGAGGTGGCATGCGATGAGAGGATTTCGATGGAAAGCTTTGACATCCGGCCGATTCTTCTCAATGGAAGAAAATCGATCAATTATTTCCGAACTTCGGCGAAGAACCTAGGAACCTTAGGCTTGCCCTTAGCACGGATGGCATGAATCCATATCGAAGCCTTAGCGATACATAGTTCATGGCTTGTACTACGATTATTTACAACTTATCTCCAATGTTATGCATGAAACGAAAGTACATCATGCTGTCTATGTTGATTTTGGGACCGAAACAACTCAGAAATGACATTGATGTTTACCTTCAGCCCTTGCTCAAAGACTTGAAGGAGTTGTGGGTAGAAGGTGTTGATGTTTTGACTCTTTCAAGAAGGAGGTGTTTAAAATGCGAGCCATGATATTTTGTACTATAAACGACTTCCCAAAGATATGGGAACTTGTCGGGGTATAGTGTAAAAGGCCATAAAGCATGTCCGGTTTGTGAAGAAGGCACACGCTACCATCAACTTCAACATGGAAGAAAGACGGTTTATCTTGGACATAGGAGATTTCTTAGACGGGGCCACCCATATCGTCGATTAAAGAAAACCTTTTTGGTGGCCAAGAGTATGAAGATGCTCGGGTGGCATTGACTCGGGAGCAAGTTTATGAAAAGGTGAAAAATATCAATGTCGTCTTCGGTAAGACCGCAAAGAGTAGAAAAGAAACAAATATATGGAAAAAGATATATGTATTCTTCGATCTTCCATATTAGCGCAATCTTGATGTGAGACACAAAGTATTGATGTCATGCATGTGGAGAAAAACGTATGTGATAGTATTGTCAAGACGCTTCTCAACATACAAGGTAGTTCCAAGGATGGTGTGAAGGCAAGATTGGATCTCGATAGCAATGGGAATACGCGAAGAGTTACATCCAAGGCTAGATGGGTAGAGAACTTATTGTCCCCCCGGCTTCTCATACTTTGTCTAAGGATGAGAAACGAAGTTTTTGTGAGTGTTTACATGGCACAAAAGTTCCCACGGGGTATTCTTCAAATTTGAAGAGGCTTGTATCGATGAAGGACTTGAAATTAGTAGGCCAAAAGTCTCATGATTGTCATGTCTTGATGCAACGACTACTCCCAATAGCTATTCGAGGCATCGCCGAATATGATCTTTGGGTCGTTTTGACTAGACTTTGTGTCTTCTTCAATGCGCTTTGTAGTAAAGTTTTCGAGATTGAAAAGTTGGATGGATTGGAGAATGAAGGATATCTTATCTTGTGCCACCTTGAGAAGCTTTTTGTTCCTACATTTTTTGACATCATGGTTCATCTAATTGTTCATCTAGTGAGGGAGATAAAGATGTGCGGCCCTATCCATTTACGGTGGATGTACCCAATTGAAAGATCTATAAAATTCCTAAAAGGGTACGTGAAGAACGCATACGGCCGAAGCATCGATTGTTCGAAATATGTTTCAAGAAGCCATGGAATTTTGTCAAAATTATTTGGCTAAAGTAAGACATATTGTGCTTCCAAAACATCAAAGATGTCGATGGGGGTAGACGAGGGCTTCCGAAGAGTGTGGATCCGATGAATTGTCACAAGTCCACTTATACATCTTGAATAATGTCGATGAAGTTCAAGCCGGCATAGCTGCACATAAAGCAGTTGTAAGGAAAGAAAATCATCGAATGACTCAACAAAGATTCATTAGGGAGCATAAATGTAACTTTTGCAAACTGGTTCAAACAAAAGGTCGAGGGAGAGGAATGTGTTTATGATACAATTAAATGGTTAGCAGGTGGTCCTGAGGTTGATGTCATAAGTTGTAATTCGTATGTGATCAATGGTTATACATTTTACACGAAGTCCCTAGATGATACGAGCACGCATCTAGAACGGTGGTGTTATGTTAGAGGTCTGAATCTATGCACTTCTCCGAGTTCGAAAGACAAGAGCCCTTTATTGGCAGTCATGCCATATTATGGGGTTATGAAGAGATTTGGGAGGTGGACTATGTGAAAATTAGATTTCCCATTTTCAAATGCAAGTGGGTTAATGTCAATAATGGTGTTCGGATCGATCGGCTAGGATTTACATTAGTCGATGTCAATGGTAGAAGTTTTGGAGATGAACCTTTTATTATGGCGTACCCGAGGCAAAACAAGTGTTCTATATCACCGATCAAGAAAATAAAATGTGGTCTCGTAGCTCTCCAAGGAAAGAGGGTCATTGATATTGATGAGGAAATGAATTCAAATTATGGTATTCCCGAGAGTACTCCTTTTTCAAGGGGTCTACCGACATGAACGAAGAAGATGAAGCGGATAATGAACCCTAAGATAAAAAGTGATCATCAAGAAGGGATATGAGAAGATATCACTTTATAAAAGAGTCAATTCATAAGGTAATATTCATATGCAGATTTCTTTGAAGACTTTAAGGCTTTAACTATATATATTATATTCCTTCTATCTATGTTCATAGTTAATGTCACTGACTATGAATTTTGTTCTTGTTTTATTTTTGTGGCGGGATCCGATCCAAAGGGGCATGTTATATAAGAGGATGTTACGTTGTTGGGTGGGGGAATCGAGATGAAGGCATGGTGAATATTTTTTGGGCGCATGTATGTTGTACTTGTAACTTATTGTATTTGCAAGTATGTTATCTTATTGTATGAATTAATTTAGGTGTTGTAGTCATAGTAATCATTAATTAAGAGGCCAAATAGCTCATGGTGAATAATATTTGTATTCTTTTTCCAATTCAATTTATTCAAATAATTGTTCATAGCTTGTAGCTTAAAGTATCGACTTTTATGTCTTTGGATTGGGTGGTGGATTTGTGTATATATATAATCGGGAAGAACAACGGGAAAAATTCGGAAAATTTAGATCGGAAATAATAAGCCGGTCTTAAATGTTCACTTGTTAAGACCGAGATGTAATTATATGACCGGTCTTAAAGGTCGATGACTTTTGAGTTTTGATATTAAACCCTATTAAGAGTTGGTCTTTTAAGACCTATATTTAGACGTCCGGTCTTTAATCAAAATCTTTAAGACCGGATGTATTTATCATCCACTCCTGAAAGTCAGTCTTTTAAGACCGTGTATAATTAGTCGTCTGGTCTTAGAAGCCGCTATTTTTCAGACGGTATGTGTCTTGTCCGGTCTTATAATTCCGATCTTTTAAGAGCGGCCTATTTGTTGACCGGTCTTAAAAGTTGAGCTTTAGGACCGAACAAAAAATATTTCGGCTTCATTTAGTACAACTTTTAAGACCCAAGTTGTTAAATGTCCGGTCTTAAAAGAGTTTCTTTAAGACCGGTTCAAGTCTGGTCTTAAATGGTAGACTTTTAATAATGGGCTTGGAACAAGACCGGCCGCATGTCCTGGTCTTATGACCCCTCTTTTGTCTGGTCTTAAAAGCCTTTTTTGCACTAGTGTGAGGAAGAGGAAGTTCAAAATAATTGCAGGAATGCCATGACATTTCCCTATAAAAAGAGGGCTTCCCTCTTCATTCTCTTCACACCAAAAAACCATTCCAAGCAAGAGTGGAGTGAAGCAAGAAGGAGGAGGGAGTAGCAAGAGTCTTCAAGAGGTAAGCTTGTTTTTAGTTTCTAATCTTTAGTTTTATAGTTCTTAGTAGTTCTTAGTATAAAGGTTAGTTTGATCTTTAAATCTTCCAAGAAGTTTTTGATTTCATGTTTTTATGATTAAAAATGTCTTTTTCGAAAATATGGTGGAAAATATTGTGGAGAAAAATTCTTGGAAGTTGAAGATCAAAGTAGCTCCCGCAAAATTTTCGGTAAAATTTCTGGACAAACAGCAAAAGAAATGATAATATGTTATGTTGAGAATGAAGCCCATAAATCACGAAAATTTCCAGAAATAAATTAGATATGTAGGGCTTTTCGAATATATATAATATGTAGCATTTTAATTCTTGTACAAAGATATACAACCGGTTGAAGTTAGGCCAATTTTCTGGACGAAATTCTGGGCAACGTTGTGGAAAATGAAAACTGGGAATTTTTCATAAATTCTGGGTATATACAAGTATTTTTTTCTTGAAAATAGACATCCTAAGGATTCTGGGGAATTTTACGGATCCTCGTTTCGATTTTTCTAGAATTAATTATGATTTTTCAAAGTTGATGCAAAATCTGCCCAGAAAATACTGCACTACGTTTTTAAATAAATGTAAGGGCAAAATTGTAAATAGCAAATCCGCCAAGGGTAGAGAGGTAAATAGAGATGGAAATATCTCTTAGGATATTATTCTAAGTGATACGGTGATATGTTAGGATATCCGGAAGTCCTGGGCCGGATTCAAAGGTCGGGCGTTTTACCTAGTGAAAGGTACGTTCGCGTACTAGTAACTTTAATCATCTATATCTTATATGCGTATATGTGATAGATAAATTTACATCTGCTGTGTGCTTTTGCGATATATCTGCTGTGTGCTTATGTACTGTTGGGAAACATCTGCGGTGTGCTTATGTATTGTTGTTGAAACGCCATGAATATATGTCATATATTGTTATATCTGCTATAGAGGTTAACTGTTACCTGAGATTCAATTCGATTGAATCTCAGCTTTGACTAAGGATCAGGGACGGAACCAGGTCTAAGATGACAACAGAGATGGAGCCGTGAAAAGGCAACAGTAAAGAACTTGAGCCGTAAAGAGACATCGGTTGAGATGAGAGACTAGTTCGACATGAATCTAATAAAGTTATTTCAAACCGTTTGGTGTCTAGAAAGGGTTAGTCCTATGTGGTTCATCGATGAGTCACCGTGAATTCGGGAGACTTCCACTAGACACCGGCTTGGCCAAATTGGTTGATTAACGAGTTAGGTTCATTGCCCCAAGTCTACCTAAGGCTTGGTTTAAGATTGTATAGTTACTATTGAAGAGTTGTAATTATACAAGTCCTGTAATATTGTATCACATGAATATTCCTTCGGGTTTATTTTTTATATATCAGTTTATGTCGGGACATCATCATATGTCTGGACATTTTATATCAGATACTCATTGTCCAATTGTTAGTACATGCTCTCCGTTTCCGCAATACTCTGAGTGGTAGCACCTCAAACTCTGCTGATTTTTATAAAACCAAGTGTCAACTGACACATTTTAAAGTATGGAATTTTGGGGTGTTACATCCTGAGTCGTGACTTGGAACTGGGAAGGCGATTTTGAACAGTTAAAGGGAGGAGGGAGGTTGAAGGTTAAACCGTCTGACCTCCCCCTTCTTCTGCTGTTATTGGGAAAAATTTTACATGCATCTCAGTTTGGTTTTGGGGAAGAATTCCTTGTATGCCATTTGTCGTATGCTATGTTCTTGTTCCTATTTTGGAATTTTATGCTTTGATAGCTTCTGTTTTTACTTCAAGAGTATATATTTGTGTGTGTGTGTATTTGCACTGGGTTTGACAGACCCACTATTTGATTGTTTTTTGTGACGTATAAAATAATCTATTGATTCAGCATTTGTCCTCTTCTTTTCATGCTATTCGGTCTTATTCTTTTATTCAATTAATGAAAAGCTAACCCTTTTCTTTTTCGCCAACAAGAAATTGATCTGACGGTCTATCCTTGTTAAGATGACATGCAATACATCAAGGGATATAGTTTTCGATTTCATTGAGAAAAATTGTGCATGAAACACTATATCTTGTTTTTGTTCTCCTCAACGATGGGTAATTGATCAGAAAAACCACCGAAAATGATAATGAAGGATCGAACAAAGGAGGTTGCTGCTGGCGTTCAAAGTGTGAGAACGGAGGAGTGGTGAATGAAGTTCGCAGGAGATGATGGTTTAGACGAGAAGGATCAACGGTAGAGAAGGGAAAGATTTTGGCGACGGAGACTTGACGGAGGTGCTGGTGAGTCAAGCTCGGTCTCCCTCCTTCCTTTTGCCGTTCGAAATCACCTTCCCAGTCCCAAGTCATGACTCCGACAGGGTGCTTCGATGGTGTTGTGGTCGAAGGAAGATGATTATGGTGGTTGGTCAAAAGCTCTTCCACAGTGATGGGGAAGGGGAGAGACAGAGATGAGGAGGAGAGGAAGACAGAGATGAGGAGGTGTGGTGCCACATCATTGAGCTTAGTGATGAGGATGATGAGGTGGCAAGCATTGGATGCTATATGTGCATATCAGTTAAAATTAATAGAGGGGAAAAATTTCTACGTTTTGTAAACTTCTAAAGAAAAATTACTCCTAAAAAAATTCCGGATACCTATTGCTCCTCAGTGTAAACTTCCAGAAAAAAAAAAAAAAAAAAGAAGATACTTAACCCTTATAAAAGTCATATTAAAAAAAAAGAACTTTTGTCACCGCCAATCCAAATGACCCATTATCACTATACTTGGTATTGCGCCGATATAAGTATACGTATGGTAAAGTATCCAAATGGCCCATTATCACATTTCTAATTGGAAAATGACGTCAAACTAGAACCTGTATTTTTCGTGATATAAGTATACCTATAGTATAACCCATGAGGAGAGGTGGTATAACATTTCCGTTTAATAATAGAAGAGTAAAGTTGACCTAACCAATAAGTAGGGATAGGATATTGTCACTACCAAGTCACTACCACTTTTTCACAGATAGATCAGAATCTCATTTACCTTTATTATTTCTCTTTCCTATTGAAATTCTAATCTAACGGTAAAAAAGTGGTAGTGACAATATTCTATCCTCTATAAGTATAGATATAAATTTTCGCTTAATGCTATAAATTAAAACTTCAAGCATATAAGACCGCATAGAGATGCACGGTTGAAGAAATTAATTATTTTATTTTCACAAACTTCACCTTTTTATAGTTTTTTTAACTTTTTCTTTCTAATCTGAAGTCTGAACAAGGCATCTTTGGTTGAGATTAAAAAAAAAAAAAACCCGAATCAAATCGCATTATCTCGGTAGGTAATCTTATAATAATATAATATCTAGGCTTCATTATATATAGATGTTAATGTTCATAACTTATTTGTGTTTTGACATCTGATTTTTATTTTTTATTTTTTTTTATTTACGGTTATATTCCTTTAGAAGTTTAAAGGTAAAAGATTTTCACCCCTTCTAATAAATGTGTTTCGATTCGAACTTGTTCTCTCTCTTTTACAAGTGTGAGGTCAATTTCAACCAGCAACTTTTTTATTGATATTTGAATTTCTTTATCTCTGCTATTTTTTAATCATATAACCCTTGTCGGTCCTTTTTATAAGCAATTTTTTTCCTTGTGGGGCTGATTATTAATATATGCAGCTTTTTTTTCTTGTCTCACACAATTTAGATTAATTTTTCCTTTCCTATCATATTAAATACATATCTTTGTATTAATTATCCCCGTTCATTACTAATTCTCTTTCATTTAATCATTTATTATCCATTCTCTCTCGATTTTTACTCATTCTCTCTCCTATGTTCTTTTCATAAATTAGGTTTTTAACACATTTATTGTTTTAAAGCAATTTTAACGGCAAGTTCGTTTTGTGTAATTAAGAAAAAATTTGTTTATAAAAAAGACCGGAGGGAGTAACTAATAAAATCAAGAGAAAAATACTCTAATCACCCCATGTTTTGTCTTAATTACATGGACCTCCTCTCTATTATGAAAACTCATATAAACTGTTGGAAATTATGCCCTAGGGGCAATTCATTGTACTTTGGATATTTGAGTTATTTAAAGTATTTTCTTTAGTTATCATTTTCGTCTGCATGTTCGTATTGATAATCGCATCCCCGGATATATCTTATAGATTATCCTAGATGTCTCTGGTCGGCCATCTACGCAGGAGCAAATATGAAATAAGACCAGTATGACTTTGATGAAGTATGGAGATAAGAATCAAAGTCATGGGCATTTGTAAGAGTACAAGGTGCTGGGCCGACCCACTATGAGAAAGCTACATGGATTTAGTCATAAGCTTATCTCATGTATAACCGCGTCACGACGCCTATGACTGAGATCATCATGGATTCCTACATGATGAATCACTGGTCTTTGACCTAGTCAAAAGTCACCTTTGACCGGGTGATGATAAAGGCTGGGATCGGGATCAATGGTTTTCATGCGGAGGGACGTGAATGGTCAAGATGGAATTTGTCCCTCACATTCGTAGAGAGATAATGCTGGGCCCCTCGATGAGTGAGTCTAAGAAATGTATGGCCATACTGTGATGGAAAGGAGTTTCCATTTCACTTATTAGACTAACTCGACAATCGAGAAAGTAATGGTCAAGAAAAGGAAGTTGACATTCTCCATGCCTCATCCTTGACCAAATTATCGCGTGACAAAAGGGACGTGACATGGTTGTACGATAGGTGTATCGTGTCATCGATCCCCATGCGAGTTGGGTAGTCGCAATGTCTTGCTAGAGGCCGCTTGCGATTTGTGGGGCGACACGGTGTTGGCCCACCGCCAATCTCACATGGGCTCGGGCGGTCGCACACAAGAATAATCCAACACGGGTAAAAGTGTCCGGGTTCATTGAATCTCGATTAATCGAGATTAATGAATACGAGTTTAATCTGGGTAAATATATATATATATATATATATATATATATATTTAAATTCGAAAATAATATAATGATATTATTTAATTGAGATTAAAATATTATTATTATATTATTTGTTTTATGTTTAATTTATTTGATAAATTAAATATCTAAAACAAACAGAGATATTGTATCTCATTTAATTTTCGAATAAAGATATTATTGTCTATTTAATTTAAATTGAGATATTGGTATCTTAGATTTAAATAAATAGATAGATATCATTTCTCCGATTTAATTTATTGAGATAAATTAAATCGAAGGCTTTAAATTTGGATTAAATAAATAGGTTAGATTAAATCTATCGATAGATTTAATTGATTAATTTTTAATCTAGATTCGAATTCGAAATTTTCAGATCCGGCTTTTAATTCGATTAAATAAATATTATTATATTAGATCTATCGGATAGATTTAATCAATATATATTTAATCCAGATCTAAAGTTTGAATTCAAAATTAATACGATTAATTTTGCATTAAATACGCCGAACAGGTTTTAGAAAACCTACGGGACTTTCAGTCGAGCGTATTCTAAAAAAAGCCGCGAGAAACCCTAGAGTGAAAATAGAGAGAGACGCACAAGAGGCGCTAGCACGCTGCCATAGCCGTGAACGAGGATTGTTCGTGTGGATACCATAGAGGAAGAGGATTCTAAGAGTCGTCGCGTCGATCGAGGAGGTAGCCCACCGTTCAAGGAAGAACCAGACGCGGACGAACTCTAAAAGGTAATATCCGGATTCACTAGTTTTGATTTAAACGCACCTGAGTGATCCTCGGGACGGATTCGTAGAAAATTTTTATCCGCTGCGTTGTACGGATCCCAACATAAACCTCTCCTGAAATCAAAATGTATGTTACACAAATATTCCTTATATTTTTAATAGGGTTAAGGTACAAAAATATACATGCGGTTTACCCAAAAGTGCACCTAACACTGAGTTCTTTTTTGGGATGTAAAAGTGACCATGTGGTTACAAAAGTGGAGCAAAATTACCTATTGACCATTAGGTTAACTTTTACTGTATTGAAAATGATGATGTGGCGGAATCCAATCTTCTCTTTTGCTTTCACTATGCTTTTCCTCAGGTCATCTTTCTTCCCTCATCTCATCCTTATTGACGCTTCCACCGTAAATAAGGATGGAAATAGCCAGGCCAGGCCAGGCTTTGGTTAAACAGGCCTGAGCCTGTAATAGGGGTGCAAGGCCTGAGCCTGAGCCTGAATGCAATATTTTTTTAAGGCTAAGGCCTAAGCCTTTGTAAGGCCTGGTAGGGCCTAAAGCCTTTTTAAAGGCCTACTTACAATGTAGGCCTTGGAGGCCATAAAAAGGCTTTGTGCACTTTAAGCCTATAAAAAACTATATAGATGTAGGCTTTTAGTAGAATATAGAAATAAAAATAATAAAAATAATATTATTTATATTATATAAATATAATTGTATTTATTTGATGTGTAAATGTGCCAGGCACGAAGGCTTATAGGCTTGGCCTATTTACACATTTAGGCCTTTAAATAGGCTTTGGCTTGGCCTTTTTAACAAACAGACAGGCCATACCAGGCCCTAAATAGGCCAGCCGTAGGCCGTGATAGGAGCCTGGCCTATTTCCATCCTTAACCGTAAACACGACAACCCTTTTTTTCTCTAGTTCGAAGCTATTCATCTCTCTTGTCACGTTCTCCTTCTCTTCTCGCTTCGGCTTCTCCTTCTCTCTCTCTTCTTTTGTCTGCGATGTGACACTCATACCCCTATTCTTCCAAAGACAGAGAATCTTCGTCTTCCAATTTTCATCCTTTTCACTTCTTTAGCTATTAAGTTATCCCCATATGACCAGAGGCACTTGTTTTTATATTGGCATTTCTCTCTGAATAGCCTCATCGCTCTCAGCCATAGCTCTCCCACCGATAGACTCTGGCCAGCGGAAATTACCACCGGATCGGCCACCAGCAGAAGGACAAGATGAAAGGAAGAAGAAAAAGAAGATCGAAGAAACCCCGGGATAATGTGGACGATGGAATGACAGAATCTAAAACAAGGAAAAACAAGGATACTCGAAGTTACTCCATAAGTCATTATGAACGATAGAATGGTGGAAAATGAACCAGGTCACCCTGCGAAAACAGAGCATTCCAATGGCAAAAATATGAATTCTATGAGCCAGGAAGCGTCAGCCAGGGCAGGAGAAAACATTCCTAAATTCTCTTCATATCGTGCATCTCTAATGGGCTACAATGGCGTCGCTCACAGTGACCATATCATGGAAGAAGAGGATCTATTTACTGATGATAAGGAAATATGTTGGAAACTCCCAGAGGAATCAGATGAAATGAAAAAACTCAAAGAAATGTATCCAGTGGCTCCGTGTACAGATGAAGAATATAATGAATGGTGCGAACCATGGAATTATGCTCTCATACTCACTATGCTTGGCAAAAGATTTAACCTTTTCGTTTTGAAAGACCTCTTGATAAATCTCTGGGGTTTCTCAAGCTTTGAGCTCATAGACATTCCAAACAACTACTTTGTTGTCAAATTTCAAGACTCTGAACTGTGGAGGGCACACTATCGGAAGGTTTTGTATGACGGTCTATGGGTTATCAGGAAACATTGCGTCTTGATTCAGCGCTGGTCACCGTACTTTAATCTGTATCACAATCCTCTGGGCAGAATAGCAACTTGGGTTAGGATTCCAGACTTGCCGATGCACTGGTACAACAAACATTGTATCTCACACTTGGGAGATCGAATCGGACGCACCCTTAAAGTGGACATGAACACCTTGCATGACTACCAAGCTGTAACACCGAAAATACAAAGGGGAAAATTTGTCAGAATATGTGTAGAATTGAACCTTCAAAAGAAGTTGGTCCCAAAGGTGATAGCAGTAGGGTCAGTGTTTAATGTAGAATATGAGGGCCTTACCCTCATTTGCTTTGCCTGTGGTCGATTTGGGCACAGACGTGATAGATGCCCCTATAATTGCTCAGCATCGAGCTCCCATGGCGAACCAAATCAACCTCACAGACTGTCAACTTCGGTAAATACGCCGGCGGCACACACGGAGGAGACGTTCGGCCCCTGGATGTTGGTGAGTCGGAGGGCAAATCGTCCACAGTCTCTACAACGGTCAGATCCCAGAGATCGCTCCTTGGGGCCGGGAGCGAGGAAGAACAAGGCGACTCCTCCCAAGCGAGTACACGTTTTTTACGGCGGCTAAGGTGATCGGAGGACGATGATCCTCTGACACAGGAAGGACCCTCGGCTCGTGCAGGTGTGACTCCAAGAAGCGCACCCACTAGGCGACCTAGCCTCCTCACATCGGGGAAATAGAGTGTTCCAAATAAGAAAGTGACAAAGACAAGTAAGGAGATGAGTCAAAAATCAAAAACCATGTACCTCCCTAAAAATCCCAAACCCGCTGAAGATAATGGGCCCAAAATTCTCCACGTGATTGGGAAATAATGAAGGGAAAAATCCTTCATGCTCCAATGACTTAATTCTCCCTGATGGTGCTATTGGGCCAGAAAACCCATCTTTGGGCCACGACCAAACAAAGCAGCAGACCCAAATTCCTGAAGGAAATTCCTCTATTAATGGGGAGGCAGGCCTGCGTTTGGGCCAATTAAAAAATGCTGAAAAGAAAATAAAAACCCAACGAACTCATTCATTAGTTCAAGGTGGTCTATCCTCTTTAACTCGTCAGGAGAACATAAATAAAATTGTGAATTCTTCTCCCAAGTCTACAGAGCATGCAAAAAATATTTCTCCTTTCAACAGCTCAAGGCCACCTGATAATTGGGATCCAAATGAAGATATAGCACCATATTTTCTAGAGGGTAATGAAGATTCTATTCCAGAAACTCAACTTGAGCAGCAAGATGGAGGGATGGGCGAACATTCCAGGTAAGTACCCCTTATCCCTACTTGGTTTTTTCTTTACCTTATTTTATGATTTTAGCATCTTGGAATTGTAGGGGGCTAGAAGCCGGACCTTCCATTTAAATTTTAAAGATATTGTTAATAAATATTGTGTTAGTATTTTCTGTCTTATGGAACCGCGTATTAGTGGTGATAGAGCCGACAAAGTTTGCCGTAAACTTGGCTTCAGTAATTGGACCAGGGTGGAAGCCATTGGCTTTTCTGGAGGTATTTGGCTCCTTTGGAATAATGATGCTTATGAAATTACCTATCTCACTTCCACCACTCAACTGCTTCACCATCACGTCAAAGAGAAAGATAGCAACACTTCAAGCATCCTGACTGTGGTTTATGGTGAGACTACCCTTATCGGCAGAATCTCCCTTTGGAACTCCCTTCGTTTGCTTGCTAATAACTCCAATCTTCCTTGGATGGTATTGGGTGACTTTAATGCTTATCTTTCCCCTTCCGACAAACTTGGAGGAGGCGACCCTCCTTGGGCCTCCATGCATCAGTTCAAAGACTGCATTGATGACACGGGGCTCATTGAAGGCCAACATCCAGGGGGAAAATTTCACTTGGGAGAAAAAGGGCGTTAAGGAGAGATTGGATTGGGTTTTTACTAACATTAATTGGCTCAATTGTTTTCCCAATTACATCATTCGCCATGAACTTAAATTTAAATCCGACCACAGGGTCGTGGTGGTGAATTCCAAACCCTCTACTCAACTGCAAAGACCCCCCAAGTCCTTTTTCTACCAAGTTGCTTGGACTCTCGAAAACGATTTTAAGGATATCACCAATGAGGCTTGGAGGGGGAAAAGCTGGCTTGAAGGGCTTCAAAATTTTCAAAACTCAGCTTTGGTTTGGAATGATAACCGGGTGGGTAATTTCTATAAAAAGAAAAAAGAATTAATTCGTCGGCTTGAGGGAATTGACAGATGTAGAAGAATGAACCTGAAAACCGGCCTCTTCAAACTGGAGAAATCTCTCTGGGATGAGTATCATAAAGTCACTGCCCAAGAAGAAGTTTTCTAGTTCCAAAAATCAAGAGGTAAGTGGCTTCAAGGGGGAGATAGGAATACTCGATTCTTCCATGCTTCCACCATTATCAAAAGGAAAAAGCAGAGGATCGCGACTATTCAAAATGATATGGGGGAATGGGTAGAAGACCATAATATGGCGAAAAAGATGGCCCATGATTTCTTCCTCAATCTTTATACTCGGGATTCTTCTGTTAAAGATCCCAGCACATGGGGCTCCAACTTCCCTACTCTTCATAATAATGAGCTTCGTATGTTGTCAAGGAATGTTTCCAGAGTCGAAATAAAAATGCCACATTTGCTATGGGAGCTTTTAAAGCGTCGGGACCTGACGGACTTCAACCCCACTTTTTTCAAACCCAGTGGAACGTGGTGGGTGATAAAATTTGTGATTTCATTGAAGAATGTTTTAATAATCCATCTTCTATGGCTTCCATTAATAAATCTAGGGTGGTCCTCATCCCTAAAATTGATAATCTTGCTACTCTTAAGGACTTTAGGCCAATATCCCTATGCAACGTCAGTTTCAAGATCATAACTAAGGTATTGGCTAACAGCTTTAGAAATGTGATGTCACATCTTATCAGCCTTGAGCAAAGGTGAACTTTAGTTGTGACAACATCATAATTGCCCAAGAAATTATTCACTCCATGAGAATGAAGAGTAGGAAGAAGGGATTTGTCGCAGTTAAGATTGATATGGAAAAAGCTTTTGATAGACTGGATTGGGGTTTTATCAAGAATACTCTCATTTGCTTGAACCTTGATGATAATCTTGTTAATTTAATTATAGCTTGTATTTCTACTACCTCCATGTCTATTCTCTGGAATGGTGATGCAAGCCCGAGCTTTATTCCATCCAGAGGAGTCAGACAGGGAGATCCTTTAAGCCCTTACATTTTCGTCCTTTGCATGGAAAGGTTGGGGCACCTTATTAAAGCGGAATGTAATGCCAAACGATGGAAGCCTTTTGTTTTTAAAAGAGGAAGCCCCCGCATCTCTCACCTCTTCTTCGCTGACAATCTCATCCTCTTCGTTGAAGCTAACAATGATCAGATGTCTGAAATTCGTCAGGTGATGCAAAGGTTTTGTGAGGTTTCAGGCCACAGGATTAATCTGAACAAATCCCGAATGTTCTACTCTAGTAATATCAATTTCAACAGAGCTCTTGATCTCAGCCAACAATTGGGTATTGGGATCACACCGGACCTTGGAAAGTATTTGGGGGTGCCAATTATTCATAAGAGAGTAACTAAAGCTACCTACCACCCCATTGTGCAAAAGGCCCGGAAAAAGTTGTCCATGTGGAAGAGTAGGTTCTTATCTATTGCTGGTCGCTCGGTCCTCATTAAATCTGTGTTATCTGCTCTGCCCTACTATTGTATGCAATCTACTCTTCTTCCCATATGCACTATCAATGAGCTGGATAAAATCTCGCGGAGATTCCTTTGGTCGCAAGAGGAGGACGTCACCAAGATTCACCTTATTGCTTGGAACAAAGTCACCCAGGCAAAGAAGCAGGGGGTCTCTGGTTCAAAAATCTAAGACGCCAGAATAAAGCTTTTATTATGAAACTTTGTTGGACTCTCCTAACTCAAAGAGATGCTTTGTGGGTTAATTGCCTTTGGTCCAAGTATAACTGTGGCGATTCTGCTGTTCCCAAGGTCTCTAAGAAGAAAAACTCCTCATCTATTGGAAAGTAATCACCGAAGTTTGGGATAAATTTCTCACTGGAGTGGGGAAGCGGATTAACAATGGAGCAGGAACCAAATTTTGGATTGACCACTGGCTCCCTCTTGATCGACCTCTTGCAACCTACGCTCTAAATCTGGATTTACTTCATGAGGATGACTCCGTCAGAGATCAGCTATCTGTGGATGGAAGATGGGACACCAGTAGATGGCATGGCATTCTGCCTCCGGGAATCATAAATATCATCACTAGGATGCAACCACCTTGTAGCAATCTCCCTGACTATTTCACTTGGAGAGCTGCTAAAGATGGTTGCTTCTCTGTTAAATCTGCTTATCATTTTCTTTCTGATCAAACAGCGAATGCTACCAGCAACTTCTGGACCCAGTTGTGGAAATGGCAACTTCCCGAAAAATTTAAATATTTTATGTGGCAAGTTAGCCATGAGCGCCTTGTTACAAATTCTCTCAGAGCTAAAAGGGGTCTTACGAATGACAATCTCTGCCCGTTCCAATGCGATAAGGAGGAAAGCGTGATTCATATAATCAGAGATTGTGAGAGAGCTAAAAACTTCTGGAAAGAAATTTTAAATCCTAACTATTTTTCCAAGTTTTTTGCAGGAAATTTGCAGGGCTGGTTTAATTGGAATACCAAGCGCAACCCGGGGAAAGGAAGGTTTAACAGCTTCTCATGGACACGTGTCTTTTGCTTAGTATGCTGGATACTTTGGACGTCTAGATGCAAATTCCTTTTCCAGGGGGAAAGGAAGGATTCCAGGGATATGCTCCATTTATGCACCTATTTACTCATGGAAAGTGCAACAAATCAAACTCACCCATAAAATTTTTCAACTTGACAGATTTGATGAGAAGTCTTGGACTCCCCCTCCTACTAATGCGGTTTGCATTGATGTCGACAGGTCGGTTCGCCACCATCATCAGCAGCTTGTGGTGGAGTGATCAGGAACGCTCAAGGCAACTGGGTGATGGGATTCCACAAGTCCCTTGGCCTCGATCAGTCCTTGAGTCTGAGATCTATGCTATCATGACAGGTCTTAAGCTGGGTCAACATATGGGTTTGCAAAGAGTTCTCCTCTACTCCGATTCCTTGGATGCCACCAGTATTATCATGAGAGATTGCCATATGGATCACCCGCTTAGGGACGTCATCAACGAGACTAGAGATCTTCTCTTCCAAGATTGGAATGTTGAACTCCGCTATACTCCCAGAGATAATATCACATGTGCTGATTATATGGCCAGACAGGGTCATAATGCCGCGGCTCAGGAAGAATTGGTTCTCATCCCAACGATACCAAGAGGGTGCCTCCATATGGTCTTAAAGGACCAGCAGGGCTGTCATTGTTAGCTTTTGTTGGGCTGATGTATTTGGGCTACTCTTTCATTGTCTAGCCTTTTTATCTTTTCAAACTCCGGCTTGCCTATATTTCTAAAAAAAAAAAAATTTACAAAACTAAATCTATTAAGTTATCCCTCTTCTCATACATCCCCAGATTCATTCCATCCATTTCTCGAACTCGATTTTCTTGAAATTTAGGAGTTTAAACCATACCAAATCTTCAATCCTCCTCCACTTCCTCTCCCCAACAATGTCTTCACTCAAATAATATTTGAGGACGGCCCTAATCTTTCGAAATCATGATGGAAGGTTGAATGGCAATGGCGAGATGGTGGATGCGGTCGAGATGGTGGTGGTTCCGTTCCGCTTGCTTTTAGTTCGTAGGAAACTAGAAAATAGAGGAAGGAAGGTGAAGAATGACAGTGATGATGATGCTTGACCTGAGACTATAAAAATGATCAATTGTGAAGAGCTTTAAGAGAAAGAAGCCGATAGATAAGAGAAATAATAAGAGAATCCTGAAGCAAAGCTATCCACCCTTAAAAAATTCGTTTCCAAGACCAAAGAGAGATTTATATGCTTATTGATTGATAATGGATTGTGCCGGTATGCTATTTCTAAGTAATTATCATTTATGAATATTTGACTTTGCCTGCTTGGAAAAGGAAGGAAAGTGAGGATTGCTAGTGTATTCTTTTGAGTTTTGAAAATTGAAGAGAGAAAGAGCAAGAGAGTGACTACAGATTGCCTAATAGATGGACTTTTATCTTTTAATCGAATATGGTCATAACCAAACCTTAACATCAATTAAACATATAACCATGAGCAATTCTCGTTCATAGGATCATAACAATCAGATATGATAATATTACTCCCTAATTTGACTACTTACGAGTTTAGCAACTCATGCCTTATATGGCTGAATTAAAGCTTTAAAAAATTCTTCAAGAGATATAATATTGAAACTTGAACTTTTATTGCTCAAAAAATTTAGAAGTACAAGAGAGAGAAGATAATTGAGTTAAGAGTTCAAGCTCGGTGTGTCCATCTTTGAACACTTATAAGGCTTTATATAGAGTTGGCTTCCCAAACTGAGCTACATGACTCTTATTATTTTTTCAACTTTAGTTACTGATCTTGTCTTATTTTCCTGATACCCCTTTGCTTAAAGCATTAAAACATCTTCCTATCATTGTACCTTATGAAGACTTTTTCCACTACCACCTTACAACTTTTACGTAGAGCATTTTTCATGCTTGTACCTTACAAACACTTTTGTCAGTAATTTACAAATTGTACTTTGTACCTTTCAAGGCATCTTTATTATATTTTTCAAGACATCTTTCTCATGATCCTCTTCTTATCTACTCATTTTTTTTTTCTTTTCTTCAACTTGTCGGTAATGTTGGCAAGCTTCTTTGTCTTTTTCAATATTGGGGTGCAGCCCTATATCATGAAAATGAAAATGAGGAAGAAACAATAACAAGAAGAAGAAGACAAAGAAGCTTGCTGATACTGCCGACAAGTTGAAGAAAAGGAAAAAGGAGTAGACAACAGGAGGAACGTGTGAAAGATGTCTTGAAAAATTATAATAAAATAGTCTTAAAAGGCACAAAGTACAATTTGTAAGTTAGTAATAAAAATCTTTGTAAGGTATAAGCATGAAAAATGCTTTACGTAAAAGTTGTAAGGTGGTAGTGGAAAAAGTCTTCATAAGGTTCAGTGATAGGAAGATGCTTGGGAGTCTGTAAGGAGTCCAACTGTGTTTGAGGAAGTGGCATAGGAGAATGACCCATAGTGAGATTCAGGCGCTACATCCGGTCATATGCATATTCTTCACTAGGTACATGGCTAAGAATGTTGCATCCTAATATATGAATACTGAGGTGGAGCATCTGGCAGCTTATAGAGAGAAGGAATCTTTGTCCAAGGACTGAAGCTTGATTTCCATCTGATTCTTTTGGGAAGTATTGTCAAGTTCTTGATATGATAAAAGACATCAAAACCAAGAAGAATGTCTTCTCTCCCAGGAGGTCACTTCCTAGTACTTTGATCTTCAAGATACATTCTAGGAAGAACTTGATATTAATTTTTCTTCTGGTGATTAGATAAATTTTAAAGATTTTTGCATCAGTAGTAAAGAAATACTGATTGTGAGGCACCCATTCATCGGAGGAAGGACGTGAGGTTTCATCACCGTATGAGATGAAACCGTATCAAAGAAGGCTATTGCAGTAATGGGCTTTGAATAGTAAAAGGCATCAAAACCAAGAAGAATGTCTTTTGCTGGGAGGTCACTTCCTAGTACTTTGATCTTCAAGGTACATCCTACGAAGAACTTGATATTAATTTTTCTTTTGGTGATCAGATTAATTTTAAATCTTTTTGCATCAACAGTAAAGAGATACTGATTGTGAGGCACCCATTCTTCAGGAGGAAGGATGTGAGGTTTCATCACTGTATGAGATGAACTTATATCAAAGAAGGCTATTACAAGTAATGGGCTTTGAATATTTTTCTCGTAAAACTTGAACTTGAATGTTTAGTAATGGGGCTTTGCTATTACCTCCAGGATTGAAATTTAAGGATCCAAGACATCCAATGAATGAAGTTTAGGGAGAAACTTGTTGTACAAGATTGATAATTCTTAGGGAGTAGTTCTCTTCTTCTGACCCATAATCATCATCAGATTCAGAATAAGATGAGTCTGTTAATTCTTCATGACAAGGGATGACATATTGTGTCTCATCATTTTGTTCATCTTGCTCTTCAAGATAATCTTCAATGTTAACTATGTTATATGAGATCTTTAGAATCTTTTGAAGCTTTTGTAGCATCTTGATATCTTTCTTTGTCTTTCTAGGACAATTTTTTTCAAAATGTCCTGGTTTTCTACAAATGAAACATCTGGAACCTTTGGAGAAAGGTTTTCTAGATTTAAAAAATCTAGGCTTTTTCTTAAATCTTGATCACCTTCATCTTGTGTAGGGTTTTTAGAAAGATCTGGAATATTGGTGGTAATGAGACTTCTTGTTGGACATTTACCCTTTATTCAATATCCAAACAGCTCCACTTAACTGATTATAAGCCCAGGGTTGAATCACATAATTGAGTCAATTTTAAGGGCCCAATAAAAAATAAAGAAAAAAATACCGCTACCTAAATTTTATTTAACAAAACTATAAGAACTCCAAATTAATTTTGCAAAATTTACATACTTAAAGGTACTTGTTTCCAACAAATCTCGATATACTACCTTCACCTTCAGTCTTTAATATAAAATTTTATTCATACATGATTAATGAGATTTTATATCATGAACTGGAGGTAGTATTATTATTTTTTATATATCATTTATTTTTTATTGGTGCATTTATTTGATTCTCCAAAATGAAAATCAAAAGTAACAATCTAAATATTTTTTTGGACAACAAGGTAAAAATTTAATTACTCATGATCAAGTTTATTTGTATGAAGGTAATTGTATTAATATGGTAAAATTGAAAGATTTATTAAGGAGAAAAAAACACACCTGTCTCAAATTAAAAATTAAAGAAAACCATAAGTAGTTCTAGAACTTTTCTAGAGAACGGTGATTAATTTTCTTAGCTGCCCAATATCGGCGTGGTTTAATTTTTTTTTTTTCGATAAACAGTTGCATCCAATCAAAAGACTAAGGTTTATCCTTATCTAGCAAAATATCCAGCTCCCTATCAGTAGTCGTGACTGTGTGGAAGCCTATCATGGCTGAGAGCCCAGCTTTCGCCAAATGGTCCGCGGCAGTGTTCGCCCATCGGCCAATCAGGTGCATGCGTGGTTAATTTGAATAATGGCGTGGTTTAATTTGAATTGCCCAAACACGGCAAATCAGCATGAATGTGTGGTTAATTTTCTTAGCCGTGTAACACCTGATTTTTCAAAAGCGGAACAATGTATTTTTATCAGAGTAGAGCATCGGAGCAAATAAGTGAGTAACTGATAAGTAAAAAGTTAACTATGGTGTATTTGGTTGGTTATAATAACAGTACATCTATCAGAGTATTTAATAATATAACCATATACATCCCAAAATAAAAATCTCCAATCGGGTCTTCACGCGTGCTGCTTACCCTTGTCATCAACCCTTGGTCCTCCAGACCCTGAAGCTATGTAAGAGCTGAGGTCCAATACCCATCGGACCTCAGGTAATGGTTAACCTCATGCTTAAGTAAACCAATATATGTATGACAGATATTCATGACATTACAGTAATAATCAATACATAAGCACATAGCAGATGTAAGATTAACACACCAACAGTACATAACACACAGCACATGTAAAGTCATCCACAACAATACATAAGCACACAACAGATGTAATGTTATCCATGTTTGCACTAACCAGTGCCACGACGGCCCCTCGTGTCCTCAGCGCTAGAAAAACTCAATGGAATTATCAAGACTATAACCCGTATAAAGCTGAATGTATAAGTAGTGATCTAAGACCGAGTCTTAGTCACGATGCATAACCCAAGACCAAGTCTTGTCCATGACTCTATAAAATCATCTATCACATATAAGCATACAATAAGCATGAGAGTTAATGTTACAGTACGCGTCCGTACCTTAGTCTGTGCGAATAGCGGTACGTCTGTCTGTTGGTACGTTTTCTCAGATAGCCTATAATAGTATTTACCGCATTATTCTCTTACAAATAATATCCTGAGAGATATTTTAACCACTAACGACCTTTTTACCCTTGGAGGATTTATTATTCCAATTATATCCCTTAATTTTCGTAAAAAAACGTTGTTTCAGCATTTCTAGGCAGATTTTTCGATAACTTTGAAAAATCATAACTAATTCCAAAAAAATCAAAACGAGGTTCCGTAAAATTTCCTGGAAACCTTAGCATGTCTATTTTTGAGGTAAAATAATGGTTTTCACCCAGAATTAGTTAATCATTCCCAGTTTAACGTTCTTCAACTCCTGCCCAGAATTTTTCCAGAAAACGTAGCCCAACTTTAGGAATTTTTATCTCCTTCTACAGACCTCTAATTGATACACATTTTATATCAATGAAAAGCTATACATGTATACTATAACCATGAATTATTTCATAATTTTTGAAGATAAATTTACACATAAAATAATGCCCTCTATCTGACTGATTCCAACAGCCCAGCAAACCCAAAAACTCCCTATCTTACTCTATCTTGTTCTATCAACCCTAAAAATTATATCCCAACATGTTTTTACCTCGTCAGGCATCTTTCAATGCAATGAGGCCTAAAAACAATTATGGGAATTTACTTTACCTATTTTCTAGATTAAAACTAACAATTCTACTAAAAACTACCAAGAACTAAAAACTAAAGATTAAGAACTAGGAAACTTACCCTTAAAGAACCTTGCTCCTTCCTTTTAGCTCCAAGAGAACTCTTACTCTCATTCTCTTAATCAAAGGATCAGAGGTGTTTGTGGTGATGGTGTGGAGAATTTGTGAAGGGGGGCTTCTCTATTTATAGAGAAAAATCAAGGATAAAAGTGGAAATCAAATTTGACCAAAACTCACCCTAACCTTTGGATTAAATTGCACTTTTTGAAACTAAATCCTAGCCATTGAAATGCATGCCGACATGCCTCCCACACTCAGCCATTAATGGTTGCTTTTAATTAACACAAATGAATTGATTATTTCATTTCATGAAAAGAAAAGAAAATCCTATCCACTACACAAGAGCTTGCCGACATCCCTCTCTTTTAATCATTTGATATGCTTTTAAATAGCAAAAAAACATTGTTTATTCAATGCAAAATTTCCATCAGATTTAATCCATAACCCATGCGCCTCTTTTGTTGACTTTTGGGGTAGATGATTCAATCTTTAATTAGCATTAAAATCAAATGTTTTTATTTCCTTTAATTACCATCCTTAATTGTAAGATTGGTCCATTAGTTAAATCATGGTCATTAGTGCTTTTATTAATCAAGCTTTATGTACTTTAATCTTTTACTTATTCCTTTGTCTTTTATCAAGTTGAAGACATTTACAAATAATCCTAATTAGCACAAGCTAATTTGTCAATTAGAATTTGCTAATCCACTTTAATTTACTTAAGTATTTTCATAATATTTTCTTACCTCTTTTTATAAATTAACTATTATTTTGTATTTTATGATCCTTGAATATGGTCTTAAATTTAATCTTTGGTTTATTTAATTCCAAGGAAAAATTGCCTAAAATCTAATTAATAATCTACCAAAATTTAGAGACAACATATTTTCCTTTATTTATTATGTATTATTTATCAAAATCAGTACTTATGATAAATAAGAATTTTCGGGTATTACAAGCCGCCTATCCTATAGTATTTTACCCTTTTACTGCTCTTTGGATCCGTCCCTCATATATATAATGTAACATAGTGGGGAGCTGCAAGCCACCCAAAAAGCTACTATCACCGCTGATTTCCTTTTAGTTATCCTTCATTCTCTGTAGACCTCATAATCTCATATCCAACATGATTGAATCTTTCCCAACTTTTGCTCAAAATCTGATTCATTCCATAAGCCTAAGGGATACTTCCACGCTCGTGTTTCTTGTTTTGTGGGCAATTCTTGCAGCCACATGTTATGCAAGGGGCTACTTTACCAAACACGATTCCAACGCACCCCCAGGTCCAGTAGGCCTCCCCTTGATTGGCAATCTTCTATGTCTCCATCCTCAGCTTCACTCCTACTTCACATCTTTGTCTCAAATCTATGGTCCCATCTTCTCCCTCCGACTCTGCTCCAAACATATCATCGTCGTGTCCTCTCCTTCGCTGGCTCGTCAAGTGCTCAAAGACCATGACCTCACTTTCGCCAATCGCAGCGTCACCATCGCCGGCAGGGTCGCCTTCTACGACGGGAACGATATACTTTGGAGTTTGGATGCCTTATGGGTCTGAGTGGCAAATGATGAAGAAAGTGTTTGTCCAATGGATTATCAGCAACACCACCTCAGGTTTCGTCAGTACGCTCCGCCGCAGGGAGGTTCGGAAAACCGTGGGTTATTTGTATAGTCGGGTCGGGTCTCAGTGGATATTGGGCAGCAGATGTATCTTACGGTGTTGAACATCGTAACAAACATGATATGGGGTGGGACGACGACGATGGAAGAGGATGATGAGACGGTTGTGATGGGAGCAGAGTTCAGGAAAGTGGTGGCGCGAATTGTAGAACTACTGGGGACGCCCAATGCATCGGACATATTTCCGTGGTTGGCTTGGTTTGATTTGCAAGGTGTGGAGAAACAAATGCGCTTAGCAGTTCAGAAGTTTGACGAGATCTTCGAAAAGATTATTAAGAGTAAGAGTATAGGCCAAGGCCAAGAGAGTATGGATTTCTTAGGGTTCTTGTTGAAATTGAAGGATGGACATGATTCCAACACGCCTCTCACCATCACCCAAGTTAAGGCTCTTCTCATGGTATCTATCTCTTTCCCTTCAACTAGAACAGGAGTACCTTTCATTGGCCTGAATATATAGGTTGGAACCACTGCTATATCTGCTTTCAAATATATATACATAGGGAAAATAACAGTTATGTTTCCCAAGAACAATCAATAATAGTTAGGTACTCGGATAAATATTTTTGAAAAAATAGTTGCAAATATATCAATTCAGAAAGTTGACAATTTATGAATCTCAGTTGCATATAAGGCATTTGAATTTCTGAGAGTAATTCTCAGCTTGCGATTGAGATACTTATTTTTACTACAAAAATGGTCAGGTGTTTAATATAGATCTATTATATATGTTTTTGTTATAAATATATCTATTGCCATAATAAATATTTGAAGTGATTTATTTAGTCAAGCTTATTACAAAATCCACATATTGTATATACCTTTAATTTGGAATAGTATTATGTTTGTGTTTTAGCAATATGATTAAAGTATTATATTGCATTAAAATACGCGCGCGTGTGCGCACATAAATACCTACGTATTTCGAACAGCATGTTGGTGTTTTAGGAACATGTTTTTGTATTTCAATGATAAATTTGACAATTTCAGTAAGCAAATAATATCAATCTAAAAATAATATTTATTGATCAGCACTAATTAAAATTGTTTGTGAATAGGATATGTTGGCAGGTGGAACGGACACAACCGTGAACACAATGGAGTTTGCAATGGCTCAAATCTTAAACAATCCAAATGTAATGAACAGAATCCAAGAAGAACTAGAAAGTGCAGTGGGAAGAGAGAACGCAGTACAAGAGTTTCATATAAGAAAACTACCATTTTTGTCTGCCGTTATGAGGGAAACTCTAAGGTTGTACCCTGTTGGTGCACTCTTAGTTCCTCACTGTCCAAGCAAAACCACAAATGTGGGAGGTTATGAAATCCCAAGAAGCTCTCGTGCGTTCGTGAATGTGTGGGCCATACATAGAGACCCTTCGGTTTGGGACAATCCTCTTAGCTTTGATCCTACAAGGTTCTTGGATGCTAAATGCGATTACAGAGGGAATGACTTCAATTTTTTACCATTTGGGTCTGGTCGAAGAATATGTGCAGGAATAGCTCTGGCTGAGAGGAACTTCTTGTATTTAATGGCAACACTGATTCATTCGTTTGATTGGGAAGTACCTAAAGGCCAAAAATTGGATGTGTCTGAAAAGTTTGGCATTCTGCTGAGGAAGAAAACACCTCTGGTTGTCATCCCCACAACACGCTTATCCAACCCATCCCTTTATGCGTAAAATATATGTATATGCATGTTTGCAAGGTTTTATGTTTATTTTAAGCTATCACCCTCTGAATATTCTCTGGAATCTGTAACTCTTATAGACAGTCAAAGATAAACTACCACCAAATCATACGCCTTTTCAAGATTAATTTTAATTGCCATAAAACCTCGCTTCTTCTTCATGATACACACAGAATGAACTATTTCCTACGCGAGCATAATATTATCTTGCACTTTGCCTACCCTTTTATAGTGGTTAGGAGCAATCATCAAAGGCATAATATACTTAAGGTGGTTAGAAATACCCTTTGTCGGTAGTATAACATTACATAACTTATAGCCCACCTTCGGAATTAGCACAATGTTTGTTTCATTCACTTGTTTACATCTGGAAGGGTTCTCAAATAAATCTCTCACCATAGACATCGCCAAGGGACAAACAATATCCCATTAACTCTGATAAAATAGAGGGTTAAAACCATTTGGACCCGGTGCTTTTAAGTAACAGACCCATATCAAAGATGGCACACTTGATTTCTTGTTCAGGTTCTAATGGTATTCAAATAAATGAATACAACTTACCCAAAAGAAGCAGATTATTGTAAACAGTTTAAGTTTAATTACCCACTGTTTGCTCAGTTATCACCACCAAAACCACCTCCACAAGCCAAAAACCCAATTTCTCTCTCATCCTAGACAAAGGCCTCCTTATTTTACCCCTTTCCAAACTTATGGGCCAGGATCTCATTTAGATTCTAAAGGTATTCAAATAAATGAACCATCTTCTAATATCTCTAGACCTGTACCTCTTGGAGGCGTATGTTGCACGAGGAGCGGCGCAGTCGTCGAAACGAAACCCTAGGTAATCTCTATATATAGGAGATTAATCTACAAGTGCACACTCTTGATTCATTTATTCTAATATTCAGTCTTATTGTGCACACACCTCACTCCTTGTGGCTACCGTCATCTTCGTGTTGCACAGTGATCATCAGACACTCGATGATATCTTCCTCATAGATATTGCTGAGTAACCTACGTCTCCTTAGAGTTTAATTCATAGATGCCTTGGAGAGAACATTTGATCTTATATAAACCATTCACTAGTCCATAGATGCTAGATACTTGTGTTCTACACCACAGAACATATCTAAATATAAGTCACTTGTACTATATCTCAAAAACTAAGAAATGTATTAAATGAATAGCATTTTTCATATCTTCCCTTATTTGTGAAATGGTGTTGGAAAAAATATGGTGTATATTTTCTCTCACGTCCCTTTTAATATAGTCAACAAGGGTAAAATTGATAAAACTTTATTTATTACCTCACAAGTAACTAATATTTAGGCACATAGTAGTATGTTGAAAATATAAGTATATCTCAAAAAGGAATAGTTGGTTGTCCCATTTTAGTAGAAAAAAGGCACAAAGACAAGATCAATAGAAAGACTGGATTGTGGTAGGAACTTGTCCCCTGCTTAATTATAGAATTCAAACCGAGTGATCTACTGGGAGAAAAGCTACTGGTGTTATTTATTAACAGAAATTATCAAATGAGGTAAAGTGAAGTTTTATCATATTATCAATACTTTATAATAGTTATTATGACATAGAGCCACGAAACAATGAGCTTGAATTAATGGGAGTTATCCTAAGATAATCGGTGACGACCCTTACTCATTCCCACATCTATGGATTCAAGATATGCAGAAATATACCACCAAAACTCCTAATTATAAAACTCAGTTGAATTTTTAGGAGAGATTAAAATATATTACTCCATCCGGTCTTAAATATAAGACTCGGTTAACTTTTTAGTGATTATAGAAGCTAATTAAATAAGGATAGGTTTTCTCGCCTACTCTTATTTTGCCTACCCCTCTCAATACCGTTAGATTATAATCTCATCTAACAGTGAATATTTGAGGGATAAAATAAACCCTTTTAGTCCTTCCTCTCCCCCGCCCCCGCGCCACCTCTAGATCTCCTAACGGACGAACAAGGCATCAAGCAAAGAATTAACAAAGAATAAAAAATACAGAATCAAAGCGATTGAGAAACCTAGATGGATCACGTCAAAAGCAACGAAACTTGCAAGGAGGAGTAGAATTTGTTCCTCTTGTTAATGTAATGCGATTTTGTGAACTTTGGTAGACAAAGAAGTTTTTTTTTTTTTTTTTTTCTTCTTCTTCTGATTAGGACAATTTTTCTTCAACCATCTTTGGACGCTTTGTGATTTCTAGGCTTAACGTTTCTTAATTGATCACGAACTAAATCTTTTGTGGATCAATGCAAACGAATCATAAGGACAGTACGTCTTGTTCTCCCAAGAGAGTACATGAGACCAAAAACGTTCTTTCACCATTTGTCAGACTGCGTACTACAGCGCCAAAAGTGTGCAAGATCTGGGAAGGATAGTTCTTGTAAATGTGGATAGTTCTCGTAAATATGAAAGATCCCTGCTTTCATCAATCAATCGCTTTGATTCTGTATTTTATTTTTATTCTTTGTTAATTCTTTGCTTGATGAGATCTACAAATGGTGGTGGGAGAGAGGAAGGACTAAAATGGTTTATTTTATCCCTCAAATCTTCATTATTGGATGAGATTATAATCTAACGGTATCGAGAACGGTAGGCAAAGGTAGGCAGAATAACCTATCCCTATAAGATAATATATAATTTAATCATACATAACATATGATATAATTAAGTAAGTTATTTAACTTCCTTCATCTCTCCGAAAAAATTTAACTAGATCTTATATTTAGAACTGAAAGTATAGTAGTACTTCATATTTATCGTTTTCCTCTAAATTAATTTGTCTGAGTGATATATAATATTACAATACATAATAAATGCTAAGATTAAAAAATTTATTTAACTTCCATAGTCTCTCCTAAAAAGTCAATTAGTTTTTATATTAAAAATCAAATGCAGAATGAATTAAGATACATCTTCTTTGTGTAACACTCACTTTTGGCGTGAACGGGACCGAAAAAAAAAAAAAAAAAAAAAAATTCATGGGATAAATAATTTTATTTTTTCATACATTTATATTACATAAATATATATAAAAATATGAAACATGATTATTAATAGTTTATATAAAATACGGTAAATACATATGTTAATTTAAAATCTAATAATACAAATATAAAAAATTAATAATATTTTTATGGTATTTGTATATATTAGTACTAATTATTTTATTAACATGGGTTAGTTTTGGTAGAATGGGTTTTAGAAGTTTAAGTCTGAGGTAATCATATGTTCGAGTCTATGTAAATAATACAAAGTCCTCTTAAAAAAGCTGCTCTTCCGGGTAGGCTGTTGGTGATGAGGGGAACAAGGGTGCTGGAATGGTTGAAAATGAAGGATAAGGTTCATATATAGCCTGAGACTGCTTTTTGGCTATATCCAATTCAATTCTTTTTAAATCTTGCTGAATAGACTGAAGCTCAATCTCTTTCTGTTTGAACTAGGAACCCATGTATCCTCTTTCGATAAATGCCTGAAGTTCTGAATCCAGTTTGGTAGCTTGCTGTTTTTGATGAAGATAAAGATTTTTAACCTCTTCAGATATCTGATCTATCTAATAGGCTATCCCTTCTGTCTTGGTTGTCAGAGAGTCAAGCTTGGAATCAATCCTTAGCAAAGTATGGTTCTGACAACAACATTTTGAGTCTGCCAGTTTAAAACTTCTTCAGCTTGTGAGGACCGGAAATTTCCTTGGGCATCAACCTTGGGGAGTAGCATATGGCTTGGATAAGATCTTGTTAGCTTGATCAACTCTTCTTTCAAGGGGAGGAAATTCCTTTTCATAAGGATTGAGCATAGCAATACAAGAAACACTTGAGGAGCAAATTGAATTGGGGTTGCAACAAAAGGTTCTGATGGAGCATTGAGAACAGCATCTGGAAAGTATCTTTTAACAAGGCCATGGTGACCTGTTTCTAACATTAGTTCAACAAGGGACATGTCTCTTGAAGATCTTGCTGGAGGAGGAGGCGGTTGCCAACGACGTGTAGAACGCCTAGAAGAGACTCGGGGTCAGTCTTGAGCCATAATCATCATTGTCATCAAACTTCTTGTTCTTGTGAGATCTACAAGGAGATCCGAGGAGAGGACTTGTTCTTTAATGCTCGCTTGTGGGCATATTTACAAGGATATAAACCTTGTTCATCATCGAATCTTCCCACCATTCAGAGTATCACACTCACATTCCTGGATCACACATTCCTCGATCCTGGGACATCCCATAAAAAGTGACCATTGATATGTGAAACATAGCAAGGCTTGGCATCCCGGTTTATCCAAGCAATTGGCGGGTCTTTTCTAGAGGGTGTGTAGCGTGTAAGTGACAACATTCTTCCACTAGGATGTGGATTTGATGGTCCGGAAGTACTTGGGTCTAGTGAAAGTGGTTTTTGATACACCATTTCCAAGGTCTTCAACCTTTGGTGGAGTGGTGGTGTGGACATCTCGGCTGTTTCTCATGGAAAAGCTTTTCATAATTGCTAATCCATTCCATAGGCATAATCTGAGCAAGTTCATTCTTTGGGATCTGCCTCGGAATCTGGATAATGGATGTTTCATCTGCTCTATTAGAGACTGCAACAAGGGCATCCGTGGTTGAATTAGGAAGTTCAAGATCATAAGCATGATTCTGCAGACGGTAGACAATCTGATGATGAAGTATAGCCATAATGGCTTGAGAGTCTTGTTCTGCTCCTGTGATCTGGATCTGAACTTTTAATCTTCTTGGAAGAGTTCTGTCAGAGAGACTGACATTATAATCGGGTTTGGATAGTCGGGATAACACTTGCGCCATTGCTAAGAGTGGTTAGGAGTGCACCAATAAGAGCATGAGAATAGTTCTTATAGGTGGAATCTAAAAGAGCCACTTTAGCGATAACAGGGAGTCCTTTTCTACCATGAAGGGTGAGAGCCAGGCGAACAGCACCAAAATGGAGATGAGTATAGCCTTCGGATCTCCATTTTTCAATGAGATCTGGAGAGATCTCAATGGTGGAATATTGCTCTTGGGTAGTTGCCGGGAGAGTACACTGTTCAAGTCTCGGTAGACCGAACAACTTCTTGGACATGTGGTCTTCTCGGTTCGAATAATGGATCTCGATGGAATCGGTAAATGAGTTACTTCGTGGAAGTAACTCGTAAGGGCTAAGAAGTGGTAGATCAATGGATGCAACAGACGATCGGGATGATGGGTAACTTCAATAAGGTTCTCTATTTTGTTGGCAAGAGTTCTCTTCATAGAAAGAGACAAATTTCTAGGAATAAAGGGAGTGATAAGAGAAGAAGAATCGAGGTAGATGATCGAGGTGGTTCACTCATACGAAAAAGTTATTTCTTACTCACCTTTGTCCTAAGTATCTCAAAGAACAATACCCTATAAAGTAATCATATTAAAAAATTAATAAAGATTTTTTTGGCCAACCATATATTACGATAATTGCTTCTAAGATATAACAAGAAATGAGCTCATCGGTGCTCGGTGGCCGAAAGGGCCGCCTCTACAAACGTGATTTTCTTTTTCTATTCAATTGCTTTTCTCCTTTCTTGATTATATAAAAGAATTGAATAATTTATAATATAGATAAAAATTTATTAATAAATTAATAAAGGTGACCCTCCATGCACAGGCTTCATTTGATGGACTAATTTTTTAATTAAAATACAACAAATACATATTTTAATTATTTTTATTTTGTAATACTTAAAATAATTAGTAATATATACTATATAACTATTATTGATTAATGGATTAACGGGTTTTTTTTCCTTGAAAATTTTTAGTGCGCAATTTATTCATAGTAGTGTAAAAAGTGAAACAATTTTACCCGAACCTTATGCTGATTAATTTTGACCATTAATTGACCAAATATACTTGAAATGACAAATTCATATGTTATCTACGTTATTTTTGCTAAGGTACAAATTTAATCCAAAAGTTTTAAATCCAACTTTAAAAAAGATGAAGGAAATGACACAAGGATTTTTGGAATAAATTTACACCTTAATAAAAATGACATGATTGACATCTGGACTATCACTCAATATATTTAGTTAACTAATATTTAAAATTAACTAAAATAATGATCAGGATAAAATTGTTTCATTTTTTATACTTATGGGAAAAAATTGTCCCATAAGAACATTTCGGATAAAATTGTCCCTCAACCCATCCTTAGTCTTCTCTTGCACCTCACACATCCCGCGCGCAAACTATGTGAAATGGGAAGATTTAGAAACTTAAGCAACATTCAACCCAAAAAATTTAGGAATGCGTGATGCATCTAGACCCATTTAGACAGCTTTGATTTTATTTTTTTAACAGCTTCTTTTTGTATAAAAAATCATTTTTTTAAAAAAAAATTAGTGAAAAGATTATCTTTATTTTAGATTTTTTATTCATTAAAATTAATTTTCTTAAAAAATAATAAAAAAAAAGTTAAAAAAATAAGATTTAAACTGTCCGTATCGTCAGCGTGTGATAGGGCACCAACACGCATGCCAAAAAAATTTTATCGGATATATAGAGCTTTCGAATGAAAAATTTTGAGACAAATTTGCCCTTCAATTTATTGTTATAATAATGAGACCGCTAGACGGCAAGGTGACCCCAGAATTTATTTGCCCTTCATCCACCTTGGTGGTTATATTAAGTGTCTCGCCAAGCGGATGCATAATGCATTACAATTTTGTTAGTTCTCTATGTGTTTTGATGATAACTGACAATTGCAAACAGGTTTGAATATTTTTGGCAAGTTAAAATAAGCTTTGAAGCTTGCAAATTTCATTTCAAAAATATTACGTAAGTGTCGAACTCGAGCCTAGACAGCGAACTCGAGTTCGTTGCTCACAGAGAAGCCAAACTTGCCGCTTCAACGTTTGAACCCGAGACATGACCAAAGGTTTATTTATGTAAGTCTTGGATGAACTCGAGCCCATAAGTATGAACTCGAGTTCATGAGAGTCGAGAGCATTTAGAGTTAAAAACATTTCGAACTCGTGACTTCATTTTTCCAAACCTCAAGTTCACACCTCCGAGAATGCTTTCAATGAGTTTACAAATATGTGAACCCGAGTTCATAATGATGAACTCGAGCTTACCTCTCGCGGGAAGAAATTTTCAAATGAGATTTTGATGAACCTCCGGTTTGCCTCAATGAACCTCGGGTTTGTTTCAAGTCAAAAGTTTTCCCGAAGTTTCCTAAGTTGAGAAAACTCGAGTTCAAGCTTATGAACTCGAGTTCGTGTCTCCGCGTAAAGCCTTCATCATTTTTCCAATGGACAAACCTGAGACACATTGTTTAAACCTCCAGTTGCCTCGGACCAAAAGCACTCCTTGAGTTCACTTAAGTAGGTGAACTCGAGTTCACATCCGAGAACTCGAGTTCATGCCTTTCGAGAGCAAAATGATTTTTCAACACAAGAGAACTCTAGAGTTTGTCCAGGGAACCTCCGAGTTCATGTTTTAAACATTATAACTTATTTTGTCATGAACAGTGGTAAACTCGAGCATGCTCACTTATAGGCTCGAGTCTAAGCCTTGAGCAAAATATATTTTTAGGTGAACCCCGATGGTTTCCTCGACAAAAGTCCGAACTCGAGTTCGGACATGCAAGCTCGAGTTCATCCCGAACATAGATTTTAAACCTCAAACATATTTTACAAACCTCCGGTTCATGTCTTACGAAACAAATCCTTTGTACTAAGTGAAGAGCAAACTCGAGCCTAGCTATGCGAACTCGAGTTCGTGGCTTCGAAAAGATGAACGCATTTTTGCTGAAAAGTTCAATCTTCAATTTCACTTAGGATTTAATCTGCAAAATGGTTGTATATGTTTAATATGATTCTTATCTATATTTCTAACCATTCTTAACCAGTTTGCTTGTGAGATTTCAGAAGATTTGGATTTGCTTTAAAGTCAAATAAAGCAAAAGCAAAAGTGACGTCGACTTTAAAAAGCAAAACCCGAAAGTTGCACAACTTTGGCTAATCCACTCCGAACACGTCTCGCAAAGCATTTAAGAATGTTTTCTACAACAAGCAACTACATCTCCAACGGATTAATTTGCGAAGGTCAACACAGTTACTTGGCCGCTAGTTTAAGAGAATATTGGAGAGAGAAAGTGCCTAAGCCACCTCCTAACACCGGAGAACATCTCCAACGGATCTATTTGGAAAGCAACGGTCATTTAATGATCTCTCGAGTATAAATAGAGTTGCATTCAAGCCTTTCCAACGACACACCTGCTTGAAGACGAAAATCATTCAAGTCTCTTATTTATTTCTTCGCTTTTATCTCGTAGTATCTTGAGATACATTGAGCTTCGGTGATTATCATTATCTACTCTTAGAGAGAGTTTATTTCGTGTATATCATTCATTGTAACAATCTCAAGTCGGGTGACTTGGAGATTGGGAAAATCGAGTACAACTTGTAAAAGGGAGTGTGTCCTAGGTTGAGGAGCATCCTTTGTTTACAAGTGGGTATCGATTGTAATCGAGTACAACTTGTAAGGGGGAGTTAGTCCTAGGGAGAGGATAACTCTTGAGTACGAGTGTGTATCTCGATTGTTTACAATTACAAATTGTAAGGGGAGTGAGTCCTAGGGAGAGGATCATCCCGAGTACGAGTGTGTAATTGTGATTGAGTGATAGTGGAAAATCCCGGTGTGGATTTCGGGGACTGGACGTAGGTCAAAGAGTTAGACCGAACCAGATAAATCTTCTCGTGTCAAGCTCTTCTTCTCTATCTCCACTTTGCCTTGATATTATCTCGTTGTGAGGGTGATCATAAAAGAATTTTAAAATCCCCAATTCACCCCCCTCTTGGTGATTTCCTTCACTTTCATTTGGTATCGAGCATTGGTTATCTATTTGAAGGATTAACATCCTAGATCAAAGATCCAATGGAAGGAATTCTACCCGAAGGAGCCGCAATCAATCAGCACCACCAGGTTTCAATGGAAATTATTATTCCTACTTGGAAGGCAAAGTTCGAGTCTATATAATGGCATCTCGAATATGGTTTGTGGAGAGTATTCGAAAGAGGAAATTATGTTCCATCCTCAGTTGAAGATGGAGTTAGAACTCCTAAGCTTGAAGAAGAGTTTAATGAGAATGACAGATGGCAAGTCACTCTCAACATGAAAGCCATCCACATGCTGCAAAGTGCTCTTAGCCAACAAGAGTATTTTCGAATTTGCACTTTGCCATCTGCTAAAGCTATGTGGGATGCTCTTGAAATAGCCTATGAAGGAACAAATGAGTCAAAGAAAATCGAGTTAACACTCTCATGACTGGAATATGATTTATTTCGTATGAAGTCCGGAGAATCCATTGGCGAATTCCACTAAGGTTTACTCATTTGGTTAACCAACTTGCCGCCTTGGGCAAAGTCTATGATCAATCTGTCCAAGTGAGGAAAATTCTGAATATCCTCACTAAAGATTGGGAAGCCAAAGTCACAGAATCGAAGAAGCCCGTGGAGAATCAATGCAATCGAGCTGCTCTATTCGGAAGCTTATCGAATATGAAGGCAAGCTCAAATTCAAGAAGGGCCTGAATGAAATTCATGACAATAAAAGCAAAGGTATTGTTTTGAATGTCTTGTGAAAGAGAAACCCAATGAGAAAGATGAAGATGATGAAGAGATGGCTATGCTTGTGCGAAAATTCAAAAATTCTATAAGAAAGATCAAGCCTTTAGAGACAGATTTCGAGAGAGCAACTTCAAGCAACGAACAAGATCAAATCTTTTGCTACGAGTGTGGAAAGCCGGGTCATATCAAGCTCGAATGTCCACAATGAAAGTCAAGATAAGGAGAGAAAGGCAAGATTCAACCACCTCAAAAAGAAAGCTTATATATCTGCCTTATGGGGAGATGACTCTTCGATGAAGAAAGTGATGAGGAAGGTGTAGCAAATCTTTGCCTAGTTGCTTTGAAGAACAATCTGAAAATGACAATGAGGTAAGTGATCGAACCTTCCTATGATGAATTATTTTCTCGAATACAATGAACTATATTCTGAATTTAGAAAACTAGCAAAAGAGTTCATTGCATCCAAGAAGAAAATTAAATTGTTGGAAGAACAAGTTCAATGTTTCTTCTTCTCTCTCGTTTTCGAAAACATTCCCCGAAAATGATTGCGAAAAGATTTCGAAAAGATTTGTGACAATTGCTTTGTGTCTTAGAGAAAAGGAATTTGTATCTTACAAAAACTCTTGAGAAATTCACTAGAGGTAGTGAAATGCTCAAAGTGATTTTAAAACAAAGAAAGGTTTACAAATGACAAATCGAGGGATTGGTTATAAACCTGATTTTGATAAGAAGAAAGGGAAGAAGAAACATGGACAAAAACCTTATTTGAATTACTTTCAGAAATCTGTTCATAGTTCAAATCCCTTTGCACATTGTAACTATTGTAACCGTAAAGGTCACAATACTTCATCATGCTTTCATAGGAAAGATAGGAGAGATAAACCTGTAGGCAATTATCAATGGCTACCAAAGGGAACTTATGTTTTCCCTAAGGTTCAAACTAACCCAGAAGGACCCAAGCATAAATGGGTACCAAAATGTCCATCTCGTTAGTTTGTTTGTGCGGAGGTTGATTCTAAGAAAAATGGACATAAAGGGATTAAGAATAAGAGAATCCCTTATGCACCAAAAAGGAGATCCTCTCAAGTATCAAATGGGAGATACTTGAAATCAGTATCCTTTGTGAAGACTTTGCGTACACCAAAGAGACATTGGGTATGCAAAGCCAATCCTCCAAGTACCTAAGGTAAAGGTACACAATGGTAAAACCTCCCGTCTTTATAAGTAACAATCTTTAAGGTTTTACGCATTGGATATTAAGGAATGAACATTGAAAACGATTTTTGAAATTGAAAATCTATTTGACAGATTTATTTATATTTTGTTTACAATGTTCAAAGAGCTTAACTCTTTATGCATGTAAATTGATTTGAAAAATACATCTTTTATGCATAAAATCATGTTTAATTCATTATGCTCAATTATCATTATCTGAATGTACTCTTGGAGCATGTGAATATTGTTCCTACAAGCTAACAACGATTGGATCCAAACGAGATTGGATACCAAGAGAGAAAAAGCCTATATACAAAGATTGTAGGATCAAGGAAAGCTTCTCAAGAGAGCAAATATACAAGTGAAATTATTCAACTCTTGAGAAAGCTGAAGACACAATGGCTGATGTTGATGGTGAATTTGCATCAATACATCTCAGCCAATTCTGCTACAACAAGGACAAGAGGAATTACGGTGATATCTAACCTTACCCTATACTGTGCTTATGTAATATCTATATTTGGGTAATGTATACTTGTCCACTACTGCATTCCATTAAGCAATCAATCATTTATGACTTTCAAAGTATGTTTCGATTGCTAATGGATCACAAGTGAATTTGTGCATAATTTTCTAAGTTTAAAGTTTCTGAAATGCACAATTCAAAAACTTGTTTTGAGTCACATTTTGTTGTTGATTCTCGGTATGTGAAAATGTATTCCAATATTTTTGAAAATATGCATATATTGATTGCATTCAAATGATATTTCAAAATTGGAAGTTAACTTTCACCATATGCATTAACTTTCTAAGCATATGTTCAAAGATGAGTTTTCATATCACCAACATCTCAGTTTTATAAAGCATTATCATGATTTGAAAGAAAATTTGAGATTTGAAACAATTTGCATAAGTTTATGAAAAACTCATATCAATGACATACTTTCCTACATGAATGTATTTACAAATTGTCATTGAGAAATGTTTTTTTTTTCTTGGTATCACTTAGTTTCTTATCTCGTATGTTCATGCTATGAATCAATTAGATAAGACTACTTGTGATATACTTCTTGATTAAATGAAATACATTCATCTAGGAGCAATTCAGTTTGAAGAGAAGAAAATTGGGAATGATTAATTCCAATGGATTGTAAATTGCCTCCACTTAATGTTAGTTATGTGTTTAATGATTAACTGAATACTAACTTAAGCATGGAGAATCTAGATATATCTTTTGCGGGATGTTTATCTTGTTTTAATTTGTTTGTCAAGAAGTGCGAACTCGAGCCTGCGTTTATGAACTCGAGCTCGAGACAACCCGGAGAGAAGAAATATGACTCGAGGAAAGCCAAACTCGAGCCCATTAATGAACAACCTCGAGTTCAGCTCGACGAAAGAAATCCTAGTTACAAGATTAGCCTACAATAACAAACTCGAGTTCACGGGATACGAACCAAGCTCGAGAGGATTTCACGAACTCGAAGTAAGTATTAAGCTCGAGTTCATCAATGAGTTTCAAGGGTTTACACATACACTCTTGAAGTCCAGGTTAGTACAATTTTACACGAGCTCGAGCATACACTTGTAAACTCGAGTTCATCGCGGTTTCATTTTTAATAAAAACCTGATTGCACCTCTTCACCTCCCACTATCCTCGAGCATAACCCTATTCCCCTTCAAGTTCTCTCATCTCTCTCGACGAAACTCTCAGATAATGCCCTTAAAACAATCTGTAACCACAAATTCTCAACAATCCGACCAACATCAGACTCAATCCACTCCTCAGAATCAATTAGGTCGACCTGTGAGAGTCAAAACTCGACTGACCGATTCAGATTTGGAATTGACAAAGAAATTCCTGGTGTTGCCTCAAATCCACCATCTACCTTACTTAAGAAGAGAAATGGAGTATAGGAGACGGAAAGAAGCTCTCAAGAAGAATGCAACTCCATCCAAACGAAAGGAATTGAAATTGGGAAAAACCCGAGGTGCCCAAAATGAACCAAGAGGAAAAAGAAAAGAACCGAGGTTTACACCCTTCGTTGGGAAACAAGAAGAAATCAAAGAAATCTGCCCAACCTTCGCTTCTTCACCGAGCAAGCTAGTTCACCTCGAGGAATCTGAATCTTCTATACCAAGATACAAGCCTAGGATGAAAAGAGCCACACAAGGAAGGTCACCCGAGGAGTCTCGATTCTCCTAGACCAAGACACAAGCCCCGAATGAAGAGAGCAACTCAAGGAAGTCCATCACTTCTCAAGAAGCAACTGAAACCCCTCAATCCAAAAAGAAGAAGAAATCCCAACAACCTCATATCTCTCCACCAAACCGTAAAATTCCTTGACCTCACATGTTCCGGAGAATTCTGCACTGAGGTATCTCCGACATTCCCGCTATCTTAGAAATTTATAATCATAAGAGAATGCCTAGAGGATTTTCTCGAAGAGCCATGTAGGATGTCTAGTGAAGAAAGAGAAAAATTTAAAGAGAAATTTGATGATAGATCCTTACGTCCCGTTGTGCTGGTTGATTTGGCTAGAGTAAAAGAAGAATGTAATCTAGACCTGTCTCCTCTTAAGCAATTTGAATCCCTAATATCCATTAGAGTTCCATACGGTCCAACCCTTGTGAAGGTTTTCTATTTTCATATGCAATCGATAATGTGTTGGACAATAAGGGAAAGCTAGTGGAAGAAAGGATAACCACTAAAGTTAGAGGACAAAAGATTACAATTTCCCCATCCTACCTCAATTCTATATTACAAATTGCCAATCCTCCTTCTCGACCCGAACTCGCCTATACTCAACAGAAATTTTTGCCTTGTTGAGACCTAATGAGCCAATTCCTAACAAGATGAACATCCTTGACTTCAAACCTGCCTCTATGCCTCCTAGGAATAGAGCCATCTGGTATATCTACACCAGAAACCTTTTACAAAAAGGTGGAAATTTTACCCACATTGCAAAGAAGGATTATCCCATCTTTGCTTCAATCTTGGATGAGAAAGAACATAATGTGGGTACTGGATTTTTCAAGAGATGTTTAAGTTTGCCTTCTCCTCAAGACAATCCTCTCGCATTCCCTTTCCAAGTCTTATCTCGGTAATCTTGTTTCATGAAAAGCTTTGGCCTTTGTGCACCAATGAAACTCCCACAAAACCTCCCGAATTTAATGCACATATCCTAAATCTAATGGGAATTGATTTAGAGGAAGGTTCTGACAATCAAGGGCTCCACTCGATCAAGACCAACTAGATCCGAGGTACATACTCTCGAGCACGGAAGCTCGAGTGCTCCTCCTCAGTCAAATTTGCCAGCTGATTTTGATGCAAGAGTAAAAGAAATTGTTGATAAGGCTGTATCAGATCTAACTGAGAGGGTAGAAGCTGAAGTAAATAGGTTAGTGGTTGAAGTAACTGAGGGTCACAATAACTGGTAGACACTCGGGAAGGTTTCAACATTGGCCGGAAGAACTCAAGAGAGGGCGTAAAAAGTTGGAGAAGAAAGTCCAGGATCTCGGTGGTCAAATTGGAGAACATTCAGTGAGCATCTCCACTCTTTTGGTTTCAATGATGAGTCTCAATGATAAAATGGATCGCTTCTCAAGAATCAATCAAGTGGTTTGGGCACTCATCTTGCTCCCGAAACAACCTCGGTGATCCTGTCAATATTTCGAACCCGTCACAAGCTCTCAACCTTCGCGCTCTCGTACTGTTTCCGAACAAGCTCCTATACCCGAGCCCATTCGAGCCATACCGGTCACCACCATTGCTCCCGAAACTCAACCCTCGAACCTCGGCTGAGTCCACTCTGCCTAATCCCTTGCTTTGCGATGACAAAGGGGGAGAAGAATGAAGAGGAGATCTTATTTTCTTTAAGTTCATTTTGTTGCTTTGTATATTTTCTTTCGAAACTCTTGTCTTTCGTTTTTCATATTTGCTTTTGAAACTCTTTCTAACATTCTGATATACTTGTTTCAATCTTAATGAATGTTCTTAAATTCAGTATCTATGTGCTTTATTGCATTTCATTAGCTTCGATATTCTTCAATCAAGATTGCTTTGTGCCTTCAAATTCCATTGTTCAAATTTATGGACGATTGCAATAACTTTATGGACAAAGAAATCAAACTTTTTGGTACTAAGAAATCCAGTTTCAAAAGTGTTTTATTGAAAGAAATAACCAACTAAGTTTTTGAAAAAGGAACAAATCAAGGGTCAGCTCTTTTTCCAGCTTTTCAGTGCACAAATGAACAAAACCATATTCTTAAGGAAAATGATTGTTTGCAAGTGTTGTCATCATCAAAAAGGGGGAGAATGTTAGTTCTCTATGTGTTTTGATGATAACTGACAATTGCAAACAGGTTTGAATATTTTTGGCAAGTTAAAATAAGCTTTGAAGCTTGCAAATTTCATTTCAAAAATATTCTGTAAGTGTCGAACTCGAGCCTAGACAGGCGAACTCGAGTTCGTTGCTCACAGAGAAGCCAAACTTGCCAGTTCAACGTTTGAACCTGAGACATGACCAAAGGTTTATTTATGTAAGTCTTGGATGAACTCGAGCCCATAAGTATGAACTCGAGTTCATGAGAGTCAGAGAGCATTTAGAGTTAAAAACATTTCTGAACTCGTGACTTCATTTTTCCAAACCTCAAGTTCACACCTCCGAGAATGCTTTCAATGAGTTTACAAATATGTGAACCCGAGTTCATAATGATGAACTCGAGCTTACCTCTCAAGGGGAAGAAATTTTCAAATGAGATTTTGATGAACCTCCGGTTTGCCTCAATGAACCTCGGGTTTGTTTCAAGTCAAAAGTTTTCCTGAAGTTTCCTAAGTTGAGAAAACTCGAGTTCAAGCTTATGAACTCGAGTTCGTGTCTGGCAGAAAGCCTTCATCATTTTTCCAATGGACAAACCTGAGACACATTGTTTAAACCTCCAGTTTGCCTCAGACCAAAAGCACTCCTTGAGTTCACTTAAGTAGGTGAACTCGAGTTCACATCTGAGAACTCGAGTTCATGCCTTTCGAGAGCAAAATGATTTTTCAACACAAGAGAACTCTAGAGTTTGTCCAGGGAACCTCCAGCTTCATGTTTTAAACATTATAACTTATTTTGTCATGAACAAAGTGGTAAACTCGAGCATGCTCACTTATAGGCTCGAGTCTAAGCCTTGAGCAAAATATATTTTTAGGTGAACCCCGATGGTTTCCTCGACAAAAGTCCGAACTCGAGTTCGACATGCAAGCTCGAGTTCAGTCCCGAACATAGATTTTAAACCTCAAACATATTTTACAAACCTCCGGTTCATGTCTTACGAAACAAATCCTTTGTACTAAGTGAAGAGCAAACTCGAGCCTAGCTATGCGAACTCGAGTTCGTGGCTTCGAAACGATGAACGCATTTTTGCCGAAAAGTTCAATCTTCAATTTCACTTAGGATTTAATCTGCAAAATGGTTGTATATGTTTAATATGATTCTTATCTATATTTCTAACCATTCTTAACCAGTTTGCTTGTGAGATTTCGAAGATTTGGATTTGCTTTAAAGTCAAATAAAGCAAAAGCAAAAGTGACGTCAAGACTTTAAAAAGCAAAACCCGAAAAGTTGCACAACTTTGGCTAATCCACTCCGAACACGTCTGCAAAGCATTTAAGAATGTTTTCTACAACAAGCAACCGCATCTCCAACGGATTAATTTGCGAGAAGGTCAACACAGCATTACTTGGCCACCGGGTTTAAGAGAATATTGGAGAGAAAAGTGCCTAAGCCACCTCCTAACACTAGGGAGAACATCTCCAACGGATCTATTTGGAAAGCAACGGTCATTTAATGATCTCTCGAGTATAAATAGAGTTGCATTCAAGCCTTTCCAATGACACACTCCGCCAAGACGAAAATCATTCAAGTCTCTTATTTATTTCTTCGTTTTATCTCGTAGTATCTTGAGATACATTGAGCTTCAGTGATTATCATTATCTACTCTTAGAGAGAGTTTATTTCTGTGTATATCATTCATTGTAACAATCTCAAGTCGGGTGACTTGAGATTGGGAAAATCGAGTACAACTTGTAAAAGGGAGTGTGTCCTAGGTTGAGGAGCATCCTTTGTTTACGAGTGGGTATCGATTGTAATCGTAGTACAACTTGTAAGGGGAGTTAGTCCTAGGGAGAGGATAACTCTTGAGTACGAGTGTGTATCGATTGTTTACAATTACAGCTTGTAAGGGGGAGTGAGTCCTAGGGAGAGGATCATCCTAGTACGAGTGTGTAATTGTGATTGAGTGATAGTGGAAAATCCCGTGTGGATCGGGACGGACGTAGGTCAAAGAGTTAGACCGAACCAAGTATAAATCTTCTCGTGTCCAAGCTCTTCTTCTCTATCTCCACTTAGCCTTGATATTATCTGTTGTGAGGGTGATCATAAAAGAATTTTAAAATCCCCAATTCACCCCCCCTCTTGGTGATTTCCTTCACTTTCAAATTTAACCACTTGTCATATTTTGATAAGAACCATGTATCAATCTGCTAGGCCTTACAATTCCAGTTTTGTAACTATTCGTGAGACCGAACCTTCAAGTTACAAATGTTGATTTTTTCCATGATCTTGATTTTTCTCGCTTGACTCAGAAATAGTCTTACATTAATTGCCATTTAAACCAGTTTCGTATGAAAATAACACGGCTAATATGGAATATTTTTTATATCTTTTATAAAATTGTGGTTTGCTGTGTGTGTGTGGTAATAAAGAGGTGGGTGAACGTTTCATCTGTGATGAATAATTTTTTCAAGAAGCATCACTTTTTGACCATTTAATAGCATTTTACCATATTCATAGTCATTTTCAACGTTATGAGATGCATGAACTAAGTTTGAGATGCGTTTCAGCCTTTTTGCTTCAATTAAACCTAAAAATGTTGACCTTTTTTTTTTAAAAGAAAAACCGAGGAGAGATTAATGCTCGCCTTCATACTGGTTTTTGACATTTGTTTGGCGAAAAAACCAGAGAGATATCAGCTTCACCGTTTGACATTTGTTCCTCCTTTGAAGCTTCAACTTTGGAGTAGTACTGTACGAAATGTAGAGTGTTGTAGAATGCCAGACAAGTTACATCAGATAAACAAACATGATCCAGCGACCAAAAGATATTAGATTAATCGTCTTTACCACCACCAAAAAATAGCTAATTTCAATATTCAAATGTCGATGGTTTGAAAGCCATCAACACCAACTCATCCAAATCCTAAACTTTTCTTCCACGAAAATAAAGAATTAAAATCTGGTACATGAATATCGTAAATTTATAACTGATAGAGCTTAGACAATAAACATATCTCATCCAAAACATCCCTCTGATTCTACATGGTAAAGAGCAAATAGCTCATATTAACCCCAAAAAAAAAAAAAACGAAGAAGAAAAGAAAATACAAGAGCAAGCTGCTCAAATTTGATATAAAGAGCAACATGCTTACAGATGGCCTCAAATCGACAAGAACCAAGCCTCAGATCAGAAAGCGTCGTCTAATCGTCTTCTCGCTCACTCCAATCGATCGTTGTTCAACCCACGCTGATGATCGATCGTCGTTCTAATCGTCTGCTCACTCACACACAGTCGCGCGATCTTAGCTCTGATGGTCGCGTGATTCTATGCAACCCTTTTGGTGCAACCTGCTCCCTCATCCCCAATCAATCATCCTTCAACCCACGCTGCGTGGAAACCTAGCTCTTCCTTCCTCAGCTCAACAATTTCAGATCACGTCGCTTCTTTGTGATTCGCTAGCATTTCGATTTCCCAGCGTTTCAGTTGATTCGATTTTAGGGTTCCTTTTTCCCCCAATTTCTTTAACCTTGCACTGTCAGCATCCTAATCAGAATTTTTTCCCCATTTGGCTTCTTCTCACTCCAATTCATCATACACATCAGCATTAACGATCAACCGTAGCTACTTAATGGTCAACGTCTTGACGGTTTTGTGTGACTTTTGCTCCTAAAATGTAACCACGTGTATTTTTGCTCAAAAAAAAAGCATATGGTGCTGGATGCTCGCGGGGTAAAGCATATGTGTATTTTTATACATTTACCTTAGAACAAATGGCCAAAAAAAAAAAATCCCGCAGTAACCAAAGAAAAAAAAAGGTTCTGGTACAATATATTGGAAATATACATAATAGGCATGTATATAAAAATACCTACACACACTAACAAGAAGGTAAAGTTTTGGATCTTGCTTGTTAAGAAAAATAAATAAAATGACAATTACACATCAGAAAAATTTCAAGGATTGAACAGTAGCCTTGAATATAGGGAAGAAAGATTAGGAGAAGATAAAATAGTGTGGAAAAATATACACCACCCATCTCCAATAGAATGTAGGTAAGGATGAAGTAAATGCTTTAACCACAAATGAAAAGACATCATCGTACTATTGAAGGAAAAAGGAAGTTTAAATTTGTTGACAAGACCATACATTATAGGGATGAGAGGTGTGAGCAGCAATGAGGGTTTTATAGGGCTAGGGTCGGGTTTGGTTCTCTTATTAAAATATTATTATTTTAAAAGATATAAATATATATATATATATATATATATATATCATTATTTTCTTTCTTATATCTTTTTTTTATTGAGATATAAATCAGATTATTTCATGAAATATTTCTTCTACATATTTTCTTTTCTCTATTATTCTTATCAATATCATTTATCATTGTTAATTGATCAACTTAAAAAAATTGATAATATATTTATTTATTATTATTATTTTTAACTCTTAATTTTATACTTCTACATTTTCTCTAAACCCGTATTACTTAATAAATCATATCCTAATAGCACTTAATTACTATTAGAAAATTGGGATGTTACACAAAAGGTAAGTCCCGAAAAGGCTCGGACTGTCCACTGGATCCTATCCTCATCTTAAGATCTCCTCTACAGACATAGTTTTAGTATGATAATTTTTAGTTTGTCAGACTATCTGGGTTTTTCAGTCGTCAGATAGGATAGATCAAGGTCCCAATGACTTTGTTAATGTTTGTGTCTGAGATCTTCTAGCTCTCTATTTGTTGACACAACACAGTCATTAGGATCCTGATACATCCACCCTCCATTATTGTTTTACTTTTTATGTTATCGCTTAAGAGGTTAGTTAAAATAAAAGCTGGCAAATTGGTTCAGTGATCATGTCAACATGTAATCGTTATGATCCAAAGGTTAAAGACTCTAATTGTCCAGGTGTGGACACAGATATTAGACATGTTTTCGATCTCATAATGGAGAGAGGTAATCAAACATCCAAACTAGCAAGCCCTTTTACTTTCTGCTTCATGATTCGTAGACCTGTTAATCTGATTCTGGAAGTGTCAAATTATTTATTCATTGATCATTGATGTTAAAGAGGAACACTTGTTTGATTTTGTTGTGGACAGCTTCGAATTGGCACTATGTTTTTCCCAAGGGACTTTATGAGCTTATGATCTGTATAAAGCTCAAATACAAGAAGCCACCTATTCATATTCATGAAAATGGCATGTACATGTTAAGCAAGCACTTCCATGATGATATGTTTTCATGATGCAATTACACAAAACACAAGTATTTGTATATATATTTGCTTTATTTATACACTTAGCGGAGGAGTTTTCTACAAATGGAACTTTCATTTATATTTCTATTAACTAAATAATGATGCAATATGGCAAGACTTCCTAATTCCAGGCTTAGGAAAATTGACAGTGTTATGGACCTGTATATTGGGCCTAACGAATATGCGGCCCAATAAGGGTATTTGCTACAGAATCCTTTCTACCCAAGTATGAGTTGAGCCATTCTCTGGTCGTATCTGTGATTCAGAACCGTACAGGTAGTGGAGCAGGCATTTGCAGAACGTGGGAGGCGCACTCTACCTGAATAACGGATTTACTACCACAAGGAGAGAAACCCTAAAGTAATCCCTATAAATAGGAGGTTACCCGCCAGGTGCACTCTCTACATTCTCTATTACATTATTTACTATTCAGCCTCACTGTGCACACACACCACCCCCATTGGCGAATCGCCACCACCGTGTAGCACAGTGATCTGAGATTGCTTGCTGGTATCTCCTCTCTAGATATCATTGGGTAATCCTCTCTTCTCAGATGCTTTACTCAAAGTATCTTGGGAGAGCTTAGTGATCCTATATTAATATCGCCTAGCCTCATTGGGCTAGACACTTATGTTCTACAACAGAACATTGGCACCGACCGTGGGGACCGTAAACTTTGATTCCCAAGCCACAAAAGGCCAGTAACAACCACTGAGGATGGCGACAAGTACTCGGAGCCGTAGCCAGGCGTTTCGACAAGATCGATTACTGGAGGAACAATCACAGCAGCAGCGTGTGGAGCAAATGGTCCAATATTCAGATTCTGTTGTTCCCGACCCTCGCCGTAAGGTAGTAGGAGTAGAGGATGAGACTGAGGACACGACAAATTCCCCTCATCCTAGCCGAGGTATTTTGCAGGAGCAGTAGGAGTTACAACAAGATCTTCCTCCTCCATCTTTGGAGTTTCAACTTGAGCATCCCGATGCTAAGTTGTTGCATAAGTCGATCAATTCGTTGGCTCAGCGGATGGATAATATGGAGACTCGTATTCGACTCCAAAGAGAAGATGACACCCGACGTATCCGGGAGGATATGGAACAACAAAACGCCATCTGGCGTCAAGAGGAGCAGAGGCAGATAAGGCAGGAGCTTGAAGAACGTCTCATGCATAGAGAAAAACCGACCCGGAATATGCAACGTGATGGAGCTAGCCCAAGCCGGGCAATGGTTTCAATGTCGGTTAATACCGAGGTAGAGGGACCCAGTGAAGAGCATGAGGAGAGAGATATGGTCACTAATGACCGGGGTAAGAATCTTGAAGTGGAAGCTAGAAAGATATTGTTGCTTGAGGAACGGGTTAGGATGTTGGAACGCCCAACCCCGAATGTCGGTCATGATGCTAGTAGACCGAGCCGGGTTAGTGACACTACGGCCACAGAGGTCGATACCAACGTTCACCGGGTTGGTAATGCCGACTTGGCTCACAATAAGGGAAAGCAACCGACTATGAACCCGGTCCTAATAAGGAGAATACGACTCCCCCCATCGAGTAGTATGCCGAAGATGAATGAAGAAGGACCTGGTGGGGAGAACGTCTTGAGCCAGTTTTCGAACGAAATCATGGCCGCTGTTTACCCAAAGGTTTGGATTCGAGGGAGTTACCGAAGTATGATGGAAGCCAGGACCCGCTTAACCACGTGAACAACTTCAAGCTAGAAATCGGGGTGAAAGGAATCGTGGGGCATGTTATTTCGCACTTATTTGCAGGAACCCTAAGGGGGCCGGCCCAGGACTGGTTCCACTCTCTGCCGTTGCGATCTATCAACGATATGAAGTCCTTGGAGCCGAAATTTTTGCTCAACTTTGCCACAAGTAGGAAGCAACCGAAGACCGAGTTCCAACTAGACCAGGTGAAGCAGCTACCCGGGGAGACCTTGCAGAAGTATTTGACACGTTTTAAGGATACGGCTCTTCAGGTACCCGGGTTGAAAGAGGACGTGCATCTCCATTGCGGCATAGCCGGCCTTAGTGGTGCGTCTCGATTGAAAAAATCCGTGCTAAAGCATCATCCTGAAACCCTGTCCGAGTTCCGGGATAAGGTAAAAACTTACTTGGAGCTCGAACAGATGGAAATGCTGAGTCACGTGCCCAGAGAGAGGGGTAAAAGTCCCCCGCCTAGAGGCAAAGAGCGACATGATGGGCTTCGGCAGGATTCTCGAGGACGTGGTGGTGATAAAAGGATGATTGGGGGGAAGCCAGGAGGAAGTTTTGACCGGTACACCCCGTTGAAGGTTTCCCAGGCACAAATCTGGAAGGAGGTTTCGGTGATCGAGATGAAGGAGGTTGAACGACCTCAGCCCATGAAGAGAGGCGCTACTTTAGATAAGACTCGGTATTGTGAATTTCATGACCAGCACGGTCACACCACGGATAGTTGTTGGGATTTGAGGGATGCAGTCGAAAAGTTCGTCCGTGAAGGAAAACTCCGCAAGTATGTTATTCAAACACAGGGACGGCGAAATCATAAGCGGCGGGAGGGTCGGAGTAAAAGCCCACCATCAGAAAAGAAGAGACGGGGCCGAAATAAGAAGGCCGGTGTCAGTGACGATGAATTCCCCGACACCAAGTTCGACTGTAATGTTATTAGTGGAGGTTTCGAGGGAGGAGGAGATTCCACAAGCCAGCGAAAGAGGTACCTGAGGGAGGTACTCTCCATTAAAGACCGCCCGAAGTTCAAGAAAGATTTGTCAAAACCAGAATTCTCGGTGCTTAGTCTTACTAGGCAGGACTTGGAGGACGTGCCCCCAGGTCATCATGAGGGAGGTACCTGAGGGAGGTACTCTCCATTAAAGACCGCCCGGAGTTCAAGAAAGATTTGTCAAAACCAGAATTCTCGGTGCTTAGTTTTACTAGGTAGGACTTGGAGGACGTGCCCCCAGGTCATCATGACGGTCTGGTGATCACCGGAACGGTTGGGAATTGTTGTGTTAAAAAGGTTTTCATAGACAATGGCAGTGCGATTGACATTATCCTATGGGACGCATTCAAGCGCATGAGGCTTGACCCTGAAAACTTAAAGCCATGTCGGACGACTCTGACCGGATTCAATGGGTAGGATACTCGCCCGAAGGGTTACATAGATTTGAATCTAACTCTAGGAACAAGAGAAGCCTTTAAAACAGACCGAGTTAGGTTTATAGTCGCTAATTTTCCTTCGACATATAACATCATCTCGTGGTGATCGACCATTCATGACTGGGATATGTTGGTGTTTTCAAAGCACCAGAAGTTGAAGTCGATCAATAAGAAGAACCAAGTTATCATGGTAAAGGGCGACAAAAAGGAATCCCGGCAATGCTATTTCAATACGGTTAGGGGCGCTAAGAGCATATGGGGTGACTTCTCGTAAAGATAAGGATGCTTCATTTAAAGCCGGTGTAGAAGAAAAGTCGGTCAATTCGGTAGAGTTGGATTTTAGTGAAGAAGAGAAGATGAAAAAGTCGGAGCCGAGTGGCCAATTAGTGGACCTCGTGTTAGGCGCTGAGCCTGGGCAGGCAACCAAAATCGGTAAAATGTTAGATCCCGAGGTTCGAGCGGAGCTGGAGGATTTTTTGCAGAATAACAAGGATGTCTTTGCTTGGCAACCCTCGGATATTACCGGGGTGGACCCCGAGTTTTGCTATCATAAATTGGCCATTTGTCCTGGGTCAACCCCGGTCTCCTAGAAGAAAAGGAAAATCGGTGATGATCGACGAAAGGCCTTAAAAGCGCATGTGGAAGAATTATTGGCAGCCGGTTTCATCCGGGAGGTACAGTATACTACATGGTTGTCAAACGTCGTTATGGTTAAGAAGCCGAACGATAAATGGAGGGTATGTACTGATTATAAGGATTCGAATAAGTTGTGCCCAAAAGACTCCTTCTCTATGCCAAACATAGACCAACTGGTCGATAATTCATCCGGGTTTCAATTGCTTTCTTTTATGGATGCTTATTCTGGGTACAATTAGATAGCTATGCACCCTGATGATCAGGAAAAAACTGCTTTCATCACGGACAAGGCCAACTATTGCTATAATGTTATGCCATTCGGATTGAAGAATGCTGGGGCTACTTATCAAAGAATGATGAATCGAGTGTTTGAAGATCAGCTCGGGAAGAATGTAGAAGTCTACATAGATGATATGATTGTCAAGTCTTTGCACGCAACAAGCCATGTGCGTGATTTGCAACAAACATTTGACAAGCTGAGGAAATACCAAATTCGTTTAAACCCGGTGAAGTGTGCTTTCGGGGTCCCGGTGGGAAAATTCTTAGGTTTCCTGTTAACACATAGGGGGATCGAGATGGACCCGGACAAGTGCCAAGCCGTTTTAGACATGCAGGTTCTACAAACTAAGAAGGAGGTGCAGCAACTAACTGGAAGATTGGCAGCACTAACTCGCTTTCTACCAAAGTCGGCAGAGAATTCTCTCCCATTCTTTAAATTACTAAAGAAAGAGGCCTCGAGTGGGTGGAACCAGGAATGCAATGTGGCGTTTGCAAAGATCAAGCAGTGCTTATCTGCTCCGCCAGTATTGTCAAGTCCGGAACCTGGGGAGAGTTTGATTCTATATTTAGCCATTGGAGAAGAGGCGGTGAGTTCCACTTTGGTTAGAGAAAATGAGGAAGGCCAGAGCCCAGTGTATTTCGTAAGTCGAGCGTTACAAGGCTCGGAGTTGAGGTACCAAAAGCTAGAAAAGATGGCTTTTGCTTTACTCATTACAGCAAGATGGCTAAGTCCATATTTTCAGAGCCATCATATCATTGTTCGCACCGGTCAACCAATTAGGCAGATTCTTCACATAGCTTATGAGGCCCGGCATGCTATTAAATCACAAGCATTGGTTGATTTTGTGATGGAGCTTACCCCATCGGAAGGAGGTGACGAAAAGGATGCAGAGACTTGGAGGATATTCGTTGATGGATCCTCGAATGAGAAAGGAAGCGGAGCTGGGATAATCATAGAAAGTCTGAAAGGACTATCATTGGAGCATTCATTCGTTTTAATTTCAAAACCTCAAACAACCAGGCAGAGTATGAGGCTTTAATTGCTGGGTTACTTCAGGCTAAAGAGAGCGAGGCCAGGAAAATTCATGTGTCTACTAATTCCCAATTGGTAGCCTCACAGATTGACGGAACCTACCAGGCTAAAGGACCCCTAATGGTTAAATATTTAGGGATTGTACAGTAGATCATAGCTGATTTCGACAGCATGGTATGGCACATATTCCTAGAGGAGAAAATATTAGGGCGAATATCTTGTCTAAGCTAGCAAGTACTAAGAGCCCGGGAAATCATCGCACAATCGTTCAGCAAAACTTGACAGAACCGAGTTGCATGATGATCATTTCAGAGGGAACAGATTGGAGAAAGCCAATTGCTGATACCTTGAGAGAGGAATCCTCCCAGCGAAAACAGCAGAGGCAACAAAGTTAATAAGAATGGCGGCATCATATGCCATGATCAAGGATGAGCTGTATCGGAAAGGTTTTCATTCCCCAATGATGAAATGTCTCAGTACGGCCGAGGCCGGGTATGTGCTATCAGAAATACATGAGGGAATCAACGGACACCATATGGGTGCTAAGGCGTTAGCCCATAAAGTGGTTCGGGCCGGTTTCTTTTGGCCGACCATAGCAGCAGACGCTAAAGAGCATGTACGTATGTGTGACAGCTGTCAAAAGCACGGTAAGGTGATCCGGATTCCCCCGTCAAAGTTAACCTGTATCTCAGCTCCATGGCCATTCTTCAAGTGGGGCATGGATTTGCTGGGGCCCTTTAAGCCGGCGTCGGGGCAGTTGCTATGGCTTATAGTGGTTGTAGATTACTTCACGAAATGGATAGAGGTGGAACCATTCGCAACCATCACCTCAGCTCGAGTCCAGAAATTTGTAAAGAGGAATATCATTTCTCGTTTTGGTATCCCGGCTAAGGTTATCACGGATAATGGAACCCAGTTTACTGACAAGGGTTTCCAAGAGATGATGGCTGACTATCACATTGGGCAACACTGTCGAGCATCCGCAGTCCAATGGGCAGGCTGAAGCGGCTAACAAAGTTATTCTTGAAGGGTTGCGAACGCGGATGGAAGAGGCAGAGTCGGACTGGGTCGAGTAGTTGTACTCCATGTTATGGGGACTTCAGACTTCTTCTGTGCATACAGCAACCGAGGAGGCCCCATTCAGACTGACTTACGGTTGTGAGGCAATGATTCCAGTTGAAATTGGTGAGCCTTCATGGAGAAAGATCAATGCTCTTAATGGGGAGTCCCAAAATATTGAGGCCATTGCGGTAGATCTTGATGAAGCCTGGGTTACAGCACATTGTTGGGAATTGGCGGCTAAGTGGCTTATCGCCAACCGATATAACAAAAAGGTCAGAACCTGGAGTTTTGACAAAGGAGACCTCGTCCTTCACCGGGCCGACATAGGTAATAAGAATGCCAGTCAGGGGAAGTTTGAGGCAAATTGGGAAGGTCCATACCGTGTAACAAAGAGTTTGGGCAGGTGCGTTTACAAGCTAGAGACATTAAGAGAAAGCTCGTTAAGCAGACTTGGAATGCTGACAAGTTAAAGGCATATTATAGTTAGAGATTAGCCCATGGCAATGGGTAGGGTTATCAGGGGATTGTTAAAAAGGGGGTTTACCCCTATGGGACGTTATGTAAAGACGACATCGCCGAAGCATGTTGGTTAAATTTATGAATATTGGGACAGGGAGCCCGTTTTCAAAACAATTTATTTATCATATTGACGTCGTTATTAGCATGTGGGAATTTGAGGTACATAAACCCATTTCCACAATCTATGTTCAAATTAAACGCGGAGGGAATTTGAGGTACATAAACCCATTTCCACAAGTTATGTTCAAATTAAATGCGGAGGGAATTTGAGGTACATAAACCCGTTTCCACAAGTTATGTTCAAATTAAATGTGGAGGGAATTTGAGGTACATAAACCCCGTTTCCACAAGTTATGTTCAAATTAAACATGGAAGGAATTTGAGGTGCTTAAACCTTTTTCCAGAAATCATGGTTAGATTAAACGTATAGGATTCAGAGGTACACAAAACCCGTTTCCAAAAATCATGTTGGTAAAGGGACACGAATGAATTCATGGCCAAGAAGCCGGTTTTCGAATCACATGTCCAAAATATTTAAAGGTTTGAACTCTGGGTGTGCACTCCAGTTTTCAAAAGTATGTAAAAAAGAAACACGTAGAGGTTCAAGGTGTAAACACCAATTTCTCAAAATCGTGTAAGCATGCGTGGATTTTGGGATACACACCTAGTTTTCGCAGTATGCACGAAGTCATGGTCAAGAATCCAGTCTTCGAAAGGCCTATAAGAGCCAAACAGGAAGGAATTTTCAAACCGGTTTCAGAAAATTCTTGTGTTATAAAGTGCAAAGCTATATAAGGCTGAACACCGAGCAAACAGCCCGGTTAATGGAATAGACCAACGTACTGACCTTGATCAAGTCGAGTTGTTAAAACATTTGGTGAGTTTATTGCTGTTATGAACGGATGAGCTTGATAAGTGCATTAAGTGATAAGTGTTAAATAAATCGGTCAATACAGACAGGTAACAAGCACTTAGGAAAAGCACGAGAAGAAAAAAGTATGATGATAAGGCAGATGTCAAGCAAATATGTCAAAACTCAAACGCCGGGTAATAACCACGGCAACAGAAGGATAATCAACAAGTTTGAAAAGAACAAGAAGAAAAGATGTGTCCTAAAAACTGAGTACAGGCCTAGGGGGAAGAATTGACTCTTCTCCTCCTTTGTCATCTTCATCATCGATAGCCCCAGGGGGAATTAATTTTCCTTTCTGGCTGACGTATGCCTGGAAGTGCAACCTAGAGGTATTCAGGGTGATGTTGGGATTGAGAACTCGGATTTGTGCCACAACGTTGTCAAAAGATTGCACAACGGTGCTGGCATACTTGGCAAGTTGACCTTTGCGACACTCAGTTCTTCATCCATCACCTTCAGCACACCTCTAACATGATCTGCATCAAATTGTGCTTTCTCTACAAGTAGCAGGTCATTGGTGTGGAGATCCTCTAAGCAATTTATGTCCATGTTGGCCATGGTCAGTTTATCCTCGTTTTGAGACAAGCTGGTCTTAAGCGCCCGTATCTCTTCTTGAGAAGCTCGTAACTCATCTTGAGCCTGGTTCCTTTCCTGGGTAACTTTGGCTAGGTCAGCGTTATTTTTCAAAGGAGCGAGCTCTTGAACCATCTTATCTCGTTCCAAAGCCACTTGATGCAAGTGGGCTGTCATCTTGGCATATTTGACCTTGAGAATGGCGAAGGGTCGGATGACCGAGATGGCTCGATGACCCTTAACTTCCAGGTTGGCAATCTCGGCTTTATCAGCGTCAATGAGACCGAGGGAATTGTGAAAGTGGGCGGGAGGCCGGACAGCGTCTAAAAAGTCTTTCGTCACTTTTCCACAGCTCTCCCTCTGGTAGCTCGGCATAGGAAGGGGCGTTGTCCACCGAGGAGGGGTTGAAGTGGTTTCTATTGTAAGACCAAGGTTGGGGGGCAGGCCCGTTGGATCTTCTTGGACCTGTTTTCCCTTTGCTTTTTTCGATGCTCCCTCCCCGTGCTTACATTTTCGGGACATTCCCGTAGCCACGGCCGTTTGATTACCCGGGTTGGCGACATTTTTGGCACCCTCAGGAAGTGCATCAAATACATTCAGGTAGTCCGGTTTACCCGTATCTCGACCTGCAAAGATAAAAACAACAAGGAGTAAGAACGATAATAGTAACGCATGCCAATCTAGAGGCGGTGGAGATTGAATTTCCATACTCGTCGTTGATCGTCTCCTAACTAATGGTGTAGGGATGAAATCGGCTAGATCCATGGGATCCTTCAGTTTACCGGCAAGTTCTAAAAGTTTTAGTTGGGCGGTTACTTCAGCGTTTGTGAAACTTTTTGGTTATGGGATCAAGTCGTCTGGCGTAAGAGTATGATGATGGGCACGCCAGTATAAGGGAAATTTTTCTTCAGTTTCTCCCAAGCGAATCTTTTGAACAAACCAAGGTACCCGTTGGGGGTTGGCAACGATTTTTACAAAAGCATTTTTGAAATTTTTCCATGAATCCATGAAAGGTTTGAAGAGCTTGTGGTCGCGGATGCTGTGCAGTGATGTCCATCCAAACCAGGTCATGGTGCCTCTTGTAAGCATGTTAGTCTCTAACGGAGAAAAGAAAGACATAAACACCGGAATGGTGCAAATAATCTTCATTTTCCTGCACAGATTTTCAAACGCAATGGTGAAGGCCCATCTGTTGGGGTGGAGTTGTGAGGGTGCCACGTGTAAGTGGTTCAACAGATTTATTTGAAATTCAGTAAAGGGAAATTTCACGCCAAGAATGGTGATAACATCTCGGTAGAGAAAGAAAAAATGGGGATCTTTGCTTTGCGGACGATCGGACGCGACTGACTCGCGCTCAAGGTGTAGCAGAATCGAGTATCCTTCCCCGTCCCGCAGACCGAGGGGCTGGATGTCCTTCGATTCCATGATGCTTTTAATGCGGGTCACACAAATGTTAACAACGTATGTTCGACCGATTGGGTCCCTGGTGGGAGCGGATGCGCTGGATTCTTCCATCTCGGGCAGGTCGGGATAGTCGAAGAAGAAGCAATCTATACCTAAAATAAAAAAATAAAAAATAAAAAAGAAGGGTCGAAATTAGAAAAGGCTCGCTACCCGACGGATGAGCGTTACATCGGCCGGCCAAGAGTAAGTCGGCCTCTCTATGGCGCTTTAACATAGCAAGGTCAATGCTCTTGTAACAACACTCATCACACGATGTTGGCTCGCGGGATGGCACGGTTGGTGAAGGAGCAGGGGAGTAAGATGATGTTCTAATGTCTTTGATATGACTATTTCTTCGTCGATGCCGAAATAAGGCGTCATTCCTATCATCTTCGGGAGAATATGTTTCCCTGAAAGAAAATTTTTGGGCCTTCAAAGCACGTTTAGGGACTTCAGAATGCTTTAGAGTGGTAGTCTTGCTGTGCATACCTGCAGATGATTGATGGGTGCGAGTTTTCGATGGGGAAGAGGCGAAGAGTTTTTGGAGTTGAAAATGTGTGGTACGGTGTGGGCCATTCTTTGTTAAACAAAAAAAAAAGGGAATCAACCCAGGAAAACCCACCCAAGAAACCTAGAAATACACTCAGACGCATTTACAAAAGACAAGTAGTGTTGGCATAAAGAAGGAAGCATGCGGCAGAGGAAAACTGTCTAAAGAATAAACAAAGGAGCAAAGAGGAAATACCTATTTTAGTTCGTAGAAGAGCGTAGTTTTGTTGTTGGATTGACAAAGGCTCTAGTAAGAGAATGATATCCTTTTCGAAAGGCAAAACGACTTAAGTGCAAATGGGTAAGAGGAAAACATTTGGGCAAATTTATATACGTTATGAATTTGAAACACCAAGGGTCCCGATGTAAATTTGCCTTGGCAATTAGGGTTGAAACCCTAAAAAGCTCATTAGGGCTGACAGGAAATGACGTGAGCATTAAATGCGAGCGATACCAAGGACGAAGGGAGTGGTTGGCCCACGCAAGGTGACGATTGGAGGCCAACTCATGATTATATTGATATTTCTCGATCTTGTAAGAAGCAAATCTGATGGAGTTAAATTTTTCAAAATTTCAGTGTCAACCTGGATTGAGGGGCGCTTGTTTTTAATTCTGAATCCGGCTTGAGGGGCGATTAATTTCAACGTCAACCCGTTAATTTTAAAGCTGAATCGTTTAACCCGGATTGAAGGGCGCTTGATTTTAATTTTGAATCCGGCTTGAGGGGTGGTTAATTTCAACGTCAACCCAGATTGAGGGGCGCTTGATTTTAACATCAACTCGGATTGATTGTAAATTAGGAATCGAGGGTGATTGGTTAGCTTTTTTCTGAAACAGAAGAGGGGCGGCTTTGCGCGGTGATATGCATGTTACCATGAGCTTGTTTCGTTTACAAAATAAAGAATATATAAAGACGAATGGATTTACAGTAATGGTTTTCCATTTATGTCAATAGTCAAATAGTTTACATGGCGTTCATACAGAAAACGATAGGCTTCACAAAGGAAGTACAACGGCAAGATCCAGCGAATAATTAAAGTGTGCAACTTGTCGGCATGGACATCTCAGTTCGCTGCAGAGGATGGGCACCCAAAGTCACCATAGGCCCGCAAGGGTGACCGACCATGGTTAAGTGTCCTTTACATGGTTCTACCATGGAGAAGACCCCAGAAGTTCTTCTAAGAGCCCATAAAGATGAAGTTGAGCCAGAGTTTGGCTCAACACCCTTCAGAGCCCAGATGTATTCAGGGATGTACACGTGAAGACAGGCAAATACATCGGCACTCTAAGATGCCCTTTGGGGCAGGCGAATGAAGACTGGCAAATACATCAAACGATGGTCTCGAGTTTTAGGAACCTTGACGTCGTTTTTGGATCCTTTCTTTTTCTTCGATTCTCTGCATTGTAGTTTGCCCTGAAGACTAGAAACGAGTGTACCAAATGTGATCTTCTTAATATACTCGGGCCAACTCGAAAATAATGATAGTTCATCCTCAGAATTCCAGAGATTTCAAAGAAAAAGAAGTCTGAGGGCAATGGATGAAGGAAAGAGGAAGGAGTAGAGGAATTTTATAGGCATCACTCTATGCGCACGGCATATAGAAATGCCAGAAGTAACTAATATCCTTAATGAGAAGCGTAAGCGTTGAAAGTAATAAGTGCTTTGGTAATCGAAGCATGGACATTAAGTGCACACGGATGCCAAAGTAGAGGGACGGTTCCGTTCCCCAAGGAGGGTAGGTGATGGGTCACCTCTACCCATACGGCCAGAGACGTTCATGATAACCTCGATTGGGGGCAATTAAGTGGTTATGACCGAAGTTTGCACGAGTTCTTAATGCTTCATAAGGCCGGTGATGACCGAGGTATGCGTGGCTGGAGTTCATAAGTCCATTTATCTACATGAATCTCGGAATCATGAAAGCCGGACCGAAGGTGAAAAGAAGCCTAGTATGTCGGTTATTACCGATATGCGGTTGTTTGTGCAAGTATCGGGAATCGTAAAAGAATAAGAAGTGAGGGGAGCCATATTACATAAGTTGGTCATTGGGTTGGGGTTGGTTACTTCATAAACCTCGGCACAACAGAAGACCTGAAGTACCGAGCTTGGGGGCAACTATTATGGACCCGTATATTGGGCCTAACGGATATGAGGCCCAATAAGGGTATCTGCTACAGAATCCTTTCTACCCAGGTATGAGTTGAGCCATTCTCTAGTTGTATCTGTGATTCAGAACCGTACAGGTAGCGGAGCAGGCATTTGCAGAATGTGGGAGGCGCACTCTACCTGAATAATGGATTTACTACCACAAGGAGAGAAACCCTAGGTAATCCCTATAAATAGGAGGTTACCCACCAGGTGCACTCTCTACATTCTCTATTACATTATTTACTATTCAGCCTCACTGTGTACACACACCACCCCCATTGGCGAATCGCCACCACCGTGTAACACAGTGATCTAAGATTGCTTGTTGGTATCTTCTCTCTAGATATCATCGGGTAATCCTCTCTGCTCAGATGCTTTACTCATAAGTATCTTGGGAGAACTTAGTGATCCTATATTAATATCGCCTAGCCTCATTGGGCTAGACACTTATGTTCTACAACAGAACAGACAGTTTCTTCTCTTCATATATTCTTACCTGAATGAACTACCTATAATTTTAGCATTTATTTCTTTTACGGGTACGTAGGTTGTCTCTTTTCTCTTCCCCCACTTTCATTTTCTTATCTTGGGTACATTGGATATGTACGAATGTCACATTCTATATATGGTGCTCATACATAATGTGTTTCTTTTTAATATATTTTCATATGCTTCATTTATGTCCCATGAATTCTTAATGAGCCAAACTGAAGCACTGTACCTGCCGGTACCATTATTTTGTCATGACATCAACTTATAGAGTTTCCAATTGGCTTGTTAAGAATTCTGGGGAGGTAAATGGGGTGTGAGAAAATATACTCTCTCTGGTCCTAAATATTGTACAAAGTTGACTTTTTTTTGGAGAAATTCAGGAAGCTAATTAAAGTATTTTAGAGTATTTGAATTTGTATTTTTTTCTCTAAACTAATTAATTTGACTAATAAACTAATATATAATATAAGGATACACAACATATGATATGATTAAGTAACTTATTTATTTTTTTTATTTTTCTAAAAAATTCAACTCTATCTTATATTTAGGACCGGAGGGAGTATATAGCTAAATGATTCGCGACATTTCACAAGATCACATATTACGTGACTCAGTCCTATTTCTCTTGCGCCCATGGAATTATCAAACCCTATGTTACACAAGATCTCATGTTCTGAATGATACATTAGATATGTAGGAATCACTACAAAAAAAAAAAAAAAAAAAAAAAAAAAAAAAAAAAAAAAAAAAAAAAAAAAAAAAAAAAAAAAAACCAAATTAGCCACGGAATTCCATGGGTAAAAATTTTCCAACGGAATTTTTCCGTGAGTAAAAATACCGTGGCTAATTGATTTATCGAAACATTCCGTCGCTATTTACCCACGGAATTATTCCGTGGCTAATTACCCACGGATTTCCGTGGGTAATATCCGTGGATAAAGTGCCCACGGAATTCCGTGGGTAATTTCCGTGGCTAATTACCCACGGAATTCCGTGGGTAATATACGTGGATAAAGTGCCCATAGAATTCTGTGGGTAATTTACGTGGCTAATTGCCCACGGAATTCCGTGGGTAATTTAAGCAATTTTTTTCATCTACTTTTTTTAATTTTTTTTTGCTGAATGTTTTTTTAGGCCGTTTTTTTATTATCTTATAATTGAAATGCACTGAAACAAAAAAAAATCATATAGATAGAAAGCTGAACAAGTTCAAAACACATATTCATATAATTTAAAGTCACTACAAGGCAAATAGATACATACCAAGTTAGTTTTTACAAAAGCAATAAAAATATTCAACTATCATTTTCATTGTCTCTATGGGGAGCCTCATCATTGGTGGCAGGGTTAGAGACATTAGGTAAGGGAATCCCAAATGCTTGCAATGCTTTGACATAATCATTTCGTTACGTGATTTCAACCTTACAACTTCTTCTTTCATTTGAGTCATCTCTGGATCCACCGTAGAGTTGACAGAAGGAGGTGTGTAAGAAGAACCAATAGTGTCATCTTCAGATCCCAACCCATAGATTCGCCCCTTCTTGTTCTTACCACCAATAACCTCTAACCATAAATTAAATTCATCTTGATTAGACATGATACCTCCTCCCTTAGAATTGATAGCTTCCTTTCGTTTCGTTTCAAATTCATCCCGCAAACGAAATATATTCTTATACGAGACAAGTAATACAAATCTCGAGAGCAACAAAGAATTAAACACTAAACATCTCAAGTAAAATAGCATTTAGAACAATCAACATAACTAAAGAAGGTTCTACAGTTCTATGGGGAAAAAGATAAAGTATTTCTCGATAAGAATGAAAACCCAAACGACCTCCTAAACTCCTATGTGTGGTTGATAGAAACCCATAACCTTTCTTAGTCTATTCTAGGAAGACACGTGGCAAGGCAGCAATTTAGTGTCAATTAGGAGCATTAGCAGTTTAGGAGTAGTTGTTGTATCTTATCCAATGTGTCAGCAATTATGTGTTTAGTTATTTCAGTTAGAACCTATACGTATGTATGGGACTTTATTTTTATGATATCAAAGAATATATTCACAAAGAACTTGGTGCCTCTTTCCTAGAGTACAGATTCTTTTATTTCAACTTGACTTTGCCACTACATCCTTTGATTTCGTGGAAATCTTGTCACCCTAGTTCATACTACCTCCGGTCCTATAAGATCATTCTATATTGCTATAATTCTATAATCCATATATATATCTTACTAATATCAGTTCAACCTACTTGCTAAAACAGCCACAGATGGAAAAAAAAAACATACTTGTTTTTAAGATCATTCTAGCAACTGAGTTGCAAGTCGAAGGATGAACAATGACAAGTCACAGTTTTAGTGCTTCCCATTATTCTAGATGTAAGCTCATGGTTCACTAGGCTTGTTCAACATGCAAACATTAAGCGACTTACTAATTCAATCCTGTAAGAACTTTCATTCTAAGCAAGATTGAATTTTATAATCTACAACAACAAAAAAAAAAAAGCCTGTATCAGTTGACTCTACTTGCCGGATCATAAACTTCAACGATGAAAATCATTCACATAAAACACATTTAACATCAGGATAATCCTAGCAGCCATGTGTGTTGTTACTAGTAAAAGTGACCAACTCATGCTTTGGAATTGCCTTCAGAATCAGAAATATTAGACGAAACAAGAGAGAATAATACGAAAATGATGCAATTGAACAAACTTCAATCCTCCCACATTGCATAATATTAAAATAAATGAAATTTATATGGTACGAGTCTACGTACGACGATCGCATAAGGGGGAAATGATACAATACACAGGCTCGCTACATCATAACAACATTTATTGGGATTTTGCGGACAACGGCAGAGAATTTAAGCCTCTAAAAGCTACACGCCACCAAAAACAAGAGGGCAACAGCGTCCAAATTAACAAAATGATTCTTTAAATTACATGTTATGGTTCAAAACTGCCCATATATATATATATATAATAGAAAATGACAGATAATACATAAGATTACCATAACTATTATGGTTCAAAATTGGGAGAATAAATCCTCATATTCTGAAAGTAACTTCAAAATGTAGCTAGATGAAACTTCTAGTAGAAGTAGGAGAACACATCAAATCATCACCACTAATATGGTCTTTGTTGTTGTATGATAGACAAATTGCCTTGCAAATCATGTTCTCAAGGGGTAAAATTAGATGAAATAAAAACCGTTTCTTAAAAGATTAGAATCTAATTGCTAAGAAAAGAATTTTAGACGGATTTAATATTAACATCTAAAATAGGAAAGATAACAACCTCAACAAAAGATATTCCAAGCTAGCTAATTAATTAAGAGATATTCCAAGCTAGCTACCAAGTGAATGATGTCAAGAACTTACATGCATTGCAGCCGCACGATGATATACAAATTGCCCAGTTTGGTCATTCAAATGAGTCTTTTTAAACACTTCAAAGACCGAGGGCTCTCTTCCCAAATTATTAGCCTGTAGTTATTTATAAAGATGTATTACATGAAGCATTACATAAATGATGAGTGAATCGATGAAAAAAAAAGTCTTACCATCTTCCTTTTATGTTCACTATTAGGAATACTACCCCCTTTATGTTGAGTACCTCCTGTGGAGGATGCTTGATTGGTTGCTGATGTGTCACAAATGCTTTGATACTCAGGGGATGTCCAGTACCTCTCTAACTGATCCATCACTTCACGTGGAATCCAGTGTGACCTCACTTCCTTATGGAAGAAGTCCCTCCTGACTCTATACATAGTTCCTCTAAAGATTTCTTGGCACTTGCTATTCCAAATTCGCCTGACATCATTTTCATGTTGAGGATGCCACTTATATTTTCTCTACATAATTGACAAAGAAAAAAGATAAAGTATAAAAACATAATGAGGTAACAAAAAGACATAACACAAATATAAGGGATAAGGTACACCTAAGCTCTCCCCATTTTTGAGAATAAGGTGATTGATATACGTATGCAAGAAACTCATCAACACCTTGCTCAAACTCTTCCGTCACCCATTTAGTACTCGGATTAATTCTATTATACATCCATCTTTGATGTTCTGGGACTTCTTCCATTCTAAAAAGCAAGCATTCTATTTTAGAAGAGGAAAAAGAAAATGTGCAAGTCGGAATGTTTATGAATTAAGGCATGCAAACCAAGGACAAGATTTGATGCTTGACTTAGAAGAGGAAAAAGCAAATGTCATGCAAAAAGTCAAGCCACATGTGCAAGTCGAAATGTTTATGAATTAAAATCAATACAAGAAACCAATTCTTGTCTAGAAGCAAAGAAAAATCCTTAAAACTTGTCTTCACACAAGGCTAGACACTTTTTTGGATGATATGGTTGAATTCGAATGAGGTGTTTAAGTCTTATAACTAATAGTATGAGCTACTCAATGGAGTACTTAACTAATAGTCAAAGGGGGTGGTTATTGTCTTTGAAAACATTCAACAAGGTTCAAGCTATTAATAGCAAACCCAATAAATCACAACTAAGTCCGATAATCCACAATGTGGTAGTTTAGTAAAACTCAATTCAAACACACTTTTAGCAATTTCTCAAGTGCACACAACATTCGTGCATATTTCTTTCCTTTATAAACCTTAACCCTATACTATGGAATCATAAATCGTGCATTTTTTTTAATCCACTAGTTTTTTATTCCTCTTATCTAAATTGGCCATTCTTTGCATTTCTAAAACATATTCGAAAACCTTCAACTAATATTCAAGCAAAGCTACATCACATTCAGGAAATTACCGTATGCGCTTAACGAAAGAGTAGGAGGAATAGACTTTTGGTACTATGAAAACTCCAAAGAAACCCGAGTAGTCGAAATATATCCATGTGTCGGTTGGAAAATGGCAACAACAAAAAACATGCTAATAATCCACCCAAAAAAATTGAAATAGTGAAAAAAACCATCTTTGATATATTTTTAATTACTCAAACAATTTTTTCCCCAAAACTTATTCTACATAATTGTTTTAAGAACATAAAAATATATTTTAAAATTAAACAAGCCCTATATCTTTATTTTAATGATCTCTGTTATCCCTAATATAAACTTGTAGCTAGACTTGCTTTCAAAAATATCCTTCTAGTCAGTAACTTTTGTTGCAATAAAGCAAGACTTTTTGATATAATTAATACTCATTTTAGTTAATTAAAGGCTTAAAATTAGAAGATAAAAATAGAAAGAAAGAACTCGCTTATGCATAATAGATATATATTTTGGTGCATAACCACATCTTTTTTAGCGCTTAAATTTCTCAACTGATCTTACTCAACAACCAAAAATGTTATAAATCAATCAAAAGTAAACTTACCGAATTTGGCCAATTTCCAAATGGTTATGGAATTACCACATCTCGCTAAAACAAAGAGCAAAACGCCAATTGCACATTACATAGGTTATGGTCGAATTTTCAATTTGGCCTTGATTCTTTCATTAGACCTCCAAAAGTATGAAAAAAACAAAATTTGAAGTAACATGCAGCTCACACACATGGATGTTTAACATGTTTAAGATGTTCTTATAAAACTTTGCAGGAAATGACAAGGGAATGAAATAATGTAATGGGTGAGTAGAGACAATATTAATTACCCTCATTGTGGTACCAGGATCTCCAGAAAAAAGGGCTCTAAGTTTAGAAAGTAACTCATTCAAGCATCAAAGTAGTTTCACAAAGTCCCAATATTCCATTCAATAACAAAATTTAGCATGAAATTCTCCTTTCAAACATTTTATCAAACACTTAGTGTGCATTTCATATTAGGCAAACTCCAAAAATTTTCAGTCCTTCTTATCACAACCCCAAAATTCATATGTTCCAACTATAAATCCACTTCTATTCAGTGTCCAAACTTGGGATAGCAAGATCTAACACCAATTAGGAGAAAGGCAACAATTTTCCAAACCATATATAAGAAGACATGACAAGAAGGAAAAGAAGACACAATACTAAATTTTCAACAAGGGTAATAATAAAACTAAATTTCTCTTTACGCGGGGGACAAGCTTGTGTATGATTCAATATCCAACAACCATGCATATGAAGAGCAGTGTATATGTACATATATATAATAACAATATGGGAACAAATTCAAAACAACTTCAATTCACCTAAAACAAGGATGAATAAATTAATGAACAAACTCTTTATTATTCATCTTAGGACAACCAGCCTGCCCATATATATATATATATATATATATATTTAATGGAAGCATTTTCAAGTGCAACTTGTGTAATGAAAAATAAGGGTCAATCATTTCATTACACGTCTATTGGTCTTGACACAACTTGCCTTTCCATATTTAATGGAAGCATTCATTTTTTTTTTTTTTTGGGTAACAAAGGGCGCAATAGCCCTTCTCAATTAAACATCGCAACAAATGGGAACGCCCCGTACAATCACTAAACAGCAAAGACACTAAACGAGGAGGCTCATCAAACACAACTTTGAACTCCTCCTCGATCACAAATAAAATTAGCCATGGCATCAAGCACATGAATTCCCCTATCTAAACACATGAACAAATTTAACTTTGCTGAATCTTTTAACAAGATCACGATGTTAACCATCTAAAAGGGTCAAAATTAATGCCTGGATAAAATAATCAAACAGCAATTTATATAATTACAACTTACAAGATAGACGTTAATTTGAAAACGAGAAAGAATTAGCAATTATCATGAATCATAAATCTACCATCTTTTTATATCCAGAACAAATCATTCAACTAAATAGGACTGCAATCTACCAAGCGCCTAAGCACATAAGTAAGAATTACCACCCAAATAACAAGGACATTAGGATGCCAATATCTCCCAAAAAGGAAGCTCTCTCGGAACTTGGACATGTTTTAGTTAAGAATACAAAGTGATATACTTTGTAATTATAAATTGCATCCACACCTGAGCATAACATATCACTTTAATTTCTAAATTTCCAACAAAATTGGATCTTTTCATTGATACGGAAGTGTCAGCAATGCCATTGATCTATGAAAGAAACTTTGGGAAAAGAGAGCCAATTGAATGACACACTTGAATTTGATCAGCTATTTCAAAGATTCACAATATTTATCTGAGGCAACAATCAAATACTTGATGATTAAAATATTCAGCATAATTATGTCGAAACACCTATTTCTTGGCAAAATGCAAAAGTGAAGGCGGTTTATATTTTACACCTTGGTTTGCAAATCTTGAGGTTTTGCATGGCATCCATTTTTAAGTGTTCTATTTTTGGTTAGAGAAACAATTAGAGTGATTACAAATAAAATATGGTAAGGAAGTTTAGCATTGTACTTTCCTTATAACAAATTCATACAAAGCTTTCCTTTCTTACAATTTTCGCAATTGCCCTTTATTTTTTATTTCATCAAATTAAAGATTACGAAGTTGGGCGTTTTTGTGTGCTATGGAACAAAGAAACATATGGAAATAAGTTTATCTAATATTAACGGACCTAGTTGCATAATTGCAACCCCGGAAAAAGAGTATGAAAAGTCTAACACTTAAACTGTAAAAAGAACCATTGATTTGATTAAACAAAAGCCATTTAGAAGAACTCTGAACTCAATGGGAGAACATGAATTCTCTACTTTCATTGACAATATATTAGTCCAAGAGTAAACAACTTACGCTTTATAGACATCACCAAATGAACCTTGTCCAATAAGCTCCAACGAAGTAAATCTTGATCCTGTTTGCCTCGCTAGACCCGCCGCCTCGAAATTCTCACAAGCAACTTCTTAAAACCTTAGACGGTCGCTACATATACAAATAAAATACCAAACACAACAACTTAGATGCACGAGATCACCCAAATGTCTCCACGTTCACAATCCAGATCAAACCAAATGCTCATATAACCGAGAAACGGACTTCTGCATACAATATAAATGTAGACTTCGAACATCTCATATCATTCTAATGTGTTAATTCATGGACCCGAATTCATGCAATCCCTCTCGAGAACCCAAATCCACCGAAAAGAACAAGATCCTCACAATCGATGAATCACAAAATGAAAACAAGAAGCGGAAATCAAAGAAGAAAAACAAGCATTACCTAACAATGGAAGCGATTAAGCACCGTTTCGGAGAAAAAATCGCTTAGGAAACCCCCAATATGTAGCCATCGGGTCTACGAGTCGCGAGCTTCGGAGGGGGTGGATGTAGGGTGGGTCAAATGGTGAAGCCGAGAAGAGTGAAGGCGAGACTTAGAGACTTCGAGAGGAGAGTGAGGAGAGCCGATGTTGAACTTGAGAAAGGTGAAGGGAAGAGCCAATGATTAGGGATTTTTGCATGGAGGGAAAGCAAGAAAATTCGCACAGGGAAGAGGCGCCAGAAATGAAAACAAGGCGCTCAAATTGTATAAGGGATTTAGGGATTGCAACTTCTTATATAAAATAAACAAATTTCGCAACATAGAGAAGTAAATCTCCTAGTTCACTTGGTTAGGCGACTTTATATCTTCTCCCCCGTCCCGTGTTCGAACCATACAGCTTGCACTAATTTTTTTCAAAACATGTAGCATCACCCACGGAATTAGCCACGAAATTCCGTGGGTAATGGAAACCGTGAAATTACCCACGGTAATAATTCCGTCTTAATTCCGTAGGTAATTTCGAGTTTTTTTGTAGTGAATGTCACATTCAATATACGGTGCTCATACAAATTGTGTTTCATTTTGTTTTATTTTCATATGCCTCATTTATGTCCCCAAGAATTCTTAATGAACCAAATTTAAGTCCTGTAAGGTCGTTAGCCTTATTTTGTTATGATACCGACTTATAGATTTTACAATTGGCCTGTTAAGAATTATCGGGATGTAAATGGGGCATGGCGAAAAATAGCTAAATGATTCGCGGCATTTCATGGGGTATGATCACCGTTTGATTTTAATAAGAATTGTTAGTAAGGTCTTAAATCTGTGATTTTAATATTTTTTACCAAGACCCCCAGCTTTGACTACTTTCAGAGTATGATCACCGTTTGATTTAATAATTTAAAAAGAATAGTAGAGGATGTCTAATGGTCATGATAATTTGTATGCACGAAATAGACACAGATGGACTTCCAAAAATTCCTGATTCAGGTCAATTGGATGTATAAAACGTGAGTTATGAATTGTTAAAGATGAAGCACAGAATTTGTGCAAAGCAACGAACTGTATTAATCCCTATTAGATCAGTCAAGAATGGCATTTTTCCTAACTAAAAGACTCCAAGAGCTTTCAATAGCAATTTATTAGAACACTCTCATACAAATTTTATAGAATTAATTATGATTTTTTAAAATTAGACTACAAAATTAGAAGTACAAAATGAATGGTAATTGAACAATAAAATTATGAATTGAATGGTAATCCAAAAGATAATGATGCAAGTTTCAATTTATGGGCTTTGATTTGTGATTCTCCAGAAGCATAGTGTTTCCCCGATGTGTGCTAGACGTGTGGAAATGAAAGATGTTGCAGCTTATATATATATGTCCTATATGTATATTGGTGGTTTATTTTGACCACTATATATTTAATTATAACTATGTAAGAGAGTGGATTCTATCAGGATGATATGAATATAAGAGTGAAAAATAATGCTTCAAATATGGGAAAAATGGTGACTCCCAAATTGGATGAGGAGTTTCTTTTGAAGAGAGGGGCAACACTTAATAGCTATGTTTGACCGTTTGTGTGTGTGTGTCTCTCTCTCTATAGATGAAGGGGAAAGTAACAACATTTTCATTATGAGAATTCAGAAAGCAAAGCACAAACATTGAAACAAGTCCCTTCGGGGCATCCGATGAAAGGAAAGATTAACATGGCTTTCAAGCATGACACGCATAAAATAATATAGAAAAAATTTACTTCTTGAAAATTCCCCTACAATAATTTTAACCCCATAATGTCCTTAGGAAAGTGAAAGATTTTTCCTTTAAAAATGCTCCCTCAATCCACAATATAATAATTTATTTGTCAATTTTGCCCCTATAATTAATGTTTTAATATGATTTTGTATATATTTTTTCTCTTCTTCAGTTCATCATTTAATATGGGTAAAATTAAAAAAAATTTCTTTTAATTTAAGATAAATTTAATAAGTAAACTATTATTTCTTGGATCCAACAAATTAGTTGAAGTGACTTATATAGTGGACCGGAAGAGTAACTTTGTTTATATGAGATTGAGCCTAGAGGTTCATGGGGCTTAATTTTCAAACAATATCACCTCTAAAGTTTTTTTAATTAATTTAGTTTGTTTCCAATGCAAAATTGTATTTCTCCGTTTCTCTTCAGTTCTCTGCGTTGATCTTTACAGTATTAGTGTGAACGAGAGTGGAGACTTTTTTCTTTCTTCCCCCTCAAGAAAACTCACACACATTAATGTATATTTTATGCTTGTTTGGATCAGCTTACTTTAAAACTTGCATGTTTCGGTCCTAAATATAAAATACGTTGACTTTTTTTGGAGAGATTAAATAAGCTAACTAAATTGCTTTAAATTATTTTTATTTTTTCTCCATATTAATTTGTATTACTTATAAACTGATATATAATCTAATGATACATAATATATAATATGATTATGTAACTTTTTTAGTTTTATTAATTTTTTTCAAAAAATATTTACTGGTCTTGTATTTTGCACTGAAGGGCTCATTTATTCATTGATCATTGGTGTTAATAAAGGGCAACTTGTTTGTTTTTGTTGTTGACAGCTTTAAACTAGCTCTATGTTTGTCCCAAGGGACTTTATGAGCTTATGATCCATATAAAGCTCAAATACTAGGAGCCACCTATTCATATCCATGAAAGTGGCATGTACATACACGTACACTTACATGATAAGATGTTTTCATAATGCAATTACATAATAATGAAGCATATTATAGTTTACAATTATTTGATAAACTTTCTATATTGCAAGTAGTTTAATGTGGTGCTAACTTGGAGCTTTATTTATAAGGTTGGCATAAAGGTCAAATTCCATAATAATCATCGCAGAAATCTTTACGCTATGAAGTGAGTGAAAATATTATTTGCTGTTACTGTATAATATATAATATATTCCTGTTCATATATTGGGTGTGTGTGTGTGGTTTAAAAGAGTAGTGGAACTTTAAAGCAAAACATTTCTATTTTTGTTTTGCAACTATTTTTGTTAACTATGTAAAGATGCGATATGGCGAACTTCTTGATTCCAAGCTCTGAAAAATTGGCAGTTTCTTCTCATAATCCCACCCAGGGATGTTCAAAATCCGGGATGGGACCGGGATCCCCAATATAATCTGGTTCCCATTCCCGATTTTTGGCCGAGATGCAAATTGAATCCCTTTTTCTTAAAAAAAAAAAAAAAGATAATTAATTTTAAAATATATTATTATATTAGTTAAATTATCCATAATCTAGTGTTTGAAGTGTTCATTTAATGCCTAACAATGCCATCATAATCACACAAATTGATCTAACATTTTTTATTATTATTATTATGATCACCATCATCTTTGTTATTTTCTTTATACATTATATAGTTAGGATTAGTATCACGATATATACGGTTTAACTCCATCTAAAGATGTGATATACATCTTATCAAATGATAATTTATAAGGTAAAAAATACAAAAATAAAAGGATAACTTAATTTATAAGATAAACAATAGGGGGGACCTAGACGGGATCTCAAGGGTGATCCTGGTTCCTGCCCTAGTCCCAATTCCAATATATCCCAGTCTCGGTCCCTACCTGAACGGGAAATTCCCTAGATCAAAATGTTTGAAATTGGGATACTTTGAACACCCCTAAATTCTCACTTGACTTTGTAAACTGAATGAACTAGTTATACATAGGAATGTCACATTCTATGGTCCTCAAACATGTTGTGGTTCATCTTGATGTATTTTCATATGCTCTTTTTATGTCCCAAGAATTTTTGGTGATCCAAATTAGAACTTTGTATGTGTTGGTAGCCATATTTCATTATGTCACCGACTCATGGTGTTAATTGGATCCTCAAGAACTCTGGTGAGGTATACAAGGTGTAGGAAAGTAAATCAAAGTGATTCGCGGCATTTAGCAAGATCACACACTATGTGACTCAGTCCCACGTCTATTGTACCCAGTCGGATTATCAAACCTTATGTAACACAAGCAGATGTTGATAAAAAGCTAATCATTGGTTTAGGACGTGTTTATAGCTGGGTTTATTATAAGGAGATCTCAACATTTACTAAGTCAAGATTTGTTGTGATTATCTAAATGGGTAAATTACTTAAGTGGGAATGTCTCATTCTTTGTTCCTCAAACATGTGTTTCATTTTGATGTATCTTCAAATGCTTCATAATGAGGCATAGAAAAATAGATCAAAATCAAACATTTACTATGCCAAGGTGTGGTTAGATTATCCAATTAAGAGGGTACATTACATAATTGGAAATGACACATTCTATGGTCCTCTTACGCTTCATTTTGAAATATCTTCATATGCTTCATTCATGTCCTCATAAATGTTTTACGATCCAACTTGGAATTCTGTATGCCTTGATGATGACACTGGTTCATGGAGCTTCCAATTGGATCATGAAGACCCTGGAAGTTAAATGAGGTATAGGAGACTACATCACAATAATTCATGACATTTCTCAAGGTCACATATTATGTGACAGAGTCTCGTGTCTAATGTACTGCAACAAAGAATTAGACCTTATCTTAACTTAGTACGTAGATGTTGATGAAAAGTTGTTCATTGCTTTCAAAAGTGTGTATAGTTGGGTTTTTTAATGACATCTCAACATTTATTATGTCACATTATACGGCCTCAAACATGTGCATCATATTTAATTTGTCTTTCCATTGCTCCATTTTTTGTTTCCATGATTCTTTATAATAATAACAATAATAACAATTGGAATTGAACTCTGTATATAGCCATATTGAGCAATGACACCGACTCGTAGAGTTTTCAATTGGATCATAAAGAACTCATGGGAGGTAAATGATGTGTAGAAATATATATAAAAGGGATTAGTGACATTTCCCAAAATCACATAATATGTGACCATATGTCGTCCCAAACGAAAAAGTTAATCATTGCTTTAGGAAATGTTTATGGTTGGGTGTTTCAAAGGAGATTTCAACATTTACCAAGTCAGGGTGTGGTGTGGTTCTATAAAAGTGTACATTATAATTTTTTTTTGTATTTATAATATTTATTTATTTATAATATATTATAGAAAAATTCACATATATTATAATTTTTATTTTACAGAGTTGTTGTTTTCAATATAAAATTATTTTTTATATATTATTATTTATTTCTTAAATAATAAAAATTATTATAACATAATTATGAGAAAATTACTGAAATTTTTATATATTTACCGATAATATTAGTGAAGTAATTTCTTTGTCGGTAATTTTACCAATAAAATATAGACGAATTATCGATGGAAAATTTCGTTCGCAAAATTGTTGACGTATATCTGACTGAAAAATTTTGATCGTTGATTCTGTGAGTAAATACCAGTTTTTTTTTTTATATATATATATAGTGAAAAATGTGTCAAGCTTCATGTTGTTCGATCTTTCCTATGACTTATCCATGTTCCCAAGTGTTCTATATAATGGTGGACTTTGGGATAAATATATGGGAGTCAAATGTCTACTCATTAACTAATTTAAAAAATATATATTTAGGGGCCATACATTTTTACATTTATATTAAATTTTTTTTAACAAATTTTTTTTGGGTGGGGCTACACCCCACTAAAGATCCGCCCTTGGTTCTATACGTTCTATATTGGATAGAGTAGATTCCATAGTAACACACTGTGGTTTTAGCATATTTAAACTTTAAATTTAAATCATGTTTATTTAAAAAGATCGTTGGCTTAACATTTCCAGGAATCAGGAAAAAAAAACTATTAGTAATTATTTATAGAAAAATATCTCAAACTTTAATATCTTAATACATTTGTTCTCGTTTACATTAAAGTTAAACCACGCGTGTGAGCATCAATGAGAGTTGTGATCGTCCATCTTTTGGTAGCTCTCATTAATTCGAACTCATTATTGTTTATTGCCACTATGCCATATATAGCCACTATATGGGTATTTTGCTTCTTGTGTAACTCTAAATTTTATTTTATTTTTTAATGGAGTCGAAATTATTTCATACTTTCGTTCCTATTTTGTTGGAAGTAGAAGACACGCTTTTGTCTCCATAAAAGAAAATGTTCTTACAATTGCATTTGATATATGACTATACCACCTATTCTGTGATATTGAGAGGGCCTCATTCAAACTAATGGGGTACATTAGATATGTGGTTATAGTCAACAAGGATAAAATTGATAAAACTTTATTTATTACCCAAACAAGTGATTAAATATATTTTTCAGGTGCATAATAATATATTGAAAATAATAATATATCTCAAAATAGTCAATAAGTTAAAATTGATAAAACTTTTTTATTACCCAAAGGGCGTGGATAATAATATGTAAAATAATAATATATCTCAAAAAGGAATGGATTGTTGGAACTTGTCCCCTTTTTAGAATTAAAAAGATACCGATGTTGGGAAGAAAGTTACCAGAGTTACTCCTTCTGATTCTTATTATAAGGCATCAACTAATAATTCTCACAAACTAACAAAAACAATTAAAACCAATAAAGTTGTTATAAAATTTAAGTAACTTCAATATTATCCCTACTAATTGCACTAAACTTTAATATTATATTAATTATTACTCCCACATACTACTATGATTAATTAGGGGTATATATGGAAACACATAATTAATACTCTTTGAAAATAAGCAAATGTCTTATAAAACTAACCAAATATACTTACTAGTTGGTGCCTTATAATAAGAATCAGAGGAAATATTATTATCAAAAATTACTAAATGAGGTAAAAGTGAAGTTTTATCACACTGTCAACACTTTATAGTAGGTATTATGACATAGAGCCACGAAAAAATAAGCTTGAATTAATGAGAGTTATCCTAAGATTTTCAGTAATGACCCTTACTCATTCCCACATCTATGGATTCAAGATATGCAGAAATATATTATCAAAGTGCCTAATTATAAAACTCAGTTGATTTTTTAGAAGAGATTAAAATAAATTACTTCATCTAATCTTAAATATAAGACTCAATTAATTTTTTTAGGTAATTATAAAAGCTAATTAAACTATTTTAAAGCATTTGTATTTATCATTTTTTTCCTCTAAACTAATTTTTCTGACTTATAAGATAATATATAATTTAGTCGACACAATATATGATATAATTAAGTAAGTTATTTAACTTTTTTAATTTCTCTAAAAAATTAATTAAGTCTTATATTTAGGACTGAGGTAATACTTCACTATATTAAGAATCGATGCGAATGTGATAAATTCATATTTTAATATATTTTATCCTCGCCTTAATCATTTATTTTAGGGATTATTGTAAGCTAATTTGGAATTATTAGATAATATTTGAATTGTTAGCCAATTTTAGGAAATAATATAAATCTGAATTAATTATGAGATTATAGTGCTTAAATTATTAATATTCTAATTGTTATCTTATGATTAAATAATATTTCTTAAGATATGATAGATTACATTTTATCATATTAGAAGATCCACAAAAATTTTCAGGAAAGCTTAAAGGGAATCCAATGATAGAATTTTATTGGGTTTCTTATATTTTAATAGGTTCAAGTTGCTACCCAAAAACTTTATCTTCTTCCTATAAAATTAACCTAACTACCACCTAGTAGGACAAGGTCTCTTAGAGAGCCGCAGAGATTGACGCTGAAGACGCTGAAGCAAAGATCAGATCTATCAATTCATTCCTCAATTCATTCCACTTTTCGCTCACGCTGGGACCCACCACCTTTAATCAATTGAATCATCAATTGGTTTAAACTAGGGATGGAAATAGGCCAGGCCAGGCCAGGCTTTGGCTAAATAGGCTGAGCACTGTAATAGAGTTAAAAAGCCTCGAGCCTGGGCTGAGCTGAATGCAATGCAGGCTTTTTTTTAGGCGCAGGCCTGAGCTTTCATAAGGCCTGGTCAAGCCTGAAGCCTTTTTAAAGGCCTACTTACAATGTAGGCCTTTAAAAAGGCCTCATATTGTAGGTCTTGAAGGCCATAAGTAGACTTCATACGCTTTGAGCCTATCAAAATCTATATAAATATAATAATAAAAAAATAAATATTTTATTATTATATGATATAAATATATTTATATTTATTTAATGTGTAAACGGTCGGGCTCGAAGGCTTACAAAGCCAGGCCTTAACAAAATAGGCCTGGCCTATTTACACATATAGGCCTTTAAATAGGCCTTGGCCAGGCCTTTTAACAAACAAAGCCAGGCGACCCGACTGAAACCTAAATAGGCCAGTAGGCCTGATAGAGCGACTTATTCCCACCCCTAGTTTAAACCAATTTGTCCAGTGGATGCGTACTGTGCGCAATTCAATTCTCCATTTATTAGTCAAAAGGCCATGACGTGCTTGAATGAGTTTGAAGAGGAGATTTCCATGGCTGCTTGAAATCTTTAGGAGGTAATTTGGGAAGAGTATAGAGGAAGCTAAAGCCTAGAAGCTTACATTTGAAGATCATAAAAAAGTGTTGTGCTTTTTATTTTTTTAATTCGAGAATTGAGATAATTTAGTTTTAAATGATTTCAAGTTATGTTAATTGAGAACAATCTAGTTTTAGATTGTAAACTTATTTCTTTTGGATTAGACTAATAATTTGAAGTTTTTATACTTATTACTTGGATTTTTGTTTGCAACCTTTGGATTATCGATTAAATTAATAACTGAGTTTTCGTTATTAATTTAATTGTTAATTTGGTTTATCATCTTAATTGTTTAATTGGGTTGGTAAATTATCTAGTTGTTTAATTGGATAATTGTAAACAAAATTTCCAAGATTATTTTGTAATTGGTTTTTAATGAGTTTAATTAGCCACCATTTATTTCATTATGAGTTTTCTAGTGGAATGTATTATTGAGCTAGAGGGTTTCCCATGTTCAATTAGATAATTAAATTCATTAATCTCTCTTTAATCTAATTAATAAAAATGGGCTCAAAAGTTAACTCCATGCAATTCCTAAGTTGTCCCCTTTTTCATCATAACTAAATTAAATCTGTGTGTTTGAATTGCTTTTAAATTAACTTTCTTCTTAGGAATTTTAATTCTTCTCTCATAACAAAAAAAAAAAAAAAAAAAAAAAAACCCAAACTTTGCATTCAAATTCATATAAATTAATTTCATTCTCATATAGGTTTAGATTCATTATCATCTTACATTTAGTTAGTTTAGTTTTATTTCATTGTATTTTTATCACCTAAATTCAACCTAAAGAAAAAACCACATATTGCTCCTTGGGAGAATGACTTAAGTTGACCCTAAACTGCATAATTAATTAAGACCTAATTTAATTGATTACTTTCGCGACAAAAGCAATTCATCAGAATGAATTAAAATACATCTTCTTTATGTAACACTCACTTTTGGCGTCAACCAAAAAAAAAAATGAAATTTTTTCATGGGATAAATAATAAATATTTTTTCATACATGTATATTACATAAATATATATAAAAATATGAAACATGATTATTAATAATTTATATAAAATTTTAAGAAAATACGTAAATACATATGTTAATTAAAAATCTAATAATACAAATATAAATAATTAATAATAGTTTTATGGTACTTGTATATATTACTCCCTCCGGTCCTAATTATAAAAGCTATTTACCAGAATTTGGAGAGATTAAGAAAGGAAGTTAAATTAGTTAATTATGTATATTTTCCTAAAATACCCTTACCCAAATTTATCTAATACAAATATATCTCTCAAAGATAGAACTAAGTAATACAAATACAAATTTATTTTCCTAACCCACGCTCGGATCAACACGGAAGTGACATTTTTTTCGATCAAGATGACCTCATTGGTCTGTACGGTGATGATTAATAAGTGAAAAAAATTTCGATCAAGTTTATTTATTTATCGTTTCAATGATAATGTAATTTAATGTCTGGTTTTGTGGTTTAGGTGTGACTTATGTCCAGAAAACTATTTTTGAAAGAGTAAATTACATTATCCCGCCTTTTAAATTACAATTATTTGTAAATATTGAGAAAGTATAAATAGGGGTTATTATAGGAAAAAATTAACAAAAGTTAAAACCTGTTCTTATAATTAGGACCAAAATCAACTCTAAAATTTACTCCTATAATTAAGACCGGAAGGAGCACTACTAATTATTTTATAAACATGGGTTAGTTTTGGTAGAATGGGTTTTAGAAGTTTAAGTCTGAGGTAATCATACGTTCGAGTCTATGTAAATATACAAAGTCCTCTTTGAAAAGCTGCTCTCCAAGACTCCAACAATACTATAAAGTAATCATATTAAAAAATTAATAACGATTTTTTTGGGCCCACCATATATTACTGATAATTGATTCGGTAAGATATAACAGTAAAATGAGCTCACTGGTGCTCGGTTGCCGAAAGGGTCACCCGCTACAAATGTGATTTTCTTTTGAGAAAATGAGTTTTTACTTCCCCGTGCGTTGTACGGATGATAGATGGTAAGAGTTAGAGAAAGGATATCACTAATTTTGAAAACTAGTAATACCATTTGAATTTGCAAAACCCCCAAAAGCTTATCGAATTTGTAAAAAGACTAAAAGGTGAACAGACTTTTGAGGGTTATGCAAATTCATAGAAAAAGACCAGACTACCCTCTTTTCATTCTCATTCACATTTACACAATTGACACTTCATTCTTTCTTCATTCTCTTATTGCCATTCTTTCCCTAGCGTCAGCATCACTGCCTTCTGAACCACTGTCGTTGTCATCGCTGCTATCGTCGTGTACGCCGTGCTCGCCATCGCCGTCATGTATCTTCCTCATCTCATTAGTTTTGAGCCCTAATTCTTTCTCTATCTTTTTGATGTGGTGCGTTTTCTCCGGCGTTGCCATTTTGATTTGTAGACTCCAAAAAATTTGGGGCTCTGTCTGGCTTCTCTCTGGCTTCAGTTTCTATTGTGTTGCCTTACTTTGGAATCCACCTAATGACCTTAGATTATATCTTTTCATTTTTTTTCCGTGCGTCGCCATTTTGGACCATTTATGGAAATTTCAAAATTGTGTATGAACTGCATTTTTGATATGTCATTTGCTGTTAAATGTTAAATGTGGTTCATGAACTCTCTCAATTTTTGATCTGTTATTTGTTGTTAAATGTTAAATATGGTTCATGAACTCTCATAATACGTGTTTAAAAGTTACAAATTTTAAAGTACCAATTCACGGAGAGGAATAAATCTAAGGAAAAAGTTGAAGGACATATATTAGTCAGGGACTAGACTGTATAGATACTCATTACAAAACTACTAGGAATCTAGTTTCTTATTACACTTCAAAGCTTCAAGGTTCAATTAAATAGAAGTAGGAAAATAGGTCAGTTTATAAATGTAATTAAAATATTGTTAATAACCACCGTAATTATGATCCTAACAAATAATAGTGTATAAACAGAATGTTAAGAGTTGTTAAGATATATTATTTTGAGTAGAAAAGAGGTAACTATATAGGACTTGAAGGAGGGAATTGGCTAGTTTTTCTTTGAATACACATGTCTTCACATATACAATAACTTTTATATGAGAGTTATCTTTGTCCTCATTTTGTTCCAAAATTAGTCCTTGTGTTATTTAGCTGGTTCCATCTTAGCTGTAAAAGTTCTGAAGCATCATGGAAGCTATGAATATATAATATGAACTCTGTAAAGCACCCCACACTAACTATGAAAGAATCATGTTTATGTTAGATGGCCGGTAAGAGTTAGAGAAAGGATATCACTAATTTTGAAAACTAGTATTCCCTATTTTTTTTCTTTTTTTTGGTGAACGAAAACTAGTATTCTTCATACATATATATTTGATATTTTGCCTGGCTGTATAGTCTATTTGATTCTATATTCTTCATACATTTTTTGTGCTTTTAATTGAACAATTAAGAAAATCTGTCAAACAAATTAAGAAAGACCTAAAAAAGGGATTTGAGAAATATATATACCTGACAATTACCGTGTTTTTCCATTGTCTTATGGTTATAAAGTAATACAAAACATCTAAGTTAATTTTTAGTGGGCCACTCAGTATGTGTACCTACTGTAAATATGGACAAGAATTGAAATGTGGACTTTAGGTGGGCTTGATTCAGTCATAGATTGCCTATAAAGGACTCACATGCAATATAACTCATTTGATATTTGGTAAATTTATTTGAGGAATATTGTTGGAGTTGACTTGTTTGATAACATTCAGTTAACTAAGATAATTTTTTTGTTGTCCAGTATCTTGTCGTAGAGTTTATCTCATTTTATGGTGAAAATTCAACTCAATTTTACTTAGAGATTTATATTCTCATTATTTCGGCTTTTTAGGCTGGTGATTCTCGGATTGAGGGTCGTGAGCGGGTGTGATACACCAGAGATCAACCGTTACAGCTTAGATAGGTAATTGGTATCCTTTATTTGTTTCCTTTTCTTTGTTATTTAGGAATAACTGATTAACATTCTTTCCTCATATAAGTAGTTTCATGTATGCTCCTGGTATTATTCTCTTGTGTCATTTAGACTGTGCTGTTGGGAATTTGTTTTTTCAGTTTAGTTCATTAGAAAGTTACCTACATTGTTTTTGAAGCTTCTGAATAATTCATCTGTATATTTTGATGGTTCATTTCTCCCCTCTGGTTTGTTACTTGATTGTTGGAACAACATAATGCTTTATTGTTTTGTTTATAATATTGATTCACTTCTGAATTATTATTCACGTCTTAACGTTGCTTTGGCTTCTCTAAGAAAAATTCTGATTCTGATGTTGAAATCAACCGTTAAATTTTTGCCTTTCATTTTCTGGTAAAGCAAAAGGACTTTGTATTTGCCAAGCATACCCTTTTTTTCTGTTTAGAAGTTTTCTAATTGGAGAACATGCATAATTTAGTACGCATTTTTTATATTTGCCTTTCTTGTGAGCATATTCCTGGGAATGAGATTGCATTGCGATCTATTTGTTGTTGCAAGGCTAGTACAAAGTATTAATGTAATATTTTTCTAGTTTACACAAGTTCATGTGGCTTAACTTATGTTTTTAGCCCTATCCATTAAGTGTCGTTGTTGTCACATTCATTAGAGGATCATTTGTCTCTGAGAGTGTATTGAGTTTACTTGTTATTGCTGATTTTATTGGATTAAAATTCTTGGAACTAGTTTTGCTAAATGAGTAAAAGCATTTGCTGTTATATGTGGTTCATGAACTCTCCTAATTTTGTGTCCTGCCGTTTCAATTTTTCAGGTTTAGCAAAGCAAAAGTGTAGCAAAATGTACACTAATAATGCGTACTTTATGTTTCGCAACGAGTTTAACAAAGAGAATAAAGTTGCTGACTTTACTGACATGAATAGGGAGTCCACAAAAGCATGGAGGGCTTTGAGTGTCGGTGAGAGGAAAGTATACATTGATAGAGCCAAAGAAGGAAGGCTGGAGAAGAAGAAGGGAACCTCCACCTCCTCTTTTCCATCACGATGCTCGTTGAACAAATTTTTGAACCTTGTAACATTTGTGAACTCCGATGAAACATTAAAAAAAAAAAAAAAAAAGGTCCAGCGGTTAGGGTTTGGACAATTGCTTCAAATTCAAAGTATGTGACTGCCACGGGAAATGTTTGTCCCTATAATGAGAGCCACATTTTCCAGCACTTCTTGTTTGATGTTCGGGCCAACACCATTTTTCCACTTACTCATTGTCATGCTTTCTGCATACATCTTCTTTGCAACTTTCTCACGGTGCTCATGTATAAGCTGGGCAACATTATGATATCTCTCCTTTACCATCCAAGCATTGAAGGACTCAGCAAGGTTTGTGGTAATTTTATCCCACAATTTAAATGGGAACTTGCTCATGGCCCATCTGTCAATATCACCATGATGGATCAGCCACTCAAATGCTTCCTAATTGAAAAGCCTCATTTGTTCCATCACAGATTCAAAGTCACAATCAAGTCTCGCATATGCAATTGCATCACGTAATTGAAGTGCGGTTTTCCTTCGTTGCCCACATATCGTCCTTTTTCCTCTATTCAATTTAATCATTTGGGCGCTAAAGTTCTCCTTAATGTGCCTATAGCAGTATGCATGTCTCTTAGACCAAAAACTCCACGGATAGTAGCGATTATTGCATTGTGTCGGTCGGACACAATTGTAATCTGTAACCTCTCTAGTGTCCTCCTCACCATTTCAAGGAACCATGTCCAGTCCTGAATTGTCTCTCCATGGACAATAGCAATGGAAAACGGCAACACCTTTGAGCGTGTATGTCTGTTTAGGTCTACCGTGAATTTCCTCCATGGCCTTCTCCTTTGCATGATATGCTTGCTTATATGTCAAGTGCACACAGTACTCTCTTGCCAAACTCTTCCTTTTATCAATCAGACGCTTGTCTGTGTGATTTCTAACCTCTTCAATAATAATTGTACTTGTCAAGGCAGCACTTCGAGAATGTGTCACCTCAAGATTGTCTTGTGCTGTATGATCATGGTCTTCGGTGTATCTTGTCACACGTAAGAAATTATTGCTCTTCCCATTGCCCTTGTAGTTATCCTTCATGGACAATCTTCAACTTTACATTTAACATACATACAGTCCCTTGAATTATTCACATATGTGTACTCAAATTTATGGGCAATACTGAACTTGTGCAACACCTTCTTGAACTCATCCAAATTTGCAAATATTTGATTCACTCCTATGAACAAGTCCTTCCACTTCTTAGAGTTCATCTATGGCATCCGTGTTGGTGCACTCTGACTTGCACACGGAAGGCTCAAAAGAGGTATTCCACTACACTCATTGTTTGCATAATCATCACTCGCTTTGTATGACATCGGCTCCTCAATGTAAGCCATTTTCTCTATAAGACCCACAAATTGATGAACCCTGCATAGATAATGACAACTTTTATCAAGATATTACGAACAATCCTATATGAGATTATTACTATTCTAATTAAACTAACTACGACATACCTATCTTGATCATCCATCTCCCTTGCTGCAATATCAGTACCTTTACATCCTACATACACATGTGCACTTCTTTCATTATAACTAAACAGATTTTCCATTTCATAATCATCAACCATGTCTACTAAAATCTTTTCGTCAAAGCTTAAAGTGTATTTAATGTCACACCCATTACCATCTAAACCAAACCATTGTCCTATCATTACCCTCAATTCTTCAACTTTCATCCCCTCCTTTATCGATTTTACCCTCACACTCCCACCATTATATTTAACTCCACCTTCACCATTGGCTACGAACTCCCCCCAACATGGAAAAAAACAAATTAGTGACTTTGAAGAAGGTGTTGCCGCCATATTTGTTGTCATCTTGCATTCCAACCTGCAACAAACAACGAATATTTCATCACAATGTTAGACCCCTTATATATATATATATCATATTTCATAAGTTAAAAATGTAGTAATAGTAATTACAAGGAATATAATTACTACTTCCTCCAATATTAATGGTTTTCACAAAGTCTGTAATGATTTTCACGGATTTTATCAATGGTAATTACAAATTTTCAATGAATTACAAGTTTAAGAACCATTTATCAAACATCATACCAGTTAATGACAACTACAATAAATATGTTGTAAAAAAGAGAAGGAGAATTGTATTTGCATATTTCAGACAACATGTGTAGAATTCATATACACCTAGAAAGAGATTATACTCCTATGGGTATAATCTTAAATGGCAATATTGCAAGTCTAAATGAGAGTTAATTGTTAAAGTAAAGCTAATGGTCATCTTTGCGTGGGGTAATGATCAATGCTAGTTAATTGTTAAATTAAAGCTAATGGTTACGGCAGTATGTATCATTCTAGATATTAGGAATCATTAGGAACTATTGTTATTATCATTGGATAATGATTATTAACAAAACCCATATCAAAAGTTATGCAGCAATTATGCATATGGAGACAAAGAAGTAATAAAAAAGGTTCCAACAGTGAATGCAAAAACCCAAATGCAGAGAAATGCAAGAAAATGTGTTCCAGAAGGAGCAAAATAATTACAATGAATGCACAGAGTTTAATTAATTTTAGTTGGTGTGTTGAGTTGAATTCTGGATGCAGCAGCCTTAATTATTGTACATATCCAAGTTATGTTCCACTGTACGCAAAAAGTTGCTTCACTTCTGTTTTTTTTTTTTTAAAATACAAATCAACAAATGCCTCTCACCGCTTTATTTGATACCCAAGAGACAGAGGAGGAGCTCATATAATTCATTACCATTAATCAATTTTTTAGGAATAACTTTGGGAACAAAGAGCGAAGCATAAAAACAAAGGGAGAAAGCATATGACTCGACTTTAACAATTTAAAACCTAGTTTTCATGATGTCAAACTTAAATTCATTCACACTTTGACATAATTTCATATTGGAGCTCTGTCATAAATTATTGCAAACTTAAAAATCAAAGGGAAGTTAATAAATTGGGAACAAAGAGCGAAGAGTGCCTCTTGTTTGTGCTTGATCTCCATGAAGCTAGTGGCGAAGGAGTCCACGGCGGTGGGTACGGCGTCACCGATGGTGGGTGGGCGGTCCACGACAAGCGCATCCAGACGACGCACGCGAGCTCAAGCGGTGGGGGTCAATTTTCTAGACTACTCACGCAAATGAAAATTTTACTACCAATGAATTTGCATAACCTATCTCCTGACATATTAAGGGCAAGGGCAATATGGTCTTTTTCCATGAATTTGCATAACCCTCAAAAGTCTTTGCACCTTTTAGTCTTTTTACAAATTCGATGGGTTTTGGGAGTTTTACAAATTCAGATGATATTTTAATGGAATTTTCCCTTTTCTTTTTCTATTTGATTGCTTTTCTTCTTTCTTGATTTTATAAAAGAATGGAATAATTTATAATAAAAATAAAAATTTATTAATAAATTAATAACGGTGGCCCTCCAAACACGCACAGGCTTCATTAGACGGACTAATCTATTAACAATTTTATCAATTATATAATTATTTGTCCGTCTAATTAAAATACAATAAATACATATTTTAATTATCTTTATTTGTAATACCTTAAAATAATTAGTAATATATACTATATAATTATTATTGATTAATGGATTAAGGAGCTTTTTTCCCAGAAAATTTTTACAAGGCAATTTATTTCCGGAAGTTAAAAAATGGAACAATTTTGTTTTGAACTTTATCGGATTAATTTTGACCGTTAATTGATTTAATATGTTGAAATTGTGACAATTCATATATCATCCACATTATCTTTGTTAAGGTGCAAATTTATCCCAAGTTTTAAATCCAACTTTCCGAAATAAATTTGCATCTTAACAAAAATTATATGTATGACATGTGAATTATCAGCTCAACATATTTGGTTAATTAATAGTTAAAATTAACTTAGATAATGACTAGGATAAAATTGTTTCATTTTTTACACTTACAAGATAAAATTGCCCCCTAAGAACCTTCCAGGGCAAAATTGCCCCTTAGCCTTAATTAATTATATTTGTATTGTTAAAATTTTAATTAAATGTAGTAAAATACTCCTTCGATCCTAATTATATGAATATTTTTATAAACAAATTATACTATAAAAATATTTCTATAATTAAGACCGGAGATAGTAATTATTAATAAATAAATAGATAGTAATCCCATTCTTTCTTCTCTTGACGGATGTCCAATCCCATTCTTTCTTCTCTTGCACCTCACGCATCCCGCACAAACTATGTGAAATGGGAAGATTTAGAAACTTAAGCAACATTCAACTCAAAAAAATTAGAAACACCACCCACATGTGATGTATCTGGATGGTTTAGATTTTATTTTTTAATGGCTGTTTTTTTGAATAAAAATCATTTTTTAAAAAAATATTAGTTAAGATATTATCTTTATTTTAAATTTTCTATTCATTAAAATTAATTTTTTTAAAAAAATAAAAAAATATAAAATTTGGACCGTTTAAATGCGCCAGGCGTGCAATAAGCACCAAAACGCGTTCCAAAATATTTATTGGATATATAGAGCTTTCGAAAAAAAAAAATTCGACACAAATTTACCCCTCAATTTATTGTTATAATAATGAGAGCGTTAGACGGCAAGGTGACCCCAGAATTTATTGAGCGGACAAAGTAATCTTCATCCACCTTGGTGGTTATATTAAGTGTCTCGCCAAGTGGATGCATTACAATTTAACCACTTGTCACATTTTGATAATAACCATGTATCAATCTGCTAGGCCTCACAATTCCAGCTTTGTAACTATTCGTGAGACCGTACCTTCAGGTTACAAATGTTGTTGTTTTTTTTTCCATGATCTTGATTTTTCTCTGTTGACTCTGAAATAGTCTTACATTAATTGCCATTTAAACCAGTTTCGTAGGAAAATAATATTGCTAATATGGAGTATTTTTTATTTAGAAAATTCTTAGCCCGGCCCTTTTGTTTATCATTTCTCAATTTTATAAATTCAACATTTCACGCTATGTCCTGTATTCCCCATTGACTTGGTCTTTTTCTTTTTCTCCTTCCTCTTCAATTTAATTGGTTGCTAAAATATGAAACTTTAATTTATAACCATCACAAACCAACATCATCCACTTGTCAATAATTCATCTCACGTCACAAGAGCATAAATTAAAATTTGTTGTTTTTTTTAAAAAAAAAATTAAAAAAGAGGTAGGCACCTATTGGCGGATTTCTCATTCGATGCTTGTTTTTTAGTGTACGTTTTAGGTACTTTTCCTCCTAAGAAGCATTAAAAAAATATTAATGGAATTTTTTAAATTTTATTTTTTATTTTTTATATATTTTATTATTTAGATTAAATTATATGATACATCATAAATATTTTTACACTCAACATCTCAAATTAATTAATTTCCAATTTTACATTCAAAATATTTTTCTATAACACCAATATCCTGTAAATTAATTAATTTGAAATATTGGGTACAAAAAAAATATTTAAGGATACAATATAATTTAATCTAAATATACAAAAAAAAAAATCCATCAATATTTCTTTATGTGCTTCTTAGGAAGAGAAGCACCTAACAAGACATAAAAAAGAAGCATAGAATGAGGATTCCTATTGGCATGAGTTTACATGCGAAATCGTACATGCAACCTTCCACTTATAGAAAAGCTTTCATGCAACTAGGCTAGCTGAATTAAAATTTGTTTACCAATTATAAACACTACTTAGTATTCCCTCGGTTCTAATTATAAGACCTAATTAATTTTTTTGGAGAGATGAAGGAAGCTAATTAAATTACTTTAGAGTATTTTTATTTTTTTCTACAAATTAATTCGTTTAACTAATAAATTAATATATAATATAAGGATATACAACATATGAAATGATTTAGTAACATATTTCGCTTCTTTAATCTCTCCAAAAAAATCAACTAAATTTATAATTAGGATCCAGAGGTAGTAGTTTGTAACTAACTGTATTTATAGATATAATGTAATTCTTTGAATTATAAAAAATTGTGTTGGCGTTTAGATATTTTGATGAAAAAACAGACGTTATTTTGTCTTTAATAATAATACCAATAATCTTCCCCCCCCCCCCCCCCCCGGGGGAAAAATAATAAGAAGTTATTCAAAATAGTTTCTTAAAATATCAGAAATTAAATCTATCAAATAATTGGTTATTGTGTAAAACTTATTGTAACATAATTTTTTTTAAAAGTACACCTTCAATCTTAAATATAAGATATAGTTTATAGTATAATTTGTATTATAAATTATGTCTTATATTTAAGATTGAAAGAGAAGTTTTTTTTGTTAAGAAAAAGTAAATTTTTTTTTAATTAAAGTGATTTTTTCCCCTAAAATGGGAAATAAACCAGCCCGATTATATTTTTTATTTTGTAGTTAAAAAAGTTATACGACCCTCCATAATTGATTTTTTTTTTTTTTTTTTTTCTGACCTTGGCTCCATAATTGATTTGAAACCTTCAACTTTTGCTCAAAATAACTAATTGAATAAAGAAGCTTCAACAAGAGGATAAACCATACTCCCCTGATCTTTATTATAAAGCCAACTAGCAAGTTGATTTGGCTTTTTATAAGGACTTGCTTATTTTCAATGAATATTAAATATGTTTTTTCATATCTGCTCATAATTAATAAGGGTAGTTGGTGAGAGTAATAATTAGAGTTTAGGGTAATTGGTAGGGGTAATATTGGAAATTACTTAGATTCTATGACAACTTTATTGACTTTAACTACTTTTATTGGTTTGTGAGAAAAGTAATAATTAGAGTTTAGGGTAATTTTTAAAAAAAAAAAAAATCTGTCACTCCCAGGTAATAAAAAGATAATTTAAGATCTTGAATAATACTAAAAAAAATTCTTCATGATGTTGAAAAAATATTTTAGGATTGTAAAAAAATATTTAGAATAGTATTAAAAGATATTTCATAATAAGCTTTATTTTATGATGTTAAAAAAATATCTACTTATTTTTATTATTTTTTTCAAGATCATAAAATAATTTTTTTAAGATCAAGAATTATTTTTCATTAGTAGTCGATATCACAAAAGATCTTTTTAGTATCCAAAGATGACCAATTTTTTTTTTTACTACAAAAAGGATCAGGTATGTGCTTTGAGACAAAACGGTCAGTGTGAAGTGCAGCGGATCGTACGGAGGGACTATAATTTGCAAAGGACCAAAGCCATATCCTAGTTGATACCTTATAATAAGAACCTAGGAGGAAGTATAAAGGTCTAGGGTTTTGCGAGTGGAACGTATTTAATTATTTATCTTTGTTTTTGTTAGAGTATTTAAATTATTTATCAACGAATATCATATAAATATCATTATGCGCCCTTTCTAGATGTTGGAATGGCTTCCATAATTGGTCAATGCTATTCGAGCAAGCTAGTCAACTTTCTTACTTGTCAATTTCGGGTTGGTGAAACAAATACCAAACTTTGCTTGCTTTTCCAGGGCACCTTAATTATCAAAATGCAAGAAAATAAAAATAATAATAATAAATAATAATAAAAGCCTGCCTTTGAATCAGTCAATGCGTCATCCATATGACAGAGGCGAAAAAGAAAATTGGGAAAATCAGAAAAAAACCCAAAAAAGACGATCCCAAAAAGGTCCTTTGATCCTTTTTTGGGTTTGTCGAGATATAGTTGTTAATCAAGACTGATATTGTTGTAAATGAGACGAAGTAAATGAGTAAAAAAATTGTTGTAAATGAGATTTAGTTGTAAATTTTTAATGAATTTATCCTAAAAGAAAAAATTGTTAAAAAATAATCCCTTATAAGGATTTTCCCAAGAAAATTCCGCAAGGACGGAAAAAATTGTTAAAGAAATTTAATTAATATATCTTGTGTGTAGAAGATAAGAACACATAAAAAGATCATCGATATAATTTTCAGCCGTCTGGATGGATGGGTTTTTTAAAAAATGATTTTTTTAATATTATTTTTTAAAAAAATATTTTAATTAGAATTTAAAACTATTTTATGTTTAGATACACCATTTAAAAAACATTTTTAAATAAAAAAGATATTTGGATGTTAAAATATAAAAGTACTTTTTTATTAGTAAAATTACTAAAAGAGATGTGAGAATAAAAAGGTTTGGGGATAGGGTTGTCATTTTATTAAAAATTAAGCCTAATTGATGTCAAAACAAATCACTAAATTATTATTGTATAAACTTGATTTTCATAGGCTATTGTTTATATTAAGTAGGGTTAAATTGAAAGGATATATTTTAAAGTATAATTAATGAGATTTAAAATTTTCTTTAATTTATATAAAACATTATAGAAGTGGTTTATAAATAGAAGTAGATGAGTATATTATAAAAATGTTGGCACCAAAACAATTCTATTGTGACAACCATTGTTGACACGAGAAGCCACTGTTATAAAGCCATGATAACAATTAGCTTTTCAGCATTTTTAAATTCTCTATTTTGTGTCATAAGTTAACGGTCCATATAAATGAACCCTCCTTTAATAATGAGAGGTCCCGGGTTTGATGATGTTGGTAAATTCAAATAAAAATGGGCTAATATAATACTATTATATTCCTTTTTATAAATCACTTATACCTCACCTTATTTGATAAAACAATAAAGGTATTAAATAGATAATTTTCCCATATTTACCCTTATTTAAAAGGGTGCATATATTCTCATACTTCACTTTATCTCTCTCCATTTACATTTCTCTCCTCTATTGTTAATTAAGGATAAAATTGTCAAAAGCTCCTTTATCATCTCACAAATAACTTATATTTTGAAACAAACTTTTAGGTACAACTGTACAAGTGACATATACCACTCTGATCCTATTTATAAGTTCATTTTGACTAAAAAATTTGGTCCTATTTATAAGTCCATTTTCATAAAATAAATGAGATTGTGATAATTTTACTCATATTAATTATACCCATAAAGATAGAGAAAGAAGAAACAATTGAAAAATACCTAATCATAAATGAGGGCAAAGTTGAAAATTATCCCATAATCATTGAGTTAACTTTCTTCCATTAGTATGTGAGATTTGGTCAAAGTGGACTTATATTATAAATAGAACCAGAATGATAAAAAGGAATAGAGTGGTAGATAATCTCTCAAGTTTACCTTCATTTTAATTTTACTCTTTCAAATCTCAAACAAGAGGTTTTAGTATTTCAAAGGATAAAATAATCCAGATTTTTATTTGATTGTAAAAAAAATATGGTTTTATGAAAATACACATTTTGTGAAAGTTAATTATAAAAAATAAATACTTTTTCAATCTTATTTATTGGTCATTTTTCACAAGAAAGATTTTAAATGTTATTAACTCTCCCTTAAAATTCAATAACATTCTAAATTTATCCATATTTAACCTACATTATACCATATACCCGAATTCAACATAATAATTAGTGGTGTAAAATTATACTTCTATATGAACAATTTGATATCTACTTATAAATAGGACTAAAAAATTCCTTCTCCTTTTGCCCACTATAAATGTAGTATTTAAAATCAAACTCAAATGCATTAATAAAATTTGTATTTAGATTTTTTTTTTTTTACTACCAATGAAAGTATTTAGAATAAAATTCAAATTACTTTTAAGATACGATTGTGGGAGAAAATGTAGGAAGTTTAATTAAAGGTAATTTAATATTTTAAAATTTATATTTAAATTATTGATCCTTTTAAATAATTACAATTTTTACAATCATTCTCAATAAATATTATTTATCATAGGTCCTTGATTCTAATTTTCCCCAAAATTTATTTATTTTACCTATCAATGAAAGTATTTAGAAAATAAAAGTAATTTTGTGCTTTATAAGAGTAATTTAATTGATTGGATGTTAAATGCGCGTGCGTGAGGTCACGCTTCCTGAGATCGCGTGAGCCTTGAATTTACTTTGTCTTCCGTTTTCATTTTTGATATTTGTTTTTAATGCGCGTTGAATTTTCGTCTAATCGGTGTGAAAGCTTGGAAATTTAAAAAGCCGTGACCAGAAGACGGAGGCGGCATATAAATATATAAATATCTTAAATAAATAAGAAACAAAACCTTCACGAAATACTACTACTATAAAGTTACCGGAGATTTTCATATACAGAAACCAGAAGACAAGGAGAGAGAGAAAAATGAACTCCTGGAGGACGTTGTTAATCGCTTTGGCGGTGGTGATGACCGTCGCCACCAACTCGGTGGAGGCGCAAACAGGTGTGCCGTCTTGCGCGCAGCAGCTGATTCCATGTGCGAACTACATCAACAGCACCACCACGCCGCCTACCTCCTGCTGTGATCCGATCAAACAAACCGTCCAAACCCAACTAACTTGCCTCTGCAATCTCTACTCCACCCCCGGTTTGCTCGAATCTTTCGGCATTAACGTTACTCAGGCCGTCGATCTCAGCCGCCGTTGCGGCGTCCAAAGCAATCTCTCCCAGTGCAAGGGTATAGTCACTACATTTCATCAATTTCATCCCCTTGTTCCTCTAGATTCTCTCGAATTTCATGGTTTTCAACTGATTTCTTTCTTCCATGATCATCACTTTGATTAATTCCTCTTGGAAGGTCGTCTTCCTTGAATTCCTTTTTCCGATCTGTTTCTCATAAAGATCTTTTGAGTTCAACTGGGATTCATATGAGCACGCTTTATTATTTATCTTTATCATATAATTGATCTGTGCGTATATTGATTTTATCGTTATTCTTTTGCTTTGCTTAATTTCAGGGAATGCTCCATCTCCATCAGGGACAGAGACACCCCCAGGTAAAAATCTCACACCCAGTGATAATTTTTTTTTTAAATTTATTTATTATTGCAGCTCTGAAGACGTGTTGAATAATTTAAGTAGATATAGAATGTTAGCTTAGTTAATTAATCCCACACTCCTTCATAAGATATAGTTAGCTATTTTATTAGATTAAGAAAATTAATATTCTAAAATATTTTAATAATCTTTCTCAACTCTTTTATTCCCGTCCTTTTTAATTGATAAATATAAAAATTATGTCTTATATTTAAAACAAAATCAACTCTCTAAATATATCTTACAATAATAAAGGGAACGCACGGGAGCATGTTATTTCTAAAATGTCTAAATCATTTCTTTTTTAATTCCCACTTGTTGAGGGTTAATTTTGAAATAAATTGACAGACATGCCATCAAAGTCAACTTTACAATTATTATGTCTTACATTAAAATATTTGAGGTTGGAGGAGTATTTAATTTTTATAATTTTATACTCACTTTACCAATAATTTTAGCCAAATGTATATAACGAATTCTTATCAAGGTTTTTAAACTCAGGCTAGCCACTAAATTGGTTAGAATATTAAGTCAAAGGTTAATGGGTTATGTTGAAGGTCAAACTGGATTTAACCTGAGGTCAAACGGGTAATAAATTAAAGATTTTAGAGTTGCCAGCGTCTTAGTAGCGCAGTGGCATTGGAGTTAGTCTCCCTTCCCTCACAGGGGCGGAATTAGGGGGGCTAGGGGTGGCCCCCGCCCTCCTAAAATTATAGAAATGAACCCAAAATTTTAAGAAATTATGCTTTGACTTATAAAAATTTCAAAATTTTCACTTTAGTCCCTATTCAAAAGTTTCATGAAGGGACTAAAATGAAAATATTGAAATATTTATGAGGCTAAATCATCATTTCTTAAAATTTTGGGTCCAATTTTATAATTTTTGCCCCCTAATTTCAAATGCTAATTTCATTGGGTTCTATACTGTAATTTTCGCCCCCAATATTTAGATCCTGGCTCCACCTCTGTTCCTCATGTCCAAAGTTGAACCCTACCCCTCCCCTACCTTGTAGTATCAACCAAAAAAAAAAAAAAAACCTTTTTTTGAAGTTATTAATATAAAATTCTAAAAAAAAAAAGAAAAAGAAAAATCGATTTCCTGTTTTTTTTTTTTTTTTTTTTCAAAGTGAAACGGGTTGATACCTAGACTGGACCTCTATACCAATTTATTCACCGGTTTCTGCGGTCAAACAGACTGGTCCGGTTTGGTTTCAAATCTCTGCTTCTAATCTTATGGGATGATTGGATAGTGCCATGTTAATAATACCCAATCATATATCAATATTAAATTGTTGACGAAAAAAATATATCAATATCAAATACTGTAGGCAGTATATTATGGTGAAGGGAAAAGACTCTGTGAAAGAGTCCAGCTCTGTTTTGTTTTTCCCTTGCCCCACGAAATTGTGTTGTCTTGATTCTCATCGACATGCAAATTAGTTTGGGTGGCCTTTAACTTTACGAAAGCGGTCACCAGAAAACATGTGAATAGAAAATGAAATAGCAACAACCTTCCAATTCACACCTAACAAACCAAATTAAAATTCAATCTTGTTTGTATGCTCACGTTTTGACTTTGAATTATACGACATACCACGTTAGAACAACCCTCCACCCACTTCTTCAAGGTCTTCATTTTATATTTCCTGCCAATCTTACCAGTTTCCACAGTCAAGAGTTTTGAACGGATGGTATTTTATAGTTTTCCCCTTTTTTTTTTTATTGAGTTTGAAATGATATCATTTTGAGGTTTTAAAAAATAGCGGTCGATTAAATTTGAGCTTTAGTAACTCCTTTTTATTGGATTATGTGTTGGTTTATACCTATATATTCTATATATTTGTGGATTAGTGATTTTTTATTTAGATATTATTTTTTGACTTAGTTTTCTTTGTTTGCTCTTACTATTCACTTCCCCTCCTCTTTTCCCTAATCGGTCATCTCAATTTTTAGATTGAAATATTAGTCGTTCATGTTTTCTAAAAATATTTTTTATTACAGTTTTGAATTATCATGACCAAAATTTAATAATTTTTTGAAACTTATTATTTTTTAACAATTTAATATTTTATTAGTAATTTTAGAAAACTTTAAACCTGAATAATTTGATTTTTTATTTATTTATTATCATCATCCTATATCCGATTCGAGGTTCATGATTGGGCCTCCCAACATGTGTCTTCTTTAGAACTCAAACTTAAGACTTAGAGAGATCGAGCGGGATTTTACACCGTTAGACCAACTTTATATTAGTTGAATAGTTCAAATTTCAATTTAAATGTTGAGATGACTTGTGAGAGAAGAGTAAAGCCAAGCGCATTATTTTCAGGGAAAATCCCCCTCTTAATGGATCAAGATATCCTCACAAAAGTCTCTTAGGAAAGTCATTCAAATTTCAAAATGAGTTGTTCATTAACAACTCCATCAGTATTAAAAACCATATGTGAATTCTTTATGGGACTTTTTCAAATTTTTATTGATTCCTTGGGGCGGAAAGGGGATTTTCCCTTATTTTTAGTGTGAACCGTATGATATTGACACTTGAACCACTTCGTCTACTGATTTATTGACTATGCGCATTTTCAATACTTTGGGAAAAAGATATCCGCGTTTGTAGTGACAAATGCCTCAAACTTTTAGGATTACAATTAAGAGTAGTTGGTTAATTAAAGGGCACACAGAAGCTGATATACCTACCATCTGTCATAAACAATCACACATTCGAATAGCCATAAATGAGTACGACTTTTTGCTGATAAGGAACCTCATTTATTGTTGTTGCAGCAACACCAGGAGGAGGTAACAGTGGAGCAGGTAGAGTAGCATTCACTGGGCTCTCTTTCCTCTTCTTGTTCTGGGCTACTCTGCTCTTTAATTAGGAAAGGAAGGTTGCAGTTTCATATTTCTATATGTAATATTTCCATTTCTATCATGTTAGTATTTACGTACTTAGTTTCATATTTACATTTGTTTTTTTGAGTTTGATTATTGAAACATCTGATTCATTTGAGCTATAATTATATTTCTTGGCACCTTCCATATGAAGTGTGGTTCATTGTCTGTGATCATTTCTTCCCCTTTCTAGGCCATGTTTGATTGTATTTTTCTAATGTATACTTCAATATTTTGCCGGCCTTGTGGTTGAAACCAGTATGTGTGTGTGTGTATATATATATATATTTTGGCCAATGAAAGTAGGTTGCCGTTGGACAAATATGAAGTGATAGAAGGAATATTGGACATTAAATTATTATTAAGAGAGCAAACAACTTAGTCCCGTTACGTGGGCTTTTAATTATATGAATCTGATGGAAAGGTTTTCTGACATAAATGGTTTGAAATTGGGAGGAGTTATATAATTAGATTTATTTGTAAGTTTTAATCTAGAGTAAATGAAAAGGACATAACGTACATGTTTAAAAAATATATTCACATAAGTCGAGATAAAATTCTATTTCACATACTTATATCTCGTATGTTATAAATTACTTCAAACAACATTTGTTTGTTGATTCTAATCGAGTTTTTACCTAAAAACAAAAATAAAATCTCAACGAGTGTCTCTTTAGCCATATGGGTTTATAATTGCACAATAAATTACTAATTTTCGCCCAAAATACATCAAAATAGAAAAAGGTGGAATCCATTCATGTGTTTTTATTTTTTATTTTTTTCCCGAAAATCATCAAAATAGGTTTCCAATTTTTTAATCTAATAATCAAGAGAAGAAGATATATTAGAGGTTCGTCTTTAACCGACCACTCAATAAAAACACCAATGTGGCAACCACAAGCTCTAAGTTTAAAATGGGGCAACCACAAGCTTTTTTTTTTTTTTGCTCAGGGGGGAGTTCAATCTCAAAAAACTAAACTATTAAAAATGAGAGTTCCTTGAACTTTTAAACTTCACTTCAATTATGAGATTTTTCAATGTGAGACATGACAACCCAAACCTTTATATACCTCCTAGAGTCTTGTTTTCTACCCACTTGGGAACAACGAAGACAATGAGCATATCTCACTCTACTTACAATTAAAAGTAATTGAGGATCTTCTGAACTGAATGGAAGGTTTGAGTTCATTTTGAAGTAATTCATTCATGATCAATTAAACAACAAGTACTTGGTCATCCAATATAAAAGAGATGAAGTGAAGAGAATTTTTTTTTTTTTTTAAAAAGGAGGAGATGGGGATTTGATGAACTGCTTCCTATTCATATTATCTTCCTTATGATTTTTATCTTGACGATTATTACAAATTTCCCATTTATTTTCTGAACTTTAAATAAAAGATCCTAAAAAAAATAACAACATATATAATTTTACTGTGTGTCATCTCATTAGATTTTGTTTTGGTATGTAATGATTGCCTACGTTGCATTTTTTTTTTTAATGAAAATTATTAAAAAAATATAAAAAGTTTGTGATTTATATTTATTCCCATAATAAATTTTCAATTTTATATTTTCTGCTACCTTCATAACCTCTATTATTCCTTAATCCACCATTTTCTAATATTCATTGGAATCTTAATTAAGAAATATTAATCCAGGCTACAAATATGAGATCTTAATAAAAATATTAATTAATTTCGTAACATCCCTATGACCTTCACCAACCATCGCGAAAACTTCTCTTGACTCTTTCCAAGCCCTAAGGGAATCTTGCTCCTTTATTCTTAGGGTGGATTATAAAGAGGTTCTATGGAAGGAACTTGATTACCCATAAGTTCCAATTATAATTGAAGAGTATGCAATAATAAATTTTAAAGTAAAAAATAACAGCACCTCAATTATTATTTAGACTTCTTGGTATTAAAGTTCTTACTTGGGATCTCATTGTAATTTTTCTTAATATTATTATGATGTTTGGGTTCGATTCTCATTATATTTTGTCAAGTGATCTATCAACGGGTTTTCAATATTACCACTCTGGTTTATTTATAAGTCTCTTTTGACTAAATTACACATACCAAGGAGAGATAGGTAGCTAACGATTATGGAGTAAGTTTTCAACTTTATCCTCATTTATGAATGGGTACCTTTCAAAAAAATTTTTCTCTCTATTTTTATTGGTACAATAATATGGGCAAAATTATTACAATCTCATTTATTTGGAGATTAGAATGGTATATTCTTTTTACATTTGTTTCTAGAGGAAATAGGTGGTCTTTTTTTTTTGGGGGGGACCCTAATAGGGAGCAGCTAAAGCTGGTAATATGACGGCCCAACTCCCTAAAAGGTTACGGATTGGGCTGATGTTTTGGAAGACCATTTGAAGACAAGTCTTTTTAGCCTGGGCCGCGAAACCCGCACCCGCAGTGGGGCTAGCTCTTTTTTAGGGATAAAAAATTGGGACCTGGCTTACGTCCTTTACTACTTTCGTCCGCTGCTGTCCGATGCTTTAAACATTGGCGTTTTTGCACAAAACATACACACACCTGGTCCTTTCTTTTACCTAAAAAAAAAAAAATTCAGGCGACTGTCAACTAGTAAAAGGATAATTTTCGTGATACTTAATTGAAGCATTAAAAAATTTCGATAATCTTAAAAATTATTTCAGATACTTATCAAGCCACCATATTAAAAATTTAGTTTATAATATTTTTTTCCGACAAGATCCTAAAATAATTTTTTTTAAGATCATAAATTATTTTTTTAGTACCAGTCAATATCTTTTTAGTGCCCATTAGTACCCTAAAATACTTTTTCAAGATCCTGAAATAATTTTTCAAGATTATCAAGAATTTTTAAGTTTTCCATTCAAGATCCTCCGAAAATTATCCTTTTACTACTTAACAGTCGCCTGAATTTTTTTATTTTTGTAAAAGAAAGGACCAGGTGTGTGTGTGTTTTGTGCAAAAACGCCAGCGTTTAAAGCATCGGACAGCAGCGGACGGAAGTAGTAAAGGACGTAAGCCAGGTCCAAAAAATTGTTGTGGGCATTGATTCTTGATTGGATGTCAGAATGTGAAGATGACCCCAAAAAATAATTTGTAAAGTTGACCAATCCATTATAAGAATATTAGAATTTATTGGGTCTAATTTATCCAGATTCACAGGGATAATTATCGGGTAAGTTTTATAGTAATTGTTCTCTCGCATTCTCTCTCTATATTCTTGGTTGTCTTGGTCAGATATTGTTGCCCTGAGCAATCGAATATGCACAAGTATTCCTTCCTCGATTTTACTCAACTATAAAAAGAGGAAGTAATTCGAAGGAGATGAGACATGGGATATGAATGGAATTATCTTGCTATACAAAACTGACAAAATTAAAGGATTTTTTTTTTTTAAAGAAACTTGGCTTATTTACAAGATGGGGGAGGAGTTTTCCGGCTATGTTTGGTAATAAATAAGCTAATCCCAAACACTAGATATAGCATGTGTTTGGGATTACCTTCTCTTGCAGTATATGTGCAGATCACATAACGTGTTGGCAGCTAAGGAAGGCATTTCAAATTGCTCTATTTCTAGTGTTTGTCCTTATAATTTGAGGCAAGTGTTTTTATAAGATTGTATGGGACTTGATCCCCCTACTCTTCATGTTTAATATAAGGCTTTTCGCCTCTCTTTTACCAAAAAAAGGGAGAAGAGAGCCTTGGAAAAAAGAAAGAAAGAAAGAGAGTAGACGATCTAAATATTTGATAGAGTAGAAAAGAAAAAAGTAGTTTACCTTTTGAGATTTTTTTTTTTTCAAAAAAAGTTACTTATAAAGAGGATTAGAATATCGAAGTGGGTATTTGCCTTTCTCTTATCTCTCATTTATTATTTCCACCTTCAAATCAATTTCCAATTATTCTTATATTTAAAATAAAAACGAACACATCTAGATGAAGCTGGGTTAGTTAACTAACTCTTACATTTTAGAGGGTTAAGGTGTAAAAATATCCATCAATTTATACAAAAGTGCACTTAACACCGTAAATTCTTATTGGGTGGAAAAGTACCTACAAACATTCAAAATCTGAGCAAAAATGACACATTCTTTAAAATGAACTAACATCTGTTAGTTTTTGTAATAGGGCCATGCTATTTTTTTAAAGGTACCAAAATGCCCCTAGCTTAAAAATGGTAAAAGTGCAAAAATACCCACAAACTTTTACCTAAAGTGCATCAAACACAATACGTTTTTCAGAGGTGTAAAAATACTCATGAACATTCAACATGGATATGAAAGTACCAAAGTACCCCAACTTAACTATTCAAATTCTATGCTATTATTATGAACATACCGTGAAATTTTATACATCAACTTTAAATTAGCAAGCAAATTACTATTATTTGGTCCCCTACTTCTATGCTGAAGTCACTTCTAACATGTTGTATTATAATAAAGAAAAATCTTAAACTTCGTTGATTTTATCTTTTAACTTAATAACTTTCAAATTTTATCCTTAATTAATATACAATCAATCCCAAATAATTGGATGTGAGAATGTATATTATGTTAGATGAAATACATGCTATTAAATTTTCTATTAATATTTTATTTTATTTTTTTCTTAATTTTCTTTATAAATTAACTTACAATTAACACACTTAAATTTTCTTTTTATTTTCTTATAAACTTTTTAAGAATTACATATAAGGTGTAAAATATAAAAGCATAAGAAACTAACTAATTATGGTGGAACAAATTATTGTATGTAAGAAAAATTAAAGTTACCAGGATATAAAATTGACTTAATTAAAAATTGAATCAAATCATTAAACTAAGCTAGATTTAAAATACTTAGACCAAAGAAAAGAGAAACAAAGAACTAGATGCAAGCTCCAACTTTGACAAGAGTACCAACTAATATATATAAATAATTTTCATAAAATATATTCACCATGTATTTTTTTTTTTACCCGTGGGTATTTTGGTATTTCCACGTCTATTTTGAATGTTTATGAGTATTTTTGCACATTTGAAAAATATATAGTGTTTTACGCACTTTGGGTAAAAGTTTATGGGTAATTTTGTATTTTTACCTTTGTTGAGCCATGGGCGTTTTGGTAAAAAAATAGAGTGAACCACACTGCAAAAAGTAACGTGCGTTAACGCATTTTAACAATGTGTCATTTTTACTCTATTTTGAATATTTGTGAGTACTTTTACTCTTAACAAAACTTTATGATAATGAGCACACTTTTAATATAAATTGGTGAGTATTTTTACACTTTTAACGCTACTTATATTTATCCATGTTTATTTTAATTCTCGTGTCCATAGAATGTGGTTAACCCCATTTATATTTATCCGTGTTTATTACAGTACCGTGTCCATACCGTTAAAGTTACTAACGAAAAATGCTAACTCAACAAAATTAAGTGGTGACAAGACAATACTAACGAAGCAAGCTAAAATTCTATCATTTAATTTTAATCCTACAAAGCAATTAATTAATTTTTATTTTTTAAATATAAATATAATTTAAATAAATTATGTTAAACAATTTCTTAATCCCTCTTCTTTTCTTTCTTTATTGGAAAACCCTAGTCTCTTGCCGCAATACCCTTCTTCATTTTTCATTTTGATACCTCCTTTGGATTCTCGTACCACCAGGCCTGATGGTTTTCTTCTTCCCTCCAAGCATAAAATCATTAACTCTCCAGATCATTCTCTTGACTTAACAATTAATTGGAGGAGTATTAATCTAAATACATGACAGGAATTGACTAAAGGGAGATTAGAAGCTTGAGGCACAAAGGGGTGACAAATTGTAGCAATTTAAACATCTTTAAGTTGAGCATGTATATTGCACCACTCGAGTCGATAAATATTCTCTACAAATTAGATTTAGAGCATCAAAAAATATAAAGAATAGGATAAGTGTTTGGGAAAAATTTCTCTCTACTTCTAAAATTTTATAGATATTTGTTGGATTGATCAGATTCACCCAGCCCTTATCTTTGCCTTGATAGGACATATTTGGGCTTTTAAAAAAAAAAAAAAAAAAAAAAAAAACTGTCTTGCAATTTCTTCTTTCCTTACTGATGGCAAAGGAATTGATGGTAGGCTCAATCCAACAATAATTTTGTGTAGAGTTGTAAGCCAGACATTAGAACAAGAAAATTTCATTGATGAACGATTAAGATGCAGATGACAAAGGGTTATTGGTTAAGGCTAGGGTTCCCAGTGGAGAAAGAAGATAGAAATTGATTAAAATATTTATTTAAATTATATTTTATTTAAAAAAATAAAATAAATAAATTAAGTAATTGCTTTGTAGGATTAAAATTAAACGATAGAAGTCTAGTTTGCTTCGTTAGCATTGTATTGTCACCACTTAATTTTTCTAAGCCAAGATTTTCCATTAGTAACTTTAACGATGTTTAAGGGTTTAAGGACTAAAAGTGCACTTTATAAACTTAAAAGACCAAAACGATACTTTATGTAAACTTAAAGGACTAAAAGACACTTTACCATATATTTTTAATCACAAGCACATGCTTCCGGTAAAAAAAGAAATAAATAATAGAAAAACATGTGAAATAGCAAATAATTTAACTTTTATGATATAAAATAATTTTTATTCGTTTTAATAAAAGATTTGTTCCTTTTTATTGAAAGAAATAAAATTATGAATTATTTTTAATTAACAAAGTGAGTTGTTTCTCTTATCATATAATTAGGCACGTTAGTTGGTGAGTTGTGCTTTAATTCCCCAAAAAAAGGTAAAATAAATAAAAATGGGGGAATCGAATTAGCATCCCTAGTATCGGATAGAAGCTACTAGAAGAGCCTCGCGCGGCGGTAGTGTAGTGCCAGTAGTGAGCTGCGTCCGTTAAAGGGGACGAAGCAGTGGGATTTTGGATTTGTGAATGGTATGCCCAATTTGATGTTCTTTATCTTCTCTACTTGCTCCTAGATTTAGAAAAGTCAATACAATGGACGCCGCTAAGATCCGTCAATTAGAGACCTTCATTGAGCAGTGCAAGTCCAATCCTTCAATTCTCAGCGATCCTTCCCTTTCTTTTTTCCGCGATTACCTCGAAAGGTAAAGGAATTTCTCTGATTCATTTCTATTTGATCATGCTATCCCTGGTTAGGATGTGTTCTTATTTTTAATTTTTAATTTTTGTGTTTTATTATTCGTTTCAGTCTGGGCGCAAAGCTTCCCCCTTCTGCTTGCCCTACTGAGGTATTCTAATTTTCTTGAATCGTAGTTCCTTTATATATAATTTGTCTGCGTATATGAATATTCATTTGTGTCTTTTCCCGGTAAAAGGAGCGGGTGGATAGCGATGACGATATAGAAGAGCTTGAGCGCAAGGTGGATGAAGAGGAAGATGAAGACGAGATAATTGAATCTGATATTGAGCTGGAGGGTGAAACCGTTGAGCCAGATAATGATCCTCCACAGAAGGTTTTTCTATGACTCTTTCTTCTTCTCTGGTTTATTAAGATATAATCCGATTTTTTTTCCAATTAATTGAATGTATGTGTTATATTGCAGATGGGAGACTCCTCTATCGAGGTCACTGAAGAGAGTCGTGATGCTTCCCAAGCAGCCAAAGCTAAAGCCATGGAAGCCATTTCAGAGGGTATTATCTATTTGTTTGTGTGGTGACTGATATGGTATATTTACAAATATATATGATTTTGTTTGTTTATTTTGAAACGTAGGTAAGTTGGAAGAGGCTATTGATAATTTGACCGAGGCTATTACGCTTAACCCTACCTCTGCCATTATGTATGCCGCTAGAGGTATCTCTTGGTTTGAAATTGTGTGAGCTTGAAGTTTTTCCCTTTGTTAGCTAAGGTTGAATGTTGATTGGCTATGTTTCAATGATCATTTACAGCTACCGTTTACATCAAAATGAAGAAACCTAATGCGGCAATCCGAGATGCAAATGCAGCTTTAGAGGTTATACTGCTACTTCTCTCTTGTTGTTTGAGTAATGATCTTATACTTTTTTGAGGATTTCTAGATCTTTGAGTATACATTTCAGCGTAACACCTATATAAGCAAGGATGATAAGTTTGTGTTTACCTAAAAGAGGAAAATAATATTGTTTTGATTTAATTTTACTGATTTCTGATGAGTATTTTAAATCTCTGTTATTATCACCTGGTACAAGGATTATGAGATATTACATATTAAAGAAAATGCATATTCCAGATTAATCCTGATTCCGCCAAAGGCTATAAGTCTCGTGGTATGGCCCAAGCAATGCTTGGTCAGTGGGAAGAAGCTGCAAAGGATCTTCATTTGGCTTCAAAATTAGATTATGATGAGGAAATAAATGCTGTGCTAAAGAAGGTTTGATCTCTTGTTTTTTATTTGGGTAACATTTATTAATTGATATGATTTTAAAGCTTGATTTGCATTCTTTTAAGTTCGTTTTTAGGTTCAGTAAAAGCCTAGATATGCACATGTATTGGGAATGCCCTTACCAGTAAAAGAGCTGGATATATGATGTAATATGACTGTAACGAATTGTCTTCCTTTAAAAAGTCATGATGCTATGATGATCTATAGAAAATTAAAAGAATGTTGATAAATGTTTAATATTTTTTCTAAGATGGAAATAGGCTGATAGAGGCAATAGAATTCTGTTTAATTGTCCCTAGACATGTATCCCTTTGTGGATCATGATGCTGCGGTTCAGAGTCCCGCTGATGCTAGGTTGTGTGGGAAATGAAATGAAGAAACAAAAATTGAGGTGAACAGAGAATGATCTGCAATTTTCTTCCTTAAAAAAGAGATTACAAGAAAATATTTGGGTCTCAAGCCATTTTATTTTCTGAGAAGTGAGTAAAATGCGTGCATAATGAGAGAAAATTAGGTTTGAGTATCAACTGGGGGGAAAGTAGAGGGCTTTATGTTCAAATTAATTCAGTTACGTGGATATGTAAATGCATGAGGTTTGCTTGATGTTGAAATGAGAGACAGTTAAGTGGTGCATAAGGAAGAATAAAAGCCATTGAGTTGTGCAAACTAGAGATTGTTTATTTTCCCTCCCAATTGTTGTTGCACTTTGTACCCACTATATGTAAGCACAAATACCAGAATGATTAGAGTTGCAAGTGTGCCTATTAGATTTCTCTTGTATGTTTTCTTTCTTAACTGCAGCACTTTATTAGTTTAACAAAATGCAAGGCTGAAGAATATGGCTGTGAAAATGGTTGGATTTGTCTTGAATCTTATTGCTTAGTATTAATTATATAGGTGGAGCCAAATGCTCACAAGATTGAGGAGCATCGTAGGAAATATGACAGGCTTAGGAAGGAAAGAGAGGATAAAAAAGCTGAGCGTGAGAGACAACGCCGCCGTGCTGAAGCTCAGGTTCTTTATTTTAATATAAATAATAGCTGAAATGCTTAACCTGCCTTTGATTTCCTTATACTTAAGGTGTTGCTGTTCATATTGTTCTAGGCTGCATATGAGAAGGCTAAGAAGCAAGAGCAATCATCTTCCAGCAGAAATCCTGGAGGCATGCCAGGTGGCTTTCCAGCTGGCATGGGGGGAGGCATGCCAGGCGGCTTTCCAGCTGGCATGGGAGGAGGCATGCCAGGTATGGGAGGAGGCATGCCAGGTGGCTTTCCAGCTGGCATGGGGGGAGGTATGCCAGGCGGCATGCCAGGAGGCTTCCCTGGTGGAATGCCGGGAGGGGTGCCTGGAAATGTTGATTTTGGCAAAATCTTGAAAGTACGTTGATCTGGGCTTGGTTTATTCTCATGCTTTTCTGTTGCTTATAAAGCTTGAAGATATGTTTCGCAATCTAATACATACAAGTTTAATTTTATTTTAACCCTATATTGGATAAAAAATGATTTGATTTCCAAGGCATATCTTTTTATTTTATGAAAATTTTCTGTTGTGTATCTTGACTCATTTCAGGATCCTGAGCTGATGGCAGCGTTTAGTGATCCAGAGGTCATGGCTGCTTTACAAGATGGTAAGCAACAAACCAATTATGAGAACTTTAGTTCAATCTCTCTGTTTTTTTTTTTTGAAATCGCATTCATGTGCTATTGTTTTTGTCATGTTAACACGTAAGTTCTATATTTTGGATTTGTCCTTGGATCATCTGTTATTGCATGGAATTGATTTGGATGGGTGATATTCTTATGAATCCAAAATACTGAAGGCGATTACAACAGGAAGCAATGGAAGCTTTCTCGTAACCTGCATTGGAAACCATTATAACCTGTTTTGAAATTGATGGTTTATTATTTTTGTCTGCAAATCTCTGTTCTCTTACGTACCTACCCTGACATCGGAAGGTAGTGCATGTTTTTCTTAATTTTCTGGCCATATTGTCAGAGTTGTAACTTATCGTATCCTTTCCTGTCCTTGGCTTTGTGGATTTTCTGGTTCCTAGTTCTCAATGATAATTGGTTTGCTTATCATTTAACTTCAATTTTTATTTCTTGGTTTTCTTTTTGGGTTGGTTACAGTCATGAAGAACCCTGCCAATTTGGCAAAGCATCAGGCAAATCCTAAGGTGGCTCCAGTAATTGCGAAAATGATGAGCGAATTTGGAGGCCCAAAGTAAACAGTTGGTGGAAGAGATGTGGCTATATATGGCTCCTGGGGATACAAAACTTTTGGTTTTTTTTTGTTGCTACTTTGTGTTTGAAGGAAAATAACAATAAAGTTTCAATTAAAAAAAATAATATCAAAAAAGTCTCTTAACTTATCAATGATTGCTCATTCACTTCTCAAACTATAAGACTTCTTTGATATTATTGTCTTTAATTGGGATCTTAGTGTGATTTTCCCTAGATTTTTTCTCATAGCTACGCTTTTGTCTGTATCCATGTTTGGATCCTTGGACTGAACCTTCTCTGGACCCAAAAGTCAGTTTCTCAATTTTTTTTTATTAAAAAAAACTGGCATGGATTATTATTTTGTCATCCTTTTACGCGTACCCTGAAGAAAGTACTCACGCACCCATGTTACATTGGGTCAAATCTTCATCTTCATGCTTAAGAGAGACATCGTGTTTGGTGTCATTGCGCTAAAAAGGCCACCGCCAAAAACTGGCGCTATTTTTCTCATGGTGTGTTTCTATTAAAATAAATGGTTTATGGTTTAAGACTCTCTCAACGTAATAATTTATAAGATCTAACATGATTTTTTTTGGAGAGATTAAGAAAATTAATTAAATTAGCTTAGAGTATTTTTATTTTTATGTTTTTCTTCAAACTAAATAGTTTGATTAATAAACTAATATATAATCTAAGAAAACACAACATACTTATTTAGTTTTTTTTGAGTGTTCTAATAAAAATTAACTAGGTCTTATAATTAGAATTGGGGGTAGTAATTTGCATGGAGCACGAATCATGAGAGAACCTTACTTCTCATATTTAGGTACTCTCTTAACGTTAGCACTAAACCAGTTTAGCTGTCATATTGCCTTGGTCATTGAGAATGAAGGCAAAGGTTCTGCCATTGATAATGAGGTCAAGGATTCCAATTCTGAAAATAGGTTCAGTGCTTGCGGGGTTAGGCTTATTTAACCATGCCTAAACTCCACATAGTGGAGTCTTGTGTATGGCCACACCCTTTTCTTTCATTGGTCATTGACTTTGTCAACTATAGACTAACAGGTAACACTACTCCTTCAGGTTATGTCGGCCAAAATATTCAAGTGAGTTGCCGAATAAAATGGACATTACTGTTGGGAATTCCATTCGTACACCGAGGAAAAAAAATCACCCATTAGATGCCTGATTTAAGGGTGCAAGGCACATGTACTACTTGTTCTTCGTACTTCGGCTCTAAATGAAGACGGAATGGGTCTTGGCACATAGAAAAAGGTTAAGGGGAAATTTTGCTCCGGAGGTTATCATCGAGGGGTAATTTTGTCTTAGAAGAGTCAAAGAGGTAGCAATTTTGCTTCTGATTGTTATCCCAGTTAATTTTAACTATTAATTGACAAAATATGATGAGTAAACAATCCACATTATCTTTGTTAATATGTGAGTTTACCTTGAAAGCCAATGCGTCATTTAATTCATTTATTTTTAAAGTTAGATTTAAAACTTTTCGATGCAAATTTGCATCATAATAGAAATGATGTGGTTGACATGTGAACTTCTAACTCAACATATTTTGTCAACTAACGGTTAAAATTAACTGGGATAACGGTTCGGATAAAATTACCCTCAATGACCACTTCCGAGAAAAGATTACCCCAACCCTAGAAAAAAAGGGTGGATCTTTGTTAATAATGTCTTGGGACGGCTCTTATAGTCACAACACTAATTGCGCTGTTGAAATTTTGAATTCTTGGTTCTAACTCAACGTACTGGAGACTGGAGACAACTAGAAGGAATCAAGAAGAATATTCAATAACCACTCGAAATAAAAGTGAATAGTTTCTTTCTTTCTTTCTTTGTTTTTGAGAAAGCAAATGTTGCATTGAAGTTTGAACTTTTGGATTATTTTAATCTGTCAGTCATCCTTAACAATAAGCCCTAGTGGTTAATGTGTAATATCTTAGTGACGACTGCCTTACCCAGAAATTGCTTGGTTACATTTCCATCTTTGTTTGGCTTTTAATTCCATATATTCAACTTGATAAATTAATTACTTCCGATCATTATACTTCTTTTAGTTATAAGCCTTTGGAAAGATAGCCGTATGAATCATCCCCTTCAAGAAATGTTGGCTTGATTGTGTAAGCCTTTGTTAACTTGGTGATATTAGGAGGGGGTGTCTGCTGCCCCCAAATTTTTCCCCGCTTCCTAATTTTTTATATATCATTATATCTACATAAAATGAGTGACATTTTACTATCTTATGAGTAAAATACAGTTATGTTTTGAATTTTCTATGATTTTTCAAAGATTTTACATAAAAATATGTATAGTTTCTTTTTAAGATATCAAAATTAATGTCATTCATTTTATTTAGAATCTAATAATCCAAAAAAAGAAAAAAAAAAACATTTAGAAAATGCATCGCGTGTTGGTGCCATATCCTGCATTACTGGTTCAATTTTGCATGTTACCACTTCTAATTAAAAAAAGAAAAAGAAGGGGGAAAACAGTGCAGGAAAAGATTTTCCTATACTGGTTGTTCTTGAATCTATGAAGATATATAACCAATGTGAAAATCTGGCTATGGAAGTGCTATTATTTAACTGGTGTGAAAAATGGGTATTTAATTGGAAAAAGCCTGAGTTTCTAACCAAATTCCTTCTTCACACCTAAGAACCCCTCAAGCGAGTGATTGGGACCTTAGTTTACAAATCATCAAAGATGGAAAAACTTGCAAGAGTCGATGACTCAACCTGGTTCCAACTATTGGTGCCATGCACGGAAGTGAAGTGAGACACCTATTAAAATGGGTAACGTACATTGATTCGTTTGTTTACAGAAAGGCTACGTCAATGAGTTTTTATTAATAACCTTTTGAACAAGATGAGATTCAAACTCAGTTTGTCTACTTTATAGTATAGCTAGTCCACCATTAGACCACGTGACGGACTTGACTTCTCTTCTTTTCTTTTCTTGTCCGCTTCTATCCTTTGCTCCTTTTATGACCATTGAATCAAAGATCTAATGATCCACATTCAATGCTATTAATATTTCTTTTCCTCTTATAAAAGGAAGAGAGAGAAAGATGGGAAGGAAATGGAGAGAATGATAGGAATGAAATATTAAAAATGTAGATCATTAGATCTTGATTCAATGGTCAAAAAGGGGATAAAAGATGAGAGTGGACAGGAAAAGAAAAGGAGAGAAGCCAAGTCCCCAAGTGACCTTGGGTAAGATTGCGTGAATGAGTTAAACTTAGGGCAATTGCGTATAAAAAGGGATCGAGAAATAAAGAAAAAATTAAATAGGAATAAGTTAACTGTTATATAATTATATTATATTGCTCCACCTTAAATAAGAATTTATGTTCATTAAGAAGATTTGATAAGAATGCCAACAAAGATTGGTTCAATTAATAAAGATGCAACTCATAGTCACACCACACAAGAGTATGATTTTGAATTCCTCGGTTACTAATATTAGGATATAATGTTTTGAGTCTTGAGGTTTGTCATGATGTTATGAGCTTTTCCGACCCAAATTCACCTGAACTATCGTGTCAATTTAGAAATAAGTAACCACGAATGATTGGTCAATTGAAAAGGGTTTAATTATCATTAAGCAAAGAAGTTCAATATGTTCAAATCTTAAAGATAAACAAATCACGTTGGAAGAGAAATTCTTATTAAAATCTAACTCAATAGTATCATGCACGATTATAAAATATTTTATCAAAAAATTTTGAAAGGAACCGGACTCTTACTTGAAAGGAAAGAAAAGGTTAGTTGCCATTAAATATATGTTGGGCAGTAGATTCGCAAAATCCAGCATATATATACGTATACATTACCAACACCAAGAGTCATTCTTTTGAAACAAAAATTTGACTTACCATCGTTTTTCTTCCCTTTCCCACCAAAATGTAATATTACTATTACGCTTTGATTTCTTTTCTACTAACTCGCGTGTGCGTGTCTAAATAGGTTTGAGCGTTACTCATATATGAACCGAACCATATATATGTTCTTAGAACTTTATTCATTTTCAATAATATAACCAAGAAACATGAGTATCTATTCGTTTTATATCTTTGAATCAACATAGCACACGAAACAACTTCGTACAGAAATCTTATCCGGTTTGTAAAAGAAAGAAGAACACGTTTCAGAACTAAGTAGCACATACTAAACTTTTTCCTCTTATACACCCGGCTAATTCTTGTCACGACCATCGAACTCAACAGACCCAGACTAATCTGGATATGATGTTTGACATGACCATTTTTTTAAGTGGGGCCCCTACCACTTATATGATGTTGTGTTCCCAAGTCTTGAGGTTAAGCCAGTAGGTAGCGTTTTTTTTTGGGTATTGGCACAAGTACCTGCTTATCGAGGCACTTTAGCCGTTGGGCAATAAATATGGGATGATGAGAGAATGAGGTAAGCTAAAATTGAAGAGTGGATGGACAAAACATGCCCTTTGATTATATATGTGGTTATTCTTGTTAGTATATATCGATAAGTCCATGCATGGCTGATTCGTGCTAAAGATGCTAACCCAAAGTTGTGGTAATCTAATTATAACCATAAAATATATGCACGCATCTAATCAATTATGATCCTGATTGCAGTTTGAATTTTGTTTTTTAATAACATTTCAGAAGAAAGGAAAGACTTGACATGTCTGAAAGTTCATTAATTTATTGTCTTAGCTGCATAAAATTTTCTTCCATTGCATTAGTTGTAATCCGCTGGATGACTTTTGTGTCCAGAAGATATATCTTACTTCAGAAATACTCTTTTCGTGTAAGAGTTAAATAACTAATTTATAATAATTAAGAAAATCAATTAAATCAGTTATTTATAAAAAACAAGGTATGTTATGTATCATAAAATGTCCCTTCTTTAATTGATCATTTGTATTAAAACTACTTTTTAATGAATACTATATGCAATCAATACGGATAATTTTGGAAAAAGTTATGAATTTAGCGAATAAAGTGGATTGACATATTACATCTAGGATTAAAGTAAACTCCTAACTAACTCCTACATTTAGAATTAGATGGAGTAGATAATTCATATCACTGATCTAGTCCTATTATAAGTCCAAATTAACTAACTCTCACATATCAAGAAGAGTTAGTTAACTCATTAATTATGGGCTAAATTTTCAATTTTATCTTTATTTATGATTGGTTTCAAGAGTCAACATGAATAAATTCTTTTTATTTATTACAATTAATAAGGGAAAAATATTTTTTAAAAATCACATTTATTACTCTAAAATTGAACTTATAAAAATGACCAAATTTTTTGTTCAAAATGGAACTTATAAATAGGGCAAGAGTGATATTGATATATGAACAAGTCAAACTATTAATATACTTGCATTATTATATATACTCCATATGGTCCTAAATATAAGACATAATTGATTGTTTTTTGAAAATATTAAAAAGCTAATTTGGATATCCAAATTTAATACTCCTCTGACCCTAATTATATGACATAATTACCCAATTTAGAAGAAATTAAGGATAATAGTTAAACTAATTTAATTATATTTATTTTCTCAAATGTCCTATTTTAAACTGAAAAAGAATTAATTACGAATAATCAAAGCTGAAGAATTTTGGATTGCCTACATGGAAACGGAATGCGCTGGTGGCGGATATATAAGGGAAAACTGAAATTGTTGGGGGTAGTGTGGGGCATAATTAATTAATAAAAATTGAATAATAAATCAGAATCGTAGAAGCAAAGACTTTTTTATTTCCTGGGTTATTTAATTTGATATATGTTTGATTTTTGATTTCATGTTATGACAAAGAGGGGGAAAAAACTTCTCCAAGTCGGGAATATATAGTAGGATACACGACTTCTCTAAGTTCTTATATCGTCTAACGTCATCAATTTCTCTCAATAACTTCTAGTATACTCTTATAGATTGGAAGTGTAATTTTGATAGTTATGTCATTATTAAATATGATAAAAATTGTTTAAAATTATTTTATTAAAAAAATAAAAAAAAGTAGTAGAATTAAAGTATATGTGGTATTAATGAATTGCAAATATTACCCATTTTATAAAATATATAGACACATTATTAAATTATTATTATATTTAATTATTATTGATAAAGTATCAATAGAGATATTTTGAGAATAAATTGATAAAACTAAGAACTTTGTCTTATATTAGGATCAAAATCAATTCTCAAATATTATTTTATAATTAAAACCGGAGGGAGTAGATCACAAACGTCCGCCAATGTTAAAAAAAGGGGAAAAAAAAAGCTTCTAGTATGAACAAAAATGATAGAGGAACAAAATCACGACCATGAAGGTGGTGAGGTAATGAAAGATGAAGGGAGACGCAGAATTATACATAAATATCCACAAGATGGTGAACTACACAAATGTCCCCTACTGGTCGTGAATCTGATCCTCTGCCATTATCGTTCAGATTTGATTAAGACCTTTTTTAAATTTGGGGTGAAATTGCTTTGTTTTTAATATTTTAGATTAACGGACCTTGTGATGATTAAATTTAGGGTGAAATTTTTTTACAACTTTTTACAACAATATCGATCACGGTTTTTAATATTTTAGGGATAAAATTGAAGCCTAAAATATTTAAGGATGGTAGATGGTCCTCAATAGATATTTCAGAGGTGTTAGATGCACCTTAACCTTTTTAAAAAAGAAAAAAATTATTACAGAGGGGAGAGAGTGTAATTAATGACTCCGTATTTTTTTTAAAAAAAATTAAAATAATAGAGATGGATATTCAACTCAAATAAGAAGTACTAAGATAAAATTATCGAATTCTAAAATTCTATTTTGAGTCATATAACATGATTTAGAATTTGTTGAATTTAACAATTCAAGTTAAAATTTGAATAATTCAATTGTCTTTTAATTAAAAGAATTTTTTAATAACTACATATAAGGATAACGATATATATGGATTACAAAGCCTTGAAATAGCAACTCCAGCAGAATCTTCTAAGTGATCTAACAAATTGGAGCATGTATGATTTGTAACTATATAATTGCAAGAGGAATGTATTTGAATGAAGAATAACATGAGCAAGTTGAAGATACAAAATAAATTAGGTATAGTTGACAAATGATGCATCTTTCATTATATACTCTTTCATCTTCTTTTCATAAGTAACTTTTTTTTTTTGTTAAAAGGTTTCTTTTTAAGGTTGATCTTTAATTTATTTTTTTTTTATATCTCAAAATTTAAATTACTTTAACTTTTTCTTGTCTACTCTTGTAAAATACATATCTTTATACTAATCATTCCCCAACTCACCACTAATTCTCTTTCATTTAATCATTTATTACCAATTATCTCTTATATTTTGTACTCATTCTCCTTCATATTTTACCCATTCTCTCTCCTAGGCTCTTTTAATAAATAAGGACATATTTTGAAAAAACAATCTATTTTATAAGCAAAGTTTTTCTTGATTGCTCAAAACAAACTAGAGGCTAATATTAGTTAAAAACAACTAATGTGTCAAAAATGTCATGTTTTTTTTTTTTAATATTTAAAATATGCCCCTATTTATGAAAAGAACCTATTACAAAGAATGACTCAAAAATATGAGGGATAATGATTGATAAATGATCAAATGAAAGAGAATTATTGGGGAGTGAGCGATATAATCGATATAAAGATATGTATTTAATAGGGGTAGAAATGAAAAAAAAAGTAGTTTAAATTTTGAGACATAAGAAACAAGTTGCTTATATTAAGGATTGACCTCAACAAGAAAGAGAAAGTTGCTTATAAAAATGACTAGGAGGAGTATAAGTTTAGATCAATTGAGTCCTAGCCTCCCAAACAACTCACCTACGGTGGAAATAAGTTCGATTGAAGTAGGTTTTAACTAAATAGACCTGAGTCTATAATAATGACATAAAGCATAAGCCTAAACACATGTTTTTTAGGCTATGACATGAGCCTTTAAAAGGCCTGATATTCAAAAGGCCTAAGGTTTAAACTCTATTTAAAGGTCTACTTGCAATATTAATATTTAAAAAGTTCTCATATTTTAGGCCTAAGGACAAGTAAGTAAGGTTGAGTCCACATTTGGTGCTTATAATTATGTGCTTAGTTATGTGCTTATACCTCTAATTAGAGGTATAAGCAATTTTTTAATTTTTTTATATATTGTATTTATTTAGATTTAAATCATATGCTTTAATAATTAATTAAGAGAGAGATTTCAGGAGATGTTTTTTGTACCCGATCTCAAATTAATTAATTTTCAGCCGTATTTGTCTATAACACCAAGATTATGAAAATTAATTAACTTGAGATACTCGGGTGCAAAAAATATCTCGTAAAATTAAAGATATACGATTTAAATCTAAATAAATACAATATATAAAAAAATTTAAAAAATTGCTTATACCTCTAATTAGAGGTATAAGCACATAATTATAAGCACCACATGTGGACTCCCGTGTATTGTGCAAAGTTTGAAAAATAAGTCACACTAATAATGATGTGTCTGAGAATATTATATATGTATGTATATTGATATTCCAGATCCCCTTGCAGTGGACTTTTTCAGCAAAATTTTATCATTTGAGCTTATTATGTGCCATCATATCTTGTTTCTATAACCAGAAACATTACTATGTATAGCAATATCAGCCATTTTAATAAGATCCTACACATGATTAGTAACATGTTTGAACCATCAAACGGGTCCTATTGTTCGTCCATAGCAACACATTAAGAAATCAGACTTGGCTTTTCTTTTTTTCTTTTTTTTTTTCCTTACTCTCATTTTCTCATTTTCACCGTTGGATTAACATCTCAACAGTCTATATTTAACATATTATAAAAATATTATTATAATTTTACTTTAAGATAAATATGTTAAATGTGAGCAGTTAGATCTTAATCTAACGGTAGAAAAAAGAAGAGACTAAGAAGAAAAGGAGGGAAGCCAAATCTAAAAAAACCGTCCACACCCTACAACAATCTCATCCTAATGAACGTTGTGATGACGAAATGGTTAAGTCACATTGCATTTAAGCCAGTGGACTCGTAAAGGACAATGATTCTTGATTATTTTCCTTCCTTTCAGACATGTTTCTTGTACCTCTGCCGTTGGATCCACGTACGAAACACCAGAACATCCATTTTAGTTCCCACATATCTTTCAAAAACCATAAGCATATCTATGTATAAATATGGATTTGGATATAATATACTCCTCTAGTCGTCTGGTCTTAATCTTTAATGTAAGACCTATTCACATAATTTGATTAAATTAGTTAACATAATATATTTTTTTTTCCCTAAAACACCCTAATCATCTTCCCTAATTCTCTCTCTCTTTCTTTTAATTTAAGACTTAAGAGAGTATTAATAGAAGTAAATTGGAAAAATAGACTTTACCGAGATAAACTTCCTGTTTTATGTTAAGGACCGATAGAGTATTAATAGAAGTAAATTGGAAGTGTATGGGAGGCTTGCCTTGTATATATATATATAGGTTTTGGGTCATGGTAGCAACTTAGTGTTAAGGTAAAAAGAGTTGGCAATATGGGGAGACAACCTTGCTGTGACAAACTTGAAGTGAAGAAAGGACCATGGACTGCTGAAGAAGACAAGAAGCTCATCAACTTCATTCTCACTAATGGTCAATGTTGCTGGCGAGCCGTCCCAAAGCTCGCCGGCCTGAGACGATGTGGCAAGAGTTGTAGGCTTCGTTGGACTAACTATCTTCGTCCTGACTTGAAGAGAGGCCTACTCAGTGATGCAGAAGAGAACCTTGTCATCGATCTCCATTCTCGCCTTGGCAACAGGTTAGACTATTTTTTTACTTTCTGATATATAGTTTTGATTACTTAAAAGGGCCTTAAGGTTTTCTTGTACAGAATCTAAATGAGCATATGATAGGACTAATTGCTCTGTGACAGGTGGTCTATGATAGCTGCAAAATTACCCGGAAGAACAGACAACGAGATTAAAAATCATTGGAACACCCACATCAAGAAGAAGCTGCTTAAGATGGGTATTGATCCTGTAACTCACAAGCCTCTCAAGAAAGAAGAAGCTGCTTCCCAGGATAATTCATCTTCTGCAGAGCATTTGTCACAATCTGACAGTGACCATAACCAGGTGAACGTTCTCAACTCAAATGAGAATTCAATCTCATCACCAACTGAAAATTCATGTGGGGATGAACCACTTTTGCAAGAAACTGATCGTCCCTACGACCTTCTCTCTAACAACTCGTGGCCGGAGGAAACTTCACTACTGATGGATGCATTATGGGAAAGCGTACCTGATGCACAGAACGCAAATTATGACTTGGCACTGTCATCTTGGGAGGATAGTAGTTCCTGGTTCTTGGACTCTCAGGACTTTGGTTTTAATTGCTTCAATGAGATTGAGCCTCATGCCCTCCAGATTTCAGGAATGGAGGAGAAGGAATATTAGCAAGCAGGACACATGCTTGGGAGATAAAAATTCATTGGAAAATTAATCTTTTAGTCTCTATAATTTTTACACGATTGTAATTTAGTCCCTATACTTTTAACTTGGTGCGACACAGTTCCTATAGTTTGGACTCAATTTTAACTAAGTCAAAATTATAGGGATTACGTTGTATCGAGTCAAAGAATCGGGATGAAGTTATAAATGAATTGAAAATATAGGGACCAAAAGATTAATTTTCCCAAAATTCATCAATCTACCATGTTACAGAATGTTCTTGACAGATAGAAGGACATTTCCTCGTATCAGGTTCCTAATCATTCATCAATCTGCATAAAAAAATGATACCAAACCATGTCATGTTATTTTAAAGCTACTTTCTTTGCTTTGTAAATGTTGTAATGGTAGGATACAAGTTACAACGATAGGAAATATCAGACTATTGGTGGTTTATGTGACTGTAAATCCTATTATTGTATATTAGATGCTTTGAAAATGTTATTTCACTGTGGATTCGTGGTTTCAAATTCTGCAGTATTATATACAATTTCCTGGTTTAGGTCACATTTAGATAGATAGACAGAACCAGTCAGACAAGGAGAAGAGGCAGATGCTGAAAGGTGTGTTTCGATCTGAGTCTGCAAAGCATATGTTGGCTTAAATTAGAAGGGTTAAGATACAAATTTATCTGAATAGTTTTTGCTCAAGAGCAATGTTGCTCAAAAAGTTTTTTTTTTTATATTTAATATCGCTGTTGCTTGAAAGTTTTAAAATGTAGTAATATTACTAACCCTGTTAAAAATCTAACATTGGCCATTAAAAAACGGCATTCATCGTTGACATTTGTGAACGGTAAAAGATAACATTATTCTATTTTAATATTTGTGCAGCAACATTGCTCCTAATTAAAAAACTTCTGAGATAACCTTACACCTTATCCCAATTTAGAAAATTACCTACCGAGGCCCTCATGTCGACCAACGGGTATCGAATTTCTTTTCTTCTTAGGTGAAGGCTGACGCCTTAACTAACAGTGTCATTCCTCGCTAGCAACAGTAAGATGACCGACAGTAAGATGATTAAGGAGCACTTTACTTTTATCAAAGGCTTAACTTAATTCCCCTTCCTTTCCTTCACTTTCTGCGCGTCCCAAATTCCCCATTTTGCTCCTTAAAACTTTATTCTCATTTACTTTTCTAAATATAATCTGACAGCCTCCAAGTTGTTTTCAAGGGACAGTCCAATGATTGAGTAATGACATTCTATAATGCAGCTCCCCAACTTAAAATATTCCCACTGACAAGTAAAGTTCATCCGACGAACATAATCTATTGCCAGTTGGGTCGCTTTTCATGAATTAATAAAACAAAGGGCCCATAACCCTCATAGATTTATTAAAACAAAAAAAGATAACCTTATCTTTTGTATCTGATCGATGCAATTGCAATCTATTCGATGGAAAAAAAAAAAAGCCAACAAATCGAATTAGATAGCAGTAAATTAAAGGTGAGATGGAAGCGACATTGTACGGATCAAAGTACAAGAGTGTCTTATACATCATAAATAGCAATACAAGCCGTTTTACCATTAGACATTTGACCCCTCGCAAGTTGCAACCAGGAAGTTAGATTTACATTATGTTTGGTTCTTTTTTTTTTTTTTTTTTTTTTTTTTTTTTTTTAATTAAGTTAGATTTTTTTATATCATTTTTATTAAATAGTCTCAATAGAAAATTTTCAATATTCTAAAAATACACTCTTAAAAAAAAAAAAAAAAAAAAAATTTTCATTAATGAAAATTTGGTCAATATCCTTCTTAGAGGCTGTTCCCCTTCAAAATGTAAACTTTCCTCATAAGTTTTTTCTTTAAAAGTTTTTTTAATTCAATGCTACTTAAAAATTTTGAAACATAGTAATATTATCATATTCATTAAAAAAAACGTTAATTATTAAAAAATTGATGTTAACCGTTAACATTTTTAACATTAGATGGCAACATTCTTCTAGTTTAACATTTTGAGGACAATCTTCAACCTAAAAGAACTTCCGGACAACCTTGAAAAGATTCGAGCAAAAAAAAGACAACCTTGAAAAGATCAATCTTTCATAATAAATTTGCACCGTAACCCATGTACAGAACATGGAAGATTTTATGAATGTGCATAAATTATTTGTGCAAAATTGAAGGGAGAGAACTCACTTTGCCAAATATATTAAAACTTATCACCTTAGGACATAATTTATAATACAATTTATACTTCAAACTATGTCACATATTGGACATAATTTATAATACAATTTATACTTCAAACTATATCACATATTTAAGATGGGAAAAGTGTTATTTATCTTCAATGTCACTAGCCAAGTGGCCTGGTTAGAGTATGGAATATACCAAACATATAGTGGTGAGATTCTGTTCGCTTTTCGGGCTGCTACAAATGAACGTGGCAAGAAAGTGATGCTTTAGCTGGCTTAGCTTTTTCATAAATTAAGTTCAATGGACACCGCACTGTGCTTTGGAAGAGTATCTTTTAATGACATTTGTTCACTTTTTAACACCATTTGGCAACACCTAAGAAAAAAGCACATGCAGGGTGGCCTCGCTTGTTAAATTAATTGTGCTTTAAAGCAACTTTCTGAATCACTATATCCACAGACTATAGATATTCTCCCACTTAGCTTTAGTTAATGGTACTAATTATAAAATTCATCTTTCTTCTTTTCTAGCCCCTAAAATATATTTGTCCTATAGACATTAATTACTAAAAGTTAAACCCATATTGGATCAGACCCTTTCATCATCTACTAATGTTAAATTCATTGTCCAATTGAAAGAGACTATAGAGGGAGAAACAACAACTGCTATATATTATATATTAGAAGCCTCCGCTTGGGGAGGAAATCCTTTCATTATCTATTTTCTCATGAGTTCATCTAGGCCATTGATTGGAAAGAAGGAAGAAAAATCCAAGAAGATAACTTAATGATGTGATCTTTCATATTAATTGAATGGACATGATTTAAGGATTTTGAGGGATGATAAGAGAAACCTGATCCCTCTGCTTGCCATTTGGCCAAGAAAGGATGTTTCCTCCTCAAAGTTCCTCAGGAATAAGAGGTTTTAACATGCTAACCAGGCACTTGATGTCTCCGGTTGGCCAAGCTCAATAAAAGCACAATTGTGATGACCACAAACCTAAAGGAAGAGCCTACTCTTAAGAGACTAGTCAGTTTAGAGGAATAGCCTCTTGACTTGTAAACTGCACCACACTTATGAAGCTTCTCAATGTGGGACCCAAAACAGGAGCCTAACATGTACATATAGAATTTGGAACATACTGGGACTAATTTTGTACACTATAGACTAAAGTGAGGAAAAAACCTGTCAAGGACCAAATAGCTCATATTGTGGCAAATTTAAGTAACAGTTGTAAGATGTCATTTATCCCAACATCTCAAGGGAATAGTAAATTGGTTTCTAATACCTATTATTGTCAAGTGGCTACTATCTAAACAAGAATAAGATGAGGCAAGACCCATATGTGGTGAGAAAACTAACCATACCTGAACTTAGTTTCTTCTCATCAGCTTCTTCAAGTTGGTGGGATAATGATATATATATATATATATATATATATATATAGATTTTCTTGCAGTAAAAGAGGTTATCCAGATAAATTACAGAATGAAGATTTTCTTCCCGGGCCAATTGATACTTTATTATGACAGAAACAATCAGACATCATACACAGAACAGAAACAGCTAGAACACTAAATGCTGAACAAAATTACATGCTCCTTACTCCTTAGAACAGGAGCCCTTACTCGTTAGAACAGGAGATGCTCCTTACTCCTTAGAACAGAAGCCCTGAGAGTGCCAGAGACATCAAGAGATTTATTCTTCTTATTAAAGCAATAGACAGGAGCTTGCCACTTAGCATCCTCCAGTACAGCTCCCACCTCAAATGTCATTACATGCGCCTGTCTACCTGTACACATTAAGCAAACTGCATTAACCAAAAGGCTACTCCTCTGTTTCTTTAAGTAAGATCTTGGTCTTAAATATAAGACATATTTTTTATATTTGTCAATCTTTTCCTAATTCACTCATTGGTGTTCACTAAAGTAAGAGAAAGATGGAGGGAAATTAGGAACATGATTATGGTGTTTTAGATAAAACATGTCATATCCGTTAACTTAACTAACTCCATTAATCTATTCAAATTAAAAATGGCCAGTGAGAGGTTCTCTCTTTTTCCATAGTTGGTGAGGCTTTGTTTTCTTACTTAAGCAAATCAAATTAGTCATACATGACGGGAGGGAGTACATTACCACATTACTCTTTCATTTCCTAATTCCGAAACAAACGAAAATCCCAAAATTGAGGGTAATGGGTCATAAAAGGAACAGTTATATACAGAACGTACCAGTGTAGAAGACCCATTGAACAGGCCTTTTGGAAACAACATCTTCGTAGTACCAAATGAAATCGACCTTCTCCCAAACATTGCACAGGAAGCCATCCACAGTTTGCTGACCCAAATAGTTAGCACCGTCCAACCAATTAGGGAGAAGAATACCGACTTCAAGCTGAACAGACTTGCATTCCTGGGTAGAATCCAGAGTGTAGAAGAAGGAGGTGCCATTGTTCCATTCGAGGTCGTAGAGAATCTTATCGCCGAGCTGGTCCTGTATGATGTTGAAGTTGCGACCGTTGGGCCAATCGTACCAGAGATCGATCTTTTGAAGGGATCCGCTGTAGTTCATGAACAGAATGGAGTGAAATTGGTGAGGCCATGGGGTCGGAGTAGGCGTCTCCGTCGTGGAAGATACAGTCGGCGATAGAATAGAGACAATGGCCCAAGGAAGAAGGAGAAAGACGATCGGAAGAATCGAAGTCATCGTCGTTTATCCACAAGGATCCTCTGGTGAGCATTGAACCGTGAAAGAGTGAAGGAAGTCAAAAAGAAACACGTGGAAACTCGAAGCGGCACACACAGTCACTGTCACACACGCACAAGAAAACAGGAGAGAAAATACCCGCTCCTTTGGAAATCGGGTCAAGCCTATCAAATCAATCTGTTTAAGCCCATTTAAATTATGACCGGGTTTAAGATTTAAAGCTTTCAGAAGGAGTAGGGTTTAAAAGAGCTAACCCTCTAAGGCCGTGGGCTTGAATGGGCAGTCCGTTTAAGCTTATCAAATTTTTTTTAAAAATTTTGGATAAAGTACACTTTTTGTCCTTTTTTTTGTTTACAAAGGTACTGATCACCAACGATCAGATATTACTAAGGCAGTGCCTTACGTGACCAACTCCAAGAGCAACATCTCGAAGATGACAGATCAAACCATCAGGAGGCTTAGACAGAAAATGGTAGCCCACGTCCAACGTCACTGCGAAAGAGGCAAGGAAATTAGCACACTGGGTGCCTTCATGATAGACATGGTTCCACGTCACTTGCCAATCCTTAGCCAGCCACAGTCGAATTCGCCGAACAAGGCTCATGCTTGCATGTGGTCCATCCTCTACCTCTCGCACTAAGTCCAAGGCTTCCGAGCAGTCCATCTGCATTATTACCTCGCCAAAACCTTGACCCCATACCATTTCCAGGCCATTTATTAGGCCCCACAACTCAGCCTAGAGTGGAGTGCAACGACCTATATTACAACAGCAACCCCTCAACCATTTTCCTTCAGAGTCACGGATCAAACTCCCAGCTCCAGCGCTTTGACCATCAATCTTCACCGCCCCATCACAGTTCAAGGAGACCACCATCCAAGGCGGCTTAAGCCACCGAATAATTAGCTCACTTTTACTTCACCCCCTTGGCCTTGCAGACCCCAGGCACAGCTTGCTCGCTAAACTCAGCCAGGCACCGTACCTCCTAAGCTAGGGTAGTGGTTGGATATGTTGATTTTGGAATAGGGCCTTGTTTCTCGCATCCTAAAGTTTCCAACATGTTAGCCCAAAGATACTTGACTAACTAACACCTCTTGTACCACCAGAGATAGTATTACCCAGACTATGGAGAAACCACACCCTGAAATCAGTCCGAAGAAAGTCCCGTAAGCGGCATGGTGAGAGAAATTGGCACCACACCGCCCTAGCGAACTCACAGTGTCTCAACACGTGATCAGTATCCTCCTCCACCTTACCACACCGCGAACAAAGAGTACTCTGTGCCATATGCCTTCGCCGACGTTCCACATTAGTGAGAAGGTTCTTCCTAACTGTAAGCCAGAGGAAAACATGGACCCGCTGGGCCCCTTCCCACTTTCAAATCCTCTCCCACAGATGGCTCGGATCAGTATCCTCCTAGTCCCCCAGCAGATCATAAGCAGATGCCACCGATAACCGCCCATCTGTCACGCCATCCCACAAGCAAACCGCCATCCCATCATCAGTAGTAGGGGCTGAGTACCTAGAGATGAGATTTAGGATATGCTCCGGAAGGTCATCACGAAACAATTCCCACTTCCATTGACCAGGAGGAGCTACAAAATGTCGAACAGGAAGCGCGAGTTCGTTTGTCGGGATTTCACGGAACGCCAAAAGCTTTAAAGGGCCCACCTCAGGCACCCAGCTATATGCCCGAGAAATGAACAATGGGCCCTCTCCTAACCCCCACTGTGTCCCTTCATCGACATCCGACCAAACATTCTTAAAGTGCCTCCACAAATAAGAGCATCGTTGACTATGACCCACAGGCCCTGTAATGGCATCCCACCCATACTTGTTTCGTAATACCTGAACCCATAAGAGCTCCGGGCAAGACTGCAACATAAAGCCAAGTTTCATAAAAAAAGCCCCATTATGTTGTGCAAGCTTCTTGAAACCACCGCCTCCAGCTTCCTTTATCTCCCTATTTTACCAGGCTTGGCTGATGTCCACCATCACCCCGCCCCCACACAAAATTCTGAATATGTCATTCGATGTGTTTACACAAGCCAGGGGGTAACATAGTCGTTTGCATTGTGTACGTCGGTATAGCCGAAAGGATCGCTTTAGCCAAGGTGATGCGGCCTGCCAGTGAGAGGGTCTTAACCGCCCATCCGGAGAGCTTACTCAAGACTTTGCCCTCAAGATGTTCATAGGTCCCTCTCAGAACCTTACCATGCAACAATTGCACTCCCAAGTACCTCCCAAGGTCCTCGGTGTTACACCTCCACCGGCCTTGCCCTTTCGGGTGGCGGGTTAGAGGGATTCCTTTTTAAAGATTACCTTTCCCTTATTATTAGTCCATTTAATGATAAATCAGAGTACGCATAGCAGAGCACAGGATCGGTTTGGACAAACTACATACTGGTAAAAAGTAAAAGTCAACAAAAGTATAGTCCTCGGAGGGTTATGATATGGTCATCCGGAAGTAAGTGTCTAGATAATAAGTACAGTCATCCAAAATATAAAGTACAAAATATGATAGGGCATCCCCTATCCTTCATTTGCCCGGTCATCCCTACCTCTTCAAAAAGGCCTTTATATGTCAGGCATGATTCCCTGCATCACTACAAGCTTCTGAGGTCCAATAATGGCCCCCCGAGTAACCGTCAATACTCATGCACTACATGTGATATGTGTATGTATGCAACCATGTGAGTATGTAAATACAGATGAGTATGCCAAATGTATCTTATCTGCAAACAGATACAAATACCACAACACGTTTTCGCACCGTCAGGCCGCCTTACCAAGACAGGCCCCGAAATTACCGGAATCACAAGCCCGTCTCCGTAGAGTCACCACGTAGACAAACCCCGACAGGCACCCTCAGCACTAGGGACACAACCACAAACATGTTCTATGTGCATATTTGGCAAAACAATACAAAAACACACATATGGCAAGAAAATATATACATCAAACATATAAAAGTGCCGGAGTAAACAGGTTACAACCTGGTGTGGTGAATATTGATTTTACTATCTTTATGCTTAGTGGCCTTTCCAAAGATACCCCTGACCTAAAAACATTAAAATACACAATTTTTAGTATTTACAGAAATGCCCTTACATTTCTTTTTGCTAAAACCGTGCCCTACATGAAATTTCCAGAAGTTCAATGTTTCAGGCCCAACTTTGGGGATTTTTCATAAATTCCAAAAAAAAAATCATATTTGGATGGAATGGTTCCATTCGAACTGTTGAAAAGTCTATTTGTTAGGAAAAATATACTTAGACCATGAAAGTAAAAATATTTTGGCGTGTTTCTTATTTTCTCCCCTCTGGTCCAGATTCGCGTCACTGGTCTTAGCCTCTTTTTCAACTATTTATTTCACCCAGTAAATATTATCCAAATCTATCATATTATATATGTAAATTCATGCCCCAGATGTCTAGTTTCTCCATATAAATTTTCAGCTTAAAAAAAGTTTTTTTACCCCCTCAAAAACGCGTTATAGGGTTCACTGCCCAGATTTACTGAAGCTGGCGCAAGCCTTCCCATGGGGTTTTTCGGTGTTTTCGGCTTCGGAAACTTTAACCATGACTAATCCCTACACAAAACCACATTACAGAGCCATGGGTGACCTCAAAAATGAAAAAATGCAACCCTAACATTAAGATTCCACCATTTGCACGAAATTTCTTTCTCAAGAACTCAAGAAATGAAGTTGTCGGGGTTACCTGGAATCGGAGAGTTGATCAAGGAACCTGGGATCTTGAGTTTGAAACACCCTAACAATGGTGGCTGACTGGTCCCCTTTGGCTCTCTGGAATTTTCTCCCCACAAGGGTGAAAAAGAAGAGGTAAAACACCTTTTTAATAAAGGTGAATTGACCCGATAGACTTTGGAATTAACCGGTGTAAATTCCTGGCTGGTAGGGAGTAATTTGGATCTGCAATTTTTGACTTAACCTCCAAAAAAGGCATTTTTTCTTCTTAAATGTCCCATGGATGAGAGAAAATAATAATGAGAAAATGATGAAAGAAAATGTATATAATATAATAATTAATTGAGAGTAAAATAAAAACATTTATTATTTAGATAAACCCAAAATAAAATTTATATTTAGGAAAAAAAGTCCATTAAGAAAAACTATTATATATAGCAACGGGCTATTAAAGATAAAATGAAAGTATACATGAAATCAAAAATGAGAGATTTAAGTCGGGATAGAAGATGTGACGCTTGTTCCAACAGTCCCTGAAGGATGCCTTCCTATGGCCTTGAAGGACCAGCTTGCATATCGTTACTAGTTTTTTGTCTAGTTTATTGTATTTTGGGGTAGATTATTAGTCTTCCCCCTTCTTCACTTTCAAGCTTCGGCTTGCCTTATCATATCAAAAAAAAAAAAAAAAAAAAAAAAAAAGAGATCTAAGTCGGGCTAGAAAGGCTAAACCCAAGTAGCGTGAAACACACACTTCACACGTGGAAACAAGCAGAAATTGAAAGAGCCCAAAAAGATGTCCATTATAATATTGAAAATAAAAATACAAAAGTATCATCTCTCTCTCTCGTCCTTATTATAAGGCATCAACTAACAATTCTCATAAACTAATAAAAACAATTAAAGTTAATAAAGTTATCCTACAATTTAAATAACTTTCAATATTACCCCTACTAATTGCACTAAATTCTAATATTATATTAATTATTACTGTCACCCACTACCATTATTAATTAAGGACATACATGGAAAAAATAATAATTAATGCACTTTAGAAATAAGCAAGTACCTTATAAAAAGGACCAAATACAATTATTAGTTAGTGCCTTATAATAAAAACCAAGAAAAAATAATTAACAAATTGTTAGTTGAAGTGATATATGTGTTAATTGGGGTGATATGTGGCCATATTCTCATAAGGAGGACGAAAAAATTACATTCCACCCACTCATTTACAATTCACGATTAATTTCAATTGCTGGTGAAACATTCACAATCTTTGCTAACAAAATGCATAATTGTTTTTCTTATTAAGCATACAATTAACTTTTTTCGAGTTTTGTAGTTATTTTCAACTCCATAACATCATGTAATCATCAAATTTTTATTTTGACAGAGCTCACTATGTAATCAGCACTCTCTCTATATATGTACTCTCCCCACCCCCTCTTACAAACACTTGCCTCATTGAATCCAAATCGTAGGAATAGAAATTTTCAGTGAGTTAAGCTCTTACGGCGGCTTTTGCGCACGGTGGCAAGAAATATAGGCACCATCTGTTCCCCACAGTACAGCATGGCTGTTCCTGTTCTGTTGTGTAAACAGGAATACTTGAGGAAGGATCAAGTTCCACGAAGAGAACGTACTCGATTTTGAATCAGGTCCCTCTCCCAGTCAGCTACATCCTCAAATGCATATTCTGGAAGACTCTCGAATGGCTCTTTCCACGGATCATTCTTCGCCAAATCATACGTAGCCCCGCGTATTGCTCTTTTATTGGGTCCGCAAGGTCTCTTTGCTGTCAACATATCGTATGCTGCATTTAGCTGTTCACAAAGACAAAGGCCACATTCATCTCCACTCACCATATCAAAAAACTTCCTCGTCAAAAAGTAACTTCACCTTGAGCGAAAGTAATTAAATGTCTTTGAAGACAATGACAAGTATTTAGGACTCACATTCATGTCACAGAACCAGAACAGGTAAGCAATTGCCACTGCCGGAGCTCTTCCAAGTCCAGCTGAGCAGCGCACATACACTCTTCCTTTACCCTCAGAAAAAGCCCATTCCAGTGATGAAACTGCTTTTGGCAGCTCATTTCTCAGGGAGTTTGGATCGAAGTCTTTTGCCTGTGATGCAGACACGATAGGAAAGGAAATTTTAACATGTGAGTGATAACTCAATCGCTAGATGAAGCAGTGGATGAATATGAATACATTCAGACTGACAAAAACTTGTCTGGCACAGTATGTATATATGGGTTTATCATTTGTCATATCACTTGACATAAGGTTATAGTAAGTCACTCAAAAACTACGTCGTTTTGAAAGTTTATTAATTCCTTTAACCCTAAAATGACGTCGTTTTGGGAGTTAGGGGAATTAATAAAGGGTGTTTTGATAAAATTCAAATAATAAATACAAAAACAAAAATACCAAAAATGTCATTAATTAATTCCTCTAACTCCCAAAACGACGTCGTTTTGCGGTTAGGGGAATTAATGAACTCTCAAAACGATATAATTTTAGGATGACTTGATATAAGCTTATGTCAAGTGACATGACAAACGATAAACCCACGTGTCATGTGTGTGTGTATATATATAGCCATTTCCATCAGATCTGTCATTCCAGGATATGAACATAAATGTAGAAAATTCCAGGGGATTCCAACAGCATCCATGTGGCGCATCCCTATCAAAAGAGATCATATTTTTATCTGCTTTTGGGGCAAATTACCTTTTGGCCCGAAACTTTTGAAAATTGCAATTATGGCCCAAAACTTTCTAATAATTACCAATCCTTTCCCCACGTTTTTATTTGCCCATATGGACACATGTGGCGCCATTTTGGCCCCACATGCCTGCCCAAATCAATTTTTACCAATTTATTCCCATTTTGCCCCTGATATCCGGATGTGGGACCTGCGGTTTGACTTTTACACCGACTTTTCTTTCTTTTCTTCCAAGAAAATATTTTCAATGATTAAAGGAAGTGTGTGACACCTGAGGGCCTCACACATCGGGTCTCTGGTATTTAATTCCCTTTTTCCTCACTTTTCCAATCCAGTTCCTAATCTACCGGTCCATGTGGGTCTCGCCGGCCATCGGGGTGATTTCTTTTGCACTTTTCTTTATCTTTTCCAGAATTTTCCTTTTGAATAGACATTGCTCTTCAAACTTTCTGGAGTGGCCTCACACTCGACCTACTCATCCTAACGGAACCTCTAATCAGTCCCTGTCGGTCTCGTTTCTGTCAGTTTATCGTCTGTGGGACCCGCATAACACGTTTTGGCCGAAGGGTGACTTAAATCACCTGGTTCCCTCTTCTTCCTCATGGTAATCAAAATTTAAAATCATAAGGTCCAAGAATTGACCACTTCGCCCTTGCTTTTATTTCTTTAGATTATTATGCCAATTAATTAATAAAATAAAATAATAACAATAATAATTGAAAATAAAGATTCTCATTAATTCCAAAATAATTACAAGTACAATAGTTACAACTGTAGGGGTGTTACATTTCTCCCCGTAAAATAAATTTCGCCCTCGAAATTTGATTACACGTTGATCACACTCGGGACATGAACTCGGGGTAGCGGTTCTTCATATCTTCAACCGTTTCCCATGTCGCTTCCCTGGGAGATAATCCTTTCCAAAGTACTTTAACAGATGGAATGGTCTTTTTCCGAAGCTGTTTCTCCCGGTATTCAAGAATGCTTCGACTCAACCGCAAACGTATGATTGTCCTGTACATCTGATTGAACCATATTTTATATGAATTTTCATAATTAAATTGGGATTCTTAATGTATTTTTTCTTAGTTGTTGAGCTTAAAATGTCTTTCTTGTAATAAATTGATATTAAGAGTAAACACTTTAAGTTAGGGCTAAAAAGGGTAAAATTGTCAAAAAAATGTAATTACTCTTAATTATTGATTTTTATGAGAATATTTAATGTTAGATTAATTGGTTTAAATTGTAGGAGGTTGAAAAGATTAAATCAAATTTGAAAATGAAAGTTTTAATTCAAGTTATAAAGTTTGCAATTTGGTCCCTACTCTAGAAGTTTTAAACTTTTCACTTTGGTCCCTGCAGCTAAACTATGCGTTTTGGGCTATTGATTATTAGGTTTTCTCATTGATTCAAACCAGCAGACCCGTGAAAGCTGAGAGCAACCTGACACAATTAATTATTAAAAGAGAATCAAAGCGACGCGAACAAAGACGCCTTCACACGCTGGACCACGCCTCGAACTTGGACCTTCCCTTCTTCCATTCTTCTTCCTCTCGCCGGCGGCATCACCCCACCACCGTCGCCGGCGAGCTTCGTCGTCCCCATTCCCTATTTCCAAAATCGACAACCCATCTTCAAATTCCAGATTTGCCTTACACTCAATTTCAATGGGTTTTCACTATCCGGAAGGAGCTGTAGCTAAGCTGAAACCAATGCGTGGCTGAGGTGTTTTTTGCTTCTTGGTGATGGGGGATTTTGCTTGAGCCAAAGTCACTACATAGGGGAGTTATTCTGTCATTCCATAGTCTAGATTTATATATATTGATTGCCTAGATTTAGGAATTGTTGTGTATAATTCTAGAATTGAGATTGATGATTATTGTCTCTATTGGTTTCACATTTGTGATTGAGATTGGATTTGTAGTATGAAAATTATATGTATTTGAATTGCTTCATGGTTGCAAAGAGACTAAGTTGATTAGCTTGATATTGTCTAATTAATTTGGTTGATTTGTGCATTTGAGGGACTGATCAGTACTCAATTTCAAGAAGACTCATGTTTACATTATTCCAATCTTAATTACGCATTAAGTGGTTTTAAACAATTTCTTAAGAGGTAGTAGTTAGCTACGATCGTAGGAACTACTATTAATTGAGAATATTGGACTTAAGTGATATCTTGAGGTTTATCTAATTAAGACTTAATGATTTTTAACTCCCATACTTTTTGAGCAAGGATAGTTACTTCTTCATTACCTAGAGCATCCATTATTTGTATTTCCATTTAATTAAATTGCATTGCTATTTTAGTTTATTAATCTAAAAATCCAAAACCCAATCCCCCATTGTTTTCTTTGCATTTGCATGACATTTAGATTATTTAGGATTCAATAAAAAGCTCATCGAAAAGAGAGAACGATCCTAGGTTTGCCTATACGCAATCCTTAGTTAATTGTTGATTGTAGACCCCAAGGCTAATGACAAAAGGTCCTCATCAAATGGTACATCCACGTCTTCATATTCCAGGATATGCTTTGGACTTGGTTGATATTTCTTTAACTGTGAGACATGGAAGACGTCATGCAATTTGCTAAAATTAGGCGGCAACGCTAGTTGATATGCTACCGGTCCTCGTTTAGCAAGGATCTCAAAGGGTCCAATGTACCGAGGACTTAGTTTTCTCCGCTTTATCGCCCTACCAATTCCAGTAACAGGAGATATCTTGAGGAAAATGTGATCCCCTACTTCAAATTCAAGAGGTCTCCTCCTCTTATCCGCATAACTCTTCTGCCTGCTTTGCACTGTGAGGAGTCTCTTTTGAATTAGTTTGATTTGTTCGGACATTTCATCAACCATTTCCGATTCGAATATCTTTCTTTTGGATAGCTCAGTCCAGCCGATAGGAGATCTACATTTCCTTCCATATAAGGCTTCATATGGAGCCATTTGTATATTGGAATGGTAGCTGTTATTATACGCAAATTCAGCCAGAGGTAAGTATCGATCCCAATTTCCCTTGAAATCCAAGACACACGCATGTAACATATCTTCCAATGTTTGGATAGTCCTCTCTGACTGACCGTCCGTCTAGGGGTGGTAGGCAGTGCTGAGTTTCAGCTTTGTCCCCATTGCTCTGTGTAAGGCTTGCCAGAATCGGGAGGTAAACCGGGGATCCCTATCCGAAATGATACTCTTGGGTATACCGTGGAGTCGAATGATCTCTTTGATATAAATCTCCGCCAACTTTTCTGGAGAATAATTCACACTTATAGGAATAAAGTGCGCAGATTTTGTGAGTCGATCGACGATCACCCAAATAGCATCGTAATGTTTGATCTTAGGGAGGCCCACAATCAGATCTATGGTAATGTCCTCCCATTTCCATTCGGGTATCCCGATTCCTTTCAAAAGACCTCCATATCGTTGATGCTCAATTTTTACCTTTTGGCAAGTTAAACACTGAGCCACATATCGTGTAATATCATCCTTCATACCATGTCACCAGAATTCGGCTTTCATGTTATGATACATCTTGGTGGCTCCTGAGTGTATAGTGTACTTGCTTTTATGGGCTTCATCCAGAATCTTCTTTCTTAATTCATCTACTGGTGGTATATAGCTTCTTCCTATGAATCGAATTAGCCCACTCAGTGAGAGATCATAATCCAGAGATTTACAATTAGTTATCATCTCACGAAATAATTCAGCTTGCTCATCTTGTATCTGGGCTTCCTTTATTTCCTACTTTAAATCATCCTCCTTATGACTGACTAGGAGGTTTGCAATTTGCCCATCACGCATTTTCCTATTTATGAGGATTTGATTTGACAAGTTCAAATCTCAAAAATCCTTCAACAGTTTGTGCTCCGCTATCATCATAACTGCCACGTGTATGGCTTTTCACGCTAGAGCATCGGCAACAACGTTCGCCTTACCTGGGTGGTACTTAATTTCTAAGTTATAATCCTTGAGTAGTTCCATCCATCTGCGATGCCTCATGTTTAATTCTTTTTTATCATACAAATATTTGAGACTCTTGTGGTCGAAGTACAATTCAACAACAACACCGTACAAATAGTGTCACCATATCTTCAAAGCAAACACAATCGCTGCAAGTTCCAAATCATGTGTAGCATAATTCAATTCATGAGGCTTCAGCTGACGAGAGGCATAGGCCACAACTCTGCCCTACTGCATCAGGACACATCCCAATCACTGTAAACTCGCATCATTGTAGACCGTATAGGTCTCGGTCGGATTGGGGATAATCAACACAGGTGCCGTCGTAAGCCTCTCCTTCAGCCTACGGAAGCTCTCCTCACACTGAGCGTCCCACACAAATGACTAGCTCTTTTTAGTAAGCTTCGTCAATGGTGACGCAATCCGTGCAAAATTCGATATAAAATGGTGGTAATATCCCGCAAGACCCAGAAAACTGCGAATCTCAAATACAGTTTCTGGTCTTTTCCAGTTCAGTACTGCTTCCACTTTATTAGGGTCAACAGCAACCCCATCTTTCGAGATCACATAGCCTAGAAATTTCACTTCTGAGAGCCAAAATTCACATTTACTGAATTTAGCATAGAGCTTTTTCTCTCTCAATGTGTTCAGTGCAAGACGCAGATGGTGCTCATGCTCCGTTTCATTCTTAGAGTAAATCAGTATGTCATCAATGAATACCACCACGAACTAATCCAGGTAAGGTCAAAATATGCGGTTCATGTAATCCATGAATACTGCTGGGGAATTAGTTAATCCAAAGGGCATCACCAAGAACTCATAATGCCTATATCTGGTCCTGAAAGCAGTCTTCGGAATATCCTCAGCTCTAAAGCAGTCTTCAGAATATCCTCAGCTTTAACTCGTAGCTGATGATATCCGGATCGTAAATCAATCTTCGAAAACACACAGGATCCAGACAGCTAGTCTAGTAGATCATCAATTATAGGGAAGTGGTACTTTTTTTTAATCATCACCTTGTTCAACTCCCTGTAATCAATGCAAATTCGTAAGCTCCCATCTTTCTTTTTCACAAAGAGTACTAGAGCTCCCCATGGTGAGACACTAGGTCTAATAAAGCCCTTTTTCAAGCAATTCCTCAAGTTACTTCTTTAATTCTGCCATTTCGTTGGGTGCCATTCGGTAAGGTGCTTTCGATATTGGTCCAGTGCCAGACACAAGTTCAATAGAGAACTCAACCTCTCTTTTGGGAGGCAATCCACTGATGTCATCAGGGAAGACATCAAAGAATTCCTTCACAATAGGTATTTTATCCGGTGTGAGTTCCGCCTCAGCATGTACTGCAAGAAAAACAACATACCCTTGGCAACCTTGGTCGAGACACTTCTTTGCTTCAGCGGCCGATAGACAGTTAAGGGTAACTTCATTATCAACATCCCTCGGTAACTCTCGGTATATGATCGTCTTATTCCCAATATCTAGGATTACATTGTTGGCAGACAACCAGTTCATTCCCAGTATTACATCAATTCCATGTAACTGCAAGCAGATCAAATCGATAGTTGTCTCACGATCATTCACAGTCACAACACAATTTAAACATACATCAGTAGTTCTAGCTTTAACCCTAAGGGTGTGTATACATTCAAATCATAAGGCAATTTATGCATATCAAGTTTCAAACGTGTCACACAGTCATATGCAATAAATGAATGGCTAGCACCTATATCAAATAATGCATACAAGAGGTGACCATGGATATAGATTGTACCTTGAATCATCTCAGGGGATTTCTGAGCTTCATCCCTGGTGATGGCAAAAACCCTGCCCTAATTTTGAGGTCTTTGGTCAGTTCTTTGCTATGGGCAGTCTCGGCTGAAATGTCCAGGTTTACAACAGTTGAAATAGATAATCTGTCCGTTGCAATCACTACCAGGATGGCTTTTTCCACATTTGTTACATTTTGGTGGCTCGGAAGGCCTCTGGAAATTTTGTCGATTGAATCGGAGAGGTTTCTTGCCTTTACTTTGACGGGCCAAGTCTGGCCTTTTTCATTTAAACAGATTCCCGCGGCTAGACTCATCGCGACCGAATAGATTCTTACTGATACAGAGATCTTTCAAATTCCTTTCAACAATTCTACATTCTTCAACAGCTTGATGTAGAGCGCAGAATTGACGAGCAATTAGTTTTTCCCGAATTTCATATTTTAAGCCCCTGACGAAGACATCTGCCAGGCTGCTCTCAGCACTTGGATTCTTGTGGTAGGTAGAATATCACGATAGACGAATAAAACGAGCATAGTAATCCTCAAAGGATTCATCGTCGCTCTGCTTGATCATAAGAAATTCAGACTCCTTGGCAATGCGAATGGATGGAGGTTGATATTGTTCATTGAATTTTTCCTAAAAGATTTCCCAAGTCGCTTGGTTATTCAGAGTTCGTAAGGCGGTCTCTGTATTTCTCCACCACCTATCAGCATCACCCTCTAGTTTATATATAGCCAACTGAGCCTTTCTGTCATCAGGGCAGCCAAGAACCTGAAATTTTTTCTCAAGTATGAGAATCCAGTCTTCAGCTGCATCAAATCTTCCTCTAAACACTGGGGGGTCTTGCTTGCAGAATTTTGAGACCCAGTACAGAGGAGTTTCTGCTTCTCTGTTCATTGGTGGCTGAAGGGGAATCTCCTCCCGATCATGATTATCATTATTTTCATACTCAACATCATCTTCATTCTCTGTCTCAGTTCTATCCTGACGGGCCCTTAATTCATTGATTTCATCTTGCATCCGTTGCATCATCTGCCCTTGTTCCTGTAGCATTTTCATTATCAGTTCGGTGTGATTGGGTGCCGGTGGATTTTGTCCTGATTCTGGCTCCCCAGCCATTTTAATCAGTTTACTACATCATCACAAAAGAAATGGATAAGTAATCACAGATATCATAATTTACACAACCATACTTATATTATTTACATAAAGGTTTACAACAGTCACATATTCGGTGCCTTGATATATTACAGACAAAACAGGCTACTACACATACAACTACATTACAGCGTCACAACTCATAGTACGTCTACATTTCTGGTTTATGTTACATCACATTTATATTATATTCGTAGCTATTTTACAACATACTTCCCTCCTTACATCTTTACTTAACCCTAAGCTACATTCTGGATACCACATGCGACTTAACATACTTAAGGAAATCTGTGAAGTCGCGTCTTTCTCTACGCTCACGCGCGTCGCGTTCTTCTCTATGCTCACGTACCATTTCCCGATTGAGTAAGCCCCTCATGACGTAAGTCCTCGAAAAGAAATAAAGTACGGCTATTTTCCACTACTCCAACGTGTACCTTGACATTCCGTTCAACATCCGATCATTATACAATCCCTTCATGCTCCTCATAAAGTAGCGGAATCGATTCTTGAGATTTTGCGTATTTGCACAGGCTGTTTGATACATAAGATAAGCCATCTCTACTAGACTCAGTTCAACGTCTATCAAATAGGTGATCGGTGGTAATTCATCATTATCAGATGCACCTTTGTTAGCCAGCAGAGAGTGTTGTGGTAATACTATAGGCACTTCGGAGTCTCCAACCGATGAGTGTGGCGATCCATTATTTCCTCTAACGCCTTCCACTACATTCTCTCCTACTCCTTGTTCTGCCTCAGGGACTGGGTGCACAATGGCAAGGGGTTCTACCATAAGTGGAATATTCTCAGGATCATTCAAAGGTACATGATCAAGTCCAGGCGCTGGATTAAACAAATCAGGGATATTTGGATTATAGGGTGCCTCAAAGGCCAATGGAAAAGCTGGTAAGGGTAAGATAGGAATCAACTCTAACTCCGTAGTGGAATCAAATATATTGTTTGGTACGCCATCCTTGGTAATATTTACAGGTTATACATGTTCTACATCAGCTTGGAATGGTTCAGTCGTATCGTTATTTGTTTCTGACTCTTTTGACTTGGGTATAATATTCTATGCTTTAGTTTTGATAACTTCCCTCCACCCTTGTCAAGATGTGGGGTATGATGAATAATAAACGTGTTCTGCCTGTTGCGCAAGTATGAATGGGTCATAACCAACTGTATATCTCCTTGACCAGTGGATCTCAACATTTCCATATTTTGTCTCACGTGGAGTGTTATCAAACCACTCACATTTAAATAGAGTCACCAACTTGTCTTACTGGTAATCCAGCTAAATTATGTCAATTAACTTCCCATAGTAGTCGCCCTCGACCTCGTCAACTTGGCCACCTCGACAACATACACCGTAATTGCAACTTAGTGTATTTTCGTTTGCTTCTAGAGTTACAAACTGATACCCATTTATTACATATTTTTTAAACCGAGTAACAACTCTTGCAGCTTTGTAAGATAAACTCCATGCAACATCATGGGGAGCTGATTGGTTTTCCACAAAGTACGATTGGAATTGTTGAGGAAACTTAGCGTTCATGAATTGATCAATTTCAGAATCCGACATCAAAGGATTTGTTGATCGAACCCAATTAGAGAAGTAACTATAACAAAAAAATGAAATTAATACTTTAATACTTACCGTAATAGACAAAATAGAGGAAATCGTGCTGTAAGTATGAGGTGACCTCTTCACAATGTTTTAATATGTACCACTCTGCCACTTACTTATCTCTTCATTCCAGAGTTTACCTATATTGCTTTCCTACGACTCGGCTTAGAAAATTAAATATTGATATCTGACCACTCGTATCACCGCAATCATCGTTGTGAGGTACCCTTCTTCATCTTGATATAATGTTAAGGGGATAATAGTATGATGCAAATTTAGTGACCTCTTCAACTAGATACGCTTCAGTGATAGATCCTTCAATGTACATTGATTTTTTATCTTATACTTAAGTGTGCGTAAAAATCTATAATGGACAATCAGAGCGTATTTATAAACTATAGCACCATATAGGTCAATTAATAACTGTGTGGAAGAAATATATATTACCTCTCAAACAGATACATCCACCTATATTGTTGTGAAAATCCTCCCTTGCTTCATAGGCCAAGTGAACAAGCAAATATTCTATTGAGTCAAATAAGCTAGGAGGAAAATATCATCTCTAACTTGCATAGCGTTATTGGCACCCTCGCCTCCAGCTATCGTAAGTTTTCAACATCAAGCTCAGAAGTACAAATTTATCTAAAGAACATGGAAAGTTTTGTCAAAATAGTCTATATATGCTTCGGTAGTGCTTTGAAGGCCTACGACAACAATCTCTGGAAAAAAACATGACAATCATGACTCTTCATCCCAAATAACTTCACCTCATTCATGTCGACACATCTTGAGAAGTTTGATGCATAACCGTCCGGGAGTTTCAAATCTTTTACCCATCGCAACAATTCTAAATTTTGCTCTTTGTTCAATGTGTACAGCGCTCTAGGTTTGCAAGTCCGACCCATGACATACTCCACCAAATGCAAATCAGGCCTTCTACAAATCGCTTCTATGTCCTATCTTGCATTGACTATATCCTTTGTCTTACCCTTGGTGTCCATCATGGTGTACAAAATATTACAAAACACATTCCTCTCAATATGCATGCATCGAGGTTGTGTCTTAACAATTGATCTTTTAAATATGGTAGTTCCCAAAAGATGTTGTGTTTTTTCCAATGATGATCAATGTCATATTCCTTAGGTTCGCAAAAAGCAACCCCTCTTCAACACTTTGAATGTGCTTCACCCTGTCCCATATTTCTTGGCCACTTAAATGACGAGGCTGATTTGCCCATTCAACAAAATTTCGCCTGAAGTCTTTTTTATTTTTTCGAAGCGCATGATTGATGAGCAGGAATCACCGATGCCTGTCAAACCAACAGACCTTGCGATATTGTATGGCAAGCTAAAACCCACGTTCTGTTCAAGACATGCCGAACATGCAAGCTTCCCAATGTTTTCCAGCCACTCAACATCCCATATGCAGGGAAATCATTTATCGTCCACATTAAGGCAACCCTCATGGTAAAATTCTGGCTCAATGATACATCATACATATGAACCCCTTCACTCCACAACATCTTCAACTCGTCTATCAAAGGCCTGAGGTATACATCTATCTTCTTTTTTGGGTTGGATGGCCCAGGGATTAACGCGTTAAGGAACAAAAACTCTCTTCTCATGCACATGGAAGGTGGGAGGTTGTACGGGGTCACAATCACGGAGCCAACAAGAATAATTCCCGCTCATCTTGTTAAAAGGAGCGAACCCATCCAAACATAAACCAAAACGAATATTATGGGATCGCTGCAAACAAAGGATTCGCCTCGTCAAATTTAAGCCAAGCTTCAGCATTGGATGGAGCGTCACAAATTTTTCATCCTTGCGATGCTCCCGGTGCCATCTCATGTGAGTAGCTGTTTGTTCACTAATTTTTTTAATACATACAAATTTTATTATTCCCTAAACTCACACCTCCCTCCTACTTTACGTTAATTAATTAATTCTCTTATCCCTAAACATCACTTTTCAACACTTCATGCCTTCCCTAATGGACTTAGATGATGTTTCAAGTTTAGCTTCAATATATATGTTTGTGAGTGTAATTTTTAATTGCATAGAATAAAAAAAAATCAATATATATAATATAAAAACAATCAAAATTGTAATTAACTTTCAATTACAATTTTGCCTTATCATATGAGGCTAAAAACAATTTGGACCTTACATTAGAATATTTCGTAAATTAAAAAAAATGTGATTAAATTATAATCATTATAATCTCACACCACTTTCTCCTCCCAATCTAATTACATTAGAATTTTGTCACACTATCTTTTCACTACACAAAATAAACCATATATTTAAGAAAATCTAGATTATTTGAAAAGTTCAGCATCAAAATAAGAATTAAAATTAGATATTGTCGATGGAATCATCAAAGGAGATTATTAGAAAACCTATCAAATGTATTTCTTAAAAACAATAAAACCTTTGTGAAAGAGATTAAATTTACCAATAGTCACATCTTACTACAAAAAATGAGTATTAACTAAAATAGTTCAGTGAGTTCTTATTGGAGATATTAATAACAACATCCTCAAGCTTATTGGAGTTCTTAATGGGGAAATAAACTACATCTAATGCAAAAAAACTAAAAAAAATGGGGTGAACCTACCATATGCTGATGGGGAGGAGGCTGGAGGTGAGAGGAGAGGAGGCCGGCGGTAAGAGGAGAGGAGGCCAGCGGTGAGAAGGAGGCCGAAGAATGGAGGCCGAAGGAAGAGGAGGCTAGAGAAAGGAGGCCCAAGCGAGAGGAGGCCAGAGAAAGGAGGAGGCTAACGGAACCGAAGAGAGAGGAGGTCGAATGATGGATGAATAGCGGACGCACAACGGGTGATCGTCAGGGTGAAGATAGGCCGACGGATACCGGAAAGAGAGAGTAGGGCAGAGAGGAGAGGAGATTTTTTACCGGTATTTCACCACATGCGGGGAGAGGAATAAATTGGGCCGATTTGCGATAGAAAGAATTTTCCACCATAAACTGTTCGTTTTGTGACGGAAAGTCCTTTTTGTCACAAACCGGCTTTAAATTTCACGCCGGTTTGCGACGGAAAGACTTTTCCCTAGCAAACCGTCGGTCGTTATTGCCGATGTTTTGCGATAGATAGAACTTGTCGTCGCAAACCGTCGGTCTTTCTGCGACTTCTATCTGTCGCAAAACATCGATAGTAACGATCGACATTTTGTGACGAAAAAGTCGACCGCTAGTTTGAGAGGGAGAAGTCGGTTTGTCGCAAACCAACAGTTTTCCACCACCAGTTTGTGATGGATCCTAGTGTCCGTCGCAAATCAGTGGTGAGACAGATCTTTGGGTTTATTGCAAACCCCCACAGCCGATTTATGACGGACTAATTCCTCTGTCGTGAAATGCTCTTTTTTTTGATGGATTATCTAAATCCATCGTAAAATGGTCGAATTTACGATGAAATGAATAGTTCATCACAAATTGCGCAAAATTTGCGACAAAGTTTTTTCCTTCGCAAATTCTGTCGCTATTTTGCCATTTTCTAGTAGTGTTTTCAGGACTTGAATTTGTCAAACCAAATTTTCATGAATGTGAATGCGCCCAACAAAGCTTATTTTACTAACCTTCTTGTCGAAGAAGATAATGATCTAAGAGCTGAAATTAAAGAAGCTCAGATACAGGATGAGTTAGCAGACTTAATTTAGGAAAAGATCGTATAAGGTGAAATGCATGATTATGATCTTTCACCGAGTGGATTAATTTGACATAAAGGGCAAATGTATGTTCCACTGATGGCTGATCTAAGGTGGAAGATATTGGATGAGGCGTATAAGAGTAAATCTACTATTCTTCTGAGAGCAGTTAAAATATACTGTAATCTAAAATCTAAATTTTGGTGGCCAGGACTGAAAAGTGATGTAACTAAGTATGTGGCCGATGTTTAACTTGCTAGGAAGTGAAAATTGAGCACCAAAGGCCACCAGGGCTCCTACAATGTCGGAAATTCCTAAGTGGAAATGGGAAAGCGTTGCTATGGATCTAGTGGTGGGATGACCCAAGATTAGGAATTACAATCCGATCTTGGTAATTGTTGATCGTCTCACTACGTTGGCACGTTTATTCCCGTCAATTTTATCTATTCTCTTGAGAAGCTAGTAGAAATTTATATAAAGGAGATAGTGAGACTCCATGGTGTACCGAAGAGTATTATCTCAGATAGAGATCCATAGTTTACTTCTTGTTTTTGGCAAGTTTTACATGAAGCTATGGGTACAAAGAACCATACAGATGCTGGAAGATATGCTGAGAGTGTGTGCATTGGATTTCAAAGGACATTGGGATCGTTACCTTCCATTTATTGAGTTTGCTTACAACAATAGTTATCATGCGAGCATTCAAATGGCTCTGTATAAAGCACTATATGGAAGGAAATGTCAATCCCCATTATGCTGGATGGAATTGTTTGAGAGGAAGTTATACAGGCTGGATCTTGTTAAAGAAACTTCAGAAAAAATCAAACTGATTAGAAAGAGGCTCCCAGCATCACAAAGTTGACATAAAAGTTATGCTGATAAAAGAAGGAGACCTCTAGAGTTTGAAGTTGGAGATCATGTTTTCTTGAAAGTATCTCCAATTACAAGGATTTGCAGAGGAATCAAGAGGAAGAAGCTGAGTCCACGTTACTTGGTCCATTTGAAATTTTGGCAAAACATGGGTCAGTGGTGTATCAATTAACATTACCCCTGAATCCGAACAAACTTCTTGACGTATTTCATGTTTCCCAGCTGAAGGAATACCAGCCAAACCTTGAACATGTCATCGAGTACGAGGATGTTGATGTCCAAGATGACCGACAAGAAAAGCAGCTCAGACACAAAAGTATTTCATTTATGAAAGTGGTTTGGAAAAGTTTATCACTGAGGGAAGCCACCTGGGAAGCAGAGGAAGATATGAAAAAGAGTTATCCGGAATTTATGGGTCAAAAGGTGTGGCAAATTTCGTGAGAAATATAATATCCCAAAATTTTCTCGATAAATTCCCTATATGATACTTATGTAATTGGATAAAAGAAATGGTGAATTTTGACTAAAAGGTCAATTTCACCCAAAATACGATTTCACTAAAACCGAAAGTTTTGAGACATATGTTGGCAACAATGGACATAAGGAATCAATACTTTTTTGTTCCATTTTGGAGCATTAAATTGGACTAAAAACTAATGAAAAGAAGTTGGTTGGGTTTTATAGGAAATTTTGAGAAAAATTGAAGGAAGGTTAAAATTGCACCTTTTATGATTTTGTGTCATAAGTCTCATAATTATTTAAAATTTATGGACACTTGAGTATGGGTTATGAGCCAATAAAAGGGGAAAATATTTTCATAAAAATTTCCCAAGAATTTTGGCCAATTGGATTGCAAAAGAAAAGGCTGAAATTCGATTGAATTATAACTAATGGCAAGGTTCGTAATTACTCGATGGTTGAAGGGAAATTTGGTCAATTACCACTCCAAACCACCTCAGCCCTTTAATATAAGACATCTCCCTTCTCAATTCACCATTTCCATCATGCTCAAGCTCTCACCCACCACCGAAAATACAAGGGAGAAGAAGGAAGCGAAATCTTGTGAAACTAAGTCGATTAATTTCCTTAATCTAATCAAATTAAATAAATATATCTTAGATTAAGGGCTTCCCATAAAACATAAACAAACTCTGGAGAATTGAATTTTCTTGTAGCAACCAACAAATAGTTGAGATGAAATTTTTCACACATTAGTTGTGATGGGGTTTGAGCTGAAAATCCACCTCCAAATTAGCCACAACTTCACTCCAACCCATCACTTTTTGACAAGTATGGTAATTATATATGCAGACTCAACTCATATCACCAACTCTAAGTTTGATGGGAATCAAAGAGGGTCTTTGAGTTGTTTCTAATGTTTAAATGTTTGTTTAGATCAGTGATAGAAGGTGTATTTACATTTTCAATGTGATTTACGATATACGAGGTAAATTTGTGAGATAAGTTTTGTCTCGAATTACATGAATCTTGAACGCCAACTCAAAACAAACCCTGAATTAATGACATCAAAAAGAAGAAATTGATAAATGCATTGAGAAGGATATATGGCCAAGGCCTTGCCACGTTCGCGTTACGGACTTGTAATCTCCAATCCTTTCCTTCTCCTACTCTTTAATCATGGAATTTCTTCTATTCAAAGGTGATTAGGGTTCTGATCTAAATTTGAAGAAACCAAGAAAAGAAGGAAATCTTGTGAAAAACAATGAACAACAATCAAGGTAAGCGATTCTAAGCCTATTGGTACTATACTAGAGTTTACAAGTGATTTCTCGATTTACGTAAATTTTGGATTGTTGATTTGCTATGACGAGGTTCTACCTGATTTTTAGAGTATGATGACATGTGTATATAATTATAAAATCAAGATAAAATGTGTTTAGGAATCGAAATTAGAGTGTTTAAGAAGTGAAAACCGTGAAATCTTGGACGACCATATTAAGCCTAGGTTCAAACCAAGACAGGGAAGACTAGAGTAGTTGGATTTTGGCCAATTTGATGATTCCATTGTGTTTAAAAATAAAAACTGTATGGGGTAGAGGTTCGGTAGGAATTTTTGAAGTTCCGAGATTGGATTATACTTGAAACCTTGAAATCTATTTGGAAAATCCTTTGCGGACAATAATATTGTGGAGCATTTTTGGAGTAGTAAATAATGTCCAATTTCCATAACAATTTATAAGATTAAAGTAGACACAATAAAATTTAATTTGATAGGTAATATGTCGAATTTTAATTTGTGTACATTGAGTTATGAATTTTTGAACATAACTTAAAATTCTAGAATGCAATATGGATATCAGCCCTTGTTTAGTGAAATATGGGCTGATATGAGTGTAACTGGTGACTGGAACTATTTTTTCATGATATTAGACTTAATAATGAGTCTATAGACTTTGAAATCACCCCATTTAGACACTTGTGCTAAGAGATATGATTTTTCAAAATTTTGGTACAAATTTTGGAAAAGCAGGGCAAATGTGTGAAAATGAAGGGAAAAATGAAATCGTGGACATAACTTAAGTCTCGTAATTCCATGTTTAGTTATAATGTATTAGATGATTTTTTAAATGTCAAGAGTTAGGATTGGTATTGACCATTGTCCATAATGTGTTCTTATAGGAACCCGTAATTCTCGAAACATGCAAGGCTCACATGAAGTTTACTTGGATAAAGCAATAAGGTAGTAAGTCTAATCTCACATACTCTGTATAGTTGTGTATGACTGTTTGAATCATAAATGTGAATGTCCATCTCGTGTGGGACCAGCACGACTCATGTCTCATTTGAGTGGAAAGGCTGACCATAGAGTACCTTCCCGATGGTTAGAACTAGGCATAGGGTTTAATGAACCGAGGTTCTTAGGTGACTATCCAGTTGCATTCAGGCAACTTGGGGCACTTCCGATTGAGAATGCTGGTGGATTCCAAATAGGACTCTTAGTAATTGCCAGTCAAATATTCCTAGTTGGGTGTCCTGATTAAGAACTCCGACGTACATGAGGACTCTCGGTACATGCCAATTCATTATACCTAGCACTAGGGTTTATGTGGTTTGCATATATGATTTGCATTATCTGAATGTTTTATGTTGTGTGTATTATTTATTTCGGTTAACCTTCATATACTGTTTATACTCTGCCTGTGAGATTAACATGTTACTCTGGGGTTCAAACTAAATCCCAAATTACTCTGGGGTTCAACTTGAATCCCAAACGTTCCCAAGGGCATAGGTTCCGGACATGGTCAAAACAGCAAGAATATCTTTAAAGGAAAGGCTGCAATTACGGAGTAATGGTTGCTGCTTAGAGACTAGATATAGCTATAGAGCTTATAGTTGTTTTGATTCAACTGGTTTTGGGTCGTATTGTATATGTCGACACCGATATTACTTTGGATAACTGTATTAAGAACTCTATAAATTATTCTTGAACAATTCCAAGAATGTATGCTATTATCGGTTTACTATTCTATACCTGTGTTGCTCATTATATATCATTGTATTACTCTAATAAATTACAAGGGGTATGACAGAGTCTATAGGCTAAGATAGTCTTAAATCAGTACTATTGTAAAACTTTTACACTTACCCCCGGATGAGTATTTCTCTAAATTGATCTGAATCTACCATTTAACATTTCTAATCTCAAAGAGACATCTATCTAACTTAATCTGATATCGACTACATACCAATCTCGCTCTAGACTCAAATAAAAGTCTCCACGTCACAAATTTTATCTTAATCTTATCATCACTATTCATTCGGCCATCATCTTATTCTTCAGTCTTTTTCATTTCATAGCTTAAAACAAAATAACTTGCTTTATCCTTCATAATTTCACGTACGCTTCTTTTTTGAACAATATTTCACGTACGCTTTTCAAAACCTTCAAAATAAACATTTGGTATTTCTCACACTAAAATATATTCTCATAGTCAGTTATATGTAATTAAACATTTAGATTTAGAATACACCATTACAAAAGAAAATTTTGAACACATCATAAATTATTAAAGGTTTTTATTTGACTCAATATGCAGGTAGGCTTCTAACAAAAAGCTGACCTTTCAAAACTTTATCATAAGTTCAAAATACATAAAAGCATAGCTCATATAGCATATTTCCGATCAAAACATAATTCACAAAAATTTTGCATTTACAATGAGATCTTTGAAAATTGCAATAATGGAAATAAAATTTAGGATAACATTTCAAATCCTTATGGAAACCAAATGATTATCAAAATCTTCCCATTCACATTTTTATCTTATCTTACTAAAAATCATCATAGGAGTATTGTCCCATACATTATTTTATATATCTAACTCGGTTTAATGAGGTTAACCTATCATATTTATGCACACACGATTATACCTTTAGTTCCTATCATGACTTCCCAATATAAAATTTCATTTTAAAGGATATTCTCCCTCTCTTGCCGATACTTTTTATAAATAAACCTTCACTACGTCTAATCATCTTACTAAATTGATAAGGTTTTGTCACTAGTCTATTTAGTTAGTTTGAAACTTTATTTTTTTCCCCCTTAAACCCACCATACAAGTTTCCCCATAACAAAGACTATTATTAGCTACAATACAACGCTCTTTTTTTCAAGAAGAAAATATTTAATATATTTAAATCGTTCTAGGGGAAAATGTTCTTAATATATCACAAAGGGATATACCACACAACAATTTATAATCCACAACTTAAAACATAACAATCTAATTCTTCCACAACTCGCCACACTATCATTTCTATACTTTTCAACAGTAAATAGATTTTGTAGCAATTTGATATAATAAACAAAAATTAAACTTGGGAGTCAATACAACCAACAAGTCCTTATAAAACCATCACAATTTCAACCTCGACATATGCAAAATAGTAATTTATACTCCTCCAGTTCCTATGTAAATATAATAAGTTAGTATTTATAATCAGACGGTAATTTATAGCCTCAGAACTTACTTTGAATGGTGAAATCCTACCTATGATTTCTATTTCTCATAATTAATTGATATTTATATTTTTTCCCCCCTTATAAGTTTAACTCGGCCTTTCTCACTTGACACATACACCCATTTTTTATTTTTACTTTTTATATTTTATTTGTACGCTGCTTCTCATACTTACAGCCATCTAAATTATTTATAGTCATGATCATCAAATTAGTATATAAGCAGCAAATAATAAACACAATTTAATATAAGTTAATATGAAACTTTTCATCAAGTTGTATAACTTTTAACATATAATTCATCCATTTTCTTAACCATCTGGCTGATATTAAACAAAATTTTCCCCCTAAGTTACAATATCTTGACACAATTATTCATTGCTAATAATCAAATTTATTTTCCCAACCAAATCATTTGTATTAATAATAGCATCACCCATAAAATACTAAGGTTAAGGTGTAGATTGGCCAACGAAGTATTACGTTAGGAGCATTTGACACAAAAATGTATTGAAGGTACCTTAAATACCAACCAACAATTAAAAATGGAAACAAATTTACCAATCAACTATTAAAAATGAAAACTATCACAATGATGTTAAAATCAGTCAAATGTCGTTTGGTTACTTGTATGTAAGAGAAGCCTGAAGATGGCTGAGGGGCTTCCAGGGAGGATGGTCTTCGATATGTCACAACTGTGATTGTTTAATTTGGTTAAGGAAACGTTATTTTGACGCAGAATTGTTGTATAAGCTTTCGGAGTGTTGGTGTTCGAGGTTACGTTTGTGTTCTTCAGCTTCACCCCTGTTTTGGACAGGTTTTGTTTTCATATTTCAGTCATTGTTGGGTTGAACTTCAATCGTAGGTGTGACATGCGTACGATTCTTGGGTCCATCATTAGCTCAAGCAAAATCAGACATCGAAAATCCTCAGGGTTTAAGCCACTAAGAATCTTCTTTATACTACAGCTTCCTTCTGAATCATTTTTAGGGCTGTTAGGATCATGAGTTTCAAATATCACTCCCCTGCAATAACTCAAGAATCCGATTAAACCACTTAGAAGAGGAGCTTCACACTCTTTGCATTCAGAGAACTGAAAATCCATCTTTTATGTAAGAGAAGCCCGAAGATTGCTGATATGACATGCTAGAATATTATGACGGCTGCAATTTGGCGTGATTCCGAGCTTATTCCTTTCTCGAGAACAGATGAGTTTGCCTATTTTAACGTCATTGTGATAGTTTCCATTTTTAAAAGTTGATTGGTAATTTTTTCATTTTTAATTGTTAGTTGGCATTTAAGGTACCTTCAATACATTTTAATGTAGATGCTCCTAGTGTAATATTTCGTTGGTTAATCTGCACCTTAACCCAAAATACTACACTAGTCACGAATTAGAAATTTATTAACACCAGTCCAAAATCTTAAAGAAGAAAAGAAAGGAAGGAAAAAAATGGAAAAGAAATTACAACTCGACCAATACCAAACTAAAACAAACACATGTGTGATCACGACAAAGAAGAACTACTAGGTGCAAAGGAGATAGTATGGCTTCAACGCACAACTTGGCTAGACATAACTAATGATTATGAATTTATTTTAAGTAGCTTCAAAGGAGTAAATACCATCATTTCATAACTTCTATGTTTTTTTTTAATAAACCATTTTGACCTTTAAACCATCTCATTGAATTTAAGATTATATATTTACTTGCACCTAGGTTTTAATTGATGAGGGCCTTTTTGTCTTTAGCCTTGGGGTCCACAATCAAAAATTAACAAAGGATTGCGTATAGGCAAACCGATGATCATTCTCTCTTTTCGAGGAGTTTTTTTTTTGAGTCCTAGGTAATCTAAATGAAATGAAAGATTTACTCATGTGTTCAGAGAGGGTAATTACTATGCAGATACCTTTGCTGAACTTAGTGTTAATCGGGAGGAACTGTATGTGTCTTTTGAGTTGCCTCCTTTGGTCGCATCCAGTTCTTAGGTCCCGTTTGTTACAAAGAAGATTTGGGGAAGGAAAGGAAAGGAAAGGAAGATTTGAAAGATGAGGGAAGATGGTTTGAGTTGTTTGGTAGGAAGAAAATGAAGAGGTGGTAGTTGGTAAAGAATTAGGAAATGTCTATTTTATCCTCAAAAGAAATTAATTCAAAATAAAAAAGAAAAATATTTTTTTTTGCCAAAATATATTCTTGTTAAGTTCGAACTTGTGAAAAAAAAAATTCGCCAAATTCAAACTTTCCCCCAAGTTTGAATTTCAGGGGTAAATCTGTCAAAAAAACACTTTCCTGGAAAGATTGCAGCTTTCCTTCCATTTTGTGATGGAAAGCATCTTCCCTCAAATAAGGGAAGATAAGTACTCACTGGAAGATGCTGACTGGACTTTCTGTCTACCAAACACCCAAAATTCATGGGAAGATTGGGATCTTCCTTTTCCTTCTCTAATCTTCTTTCTACCAAACGGGTCCTTAGTTAATGACTCTCTGGGTGTAAAGTACCCACGTTGTATGTTGAAGCAGTAATATAAATGGGCTAAGGGCCCCGTTTATACCAAAAAAAGAAAAAAAAAAAAAAAGGGACCTGTGTTTGATAATCGTGGGGTGGGAATGGCAACCAAAAGTATTTTCTTCTTAAGTACAATACCAAATTTCTCATATATATCCAACTTATGGCCTTCAGGTAATTCCCAATCAAATGAATGCATCAAAGTTGCAAGAAAATACGAAAAGGTCCTCTCAGACATGGCAATTCCTGCACACATTCTTCGTCCAGACCCAAATGGGAAGTAATTGAAGCCATTCTCACTATAATCCCATTTGTTAGCATCCAAAAACCTTGAAGGATCAAACTCAAGAGGATTGTCCCAAATTGAAGGGTCTCTATTTATAGCCCACACGTTCACAAACACACGAGAGCCTTTTGGGATTGTGGAGCTTCGCACTGTAGTAATTTTGCTTGGAGAGTGATCAGGGAATAATAGTGGAAGAATAGGATGCAACCTAAGAGTTTCTTTGCAAGTAAATATGGTATTTTGTGAATGTGAGACTCTTCTACCACAGTGTCTCTCCCACAACACTATCTAATTCTTCTTGGACTCTCTTCATCACTTCTTGATCGTTTAGAATATGAGCCAATGCAAACTCTATTGAGTTAGAGGATTGTCACTTCCACCGATCACCATATTCTGTTTAAAATTGTTTTTATATGTACTCAGAAACAAAATATTTTAAGGGAAAAATTACATGCCATGTAGAAAAAAATTATAAAAGTGGATTGAGGATTTGAGGTCTTATATTATTAGGACTAAATCCAATTTTCAAATAGCATTTATTATTATTATTAAAGACCAGAAATAAAGAAGTATATAAATTGTCTTAGCTGGGGATGGAAGGAATATGGGATCTTTTGTGCCGAACGCCTTTTGCCCCGTGGCCGAACAATATAGGCAAACTGGCACATTTTAAAGATTATGGGGTTGTATAGGTGGTCCAAATAAACCATATGGCGGGCAATGACCGAATCATACATCAATATCATTAGGTATCATAACATGTTTTGTTAAAAATATTATTTTTTCACTTAGAATTTCTAATTAATTAACCAAACTGTATATACTCTAACTAATGCGTTTTATTTAGAATAGATATGACAGTATTGTAGCTTTGATCTTGCTCAATACGACGTCCCTAACAAATGCAAGACGCAAACTAACGATAAGTTTTTACACGCACACACATAGAGAGAGATATAGTATTATTTCCATCCTAATGATTAGTTAATTGGCCTGATCGTAGGGCATAATTTCTCCCCGACTATAGAGGCAAGATGCATATATGTTCAAGCTATTACAGACTTACGGTGTTTAAAATTCACAATAGCTAGCTAGGCTATAGCTTACAAACTCATGGTTCTGGGTATCTTGATTCCTTTGACTTTTATAAATTTATTAGTTCAAATTTGACAAGGGACTAAAATCAAAATGTGACGAATGATGCCATAATTCCTTAAACTCTGTTGAAGTTAGGAAAACAAGAATATCAAAATATTCATCTAGTCCTTAATGTGAGACTTATTTACCTAATGCTGTTGAAGTAAGCAAACAAGAATATCTCATAAAATCTACTCCTTAATGTAAGACCTATTTACCTGATTTGATTAGATTAAGAAAGTTCGCTAAATTAGTTAATATGATATATTTTTTCTAAAATACACTAATCATTTTCCTTAATTTTGTCCAGCTCTCTGTTACTTGATTATTGTTGAGGGAGCATCAATAAAAGTAATTTTGAGAAAAATTAATAAATGTGCAAAAAAGTCATACATTTAGAACCAAGATATCAAACCCCTCAATTAGGTTAGACATTAAGGTCCGGACAAGTATCTTTTTTTTTTTTTTTTCCTTGGGGGAGGGGGATTCTAGAAAAATACCACAAAATTTGGATATCCTAATTCAATAATTTCCTATTAAAATGAGTTGAAAATTGCTATCATGTGTAGTTAATACCTAATTTGTTGTAGGAAACAAAACTGATTAGGGATTTTAATATTTAATTTGAAGGTATCTTACTAAAATTTTCCCTTTTTTATATAGGAGACCGGAATATGACAAAATATCTGAGCACATGTCAATAATTGTACTATTTTGACTTGTACGATTGGTTTCTCTTTTGGGTGAACAGTTGACGTGCATACCATGTTGAAACAATATGCTAGTATCAACATGATTGATTCCTCTAAGCCATGGCAATTCCTGCACACATTCCTCGTCCGGATCCAAATGGGAAGTAATTGAAGTCATTCCCACTATAGTACCATTTATTAGCATCCAAAAACCTTGAAGGATCAAACTCAAGGGGATTTTCCCAAACAGAAGGGTCGCTATGTATTGCCCACACGTTCACGAACACACGAGAGCCTTTTGGGATTGTGTAGCCTCCCTTAGTGGTGGTTTCAGTTGGAGAGTGAGGGACTAGCAGTGGAAGAGCTGGGTGCAACCTAAGAGATTCTTTCATAACAGCAAGTAAATAAGGTAATTTCTTTTAAAACGGACGTTAAAAGTAAGGAGAAAATAACAACAGTGTCACCACATACTTTTTCATGTTTATTTTTTTAAAAAACAGACGTTAATCGGGGACGTTAAATCCCTACTTTGTAGTAGTGAAGGATTTTATACCACATTGTCTCTTCCCACTATGCTGTCTAATTCTTCATTCTTGGACTCTCTTCATCACCTCTTGATTGTTGAGGATATGAGCCATCGCAAACTCTAATATTTGAGTTAGAGGATGTGCCACTTCCACCACCCACTACCATATCCTGTTCAAAAGTTTCACTACATGTACTGAGAAATAAATTTTATTTTTTTGTAAAAGAGAAATAAAATATTTTAAGGGAAATGATTTCATATTATAACAAATTAAGTGTTCAGTTGTTCCATCAGTTTTAGACAATTTTAAAAATCCCTATTTTTAGATCCTTGTTATTATTTATCAAGTTGGTTCCGAGCCGGAGAGTGAAGATCACAGTCCCGGCAGACCTAGTGGTAGCTTGTGGTTGGGTTTGATATGGGCAGACCCAGGTGTTAGAAATTATGCCCTAGGGGCAAGTCATTGTTCTCCATTAAGTTATCACTTCATTCGCATGTTTATAGTGATAACTGCATCCCTGGATATATCTTATAGATTAGCATAAATGTCCACAGTCGGTCATCTACGTGGGAGCGAAGATGAGATAAGACCATATGACTTTGATGAGGTATGGAGATACGAATCAAAGTCATGGGCACTGTAAGAGTACAAAGTGCTTTGGACTGACCCACTATGAGAAAACTCGCATGGATCTAGTCATAAGCTTATCTCATGTATAACCGCGTCCGCCATATATGACTGAGATCATCATGGATTCCTACATGATGAGTCATTGGTCTTTGACCTAGTCAAAAGTCACATTTGAACCTGGTGATGATAAAGGCTTGGATCGGGATCAATGGTTTTTATGCGGAGGAATGTGAATGGTCAAGATGGAATTTGTCCCTCACATTTGTATAGAGATAATACTTGGCCCCTCGATGAGTGAGTCTAAGAAATGTATGGCCATCGTGATGGAAAGGAGTTTCTATTTCACTTATTAGACTACTCGAGAATCGAGAAAGTAATGGTCAAGAAAAGGAAGTTGACATTATCCATGCCTCATCCTTGACCAAATTATCGCGTGACAAAAGGGACGTGACATGGTTGTGTGATAGGTTGTATTGTGTCATCGATCCCCGTGTGAATTGGGTAGTTGCAATGTCTTGCTAGAGGTCGCTTGCGACTTGTGGGCTGGTACAGTATTGGCTCACTGCCAATCTCATATGGGCCTGCAGGGTCGCATACAAGAATAACCCAACACGAGCAAAAGTGTCCAGATTCATTGAATCTTAGATTAATATGAGATTTAATGAATACTTAATTTAATCTGGGGTGAATATATATATTTATATATATATTAAATTCGAAATTAATATATATTAATATTATTAATAGAGATTATAATATTAATATATATATATATATATATATAATATTTTTTTGTATTTAATTTATTTAATAAATTAAATATCTAAAACAAACGGAGATATTGTATCTCATTTAATTTTCAAATAAAGATATCATATATCTATTTAATTTAAATTGAGATATAGTATCTCATTTAATTAAATAGATAGATATCATTTTTCTTGGATTTAATTTATAGAGATAAATTAAATTAGAAGGCTTTTGATTCGATTAAATAAATATATTACATTAGATCTATCGATAGATTTAATTAATGTATTTTTTTATTCAAAATTCAAAATTGAAATTTCAGATCTGGGTTTTAATTCGGATTAAATAAATGTATTAGATTAGATCTATTAGATAGATTTAATTAATATATTTTAATCCGATTTAAAATTTGAATTTCAAAATTAATGAGGATTAATTTTATATAATACGCCGATCGGGTTTGTAAAAGGACTACGGGACTTTTTGTGGAGCGTATTACATGAAAAGCCGCGAGAAACCCTAGAGTGAAATTGAGAGAGACGCAAAACTAAAAGGCGCTAGCACTAGCACCCTCGATCGGGTTCGGGAATTATTTGTGTGGATACCGGTAGAGGAAGCCGATTCTAAGAGTTGACTTCTGCTGATCGAGAAGGTAGCCCACCAGTTCAAGTAGAAGGAGACTCGTACAGTTTCAGCGCGTAGGTAATTTTTGGATTCCCTTAGCCTTAATCTAAACGCTATTGAGCGATCCTTGCACGGGATCCGTAAAGTTTTTAATCCGTCGCGTGTACGGGTCCCAACAGTGGCATCAGAGCCAACTCAACGTGCATTTAAATTAGGTTTTTTCGTGTGATTATATATATGTTTGATATATATGAAAAATTGAATCCTTATGCTTTGTGTCTAAGTTCGTGTTAGGGTTTCGGTCGGATCTCTAGAACGGTGCTGTGGCCACTTCGTAGGTTCTGAATTGCTCAGAACATCGGACGCTGGAGACGTTGGGGTTGGAATCGTTGGACACGATCGATGATGATCGAATGTCGGTGATTCTCGGACGACCTGTTACATTCGCGTATAGATAAAATTCTGAAATGTTCATAAATTCTGATCAGATTTTGAAACGTTCGCGTAGGGACCGGCTGATTGCTCGTAGCGCGAGAATTGAAATCATGATATGTTATATAATTATATAATATAATATAAATTGGAGAATTTATTATATTATATGTATTATATAATATAATATAAATTACAGAATTTTTAACCATGAATAATATTTTATCTCATAATTGTATGAATTAAAATATGTTCTAATTTACCTTTCAAAGTGTTGTTTGGGTATGGTGAACAACATGGCTCTAGATTTTACAATTGTTGTAAATTTAAATATGGCATGCGAGCCATGCCTCTCTCTCTAAATAATCTTGATGTACATTCTCTTCTCATCTCACTCCCCTCGAATGTTAAACGAGGTTTCTCCTTATGTATCTTCTTTTATTATTTAGAGAAGTCCCCTCATTGGCTTGAGAGGACTCTAGGTTAGGTGAGCCATGTTGTGTCACGAATTTTAATTATGTTTTTGATATGATGAGTGCATGATTAAGTTAGACACTATATGAGATACAATAATGATTGCATTCATATAGGTATAATTAATAGGATTAATTAGATAATATCAAATTATACCCTCTAAATAAAATCTTAAGTCATAATGCCGTCAATTAATGAATACTTGTCAAAACCTAGATCACCCAATTGTATGTTCCACCAAAGTGGATGCATCTGAGTAATCTTGGTGAGGCAAGAGAGAGTAATGGTGATACTCTACATTCATTATTGTCTTGACTTAATTGAGATCACAAAACGGTTTTGGATCTCAAGGCATTGGATGGGATTAAACATGCTAGGTCATATGATGATCGAATCCCATAAAGATCTGAGAATTACGTGTGATGTAATTGGCAAAGAGGTTGCCTACCTAAATAACTTGATTTTAAGCGTCCTGCCAAAGCGGACTTAAGATTAAGCCAAATATGGATCTTAGCCCACTAATTATAATGAGGGTTATTAATTCAGTGGGAGGTTATTAATTAAACTTTGCATATCTTTTAGTTGTAGAATCATGTAGACTAGCAATTCTGCAACACCATCAATGCGATCAGTCCTTGAGAAGGACGAACTCGATGAGACAAACTTTCTTGACATGTTTGGGAACTTAAGCATTGATCCTAAACATGAAAGAAAGGAGTATCTCATCGATCAACCCATTCCTGACGAGCCAGCAGCTACTGATCCAAGAGCTCAGACTGATGCTTATGAGAAGCATAAGGATGACTCTGTGGATGCAGGTGCGTGATGCCTGCCACTATGGTTCCAGACCTCGAAAGAGATCTCGAACATGAAGATGCCTCTGAGATTATTGATCATCTCATGGAAATGTTCTAGCGACAGGCAAGGCAAGAGAGGTATGAGACCACAAAGGCCTTATTTTCTTGCAAGATGGCTGAAGTTGAATCAGTTAGTCCTCATTTGTTGAAAATGAAAGGCTACATTGATCACCTTGAGAGGCTTGGATTCCCTATCTCCCAGGAGTTAGTTACAAATGTGATCTTTAACTCACTCCGAGGAAGTTATGAACACTTTATCATGAATACAATATGAACAACATGGAGGAATCAATTTCTGAACTGTATGGGATGATCAAGACTGCTGAGCTGAGCCTTAAGAAGAGGTCTAGTACTGTTTTGTTCGTTTAGAAAGGAAGGGGTATGAAACAGAAAGCCAAGAAGGAAAAACCTTTGAAGGATGGAGTCTGCTTCTTCTACAATGAAATCGGTCATTAGAAGAGGAACTGCAAACTCTATCAAGAAGATCAGGAAAAGGATAAGAAGGATAGCGGGGCTATCGCTTCAGGTATCTATGTCATAGATATTCACTTTTCTACTTCCTCAACATGGGTATTAGATACCGCATGTGGTTCTCGCATTTGTATAAATGTGTAGGATGTCAAGGACAGTAGAAAATTGAATGGACATCTATGACATAACTACTAAAAGGTTCAAGTCAAATGATTTGAATCCAACCTACCTATGGAACTGTCATCTAGGCCATATAAATGAGAAACACATTTCGAAACTCCATCGAGATGGATTTCTGAATTCATTTGATTTTGAATCATTTGATACATGTGAGTCTTGTTTATTGTGAAAGATGACAAATGCTCCCTTTACGGACACGGTGAGAGGGCCATTGTTTTATTGGGCCTCATACGTTGTGTGTGTGGACCAATGAATACATATGCCGAGGAGGTCATTTGTACTTCATTACTTTTATAGACGATTTTAGTAGATAATGGTATATCTACCTAATCAAATATAAAATTGAATCTTTTGAAATGTTCAAAATATTCCAAAATAAAGTGCAAAATCAACTTGGCAAAATGATTAAAGCACTTCGATCGATCGGGGTGGTGAATATTTCAGCCAAGAGTTGATTGACCATCTTAGGAGTTGTGGGATCATCTCACAACTTACTCCTCCAGGAACACGTCAATGGAATGGTGTTTCTGAATGGAGGAATCGAACTCTATTAGATATGGTTCGATCTATGATGAGTCAAACAGATCTTCCACCTTCCTTTTGGGGTCATGCCCTAGAAACAACTGTGTTCACACTAAATCGTGTTCCGTCAAAGGCAGTTGAAAAGACACCATATGAGATATGGACTGGGAATAAACCCAGTTTGTCATTTCTTAAGATTTGGGGATGTGAGGTTTATGTTAAACAACAAGCCTCTGATAAATTATCATCCAGATCCTCAAAATGCCTTTTTGTGGGGTATCCTAAGGAAACTAAAGGATACTATGTCTACAATCCCACCGATCATAAAGTGTTTGTTATTTGGAATGGTATCTTTTTGGAAAGGAGTTTATCTCTACAAGAACCAATGGGAGTAAGGTGAACCTTGAAGAAGTTTGAGAGTCACAAGACAATGTAGAACCACAGATGGAAACCGGAGAAGACTCACAATAAGAAGTTGTTGAGCCTGTTCAAGTAACACAAGGCCCCCGAAGGTCTGATAGATCACAGCTACAGCCTCAGATATATGGATTTCTGATTACTGGAAGTCATGATGTTTTGCTCATTGAACAGAATGAGCCAACCACCTATCGAGAGGCCGTAATGGGACCAAACTCTGAAAGATGGCTTGATGCTATGAAGTCTGAAATGCAATCCATGTACGACAATAAGGTATGGACCTTAGTCGATCCACTTGAAGGTGTAAAAACCATTGAGTGCAAGTGGGTTTTCAAAGAGAAAACTGACATGGATGGCAAAGTAAATGTCTTCAAGGCACGACTGGTTGCAAAAGGATTCACTCAAACTCATGGTGCGGACTATGATGAAACCTTTTCCCAGTTGCAATGGCCAAATCAATCAGAATCCTTCTTTCCATTGCATCATATTATGGCTATGAGATCTTGCAGATAGACGTCAAAACAGCCTTCCTTAATGGAAAGCTGATTGAGGATGTGTACATGACACATTAATCGGGGACGTTAAATCCCTACTTCGTAGTAGGGATTGAATTTTATACCACATTGTCTCTTCCCACTCTGTTGTCTAATTCTTCGTTCTTGGACTCTCTTCATCACCTCTTGATTGTTTAGGATATGAGCCATCACAAACTTTAATATTGAGTTAGAGGATGTGCCACTTCCACGACCCACTACCATATCCTGTTCAAAAGTTTCACTACATGTACTGAGAAATAACTTTTATTTTTTTGTAAAAGAGAAATAAACTATTTTAGGGGAAATAATTTCATATTATAAAAAATTAAGTGTTAAGTTGTTCCATCAGTTTTAGACAATTTTAAAAATCCCTATTTTTAGATCCTTGTTATTATTTATCAAGTTGGTTCCGAGGAGAGTGAAGATCACGGTCAATGAGACCTAATGGTAGCTTGTGGTTGGGTTTGATATGGGCAGACCCAGGTGTTGGAAATTATGCCCTAGGGGCAAGTCATTGTTCTCCATTAAGTTATCACTTCATTCGTATGTTTATAGTGATAACTGCATCCCTGGATATATCTTAGTGATTATCATAAGTGTCCCTGGTCGGTCATCTACGTGGGAGCGAAGATAAGATAAGACCAGTATGACTTTGATGAGGTATGGAGATACGAATCAAAGTCATGGGCACTTGTAAGAGTACAAAGTGCTGGATCGACCCACTATGAGAAAACTGCATGAATCTAGTCATAAGCTTATCTCATATATAACCGCGTCACGACGCCCTATGACCTGAGATCATCATGGATTCCTACATGACGAGTCACTGGTCTTTGACCTAGTCAAAAGTCACATTTGACCGGGTTATGATAAAGGCTTGGATCGGGATCAGTGGTTTTCGTGCGGAGGAATGTGAGTGGTCAAGATGGAATTTGTCTCTCACATTTGTAGAGAGATAATACTGGGGCCCTCGATGAGTGAGTCTAAGAAATGTATGGTTATATTGTGATGGAAAGGAGTTTCCATTTCACTTATTAGACTACTCAAGAATCGAGAAAGTAATGGTCAAGAAAAGGAAGTTGACATTATCCATGCCTCATCCTTGACCAAATTATCGCGTGACAAAAGGGAAGTGACATGGTTGTGCGATAGGTTGTATCGTGTCATTGATCCCCATGTGAATTGGGTAGTTGCAATGTCTTGCTAGTGGCCGCTTACGACTTGTGGGTTGGTACAGTATTGGCTCACTGCCAATCTCATATGGGCTGTAGGGTTGCACACAAGAATAACCCAACACGAGCAAAAGTGTCCGGATTCATTGAATCTTAGATTAATCGAGATTTAATGAATACTTAATTTAATTTGGGGTGAATATATATATTTATATATATATTAAATTTGAAATTAATATATATTAATATTATTAATAGAGATTATAATATATATATATATATAATATTTGTTTTGTATTTAATTTATTTAATAAATTAAATATCTAAAACAAAATGAAATATTGTATCTCATTTAATTTTCGAATAAAGATATCATATATCTATTTAATTTAAATTGAGATATAGTATCTCGATTTAATTAAATAGATAGATATCATTTCTTGGATTTAATTTATAGAGATAAATTAAATCGAAGGCTTTTGATTCGGATTAAATAAATATATTACATTAGATCTATCGAGATAGATTTAATTAATGTATTTTTTATTCAAAATTCAAAATTCGAATTTCAGATCTAGGGTTTTAATTCGGATTAAATAAATGTATTAGATTAGATCTATTAGATAGATTTAATTAATATATTTTAATCCAGATTTAAAATTCGAATTTCAAAATTAATGAGGATTAAATTTATATAATACGATCGGGTTTGTAAAAGGACTACGGGACTTTTTGTGGAGCGTATTACGAAAACCCGCAAGAAACCCTAGAGTGAAATTGAGAGAGACGCAAAACTAAAAGGCGCTAGCACTAACGCACGCTACGCAATTGGGTTCGGGAATTATTCATGTGGATACCGGTAGAGGAAGCCGATTCTAAGAGTCGACTTTTGCTAATCGAGAAGGTAGCCCACCGAGTTCAAGTCGAAGTAGACTTGTACGGTTTTGGCGCGTAGGTAATTTTCGATTCCCTTAGCCTTAATCTAAACGCTATTGAGCGATCCTTGCACGGGATCCGTAAAGTTTTTAATCCACCGTGTACGGGTCCCAACACCGGTACATGATTTTTTTTTTTTCTTTTTGCCGTGGGGAGGGGGGGGGAGTGCCCACCCTTGAATTGGGGATTTTTTTAATTAAAAAAAAAAACTAAATACATGTTTGAATTGTAATACCCTTAAATTTGGGCCTTGGGCAAGGCGGACGACTAGGCCCGGTTTGGAAGGAGTCCCAAGAATATCGAGAGATAGGAAGTCTCTCAAGGACTAAGCAACTCGGCTATACAGGACAGTGGACCTAGTATGTATAAGTTTTGGAATTTAAGTGTCAATGAAAAAGAGACACAAAAAACCTATATGATGTAAATCTAGCTGGAAAATATACCACCCAATTTTGTCCTGAGGTATAGGACAATTAGTTAAGCGAAAATATGCCGATATAAGTGAGTATAAGGCATTTTTAGGGTAACCGTGTATGCCATGCGTTTTTAAGAAAACATCGATATTTGGCATCGTTTGTCGGGTCTCAATAAAACCCGAGCAGGACCACGAGCAAACACCGACAAAGTAGCTTTATTAAAGTCACTTTAATAAAGTAAAATCATGATGACTAATGATGACATACTTTTGTGTTAGTTTAATAAGATCATAACACGTGTCTCCTCATCATGACAAGTAAAAAAGTTACTTTTGTATTGGCCGATTAGAATGGTGACACATGTCCCTTCATGATTATAAAGTACAAAAGACATTTATGAAAGGCCTAAAATATCTTGGTGAAAAGTCAAACCATCAACCAATAGAAAGAAAGGAAGTACATAAAAATAAACATATTTTTGTGCCCAAAATTAGCAAAATTCGAGCAGATTTAAAAAGCCAAAGAAAAGTTCAAGTTTGGACATGAAAACCCATGAAAAGTAAAGGAAATTAATGTAAGGGTAATTTGGTAATATGACATTGAGGATATTTTTACATGTTATCTAACCATTATTTAAGACCCAAAGCACTCTCATTGGCTGCCCAAAGTTGACACATACAAGAGAAGGAAAAAAAAAAAAAAAAAAAAAAAAAAATATATATATATATATATATATATATATCATGAAGCAAACAAGCTTATAGAAGCCTATGGAAAAATCAAGAGAAAAATCTTCTTGAACAAGCTAAGCCTATCTTGGAGGGCAAGTAGGGTTGGTGGACATTTTAAAAACCCATTCCCTTCTCCATTTGGGGGCTGATTCAAAAATTAAGAGGGAGAGAGGAAGAGAGAAAGAGAAGTCATTCCCCAAGAAGCTCAAGAACAAAGAGAGGTTCAAGAGCAAAGATCAAGGTAAGTAGTTATAGTTTCACTTCCTCCTCTCTTCCACCCTCTTCATTGTGTCAAGAACCTAACAAATCACTCCCTCATATTGATTGAGGAGCTTAGACCAAAGTGATCTTGGAGCATAAAGAAGATCAAGGTTCAATGAAGTTAAAGATCTAAGATAAGATCAAGTAAGCTTTAATTAACTCTAACTTTCTTATGATTTTCGAGTCGTTGAGTTTGAAAATGGTCATGTCCTTGAGCATATATATATATAAGAGAGGTCTGATTGGTTAAAGAAGAAAATGAATATAGGATTAAAGTTAAGGTTTATGATCTAAAATGATAGAATAAACCTAGGGTATGGAAGATATGAAGTTAGAATGGAAGTTTGATATTTTGTGATTAAATAACAATTTTCATGCAGCTGGTTTTTCATTTGGATAGGAATTGATTTTGATGTTTTTGAGGGTTTTAAAGTGTTTAAAATGAGATTTTGTATAAGGGTGAACTTGGATCAAAATTTTGGAACCCTATATGAAAGTTGAAAAACGTTGGGTTGTTGATTTGTGGAATTCTTGTGGAGTCAGCTAGGTTTCTCATAGTTTTTGACCTAGTAAAAGAATTTATAAAATTATGAAATTTTATAGGAAGAAACTAGACATCTCAAGGATTATTTTGGTATATTATTTGTAATTTTTGGATTTTTGTATTGAGAGAAATAATTTTTGAACAATAGCCTCTGTTTCTGGACTTTATTTCGGACAGCAAATGTTTTGGACAATAAATGGATTTTGGAATGTGGCTGGCCCAAAACAGTATTTTTCGTTGAAACTAGACATATTAAGGGTTAAATAGGCTTAGGAACCAACCCAAAATGAGTTTTATAGAATAAAATATGAATTTTTGAAGTTTGGCAATTATTTTTGGAATTTTCTCACACGAGACGAAAATGAAAGGAATTTAAGCCCATATTTAAATCCTTATCAAGAAAATGAATCTAATAAATATGGACACTTAAAAAAGGGGCTTATTTATGACGAAAGCAGAAAAATAATTTTTTTAGAGAAGAAATTAATTATATTTATATTTTATTATTTCGGGGGCTATTTGAGAAATTGTGCACGGAGAAAGAAAATTATTATTTATAAGAGTGGTCAACCAAGAGGTAGTAACCTTAATCTTCATATGGCTTGTGTTACCTTGTATGTGTGATTTTCCATGATTGTGGACCCATGTCTCGTGAGGGACATGCGTTTATGTGCATTCAATGTGGTATGGGTTCAGAGCCCTACTACTGTGTTTTTCCTAGCGCTGTGGATCTGGGGCTTGCTTTGTTAAGCAGTCCTGTGTTTGATTCTAGGACATGTAGTCCTTCCGCAGTTAACACTGTACATATGGTCGTTAGACCTGGCTATCACCCAAGAGGAGGGTGAATTGGGTGTCTGATGAAACTTTAGATAACTTTGAAAATCTTTTCGCAGCTTACTGAAGGTAGTTCGAATGACATAAATAGTTTATAAAGCAATAGTCAGTCATTCAATCATATATATTGGAAATGTAAGAGTTTAGAGAAGAGAATATGGAAACAGAGATTTATACTGGTTCGGCCAATCCTTGACCTATGTCCAGTCCCCAAGCTTCATTTGAGTTTTTCAATCCATTATCTTTCAAGAACAATCACACACTCTGTAAATGAAGGATGATCCTTTCACTCTCGGACTCACTCCCCCTTACAAGTTGTAATTGATACACCCACACTTAAGGTTCCTTAACCTTAAGATTTAATATCTGAATGAGATGAATAAGTGTTTAATAACTCCTCACAAGTAGATAACAGATGAACACTGAAGTACAAAATAGATCATCACACTCTCTACTAAAAATTATATAATATTGAGAAACAGAGTACGTGCAGCGTGTGAGCTAAACGTAGGATTCAAAATATCAGCATTTTGACAGTGCAAGCTCTCATCGTTATATTCTCTGTCTTGAATGGATTCTACTTATAGACAATTGATATTAGTCTGTTGAAGCACTGGTCCGTTGTAGAATATTACTGTTGTAAGTTTCGTTTGGAAAATAGCCGTTGCTTTTGACGTCATCATTCACCTTTTGATAATTTGATGTTGATTCTTTATTTGATCATCTGAAACTTGCTAACAAACATGATTAATAGCATTGAGAAGTATAGCAAGTAGAAATAAATTGGTAGCAATCATTTTTGAATTCTCAAAGGCGATGTGGGATTGAGCTCTGATGTCTGACTTGAGGTTGCATTAACCTTGGCTCGAGTCGGAGTACTTTGAAGATACGAAATGAAGTCGATATAATGACTCGAGGCGTGGAAACAGTTGACTCGAGTTAATCGATCAATTGGATTCAAAGTATTGATTTGAGAAGGCTTTTTAACTCGAGGCACAGAGAGCTTGACTCGAGGCTGGAGCAACTCGAGTTAGACAGGAACAGACCCGAGTTGAATGAATGACCAAAAGTTCAAGTGTTTGACTGGAGGTGAACTATGGGACTCGAGGTTTTTCTGTGACTCGAGGCAGGAGATGTGAGACTCGAGTTATTCTGATGTTTGCAGGGGACTTCTGTTGAAACAGAAACACAATGACTCGAGCTAGTCTTTGTGCCAACTCGAGGCCATCCTGACTTGAGGTGAACTATGGGGAGACTCGATTAGGCCAATGAAAACTGAATATTGCTATTGAAATTTAAATGATATTGACTCGAGGTGCAGAGAGCTTAGACTCGAGGCGATCGTGACTGGAGGCAATATTATGGCCGACTCGAGTTGAAGTGTGAATTTGGCGAAGGATGCTTAAGAGGTAGACTCGAGTCTGCAACACTAACTTGAGGTGAAGAACAGAGCGTACCTGGATATCGAAGAGACATGGTTGACTCGAGGCGACACTTACCAACTCGAGGCAAAAACGACTCGCATTCTTCAAACTCTCGGGTTGGCCATTTGACTCGAGGTGGAACTTCTGACTCGAGGTAAAAACCTCTCTCAAAGTGTCTATCTTTCTGTCTTCATTAAAACTTGAGGTATGCTTGTTTAACTTGAGTTAAAAAGCTCTCAAAGTGTGATATAGAAGGAAAACCGAAGATATGCTGATATGTTTCCAGAATCACGTAAGTCAACTTTCAAGGGCCATATCTCCTTGGTATTAGCTCCGTTGTGGTTCGTTCAAGTCTTGATGGAAAGCTCTGTGTGTCTAATTTCCAATGGCACAAATTTTAGCTCAATTGGATTTTTATTTTGTGAGATACACCCAAAACATTGAAGCTTGGTTCTGACTGTGACGGTGATGTTTGTGGCAACTTGTAAAATTCATAGCTCCTTGATGTGAACTCCTTTTGGCTTGAATTGTATATCAAAATGACGCATTGGGAGTCTAGTTTCATATTCCACTGATTTCACTTCAATCCGATCTCTCGTTTGAGAGATATCATCGAATTACCAGAGGTCGCTTGAGCTGAACGTGGAACAGAGTGCACTAGAGTTGCTGTAAGTGGCTTTAACTCGAGGTACACTGAAGCCAGACTCGAGTTTGTGACCCTGACTCGAGGTAGATGAGTCTTGACTCGAGGCAAAACATTCCAGGGAGCGAAAATCACTTGGAAATCACCCGGACTTGAGGTAGTGAAGTTCTTGACTCGAGTTTTGACCACGACTCGAGGAAATGAAGATTGACTCGAGTTAACTTGATCCGAGAGCGAAAATGACTTGGAAAACATCCCGACTCGAGGTAGTGAAGCTCTTACCTTGAGTTAATCATCCCGATGCCCAAAAACACTTGTAGAAAGCATTCTAACTCGAGTCTAGACATCCTAACTCGAGTTAGTTCATCCCAAAACTTGATTTTGCTTATTTTAATTCCGATTTGAGCCGTTCCAACTTCCATATCATCGTGGGGACTTATAGAATCAATCTAAGAACTTGTATGATGATTTTCTCATTTCATAGAGCAAGTTCTTCCTTCTTCAATCTCTCATCTTGATTAATCTCCATCATTAAACTTCACATCATCATTAATCTCTTCACATGGAGCAAGTTCTTCTTTCTTTCTTCTCCTTTCTTGATTAATCTCTATCATTAATCTTGGACTAATCTACATCAAATATATCGTAGTTAGTCAATATAGAAGATATGTATAATATACAATCTTTTTGCTCTTAATGACATCTACGTAAGGCATTATCAAAACTAATCATAACTAACAATGGTATGTTGCATTTCTATTACTGCGCGTTTGTTACTGAATTCTGTTTATGGTGTTTTCTTAATTATAGTTACATACATACACTGCATATGCATTACATATGAGATTAACGGTTACTCTGGAATCCTTCGGGATGCCAGGCTATTCAAAGGACACATGTGGTACTTCTAAAGCTGATCAGGGATTTAGAGGTAAGAATGCGGTGTAGGATTGAGGTGTTGACGGATGATGCTGTTGGTGACTTTTGGTTATTTGTTATACTCGAGATAATTGTATAATATTTTAGTTGTGTTGGTATCATATTCAGATGACTGTATATTAACCCTCCGAGGAATGTATTTTTTTGTCATCATATTTGCTTTACCAGTATTTTTATCTTCTAAACCGATTACATGTTCTGCTATTTATACTCTAATGCCTGACATAATTAACCTGGAAATGGAACTAAAAATTGAATTATAATAAAGGACCATACTACCCATCACTCGAAAGGGCGAGGCCGGTAGAGTGTAACATTAATGATTGTCCACCCTTAATATTTCAAGACTACACTTCGTAATCGGATGGGAGTTAAATGGTTGAATGATTGTTTAATGCCTTATATTGAGAAAGATATATTTGATAGCATTGATAATAAGGCAATTATGAAGGAATTCTAAAAAATAAGGCCTAAAAAGATGACATTGTAATTATTTTTATTGTAATATACTTTTGTTATAGAAATATATGTACTTAAACTTATTGAATGCCCATCCTTCATTGTAATTTATGTAGCTGCATTTCTAACAGCTCTTAGCCTTACTTTTCTAAATGGAAGGTTTGCAAAATAACGCCTTTCTTATTACATCATCAGTATTCACTTGATTTCATGAATATTTTTTTGATATTTTTTTCCTTTTATTGTTTATATTCTTTTGCTTTTTAATGCATTTAAAAATTTCCTTTAAAAAAAAAAAAAAATCGGAGCGTTGCCTCTGAACCCCCAAATCCCCCCACCACTGCTGCCCGCCCTTCGTAAATTTTCTGGATCCACCCCTAAGTTTGAAGAAGAAGAACCAAGCGTACCATGTCAATGCAAATATGGCCCATACAAAGACGAGCATAAAAGTTTACGGTATCTTCAGGAACAATGTAATCAATGAATGTTAGGAATAACCCCTCGTCCTTGGGTTCAACATGACAAAGGGGTTGGGCACTCTTACAAAAGGGAGAATTCAATCCCTGAGTTGGTCAAGACCGGAGAGGCATCCTAACTCCCGGTGCCTAGGTAAATATCTAAGAGTAATAGACGGTTCGTCCTACCCAACATTAGTATGACTTAGGAGAAAAGGAGATTTTACCTTGCCCTTGGATCGTGGGTGAGCCCAATCCCTTTCCTAAACCTTAAAAAAAAAAAAAAAAAAACAGAGAATGTTAGGAATGGTTTTCTCAGGTATGTGATGACGAAAACTAGCGTGTGTATTTAACTGCACGTGTTTGAGCTGGTTTGGAAATGGAATCTTATGCCAAGCAATAAAAGACAAATTGGCATTTTTGAGGCTCGGGTGGTGCTAAGAAGTTGGAATAATAATCCATGGCAGGTAATGAATCAATTATGTAATAATCTAATAATATTATAGCTTAGGAAATATACATATGACATCCCCCAGCTCGCAAGTTTCCTTCTCTTGTCTTTCTTGCTGTTTTTCCTGCTGTCCCCCTGCATATTAAAATTTAACTATATTCATCATCTTTACTTACTTCTTTTCGTAGAAAGACTGGCACTAACATCATAAGGTAACAAGTGAGATAAAATGAAACAGTTGATTATAAAATACCATACCACAACCTCCCATTTCGGGGCTAGATTTATATAAATACACTACAAGGCCATCGTCTTTGTCACTGACGATATAGTATAACCATCATCTTTGTCACCAACTATATAGTATAGTATTTAATCTACTTACTATATAGTATAGTTTTAAATTGTTAAAATTAAACATACATAATATATATATATATATGTGTGTGTGTGTGTGTGTGTGTGTGTACACATACATACATATATAGATATAGATATATATATATGGACAGACACACACATATCTATATATATATACACCTATGTACTTACGTACCTACGTACCTACGTATGTATGTATGTGGAGATAATTAAATTAAACTAAGTTTGTAATTTGATACTCAATGCGCACGGTTTTGGGTACATAATTCGAAGCTTCTTTCTCCAAAACGACCTTACTACTGAACCTAGTGCTGGGTATTATGTTATATGGTTCATTTGCGAGATATGATCTATGTTTGAAACACTAACTATAATTTTTTTCCTTTTTTCTGTATAATGAGGCAAAAAGATATTAATAAAGTAGAAACATTGCAATGACCAATTATGACTGGACAAAAAGTAAAATTAACTACATTATATAACAAAGGGATGGGGCTGTGAATAAGGAGATTTGAAAGAAAATCCTGAGAACGGAATTCACGTCATTCCAGACTACATCATTGGTGGTAGGAGGAGGGAGGTTGATTCTTCTTTTGCTGATGGAAAGAATATCCAGTGAGTCATTCCCAGTAATTAGTAGATCTTTCTTGATGAACATCCAATATAGAATTTTCCAAAAGCATAGAAGAGCAAAGGGGGTTGAGCTACAGTTGCGCTTGGTCTTGTAAAAATACATAAGTAGAAGAAAATTGTGACAAAACAGAATATGAGAGAAGGTGGCACTATTCCAGTGAACCGTATGAAGAACCATTGTCCATCCTTAGTTTGTTTGGAAATATGAACTTTATTGTTACAGGACATATGATACACAGACTCGATTTGGAAAGAGGGAGATGAGAAAAAAGCAAGGGAAGAGAAATTGATCAGGCCTGTGATTTCTTTGATCACTCTTCCTGGTTGCTGTATCACACCTTGATACAATGCAATGTTTCGATTATGCCAAAGGATACTCAATACTATAATTATACTATGCAAAAGAGGCTCATGTCCATCATTATGTAGATTTAGAATGGTAGTTTTGATCAATGTTTTGAAGGAAGAAAAGTTCAAGGTGGTGTGTCAAACTGAGTAAAAACCCAAACCAAATAGATTTAGCATATGGGCAAGAGATGAATAAGTGATCCAAGGATTCTTTAGTATCACAACCAAAAGGACAAAGACTATTCACATTAAGATGATGTGCTTTGAAAATATCAGCAGAAAGCAAAGCTGAATGAAGCAGCTTCCAAACAAATAGGATATTTGTAAGCCAGAGAAATAGCCCACAAAAGCTTTCAGAAAGGATCAGACCTAGGTATTTAATGAATTAAGAGAGAAGCATCAACTAAAACTTTCTTTAATTGTGTAAACACCAAGAGAACAACCATCCCAGACTAGATCATCTTGGCTTTGGAAAATGGGAAGTGCAGTGTTTTTTGTATACAAAAAATTTAGGTAAGTTGGGTCCCGATACAGTGCTGGAGGAGGCAAAGACTATCACTAAATACACTTGTAGTCATGTGGGGATTTTGAATATGACGAGAAAGTTCACTGGTGGAAGGGAATTGATCAAGCCATCAAGTCATTGTTATTCTTACATAGAATTTGGACATATGAACATGAAGCTGAGTGTTTCCGAACCTCTGATTAAAATCCTAAGGATGGTTGATGGGGACATGCCTGCTATGGGTTATATATATGAAGGAATTGAGAGGGAAAAAAGGCTGTGATTAAATCCTATTATAAGGGAATCGAAGAAAAATACAAGCCAATCTGGGACATAATTGATAGGAGATGGAATATGCAACTTCATTCATTGTTACATGCTGCAGCAGCATTTCTTAATCCATCAATCTTCTACTGTCCAAACTTCAAAATAGATTTTCGGTTGACAAATGGATTTCAAGAAGTGATGCTCAAGATGGCCACAACAGATAAAAGATAAAATTTAGATCACTATAGAACATCCTATTTACATCAATGCGCACGGCACACTTGGAACTGACTTTGCTATCCTAGGTAGAACACTAAACACCCCAGGTATGCGTCATCTCTAGCATGCTAACAAATTTTTTGTCAGTTAGAGGTCATTTTTGGAATATGCTATCACCCCTTTGCTACCTGGTTATTGTTGCAAAAGCTGTTTTCCATCAACTGCTCTCTATGCCAAATTAGTTTCTGTTGCATTCTGTCATTGGAACTTTTGCATAATTTAACTGATTTTTGTTACTGTAATCAGTAAAACCTGGAAAAAGTTATACTTTTAGGTATATTGGTGATTATGTCAAGTGAAACTTAGGTTCCATAAGATCAATTCGATAACGGTTAGTTCTAAAAAAAACGGCGTAAAGATAAGGTGGAAATATAATAATTCCAACAGTTGTAAATAAGGTGCAAAAATGCACTTCTACTTTACCTTAAGAGGGCTTTGAATACTTTTTTTAGGTGCAAAAGTGCACACGTAGTTACAAATTAATTGAGAAAAATAATGTTTGACCGTTAAGTTTGACTTTGAAAAGTGCAAAAATATACATGTGGTTTGTCAAAAGAACGCCCAATACCAAGTATATATTTTTTTTTAATTTAACAATTTTATTTCAATTAGAGGAAAATTATTATTTCTCTAGGTTTAATTCCTGGAAGGTCAAATTTTTTATTTCCATAATTTATTTTCTTTTTCAAAAAAAAAATCCTTATTAATTTTATGATTAATAAATGAATATTTATGCATTTGAAATTTGATAATATAAATACCATATTTAATTAAAAATAATTTTAATTTTTTGATCTAACAAATTGAACTATAAATTATTTAAATAATTTTTCAATCAAAACAGAACAATATTATTTAATTTTTATTGTATTAAAAAATATGCAATATTAATGTTTGCACCTCTAAATTAGTTATTTCTATTTATATGATGAATGAAAGTAAATAAAGGAATGTTATAGACCGATAGTTATAGAATTGACTTTTTCAAAGGAAATGATTTTTTTTTTTTTGATAGAATAAATGAATTATTTCTGTAACTATTTATTTTTCAAAAACTTAAAATTATTTCTAAGTAAATATATTATTAATAATTTCAAATTTCAAAAGCAGAAAAACTCATTTATCAATTATTAATTTAATAAGGATTTTTAAAAAAGAAAATAAAATTAGGAAATAAAATTTGTATCGTTCGTACATTGAATAAAGGGAAAATTCTAAATAAATACCATTTGAATTTGCAAAACCCCCAGAAGTCTGTTGAATTTGTAAAAAGACTGAGAAGTACAAAGGACTTATGAGGGATATTCAAATTCGGGTCAAATTACCTTTTTACCCTTAGTGTTAAATAAATAAATATACCCCACCCCCACCACCGGCCACCACCGCCGCCGCCGCTTCCGGCCGGTGGTGGTGGTGGTGGTGGCCGGCCGGTGGCGGTGGTGGCCGGTGGTGGGGGTGGGGTATTTTTATTTATTTATTTAACACTAAGGGTAAAAAGGTAATTTGACCCGAATTTGCATATCCCTCATAGGTCCTTTGTACCTCTCAGTCTTTTTACAAATTCAATAGACTTCTGGGGGTTTTGCAAATTCAAATGGTATTTATTTGGAATTTTCCTTTGAATAAATCCTCCTTCCCAAAATAATAAATTAGAAGAAAAAATTTGGCCTCCCAAGAAAAAGAAATAATAATGTTCCTTTAATTGAAATAAATTTATTAAATTTAAAAAGGGTTTAATGTTTCTACATTTGACGTTTCTGTAGCACTCACATAAAAGTGAGTGGGTCCCACTAATATTTTCTCTCTCATCTATTTACAATGGAACCCACTCACTTTTATGTAAGTGCTGCATAAAAAAGTTTTTGCAGTAAATACAGAAATATTAAATCCTTAAAAAAAAAAAACTTGGTGTTGGGCGCTCTTTTTAACCAAACCACATGTTTATTTTTGCACCTTTGAATTCAAACTTAACGGTCAAAGTCAAACTTAACCGTCAAATGATATTTTTGCACCTAATTTGTAACCACGTGTACACTTTTGCATATAAAAAAATCACTTGATGTTAGACGCTCCTCGAGATAAAGCATATGTGCATTTTTTTTCACCTTAACCTGTTGTAAATATAAAAGTCTTTGTTGCAAAATAAGCATTTAAGTCTTATTAGTCACTTTCAGTGATTTTCACTGAAGTTTTCATATTTACAACTGTTTAAATCAATATTTACTACTCATCTTTAGTGACCTATAAAGATTTAGGTGCTTTGCTTGCAACTTAAACTTGCATAATTGTATTTGTTTGAATTAACATTTGCAACTTATCTTTAAAAAAATTTCTTGGGGCCTGAAATTAAACTTTTGCAAGTAAAGTGGGATGGACAGTTTGAGTATTTCTGGACAAGTCTGGGTTCGTAGATGTTTGAATTCAACATGCATGTTCATATTACCTATATTATAACACGCAAGCACTCAAGTCAAATTTGTAAATCTACAGGTGACTGGTGGGCAGGATATGGGTATGAAATCCCCACACTTCAGAAAGCAGTAATACGGATATTAAGTTAGCCTTCTAGTTCACATTGTTGCAATTGGAATTGGAGCACTTTGAAGAGTATACATAACAAGAACGTAACAGCATGGAGCTGGAAAAACTCAGAGACTTGGTTTTTGTGCAGTGCAATCTGTGGTTACAAGCCATTTCCAAGCGTGGGGAAGCTAAATGTAGACCTATTACTTATGATGAAATGGAATCTTCAGGCCCACTTTTGGATGATTCCTGGTTGGACGATTTGCCTCTTGAATGCAAAGGTAGTCATTAGAATTGTAAATTAAGGAATAATAAAAATTAAATGTTGTTGTATAATTTTTTTATATTATAGAGGTTAGGTTGGAGGCAAACAATTCATTTGAAAAAGAAATGTCACTGTAAACACAGTGCAATGATAATGCATGGTATTCTAACAACTGTACTTTGCATGATGCAATCAGTGAAGCCTTGTCCTTTTGTTGTCCCAAGCTTTATTTCAAAAATTTGGAAAGGGCTGATTATTAGTTTAATAGAAAAAAATAACTGATATATTATTGGGTAAAGCAGCATCTTGAAAAATTAGATACTGCACCCAATAATACATCAATTATTTGGTGAGGGCTGATTATTAGTTTAATAGAAAAAATAACTGATATATTATTGGGTAAAGCAGCATCTGAAAAATCAGATGCTGCTTTTCGCAATAATATATCAATTATTTTTTCTATGTTATTTTTTAATAGTGTAGAATATCCTTTATTTTCTTGTTGCTATCACCACCCTACTATTATTTTGTTATGTCCAGCGTTCTAATATTATTTTAATAGGACTAGATGTACACGGTATACTTTATTCTAATTAAGAAGTTATTGTATTGATCTTAAATATTAAACAAAGTTTTTAGTATAAAATTGTCTTATATTGGGAATATTATTTTATGCCTTCCACCCTAGCTTATTAAATTGTCGTTAAAACATTAAAGGGAAAAATCAGATTTAATTAATCTAGAAATGATACTTCGCTGTGGTGGTGGAAGCTATGGGAGGTCAAAACCACCTACAATTCCTTCCTTATTAATACAGTATCTTTTTCCCTCTCATCTCGTTCCTTATACGATCAGAGAAATCTGAGGATGTTGGCTCTCCCACAAGCTTTCTTCCATAATCTGATGGATTCCATAACCCAATGGGATTCTCTCGCACCTCTGTTTCTTGCCTTCTGTGGCATTTTCGCCGTGGCTTGCTATGCCTGGATCTGCTACACCAAACCCAGCTCCAACCAACCTCCAGGCCCACCAGGTCTCCCCTTGTTCGGAAACCTTCTTTCTCTTGATCCTGAGCTTCACTCTTACTTCACATCTTTGTCTCAAACATATGGTCCCATCTTCTCCCTCCGACTCGGCACTAAATCCGCCATCGTCGTTTCATCTCCTTCAATCTCTCGTCAAGTGCTCAAAGACCATGACATCACTTTCGCCAACCATGACGTCTCCGTCGCCGGTAGGATAGCTACTTACGGCGGAAACGACCTTGTTTGGACTCCTTATGGACCCGAGTGGCGGATGTTGAGGAAAGTTTGTGTCCTTAAGATGCTCAGCAACACCTCCTTGGATTCAGTCTATAAGCTCCGTCGGAATGAGATCCGAAAAACTGTTGGATATCTGTACAGCCGGGTCGGGTCACCTGTGGATATTGGGGAGCAGATGTTTCTTACCATATTGAACGTGATTACCAACATGATATGGGGTGGGACGTTGGAAGGGGATGAGAGGGCGGCTGTTGGGGCGGAGTTCAGGGAAGTGGTGGCGAATATAACGGAGCTGTTGGGTAAGCCCAACCTGTCGGACTACTTTTCCGGGTTGGCCTGGTTTGATTTGCAAGGTGTTGAGAAACAGATGCGTTCGTTGGCCCGGCGGTTTGATGAGATCTTCGAGAAGATGATTAAGCTGCGACTGGAGAAGAATAATAAGGGTGATGGAAGTGAACAGAGCAAAGATTTTTTGCAGTTCTTGTTGAAATTGAAGGATGAAGAGGATTCTAAGACCCCACTCACCATCACCCACGTTAAGGCCCTCCTCATGGTATTGTTTTCCCTTACAATTTTAATTTTTTAAGTCATTTATTTTATATTTTTATCATTTAATAATTATTTAAAATTAAGGGTTAAGGTGCAAAAATTTAGCAACCAACTGTTTTTTTATTGGCATCCCCAACAGAATTAACAACCTATTTTTTGTGTAAAGATAGACATAATCAATTTTTTGGGTATCATATATAGCAATAGAGCAGGAATCAAGGCGGTCTTGAAAGGCCAAGACCTATAGGGGCCAGCTCTTATAGGCCTGAAGTAAGAAAAACAACTATTTTTCAAAGCCTGGTCTAAAAGCACCAGAGCTCATAGGGCCGGAAGTTCTTATCCCAAATTTTAAGTATTTTTCCTCCGTTTTGTTTCCAAAGAAATATTATTAGTAAATTACAACAATTAAAATTAAAATTTATCAAATAACTATTGTCAACATTAATATCCAAACAACAACATCTTGTAACAAACAAACACAGCTTACTAATTCATAATCATAAGCAAACTATTGTCCACAAATAACTCACATAAAACATAAGAAATTTACCACTAAACAACATATGGAGTACGATGACTATAATTGTCATCTTCTTCGCTACTATCATCAATTTCAAAAATATTTGATTGTGCTTCATTTTGAATAGTAGGCTCTACTTCATTGGTAAAAATATCAAGAATTTCTTCTCTTGCATCATGAATATATTCATAATCTTTATATGCAACAAATAATAAACCAAATCATACAATCGAATATACTTATTATGTATTTGTACTTAAATGGATAAATAACCCTATAACAAATACAAAATACATATAAATTAGTAAATTACCATCATATGTGAATCCATTCATCTAGTTGTGAGTACAAAGAAGAGCTTGAGTGAGTACTTTGAGACTCTGAGAGTGAATACTAAGTATATAGAGTAGCGAGCGAGCAGCACCTGAGAGAGAGTGAACTGTGAAATTGAGATTGAGAGTTGAGAGTTGAGAGTTGAGATTGAGTGAGTGAGAGACCGAGATTTTTGAACAAAAAAAGAGACTGATTAATTTTCCCTTACTTTTTTCAGGGTCTCATCTGTCTTTTCACTTTCTTTTATTTTAACATATTTTTTTTTTTGAAATATGTGCATTTTTTTAATGAAAAGATATCACTTAAACCCCAAGGAAACGATTTTTCCCGGTCAACCCCCAAAATATTATAAAATTTCACTGCACCCTTTAAGTCAAAATGAAATTAAGTTTTGTCAGTAAAAAACAATAATGCCTTCAATTTATTTTTTTTATAAAAACATTTACAAGATAAATAAGGGTATTCACAAGATAAACAAATTGGTTTAAAAGAATCCATGGAGTTAAAAAAAAAAAATTTACAAGGCAAATATGGGCATTTAGAAGATAAATATGTGAATGGCCAAATTTTTTGAACTTCCTGGATTCTTTCAAATGCCTTTACAAGGTAAATATGATCCTTCACAAGACAAATAAAGGAATTTAAAGACAAATATGGGCATTTATATAAGAAAAAAAATGTTTATAACTAATGTTGGACCCATTAAAAGATAATTGTGTTGGGTGTATAGCGAAATAGTTCATTGCTAAATGTGGACCTTAACTCTTAAATTAATTATGATAAATATTTCCCACTAGTTTATTGATTTGTAGGGTAAACTACCTTTTTTTTTGCGTGACCTAGTGTAATCAAGCTTAACCCCAAAATTGTATTTTGTTTTTTGGACAAATCTAATTAGTTACCACTATGAGCTTATTTATAAGTCCATTTAATTTCAGAGTAATAAATAAATTTTTACATTTTTGCCACTATTAATTGCAACAAACAAAAAGAATTTATTCATGTTAAAACTATAAGGGCAAAATTAAGAATTTATCTCATAATTAATAAGTTAACTAACTCTCATTACTATGCGAGAGTTAATTAATTTACACTTATAAATAGGACAAGAGTGGTCACTTAATTTTAATTCCTTTCCATGATCCCAAACTACTCAATTTTGCCCTTATTATAGGGGATCTTCTAGAAGCAATTTTTAATCCCAAATATAAGGGCACCAACAATCTCATTGATTACCTTTTTCCCACGTTAGCCTTACTGAGGTTCAAAGTTGAAAAAGTTAAATCACAATATTTAAAGAGGGTAAAATTAAAAAAGAAATTATTAATTTGGGGCAAATTTAATGACTTAATAGTCATTCATTAATATGTGAGAACTAGTTAGAAGTACTTTATAATAAGGGTTAGAGGAAGTAGAGGTACAAGCCTTATATTTTAAATATAAACAAAGTGTTTATCAAATATAGTCCTGACCTTTTCTATGTATAAGAGAATTTTTAGGAATTGTATGTTTTTATTTATGTAATTACTTTTTGTATTTTTGCCTCATTAGTTATTGGTTAGTCTCACTTCATTAATTAACTATTGATTTGCATATTTTCTCTTTCACTCACTTACTCGCCATAAATAAGGGTGTTTTTAGAAAATAAATTGCATTTAACCAATTTTTTATGTGAATTGGTTATTTGTATCTTCTTCTTTTTTTAATATAAAAAAAAGAGTACTATGACGTGGTATAGTTTTTTTCTTAAGAAATTCCTTACTTCTCCTTACGCTGAAATCAATTTGTGGGCAGAATATGGTGGTTGGTGGAAGTGACACATCTGCCAATACAATTGAGTTTGCCTTGGCTCATATCATAAATGAACCTGAGGTGATGAGAAGAGTCCAAGAAGAATTAGACAGTGTAGTGGGAAGAGAGAACATTGCCGAAGAGTCTCACATTCACAAACTTCCATATCTACTTGCTGTGATGAAAGAAACTCTTAGGTTGCACCCTGCTGTTCCACTATTAGTTCCTCATTGCCCAAGTGAAACCACAACTGTGGGAGGGTACACTATCCCAAAAGGGTCTTGTGTGTTTGTGAACGTGTGGGCCATACATAGAGACTCTACCATTTGGGACAATCCTCTAAAGTTTGATCCTTCAAGATTCTTGGATGATGCCAAAAGGGATTTTAGTGGGAATGACTTTGATTATTTTCCATTTGGGTCCGGACGAAGAATATGTGCAGGAATTGCCATGGCTGAGAGGACCTTTCTGTATTCTGTTGCAACACTGATGCATTCATTTGACTGGAAGGTATCTGAAGGCCAAGAGTTAGACATGTCCGAGAAATTTGGTATTGTTTTAAAAAAGAAAGTTCCTCTTGTTGCCGTTCCCACGCCACGGTTATCCAACACAGCTCTCTATGAATAGAATTTATGTATGCTCATTGAGTAATAAGAGGGAATCAACCATGTTGACAGGAGCATATTTAAAAATATCACAAAGTCAATTACGCAATTATGACCACTTATTTGTACTTGTTTGATTGTCCATGAATATATATTTTTAATATGTTACGTATTTTTCTTCCCATAGATCACATCATAAAATCTATGTCAATTAAATAAAGGAGGCAAGCTATAAATCACTTGGAGAATTGGTCATGCACTCTGTATGTTACTAAAATTACTTTAAGGGCTGATTTTGTCGATACAAAGTTCAATTAGAAGGTTTCTTAACTCACTACTAAATTTAGGAAACATTGATCTATTGTCTTCTATTTGGGATATGGGGTGTCGATATTTCCCGTCACTTATTTTCTTATCAAAACTCCATTTCAACTTACTCATCGCTCAGAAATCTTGCTTGATCTTGTTTCACATTTTCTTGCACGCTCTCACCCTATATAGAGATTGTTAGGGCAGATAAACTTGATCTTTCCTTGGAGGCCATGGGAGAGGATGTAAGTACGTACCTGAAATGTCAAAACCAACATATCAATATGTAATCAAAGTTCTAAGCAGCCAACTATTTAATCACATTTGAAGAATACATCCAGACAGCAAAATATCTCAGCACACAGTGCGCATATATACCTAAAAAGAGACCATGTATGCAGAGGCGGATCTTGAGGAAAAAAAAATTTTGGTGGGGGGGGGGGGGGGGGGGGGGGGGCATACTAATTAACTAATTGAAGCAACTCAATAGATAACTAACCATGTATTCAGTTGGCCTAAGGTTCTTCCTCAGGGTCAACACAAAAAGTCTTAATGCCTCTTCTCCTAAACCATGGCTAGTATAGCTTGAAATCATGGAACTGCATAGAGCTGAGTCCCATTGATACTGTTCTCTAAAAAGTTGTACAAAATCCTCCAATCTGTTGCATTTAGAAAAGAGGTCAATTGCTGCACTTGATACAAAGATTACCCAAATAAGTGTAGACATTGAAACCCAATTTTATCAGCTGGGCATGCTGTGATATCCAACAAAATGAGAGGATTAAAGCTCGATGTTGGAACTCAATCGAGCAATGGAGGAATGCCTTGAAGCAACGACGCCATCCCACAAAGATGAAGAGAGAGGAAAGGAGAGGAAGTAGGGCGCCAACTGGAAATGAGAAGATGAGCTGGACGTATTTGAGAGAAGTCTGTAGAGGGAAGATGAATGTCAAAATCAAAGAATGAGTCAGAAAAACATATCATCATCGGAAAATGAAGGAGAAGATGTTAACGGAGATTTTTAATGGTAACTGCAAGGCTATGTTGCACCGATTCCGGTACGGCGTTTTCGAGACGTTGCCGAAACGTGACATCGAAACGTGACTGCAAAAATACTAATATTTCGAGAGGTTCCGAAATGTCATAGTATTAAATAATACTTTTAATATAAACAGTGTATTTCACATTAACAAAATATAATAAAACAAAAATCATTAGCATAATTAAAGTACATTTCCACTAATAACATTTGCCTCCAACTCTAGCTCATCTAGGGAAAGGGCAGCAACGTCTAAAGTTCCAACATCATTAAAGGTATCAACCGCATCTCCACTAATGTCCCAATAATGACTTTCTCCTTCATTGTATTTTGAAGTGTTTCTTGATAAGAGCCGAAGGTTGCTATGTATGTAAACCAAGTCTTCACTCGTTTGGGATCCATTCTATCCTCTTCATGGAATGCACAAAAGAGTAAGTACTCCAATTGCGTTCAACACATGATGATGAAGAGGGTTGTGCGGTGAGTTTCAAAGCTAGCTTTTTAAGTAAAGGTGCACCGCAACCGTGAACTCCCCACCAATCATTGGGATTCATTGTATATCGATTTTCAATAGCCTCAAACTCTCTAAAACCTCCCTTCATTTGAACAAAATTGACATATTCCAAATTTACTGCAGTCCTTTCCTCCACACTAGAAAAATGTCTCCTGAAGAACTTTTTTACTTCTAAATTAATCTCAACATCATTGTCAGGAGAAAATCGACTAGGATCTTCAACAAGCCATTCATCACTATAGTATCTACCAAAAAGAAAAAAAATATTATAAGTGTCAAAATGGTTTCAATTAATAGAATTATTAAACCAAGTCACAATTATAAAAAACTTACTTGGGATGCAAAGCATGTGCCAAACAATGAAGGGGAGTTGAACTTTTGGTCCAACGATCTATAAGAATTTTATACACCGTACCACATCATAAAACGTTGATGACTCACCATTCATCCTCCCTTCTTTCAAGTATATTACATTCTTTACCTTCTCAATCATTGTATCCCACATATCATAAACCAAATGAAGGCAAGGTTTATCGATCACAAAACCTTATCATATCATAAATAGGAGCAAATAAAGCAAGGATGTAATCAATGTCCGCCCATAACTCATCATCCAATATCATATCCTTCACTTGTCTTGCCCTTCCTTGATTATCATCTTTGTAGATACTCCATTTTTCACAAATGACCATGCTTTGGAGGCTACACTTTAGCAACTTGTACCTCTTTAACATCACAATCATGAAAGCAAATCGGGTGTCAGCAATAGAGAGCAACTTCAATGTCACAAACTCATTAAATATGGACAATCTCATAGAATGAGTCATAATAAAAGTCTTGATTGTTGAAACACGGTCAACAATGTCAGATATCCAACTACATTCTGCATAAGTAATCTCATTATGCTCCACATTTCTAGCTGCACAAATGTTCTTCAAAGCCAAGTTCAACGTGTGAACAACACATGGTGTCCAACTGATAGTCGGATATTCTTGCTTGATAAGTTGCCCTGCACCATTACAATTAGCAGCATTATCCGTTATTACCTGAACCACCTTGTCCACCCCAACTTCTTGAATTACTTCCTTTAGCAAGTTGAAGATAAAATACTTATCTTTAATATCACCAGAACAATCAACACTTCTCAAAAACATGGCTGCACCATCACATACGGCCATGAAATTAATTATTGGTCTCCTTTGGGAATCACTCCACCCATCACTAACAATAGTCACACCATTTAATCTCCAAAGAGATCGAGCAGGGATACACAACCTATCAACATGATCCTTCTCTTGTTGCAAAAGTGTAGTCTGCAACAAGTTATACCTAAGGGGTCGATAACCTGTAATGTTATGACTTGCAGCATAAGTGAATGCTTGTTGAAAGTATGGGTTCTTTGCCAAATTAAATGGCAATCCAGCAGAATAAAACATCCGAGCAATAATATGATTTAGTTCTTCCCGCGCCCCATTATTGAAAGCCCTCTCAATAGAACTCATGCTTGCAGTTCCTTCATCACTTTTTTTTCTTTTCGCAGATGTACTAGCTGTAGCTGAAAAGCTAGTGGGTGGTAAAGGAACATGTCTCGGTGCATTATTCCTCACCCTTTCATAACATTTCTCTTCCAATTTTCCCATTTCCAACAAAGATACATCATCGACACTCTTACATAGTGCAATCCCTTTAGATCTAGTCTTTAACAAATGAGCTCTTACTCTCGTGTATGAACTTTTGTATTCAAGTTTACAAAAGTTACACTTCCAACCTATAGTCCCACCTGCTTCTGTTCTATCCTCAATTTTAGTCACATATCTCCACAATGGGTTGTCCAAGTTTTCAATTTCAAAGTTTACATTTCGTGGGTTGGATTGTATCTCTACTGAACTATTGCTTTGATTTGTGTTTGACTCCATTCTATCAATCACATTAAAAACAAAATCAAGAAAGGGAACTCCACAGTCATAAAGTATTATACCAATGCCATTAGCTCCCCCAAATAAATTATAGCAAGATATATAGGAACAAGCAACAAGTTAACAATTGCCATATGCAGAATGCAGTTATAACAGAACCATCAAATTTCAGTCCACCTAGTGAAAAAACAAACGGTGATCCATTTTCTTCAGACAATCAGGTTTAGGCATGGGAGAATTCTAATCCGTGGGCACTAGTAAGCCAAAGGGAAAAATAAGATAGACAAAGCTCTTTATTTTGCAACAAAAGCTCCAGAGTTGCACCATTCAAAGCTCTAAAAATTTGGCAAATAAATTAAAACCAATAAATGAAGGATCGAAGATTTCATCACAAGTTTGCAGCAAAGAAAATATGGCAAAACCAAATCACAGACATATGCAAATTTTACTATTTTTCGCATAATAGAAGCTAAAATAACCCAGTCCAGAACCAAGATGGCAGTTAAATGGAGTACCGTGAGTCATAAATCACAGGATGACTTGATCAAGAATAAAACGAATCAAACAATACAGGCCACTTTGCAACTTCTAAAGATGTAACACTCACTGAGTCACAGTCGATGCACACTGCACAGAACAGAGAACACAGATCACGGAACAGCGACGAGTTGAACCAGCGCACACTCACAGTCGACGCTCGACAAGTCTTAAGCGCATGAACAACCGCAGAACACCAGAACAACGATGAAGAGACGGGACGCCACGTATGCACGGAGGCGACAGAGATGGAGGCAACTCAATTTCAGAGACAATTCGTCGATTTGGGGGAGAGAAGATACTGATTAGGGCGTTCTTATTGTCCAAAAAATTCAACTGGAAAATGCCCTCCAGTTTTTCAGAAATTACAAAAATGACATTTTGATCATTTAACTCCTCCGATACGTGAAATTGCCGTTTCCCAGCGTTTCGGACGGAATCGTGAATCGGAAACGTTCTTGTCTCGGATTTTGGCGTTTCCGTGCTACATAGCTGCAAGGACTAACGGATCTAATTGTAGAAGTAAAGGACCCAATAAAAAAACACGCATAGGGACCTAATTCAAAATCAAAGAAAATTATAAAGACTTCCACATTAATTCCCTTGTCAGTGTATAAATCTGTCAAGTAATCTCTTACAATAAAGCATTTGGAGAAATCTAGTGATAAATGGGCTAGGCCCATGTGAACATGAAACCTTGACTCAAATGACTGCAGGGCTAGTATGGTCTTGAACTGGATAGTTGGGCTCTACTAATAATAATGTCTACCCGAAAATATGAAGCTTCGTTTTAAGTCCCTTCCTCCGCCAACGGAGAGCCACCTCCATTACCGGTAAGCTTCCATTTCACAGTTCAAACTCGGTTCCTTCTTCCACCATTTTTTTTTTGTTTTGTTTGGGAGGGGGAGGCATGTCATTGAAAAGATCCGCCCTTGCATGTATGGTTGATATTTATGATTTATGAACCCGAAACTTTTAGTTGTGATCAAGTGTATTAGGAATGCTTAAATGATGTGACCACATGAAACTAGCTAGGTGTAGAGCTGGTAATCAGGGCCGGCTCGTGAATGGCCAAGGCCTAACAGGGCCGGCCCTCCAGGGCCCGGAGTAAGAAAAACACCTGTTTTTCAAAGCCCGACCTAAGAGCGCCAGAGTCAGGGCCGGCCCGCAGGGCCCGAAAAATACTATTCCAAATTTTAATTATTTTTCCTCCGTTTTTTTTCCAAAGAAATATAATTAGTAAATTACAACATAAATCATCTAACAAATAAACACAGTCACTAAATTCATAATCAAAAGTAAACTATGTTCACAAATAATTCATATAAAACATAAGAAGCATACTACTAACTACTAAACGACATTAGTACAATGACTATTATTGTCGTCATCTTCGCCACTATCATCAATTTCAATGACATTTGATTGTTATTCACTTTGAGTAGTAAGCTCTAATTCATGAGTAAAAATATCATGAATTTCTTCTCCGGCTTCATGAACACATCTATAATATTTATCTACAACAAATAATAAATCAAATCATAAAATTAGAGTATAGTTATTATGTATTTGTACTTAAATGAATAAATAACTCTATAACAAATAAAAATACATATAAATTATTGAAGGATCCAACTTCAACAAGTGTTCAACTTTAAAAAATAAAAAATAAAAAAATTGAAGGGCCCGATGGGCCAGCCCGTAGCCCTCCAGGGCCGGCCCATGTAATTTTCTTAGTGTATAATGTACTTTTCCTACTGATGCATCAAGAATGTCAACCCTTAACGCATATCATCCCATAAAATCAACATGAATGCATCTCTTGCAAGGGGATTAATTAGATCAAAAGCAAAAAAGAAAAAGGAAGGTGATGATAAAAGAGTTCACCGAGTAATTGATTTGAACCAACTTATTGTAAAGTTATACTTTCAACATTTCTTTAAGAGACAAAAGCCAAAAAAGTGAAAACATAATTGATAATGATAACAAAAGCATCAAACACTTGATATACGTATTTGAACATTTTGATATTCTTAATGCAAAATTGAATTCTATAACTCTTAAGAAAAAACCAATATGAACAAATTACACAAGGATCTAACTTCCATAATCAACTTCCACCTCTTGCCTAAAATGGTAATCAAAGGCACAAAAAATTCCTTTAAGCTCATGGGAAAGCTTAGCGAAATGTTCAGCGTACATCAGGTGTAACATTTTCTCTATGTCACATGGCAAATCAAAACTTGTCAATCCCTGTGGAAGATTCATCAAGCTTCATCCACACAATATTTCTAAAGAGGTGAGAGGCTATTAATTAAAGAAAATATCCGTGAAGTCGCAAGGTAGATAAAAAATATCAAAAAAGTCACAAGGCTAAATCCCCTTTCAAAAAGGTCCCTTGGGATTTTTTTGATATTAATTACGGAATTCCTCTCGCAAAAAAGCCCCGTTGTCAAAATGACTTTATTAATTTGTTGTTAAAATATCTCTATGAATATCTCGTTGTTAAAATAGCTTTTCATATTATCAAAATGGCTTTATTAGTTAAAATGTCCTTATGAAAATCTCATTGTTAAAATGGCTTTTCATGTTTGTCAAAATGGTTTTTCCCGTTGTCAAAAATTCTTTTAGTTTTTCCTTTGGCGTATAGAATTTTAGAAACCTAGAAAATATTTAGCAACATTTGACAACATGAAAAGCCATTTTAACAATGAGATTTTCATAAGGACATTTTAACAACTAATAAAGTCATTTTGACAACGGGAATTTTTTGAGAGAGGAATTCCGTAATTAATATCAAAAAAGTCCCTACGGACTTTTTTGAGAGGGGATTTAGAATTGGGACTTTTTTGATATTTTTTATCTACCTTGGGACTTCACTGATATTTTCCCTATTAATTAAGTTAATTGCTTTTATACAATTAAAAACATAATTAATTTTCTAAAACCTTTTGATCAACACAAGTTGAGACTACGTATGAACCCAATCATTTCTACAATAGCTGAAGGAAAAACAACGATAACTTCACAACTATATCAATCTTCTTTATTACGGATGACGTCTCATCCACTGTCATTTTTTTTTTTTTTCAAATTTCAGCACTAATTCATTCACCTTGACCTTTGACAAATCCTTCTTTAAGAAATTTTCATAATAGATCATGATCCAAACAGGCTCCAACAGGTTGGATTGAACAATAAGATGATTATTTGTACCCGCAGCACTAAAAAGGTTTGTTACACCAAATTATCCCAGCACACGAGCATATGTACCTAAACGATGACTAAGTTACGATCAAGTGCGTTAGGAATGCTTAAATGATGTGACCACATGAAACTATCTAGGTGCAACCAGTGTCAAAAATACAAAACAACTATAACCTTACCAAAAAATACTATCGCACGCACGTTGATTGAAATATTTAGTAATGTCACGACGTGCACTTCTACACAAATTAAAATAAAAACCATCATAGTCAGTAAGGAAAAAAATATAAATTATTTATAAAAATATCATGGTACAAATTTTTACCCCCATTCTTTTTTAACTGGGCTAGAATACTTAGTGTATAATGTACTTTTCCTACTGATGCACAAATAATATAATGTCAACCCTTACGCATCATCCCATAAATCAACAAGAATACATCTCTTCAAGGGTGGACCCAGAAAATTGTTGAAGGGGGCACAATTGGTAGGTGATTCGGTTGGTTTTTTTAAAGCAAAGTTTTAAATACATTAAAAAATAAAAGAATATAAATACAAGATTAGATCATCTATATGGAAGAAAAAAACTATATACTCCGTATTTCACATGAGACAGAACACTTGCAAACGAAATGCAATAATTAGGGAGCAACACAAATAAAAAAAATATGATATAGATATCCCTACAATTATCAAAATAGTTTTTACATATATCAAAATAGCATATTTATTGGCCCTCTGCATCAAGTTATCATCAGTTTATTGTATTACAATTGACTTCCACCTTTTATGCTCCTATAAACATGCAGTGAGTTTACATTTTCTACCGTTCTTTAACATTTTATATGGCCACTACATAGTTTGTTTCAGCCTCCATTAACGTTTCACAGTCCACACCTTCTAAATCATACATAATTGGCTCACTAAGCTTGGTCTGGTTCTCTTTCACATGTCATATCCCTCTGAATTAATTGTCTTGTTACGTCATGAGCAGGCAGTAAAAGCCTACATATTCTAGCACTCTTCTCAGCACAAATAATCACCCAAAACATGGTTAAAGACAGAACAGTCAGATCCTTTTCTTATTCAATTAATCAGTTCATCGCAGTCAAGAGAGCATTTGCATCCATCAGTAACTCACTTATTCCATTTATGATAATTAGAAACCAAGCAAGTGGATCAACAAATATATTATGTTGAACACTTGCAGTGCCCAAACTGCAACCAAAGAAATAACTGCTAACAAAGTGAAGGGTGATATAAACACCTTCTGATAGCTGAAAATCTACCTTAACCCAGTACTGTGCTTTGTTGAAGGATTCCGGACTAGTTATGTCATAGCCAACAACAGCAACAGCTGCACCTCTATAATACAGTGGTGCCAGTGAGGCATACCTGAGCAACATAGTTTTAATCAACTTCAATCATCCCTGTCATTGAAATAAGAAAGGAGGGGATAATTTAAAAGGAAAAAAACCTCTCTTGACCGGCAATATCCCATATTTCAAACTTGACTGTGGTAGAGTCTTGCAAAGTTAGTGTTTGAGACAAAAATGAAGCTCCAACATTTACCTGATATAAACCAGAAAAAATAAGCATATCTCCATACAAATGAACCAGAATAAACTTATAAAGCAACACACAAAAATTGCTTCATATCCTTCAAAATGACATAAAAAGTGCAGTAAGAGGAGTAAAGTATCCCTTACCTTGGATATTGGATCAAACTGACCACGGATAAATCGTAGAACAATAATGCAACTTTTACCAACACCAGAATCACCTAACAAAACAAGCTGTATGTGAAGTTGAGTGGAAGCTGAGGATTGTGCAGATGGAGGCGACGACCAGACCAATGAGAGACGGAGGGAGGCGAGAAAGCAATAGGGAGAGAGGGATCTGAAACCTAAATTGGTTTTTGATTTTCTTTCTTTTTAAAAAATATTTTTTGGGGGGGGGGGGGGGGGGCACTTGCCACCTAAGTCATATACCTCCGTCCGCCTCTGCATCTCTTGCAAGGGGATTAATAATGGAAGGTGATGATAAAAGAGTTTACCGAGTAATTGATTTGAACCAACTTATTATAAAAATTATACTCCCTCCGGTCCTAATTATAAAACCTAGTTGGCTTTTTTGGAGAAATTAAGGAAGCTAATTAAATTACGTTAGAGTATTTTTTTTTTTCAAACTAATTAATTGACTAATAAACTAATATATAATCTAAGGATATATAATATATGAAATGATTAAGTATCTTATCTAGCTTCCTTAATTTCTCAAAAAAAAAAAAAAAAGTTAACTAGGTCTTGTAATTAGAAACGGAGGTACTACTTTCAACATTTCTATAAGAGATAAAAGCCACAAAAGTCCAAACATAATTAATAATGGTAACCCAGGCAAGACATGGCGTAGGAAAGTTGCTATTTCGTATAGAAGAAAATCCTTTCAACAAGCACTTGATTGGTGGCGACAGAGGTAGTTGATAACAGAACAAAGGTTTCATGATATCTTGACTAGGCAGGAAAATTTTGCACGTATACTACAGACAAAGGAATGACATAAGGTAAAAAAAACCTCAATATATATATGGTAGTTAAGAAATTATATAATTTATTATCTTAATTACCCAATAACCAACTTTAAAGCTTACCAGTTTTGTTTCAAATGAGACAAGAGAATAAAAACAAAATGTGAGGGATTTTATTTTCTTGTACCAGAAAGAAAGAAAGAAAAATATAATATAAACTATATTTTGTTTGAGTGAAAATTATATTGACCTGAAAACTTGAAAGATGCTCATATCAAACAATAAGATCATCCTTGAATTATTCTAATGTAAAAACCTGAGTTAATTTGAACCATGCGCACCATGTCACTACGAAAATGAGTCACTCGTGCCGAACGCCTTTTGTCCAGTGGCCAAATAATAAAGACAAATTGGCATTTTTGGATTGAGGGGTCCCAGGTGGCCGGAGTAAACCATAACAGTCAACGGGAGAGAATTCTCTCATGAGCAAATTTCTCATGATCTCTCACGGTTCATCCCTGGCCATTGAAATTTTGATCCAAGGGTCCCGTAAAAATTTTTTAAAAAAAACGCATGCGGTAAACATTACCGCATGCGGTTTTTTTAAAAATTGTTCAGGCCCTTGGATCGGATTTTGACGGTCGGGATTTGCCTTGATGAGAGATAGGAAGAAAACGATAATGAGAAGATCCGACCCGTACTCTAGAGTGTCATTCTATTATATTCACAACCTAATCTTTAAATAAATTGTTAATTAAAAAACCTGATTAATAATTTTATACGGCGTTATTGTACTCCAAGGTGTCATGGTTCTCTTTGGTATTCTTATACCCCTTTTTAAAAGGTTTCATGTTTCTTAAACTAACCTCCTCGCACTTCTAATAACATTATGTTCAAACCATCTAAAATAATTTTTTTAATGATTTTCTTTTAGTTGAAGTATACGTGTGGTCCTTTAATAATTTTATGTCAAGTTTCAGTTTGCTCCATCAAGTTTGAAAAGTATATTTTCAATCCACTAAATCTAACACTGCTGATCTCACAGTCAAAAAACGTTGAATCAGCGAATTGAAAATGATGACTTAGCAGTTTAATGCTGATAAAACATACCTAAATTTTAATTCTATAATATATGCATATTTTAAAATTAAAATCAACCTCCGGGAAAGAGAAAAAATTGGGAAACGCAAACTAACTACTTATCCGGTCCTTAATGTATGATCCATTTGAGAAGTTTATCTTGGTAGTAAACGTAAAACTTATTTCTTATATTTGTTAATCTTTTCCTAATTTACTCCTATTAATATTCCTTTAACAATAATAAAGTAAATTATTTGATGAAATTAGGTATTAAGGAAGATGATTATTATGTTTTTAAATTTAAAAATCATGTCATATTAATTAATTTAACTAGCTTCATTAATGTATAATGTAATTAGGTAAATAAGTCTTACATTAAAGACCGATTGAGTATATTACTCCTATTAATACTAGTTCCTTGAAAACTATAGAGAGAGTGAGGGAAGGAGGGAGGGAGTGTATGTGTACAATTACGTGTGTGTAAAGGCAATATGCCTACATGTTTAAGGTGTTACAGTGTTTAAACTATAATTTGCCACTTGATTGTTGATACTAAAAACTCATGGCCGGTTTTCGCACTACAAAAATATTGACTTTCGGTGTCGCCGCTGAAAGTCAAAAAGTCGCCGAAAGTTTTGTCGTTGATACTTTCGCGGTGACATTTTAATGTCGTCGTCGAAAGTAATCGGTGGCGACAATCGATCACGAAAGTTCATCAAAAGCCATGAAAGTCGGTGTTGCTACTGAAGGTAGGGTTTCGGCGGCGACAATTGTCGCCACTAATAATATTTTCAGTGGCAATAAAATTGTCGTCGCGGATACTAGTTTCAGCGGCGACAAGATGTCGCGGCAGATGCGTGTTTCCGCGGCGACTTCTTATCCCACGAATATGGTTTTCAATGGCGACAGAGGTGTCGCTGCTGATATTCTTTTCAGCGGCAACTATACTCTTCCGCTGCGATCATAATGGCGATACATTTTTTTTCGGTGGCGACACAAATGTCACCGTGATAGTCTTTTCGTGGCGACATTTGTCGCCACCAAAAGTAACATGTTTTTTTTTTTAATTTTTTAAATGTAAATTGATAAAATTAAAAATTGTACCACAATTAAAACTTGTACCGCATTGATTAAGATCATAAGAAACTTGAAACTAACAATATATTAAGTAACAATGATACTAACATAAATGTTCATAATTAACATGAAATATTTAAATTTTCTATAAACAAAGTCTAAAGGTTATTCATTGGAAGGAAACATCAAACATAAAACTATGAAGAACGATCAGCTGGTGGGACAGGAAGGCTAGGAGTAGATGAAGTAGGAGCTATTACTTGCCCCTGTTGCATTAAGACAGCTAGAATCTTCTACTCCATTTGTTTCATCTTCTCATCAAATTGTGCACGTTCTTCTGCGTGCTCTGCTTGCATCCTTGCACGTTCTTCTGCGCGCTCTGCTTCCATCCTAGCACGTTCCTCAGCTCGCTCTGCTTCTATCTTTTCACGCTCCTCCTGAAATTTTTTATCAAACTCCTTAAGCAATTGGATACGCATAGTCTCCACAACTGAATTATCATTGAATTGAGAGAAATTTCTCTTCCTCAATGGCTCTCGCTCCATACCCTTTTCCTCTTACATACCCGATCTTTCACCAAGAACAAATCAATATTTCATCAGAGGTCATTCGAGCATCAACCTCTACCTCTTCTTGTTGTTGGCGAAGTTCTTGCAAGTTAGCCTACAATTAAAGCATGAAACAAATGAGATAAAAAATTATTGAAGTTAGTATAACACACAAACACAACGCATATGTATAACATAAAAACACAACGCATCAACAATGAGCAAGAGTTCGAAAAATCCTGCCAACAATATTTGCAATTCACAGTTTTCTATTATAGTTAATATATTTAAACTATAGATGAATCATATTTTTTTGAATATAGGGATTTGTTGGATTTACCAACTTGATTTAGAAATTTCAATTTTTAAGTGGCTTTATATTGGATTTTCCCTTAAATCAATTGGAAACATCTTTATCCCGTCAACTTTTCTAAATTATTAATCAATCAATATTATTTTTAGCATTTGAAAAAAATAAAAAATATCAAAATCTACTTTACTAAAATATACGAGATTACGAAGTGATTAGATTATGAATCAATCAATATTAAATCAAATTCAAAAAATAATATGGTAAAATATATATCTCAATTATAATAAATTGTTGGCTGAAATCAGCAATGGATTAGAGTTATTGATGACTCTTTTTCTTGGCCCCAGTCACACATCTACCTGTAATTATTTTATATGACTACTCTGGCTCAATGAAATTCAAACATTGTCCGGTTAAATTAGATTTAACTCTTTTAAAGCTGTTTTCTATGATTTTTAAAAACATCAAAATCACACCAGTGGTGGAGATTTTGCGTGAATTGTAACCAACTTTACAACTGCCAGAAAAGTAAGTTAAATTTAATTCTATATTTTCAAAATTGTGTATAACTTTTGAATAGAAAAAAAAAATATATATATATATATTTAAAAAAATATTTTTGCTGGTGAAAACAAGAGGAATAGAAAAAGTGATTCTCTAGTTTAGAAATATTCTTTGAGCCGAACAATAAAAAATTAACAGGTATAGTTAAGTAAGAATAATAGAATTATAATAGATATTAAAATTTAGTTTTGTGTGCTAGGGGAAAAGGCAAAAAAGTAAAAGTTTTCCTTGCTTGAAATTGATGATGAAGACCTTTTCCCCAGACTAGATGTATTTGATTATGATCTTTCCATCACGGCCCAAATGTTTTGCCCTCTTACACCTTTTATGTATGGGTATTTATGTAATTTAATTACTATTTATTTCAAAAATTTTGACAGGTGTGCGAATGATAAGCTGTACATGCCAAGGTTTCAGGTTTCTAAAGAAAAGGCAAAGAGCTTGGGAATTGAATTTATTCCATTAAAAGTAAGCATCAAGGAGACTGTTGAAAGCTTCAAAGAAAATAAGTTGATCAACCTTTAACTGATGATGTCACTGAAATGTCATACCCCTTAGCAGCTTCGTGTTGACAGTGGCGGAGCTTTTTAAGGGCCGGAGGGGCCATCCCCCCCCCCCCAAAGAAAAAATTGTCCTAAATATTTAATATAAAATGGATTTTCTTTATACAAAATTTATACATTTAGCCTAAAAAATTATACGTTTGTCTCAAAAATTTATACATTTGGCCCTCCAAATAATTTTTTTTCTTAATTAGTTAATGAGTATATATTTGGCCCCCCAAACGTTTATCCCAAGATCCGCCACTATGTGTTGATAATACATATTAGAGGTGAAATAATTAAGATACAAGGCTTGTATTATGTAGACATTAGCTTGTTGAATAGGTTTGTCCCTGCTATAAATTATGAAAAGAATAGAATTTATAAACCACATTTGAGCTCTAAGTGATCCAAAGATTTAGATCCAAGAATTTGGTTGTTGATGGAGTTTAGTTTAATGACTGTCATCTATACAGTAAACCCCACCTGATAATAAAGTAAGGCTTTTTGATGTTGTTGCTGTTATGTTTTGCCCTAGGTGATATTGATTTAGCTGGACTATATGTTAAGTTGTAAACATCCATTATATGATATCAACATTTTGTTTAAGTATACTACTTATAAAAAACAAGCACTACAAAAAAAAGTCAGTTTTTGCGACGGAAAAATCTGTCGCAAATAAGGGATTTTCCGTTGCAAATTCAGCAAAAATCCTTGTCGCAAATTCTGGGATTTGCGATGGAATCCAAATCCGCCGCAATCCGTCACAAATCTTGCGGCGGATTCGGATTCCATTGCAAATTTCGATTTTTTTTAAAAAAAACGTACATAAAAAATTATAAATTTTTTTTTAAATAAAAATTAGCACGATCAATATTAAAATTATATATTGAACAATTTATATTTTCCATTTTAATCTATTTAATAAGATAATCAGACCAATAAAAATAAAATACTCAGATTATTATTTAATAGTATATATTTAATAATATAATCCTATTACGAGATCAACATATCAACCTACATAGAATGATTAAAGATAATGATTTTATAAGAATTAGAATAACTGTTACATTTTTTTATAAGAAAAATCCAAATTAATCACTTCCCACAAATTAAAAACGCACTAGAAATTTTATTTTATAGTCAATTTTCCATTTATCTACCTACAACAAAGTTATTTGCGCCATTTTTGGATCGACACTGATGAGAATGAAGGAAAATGAAATTAAATAGGAATTTTAATCTTCAACAATTTCTTTTATTTGAATTTTTAATACATTCACATTTTCTTTCTGCCCTGTTCATTTTTCAGATTTTTTTGTATTCGAACATATTCCAAGGCAAGACAAAAAATATATTACATACAAATACAAAGTGAAGGAAAACATCAAAATTCAGTACTGTTATCTCCTCTTTCACTGTTGCATCAATTCTCCTCAAGATAAATAGATACAAATAGATACATTTCACCATTTTTGGCTCAACCTTATGCGAGAGATTAAAGCTAGCTTCACCAAACAAAAATGACCAGGTAAAAGGCATAAAAGAAAGTAAAAATGGGGAAAAAAGAACACCAAAGGAGCCAAAAAACTAATGCAAAAAACTAAAAAAAAGGGTAGAGACTTACCAGATGATGCCAATGGAGAGGAGGCTGGAGGTGAGAGGAGAAGAGGCCGCTGGTGAGAGGGGATGAGGTTGACGCCGGCGGTGAGACGAGAGGAGGCTGGAAAAAAAGGAGGAGGACGAAAAAGGAAGAGAAGGAGGACGAAAAAAAGGAGGAGGAGGACAGACCCCGAGGAAAGGAGGAGGCGGAAGGAGGCTACATGGCGGTCTAAAGGCCAGCTGGATTGGACGGAGGAACGAAGAGAGTAGGGTGGAGGGAGAGTAAAATGCAAAAAAAGGGGGAGGATGAGCACTTAAGCCCGATTGCGGGCTTAAGTGTTTGCGACGGAATCCGTTTACGTCGCAAATCCCTTTGGGATTTGCGATGGAATCCTTTTCCGTCGCAGATCTCTTTGGAATTTGCGACGGAATTTGTTTCCGATGCAAATCCCCTTTCCGTCGCAAAAATTATTTTTTAAAAAATATATTAAATTTGCGAAGGAATCAAAATTATTTTCTTAAAAAAATATTAAATTTGCGACGGAAATGCAATTCCGTCACAAAATTATTTTTTGAAAAAATATTAAAGTCGAAAAACCCAAACGTGGTTTTGCGACGGAATTTAAATTCCGTCGCAAACATTACTATTTTGGTACTCCTAAATTTGCGACGGAAAAAAAAAATTTATTAATCAATTTTTCTAGTAGTGAAGTATACTTACATAAATTTAATTATAATATAATTATATTATCTTAAATAGTTAATTTTATTGTATACTCCTCTCAATTGTATTATCTCTCTCTTTATGTCACAATAATTTGAAGAATTAATTTATCTTTTTATAATAAATTATATCAATAAAAATATTTATTATATAAATATTATAGTAAGAAAAACTAAAATTTTAAAAAAATTAAAAAAAAAAACTTTTGGTGGCGGCACTAAGTCGCATTTGAAACACACTTTCAGGCGACATATGACTATCGCCGCCCCGAAAGTTAAAACTTTCGCGAATGACAAGATGTATCGCCACTACAAGTTCTACCTTCAACAACAACAACATAATGTCGCCTCGAATGTACCACTTAAAGCGGCAACAACATATGTCGCCGCTGAAAGTTAACACTTTCGGTGGCGACATTAAATGTCACTGCTGAAGGTCAAAACTTTCAATGGTGACTCTTTTGTCGCCGTTGAAAGTCTCACTTTTAATGGTGACTTTTAGTGTCACCGCCAAATGTCATCACTGAATTTTTTTTTGTTTTTTTTTGGGTAGTGTCGGTGCCTAATGAAGCTTCTTTCTCGAAATTAAAACTCATGCTTTACAATTTCATTTTTATAAATTTAGTTCAAATTCAAATGAAACTAAACTCAAAATAATGCGAAGGATGATATCATATTTCCTTTTCAAACGCAGCTGGAGTAAGAAAACAGGAATATAAAATACAAATATCTATGCACAAGACAATAATTGCATCTTTTCACTTGTACGTCCGATTTTTATTTTGGGCTGAAAAATTGACTTTCCATTTTGAAATATATATGATTATCCTACTCGTAAAGAGCTGAATCTAATAGTCGTGCGGAGGGAATGGCAACCAAAAAGTCAAGAGAAAAAGGGTGAATATGATATTTGCTCCCTCAAACTTCAAACCATAATAAAAAAGAAATTCCTTTCAACAAGCACTTGATTAGTGGCGACGGATAGGGAATAAAAAAAAGGTGAAAATAAAACTTAAAGTATATGGAAAATGGAGTAAGCTTCTGGTAAGAGGAAGTCATAGGTATAAGAGGAAGTCATAGGTATCTGTGCCCCGAAATCGGATTTGACTTCTCTTCTATACCCCTTACTCTCATTTTCCATTCTTAATTATTGGATTAAGATCTTAATGGTGCAAATTTAATATATTATAAAAATATTATTATAATTTTACCTTAAAGATATAATATGTTAAATATGAACCATCAAGATTTTAATCCAATAATAAAAAAGCAAAAAGGAGAGTAAGGGGTATAGGAGGGATCCGACAGCTTCCTCCTTTTCCCTTACCCTTTGTTGTCATCATTTTCTTGCAAGGGACACTATATTGGTGTAAAATGCACACTGTTTTTGTGTAAAATGCACAGTGTTTTATTTAAAAAAAAATAACATTCACCATTCTAAAGTATCTTTTTAGTATTAGTTAGTAGCCGGAAATATTTTTTAAGATAATGAAATATTTTTTAGATTAATTAGTATTTTTAAATATCTTTTTACTACTAGTCGGTACCTTGAAATATTTTTTTCAAGATTAATCAATACCATAAAATATATTTTCAAAATCCTAAAATAATTTTTTTTAAGATCAAAGTATTTTTTTTAGTACCAATCAAGATCTTTGAATTATATTATGTAAAGCGAAGGGTGTACTAACAACTTTAAAGCTATGAAATTCTTGTTCACATGTGACAAGAGAATAAAAACAAAATGCAGGGATTATATTTTTTTCATGTACAATAAAGAAAGAGAAACATAATATAAACTATCTATACCTGACATTTACAGCATTATTTATATTATTGACTTGAAAATTTCAAAGATGCTCTTATCGAACAATATGAATGATTCGTTGAATTATACTAGTATTATTCTAATCATAAAGATCTGGGTTTGATAATCGTGGGGTGGGAATGGCAACCAAATGTATTTTCTTCTTGAGCACAATACCAAATTTCTCAGAAATATCCAACTTCTGGCCTTCAGGTAATTCCCAATCAAATGAATGGATCAAGGTTGCAAGAAAATACAAAAAGGTCCTCTCAGCCATCGCAATTCCTGCACACATTCTTCGTCCAGACCCAAATGGGAAGTAATTAAAGTCATTCCCACTATAATCCCATTTAGCATCCAAGAACCTTGAAGGATCAAAGTGAAGAGGATTGTCCCAAATTGAAGGGTCTCTATGTATGGCCCACACATTCACAAACACACGAGAGCCTTTTGGGATTGTGTAGCCTCCCACAGTTGTAGTTTTGCTTGGATAGTGAGGGACTAATAGTGGAAGAGTAGGGTGCAACCTAAGTGTTTCTTTCATAACGGCAAGTAAATATGGTAGTTTGTGAATATGAGACTCTTCTACCACATTGTCTCTCCCCACTGCACTATCTAATTCTTCTTGGACTCTCTTCATTACTGCTTGATCGTTTAGAATATGAGCCATCGCAAACTCTATTGAGTTAGAGGATGTGTCACTTCCTCCCACCACCATATCCTGTTCAGACATTTTACTATATGAACTGAGAAATAAAATATTAAAAAATTGCATCCCATGTGGAAGAAAAATTAAGCGTTTAGGTAGAGGATGTGTCTCTTCTACCCACCACTCAGCTTTGTAACTTAGTAGTATGGAAGCCGCCACCGCGGTTTCAGGTTTAATCTCATTTGTATCCTCCTATCATTAGTGTATGCCCCTCTAATTCACCAAAAAAAAAAAAAAAGTCTTTTTTTATTATTAATAGTAAATTTTCATTAAAAAAATAATAATAATAAAGGAAGCATACCATGAGGAGGGCCTTCACGTGAATCATGGAGAGAGGGGTTTTGGGATCTTGTTCATCCTTAAGTTTCAACAAGAATTGCAAGAAGTCCTTACTCTCTTCTCCTTTGCTTTCACTCTCTCTATTCATCTTCATTCGCCGATCAATCATCTTCTCAAAGATCCCATCCAATCTCTTGACCAAGACCGTTATCTTCCTCTCTAAACCATGCAAGTCAAACCATGACAACCCGGGAAAAAAGTCCGATAGGTTGGGCATTCCAAACAGGTCCGTAATCCCCGACACCACTTCCCTGAATTCGGCTCCCACGACGGTCCTCTCACCGCTCTCCACCGTCTCACCCCACATCATGTTCGTGATCACATTCAGCACCGTAAGAAATATCTGTTCCCCGATATTGACCCGAGACCCGATCCGACTATACAGAAAGCCCACGGTTTTCCGGACTTCCCTGCGACGGAGGGTGTAAACGGAATCCAACGTATTGTTGCTGAGCATCTTGAATACACAAACTTTTCTCAACATACGCCACTCGGGTCCATAAGGGCTCCCAACTATATCCCTTCCACCGTAGGATGCTTTCTTGCCGACGACCGGCATGATGTGGTTGGCAAAAGTGATGTCTTGGTCTTTGAGCACTTGTTGAGCCATTGAAGGGGAGGTGAGGACAAAGGCATATTTGGTTCCGAGCCGGAGCGAGAAGATGGGACCATATGTTTGAGACAGAGTCGCCAAATAGGAGTGAAGCTCCGGGTCGAGTGATAGAAGGTTCCCGAACAAAGGGACGCCTGGTGGACCAGGTGGTAACTTGTAATTAGGTTCGAAGAAGAAGAACCAGGCGAACAACGTCACTGCAAAAAAGGCCCATGCCGAGACGAGGATAAAGGTGACAGTATCTTTGGGAATAATGTAGTCCATATGGAAATTGGGATTTTAGCTTCTTCAACTAGGAATTGCGAGGAGTTTGCAGAGAAACATATGTGAGATCTTGTTTGGGTATGTGGAGAATGGTGTACTTGTATGTAGGACTATTTTATATATTGTTGCAAGGTCATTTCTGTCATTATAAACAGAACTGGTTGACATTTTTTTCGTAGATCAAGGAAATATTTAGGTTGTCATTATTAACCTAAACATATGTGAGATCTTGTTTGGGTGTGTGCATGTATGTAGGACTATTTTATATATTGTTGCAAGGTCACCTCTGTCATTATTAACAGAACTGGTTGACATTTTTTTAGTAGATCAAGGAAATTATTTAGGTTGTCATTATTAACCTAAACATATGTGAGATCTTGTTTGGGTGTGTGCATGTATGTAGGACTATTTTATATATTGTTGCAAGGGCATCTCTTTCATTATTAACAGAACTGGTTGACATTTTTTTAGTAGGTCAAGGAAATTATGTAGGTTAGTTATTTGTGACAAATATAAATTAATTTTTTTTTAAATATCATTTTTCATCATAACTATCCTTGAATAGAGATCTCTTAATTTATGCGATCAATATCAGTGTTTTGGGGGGAAAAAAGTATATATTATAAAAGTGGATTGAGGATTTGAGGTCTTATATTAAGGACTAAATCTAACTTTCAAGTAGCTTTTATATTAAAGATCAGAAATAAAGTAGTCCAATATATAAGACATAGTCGACTTTTTTGAAGAGATTAAGGAAGTTAAATAAGTTATTTAGTCGTATTATATGTTGTATATCCTTAGATTATATATTAGTTTATTAGTCAAACTAATTAATTTGAAGAAAAAAAAAAAATACTTTAAAGTAATTTAATTAACTTTCTTAATCTCTAAAAAAAAAATTAATTTTATCTTATATTTAAGACCAAGGGAGTAATATATAACTTGTCTTAGCTGGGGACGGAAGGAATATGGGATCTTTTGTGCTGAACGCCTTTGTCCCGTGGCCGAACAATATAGAAAAACTGGCACATTTTAAAGATTAGGTGGTCCAAATAAACCATATGGCCGGCAATGAGTGAATCATCCATCAATATCATTAGGTATCATAACATGTTTTGTTTAAAATATTATTATTTTTTACTTAGAATTTCTAACTAATTAACCAACTCAAGGCAATGATAGGAGGACTAACTGCACGACGCCATGCCTAATGCAAAGAGGGCTCTTCCTCACAAATTGCAACTCTCTTATCCTCTTTGAATAAGCGTTTGATGTGCTAAGTCTCAAATGCAAAAGAGCACTTCTCAAGGTGTGCATTCTATTCATGCTGCACCATTGCATGTGATCAATGCCATGATGTCCATATGCCCGACCAATGTCCTCTTTACATGGCTACTGAATCTGTCAACTACATGAGCAAGTTTCAAAATCCTCAAGGCAACCCCTATTCACAAACCTACAATAGTGCTTGGAGAACTCATCCAAATTTTTCTTGGAGTCAAGGTAATAGTTTGAATCAAGCACATGGATCGACATCACGGCCAAAGCCTATTCCACCTGGTTTTCAAATGCAATCAAGGCAGCTTCTATTAAGGAAGAGGAGTCTAAACGGACAAGATGCTAGCTCGAATCTTGTCCGAAGTAGAATCTTCTAAAGCTACTTTTTCTCTCCATGAAACGGCTATTAAAAATCTTGAAGTGCAAATGGGGCAATTAGCAACACAAATGAATGTTATGTCCAGAAGCAGTCTTCCTAGTGACACCATTCCTAATCCAAAACGAGTTGGAAAAGAGGAATACAATGCCATTAACTTGAGAAGTGACAAATTACTACCCGATGTGCCTAGCTCAAAGTACCATCGACCAAAGCAAGATGATCAAGTGATTGATGTTGATGAAGAAAGCGCATGGAAGAAGATGTCACTAAGAGAAAGCAAATTGAAGAAAGTTTAAGTAGATGTTGGCAAACAAAAGAAGGTGGAGCAAGAGATGAATGATGAGAAAAGAGAAAGCCAACCATTCCTACTTTTATGCCACCACTACCTTTTCCTCCAAAGATTCAAGAAGAAGGAGGAAGATGCTCAATTCAAAAAGTTTGTGAACATGTTCAAACGACTCCATGTGAATATTCCTTTCCGAAGCTTTGAGAAAGATGCTAAATATGCTAAGTTCCTTAAAGATGTTTTATCTAAGAAGCGGCGATTCAATGAATTTGAGATTGTGGCATTATCCGAAGAGTGTAGTGTGGTCATTCAAAGGAAGTTACCTAAGCTTAAAGATCCAGGGAGCTTCTACATCCCGCAACATTGGGACCAACTTTAATGGTAAAGCTCTTTGTGATTTGGGCGCAAGTATTAATCCCTTGATGCCTCTAGTCATTTTTCAACCAATTGGGCTTGGGAGAGCCAAGACCCTCTTACGGTAACTCTTCTCTTGGCCGATCGTAGCATTTCTAAAACCTAGAGGAATCATTGAGGATGTCCTAGTGAAAGTTGACAAGTTTATCTTCCCCACAGATTTTGTAGTGCTTGATTGTGAAGTTGATTGGAAAATTCCTCTAATCCTTGGGCGTCCATTCTTAGCCACTGCAAGGACTCTCATTGATGTAGAGAAGGGTGAGGTCACTGAGGGTTGATGATGACGCAAGTGATATTCAGCATGCGAAAGGGCTTGAAATTTCATGATGATTCACTCAATGTTCTTTTGTAGATACATTAGATGAAGTTATTCCTCAGGAATCAGATGCTTCTATCATCAAAGACCCTTTAGAGACATTCTTGATTGGTAAGAAGAGCTTTGAGAAGTTTGATAAAGATCTTGTTGAAGAAATCTTTCATTTTGACCCAGTTTCTCATTCTAAACCAAGGACTTTTGAACCACTTGAGGTGTCGATGCCTTAAATACCCCATTGAAGCCCTACTATGAAGTTCCTTCGATTCTAGAGTTGAAGCCATTACCTTATCATCTCAAGCATGCTTATTTTGGGAAAGCACGCCACTTACCTGGCTGGAATTGGAGCATGAAGCTTATTGGGCTATCAAAAAGCTAAATTTTGATCCTAAAGCCGGCGAGGAAGAAGAGGCGACTTCAACTCAAATGAGTTAGACGAATTTTGCCTAAATGCTAATGAGAATGCAAGGGTATACAAGGAGAAGATCAAGCGGGATCATGACGGCAAAATTATAACCAAGAGTTTTGAACCCGGTCAAGGGTGCTCCTTTATAAGGCCAAGTTGAGTCTATTTCCCGGAAGATAAAATCTCGATGGTCCTGGTCCATTCAACCGTGGTTCAAGCATCTAAATTTGGGTGATGCGGGAGCCTGGAAAATGAGAAGTGGTGAAAAATTCAAGGCTATTGGTCAACGATTGAAGCATTATTGGGCGGAGATGTGGATAAGGGCCGCGTCCACTATCTACTTAGTTAATGAGGAGTGACCACCATGAAGAGTCAGAAGTAAAGACTATAAACTAAGCGCTTCTTGGGAGGCAACCCAAGTTCTAAACTAAACCTTTTTCAATTTGTGTGTGTGTCTTTTTAGTAGGTTTATGTTTGATCTTTTTTGTTTTGTAGGAAGAAAAGGTACCCAATGTAGAATTGACTTTAAGGGTATTTGGAGGATTTTGAAGGAGGAAGAACTCATGAAGCTCTAAAGGAAATGCTTTTGAGGGAAGTTTATTTGACTCCTCGAGTTCATATATATGATTAAGGGTGAAATTGGCGATGACTTGGTCAATTTTGAGTAATACTTGGCTATTTTGATCATTTGTTTTATTCTACATGTGAAATCCACTTGTGGCTATGACTTGAGTGCTCAAAATTTGATGTGTTGTGGTATTCCCTATGAATATGTGTGTATGTGTGCCTTATGGTTTTGGATGGTTCAAAGTGCTTGATTTTGAGTCATTGGGTTGATAATAATTGGTATAAAGCTTATTGGGTGATTCTTGTGATATTTGGGAACGTTTCTTGTGTTTTGAAATTTTGTTGGTTTTGTTTTGTCTTTGACAGCAAAAACTTGCTATTCATGTGTGCCTTATGGTCTTTGATGGGTTAAAGTGTTTGATCTTGAGTAATTTGGTTGATAATGATTGGTATAAAGTTTATTGGGTGATTTTGTGGTATTTGGGAATGTTTCTTGTGTTTTGCAAATTTCATGGCTTATGGTTTATATATACACACACATATAGTCTATATTACAACGTCATCCTTCTATATTACAATGTCATCCTTCTAGGTCTTATTTTTGGAATTCCATCGTAATTGTCTTATTATCAATATAAGGCACTAAACAATCATTCAACTATTCATTCATCATCCGATTACGAAATGCAATCTTGATGAATTAAAGGTGGGCACTTAATTTAAGGGTGGATAATCATTCAAACATGTATTAATTCAAGGAAAGTAGACAAATAATACTAATGCTAATAGAAATTTGAAACCATTATATTCAAGTTAATTATTAATTCAAACTCCTTTAACTTGAATTAAAAAAATAAATAAAAAATCTTGGCTTTATTAGTTTTATGAATTAAGATTCTTGCTCATGTCATCAAGTAAAGGCTCCTTCTCTTCTTTCCCCTATCTGTCTAAGATTCTATCACAGATAAGGACCATTGAAGATGACTGGTTCCATCAAGTTTATGGCAAGTCATGATAGGGAAGCCTTCATGGCTGTATCAACGTGGGGGAGGCCCATAGGCGAACTGGACTCCAAGGCTGGGAGATGACAGGAATGAAGGGACCTGTCTAGGCCTAAGGTTTAAAAAAAAAAAAATGCCCCTCAATGATGAACGTGGGTCCGCCATTGCATATAGAGTATTATTTCCATCCTACTGATTAGTTAATTGACCTGATCATAGGACATAATTTCTCCCCGACTATTGAGGCAATTATGAATATATCTTCAAGCTATTACAGACTTACAGTGTTTCAAATTCACTATAGCTGGTTAGGATATAGTAGTTTGCAAACTCATGGTTCTGGGTATCTTGATTCCTTTGACTTTTATAAATTTATTAGTTCAAATTCGACAAGAGACTAAAATCAAAATGTGAGGAATGATGTCCCCTTTTTCCTTAAACGCTGTTGAAGTAGGAAAACAGGAGTATCGCTTGAAATATTCATCTAATCCTTAAGTTAAAGCATATTTACCTAATTTGATTAGATTAAGAAATTTAGTTAAATTAGTTAATTAATATGACATGTTTTTTTTTTTCTTCCTAAAATAGACTAATCATTTTCCTTGATTTCCTCCACCTCTCTTTTACTTGATTATTGTTGAGAAAACATTAATAGAAGTAATTTTGGAAAAAAGTGATAAATATGAGAAAAAAAGTCTTATATTTAGAACCAAGATATATACAAACCTCTCAATTAGGTTAGACATTAAGAACCAGAGGAGCTTTTGTGTTTTTTTTTTTTTTTTTTTTTTTTTTTTGGAGAAAATTCTAGAAAAATACCTCAAAATTTGGACATCTAATCCGATAATTTCATATTAAATTGCTAATCATGTGTAGTTAATACCTAATTTGTTGTAGGAAACAAAATTGATTAGGGATTTTAATATTCAATTTGAAGGTATTTTACTACAATTTTCCCTTTTTTATATATAGAAGACCGGAATATGACATAAAATATCTGAGCACATGACAATAATTGCATTATTTTGACTTGTACGATTGGTTTTTCTTTTGGGCGAACAATCGACTTGCATACCATTTTGAAATAATATGCTGGCTAGTATCAACATGATTGATTCCCCCTTTATCAAAAACAAAAATGATTGATTCCCCTGAAGTAATATTCTACTCATAAAGAGCAGGGTCTAGTAGTCTTGGGGAGGGAATAGCAACCAAAGGTGTTTTCTTCTTAAGTACAATACCAAACTTCTCAGAAATATCCAACTTCTGGCCTTCAGGTAATTTCCAATCAAATGAATGCATCAACGTTGCAACAAAATACAAAAAGGTCCTCTCAGCCATGGCAATTCCTGCACACATTCTTCGTCCAGACCCAAATGGGAAGTAACTGAAGTCTTTCCCACTATAATCCCATTTATTAGCATCCAAAAACCTTGAAGGATCAAACTCAAGAGGATTGTCCCAAACAGAAGGGTCTCTATGTATTGCCCACACGTTCACGAACACACGAGAGCCTTTTGGGATTGTGTAGCCTCCCACGGTAGTAGTTTTGCTTGGACAGTGAGGGACTAGTAGTGGAAGAACAGGGTGCAACCTAAGAGTTTCTTTCATAACGGCAAGCAAATATGGTAATTTGTTAATATGAGACTCTTCTACCACATTGTCTCTTCCCACTACACTGTCTAATTCTTCTTGGACTCTCTTCATCACCTCTTGATTGTTTAGGATATGAGCCATCCCAAACTCTATTGAGTTAGAGGATGTGTCACTTCCACCCACCACCATATCCTGCTCAAAAAAATTCACTACATGTACTGAGAAATGTATATATATATTTTTTTTGGTAAAATAGAAATAAAATATTTCAAGGGAAATTATTTGATATTATAAAAAAATTAAGTGTTAAGTTGCTCCATCTGTTTTAGAAAATTTTAAAAATCCCTATTCCGATTCCTATTATAAGTACTTTTGAGAAGAATTGATTTATCCTTGTTATTATTTATCAAGTTGGTATTGACTACATTTTTTTTTATATTGATCCTATTTAAAATTTGATGTATTTTCCCTTTTTCTTCTTAAAATGTAATTCATGATTTTAAATATGGGTAAATTTTAAAAATTTTCTTATCCTTAAAAATATTTAATGAATTAACCACCGTTCCCGATATCAATGAGGCAGTTGGGAGTGTCTCATATATAGGATTGGGGCGGGGGGCACCTTTTTAAGCTTAAACAAAATACCTTTTCTTGGGGGAAAAAAAAAACTATGGGACATGGTTTGGGTGCCCATCAAGAGTTATATAAGCACCCATACTCATCATATTTAACCTGGTCCAAATTTAAAATTATCAGCGGATTATTTTTAAATAAAAAAATTACCATTTGAAAATAGATAATTAAGATAGTATTTTTATTTTATATTTTAGGTTGTAACCCTTTAAAATAATTTATAAAAAATGAAAAAATTAAAACTAGATGGTGCAGATGTAATGATTTTGATTGTTGATGGTCAAAATCATTTCCGTCTGAAAATAAGAATACTATGGAGAGGGGCAACGATTTTGTCAAACGAAAGATCAACGGCTAAGGAAACATACCATGAGGAGGGCCTTAACGTGAATCATGGAGAGAGGGGTTTTGGGATCTTGTTCATCCTTAAGTTTCAACAAGAATTGCAAGAAGTCCTTACTCTCTTCTCCTTTGCTTTCACTCTCTCTATTCATCTTCATTCGCCGATCAATCATCTTCTCAAAGATCCCATCCAATCTCTTGGCCAACACCGTTATCTTTCTCTCCAAACCCTGCAAGTCAAACCATGACAACCCGGGAAAAAAATCCGATACGTTGGGCATTCCCAACATCTCCGTCATCCCCGACACCACTTCCCTGAACTCGGCTCCCACGACGGTCCTCTCACCACTCTCCAACGTCTCACCCCACATCATGTTCGTGATCACATTCAGCACCGTAAGAAATATCTGTTCCCCGATATTGACCCGACACCCGGCCCGACTATACAGAAAGCCCACGGTTTTCCGGACTTCCCTGCGACGGAGGGTGTAAACGGAATCCAACGTAGTGTTGCTGAGCATCTTGAATACACAAACTTTTCTCAACATACGCCACTCGGGTCCATAAGGGCTCCCAACTATATCCCTTCCACCGTAGGATGCTTTCTTGCCGGCGACCGGCATGATGTGGTTGGCGAAAGTGATGTCTTGGTCTTTGAGCACTTGTTGAGCCATTGAAGGGGAGGTGAAGACAAAGGCATATTTGGTTCCGAGCCGGAGCGTGAAGAGGGGACCATATGTTTGAGACAGAGTCGCCAAATAGGAGTGAAGCTCCGGGTCGAGTGATAGAAGGTTCCCGAACAAAGGGACGCCTGGTGGACCAGGTGGTAACTTGTAATTAGGTTTGAAGAAGAAGAACCAGGCGAACAACGTCACTGCAAAAAAGGCCCATGCTGAGACGAGGATAAAGGGGACAGTATCTTTGGAAATGATGAAGTTCATATGGAAATTGGGATTTGAGCTTCTTCAACTAGGAATTTCGAGGATTTTGCTGAGAAACATATGTGAGATCTTGTTCGGGTGTCTGGAGATTGGGGTTACATGTATGTAGACTATTCTATAATGTAGGACTATTTTATATATTGTTGCCAGGTCATGTGTCAAGACGTCGTCATTATTATCAGCATCTAGTTGACATTTTTGAATAGATTAAGGAAATTAATTAGGTTAGAAATTTGTCACAAATATAAGTTAGTTAAATTAAAATAGCATTTTTCATCATGATTATCTTTAGATAGAGATCTCTTAATTTATACAATCAATATGAGTATTTTGGGGAAAAAATTATAAAAGTGAATTGAGGATTTGAGGTCTTTATATTAAAGACTAAATCTAACTTTCAAGTCCCTTTAATATTAAAGATCAGAAATAAAGTACTACTTCCAGTCCTAATTATAGGATAAAGATTGTAATACAAATTAAGATCAAGTTTGTAATATAATTTGTACTATAAACTTCTTCCTATAATTAGGACGGAGGGAGGAGGGAGTAATATATAACTTGTCTTAGCTGGGGACCGAAGGAACATGGGATCTTTTTTTGTGCCGAACGCCTTTGTCCCGTGGCTGAACAATATAGACAAACTGGCACATTTTAAATTAGGTGGTCCAAATAAACCATAAGGCCGGCAATGAGTGAATCATCCATCAATATAATATCATTAGGCATCACAACTTGTTTTTGTCTAAAATATTTTTTTTACTTAGAATTTCTTACTAATTAACCAAACTGATGTATATACTCTAACTAATACCTTTTATTTAGAATAAATAGCACAGTATTATAGCTTTGATCTAGCTATCTCAGTACCACGTCACCAACATATCCAAGACGTAAACTAACTATATCTTTTATATATATACAGAGACAAAAAATATTTATATTATTATATATACACACATATAGAGAGAGAGATATAGTATTATTTCAATCCTATTGATTAGTTAATTGGCCTGATCGTAGGGCATAATTTCTCCCCGACTATAGAGGCAAGATGCATATATGTTCAAGCTATTACAGACTTACAGTGTTTGAAATTCAATATAGATAGCTAGGGTATAGTTTACAAACTCATGGTTCTGAGTATATCTTGATTTCTTTGACTTTTATAAATTTATTAGTTCAAATTCGACAAGAGACTAAAATCAAAATGTGAGGAATGATGTCCTATTTCCTTAAACGCTGTTGAAGTAGGAAAACAGGAATATCACATAAAATATTCATCTAGTCCGATTCCTATTATAAGTACTTTTCAGAAGAATAATGTAATCCATGAATGTTAGGAATGATTTTCTGAGGTATGTGATGACGAAAACTAGTGTGTGTATTTAACTTCACGTGTTTGAGCTGGTTTGGAAGGAATAAAATAGAATCTTATGCCAAGCAATAAAAGACATTGGCATTTTTGAGGCTCAGGCGGTGCTAAGAAGTGGGCATAAGAATCTATATAATGATAAAGTCAGCACACATAGAAATCCCTTCACAAATTCAAAAAGAATTGCAAGGATGCTTGATGACAGAGGACCCAGTTTCGGTGCTCGTCCGAGAGAGCTCGTCCGTCACCGTCCCGCATTTGATCTAGACGGTCCGGATCTCGATTTTTTTACTTTCATATTTTTATCAAAAATAATTTTAAGGGTAGAAGACCTAAAATAAAATAATCTCTCAACTAACATTTTTTGAAAAAATGATTTTTTTCATGTAGAAAAAAATAAAAACGAAAATAAAAAAATAAGATCTGAGCCGTCGAGATCTAGATCTGACGGCCGGAGCTCGTCCGACGGACGAGCTCCCCAGTAAAGGACGAGCAAACAAACTGAATCCAATGACAGAAGGCTAGGAAGTATCAATATATTTGTTAAATATAAGTGTACGAAACTTGAAAAAATGAGTTTTTTTTTTTTTTTTTTTTTTTTTTTTTTTTTTTCCAAACTAACCCTATCTTTTTTGGAAATAGATCCTCTCACCGGCCAATCTCTCATTATTCTTCGTTGTCTTTTAATTATAGCCATCAGATATTGATCCAACAGCATAGAAAGAAACACATCATCCACTTTTTAAAATTTCATCTTCACCGCATGCGGTAGTTTTTACTGCATTCGGTAATTTTGAGATGATGTATCTCTTTCTAAACTATTGGATCAATATCTGACAGCTATAATTAAAAAAGAATGAGGGATGATGATAAACTCTGCCGGTGAGAGAATCTGGACCCATTCTTTTTCTTGTTTTGCTCTCTTGCATATAAGGCCTTCAAAAATTAGTTATTCTTGCAGAGTTCAATCCTCTCTAGATCAGTGTGAAAATATATAACCCTTTTTTGTAATTTCATTTTTCTCAAATAAAATAATTTGAAAAATAAGGTGATGACCATGGGCGGATCTAGGTTATATACAAGGGGGGCAAGTGCCTCCCCTTGAATTTGATATTTTCTTTAAAAAAAGAAGAAGAAGATTAAATTGATACATATTTGAATGATTGCCCACTTTAAATTAAATGTACACCCTTAATACATCAAGACTGCACTTCATAATCAGATGGAGGATGAATAATTGAATGATTGTTTAGTGCCTTATATTGAAAAAGATGTATTTAATAGCATTGATAATAAGGCAATTATGATTGAATTCCAAAAAATAAGGCCTAAAATGATGACATTGAAATTATATTTTGTTCGGTATAGAACACGTATGTCCACCAGTATTGGTATATTGATCTTGGATGGTTAGGCCCTGCCTGAGTATCTATGGAGGAGATAATCAGGAGAGCTTGGGATCACCGTACACGACAAAGGGGGTGGTGTGTATGCACAGTGAGACTGTATGTAAATAGTCTAGGTTAGAATGTGTGCACCTTGTTACCTGTCCTCTGTATTTATAGAAGTGTCTGGTGCGATATCCGGGGCACGCCATTAATGGGGCGAATATCCGGCGTACGCCATTAATGAGGCACACTATTAATGGGGCGAGTATCTTGGTAGGTCGTTACGATATTGGTGGATCTTGCCTAGCCGAGATTTACGGATCTCCCCCTATGATTAGCGGATCACGCCTCCTGGCTCCGTTTGGGCCGTGCTATGGACTTGGGGCTTTTGGGCCGGTCCGTAACAGTTTCCCCCCAGCTTGGCTGTTCAGGCTTCTGGGCGGCCGAGGTGTGTAATGCCCCCGGTCCCGGTTTAGGTCCGGGGCCTATGCTTCATCCGGACCGGCTTCTAACGCCGTGGCCTATCCCTATTATGACAGTCTGGGTGGTGCCCTGGGTTATGCTTGACCGGGGCGTCTCGATCGGCCTCGGTCTTACATAATTAGCCCCCTGTTCGTGGGTAAGCCGTTTGGCCTTCTTTCCGTAGGCGTCATCATTGTTGCTTTACACCTGGCTTGCCCTGATTGGAAAGAGTCTGCAGCCGTCGCGCCCCTCTGAGTGCTGATTTGCGTGCACATTTAATGCTCCTACGTCATTCTGTGCGTTTCCAATCGTGTCTGGGTTCAAAGACCGAATTGCCCCCGGCGTTCCCTTTCCTTGTCACTTATACGAAGTATTCATTTCTCGTTTGTCTCTTCACTTTTTCCTGCTACAACTTCTCTGTGAACTTGCTCTGGGTTTATAGGATTATCTCCTCTGCCAAAACTCCACTGTTCTCCCTTTCCACCGTTCGAGTTTCCCTCTTCTTACTCATACAGGTATTTTCCTTATTCTTCTTTACTCTTTTACGGCGTACTTCTTACCGATTATATATCCTTTGGTCTCTTATCTACGTTTCCTACTCCTTTTTCTTTCTGGTTTCCTGAGTATCCGTTTGAGACCATTTTCTGGGTTTCGCCTGCTTTTGACACATCCGCGTCAGTGCTAGCCTCTCCTTCGACATAAGACCTTTAGTTCTTAGGTTCTAGTTCCTTCCTGATGGATAGAAATAAGCATTTTCCTAAACCCAGATCAATGCTAACCCCTGAGGAAGAGGAGTTTCTTCGCACTCGCTACCCGCGAGCTTCTTATTGGGTTCTCGGAACCAAGCTTCCGGAAGCGGAGAGGTCAGCCCCTTTACTCCGAGGCGATTTCGGTTACTCAGGATGAATCGGGCCCCAACCCGTACCTGCTAGAGTTTTGTCTCCTTCTCCTGTCCGAGCTTCTGCACACAACGTTCCTATCTTATCGCCCGAACAGGCCGGGGTTGGTTCCTTTGACGGCTCCATGTCTCCGGCCTTATTGGCCCAACCGCTCAACTTCTGTGAGGGTCCACCCTCTGCGAGCTCGGATCCTTATCCTGATGATTATCTCGGCCCCTGCTGGGACTGCTTGGCCGAGGGTGCATTCCACATTGCGCACGGCGGAGACTCTAGAGCCTCCTCGATTCTTGGTTCTTGCCTAAGATCGGCAACCTTTGGCCCTCTCTTCCGGCGTACCCTTTCGTCCGAGTCCGCCATCTGTTTTGCCTTCTAACATTCTTTTATCATGTATTTCCCACTCTACTAATTTCATTTTATGTTGCATATAGGTTAATGGCTCCGAAATCTCTGCCCTCTAAGCAAAGGACCAAGGCTGAGGAATCGGACTCTTCTAGTCCTCCCGAGGCTCTGTGTCGTAGGTTTCCCTGGGTGTCCCATGAGGTCTTGAAGACCTGGTCCTTGATGTCGGATACCGATATTGCCCGTTTGGATCTACTCGCCATGGAGGGGTGCGTCATACGCCGCCCGGAGGCCGACGAGCCTATTTGTGCGGAACGGGAAGTAGGCAATCCCAATTTCTTTTTCTTTTACCGGGATTACCTTACTTGGGTCGGTGTTTGCTTCCCTTTCACCGATTTCCAGATACTGGCCCTGTTGCACCTGAGACTTGCCCCGTCTCAACTTCATCCGAACGGGTGGGCTTATCTTGTTATGTTCGAGCAGCTGTGTCGCTCCTTCCCGGTTCCGATTCCCTGCTCAACCAATCTCTTCTTCTATTACTTCGGCCCCTTTACCCCCAGCTCTCCAAAAGAAAGCGACAAGCTAAAAGGGTTGGTATCTCTCCGCGTTAATCCTGATCGGAAGCTCATGAAGCCCTTCTCCGATTCATTTAAGCGGTTCAAGAATGCGTTCTTCAAGGTTGTCGCCGTTCCTGGTAAGCAAACCTGGTTTTTGAAGGGGGTTGAGGCCGCCGACGTAGAGTGGCGTTTCCCTCTATATTGGATGGAGAGTCATCATAAAGCTACCCCCTCATCCTTCCAAATTTTGAAAGATGAGCTCCTGCCAGAGACGGCCCCTGATGTGCCTAGGTTGGACGCTTACGTGGAGAAGTATGGCATCCAGAGTGCAGCCTTTTTCATTTCCGGGAGGATCTAGGCCAATCCCCTCTACTTGTAGGAGTCCCTCCTTCGCCATGTTATTTGTCTTTTGGTAAAATTTTGTATGTTTTGGAGTAATTTGTGTTTATTCTTGACTTCCTTTTACCTGTCCTTTTCAGCTCAAGACATGAGGGCTCTTCCAGGTTACTTGACAAAAGTGAATCCGGCCGTGGCATCGCCGAATCGTCGGGCTCTGAAACGGGCCGTCCTCGTCAAAAATGCTGCGCCTGAGGCTACTGCCTCTGTTGTGACAAAGAAGACTAAGGTCTCGGGCGGCGAAGGGTCGGCTCCATCCATCCCCTCCGGGCCATCTCAGGAAGTTGTTTCCGAAGCTCCGAAGGGGAAACAGGTCGTTGTCTCTGTGGGCGAAACTGTGTCTACGGTTATTGCGACTACTCCTTCGGCATCAGTTCTCCCGGCACCTTTGCCAACTCCACCTCCTTCTACCGAGTCATTGCGTCCTTCTTCCGTGCTTCCTCGCAGCTTCATATGGGACAAGGGGGTGACCAATGAACTAGACGTCGCGTTCCTTCCCCCTCGGGATTTTATGGAGAGCCGGCCCCTATCCCCGCCTGGCATTGAAGAGGTGTATGCAGCGCAACGGTATTTATGCAAATCTGTTGGGCTGCTTCAAGCTTATATTCTCATGAGGGAGAAGTATTCTTTGGTGGATGTAGAGAATAAACGCCTGAGAGCGTCTCAGGAAGAAGTGGCGACCAAGCAGAAGGCTCTGGAGGAGGCCGTGTCAACGAAAAAGGCCTTGGCCAAGTCTGAGGCCAGGCTGCACATTTTGGAAGAGAAGTGGGATGCCACCCAGACCGAGCGGGATGCTTCTAAGGCCGCGGTTGTGAAGATGGATAAAGAACTTCTACAAGCACGGGAAGCGGCGGAGAAGTCAGGCTCCGAGTGTGCCCGGGCCCAGAAAGCGCTGGGCGAGAGTCTTGAGGCGGTGAAAACCCTTCAAAAGCAACATGATATGATGTCCTCTAAGCTTACAACAGCCGAGGAGGCCCTCGCCGTAGCGCAGTAGGCGCGCTTGGAGTCCGATGAGCTCTTAAAGCAGACTGCCAAAGATTGCTTTGATAATGTTCTGGAGCAGATCCAGTTCTTGAATCCGACGACTAAGCTTGACCTGGACGGCTATGATTTTCACGCTTTTGTCGAGGATGGAGTCTTAGTTCCGTATCAATCTCCTTTAGACAATGCGTCCCAATCCGAAGAAGAGGGAAGAGAGTCAGACGCGGAGAGCGAGGCGACCAAGGGCTCTCATAAGGCCGGCCCATCTAGTTAGTTTTTACTTCGTTCTTCAGTGGGCGTCTGTGCCCCTTTATTTTGAACATTTTCGGCCTTTGTGCCGTTCGTCCGTACATATTTTTATGACTATGGATGAATTATTTATTCACCCTTCTGCCATTTTGTAAATTCCATAATTGAAATTTATTGACTGTAGTAGATGCGAGTCGTTTACTCGACCAACACTAAGGTGTGGGAGGATGGGGCAGGGTTGTATGTTTTAACCTCTGGGGGATGTTAACTTAACCGCACTACCTCATTCCGGCTTGACTTAATCGGAAAAGTTAATAGAAACCGAGTTAAGGGCGAGGCCGTCACATGTCAACCGAGGTGTCTATTACCTCAAATCTGACATTTTGACTTGATCAGGGTTGGAATGACAGCCTGCTTTCTTAAATCAGGCGAGCGTTGACGCGTCAATTTCGCGAAGGCCACGTGGCCGAGCTCTACCAATGCACGTCGTAGTACAACAGCCGGTGTCATACATCTAAATGCTTTTATGTTAATGGCCGGGTGTAAGTACCTCAATGTCAGGTTTTGGACCGGGCTGAATGGCCTCGGTTTCACGCTTACACAAGTAATTGTGCACATTGATGAATTTCCTTGGTGGGTTCCTTCATTAAATAAAACAGCTCTAAAGAGGGTACAAATGGTCATGAATTATTCAGATGCAAAATAAAGAACAATTGGAGAAACATAAGCAACAGTAAGAAATAACCGAATAGTAGCCTTTGTGTCTACAGGGCCGAGCCTTGACCTAGCTGTAATAGATCTTTAGCTTGTCGGCGTTCCATGTCCTCTTAACCGCTTCCTTGCCGTGGTTTCGAGAACATATGCCCCAAAGATCGAGTTTTTCTTTAACCCGATAGGGGCCTTCCCAATTTGCCGCCGCTTTTCCGTCTCGGGATTCTTGTTTCCGATGTCGGCCCGCCGAAGTACCGGTTACCTCGGTTAAAGGATCGTGGTCGAACCTTGCGATTATACTTTGCTGCGAGTAGCTGTTTGGCGGTAATTTCTCGGCAATGCGTCGTGATTCGGATCTCATCAATTAGGTCCAGGTCTGTCTTTAGGGCATCATCATTTGACGCTGGTCCATCCTGTCCGGCTCTGATCTTTCTCCATAATGGCTGCCCGATTTCAACCGGGATCATTGCTTCAGCCGGAATGGGGTTTCCTGGGTCGAGGACTGCACACTCGTCCTGTAGCCCCATAGAACACTATGGAGCTATTCATTCCAGCTGGAGTCAGCTTTTAACATGCGTTTCTTTAATCCGTCCAGAATGATCTTGTTAGCTGACTCGGCCTGTCCGTTAGATTACGGGTGTTCGACGGAGGAGAAGTGTTGCTGGATGTCCAAGTTGGACTTTAAGGCCTGGAATCTATGGTCCGTGAACTGGGTCCCATTATCGGTGACGACTTCAAATGGTATTCTGAATCGAGCAAAGATGTTATGGTGAACGAATCTCATAATTCGAGACAAGGTGATCGTAGTCAATGCCTCGGCTTCTATCCATTTGGTGAAATAGTCTACGGCGACGATGAGCCATTTGAGCTGTCCAGGTGCCGGCTTGAATGGTCCAAGGATGTCCATTCCCCATTTATAAAAGGGTCAGGGGGCCGGCATCCCTTTTAACTCCGTCGGTGGTAGCCATAGGATCCCGGCGTGTTTCTGGCAACTGTCGCACTGCTTGGCGGCTTCCATGGCGTCATGCTTCATGGTGGGCCAATAATAGCTGGCGCGTAATGCCTTCCTTGCCAAAGCCTTGCCCCCTATGTGTTAGCCGTTGCACCCCTCCTGTATCTCGATCAATATGTACCTTGCTTCGGCCTCACCTAGGCATCGCATCATCGGGCAGTGCACTCCTTTTCTGTATAGCTGATCATCTACCATGGCGTAGATGGCAGCTTCTCTGGTCAGCTTCTTTGCGGTAGTGGAATCTTTTAGGATGATCCCCCTTTCTAGGTAATCTTCGAGTGGCTTTCTCCAGTCCGTTGTGGATGAGATAGTCATGACGTACGTGGGCTCGGCCAGTATCCGTTGGATCACAGTTCTATGACTCCCCGGACCTTTGGTACTTGCTAGTTTGGAGAGAATATCGGCCCTGGTATTCTCTTCTCTTAGGATATGAGCAACAATCACTTCTTTGAACTCCGTCATTACTTCTTTTGCTCGTTCAAGTACTTAGCCAATTGCCTTTGCTTGATAGCTTGTCATTCGGTGAACACCTTAACTCATCGCGCTCTCCGTCTCTTTGCTTGAAACAAACCGGCTAGAGGGCCTTTGTTGGAGGTCGGAATTCAAAGAGCGAATGCTCGCAGCAACGCCCCGGGCTCTCCACGATGACTCCTGCTCCACTGCCTTTTGGATTGGAAGATCCGTCTACGAATACCTTCCAAAATTCCTCGCTAGCCATAATCGGAGTCAATTCTCTGATGAAATCGGCCAATGCTTGTGATTTGATCGCATGCCGGGCTTCAAAAGTGATGTCGAACTCGGCCCAGTTGTCATTCGCCCCGCCGGAGTCCCGACTACTATCCGGTGTCCTTGAAAGTATGGCTGAAGCCGTCTCGCAGTCGTCAGTAATGCGAACGCCATCTTTTCCAGCTTATGATATCTGAGCTCAACGTTTTGTAACGCTTTGCTCACAAAGTATATGGGTGTCACTCCGGCCTCGGTTTCTCTTACCAAGGCGGTACTTACCGCCTCGTCTCCCACAGACAAGTATAAGAACAAGGTCTCTCCTTGCTCCGGCTTCATCGATCGAGGGGTTGCCAAACATCGCTTAATTTCTTCAAAGGCTGCTTCACAATCTGAATTCCATCCTCCATGAGTTTCTTTCTTCAATAATTTAAAGAAAGGTAATGCCTTCTCGGCCGATCTGGGTAAGAATCTTGTCGGGCGGCCAAGCGACTGTTAATTGCTGAACTTCCTTCTTAGAGTTTGGGACTTGCATGTCTAGCACGGCCTTGCATTTGTCCGGGTTAGCCTCAATGCCTCGATTGGTCAAGATAAAACCTAGGAACTTCCCTGGCGGGACTCCGAAAGCACATTTGCCGGGTTCAACCCGATTCGATGTCGTCTTAATTTTTCAAACGTCTGCTCTAGGTCCCGGATATGCTCCTCTGGAAGTTTTGACTTCACGATCATGTCGTCTATATAGACCTCCACATTTCGCCCGATTTGGTCCTTAAAGACGCAGTTCATCATTCGCTGGTACGTAGCTCCGGCATTCTTCAATCCAAATGGCATGATGTTGTAGCAATAGTTAGCCTTGTCGGTCATGAAGGCGGTCTTCTCTTGGTCCTCTAGGGTGTATGGCAATCTGATTGTAACCGGAGTAAGCGTCCATAAAGGAAAGCAACTGGTACCCGGCCGAGTTATCAATGAGTTGATCAATGTTAGGCATAGGGTAGGAGTCCTTTGGACACGCTTTATTCAGATTGGTGTAGTCAGTGCACACCCTCCATTTGCCGGTTGGTTTTAACACCATGACCACGTTCGAGAGCCAAGTTGTATATTGTACTTCTCTGATGAATCCAGCGGCAAGGAGTTCTTCAATGTGACTTTCAAGGGCTTTCTGCCTGTCGTCTGAGATATTCCTCTTCTTCTGGGCCACTGGCTTCGACCCCAGCTATATGGCGAGTTTGTGGCAGCAAAAGTGTGGGTCGATCCCGGGTATTTCAGCTGACGTCCAAGCGAAGACGTCCTGATTTTGTCTTAAAAACTTGATCAGTCGCTCTTTCAAGTCTGCGCTCAAATCTCTACCGACTTTAGTTGTCTTAGAGGGATCCGTCACGAGGGTTAATTCCTCCAGCTCCCCTTCCGGCTTTGGGCGTGGATTTTCTGGTTCACGGAGATCCAGCTCTACCATATTAACCGACTGTCGGGGCCACCCCTCATTTCTGACTTCGGTCATAACTTCGTTGGTTCGGAGCCACGGTGGGGATGACGGTCCTTCCTCCTTGACTCGGAGGGTTTCGAAGTAACATTGCTGTGACACCTTCTGGTCCCCGGACACTTCAACCACCTGATTCTTATCGTTGATCATTTTGAGTTTCTAGTGCTTAGTGGATGCTAGCATGTCCCAATTGTGTATAGTGGGTCGGCCCAATATAATATTATAGGGAGATCGGAAGTCAGCCATTAAGAACCTTACACATTCTGACTTGAAAGCTTCCTTGGTTCCTAACGTCAATCTGAGGTCAATATATCCTTTTGGGAAGGAAATTTCTCCATTGAACCCGATTAGGGTGGATTTGCACGGCTTTAGGTCTTCAACATCGAGGTGCATCCTCTAGTATGCGTCCCAGCTTATGATATCGGCCGAACTCCCTGCATCCACAAAGATCCGTTTGACTCAGCAATTAACGATGATTCCGATGATAACCAGTCCATCCTGGTGGCCGAGAATAACATCTTTGAGCTCTTCATCTGTGAAGACTAAAGGGGGTGGTTTCGGTTTCGATGAGCCGCCTTTGAACGTTGGCATATCTTTTATTGTCAGCACCTCCCGCATATATTTCTTGCGCTGGCTCACCGTATCTCCGCCTCCTCCGAAACCGCCGCTGATGCCATTGCATTGGAGATCAGTCTCCGGGAAACCGTCGACAGGGGCGGTTTTCAGTTTCTTCTCTGGTTCTCGACTGTCCATAGCCGGACTCCTGCTTCAGCGGCCACTATTCCTCTTGCTTGTTTTCCCTTGAGTTTTGATGACGTATTGGCGAAGCTTCCCTTCTCTTACAAACTTTTCAATAGCATCCCTGAGTTCATAACACTCGTCGGTTGTATGGCTGGAGCAGTTGTGGAAAGTGCAAAATTTTCCGCGATCTGTAGTGGATCGATTTCTAATGGGCCTCGGCTTGGCAACCCGTTTCATCTCGGTCTGAGCTACCTCCTTCCATAACTGTGAACACGAACATTTAGGGGGGTGTAGTTGCCGTACTTCGCCTCATTATCCGTCCTCTCTTGTCGGGGTCGGCTCTCTTTGCCGCGTCTATGGAGCTCCGACTTCTGCTTGTCCGTCGGATCCCTTCTTTCAGGTGATGAATTCCTGGCCTTCTCAGGTTTGTCTGCATTGGCAATATCCATCTGTTCGACATCTAGGTACTTCTTTGCTTCATTGTAGAATTCAGTCAGTAAATAGACCCGATTCTTGTACAGATGTTTGGCCAGGCGTGTCGCTGGGTCCAGACCGTTGACGAGGCAATGTACGTGGACCTCTTCAGATAATAACCGTACCTGCATTTCCGTATCTCTGAACCGATCCAGGTACTTCTACAGTGTCTCGCCTTTCTTTTGTTTTACCTTACTCAAAGTGAACTGAGATTTTGGTTGTTTCTTGCTGGTGGCAAAGTGCAATTCAAATTTGTGCCTAAGGTCTTCAAAGTTCCGAATGGAATTATTGGGTAATGAGCTCAACCATTGTGGGCCGGTCCGGTTAACGTGGCCGAGAAGAGCCGTAAGATGACCGAGACCTCTATTGACCTAACCCACATCGCTTTTCGAATATCTCCAGGTGGTGACGTGGATCCTGTGTCCCATCGTACTTGGGGAGATGGTTAAGTCAAAATTCTTTGAGTAGGGGGCCGTGGCCGTGGCCGTTGCACGGGAGAATGGGGTCCTACTAGAGCCAGCCAAGTACTTCATCTTATATTGTCGTGGTGACCCCCGTGTCCGAGGCGCCATGATTGCCTCACGAAGGTCATCCGAGTCCTGATCCACGTCATGGTCTCAGTCTTCATAACTGTCATGGGTTCGGTCTTTACGATCATCTTGGCGGTCTTCTCGGCCTTGGTCTTCCACATCCCGGATCCGCAATTGCCTCTCCTTCCTCCGTGTGGGGGTCGGCTGGCGTTCTCGCTCCTTTCTCGCTTCCCCCGTTTTCCCTTCGCGGGCCCGTCGATTTGACTCTGGGCTACTACACGGACTACATCGCGTCCCGTGCGTACAACTTCCTTTCCCTTCCGAGAGCTTCTCTGAGATCCTCGTTGAAACATGTTTTCGAGCTTTTCCTCGATCATTAACTCTAGAGCATGAAAATCCTCTTGCCGTTGGAGATGATCTCGTTTTTCTTTGTTTTCGAACCTCTGAAACATCGACTCTTGGGTTCTCCTTAAAATGTGGACGTCGGTGTCTAATACCTGAGCGTCTGGAGCCAGGGCTTTCGGGGCTTGGACCCTTCACGGCTCCTCTTGCAAAGGTTCGTTGGTCGAAGGAGATGTGCTCGCCGTGTCAGTTACGTAACCCTCCGGAGTCTTATCTCGTGGAGTTTGATCATGAGTTTGGGGTTGACTCGGTCCGGCCTGAGGTTGATTTGGTGGTAAATTGCTTTCATCGTGCGGCCGGTCTAACTGCTGGCTTTGCCTGTGGCTTCTGGTATTTGCCATTAGTGGTCACGGGGATAGAAATTTAAGGATCCCCACGGTCGGCGCCAATGTTCTGGTATAGAACACAGATGTCCAGCCCAGGGCTGGTATATTGATCTTGGATGGTTAGGCCCTGCCTGAGTATCTATGGAGGAGATAATCAGGAGAGCTTGGGATCACCATACACGACAAAGGGGGTGGTGTGTGTGCACAGTGAGACTGTATGTAAATAGTCTAGGTTAGAATGTGTGCACCTTGTTACCTGTCCTATGTATTTATAGAGGTGTGTGGTGCGATATCCGGGGCACGCCATTAATGGGGCGCCATTAATGGGGGGGCAAATATCCAGGGTACGCCATTAATGAGGCACGCTATTAATGGGGCGAGTATCTCGGTAGGCCGTTACGATATGGGTGGATCTTGCCTAGCCGAGATTTCCGGATCTCCCCCTATGATTAGCGGATCACGCCTCCTGGCTCCGTTTGGGCCGTGCTATGGACTTGGGGCTTTTGGGCCGGTCCATAACATTTTTATTGTAATATGCTTTTATTATTAAAATATATGTACTTGAACTTATTGAGTGCCCATTCATTATAATTTATATAACTGCATTTCTAACAGCACTTAGCCTTGCTTTTCTAACTGACAGGTTTGTAAAATAATTTCCTCTTCATCATCAGTGTTCACTTGATTTCATGAATATTTTTTTGATATTTTTTTCTTTTCTTATTTATATTCTTTTATTTTTTAATGCATTTAAAACACTTTCCTTAAAAAAAAAAGGTTTTCGGGCCCAAATCCCCCTACCAATGGTGTCCCTCTTCGGTAAATTTCTGGGTCCACCCTTGGTGATGAGAATCTAGCCTACTTGAAATTTGCATGTTGCATTTTCTTGAGAAGGAAACTTCAAATATGATAATCTAAACGAGGAGTATGAGACATCAAACCAACCCCTGAATTGCATGTCCCACATCAGTCATATGACTATTAAAGGGCGAGACTCTACCCAGATGAATTCGCTAAAGAGCCAAATGACTAGGAATGAAAAATAAAATACTGAGGGGAAATTAATCTCATAATATCATGTGAGCCTGACAAAACACAGGACACCCATCAAAAAACCTCAAGGAGGATATATAGCCCTTCCTTGGCTAGAGTATCGATGCACTTGTTCCTTTCTCTAGATATATGGTTGGTGTTTAATTCCCAATTTCTCTGCATCAACTCTCTAATTTGCCAGTGTAACAGATTCCCTCTTCTAACTAGAGAGTCCTCCATCAGCATATCAGTAACCTCCTTGGCATGTGATTCCAAAATCATTTTTTTAAACCTCAGATCCAATGCCAAAGTAAGTCGTTTAACAATGGCCTATTCCTCTGCTTCGAAAACATTACAGCTTCCCAGAAAATGTGAAAAGCCAGCTACCCACATACCTTCATGATCCTTATAACTCCTCCACATCTGGCTCGACTAACAGAATTGGCAACCGCCCCATCATCATTACCTTGAAACCGCCCCATCGACATTTACCTTGACTTAGTCAGACTTTGGAGGAAACCATCTTAATGAACATCGAACATAGCGTGTCAGTCTAAAGCTCGCCTCCATTCTCCTGGCTTTGAATCAAGGACCCCCAACACTTCAACACCAATTCCACAGGGTTATTTGGCTTCACCAAATCCTCGATAAAAATAGCATCATTGCACCATAGCCATAACTTCCAAATAGTTACTCCCCACGTCAATTGCTAGTTTCTGTCTTTCTAGGGGCCAAGGTCCCTTTTAAAATTCAATTTCCCCAATCCCTCAGCTTGCCGAGAAACACAGAATTGTGATGCAGAAGCACAAACCATACTCTCTTCGCATATTCACAATCACGTAGAATATGTAAAACAGTCTCAGGTTCTCTGCAATAGTGCTGGCAGAATGCTGAATCCTGTGACCAGCTACTCCTCCAACAATTGGTAGGAAGTCAATTGTCAAATGTCACCAACATGAAATTTCGAATGCGTTCCACTCCTTTCCACTTCCAAAAGCTCTTAAACAAAGTATCAGCTGGACTATCGGATTGATCTTCCAATAATCGATAAGCACTTTTAATCGAAAACTCCCCTGTGTTCGTACCTTTCCATGCAAGACTGTCGTGGAGGCATAATTGCTATAAATTTCTGAATCACATGTCCTGGAAGGAGTGTTGCTAAGTTAGAAAAATCCCAGCACCTATCCTGGGTCCATTCTGCCACAGTAGTATTTATTTCTTCAACGGACAAAGTCCGAAGGCATACATTATCCAATGAGTCATCCTGGAGCAACCAATGATCCTTGAAGAAGTTCACTTTCAAACCATTACGGACGATCCACTTCGATCCTGTCTCCACCAATTGGCGTTGTTGCACAATAAATTTCTAGAGAGAGTAACACGGATATGAAACTGAGAAAAAATAAAGTGTGCAGAGAAAAAGGTATTCTCATTAAAGTGAAACTTATCATGTACAGTGAGAGTCCTTATATATAGGGAAATGAATAAAAAAACTGATAGTTACAACTGTTACTCGGTTACAACAAAATATTCAAATTATAGCCAAATATTTACAACAAATATACTAAAATAAACAATGACTAACTATCTGTTACCGCCCCCACCAAGCTAAGGTATATATGTTGAGCATGCCAAGTCAAGAGAGAAAACCATGGAAAGGCTGCGGATCAAGGGGTTTAGTAAAAATATCAGCAAGTTTATTAGCACTACGAACTGGAAGTAGTCGAATAAGCCTAGCTTGAACCTTGTCTTGAACAAAATGGCAATCAATCTCGAGATGTTTGGTGTGTTCATGGAAAGTAGGATTAGAAGCAATATGAATAGCAGACTGATTGTCACAGTAAAGCACTGTAGGAGAAGAGTGAGGAATCTGCAAATCAGTAAGTAAATCAACCATTGAATCTCACAAGCAACACATCCCATGGCCCTATATTCTGCCTCAGATGAAGAAAGAGAAACAGTGGTCTGCTTCTTAGAATGCCACGAAACCAAAGAATCACCAAGAGAAATACAATAACTAGATAAAGAACGACGTGTATCAGGATATCCAGCCCAATCAAAGTCACTGAAAGCACGCAACTGTAAGGAGGAAGAAGTGGGAAAGAAAATTCCTTTACCAGGCCACTTCTTGATGTACCGTAAGACTCTAAGAGCTTCCTGATAGTGTACATTGGTAGGTGCATGAGTGAATTGAGAAAGCTGCTGAACCACATAGGATATATCAGGTCTTGTGGTAGTAAGATACAAGAGACGCCCAACTAAACGTCTGTAAGGAGCAATATCAGTAAGTAATGTACCAATGTCTTTAGACAATCTAGTATGGCGAGCCATAGGAGTAGAAAGTGGTTTACAACCCAAATAACCTACATCATCAAGGATATCAAGAGCAAATTTGCGTTGATTTAAAGAGATACCAGTACTAGAACGAGCAACCTCAAGACCAAGAAAGAATTTGAGCTTGCCAAGATCCTTAATCTTGAAGGTGGTGTCAAGAAAGGATTTAATGCGAGTGATCTCAAGCATATCAGTACCAGCCAGTATAATATCATCAACATAAACCAAGAGAACAGTAAAAGAAGCGTCATGCTTTCTAGTAAATAAAGAGTAATCAGATTTGGATTGAGTATAACCACAAGACAGCAAACCAGAGGATAGTTTAGCAAACCATTGGCAAGAGGCCTGTTTTAAACCATAGAGAGATTTCTGCAATTTACAAACTAGATTGGGATGAGAAGGAGAAAAACTAGGGGGAAGAGACATGTAAACGTCCTCATGAAGATCACCATGTAAAAATGCATTATTCACATCAAGTTGTTCAAGATGCCAATTAGAAGAGGCAGCAACAGCAAGTAACAATCTAACTGTAGTCATTTTAGCAACTGGTGAAACGGTATCAAAATAATCAACCCCTTCAGTTTGAGTATAGCCCTTTGCCACTAATCGGGCTTTATATCTCTCTAAACTACCATCAACAAGGAATTTAGTCTTAAACACCCACTTACAACCAATAGGATATTTATCCTTAGGTAATTCAGTCAAGATCCATGTATTATTTTGCTCTAAAGCTTTAATTTCAGACTGCATAGCCTGCTGCCATTCAAGGTGTGTAATGGCTGCACGATATGTTTTAGGCTCAGGAAGGGCAGAAATGGAACAAACAAAATGTTTATATGAAGGAGAGAGATTACCATAGGATAAAACTGAGGAAAGAGGATATCTACAAGAGCCAGACATGGAAACCGATGGTGTTGAAGTAAGTTGAGAGCAATGGTGGTCACTTAGATATGTCGGAGGTCTTGAAATCCTGTTCGTTCTGTGAATAGGATGGTCTGAAACTGAAGGTACATAAGCAAGAGAACTAGAGACCTATGCAGAAGCAGTGGAAGAAGGTAATGTAGAAGGAGTGGGAGAAGGTAATGCAGAATCAGACAAGGAAATAGGATTAGGAGAAGAAACTAAAGGTGATAAAGAGGGCAAATAAGAGTCATCAAGAGGAAGGTCATCAAAATTAGGTACAACAGGCATAGAGATAGAATCCAAAGAAGATGAACAAGTGGTATAAGGAAAAATGGACTCATAGAAGATGACATGTCTTGAAATAAAAATGCGATGAGTATGAATGTCAAGAAGAACATATCCTTTGGTGCCATTTTTAAAACCGAGAAAAACACATTTGTGAGCTCGGGAATCAAATTTTGTTCTATGAGCAAAAGAGGTACAAGCAAAACACAATGAGCCAAACACCTTAAATTGGGTATAGTCGGGAAGAGTGTTATGAAGTAGGAAAAAGGGAGATTGATTATTTAAAATTGGAGTAGGAAGTCTATTAATAATATAGACAGCATGGGACACAGCATAACACCAATAAGATAAAGGCAAATGAGATTGAAACATTAAGGCTCGAGCAACATGTAAAATGTGTTGATGCTTGCGTTCTACAACACTATTTTGTTCGGGAGTTTCAACACATGAAGTTTGATGTAAAATTCCTTTTGAAGAATAAAAAGAAGACATTTGAAATTCAACTCCATTATCAGTGTGAACAATTTTTACTTTGTGAGCAAATTGGTTTTCAAGGAAAACAAATAAAGATTGCAAAGCATTTCGAGCCTCAGATTTAGCTTTTAAAAGACTAACCCAAGTATAACGTGAAAAATCATCAACAACAATTAGAAAATAGCGATAGCCATGTATTGAAGAAAGTTTATAAGGTCCCTAAATATCAGCATGTAACATATGGAGACAAGAATGAGATTTGGATACACTGATGGGGAATGGGATTTTTCTCTGTTTTGCAAAATGACAAACATCGCAAGCACCAGAAAAATTACAAGAAATGATAGGACATTGTTGCTTCAAGACATTCAAAACAGGGGAAGACAAATGGCCAAGACGAAAATGCCACAAATCAAAAGGGGAAACAAGTGTGGAAACAGAACTAACTCTAACATCAATAGGTAAGTGACTACGTAGCTTGAATAAGCCTTGAGAAAGCTCAGCTGAACCAATCGTTGTCCATGTCTTCGGATCCTGTATAAGGCAATGAGAAGCAGAGAAAAGTCAAACACAAGAAAGATCGTGAGCCATTTGGGAAACTGAAATAATATTGAAATGAAAATTTGGAATATAAAGGACATCAGTAAGAGTAATAGAGGCATTGATTTTAACAGTACTAGAAATACTAGAAACAATGACAGATTGATTGGGTAAAGTTAAACGAATAGGGGAAATATTCGAATATGAACTCAACAATGTTAAGGAATAACAAACATGGGTAGTAGCACTACTATCAAGGATCCAATTATTAGAGGAATCAAAGGCAAGAATATTATACATACGCTAAGAATTAATATTTGGAATCAGATGTGGTGCAGAAAATTGGTTGACACAGGGAGTAGCAACAGGTTTTGAAGTAGAGACAGAAGCAGTCAAACCATAATCAGTCATATGTGTAGGTTGCAATAGAGCAAGTAATTGATTATATTGATCTTGACTAATATATTGATTAGCAGTAGTAGGTGTCGAAGATAAAATACCAGCTGAAGGGTTAGAAGAAGATGTTACCACACTGTTCATAGAACCCTTCGTACGAGACTTGTAGCCAGGAGGGAAGCCATACTTCTTGTAACAAGTCTCAATGGTATGTCTAGGCTTTCCACAGTTAGTGCAAACTTTAGAATTAGGAGGAAATTTTGACTGATGACCAGACTGGTGTGGGGAAGCTGAATCCATACAAGCAAGGCATACTATCGGTTCTTAGACACCTGTGAGTTCCCTCTCTTGTTGAACAACTAGAGAAAATGCCTTGTTAATAGGATGTAGAGGTTCCATTAATAGAATTTGAGACCGGACAGTGGAGAACCGATCATTCAATCCTTTCATAAACCGGATAACATAGTCTTGATGGAAGTAATCCTTGGAAGGACATGAATAGGTAGGTATGGGACGAAAATTGAGCAATTCATCCCAAATAATCTTCAATTTGGTAAAATAATCAGAAACAGTAGAGTTAACTTGCCAAATGAGGAAGAGTTCATCTTGTAGCTCAGCAACACGAAAGCCATCACTCAGGCCCAGTGATGATAATTGGTACCGATGAGAGGAGAGGAGACGAGAATCAAAGAAGGATTCTCATTAGGATGCATGAAATAGCAACTGGAAGGATCTTGAGTCAAGGCTAGGGAAGAGACCGACGATGGACTTGCGGTAGCCATGGAAGTAAATCAAGAAATTGAATGGCAAATCGAGAAATCAAACAGCAAATCGGAATAACTAGGTCAAAGATCTCCAGGCGAGGAAGAAATTGCGAAATTGCCGAAGAAGAAATCAAGAACAAACCTGGAGAAAAACCAGAAATCAACCACGAACTCTAAGATGAAGCTCGACGGGAAAATCATAGATGAAAAGCCAAGAAACAAAGCCAAATCAGGATGAAGGATCAAAGCGGATGGCAAATCGAAACAAACACACCAAGGAGAGAGATCTATGAGTTCGATGCCGAAGGGGGGAAAAAAGGAATGGGAAAAAAGGATCAGAAAGGCGGAAGTTTTTGGGGAAAATAAACTGATACCATAACACGGATATGAAACTGAGAAAAAATAAAGTGTGCAGAGAAAAAGGTATTCTCATTAAAGTGAAACTTATCATGTACAGTGAGAGTCCTTATATATAGGGAAATGCATAAAAAACTGATAGTTACAACTGTTACTTGGTTACAACAAAATATTTAAATTATAGCCAAATATTTACAACAAATATACTAAAATAAACAATGGCTAACTATCTATTAGAGAGGACGTTTAACAAATTCGATTCTTCCCTTAGCATATATTTTTGAAAGGGACATCCTCCTAGAGACCATCTACACCTTTGATGAGTTGCCACGCTAGCTTAGCGCTACATGCATTATTAAAGGACGTCATCTTCTTGAAACCAAGACCCCCTCTACTTTTAGGGAGCAAGATTTGGTTCCATCCCATGGGATGAAAGCCATCTGCAGATTCGCTATGCCGCAAAATGAAATTCCTCTATATGCGTTCCACCTCCTAACAAATCGCAATTGGAATTTTTGCAACCATCATTGGATATATGGGTATCGTACGAAGGACTAACCTAGCTAAGGTAATTCTTCCTGCAGTAGAAGGACATTTTTCCTTCCAAGCCACTAATTTGGACCTGACTCTATCAACTATATTTGGAAAGTTTCGGTAGGCTTCGTCTTCCTTGATAATGGGAAACCCAAATACTTCTCAATGTCAGTTGAGATCCTCATGCCCGAGGATGCAGCAATGCTCTGTTTTAGATGCACATGAACTTTCGGGGAGAAGAAAATTGAGGATTTAGCTTTACTCACACGTTCTCCCGAAATGTCCTACAAAGGCACAACAACATACATTGAGATTGTGACTCTGTAACTTCTTCAAATAGTAACAAATATTCTGCAAACATATCCATCCCTTGAGACCACGATTGGTTTCCAATTTCCCTTCCTCACTTCATCTGTAATTAAATGCGATAATTTGTATATACATAACACAAATAAAGAGATAATTTGTATATACATAACACAAACAAAAGGGAAGAGATAGGGTTATCTTGCTTAAGCCCCTCTTAGCTGAGCATTCCATAAGATATTGTAAGACATTGAAGGTACGCAACCCATAATCAGATTTATAAAATTATGTTCTAGCCCAACCTTCTGAAGAACTTGCCTAAAAAAATCATGTTGTATCTTATCATAAGCCTTCACAAGATCGATTTTCATTGTCATTAAGCCTTTTCTCCCTCTGATTTTCTTCATAGTGTGCATGATTTCTTGGCCCACTATAATGTTATCTTGAATCTATCTTCCTCTAGTGAAACTGGATTGAATAGGAGAAACAATTGAGTCCATTAAGAACCTTAACCTTCTTGTAATTACCTTGGTTAAGTATTTGTAGTATACACAGCAAAGTGAGATAAGACGAAGATGGCTGACAACCTTTGGCTTATCTCTTTTTGGAATTAAAGAGATAACAGTTCTATTATGTTCAGTAAGATCCAGTTTTCCTTCGAAGGCTGCTTTCAAAAAATTACATAGCGAGTCCCCTACTATGCTCCATTTCGATTGGAAAAAAAGGGAACCATCAAACCCCAAACAAGCTCATGTACTTACAATTTAGGCATAGTGGTTTGGGATTGTTCCTAGCCTTGAGAATGGAGTTCCTCTATGTTTTTGGGCATGGTTGTTTTGATCTTGTAACTTGGGATAGGTTAAATTGAAGGTTTAGTTGGACTCAGTGCTTATGCATTGGGCTTGTATGTATGTTTTTAGGCTAGTTAGGTATCTTTGGGCTTTAAGGCTTCTTTTTCTGTTTTTTAAGTCCAATGAATTGGTTTTGTTGTATTTCTAAATCATCTATCATACTCTTATCCTTGGATTCAACTGGCAAATGGGTTGAACGCTCTTACCAAGAGGAGAAGGTTCGATCCTAGAGTTAGTCAAAATATTGGGGGAGACATCCTAACTCCTAGATCCCTAGGTAAATGCCTGAGGGTAGAGCTGGGAATCAGGGCTGGCCCGGCCCTACAAGGCCTGGAGTAAGGAAAACATCTGTTTTTCAAAGTCCGACCGATAGTACCATGGCTGAGAGCTAGGTCTTGCAGGGCCTGAAAATTACTATTCTAAATTTTAACTATTTTTCCTTCAATTTTTTTTCAAAGAAATATAATTAGTAAATTGCAACCATTAAAGTTTTAATCTATCAAATAAATATTATCAACATTAATATCTAAACAATATAAATCATTCAACAAATAAACACATTCATTAATTCATAATAAAAAAAAAACAAATAAACACAAAGAATATGTGTTTTCCTTTTTTTTTTAAAATATTAAACAAAGGAATTGCTTTATGTATGCCCACGACAAAATGTCTTTCCCTCTTGTAATTTTGTGTGTGTCTGCAGATTCCTTCGGTTCATGCATGATTTTACTAACAGGTAAAAATAATTATACTTATTTTACACAAAATATATTTATAATTTATTACTTATATAATATTGTAATACCAAAGTATGTGTTTATTTAATATGAAAACATCCTTTCTTCAAAATTTATAATAACTAATTATGTGTTTTAATACAAAATAATAATAAACATAAAAAAGGTTATAGTTTAAACTAAAAAATATAAGTAATTACAAATAAACAAATTCATTAAGTGGAAGTCTAAGTAATTACTTTTAAAAAAAAAAAAAAAAAAGCTACGCTTAAACGAGCCTAACGAGCCGGCCCTATAGGGCCAATTTCAAATTTTTAGCCTATTTTTTAAGCCCGAGCCCTACAGGGCCAAGTTCAAACCAGTCGGCCCGACGGGCTCGGCCCGATTTCCCAGCTCTACCTGAGGGTAATAGACGGCTCGCCCTGCTCAATATTTGTATCACCTAAGAGGAAGGAAGATTTCGTCATGCCCTTGGATCGTAGATGAACCAAACCTTTTTCCTAAAATTTGCAGTATATATTTAAAAAATAATAATCTATCATCTACTTTAGTCATTGAACTTTTTTTATTGTTTTTTCATACAATAAACTTTCTTTGTTTTCAACTGACAATTCTTGATTTAAAAAAAAAAAAAAATGAAAGGAGCAAGCACTCAGAGCCTAAGATTTATTACAAGTATGATCGAACTCTTGACCTAATATTTAAGGGAAGCTCTCATATGACTAGGTGTTACTTTACATGCAAGTTCTTGTTGTTCAGTAAATTTTATTTCATATATCTTAAACAAGTCAAAATAATTATTACTCTTTTTATAAAATAAAATAATTCTTATTCTATATTCTTCAGTGCAACTTACAAAATTTCAAAATACCAAAACAAAGAAAAACTCAGGTCAAAAAACAAAAAGAAAAAAGAAAGAAAGAAAAACCACTTATAAAAGTCGGAGGATAAAAAACAAAAGAAAAGGTTATGGTAAAAAAAAGTAGAAAAGGTTATGGTAAAAAAAATAGAAAAGGCACAAAATAAAATAAAAAATAAAAAAATAAAGAAATAAAGTTTTACATTTTATTACAGGAATGATTAAATGCCCCCTTTTTTTTTTTTAAAAAAAAAAAAGCACCCAGTAGACGATTTTCCAATCTTCAGGCCTAGGATCGGAAGCAAGCCTGGCGAGGACTACCAATTTATCGCCGCGGTTTTCCATTTCCTCGGATTGGGTCTATTCCCTCTAATCGCCGATCCCATAGCTGTAGATTCCGACCGCTTCAGGCTTTTTCTCCGACGTGCTCTGTAACCACTTCTTTCTAGGTCCTCTCAGCTTCATAGCGCAGGTACTTTCTGTTCGTTTGATTTTCTCAGTATCTGCTCCATGCCTCCATTTTGCTGCAGATAATTATATTGGATTTTCTTTTCTTCTAGTAAATTTTCAGGGGACCCCAGTTATATTATTTCCCCCGTTACTTTAAGCTTTGAAATTGAGCTTTGAATGTTTTAAAATTGAGCTATGACTGTTTTTGTCATACGATATAGAATACTGTACTTTTCGGTTTTCATGAGGTGCCTTCCAGTGCAAAAGGAGGAAGTAAATTAGACAATGTTGTTGCCTTAACCAAACTTTGTTCAAAACAATGACGTAACTGAAAATGGGATAAGAAATCCGGAAGAAGTGAAACGAATTTAAGAGAAACCTGTTGGTGGTGACTCTTTACAAGTCCATCCCCCTTTATGTTTGTTAATTTTTTTAATGAACTTGACATCTAATTTAGTTTGCCTAGTTTGTGTGTTTCAGGATCATGTCCTTGCTGATTTTAAATATTCTGTAATGACTAAACATTTACATTCAACTTCTGCTATTTGAATTCAAGGATGATTGATCAACATTTCTCAAGATACAGAAGTAGCTTATGGTGTTGCTATGCACGGTTGCTTCAGATGTATACTCTACCTCTCTTAGAAGGGTCTTCATAAGGGTCTGCTTGAAAGGTTTTGAATTGGCAGTTTCTTATGAAATATTAATTTCTTTTGTGTTTTTTGTATTTTGTATTTTTTATTTGAGGGAACATAGATATCTCATTGTTACTTTTGTTGTGATGACCAGGTTGTGGTTATCTTTAAGAGAATGTGAGAATAGACCAACAGTATAGGTGTTGAAATCTGCAACTCGGATTAGGTATGATAGTTGACTAACTATTTTATGGACCACTTGCATTAATCAAATTCTCCTAAGGAAGTATACAAGAATCAATGAACTAATGGTGGTTTCTTTTAGTTTTAACGCTTTTGATTTTCTTTGATCTTGTTATCTACTTACTGTAAAAGACCTCACTTACTCTCTTTCTCACAACACACACAATCTCCTTTTGTCTCACTGCACGCATGTATCTTTTGTATAGTTTAGTACGGCTATTGCAAATTTTATTTAACAGTGAAATGAATCATAGAGTGCACCCCTGCTGAAAATTGTTTTTGGTTTTCTTCAATATCTTCATCCGAGAACTGTACAATTTTCTTAATTAAAATGGTAAAACTTCCCATTGATTTTGTAGCCTTAGCTTTGGTTCATCTTCATTCATTATTTAGTTTCTTCTCATTTTCTTAACACTCTTGTTTAGATTCTGGAGTTTTGAATTTATAACAATTTTACCTGTTTACCATGTTTTCTAAGATAATGGTTCGAGGAAGAGATGCCTGTTGGGAACATTGTGTTCTTGTCGATGCGACAAGACAGAAGGTCAGGTGTAATTATTGTCAACGGGAGTTCAGTGGAGGAGTATACCGGATGAAATTTCACTTGGCTCAAATAAAAAACAAGGATATTGTTCCATGCACTGAAGTTCCAGCTGATGTACGGGACCATATTCTGAATATATTAAGCACTCCAAAGAAACAGAAGACTCGGAAGAAACAAAAGGTGGATCAAGTAGCTGCAGCAAATGATCAACAGAATAGCTCTTCTGCAAGTGGTGGTTTCCATCCTAACAATGTATCTAATGGACGGAATGACAGTGCTTGCCCTTTTTTATTGATTTCGCATCCTCCAGCAGGCGCCCAACCATTAAGAGATGATCCTCAAAAGCAAAAGTGGGATGACGCTGATAAAAAGATTACAGTTTTTTTCCTCCATAACTCTATTCCTTTTAGTGCAGCTAAATCCATGTATTATCAGCAGATGATGGATGCTGTAGCCCAATGTGGGGAAGGGTACAAGGCTCCAGGTTATGAGAGATTGAGGTCCAGTCTCTGGAGAAAAGTGAAAGGTGATATTCAGGACCATTATAAGAAATACAGAGATGAGTGGAAAGAAACAGGATGCACAATCTTGTGTGATAGATGGTCTGATGGTAGGACAAGATCGCTACTAGTATTTTCCATTGCATGTTCAAAAGGGACACTGTTCCTCAAGCTGGTTGATGTTTCAGGTCATGAAGATGATGCTACTTACTTGTTTGAATTGATGGAGTCTGTTGTTTTGGAGGTTGGGTTAGAAAATGTTCTTCAAGTTATAACTAACACCACTGCTAATTATGTTTATGCTGGAAGGCATCTCATGGCAAAGTATAGTTCATTATTCTGGTCTCCTTGTGCCGCTTATTGTATTGATATGATGTTAGAGGACATAGGTAGACAAGACTGGGTAGGTACAGTGCTGGAGGAGGCAAAGACTATCACTCAATTCATTTATAGTCATGCGGGGATTTTGAATATGATGAGAAAGTTCACTGGTGGAAGGGAATTGATCCGACCAAGAATTAACAGATTTGTCGCTAATTTCCTTTCCTTGAGGTCTATAGTGGTACAGGAGGATAATTTAAAGAACATGTTTTCACATACAGAGTGGTCATCTTCCATATATAGCAGACGCCCGGATGCACAAGCCATCAAGTCATTGTTATTCTTAGATAGATTTTGGAAATATGCACATGAAGCTGTGAGTGTTTCCGAACCTCTGATTAAAATCCTAAGGATGGTTGATGGGGACATGCCTGCTATGGGTTATATATATGAAGGAATTGAGAGGGCAAAGGCTGTGATTAAATCCTATTATAAGGGAATCGAAGAAAAATACAAGCCAATCTGGGACATAATTGATAGGAGATGGAATATGCAACCTCATTCATTGTTACATGCTGCAGCTGCATTTCTTAATCCAGCAATCTTCTACTGTCCCAACTTCAAAATAGATTTTCGGATGAGGAATGGATTTCAAGAAGTGATGCTCAAGATGGCTACAACAGATAAAGATAAAGTTGAGATTGCTAAAGAACATCCTATTTACGTCAATGCACACGGTGCACTTGGAACTGACTTTGCTATCCTAGGAAGAACTCTAAACACCCCAGGTATGTGTCATCTCTAGCATGCTAACAATTTTTTTTTTTTTTTTTTTTTTTTTCAGTTAGAGGTCAGTTTTTTGAATATGCTAATACTCCTTTGCTACTTGGTTATTGTTGCAAAAGCTGTTTTTCATCAACTGCTCTATGCCAAATTAGTTTCTGCTGCATTGTGTCATTGGAACTTGTGCATAATATAACTGATTCTTGTTACTGTAATCAGTGCAACCGGGAAGAAGTTATAGATTATGTCATGTGAAACTTAGGTTCCGAAAGATCAATTGATGACGGTTAGATTTTAAAAAAAAAGGCTTAAAGATAAGGTGGAAATGCTAATTCAAACAGTTGTAAATATGAAAGTCTTAGTTGCTAAACAAGCATTTAAGTCTTATTTGTCACTTTCAGGAAGTTTTCATATTTACAACTGTTTAAATCAATATTTGCTACTCATCTTAAGTGACCTATAAAGATTTAGATGCTTTGCTTGCATCTTAAACTTTCATATTTGTATTTTTATGAATCAACATTTGCAACTTATCTTTCAACAAAATTTCTTGGGACCTAACTATTATGAAATCAAACTTTTGGAAGTAAAGTAGGATGGACAGCTTGATTGTTTCTAGACAACTCTGACTTCGTATATGTCTGAATTGAACATGCATGTTCATATTGTTCATATGGTATAACACGCAAGCACTCAAGTCAAATTTTTAAATCTGCAGGTGACTGGTGGTCTGGATATGGGTATGAAATCCCCACACTTCAGAAAGCAGCAATACGGATATTAAGTCAGCCCTGTAGTTCACATTGGTGCAATTGGAATTGGAGCACTTTGGAGAGTATACATAACAAGAAACGTAACAGCATGGAGCTGGAAAAACTCACAGACTTGGTTTTTGTGCAGTGCAATCTGTGGTTACAAGCCATTTCCCAACGTAGGGAAGCTAAATGTAGACCTATTATCTATGATGAAACAGATGTTGGTGGTGAATGGTTCACTGAAATGGAATCTTCAGGCCCACTTTTGGATGATTCCTGGTTGGACGATTTGCCTCTTGAATGCAAAGGAAGTCATTAGAATTGTAAATTAAGAAATAATAAAAATTAAATGGTGTTGTATAATTTTGTCTATTATATAGGTTAGGTTGTAGTCAAAATTCATTTGAAAAAACCATGGAACTGTAATCAGGCAGTACAATGACATGTAACTGAAATCAGGCAATGCAATGATAAATTGATAATGCCTGTTATTCTAACACCTGTACCTTGGATGATGCAATCAGTGAAGCCTTATCACTTTGTCGTCCCTAGCTTTATTTCAAAATTTGGAGAGGGCTGATTATTAGTTCAATAGAAAAAATAAGTGATATATTACTGGGTAAAGCAGCATTGTTATTTCTCAATAGGATCCAATATCCTGATGTTATTTTCTTGTTGCATTCAGGTACCCTAATATTATTTTGTGTATCCAGCGTTCTGATATCATTTTTCTGGTGCTTCTAATACTAAATAAGATCAGGGTACTGTATACAACTGTGAAATAACAGTAGAATACTGTATGTTACTTTACCCTATATTAATTGTATGTTCTCTTGATTTGCTTCAAATTAAACATGCTTCCTATTGTGGGAAGTATTTAGATGAATTAATTATTTATTATAATGAGGCATAGATTAATAAATAAGTAATGGTATTAACAAATGGTAAGAAAAAGTATCGGTATTAAAAAGTTAGTTAGACTATAGGTAAATTTGTTTGTTTCTTTTTTTCTTATTTTTTTCCTTTTATTTTTTTTATTTCTGTGCTCTCTAAGCAATTTTATTTCAGCTCCATCTTTGTAGACTACTTTTAGACCTGTTGTTCTGTAATAACTTCCAACTATATTATAATTTTAATCTTTTTATAAAACAAATTAAGGCATAACAGAGGATCAATCTTTTTCTTTCTGTTTTAGTCGTTGACATGACAACCATTATCTCTTGTTTTATAATTTTGTTCGCCACCACTTTTATTTTATAAATAAACATTGATAACCCCACTTTCTGGCTGAGACTCCAACGTTTGTTATAATGTCTCGATCTTTTTTTTTTTTTTTTTTTTTTTTGAAAAAAATAATTAGCTTCTCAAGCTGTTTTTTGGTGCTCGACAATGCTATGACTATGACCTGTTGCGTAATGCAAAGGGTATTTAGTTATGTTTTCAAAGATTGAAGAAACACAGAGACCTCGTGTATAAGAGTTAGACCATTGAATTGTTCCACCGTTGTAGAGAAACTATTGTGCATGTTTGGTACGCCGACTGGGTACCTCTAATCAGACTTATGCACTTGTGACTGGTCTTATGAGATTTTTTTTTTTTTTTAATGTTTAGTGGAGAAATTATTCCAATCGAACTTGTTGACCAAAACTTACTTATTTGAAAAGTCTTTGGCAAGCTTTTGAACTCCTTTTGAGATTTTTTTCCAGATGTTGAACTCATTTTCAAGATTCTAAAATAATTTTTTAAAATTATGAGGTATTTTTTTAGTACCATTTAGTATCCTGAATATATTTTTAATTTTTAGTACCTTAAAAAAATATTTTAAGATACTAAATGGTACTGAAAATAATTTTTTAATATCCTAAAATAATTTTCTCAAAATTATGAAGTATTTTTTTAAGTACTCGTTTAGTATCCGAAATATATTTTTAGTCTTAATCATCTGACCCTCAAAAATATTTCAGATTGACTATAAGTTTAAATAATAAAAAATATTTATACTATCATCAATCCAAATATAAATTACATCTCACAATCTGACTTTTATTCAATCTAACCTTTTTATAAGTCGGATTGATTTCAAATCATTTTTTCTACCAGTATCTCAAACAACCTATTTGAGACATATTAGTAAGGGATCTGAAGTCAAGTCCATGGTGTCAGAAGTCACAATACGTTGCAGTGTAATCTCCTATCGTTTTCTGAGCCAAAAAAAAAAAAAAAAAAACTCCTATCGTTTGTATTTCAAGCGTTGAGCTTGTCTTGGTCGCCCTTCTCATCGGGGGAAAAAAAAACAAAAGTACTTGGTTATTTACAGCTATTGCATTGGGATCAATGGGGTCTTCTTTGGCGATTCCTGATACCACGGACAGAAAAATAGTTTAAAGATAAAAATATCCTTTGCCTTAAGAAAATATTACTAAAAAAAAGTCGGCAAGTTCGATGTGCTTCCAACTCGCTCCTCCCTATTATCAATATCATGGTCTCATTTTCATGATTGATGGGACATTCATAGACTGTTAAGTATTTTTTTATTCCCCAAAATGTGAACAAAGATATATACTAATTCATAAAATATTACTATTTTTTATTATATGGAGTAGGTACTAACTATAAGAGATTCCATGCAAGATCAATCCCTCCTCCCACTTACCAATAAAAATAAAAATAAAAATAAAATAAAATTTGGTCAACAAAAACAAAACAAATATCAATACTACCAGATTACAAGATTTCTAGATTAAAGGTATCAATATGAGGAGGGCATTTGTTTTTTTCGGGTGCCTCATAATTTTGATAAAGATAGGCAATTTACCTTTCCTTTTCTTATTTTTCTACCTATAACAAGGTAATGTAGAATTATTCCTTTAGTTGGCAGATATTACTTATACTTATAATTAAGGATTTCAAACTCACAAGTTCAAATAAATTTGTGATAGGAATGTAAACTCGGACTATGAACTCAAATTTTTATATTCCAAACATTTTACTTTAATTAATAATTAGCAATCTTATATAATTAAATAATTAAAATATAAAAAATAACAATAGTTTGAATTAGATATATTTTCAATATAAGTAATGGAAATAAAGGACCTTTCGTACTACTTCCTTGTAGTACTACTATTTGCGTTAAGAATTTAATCTATAGAGCTATAGTTGGTTTTGATCAAAATTAAAATTTTACTACCTTCAACTAGGGGGTAAAAATAGACTAAGTTTTAGCTAAGTAGGCTTGGGCATGCGAAAGAAATGCAAAGCTTGAGTTTGGGCCTAAGTCTGTATGTAGGCTTATTTTTAAACCTAAATCTGAGCCATCAAAAGGTCTGATAAGGCCTGAAGTCTATTTAAAAGACTACTTGAGATTTAGGATTTTATATAGGCTTAAAGTCTATACACCTAAGTTCATATATAAATTCACTAAGCCTATTTAAATGCCTACGTTATGTCCTAAAAATTTTGGGATTCATTCTCATATGAAATAAAAGAGTTAGTAAGAGAAAGAAAAGAACACCAAGTGGCAACAATTGTCTAAGAAAGTAGGAATAAGAAAAATCGATTATCTATTGACTAAAGAGATATATATTTTTTCAAACTAACCAAGTACGACAAGTGGTATGTAAAACTAGATTTTACCTCCTGAATTTCTTGTTAAAAATGAGACAAACTTCTCATATTGTGGTCATTTTCATTTAAACATCACTAAAATAAAGTTACTACATTATTATGTCACATCAAATGATATAAATCAAGAGAGAGGTAATGAATTAGTATTGTCATCTCGAGTGATAAAAAAAGAATAGTAGTAGATGTGACCAATTGATGAATGAAAAGATTAAGCTCATTAATTAATAAAATGATGAAATATGAAACTTAGAGTTAAAAATAAATTATTGATTTTATAAATAATTTACAATATTAATTTATATTAAAGTATATATAATTCATAATAATACTTTTTTTTTTAAAAAAAAAAACACTAAATAGGTCAAGCCTAAGTAAGGTCTGTAGGCTAAATCTTATGAAAATATATTTGACTTGTTTACTTAAGTAGGTCTAAACCTAAGCCTAGCCTATTTACTAAATAAGTTAGGCTATACTTAAAATGGGTTAGGCTGTAGGCTCCGATAAGAGTCTAGCCTATTTATAAATCAATTCCATGTTAACGCCACATTATTTTTGGTGATGACTAACTATATTCTATAAGAACTCAAACTTATGTTATCCCAAAAAATAAAAGAGTTGTCTTTACTTGTGCATTTAGATATATTATTAGGACAAAATTTCTGTTGATTTTCTTGTATTTCCTAGGTCTAATATTCTCTAATCAAATCTTGTCATATGTGATATTTTTTATATGATGATTATCATATGTGATTTTAGTGATTAAAAATAGTAGTTCAACATAATCTTGAAATTTTATGTACGTGATTTTTATTTTGTCCATCAACAGATCAATGTGAATTTTCATAAGGATTAAGGTATAATCTTACCAGAGAAGAAACTAAGGAAAATCCCTTTAAGGTTTTAAGGGATAAAGAAAATGTCAAAAAAGTCTCACAGAAAATTTTGATGTTAAAAAAGTCTCATTGGCAACTCCTTCAATAGGTGATTAACAACTTAATCAGTGAGTTTTAACAACTCTTTAAGAGTTTTTTAACATTAGAATTTTTTGTAGAATATTTTTTGACATTTTCTTCATCCTTCGGACTTTAAAAGGATTTTCCCAAGAAACTATTTAAGAATGGTGGGAATTCGGAAGATTTTTTATGAGAAAATTCGCTCTAGAAGTGTTAGAATATGAACCAATTTGCCCAGACCATTACTAACGTTGATCGTTAAAAATTGATTTTAACCATTGACTTTTCTAATGATAAGGGACAAAATTGTTACGTTTCAACTACTTCTAGAGCAAAATCGCTCATCGACAAACTTTGGGATAATCATTCCTGAGTAGTTACTTTGAGGTAAAATGACACCTTAACCATTTTCAAAGTTTATGTAATAAAATTTGATCAGAGAATTATATATAAAATCTAAATAAATCCGCCCAAGTTTTGTAAAATTTATTGAAAGAGGACATGATTTGCTTTTATTAAAGAAAAAATATCACTCAGGCTCAAGAAATATAAAAAATATCAAAAAAATTCCAACCCAAAATCACACATCAAAAAAGTTCTTAGGAACTTTTTTGATATTAGTTGTATTGATAACATGAAAAGTCTTATATTGTCAACATGAAATGTTATATTGACAACAAAATTTAGGAATAGGGAGTGCTATATTTAAATTTTGTTGTCAATATAGCACTTCATGTTGTTAATATAGCTTTTTCTGTTGTGAATGACTTCTATGCGTTTAGGGACTTGAGTTTTAAAATGACCAGATTTTTATATTTTGGTGCCAATATAGCACTTCTTGTTGTCAATATGACTTTTGCTATTGTGAATGACCTCTCGTACATTTAGGGACTTGAGATTCAAAATGGCTCCAAGTTTTTAAATTTTCTTCTCAATATAGCACTTCCTATTGTTAATATAGTTTTTTCTGTTGTAAATGAATTTGTGCGTTTAGGAATTTGAGTTTTAAAATGACCAGGTTTTTATGTTTTGTTGTCAATATAGTACTTCCTATTGTCAATATGACTTTTTCTTATGAATGGCCTCTGTATGTTTAGAGACTTGAGTTTCAAAATGGCCAAGTTTTTATATTTTGTTGTCAATATAACACTTCCTGTTATTAATATAGCTTTTTCTGCCATAAATAACCTTTATACATTTAGGGACTTGAGATTCAAAATGGATCCAAGTTTTTCAATTTTATTGTGAATATAACACTTCATATTGTCAATACAACTAATATTAAAAAAGTCTTTAAAGGACCTTTTTGATATGTGATTTTGAGTTAAAAACTTTTTTTGATATTTTTTATGTTTCTTGGGATCTTGATATTCTCCCTTTATTAAAAGAATGATACATATATTGCGAGTCAATTTAATTTGTATTGATGCTCAAAAGGCTGGTCCTTTTGCTTAATCTTATGAAAATGAAATCTGGCTTAAGATTCCACTTTTTATGGGTTTCAGTCCACAATGAAATGATTTCGTCATTTTGCACCAAAGTTTCAAACTATTAATAATAGTTAAAAGATTATTCATATTTTAAATATATTTAAATTAAATTATTAAATTATTATTATTTTTTATATACTTTCAACACTTATTTATTAATAAAAGTAAAGTCTTATGGAATTTAAGTTAAAGATCTAAGTTTACATTCCTATTACGAATTTACTTAAATCCGTAAATCTAAAATTTTTAATTGCAAGTAGTCTACTACTTTTAGTTTGTACTATAAATTTTTTCTTATATTTAAAATCGGAGGTAGTATTATATATCTTATCTGAACTAATGAAATTAAAAAAATTATTGATGCCTCAAAAGGCTTGTCCTTTCTCTTAATCTTATGAGAATGCTATCTGACTTAAGATTCCACTAAACCCCAATGGCCAATGAAATGGTTTCGTCATTTTGCCCAAGTTAGAAGCTACTAGAATTAAAAATTTTATTGATGCCTCAAAAGGCTTGTCCTTTCTCTTAATCTTATGACAATGCTATCTGGCTTAAGATTCCACTAAACCCCAATGAAATGGTTTCGTCATTTTGCCAAAGTCAGAAACTGTTAGAATTACGAAAATGTTAAAGTATAATTTTAATCTCATAAGTTTATACTCCTCCGATTCTAATTATAAGACATACTTAATCGATTTTGAGGAAATTAAGGAGAGAAGTTAAATTATTTAATTTTACTTATTTTCCTAAAATGCCCTTATATAAATTTAAAATGACATAAATAAAAGTGAATAAATAAGCACCTCCCGACCTAAAATTTTCCTTTTTACACTCTTTCTAATTGAAAAAATGGTCTTATTATATATACATATATATTGTATATATATCATATATATATGTAGATATATAGACACACACACATATATTTGTGTGTGTACACATAAACCTACACACACACAGTGTGTACATATATAGACACACACACACACAAGTTGAAAAACACACACACAGAAATACATATATGTACACACACATATACACACAAATATACATATATGTATAAACACACACTCACACATATATTCACACATATATTTGTGTGTAGACACAAACATATATATTGACAAACACAAATACATAGATATACATATATGTATAAACACACACTCACACACGCGTGTGTGTTATATATATTTGTGTTTAGACACACATATATGCATATAAGTTATTTCTATATATTAAAAATAAAAATATACATACTAAACATGGTAAAAAAATATCTTGGTTGAGTCTGTTAAGTTTAAAAAATATCTTTTTAGCACCTTAATTTTAATATCATTTTATGAAAAATGATCAGCCAACAAATTAAAATAGTGACTACCCAATTAAATCCTTACAAATTAAAGAAAGCTTAAAATTTAATTTTTTTAAAACTTATTTCTATATATTTAAAATAAAAATATACATACTAAACATGGTAAAAATTTTAATATAATCAATTTTATAAAACTTGAAAACGCTACGCATGACTCATCCGGTTTATTTTAATTTTAAAATATAAAAAATATCATATTAAAATTTAAGGACCTATTGTCGGCATTTAATTGTAGAGCAGCTATTAAATGGGACCCAAGGTATTAAGACTAAAGGACCAAAAAAAAAAAAGGAACTAAACGAAAAAATATTCCATCTGATCTTAATTATAGAATAAAATTTGTAGTATAAATTATACTATAAATTTTAATTATATAATAAAATTTACAGTATAAATTATACTATAAATTTTGTCTTATAATTAAGACAGAAGGTAATAATACAAATTAATAGGACTAAATGCATACAGTATACTTTATTCCAATTTAAAATTTTATTATATTATTTTATGTCTTCTACCCTAGCTTATTAAATTGTCATTAAAACATTAAAGGGAGAAATCAGATTTAATCTAGAAATGACGCTTTGCTGTAGCGGTGGCCGGTATGGGAAGTTAAAACCACCTACAATCACTATTTATGAGTGAAGAGTTTAGATTTAATATTTTTTATTTTTTATTTTTTAAAAAATTATTTTAATTAATATTGTTTTAAAAAATATATTTTAAAAAAATTAAATCTAAAACGTACATATCCATCCATCTGGACGGTTAGATAGGACAAGGCACACAACTGGTTACCCTACAATTCCTTCCTCATCAGTATCTTTTTCCCTATCATATCTCACAAGCTTATCAGGTTCCCTATACCTATACAATCAGAAATCTGAGGGTGATGGCTCTCCCACAAGGTTTCTTTCATACTCTGATGGATTCCATAACCCCATGGGATTCTCTCGCACCTCTGTTTCTTGCCTTCTGTGGCATTTTCGCCTGGATCTGCTTCACCAAACGACGCTCCAACCTACCTCCAGGTCCACCGGGGCTCCCCTTGTTGGGCAATCTTCTCTCTCTCGATCCTGAGCTTCACTCTTACTTTGCCTCTCTGTCTCAAACCTATGGTCCCATCTTCTCGCTCCGACTCGGCACTAAATCCTGCATCGTCGTTTCATCTCCTTCAATCTCTCGTCAAGTGCTCAAAGACCATGACACCACTTTCGCCAACCGTGACGTCCCCGTCGCCGGCAGGATAGCCACCTACGGTGGAAACGACATCGTTTGGACTCCTTATGGACCTGAGTGGCGGATGTTGAGGAAAGTTGTTGTGCTTAAGATGCTCAGCAACACCACCTTGGATTCAGTCTATCAGCTCCGTCGGAAAGAGATCCGAAAAACTGTTGGATATCTGAACAGCCAGGTCGGGTCACCGGTGGATATTGGGGAGCAGATGTTTCTTACCATATTGAACGTGATTACCAACATGATGTGGGGTGGGACGTTGGAAGGGGATCAGAGGGCGACTGTTGGGGCGGAGTTCAGGGAAGTGGTGGCGCACATGACGGAGCTGTTGGGGAAACCCAATCTGTCGGACTTCTTTTCCGGGTTGGCCTGGTTTGATTTGCAAGGTGTTGAGAAACAGATGCGTTCTTTGGCTCGGCGGTTTGATAAGATCTTCGAGAAGATGATTAAGCTGCGACTGGAGAAGAATAATAAGGGTGGAAGTGAACAAAGCAAAGATTTTTTGCAGTTCTTATTGAAATTGAAGGATGAAGAGGACTCTAATCCCCCACTCACCATGACCCACATTAAGGCCCTCCTCATGGTATTGTTTTCTCTTACCACTTTAATTTTTTAACACATCTATTTTACCTTTTTAGTGTTTTAATAATTAGTTAAAACTAATTTTGATAAATATTTCCCTCTTGAGGGTAAACGTTTTTTATTTTTTTGGTGACATAGTAGTGTAAACTTCTTTTCAGAAAATTGAAAGACTGCTATTAAAGTGGAAGACGTTGTATTTTTGTTTTTTTTTTTGGTGGGACAAATCTAATTAGTTAACTTAATTTCAATTCCTTTCTCTAATCCCAAACCAATCGCTCTTGTCTTATTATAGGATATCTTCATGAAGCAATTTTTGTTATCAAATATAAGGGCACCAACAACCTCATTAATTACTTTTTTTCCCATGTTATCTTAGCTTTTTATTACTTGAAGTTAAAGTTGAAAAAGTTAAAACACATTATTCAAAGAGGAAAGCTGGAAAACTTTTGGGGAGAGAAACACAAGAAAATACCAATTGATGGAACTTGAAAATAGTGATTTCATATTAAAATGAGTTGTTAATTGATATACTCTTTAGCTAATATATACTTATACTTCTGTATGCAATAAGTATAAGTATAAATTTGAGATTTTGAAGTTTAAATGGTATTTTCTTGTATTTTTCCTAAAATTTATCAATTTAGGACAAATTTAATTACTTGGCTGTCATTCCTTAACATGCAAAAAATAAGTTGGAAATGCCTTATAATAAAGAGAGGAGGGAGTAGAGGTACAATACTTATATTTTGAATGGGGGATATCAAATTTCATATAGTTCCGACTCTTTCTATATATAAGAGATTTTTTTAGAGATTACATGTTTTTATTTATAAAAGACTTTGATAGCTTGCCTTAATCAAAATTCATAGTATTATTTTTTTAATTTTTTCCTCTTTAATTATTGGTTAGTCTCACTTCATTACCTTCTGGTATGCACATTTTCTCTTTCACTCACCATAAATAATGGTGTCTTTAGGAAATAAATTATCTTAATAAGAAAAAGAGACTATGCTGGAACGTAGTTTTTTCTTTTAAAAAAATTCATTACTTTCCCTTACGATGAAATCAATTTGTGGGCAGGATATGGTGGTTGGTGGGAGTGACACATCTTCCAACACAATTGAGTTTGCCTTAGCTCATATCATAAATGAGCCAGAGGTGATGAGAAGAGTCCAAGAAGAATTAGACAGTGTAGTAGGAAGAGAAAACATTGTAGAAGAGTCTCACATTCACAAACTTCCATATCTACTTGCTGTGATGAAAGAAAGTCTTAGGTTGCACCCTGCTCTTCCACTGTTAGTTCCTCATTGCCCAAGTGAAACCACAACTGTGGGAGGCTACACTGTCCCAAAAGGGTCTCGTGTGTTCGTCAACGTGTGGGCCATACATAGAGACTCTACCATTTGGGACAATCCTCTAAAGTTTGATCCGTCAAGATTCTTGGGTGATGCTAAATGGGATTTTAGTGGGAATGACTTTGATTATTTCCCATTTGGGTCCGGACGAAGAATATGTGCAGGAATTGCCATGGCTGAGAGGACCTTTCTGTATTCTGTTGCGACACTGATGCATTCATTTGACTGGAAGGTTTCTGAAGGGCAAGAGTTAGACATGTCCGAGAAATTCGGCATTGTGTTAAAAAAGAAAGTTCCTCTTGTTGCCGTTCCCACGCCACGGTTATCCAACACAGCTCTCTATGAATAGAATATATATATGTATGCTCAGCTCATTGAGTAATAAGAGGGAATCAATCATGTTGACAGGAGCATATTTAAAAATATCACAAAATTAATTACGCAATTATGACCACTTAATTTGTATGTGTTTGATTGTCCATGAATATATATTTTTAGGGATAGAATATTGTCATTTTTAATTTTATGTTTACCAAGTCACTACCAGATCATTAGATTAAATCTCATCTATATTTATCATTTCTCTCTCCTATTGAGATTCTGATCTAACGCATTTTGGTAGTGACTCTTATCCATATTTTTAATATGTTGGAAGATAAATCACAGGCTGGCATTTTTCTCTCCATACATCACATTATAAAATATATCTCAATTAAATAAAGGAGGAAAGTTGTATATCACTAGGAGAATTGATCATGCACTCTTATATGTTAATAAAATTACTATAAGGGCTGATTTTGTAGATACAAAGTTCAATTCAACAAAGCTTTCTTTACTCACGACCAAATTTAAGAAACATTTGATCTATTGTCTTCTACTTGGGATATGCGGTGTTGATATTTCCTGTCACTTATTTTCTCATCAAAATGCCATTTCAAGTTACTCATCACCCAGAAATCTTGTTTGAGCTTGTTTAACAACTTCCTTCATGTCCTTACCCTAGTTATTGAGATTGTTAGGGTTTGAGCTTGTTTAACAACTTCCTTCATGTCCTTATGAACTTGATCTTGTCTTGGATTGTTAGCCTTGATCTTGGAGAGAATGTAAGTATTATTGTACAGTTACTTGAAATGGCAAAAATAACATATCAAAATGTAATCAAAGTTCTAAGCTACCAACAATTTAATCACATTTGAAGAAATATCTCATAAAGAAGTTGAAGGAGCTTATACTTGCTATCTCATTATTCAGGACCTCAAAAACAAGCTCTTGGCTTACAACTCCATGTTGGTCTAGTAGGTTGAAGACCTCTCACAAATTTGATCATTGGAAATGGGTTTGAAGTGAAGAACTTGTCAGCGAACTTCTAAAGGGACTTCTGAACAAATTGACCAATGTGCTTATTCTATGATAATGACTTCTTCCTAGTTGATCATTGGGGTGGGATGCTTCCTCTTCTTAGACTGAATGAGGGTCTTGGTATGAGTGTTTGGGGGGGGGGGGGGAGGGGGGGCTTTGGGAAACTTCTTTAGAGCGATGGACTTCTTGGTCAACTTAAATACTAAGCAGATGGTGCGGCCACGTAACAAAACTACCTATAGCCCTTCCTACTGTATTTGTATCTATAAATACGCCTTGTCAATACATGATGAAAGATGCATAACGCTTTCCTAGCCTTCTTGAGGACAAATTTCTTACAAGTTTTATCTATATTATATGCAGACTGCAAAGTACACAATTCAAGTCAAAACTTTTTACAAGTACGTAGCAAGTAATTAGCAAGCATATATACTTTACCTTGATATTGTCGCAAAAAAACATCTGTGTGTTTGTTTTGTACCCAAAGCTAGTTACCTAACGTGATAGGAATGTTGGTCCTTGCCGTTAAGCCGATGTAGCTAACGAAGTGTGAGGCTCAAGATCTTGATCATCACATCAAATTTTCTCCTCAAAGACTTCACTTCATTCATAAAAGTCAATGTGCAACGGCCCCTCCTTACAAATATCCCGCACTCGTTCTAACGCCTGTTTTGGGGTCAAGCTCATAGTTTGGCCAGGGGCAACAACAATACTAGGAAGAATATCAATACTAAGGGCATTACTAGTGCTGGAGGAACTAGAACTGGCCATTTTAATTGATAAAAAAAGCCATTCATCAACCACAAGAAACATAGGAATGAGTTTTCCCAAAAAAAAAAAAACATGATGCACAACTAAGGTCAAAAGCTAGCTAGGCAAGACAAATTAAAAAATAAGTAGAATGTGGAATGGAGAATGCGAAATGCAGAAGGGAAATCATACCTAAAAATAAGTTGAACAAAGCACAACTGTCAGACCAAAGTTCAAAACAAAAAGAAAAAGCAGTGGAACTTGTGCAATTAAGGTAATTGATGCAACTTGCACAGCTGTTAGACCAAAGTTCAAAGAAAGCAGTGGAGAATATGGTTCATCTGAAGCAATTGTTGATGATCAGAAAGGTCAACCGAAGTTATGGGGTTTTGAGGAGGGTGGATAACGTTTGACCAAAGTTTAATAACTTGGGAATGTGAAAAGGCACGAGATAGCGAGTGTTTTAAAAGAGTTGACGAAACATGCTCATGGTTATAAGTTTAAAACCGTTATGAAAGGTAGCATTTTCTTACGGTTCTTAACTTACAACTATAATGAACCTTTGATTGTAAGTTCACGGTTTTACATTACAATCGTTAGGTTTTGTAAAAGTGACAATTTTTTTTATTGATAACCGTTAGGTTTTTGACACGATATTCTAAAAAGTGATAGGTTTTACTTAATAACAATAATTTATTTGACCTTTTTTAGTAATATTTGAAGTTGATTATTCAAAAAACCATATGAATAAAAAAACAAAAGACAAAAATTTATGAGGATAAAGGATTAGCTACATTATCAGATTCATCATTCTCCAGTAATTTGCTCACCTTTTTGATCAAAGAAGCGAACAAGAGAGGTTAGTTTCTTCAAGCAGTTGTTCATGCATCCTTGCTTTCTCATGTAATCATTTACCATCTATTAGAGGTCATAGTTCGCGTCGATTAGCCTTTCAATGCTTATTGGTGGATGACAATAATCTTTTGGTTTTACCCCAAGGATGATCAAAGATGATGAACCAGGAGATCTCTTGCATTTGTCATTGTTAGTATGTAGGTGTCCTAGAGACAATTTGTTTTATTAGATGAACACCATATATTATTTGGTATTTCATGATTTTTATATTTGAGCACACTTTATCTTTATTATATTTATTTCTCATCTATATTTTATGGTTAATATGCGTTTAAAGATAAAGGCCATAGGAATAGAATATGTGTTCACTCTAGGATCTTTGATAGGGATCATGATAAAGATAACTCGATGATACTACATGTCTATTGTCCTTGAAACTAGTTCATAGTCTTGAATCACTAAGATAAAGCATTGGTGACCTCAATAAGACTAGTACGATTATGAAGAGTCATGATTCGTCTTAGAGTCAATAGAAGAAGATTCCTAGTTCCTTGAAAAGCTACATTTAGTCAACTAAGAGATATGATACTATATCCTTGCTCCCGACTAAATGTGAATGAAGTTCTGAGGGATGATATAAGTACGGTATCCAAATTAGAAAGGTAGATGACTTGATCAACTCAATTAGTTCTGGGGTTGCAGAGAATGGCTAGTGTCTTATGTGGTCATTAGATAAATTAGGCCCATTAAAGGAGTTTAATTGATCTAAATTTATCTATATCAGTGATTAATTGGACCTAATAAGTCACATACTGAGGTTGTTCTCGATTAATTGATTTAGCAAATTTGGGCCAATAATTGTTATTGGGTTTTGGCAAGATTATAGGTGTAATTGCGTTGGAGTAGGACTCCAAGCCCAATAAACTAAGACACAACATTTAAGCTTTTAGTGAGAAATTAGTTCCTTCACTAATAGGCTCAAATTTGTTAGAAGGCCTAAATGTATTAGAAGGCCCAAAAGGGTCTTGAGCCATAAGTGAGGCTAGGCAATTAAGGATAATTTTGAATTATCCAAAGCTATATCCAATTAGGATTGGATAAGGCTTCTTGCAACAAACCTTAATAATAAGTTGATAACGATTCAATAAAGATTAGATAAAGAGATGAACAGGATCCATTATCTTCAATTTTGAAGTCAAGATATGGATAGGATCCATTATCTTGGATTTCCAATTCAAGATACTTTTCAAGATATGGATAGGATCCACTATCTTGAAGTTTGGAATTCAAGCTTGCATTGAGCCTTGGATTAGACCTTTCTTGTAAGCACTTGAATTAGGGTAAACCCTATTCAAGTTGTAGCATATGTTGGAATCCATACACGCAGCGGAATTATAAAACTTTTACGAATCCCATCCGAGGATCCATCAACGGCATTTGGATCAAGGTTCATTAGAAACCATACTTATGCGAATTGGTAAGCGTCTCCTTCAATTTGATCACGTGGGCTACCTACTTGTTCGATCAAACAGGAGCAGAACTCTCTAGTCTCCTCCCTATACTGGTATCCACACGAATAAGCTTGAACATGGACGGCGGCGTGCTAGCGCCTTCATTATTCTCGCGTCTCTCCTTTTCTCTCTAGGGTTTCTTGCGGCTTCTCTAATTCACCCGTTCACCTAATACGACTAGATCAATATCTATTTAAAGAGTTTCTAAAACCCTAATGAGTCGTATTAAAATATTCCAAAATTAATCCAACTAATCTTGAAATTCGAATCTGAATTAAAACAATATATTAATTAAATCTATCCAACAAATCTAATCAAATATATTTATTTAATTCGAATTATGAGCCTACAGATTTAATTTATCTTTATAAATTAAATTTATCTTTATAAATTAAATCTCGAGATATATCTCAATATCTTTAAATCTATTTAATACAATATCTCAATTTATTATAGTTATTTAATTTTTCAAATAAATTAAATACTATATATAATAATATTATTATCAATAAATAATATCATTATTATTTTTTGAATTTAATAATAAATAAATAAATATATATATATATATATACATATCCATCCTAGATTAAATATTGTATTCATTAAATAAATCTTAGATATTAATCGTGTATAAGATTCAATGAATTGCGACTACCCAATTCATAATGGGACACTTTTGCTCGTGTTGGGTTATTCTTGTGAGTTATTTAAAGTATTTTCTTTAGTTATCATTTTCCTATGTTCAGCAGCTACATCTTATAGATTATCCTAAATGTCTCACGCTTGGCAGATGGGCCGTGTAATACATGATGAATCACTTTGACCTAGTCAAAAGTCACCTTTGACCGGGTGATGATAAAGGCTGGGATCGTCAATAGCCCAGAGTCGAAACAGCTCATTTAATTTTCGAATAAAGATATTATTGTCAAGACATTTAGTATCTTAGACAACCCAATTCATATGGGGATCGATGATACGATACTACCTTTTATGATACAAAATATTATTATATTAGATCCATGTCAATTAATATATATTTAATCGTCCCTTTTGTCAAAATTAATACGATAATTTGGTCAAGGATGAGGCATGGATAATGTCAACTTCCTATTCTTGACCATTACTTTCTCGATTCTCGAGTAGTTTAATAATGGAAACTCCTTTCCTTAGTAGTATAAACGCCAGTGATCCTCGGACGGACATTTCTAAGACTCACTCATCGAGGGGCCCGGTCATTATCTCTTACAAATGTGAGGGACAAATTTCATCTTGACCATTTACATTCCTGTGAGGGACAAATTCCATCTTGACCATTCACATTCCTCCGCATGAAAACCACTGATCCCAATCCAAGCCTTTATCATCACCCGATCAAAGATGACTTTTGACTAGGTTAAAGATCAACAACTCATCATGTAGGAATCCATGATGATCTTAGGTCAAAGGGCGTTGTGACGCGGTTATACATGAGATAAGCTTATGATTAAATCCATATAGCTTTCTCATAGTGGGTCGGTCCGGCACCTTGTACTCTTTCAAGTGCCTATGACTTTGATTCGTATCTCCATACCTCATCAAAGTCATACTAGTCTTATTTCATCTTTGCTCCCGCATAGATGACTGACCAGGGACATTTAGGATAATCTACAAGATATATCCAGGGATAAGTTATCACTATAAACATGCGAATGAAATGATAACTAAATGGAGAACAATGATTTGCCCCTAGGGCATAATTTCCAACAACATAAGGATAACTTTTGCACTTTTTTGAAGAAGAAAAGTGGCACCATTTTTATGTGTGCAACAAGAATTCAAGAAAGGCAAGCACCCCCAATCTTGCACCAAGAATCCTAGTCTTGGTCGTCTATCTTGATCATCCCATCCTTTGTTGTTGTGCCTTACCCAGCCTCAAGACACCGTCATTGTCTTGACAAGGAAATCCCAACTCTTGAAGGCTTTACCTTGCAATTGCCTAGTAAGAGTCCAAGGAGAATGAGTTCAATGAGAATGAGTTCTCATTGCAATCAAAAGGCAATTGTGTGTATCAATGTTAGATGACTTCATACACTTTGATGTCTTCAAGTTATCAAAGGCAATCCTAAAACCCTTATGTGTTTTAACGAGTAGATCCTAGCCATAACTCATGAGGACCATAAAGAGTTATAGGTTTTGCAATGATTATCAAAATATTAAGGGTTAATCCTATCTGGGTTTGATGAGGGCTTTAATGATATCATCTTTAGCACTCAAAATTCTATTTAATCAACAAGGTCTTTTGAGTACCTAGTTATAACTCATAAGAACCCGTAAAGAGTTATGAGTTATAACTCATGAAAACCCGTAAATAGTTATGGATTATAACTTGTGAAAACCTATAAGGAGTTACGAGTTAAGGAAAAAGAGATCTCTCATAAAGAGTTATAGATATGACTTATGAGTACCGTAAAGAGTTATGGGTATTACTCATGAATACTATAAGATCAAAAAATTTTGTTATTCAAACTCATAAGCATACTGCTTGAACGTCAAGCAACACCCCAAATTTTAATTTTTACATGATATCAGAGCCATGCTCGTTCCCGTAGATGTGTGGGATTTTCTTACTAATGAATTTTCAAAAGTGGAAATCTAAAATTTTATAAACAAGGTTCTCCAAAATTATGTCTTTATGAAAGCATGTTCATTTTGTGTGATAAAGTTTTAACCTTTAATGATAAAAACACCACCTTGTGGAGACAAGGGCGACGACCAAGGTGAGTCTTGGGGCTTAGGTAGTTCGACCAAGCCTAGTTGGACTAGGGATGATCGAAACCATTGTGGTTGGAACCACCAAACCCTAGTCATAGCCTAAGTAGTCCAAGGCAGCCCCATCACATAATAAAGATTGAATCTTGATCATGAATTTTGGCTAATCATCAAGTGTTGATGTTTTTCCTTGTAGGTGATTTGATGGTTGTTTAGGATTTGCAAATTGTTTTCATGTATGTTTCTGACCTTTCTCTTAGGTACATGGAACATGGATGGTCATAGTGCTTCGAGTGTATGGTTTAGATTTCATATTTTGAATTTTAAACTTCTTTTGGTAAATATGATTGTTTATCTTGATTTAAATTTTATGTGATTATTTTCTATGTAAAATGATTATAATAGAACTTAGGATGTAAAACTATGATCATGGGAGTTTAAAAGATGGCTCGGCCATGAAGACCATAACAAGAGGTGCAAACAGTCATGTGGATGGAACCAGACGGATTTGAAGTTGACCATGATTCGAAGCACAGAGATGCCCTGATGAAAAATTGGAAGGCACCATGATCATCCACTTAGTATTTGAATTTCAAAGATGCATTCTTTTGATTTTTGAAATTACTGGCTAGTATGCATATTGTTAGTAAACAAGATCACTCTATGAATAGTATGCATGATAAGACAAGTCATTTGAAATTAACTATGTGATAGTTAGTTTGTTTGTATGTCTAATTATGCATGAAAGATAAAATAAAGTGTTTAAGATGAGACTAAAAAAAGAACCCTCATGAAAATTATCTAGCGTGTTTGATTGTGTCTCATCATTGATAGCACTTAAATCCCTTCTACATGGTAGTGCTCTCTAGCTCAACTAAAACCTATTTTTTCATTGGCTAATGGTGCAATTTAAAGTGTATGACATTGAGGGTGATGGTTTGTGTTGGATTATATATATAGTCTACATGCTCAGTTGGGTCTTTGCATTTAGAGAAATGATGTCAGGTTGTTACATAATAATGTGATACTAAGTGACAAGGTGTTGTCAATTTGATGATATAAGAGAAGACATGGAGATGTTGTTGATTAAGTCAACCCACAAGATAAGTTAGTTTTATAGGCTCATCCGGAAACTAATGATTTTACTCGTTTTCTTAGTCCACTACGGATATCCTTATAAATGATAACCCTAAATCAATCACTGACGGTTATTATTTTAAAGAAAATAATGGGAGGGCCACATGCATTTCAAAAAGTCTTCGTATATGGTTATTTAAGTTTCATGAAATACTTATATATGACTATATTTAATTTAAGCATTTGAGTCAATGGTCAGAAAATTTTAATTTCCGCTCTATTTTGGATGCTAATAAGCTAACTAGACCTAATTTTAAGGACTGATATTGAAATATAAAAATAGTTTTACATTATGAGAAGATAGCTTATGTATTAGATTCTCTAATTCCTATTGCCCTTTCTAAAGGTCAAAATGGTATGATTTGTTTGATTGGGAAGCCCATAAACAACACATGACAGATAATGAGCAAGTAGTATGCATACTTTTGACGTCTATGTTCGCGGAAACTCCAGCGTTAACTCAAGCATATGATGCTCCCTCCATTATCTTGCATCTGCAAGAGCTTTATGATAAGCAAGGGAGGACTGAGCACTTTGAGACCTCCAAGGAGCTTTTTGGCTATAAGATGGCTGATGGCATATCGAATGGATTGTATGTCCTCAAGATGATTGGGGAGATAGAGAATCTTGCTTCTCTGGGCTTTATCATGGACTAAGAGCTGAGTATTGACTTGGTCTTGTAGTCCTTGCCATATTTGTTTAGTGATTTTGTGATCAATCATTATATGAATAATATGGATACTCCTTGAATTGTTGAGTCTTTTGACCAGTGTGCTATTAAAAAAAAAAAAGGACCCAAGCTCTTCTGATTGGTGGGGCTTCTAAGGCTAAGGGCAAGTCTATGGAGACATGCAAGCTCAAGTCCAAGGCCAACCCCAAGAAAAAGAAGGGCAAGGGCAAAATAAATGTCAAGGAAAATGAGAAGTTTAAGAACACTATTGTATGCTTCCATTGTTAGAAAGAAAGACATTAGAAGAGGAACTGCTCGTTGTGTCTTGTGAGCCTTAAGGGAAAGAAGAGTGGTAATGCTTCTACCTCTGGCATGTTCACTCTAGAAATTAATTTTTCAAGTACTGATTCAGCTTCATGGGTATTGGATACCGATTGTGGTTCTCAGATATGCAATTTGTTGTAAATAATAAAGCACATGGTGAATATTTGCGTCGGGAATGGAGCAAGAGTTGCTGCATTAACTACAAGGGATGTAGACCTTGTGTGTCCTATGGGCCTTTCTTTGCACTTGAATAATTGTTTCTTGTTCCTTCTATTTTCCAAAACATTATTTCTATTTCTTGTTTAGAACAATCTGGTTTTCACTTTATAATAAAAGATGACAAGTTTTCTATCATTATGAATGATTTTGTTTATGCTTGCACATCTAGATGTATGGATTGTATGTTTTGGATTTAGATTCAAATAGTGAACATCTTAGCGTTTAAGTTAAGAAACTAAGGTTAGATAATCGATCCTATCTTTGGGACTGTAGGTTGGGACATATTAATGAGACGAGATTGTCTAAACTCCATCATAATGGTTATATAGATTCCATGGATTTTGAGTCCTATGGGACTTGTGAATCTTGTTTGGCTGGTAAGATGATGAAACCAAGATTGAGAATCTTGTGAGTCACAAAGGCAATGAGTTGTTGGAACTTATTCATTCTGATGTTTGTAGGCCCATGTCTACTCACGCTAGAGGAGGATACTTGTACTTTATTACCTTTACTGATGATAAATCCAAATTTGGATATATGTATCTTACGAGACATAAATTTGAGGCCTTTGAAGAGTTCAAAGAGTTTAGGAATGAAGTGGAGAAATAACTTGACAAGATGATTAAGATGCTTCGATCTAATCGAGGTAGCAAATATCTAAGTCAGGAGTTTCATGATTATCTAAGAGAGAATGAGACTCTCTCATAGTTGATGGCAACATACAAACTACATTAGAATGGTGTGTTTGAGAGGAGAAACCAAACCTTGATTGATATGGTACGGTCAATGATGAGTGGTACAAAGCTCTCAAAATCATTTTGGGGATTCGCCCTCTATACAACATTATTATTATACCTTCTTAACAGGGTTCCGTCGCAATTTGTTCAAACTACTCTGTATGAGATATGCAGGAGCCGGAAGCCAAACTTAAGTTATTTCAAAGTGTGGGGCTGTCCAGCTTATGTGAAGACCCTAGCACCATATAAGTTAGGGGTTAAGAGCACCTTGTTTTTTGTTTTTTAGGCTATTCCAAAGGAACTAAGGGATACTTCCTATATTGAGGCGATCAATAATGTCAACTCCTTAGAATGGCGTAAAGCCATGGAGTCTGAAATAGATTCGGTGCATTAGAACAAGGTATGGACCTTTGTTCCACCACTTGAGGGAATAGTTCTTATTGGGTGCAAGTGGATCTTTAAGAGTAATACTGATGCTGATGGAAACATTCAAACCTATAAAGCTAGGTTAGTTATAAAGGGACCGTCAAAGACAAGGTATTGCCTTTGAGAAAACCTTCTCACCTGTTGCCATGATCAAATCTATTAGGATCATGCTAGCTATAGTGGTGTATCATGATTATGAGGTTTGAGAGATGGATGTCAAAACTTCCTTCTTGAATGGTTTCTTGAAGGAGGAAGTGTATATTACACAACTTGAAGGTTTTGAATCCAAAGGCCAAAAGCATATGATATGCAAACTTCAGAAGTCAATATATGGGCTTAAGCAAGCTTCTAGGAGCTGGAATCTTCATTTTGATGAAGTTGTTAAGGGTAACAACATTATCAAGAATGAAGATGAACCGTATGTTTAAAAGAATGTTAGTGGGAGTGCTGTTGTTTTCCTTGTGCTATATGTAGATGACATATTGCTCATTGGAAATGACATTCCCATAATGGAGTCCACTAAGATTTGGTTTTCGAAGAACTTCACCATGAAGGATACGGGAGATGCAGCCTATATACTTGGTATTAGGATCTTTAGAGATAGATCTAAGAGGTTGCAAGGCTTATCCTAATTCACGTACATAGATAAAATGATAAAGAGATTTAGTGTGGATGGGTCCAAAAGGGGTTTTCTTCCTGTCAGTCATGACATTTATCTTTACAAGGTTATGTGTCCCAAGACAACGTGTTATACCCCTACTGGCCTCACCCTTTCGGGTGGCGTGTTAGAGAGATTCCTTTTTATAATTTACCTTTCCTCTATTATTAGTCCATTTAATTGTAGATCAGAGTACACGCAACAGAGCACATGATCAGTTTGGACAAACCATTGTGAAGGTGGAGCTAAATCACCAAGAGGGGGGTGAATTGGGGATTTTGAAACTTTTTCGTTTTGCTCTATTTTTGTACAGCAAAAAGCAGGTGAACAGAAGAGGAAGAGAAGAATAGCTAGACACAAAGATTTATACTTTGGTTCGGTCTAACTCCTTGACCTACGTCCAAATCCCGGACACTATGGGATTTCCACTATGTCAATTTGATTACACACTCGTACTCAAGAGAAATTCTCTCTCTAGAATTTACTCCCCCTTACAAGCCGTAATCAATGAACCCAATCACCAAGTCCCCTTGACTTGTGATTCTTTACAATAAATGATTTGCGAGATAAAACTCTCTCTAAGAGTGAGTGATGATAAACACCGAAGCTTATAATGTCAAAAGACGAATACAAGTGAAAACGAAAGGTAGTTGAGAGACTTGAATGCTTGTGCGTTTTCGATGTTCTTGTTGTTGAAGAGACTTGAATGGAGTCCTATTTATACTCGGAGATCATTAAATGACCGTTGCTATCCCAATAAATCCGTTGGAGAAGTTCACCAAGATTAGCGATGGTTTAGGCATCTTCTCTCTCCAATCTTCACTTAACCCACTGGCTAGATGATCGAATTGACTCTGTGAATTTGTCTCGTTGGAATAGCAGTTGCTTGTTGTAGAAATCATTCTTTAATGCTTTGCAATCGTGTGCAGGTGGATTAAGCAAAAGTATGCAAGTTTCGGTTTCATTTAATGTTCGACATCACCTTTTGCTTTTGCTTTTAACCTTCAATAATCATTCTTTAAGCGATCCAAAACTCACTAAACAGATGGTTAAACATAGTAGGAATAGTAGAGAATAATCCTGGAAGATATTATGATCAAAGATTAAGGATTCACAAATTCGCCTCGATTTGATTTTCAAACTTAGCGTTCAATACTCGAGTGTGTTCATCAATACTCGAGTGTGTCACTGTGCACTTAAGTCAATACTTGAGTATTCATTCTAATACTTGAGTATTCTCTTCAATACTTGAGTGTTCAAATCATTGACAAAAGGGAAAGCTTTCTGTATGCCCAATACTCGAGTATTCATTCATCTTGAAAAACTTTGTGAAGTCTTTCCCAAGTCAATACTTGAGTATTGAAATGAACACTTGAGTGTTCAAATTGTTGTCAAAGATGAAAGCTCTCAGAAGTCCAATACTCGAGTTTCCAACTCAATACTCAGTGTGCACTTATTTTAGAAAAGCTTTATGAAATATTTGCCAAGCCAACACCTGATGATTGAAGTGAATACTTGAGTATTCAATATATGTATAAAACTTGTAGTCTTTCTGTCAGTCCAATACTCGAGTACTCCGGGTGCTTGAAAAACTTTGATAAATTGATGACAATACAATACTTGAGTTTTCAAAAGAATACTTGAGTATTCATAAACACATGTCAAATATGAAAGCTTTGTGAAAGTCCAATACTCGAGTGTGCAAAACCAAATTCGAGTGTCCATAAGATGAACAACTTGATATCTCTCTCCGTTGGCCAATACTTGAGTATTCAATGGAATACTTGAGTATTGAAAGCTAAGGTCATCATTGAAATTGTCTCGTGTGTTCAATACTTGAGTATGCATATCAATACTCGAGTTTGACTCGGGGTTGAAAAATTTGGAGTGCTCTTCGTAAGTCCAATACTCGAGTGTTTTGTCCAACACTTGAGTATTGCTTTGTGTAATGGTTTTTGAGCAACTCTCAAAGTCAATACTCGAGTTTCGAAACCGATACTCGAGTGTGGCTTTGACGAAGTTTTCCAACTTGCCAAAGACCAACTTCAATGAATGTTTACAATTGTTAATTATCATCAAAACACATAGAGAATTAACACATTGTACTGGTAAAAGATAAAGTCAACAAAAAGTAAAGTCCCCGAAGGGTTAAGATACAGTCATCCGACAGTAAATACCAAAATATTAGGTACAGTCATCCCAAAATATAAAGTACAAAATATGATAGGGCATCCCCTATCCTTCATCAGCCCGGCCATGCCTACCTTTCCAAAAGGCTTTTATCTGTCAAACACGCTTCTGGAGTCCAACATTGGCTCCCAGAGTAACCATCAATACTCATGCACTAAATGTGTAATGCGTATGCATGCAACCATGTATACATAAATACAGATAAGTATGTCAAATACACCAAAATATGCAAACAGAAACATACACAATAACACATCTTCGAACTGTCGGGCCGCCTTACCAAGGCAGACCCCAAAATTTCCGGAATCGCAAGCCTGTTTCTATTGAGTCACCACATAGGCCGACCCCGGCAGGTACCCTCAGTGCTAGGGACACAATTACTAACATGCTCTGTATGCATATCTGGCAACACATATACCAAAAACACATATGGCAAGCAAGACATACAACAAAACACGTAAAAATACCGGAGTAAAATAGTTACTACCTGGTGATAATTATACCGTCTTATAATTTTAAGGGCCCACTAGCTCTCCAAAATATTTTTTGACCCTAAATAACACAAAAATAATTTATTTGAGTATTTACCAAAAATACCCTCACAATTTCCTTCAAAATCGAGCCTTACACCAAATTTCCAGAGAATCCAGAAATGTTTTTCTAACTTCAAACATTTTTAATAAATTATAGAAAATAATAATATTTGCATGAAACCAGTGCCATATGAACCATTGAAATGTATATTTGCCAAGAAAAATAATTCCGAAGCCAAAAGGATATATATTTTGGTGTGTAGCCAACTTTTCACCTTCGGTCCAGTTTGACCTAGGATGCTTCGGGTTAACTTTAAAAATTTTTTTCTCTAAGTAGGAAAATCCAAATGATGTAAAACTATACATCATCATGAAGCTCAGGAAGTTTAATTTCTACCTGTAAAATTTTAGATTATTTCAAGTTCATTTACTATTTTTAGGACCCAGTTGAAGACTTGCTACCAGAATTTCCAGAATCAACAATAAACTTGCTCTTAGAGATTTTTCGGTGTTTGAGTTCGGAAATTCAAACCATAGGTTATCCCCACACAAAATCACGTTTTAAACACATTGAGACCATCAATAACCCCAAAATCAGACTGAAACACCATGTTCCAACCCCTTGAACGAAAATCACAAGTTCAAGTTCAATGGTTCGGGTTTTCGGTGTTTACCTGAATCAGAGATTCGATTGATGATCTATGGAGCTTGGACCTTGGTTCCAACTATGGTGGTTGGCTGAATCCTTCTCTTTCTTCCTCTGGAAATTTCGCCCTTGATAGACAAGAAAGAGAAGAGAGGCGTCCTTTAATAAAGGTGAAAAGATGGCCAGTCAGTCCCAAATAACTGCGGTAAAATCCCGTCCGATAATTAATGCGAGTTCATCTGGATTTTCTAGACTTTTTCCCCAAGTATTCCAGAAAATTCCAGGGTCTCTAGGGAGCTGACATGTGGTACCTCCCCCTTCCAAAATATCTAGATATTTTCTTCCCTTGAAGCAAATTGCCTGTTTTGCCCCGAAACTCTTATAAATTACAATTGTGTCCTGTAACTCATTAATTATTCTTGAATTTTCCCATGTACTTTGGTCAGCCCAAAAGTACATATGTGGCGCCATTTAGAGCCCTCAAATCTGCTCCAATTATTTTCTGCACAATTTCCCTGATTTATCCCCTTTTTCAAGCATGTGGGTCCCGTACTTTGACTTTTGCACTGATTTTTCTCTTTCTTTTTCTTCAAGCTATTTTTTTAATCATTATAGGGGTTAGGTGGCGCCACTTTGGGCCCACCAAATCTGCCCTCCAACCTTTTCACTGACTTTTCACTTTATCCGGTCCAATCTCCTTCTACCGGTCTATGTGGGTCCCGCTAGTTGACAGGGTGTTTTCCTTTGTACTTTTCCTCAACTTTTCAGATAATCCTTCCTGAATGGACATTCATGTGTGGCGCCTTCTTTACTTCCCAAGGTAGCCCCACACTTGTCCCATTCAGTTCAAAAGTAGCCTCTACTTAGTCCGTATTGGTCCCTTTTCCACCGATCAATCAATTGTGGGACCCGCCTTTTGTATTCAGGCCTGAATGTGAGCAAAATCATCTGGTTTTCTCTTCTCTCTCATGGTGGACGAATTTTAATGCTAAAGGACAAGAAATTGACTATTTTGCCCTTGCTTTTCCTCTTTTACCCCTGAAGTGACACATGTCCCAATGTAATTAGTACACTACTCTTGCTTCTGACTTCTGACTTTTCAATGTCTCCCATTATTCTGACAACTCTTTATAATTATTTCTCCAATTAGGGCATTACAGCAAATAATAATAATAATAATTAAAATGAAAATAAAGCTTCTCATTAATTCAACAGTAATTACAAGTACATTAGTTACAACACTAGGGGTGTTACACAACAGCTGAAAGGGAACACATGGAGAGGATTTTATATGCATATACAATTGGATGCATCATGTATGCTATGCTATGTACGAGACAACACGTTTCTTATGCTTTGAGTATTATGAGTCGATACCAGGTTGACCCTGGAGAGGATTATTGGACAGCCGTAAAGACTATCCTAAAGTACTTAAGAAAGACTAAGGATATGTTTTTGGTTTAAGTGGCAGTGGTGAGCTCAAAGTGAAGGGGTTCACTGATGTTAGTTTCCAAAGTGACAAAGAAAACATGATAGTCATTATGAGTCTCTAGGTTTGACATGTTAACCTGATGGGCTCTAAGCCATGTGAGAGATTGTTAGTATGTAGGTGTCTTAGAGACAATCTGTTTTATTGGATGAAAACCTTAAACTATTTGGTATTTCATGATTTATATATTTGAGCACACTTTATGTTTATCATATTTATGTCTTGCCTATATTTTATGGTTATTATGCGTTTAAAGATAAAGGCCTTAAGAATAGAACATATGTTCACTCAATGATCTATGATAGGGATCATGATCATGAGAACTCGATGACACTACATGTCTATTGCTTGAAACCAATTCCTAGTCTTGAATTACTAAGAAAGGGCATTGGTGATCTCAATAAGACTAGTACAATATCATCTACTTGTATAGAGACACAATGTCCCTTCTGGAATGCAGGCATGGTGATGCTTTAACTGATGTCATGAGTGGATTTTTTAGAGAACATATGGCACTGAACTGACCCACTGAGAGACTCTACAATCATTTGTTATAGAGAGTATCATTGCATTTGTAATGTCTCTCATTGTTTGGTAGTATAGATCGTCCTAGACTTGAAGATGTCATCGAATACTATGTCCTAGAGTTATACTTTGACTGTACAACTCTATCTACCTGAAAAGTGGGGAGAATAGTGTACTTTTTGGTATAACTTGAATACATGAGTATAGATGGACGTGCCGAAAGGATTCACAATCGCCTACAAGGGATTAGTAGTTCACAAGACCAGTAGTGATTTGATGACTTTTAGTTGACTCGGGAATCTATGCATAGTAAGTGATCATGAAGAGTCATGAGCCGTCTTAGAGTCAATGAATGAAGATTTCTAGTTCTGTTAAAAGCTACATTTAGTCAACCCAGAGAGATGATATTCTATCCTTGCCCCCGACTAAATGTGAACGACGAAGTGAGGGATGATGTGGGTATGGTATCTAAATTATAAAGGTAGATCACTACATCAACTCAATTAGTTCTTGAGCTACAGAGCATTGCTAGTGTCTTATGTGATCATTAGATAAATTAGGCTCATTAAAGGAGTTTAATTGTAATGCTCCCTTATATCTCTTGATCATCATCAGAGCTAATACACAGAGGAGTGTATGGATTTGGTATGAATGAAAGAGTAACTGATAAAATACGGAAAACTTAAAACTTAACTTGGTTTTGAAATAACTTTATCCCATCTTAACAAATTACAGTCATCCCCGAATTTAAATTAAACATACACTTCATATATATCATTCCAATTAACTTCAAAATAAATATATACAAAACAAAATGAACCCTTCCCGAGTTCCTCCTTTCTTCCCAGCTCCAACCTCATAGCACTGCCTTAGCTCTTCTTGCAGAGGAACTTCCTGCACCTTTATTCAAATCTAAGATTTACGATTGAATTTCAGGGTAACATGTTAACTTCTATAATTAGTGTATAAGCATATGCATAGTTTAACTACCACAATCAAGAATTTAACTCACAGGCAACATTAAAACACAGTTCAAAAACAAAGTGCTCGAAAAACGTGCGTAGAACCTACCCGGTTCAGGATTCCATAGTGCTTGGACAGAAAGGGAAAAACCTACCCAGTTCCCAGCCCATCTCTCTGAGGACCAACCCAAAACCTACCCGGTTCAAGATTCCTCAGCACACAGGAGAACCTTAGAGTGGAACCTACCTGATCCTGAATTCCCTCGCACAACAGTGAATGACCAACACTTAAACATATTGTATCCAATCAAACATGTTTATAAAAACACTTTCCACATATCATGGCATTTAACCATATACAAATATAGAAAGTTAGAGTTACCACCTGTGTGTGTGGTCACCTTAATCGCGTCCAAGTAATTTGCGATGCGGCGGGCTTGGGAGTTCCTATAGATCACATTTATATAAAGATGGCTCATTATCCAATTTAATCTTAATAACATAATTAAGATTATTTCTTCTCTAGACCCACCCCAAAATATTTGTCCTTTAGTTTCCTTATGATTATGCATGTATACCAATTGGGACTTATTTAATTAGATACTGTTCACTATGGAATAAATATCATCTTAGCCATTTATATCCAAAGAAACCTTTTCTTTGAAGGTTACACACAATTCACAACTTGTGTGGCTATTTTAAAACTTATAAAAAATTCAGCTTTTAACTTTTCTAGGAATTTGAAAAATTCATAACTTGACCTATACAACTTCAAATGGAGTGATTCCAGTTTCTACTTAAACCTTGATAAGTTTATTTTCATAAATTAAATTCATCAAGTTAATTTATGGCTGAGAAAATTCCCAAATTTTGAAAAATATAAACAATGTCCAGAATTTTCTAGATTTCATGACCAATCTTTGAAGAATCATAACTCCTTCAATACTTATCGGAATTTGACAAATTACCTATCGAATTAAACTTCTATGTGTCTTCTATTTATCTAGAAAATTTAACATTTTTTTTATTTTGTTTACTTAGTCCGAAATGCCATGTCATTTTCATGCTCCATAATCATACCAAAAATTTCTAGATTTTTAGCTCAAGTTTCAAAAATTATAACTAGAGTTATAGACCTCTATTTTAGGTGATCCAAAGCTCATTTTAAACCTTAAGGAGAGTACTATCTCCTGTAAAAAGTTCAGAGAAAAACTCAACCTCTAACTTATGAAAATGACATGCACATTATGCTATATTTTTGACCATGTTGCAGAGGTGAAAAACACAATATGCAACTACATTTTATGACTCAAAGCTACTAAAAATCAGATTTCATGAACTTATAATAGACATGCACGGCTTAAATACTCCAGATTCTCATTATAATCAAGAAAAATATACATGCATGTGGACTTCACCCTTAAAACTTAACATGCAAAGAAGATGAATGGTGAAATTGCAACTCATCTTATCTTCTTGGATTTCTCTTCTTCCTTTCTTTGTCTTCCTAGCTGACTATGAGAGAAAGTGATGAAGGATCGATGGTGGTTTGAAGGAGAGTGGTTCACGGTGGAGTTGAGAGGGAGGGGGAAGGAGGTGACAGTTGGAGGAGGAGAGTTTGAGTTTGGAGAAAGTTGAAATGGAGGAGGTGGTATGTGTGTGACGGTGAAGAGATGAGAGAATGGAAATAATTATGTGTGTATGTCGTGAGAGAAAACATGAGTGTGTGTGGTAGTTGGCTGAAATGAATAGAGGGTGGAGGTAATATGTGGGTGTTCGAATGAGAGGGAGCACATGGCTGGGAAATAGAGGGTGTTGTAGTGTGAGGTGGTGGAGGAATAATGGAAGGAAAAGTGTACAGCTGTTGACCGATGGGTATATATAGCGTCCGGGAGTGAATTGGATTGAATATTAGAGTGTGTGTATTATGTATATTGGGCTGGAGACAAATGAATGAGTATGTGTTGGCCCAAATAGTTATTTGGTTAGGTGATGGTGTATGGGTTGGGTTGTATAAATGGGCCATATGAGATGAAATGTTGGATAGGTTTTGGTATATATACATATGTGGGCTGCGTTTTTGCTATTGGGTTGAGCCCAAAGTCGGTAAATAAATAAATTGGCCTATTGGGTATGGATAATTAGAAGTGGGTATATGTGATAGACAATAGTCCTTAATCCTAAATAAGGATTTTTCTTCCTTAAATAATTTATTTGGGCCATAAAGTATCGTCTCAAAAATATTTAGGCCAAAATTATCCCCTAACTATTTGCTCTTAATTTACGGAAAATATGCCTATAATTCCAAATATTAATTTTAACACAATCAAAGATAAATTTCCCATATTTAATTCCATGTAATATTCTTAATTCCTAATCCCCAAAATTTGAGATGTCACGTTAATTGGTCTAAGTTTATCCATATCAGTGACTATTGGGCTTAATGGGTCACATACTAAGGTTGTTCTTGATTGCTTGATTTAGAAAGTTTAGGCCAATAATTGTTGTTACTTGGGCAAGACTATATGTGTAATTGGGTTGGAGTGAGACTCCAAATCCAATTGACTAAGACGCCACATTTGGGCTTTTAGTAAGAAATTAGTTTCTTTTCTAATAGGCCCAAATGTGTTAGAAGGCCGAAAAGCGCCTTGGCCCATAAGTGTTGTTAGGTTATTAATGATAATTTCAATTATCCAAAGCTATATCCAATTAGGATTGGATAAGGCTTTTTACAACAAACCTTAATAAACATTGGATAAAGATCCAATAAAGATTGGATAAAGACATGGATAGGATCCATTCTTGAATTTTGAATTCAAGATATATTTCTAGATATGGATATAATCCACTATCTTGGATTTCCAATTCAACATACTTTTCAAGATATGGATAAGATACATTATCTTAGATTTTGGAATTCAAGCTTGGATTGAGCATTGGATATGGCATTTCTTGTAACCCCTTGAATTAGGGTTAAACCTTATTTAAGTGGTAGAATAGAGATAACTAGTGCACGTTTTTCAAAAAGAAAAGTGGCACCATTTTTGTGTGCACCGCAAGAATTCAGAAAGGTAAGGACTCCACTCTTGCACCAAGAATCCTAATCTTGATCATCCCATCCTCTATTGTTGCGCCTTACCCACCTTAATACACTGTCATCGTCTTGAGAAGAAAAACCCAAAATCTTGGAGGCTCCACCTTGCAATTTCCTAGCAAGTGTCCAAGGAGAAGGAGGATTCAAGGAGAAGGAGTTCTTGTTGCAATCAAGAGGCAATCATGTGGATCAACGCTAGTGGACTTTTCATACACCTTGACGTCTTCATCAGGTGATCATAGGTAATCCTAAACCGATATATATGTTTTAATGAATAGATCCTAGGCATAACTCATGAGGTCCGTTAAGAGTAATGAGTTATGCAATGATTAACAAAATATTAAGGGAAAATCCTATGTGGGTTTGATAAGGGCTTTAATGATATAGACTTCAAGATTCAATATTCTATTTCATCAACATGCTCCTTTGAACACTTAGTTATAACTCATGAGAACCTGTAAATAATTACGGGTTATAACTCATGAGAACCTGATGAGCACTATTGATGTCATGTTTTCCCTGTATTATATGACTGAATTGTATGGTGAATATGAGCTTAACTGCATTTAATCTAAGCAAAAAGACATTAATTCATTGTGCAGGGAACTTAAGGATAAATTTCACATACGTCCTCAACATGTGCTAAGAAAAGAACAAGTTTTGAGGTTTTATGAGAAAGATGCATAACATAGCTGATACTATGCTATAACATCAGGACAGCTTTATCGAAGTGCAATACAATGTATCTCTAAAGCTATAGTAGAGTAAGTGACGCAATGTTATGTGGCATATGTTCTAATCTTTTGTCAATGTTGTTTCAGGAAATTTAGTACAAGGTGTTAAGTGAAAGAGAACAACGGTTAGATTGCTGACGTATTGGAATAGAAGATGCGAAGGATCGAAACTAAGATTTGAAGAATCTCGCAGGATCAGCAGAATCAATCTACCGAGATTGGAAAGAGAGATTACAATTGGATCTCAACAGATTTGGGAAGGTCCAATTCATTGGACGTACGCCGCAAGTATATCAGACTATATAAGGAAACAATAGCCAACCCTAAAGGGGGTCAAAGTCGTCAAGAGTCAAAGACCAATCCTGTACGACCAGACTCGAAAGAAGAGTGAGAGAAGTTACAGGGCACGAGAACTCTAAGAGAACCCAGCATCCTTCCTTGCAGCAAGACGGAGACAAGAAGACGTGGAGTTGTGACATGACAGGGCTTCTTCCACGCCATCGGAATCTCCATCAAGCTTTCTGTTTTTCCTTTATTTTAATTCTAGTTATTCTATTTGTCATGGGCTATTATGTAGTAATCTGTTTAGTGATTCCCTCATAAGTCATGAACTAAATCTGCTGTGGCTAAGCGAGGATGACTTCCTAAGTTTGGAATGAACCCAGTTGCTAGTTCTTAATTTAATATATTCAGTTTGCTTAATAGTGATTTAATTTCTGGTCGGTTAGCGAGAGTTAAGGGCTAGATCAGTGGTCTCTGCTTACTGAGAGGGAGTCGGGGTTAGACATATGAGAAACAGTGATTGCTAGGCAGCTTATGCGGGGCTTGACCTATTATTGTAGGCTTCGGGAATGGGTTTACCACTCATAACCATAAAACCTTGATTTGTAATGATAATCCAACTAGAAAATCGCCATGGGCATATGGGAAAAGTAAAGTTAGGGTTGTACGTATGGGACGCGAGAGCTTCGGTAGATTAGAGTGGTGGGTTAACTGAATAACATTGTAAAAGGTGTTTATGTTGTAGCCTTTGTGAGAGCTATGCGGATAAATGCTATAGCAATGCGTATAGGCAACTGGGGGCAGTGTCATGGTTAGGAAGGATTTTGAGCTTAGCTTATCTTTTACTGACATCTTCTTACGACTACGATCATTTGGTTATTTTCCTGTTTATTAGTATAACTATAAAAAAACTCCCAAACCAATCAGATTTTATTTTCTTAAGCACAACTAATTTTGCAATTCGGATATTACTCATGAGTACCATAAGATCAAAATTTTTTGTTATTCAACCTCATGAGCAAACTGATTGAAAGTCAAGCAACACCTCAAATTTTAACTTTCAGTCCATGATATTGATTAAGAATAAAAGTCAAAAGTTGGATATGAAAAATTGAAACAGAAGTGGATAAGTGGAATTCATTTTTCAATTCTTCAAATATAAAGGGTTTCGTGGATTATCTTACTATCAAACGTGTTCTTTAGCATTAAAGGTCATTTCTTGTTAATTAAATAGAAGTCGAATGGAAAGGGTTTCGTTATAGAGCCGAATATGTCCTTATAGTTGCCACAATTACTAACATAGGTAACTGTTATTTACTAATAAACATGAACATCCCTTAACATTAGCAACGGTTGTTTATTTATAATTGTAAAGAAAAAATTATCTTTTTAAATACTTTTGGGCTAGTTTGCCCTAACTATTAAATTTCTAATATTCCAAAAATAAAAAAGGTAGTGGTTTTTAAATATTTACATTTTTGGGCTGCTTCTCTTGACACATCATCAACATTTAAGGCAGGAGATGAAGTGTTTGACTAGAAGTGAGCACATACAACCTGATTGTGATGAGGGATCATGTCCAACTTTTTGTTTAGACTGTAGGCGTATGTAGCGATATGCCTTCTGGCGCAGTCAAGGCTGGCTATTGTTTGTAGTAGAGCCTCTATATATTTGAGGATAATGCAGCAGAGGAGGAGAAGGTAATGGAGGAGAGGGTGGAGCTTGTGGAGAGGAGTAGGTGGAGGAGGGGGAGGACGAATGAAAATAGCTCTATGGCATTTGACCATGATGAGAGAGAGAATGACGAAGTTATGAAATGGACGTGGATATCTCGGCGGGTTAGATCACTGGTGGATATTGGTGAGCATATGTTTCTTACCATATTGAACGTGATTAATTACCAACATAATGTAGGGTGGGACGTTGGAAGGGGATCATGAGAGGACAGCTGTTGGGGCAGAGTTCAGGTAAGTGGTGGCGCACATGACGGAGCTGTGGGGGAAACCCAATCTATATGACTTCTTTTCCGGGTTGGCCAAGTTTGATTTGCGAGGTGTTGAGAAACTAATGATTTCGTTGGCTCGGCGGTTCGATCAGATCTTCCAGAAGATGATAAAGCTACGGTTGGAAAAGAATAAAGGGAGGAGGTGAAGAGAGCAAAGATTTCTTACAGTTTTTGTTGAAATTGAAGGATGAAGAGGATTCAAAGACCCCACTCATCACCATGACCCACGTTAAGGCCCTCCTCATGGTAATGTTGTCTGACCATTTTAATTTTTTAACACACTTATTTTACCTTTTTTATCTTTTAATAATTAGTTAAAATTAATTTTGATAAATATTTCCCACCCGCCGATTACTTTTTTCCTATGTGTTATCTTATTAGCTTATTATTAATTGAAGTTAAAGTTGAAAAAATTAAATCGCATTATTCAAAGAGGCAAAGTTGAAAAACTTTAGGGAGAAAGATACACTAGTGCAAAAAAAAGGCTTTAAGACCGCCTCATTTAGAGCGGATTATAGAGGATCTAGTCTAAAAAGTATGACCTATGGCGCTTTGTAAGTATAAGGAACTTTTTGAACCGCATTATAAAGGATCCTGTTAAAAGTGTGACCATTGGCAATTTCGTCAATATATAGAATACTTTTAAGACCGGATTATAAAGGATCCAGCTTAAAAGTATTACCCGTGGCAATTTCGTAAATATATAGAACATTTTTAAGACTGGTTTATAAAGGATCCGGTTTTAAAAGTATACTTTTAAGATCGGGGTTGTTTCAAACAACGAGTCTTAAAAGTGTTTTAAAAAAAAGTATGACTGAGTGGCAATTTCGTAAATATATAAAACACTTTTAAGACCTAGGTTGTTCCAAAAAAATAGGTCTTAAAAGTACACTTTTAAGACCGGTTGTTTCAAACAACCGATCTTAAAAGTGTAAAAAAAGAAAAGAAAAAAAGACCTATGGAAATTTCGTAAAAATATAGAACACTTTTAAGATCGGTTGTTTCAAAAAATATGTCTTAAAAGTGTACTTTTAAGACCGGTTGTTTCAAAAAAATAGGTCTTAAAAGTATTTTTTTTTAAAGTATGACCTATGGCAATTTCGTAAATATATAGAACACTTTTAAGACCGGTTGTTTCAAAAAATAGGTCTTAAAAGTATACTTTTAAGACCGGTTGTTTCAAAAAAATAGGTCTTAAAAGTGTTTTAAAAAAAGTATAACCTAAGGGCAATTTCGTAAATATATAGAACACTTTTAAGATCGGTTGTTTCAAAAAATAGGTCTTAAAAGTATACTTTTAAGACCCTTTTTTTTCAAAAGACCGGTCTTAAAAGTGTTAACAAAAAAAGAAGAAGCTAAATTTGCTAAACCTGTTAAGTTCGAGAGTCTGCTTTGTCTTCTTGGTGATATAACTTTTACTTAGTTATAGATTCAACGAGTGTCCCAAGAGCCTCACGAATCAAATCCTTAGCAAGAATGCCATCCTCTTCCTCTAACCTACTCGCAATCTTCGTAAGTCATTCCAAGAACCACACAATCAAATCCTTAGCAACGTTGGCGGTGAGATGCTTCGAGGGTTTTGCGATGGCGTCGACTCCAATCCTCAGCAACAGCGAAAGCGTACTACTTTGAGGATTCTGGACGACGGCGGCTCCTTCCTCTTCGATCTATGACTACTCCCACACCGCCTTCACACGTATCCGGCTTAAAATCAAACCCATATCTCTTCTTGCGTAAGTCCGTTTATTCCTACCTTGACCGCTTCGCTCGTATCCGGACTTCGATTTTGGTTGCTTGAAGTTTTGCTAGCATCGACAAGAGGATTTTGCTCGATTTAGTTGCTTTAAGCTTGTGATTTTTTTGTAGATCTGGATTTCAATTTCACCTCGATTTTATATTCATTTAAATTTGATTTCCATAGTGAATGATTTTTGTTTCTTGTTATTTTTTCTTATTTCTCGACTTTGTAATCATCTTTTTTGTTTTTCTTCTTGTTGTTGCTTCCAATCTTCTCTTGGTTCTTTGTCGCGATGACGTAGGGACATTCAAGATGTTGCCGATCCGGTGATTTGGGACCAATTGTTTCATTTGGTTTTTTTTTATTATTATTATTCAAACACTTTTAAGACCGGACATTTGGGACCATATTTTTAATACCGCCTCGAACGAGACCGGTTTCGAGATCCGGTCTTACAAGGTGTTTTTTGTCCCATTTAAAAGGCTTTTTTGTACTAGTGATAAGAAAATACCAATTGAACTTAAAAATCTCAAATCAATGATTTCCTACTAGAATGAGTTGTCAATTGATAGACTTTTGTAGTTAATACTTATACTCCTGCAGGCAACAAGAATGATTTGTGATTTTGAAATTCAAATCGTACTTTTTTTAAAAATCTTTTTCTCAAAATTTTATGAATTTGGGGCAAATTTAATAACTTTACTGTCATTCCTTAACATGTGAAAATAAGCTAGAAGTACCTTGTGGTAAAGAAAAGAGGGAGTAGAGGCACAATACTTATATTTTGAATGGGACATAGTATTTGATATAGTCCCTACTCTTTCTATATATAAGAGATTTTTTATGGATCACAAGTTTTTATTTATAATAGTTGATTTATAGACTTTGAAAGTTGATTTTCGTCCTAATTATAGGACAAAGTTCTAATTTTTGTCAAATTCTTCTTAAAATATCCTTTTTGATACTTTCTCAATAATAATTATACACAATAATAATTTAATAATGCATCTATACATTCTATAAATTGAGTAATGCTTGCAATTCATTAATGCCACATATACATCAATTCTACTTTTTTTTTTAAATAAAATAATTTTGAGCAATTTTTATCAAAATTATCCCAAATCACCCCTAGAAATACTTCCTCCACAACAATTAATTTAATAACACACTTATATTCTATCATGTGAGAGATTCTACTTTATTTTTTTATTTTTAAATAAAATAGTTTTTAGATTTCTTTAAAAATATTTTCCTGTAGCTATCTATCCAAAGTGATTGATTTTTTCCCTAGAAATAACCTAATAAAATATTAATTTCATTATCTTTTTATGTGAATCCTTTAATTTTTGTCTTATTAAAAAAAAACTATGCTGGGGTATAGTTTTTTATTAAAAAAATTTGTTTCTTCCCCTTACGCTGAAATCAATTTGTGGGCAGGATATGCTGGTTGGTGGAAGTGACACATCTTCCAACACAATTGAGTTTGCCTTAGCGCATATCATAAATGAGCCAGAGGTGATGAGAAGAGTCCAAGAAGAATTAGACAGTGTAGTGGGAAGAGAAAACATTGTACGTAGAGGAGTCTCACATTCACTTATATTTTATGTGTTTGATTGTTTAGAACAAGCCAAATTAATACTCATTTATTCAATGATTACATATTCAATGGAGTAGCTTATCGTAACCCTTGATTGTATACATTTGAAATAGGAGCTGTATGACAGTATGAGTATAGATTATGGTTCTGCATATGTGTTTGTGCAAGTGTATATTTTTTTATCAAGGGTTGTCTTAATTGCTTGATTCTTAGGCTTGAATTTGAAGATTAGATTGGATTACCGCGCATGGGAATGTTCATTATAAGAAATGCAAGAAGTGATTTATTAGGAGTGTCAAATATCATGAAAAATTTAAGGCATCGTGTCCTAAGTTGCTGATGGTAATATTACCTGTATCAATGCACATTGACATACATAAAGAAATATATATTCCATTAAAATGATTATTAGTGATATTACGTAGTGTTTTTCCTTTTTATGAAAAAAATAGGTTTAAAAATGTCATATTGTCATTTATTAGAGGAACTTAGTTGACTTGTAAGAATGTAACGTGAGTTTTGAAACGAATTATAATTTAGGAAATATGTATGTAGGCATCATCGACAGTACTCCTCCAATCTTAAATGTAGGACTTAGATTGAGAGTAAATTTTGGTCTTAAATATAAGACTTTTTCTTCATTTATTTTTTATATTTATCATTTTTTCTAACTATTTTGCTTAACTCACTACTACAAAATACAGAATCAACATATAAATATAATGTTTTTAAAAAACAGATCAATGTTAAAAATTAGGCAGTGACTTTTTTGAAATTTTTGTCATAGTTTCAACGTTTGTTTTTTCAAAAATAGTTAAAAATATTTATTAATGCCCTTTTTCAAAAAATGGATGTTAAAGTTAAAAGAAAGCTAGAGGTTGTGAAGGAGAAGAAGGGAGTGGAGGAGGAGGCACTAATACAAAAAAGGCTTTTAAGACTGGATAAAAAGCTTCCTCTAAAACCAGATACGTAACCGATAATAACCGAATAAGAAACCGGTCTTAAAAGTGATAACACTTTTAAGACCGGATGTGGAAAACATCCGGTCCTAAAAGTTTCAAAATTTAAAAAAAACAAAAAAAGAATCGAAATGTTCCCCAGAACTCAAGAACCTAGAATTTCAATTCTAGATATTCAACATCGATGCATCCAAGAAATTCAAATTCAAATGTTTAAGAAGAAGGTAGGGCGAATAATGAAAAGAAAACTGACATAGAAACTCAAATCTAAGAATTACCCTATAATCATCCCAGCTAGGCTCCGATAAAAGCAAGTTAATCATCTTGCAGCTGGAGGAAGATAGTATTCTTCCTACAAGAAATGAGTTCAGTTGTTAATATATGAAGGACGCCGCTAACCAGGAATGAGTCCGTAAACGCGATATCTTATTCATTCGCTTAATTTGAATTATATACAGATGCTAATAAGTAAATAATCTTCTGACCTAGGCAGTTCCTATAATCTAGAGATTACAATCAGGAATATAATTACGAAATTCAAAATCCATAATCTGCTAACCTAATTCCTAAAATCTCTCTAACAACTTAATTAAGATAATTGTATGCATAATATAATCACATATGCTAACTAATTAAATTTGGATTAGTTTTGATGATATCTTATATTGATGCCATTATCCAGAGCAAAAAGTTTGCATATACTTTGACTAATTCTTATATTAAATGTAGATGCAAATTTTAATACAATGAAGAATGATCAAGAATGGAGTTTGAAGAAAGAAGAACTTGTTAAATATTATGAGAATATCAATATTCAAGTTCCTATGATCAAATAGAAGTTGGAACGACTTAATTCGAGTTAAAATAAGCAAGTTGAAGCATGAACAGTTCCTTGCTCGAGCAACAAGAGGATCCATGCTCGAGCAACATCATTTGTCACCTAAACAGTACCTTGCTCGAGCAACATCATTTTTCAGCCAAAATCCGTTCTTTCGAGCTCGAAGCTTGCTCGAGCAACATCATTTTTCAGCTACTCTGTTCAGCTCTATTTCTGGCGACCTCCGATAAATCGACAATATCTCCCAAACCAGGAATCGGATTGATGCAAAACCAGTGGTATATGAAACTACACATCCAATGCGTCATTTTGATATAAAATTCATGTCCAAAGGAGTCAAGATGAGGGAGCTATGATTTTTTTCAAGTTGGAACAAAAGTCACCGTCACAATCCAGACCAAGCTTCGGTGTTTTGGGTGTATCTCACAATCTACAAATCAAATTGAGGTGAAATCGGTGTCATTGGAAACTAGACTCAAATAGATTTTCAAAAACATCAAGAACACAGAAAATGAAGATAAATTGAAGGATTTATGATGTTTTGAAGTTGACAGTATGTTCATGATGTTGCAATTAGCGTTGATTAAGAACAGCCTACATTCATTCTATGATAACCAATGAAATACAAGAAGTTTGAGACTTGATTCTTCTTGCATTGGAAAGAAGAATAAAAGATCTATATGGGGATAAGTGGTTTGACAAATTTGGAGCCATATCGAAGACGTTTCGCTCACTGGAAATTGACCATTGTGCTGCCCTATATTCTAGAAGTTGATTGCTTATTCACGCATGGTCAAAAGTCTCAAAGTGAAGAAGTGCAAATTGGAGAGTCATACTCGAGCAAAGAATTTGGGATGCCCGAGCATCATCGAGCTGATCAAAAGAAATATGCAAGATAAGGAATCTTGCTCGAGCAGAATATAAGGACATGCTCGAGCAAAGGAAAGAGTATGCTCGAGCATCACCAGCCTCCTTTGTATTCCTTCGCCCCTACATGACTTGTGCTTGAGCAGATGGGATACCTTGCTCGAGCAACAGCGAAACAAATCTCTTCTCAAAAAGGCGTAAGAAGAAGCTTGCTCGAGCACTCTCCTATAGCTTGCTCGAGCAACAACGTTAAAGAACACCTTTTCACAAGGCTCCAGCAATGCTTGCCCGAGCATGCCTCTGTGTGTTGCCCAAGCATCAACGATAGTAATTGATTTTTAAGTAGCTTGCCCGAGCAAGCTTGGTTCCATGCCCAAGCATCGTCGAGCAAAACTAGGAAATTACAAAGTCGAAGAGTCTTGCCCGAGCGAGTAAAAGTCTTGCTCGAGCACCATGCTCGAGCAGAGGAAAAAGGCTACTCGAGCAGCATCACTGAATTCACAAATCCTCGCCTCTGTTTGTCTCTTGCCCGAGCAAGGATCATGTCTTGCTCAAGCATCAGCGAAAGAAGGAGTTTTCTAAATCTTTACCAAGAGAAGCTTGCCCGAGCAAACCAAGTTGGTTGCCCGAGCATGAGATGTCCTTCTATGTTTATTACACAGCTTCTCGATGGTTGCCCGAGTAACATAGCTTCTGGTTGACATAGAGTCTTGCTCGAAGCATGATCCTTATGTTTTCAAAATCACCGTCTTCGTAAAATCTTAAATCATCGAATATGATTTTATTTCCATATATCATTACTCATTACTATTGCTAATTGCATTTAATCAGTTTGCTAATGAGTTTCAGATGATTTTATCATGGATTAACAACAAATTTGCATAAAGCAATTTGTGTGTCAGAAGAGCATTAAATGCGGTTACCAAAACCAGTGATATCCTCGGTAACCACTTCTCTGATCAAAGTAAAGCAACTTCTGATATTCTGTCTACGCAATAAATGCTATCTCTCAATCGTCAAGACAAATGTAATAAAGAATGTTTATGAAGAACAAAGTCAGCGACGTTGATTGTGACCAGCGAAGCTTCATCTGTCTAACGGCTATATTCATGAGTCACAACGATTACTCTTCAAGCTTCTCCAATGGTCGAATGCTCGCAACGGTCGAAACACAATAGCCTATAAATTGCGAAGTCTTCAAACCGAAAGGAGTGACGACGATTGATGAATGACTCGACGAACCCAATGAAATGATTTTTCACCGTCGATAGCTCAATAACTCATACATTATGTTTCTCAATGCTTATATAGTTTATAGTAGAGAGTGAGATGATCGATTTTGTACTTCAGTGTTCATTTGTAATCTACTCGTGAGGAGTTATTAAACACTTATTCATTTCATTCTGAGATTAAATCTTAAGGTTGAGGAACCTTAAGTGTGGGTGTATCAATTACAACTTGTAAGGGGGAGTGAGTCCGAGTGAAGGGATCATCCTTCATTTACAGAGTGTGTAATTGTATCCTTACAATGTGTAAGGGGGAGTATCTTGGTAAGAGATTGTAAGGCTGCACAAGTGCCAGACTAAAACTTGTGAGGTTGTAAAGGCTTTTCTCTTGTGCTCGGTTAAACAAGGAGACGGTGGATTGAAAATCTCAAGTGGAGCTTGGGGACTGGACGTATGTCAAGGATTGGACCAAACCAGTATAAATCACCGTTTGCATATTCTCTTCCCTTATCTTTTTACATTTCCGGTATATGCTTATTTGAATATCTAACTCGATTTAGAAGTTGCAAAGACATCCACATTCTGCGTATGCAACGATCGTAGAAAAGAAAAAATATATATATAAAATGGTAAAATGCCGCAACACGGAAGAGTTTCGAAGATTCATTATGCAGTCAAGTTAAAAAAGAAAAGAAACTATTGAAAGACAAACCATCAATTGAGATTATACAACGGAGGAATTTCGGATACTCTACAAGAAACTGGCACCAAATCTGCAAAATTTTCCCAACATGTTCAAAACTCTTCCAACTGTTATAAACAAGATCTACAAAAAGACAACAAAAAATCAGGAAAAAAACCCAGATCTGCAAAAAGAAGCCTAAGCGTTCTTTTTAGTGCTGAAAAAACCTAGATCTGAAAGAGGGAACGAGGTTCTTTGGATTTGTCGTCTATTCGAAGCAGCTTAGTTTTGTATCTGGTGCCCACTCTTGCGACCTCGAAAGACACACCCATGGGTGTAGTGCTGGAGTCGAAACCGAGAGTGAAGAAGAGAAATGGGTGGTGAGAGGTGGAAATTGGAGAGCGAAGGAGAGAATTAGAGTAGAGAGAAAGCGAATCGAAGAGTGATGAAGAAGAGAGGCACAGTCTCCAAACGTAGCAGAGGAGACGAGAGAAACGGATTTCTTTTTAGACCGCACGTTCTAAACATCCGGTCTTAAATATATTTTTTAGACCAGACGTTTTAAACATCTGGTCTTAAAAGTATAGTTTTTATACCACATTTCTTAAAAGTCCAGTCTTAAAAGTTTTTAAACCGCATTTTTTAAAAGTCCAGTCTTAAAAGTGTTCTTTATATTTACGAAATCGCCACCGGTCATACGTTTTACACCTGATTTTCTATAATCCAGTCTAAAAAGTTCTTTATATTTACGAAACTGCCACCAGTCATACTTTTAAGACCTGATCCTCTATAACATGGTCTAAATGAGGCGGTCTTAAAAGCTTTTTTTGTACTAGTGAGGATTATGATGTCAAGGATTTTCTAACAAGTCTTTAGTACTCCCTCCGATCCTAATTATAGGAACACTTTCGTAGTGTAAATTGTACTACAAAAGTGCTCCTATAATTAGGACCGGAGGTAGTATATCGTTTCTTTTTTGCTATTGAGAGAACATAAGAGGATGATGAAGAAATAGTACAAAAACGTATGGAAATAGGAGTTTAAATAGATTGGAAGCGACGGGTTCGAACCATCACCGCACACGTTGGAAGTTGAAGAGGAATAGTCATTATGAAAGGGTACTTGATTCTTGTGTCAATCATCAGAGAACAAAGAAGCGCAAAGTACTATCATTAGCATGGGGAAGTGTAAAAGTTTCAAACGTTTATTAATCAGAAACCGCTATCTCATTAAGAAAGGTCATTTTTTATCATTCAACTTTATAGTTATTTGCTATAACTGTTATGTTTTCCGTGTCGCTAATATAAAGGTGGAAGCCAAATCGTTTACAAAAGTTACATGACAGTTATTCTGTAAGAGCCGTCATTTTAGTAAGTGAATACATAGTGGTTAACAATAACAACAATTATGTTTTTTTAAAAAAAATATTTTTATGAATTCCACCTCTCAATACATGACGATACATATATATAACCGTTCAATGTTTGCATTATATATAGTTGTGCGAGCTCCAACCTCGACATACATGATGGTTATTTATTATAATAGTTATTCAAGTTAATTAATATGACATGTATTTTCTAAAATACTCTAGTTATTTTCCTTAGTTCATTCCCTCTCCTCCTTGGTTATTGTTGAGGAGCGTTAACGGACGTAAATTAGGCAAATATTGACAATTATAAAAAATATGTTTTACATTTAGGAATAAGATAAACTCCCCAAATTTTCCCTATATTAATATCAGGAGGAAGTAAGCTTTTAGGACTAATGTGGTCCTAAAAGTATTTTCTTAAAGGATAAATTTGGCAAAAAAAAAAAAAAAAAAAAAAAAAAAAAAATTGTTAGAAAATTGAGTGCTATATAAAAATACTCTAAGTTACTAGATTTGCATTCACTCAATAGACTTTCTTGAAAAGTTAACGGTGAGGTTAAAATTCCTCTTAAAAAACACTTTAAGGTTAAAATTGCTTTAGAAAAATATTTTGAAGGTAAAATTGCACCACAAACTATTTTAGGTGTTAGACACACTTGAAAAAATAATGTAGAGAAAATTCCTCTTAAAAAACACTTTAAGGCTAAAATTGCTTCCAAAAAAAAAAAAAAAAAATTGAAGGTAAAATTGCACCACAAACTACTTTAGGTGTTAGACACACTTGTAAAAATAATGCAGAGATAAAGTCCTATCCAAAAGATTAATACACATTTTTTATTTATACCCTGATCAATTACATACCTCTCTCATTGCTTTTTTCTACTTATTTTCCCTATCTCTTTTCTCATTTATTATCTCACATTCATCGTCTTCATAAATAAGGATATATTAGGGGGGCAGGGGCGAAACATCTCTTACACATTTATTACTTTAAATTAATTTTAACTAATGGCATCATAATTTTCATGATTTGTTTAGGTATTACTTATATATCGGAGCGGTTGGAGTTTTTTCTCCTTCTTATAATTAGAATAGGTGTTAGTTGTCGAGCTAGCTAGGTTACGATGCTTTAGCTTGTAGTAAGACATTCCTTCATAGCCAAATTGGCCTTCAAGAATAGGAGTAAAACTCACATAGAAATGTTTCGAGCACAAACAAAATAAACATGCACGAAGGTGTGAACCAACATTGATTCATGGTAAAAAAAATAAAAATCATCATTGATGAACATCCACAACAAGACAAATTAAACGTGTTCGTTGAAAAACTTCATATCGAATTGAATTGATATGAGTGAAAGAGTGAGTCCCATCCACTTAGGTTGGGTAGGCACGAAATGAGTTTAGGTGATTTGGAAAGTTGATACTCCCTTCGGTAATTTTATTTATTTATTTATTTTTTCATAAAAGCCTTAATATCGCGCTCGAAATCAAGTCTCTCTAGAGGGAGGAAAAATAAGGAGTCGCCATCAAAATGTTGAAATTAGGGTCATTTTAGAAACCTTTTAAAAAACACAAAATAATATGCAAAAATCAAATAGGATTCGGGTGTCGATTGTACGTGGGGAGAGTGTTAGGAAGCCACAGCACCTATTCATAAGAAATAATTTGAGAATAAATATGGCCTTACAAAATATATTCTAATTACCCAAAAAGGGAAAAAAATTAAAGGAATATTTACAAAAAGAAATAAAATGAAAACTGAAGAAAAAATTAATGTTTCTTTACAAAAGGAAAATAAGGGGAACATATATTTATTTACAAAATCGGACTTGAGCTAAGAACATAGCCTATGACCTACATACCCTTTCTATGTATAAGAGATCTTCTCCGATCAACAAAAGGAGCAGCCAGACCGTTCGATATAGTCTGGCCCCAAAAACATTGCACTAGATAGGTTTTAGTATATCCTAGTATAATTTTTTTACAAAGGCCAAAATATATTTTTAGTTTTTGAAGTTCTACATATAATGTATACTTTTGGTCCATTAACTTTATAAAGTATTTTTTTTTCTCTCATAATTCTAAACATTGTTATACATCAAACTTAAGTGATAAGTGATAACTGAGTAGCTAACAAAACATATTTAAGTTTTAATTTTTTAATATTAAAAATTGGAAATATAATTTAAAACTTAAATATGAAATAATTAAAAATTAAATTTTTTTAATATTACAAAATTAAAAATTACATTTTTTTTTTTTTTTTTGTCAACTGCTTCAGTTATCACTTCAATTTCCGTTAGCAACACTAACGGTATTAGAATTATAAGACTAAAAGTATACTTTATAAAGTTAAGGAATCAAAAGTATGCTTCATAAATTCAAGGGATTAAAAGTATACTTAGTCTTTTATAAATTTAATTTTAAGACCCATATTATTAATACACTATAGTACATTGAAGTGTATGATTACTTTAACCACCCCCCCAATTTTTTTTTTTATTAGTCTAAATTAACTAATTCTCATATATCAATGAGAGTTTGTTAAATCAATAAATATGGACTAAATTGGAAAAAAAAAATCATTTTTACCAGTCTCAATTTTATTTTATTTTATTCATTATTATTATTATTATTATTATTATTTTATGAAGGCTAAATTTCAATCAACCACGATCAAAGAAAAGAGCAATAGAGCATGGTTGGCCAAAAACATGCTCTCCCGAGCCTACCCTCTTTAATGCCAATAATGCTGAACAATTAAAAGTAGCTACAAATCCACTCTCCATGACAAAGAAGTGAAGATAATTTGGAATTTGAGACCCAAAAAAAAAATGATCATAGCAGGAAAAATCCCGCATCCCGCATAAGCAAAACCAACCCAAAGATAAGGCAACACCAACACGAACAAAAGATCTACAAAAGAAAACACAAGAACAAGACACAAAACAAAATCCTAATAATTAATAGGGGCGACCAAGACACAAAAGTCACTACCATATTTGCCCCCAACTATGGTACGCTAGTGACAAGAAAAATCCCTCATGGTTCCTGGGTGGCGACCAGCCAACCACCAACCATCATAAAAGAGTCCAAAGCAGGAACAACTTAGTTAAGCTCAAATTAGTTCATTGATTCACCATACCAAGCTTCGAATTCTTTAAAGCCTTGACCCCAACCATCTTCAAAGCTTTAGCCACCAGATTCCACTCTTCAACCCTTCCAAGTCACGGTCTCCGCCTTCTCCATGCCGCCGAGTTGAGTAGTGTTAAAAAAACTCGTCGTCCTTCTGAATCGCAGCCACAAAACTCGGCAATCCCTTTTCCCCTTCCAAAATCCCTTGTTCCAGACCACTGGAAAGCAAGCCCCAATTCCCTTTCTCGCCCTCACCAAACATCCTTCCCACATTGGATGAATACTCACATAAAAGCCACCAACAGTCACCAGCCGCCATCACCATCTCTCTCACAATGGAGAGACCCAACGAAGACGCCGCTTTGACAACCCTAGATGCTCCCACACAGGAGTGCCCATCTCGTTTAAAATGGGTATTTTTCAACTTTTTTATTCTTCTTAAGATTTATTACAATTAATAGAGGTAAAATTGAAACACATTCATTTATTACCCTGAAAGTGGGCTATGATAAGGACCATTTTTTTTCCTCCAAAACTAAACTTATAAATAGGATAAGAGTTGTACAAGATTACTTAGTTTCATCATTAAACTAAATCCAATTTTTTCTTCAGACAAATATACAATTTTTTCTCTCCCTATGATATTTGAATTTCTTTATTCATGTTTTCCACTTTAATTTCAAATTTTGAAAAACATTCATACTATAGGTTTAAGTATATCTTAATTTTTTAAAATTTTATTAAATTTTAGTGTATTCTTTTAAATTTATAAAGTGTAATTTCATGTCCCCTAATCTTAATATGGAAAAAGCCTGACTCAGCAAATTTATTATATAGTTAAAAAAAAATCAAAAAAATCGGCACAAAGTAATAATGAATTCTTTAACTGATCTTCAAGTGTTGTAATGAATCACTTAAAATCTTAAGAATATTATATTAAGAATAGAATTATTATTTATTGATAATTTTATTATTTTTTAAATTAAAAATTATTAATAAATTAGAAAAACTTAAATGATAAATTTTTTTAAAATTATTTAAATTTTTAGTTTTCAGTTTTTAATTTTTTTTCGGACAAAAGTTCTAGAGGTGATTGAGAATGAAAGGTTTAAGGCTTAGCTTAAGACTTGAGACTTTGTTATTGCCATATGAAAGGTTTAAGGCTTAGCAAATTTATTGTTCGTTCAGCACTAAAAAGTTTGTTACATCTAGACACCAAAATGTCTCAGCACACGCGCGCATATGTACCTAAACGATGACCATGTATGGTTAATATTTATGATTTATGAACCCGAAACTTTTAGTTGTGATCAGGTAAATAGGAATGCTTAAATGATGAAACTATCGAGGGGCAACCAGTGTAAAAAGTACAAAAACACTATAACCTTACCAAAAAATACTCTCGCACACTCGTTTTACGTTGATTAAAATAATAATCGACGACGCAGAAAGATAAACACAACTAGAACTTTTTTATAATAATATCACCACGTGCACTTCTACACAAATTAAAATAATAACCATCATAATAAGTAAGAAAAAAACTATAATTTATTTATAAAAATATCATGGTACAAATTATTACCCCCATTCATTTTTAACTGGGCTGAAATACTTAGTGTATAATTTACTTTTCCTACGATGCACCAAGAATATGTCAACCCTTAACGCATCATCCCATAAATCAACAAGAATGCAAATCACATTAATGGATCTCTTGCAAGGGGATTAATTAGATCAAAAGCAAAAAAGAAAAAGGAAGGTGATGATAAAAGAGTTTACCGAGTAATTGATTTGAACCCACTTATTGTAAAATTATACTTTCAACATTTCTATAAGAGATAAGAGCCAAAAAAGTCAAAACATAATTAATAATGATAACACAGGAAAGACATGGCGTAGGAAAGTTGCTATGTCGTATAGAAGAAATTCCTTTCAAAAAGCAATTGATTGGTGGCGACAGAGGTTTCATGACTAAGCAGGAAAATTTTGCACGTACACTGCAGATAAGGGAATGACATAAGGTAAAAAGAACCTCAAAATATATGGTAATTAAGAAATTATATATATAATTAGTATCTTAATTACAGCAATAACCAACTTTAAAGCTTTCAAGTTTCGTTTCAAATGTGACAAAAGAATAAAAACAAAATGTGAGGGATTATATTTTCTTGTACCAGAAAGAAAGAAAAATATAATATAAATTATATTTTGTTTGAGTGAAAATTATACTGACTTGAAAATTTGAAAGATGCTCATATCAAACAATAAGATTGGTTCCTTGAATTATTCTAATATACAACTTGAGTTTTCACCATGCGCACCATGTCCCTACGAAAATGAGTCACTTGTGCCGAACGCCTTTTGTCCAGTGGCCAAATAATAAAGACAAATTGGCATTTTTGGAGGTGCTAGGTGGCCGAAATAAACCATACAAGGCAACAACTCCAACTACAAATCTACAATAACGCAAACATGTACTCTAGAGTGTCATTCTAATTCACAACCTAATCTTTTAATAAATTGTTAATTAAAAGGACCCAATTAATAATTTCATACAGCGTAATTGTACTCTAAGGTGTCATTGTTCTCTTTGGTCTTCTTATACCCATTTTTAAAAGATTTCATGTTGCTTGATCTAAACTCCTCGCTCATATAATAACACTCTTTGTACATGTACAAACCATCTCAAATATTTTTTTTTATGATTTTCTTTTAGTTAAAGTATGTGTGTGATCCTTTAATAAGTTTATGTCAAGTTTCAGTTTACTCCATCAAGTTTGAAAAGTATATTTTCAATCCACTAAACTTAACACCGCTAATCTCACCTGTATAAAAAATGTTGAATCAAAAGCGAATTGAAAATGATGACTCGGCATTTTAATGCTGATAACACATGTCTAAATTTTAATTCTATAATATATTCATATTTTAAAATTGAAATCAACCTACGGGAAAGGGAAAAAAATCGGGAAATGCAAACTAACTACTCATCCGGTCCTTAATGTAGGATCTATTTAGAAAGTTTATCTTGGTAGTAAATGTAAGATCTATTTCTCATATTTATTAATCTTTTTCAAATTTACTCCTATTGATACTCCAACAACAATAAAGTAAATTTAATGAAATTAGGGATTAAGAAAGATGATTAGAGTGTTTTAAAAAAATATGTCACATTAATTAATTTAACCACTTCATTAATATAATAAAATTAAGTAAATATGTCTTAATTAAAGACCGATAGATGGAGTGTATTTTCTCTTCATTGCTACGCCTAGATAGAACCAGTTATGGATAGGCACCATCAACCTAAGTCATCCGGGATGTCCCGCATTTATATTTTTTAAAATATGCTTTTTAAATGAAAACAAAATATATTTTTTTGGAAAAAATGGTAGTTAAGATATATTACTTTTATTTTAGATTATCTATCTATTAAAAAATCTTTTAAAAAAAATAAAAAGAAAAAATATCAAATCTGGACCATCCAAATCTCCAAATGACATAGGTTGATGATGTCTATCCTTTAAATAGAAACCATACTTGGTTCCCAGTCTAGGTAGGACTTTTATACTAACTCATTGAAAACTGCAAAGAGTGAGGAAGGGAGAGAGTGTGAGAGTGTGTACATGTGTCTGTAGAGGCAATATGCCTACATGTTTAAGGTATTACAGTGTTTAAACTAGAATTTCCCACTTGATTGTTGATACTCCAAACCCATGGACGGGTAAAAAGTCGCAACTTTCTCTTTGCCAAACCCTAGCAGAAGCCGCTCACGCTCTCTCCGCTAAACTAGCTGGCTTCTGCCTCGCCGGCAGCGCCTTTGCCGCCGGCGAGCCTCCTCTTGTACCACAATCGCGGTAGAAGTACAGATCGAACCTCAAAGAGTCAGGAGCTAGCGAGTTTTAGGTTGGAACAGGGACATAAAGCAGTGACCGTCCTTCTTCTTCGGCGTTGGCTCTTCTCTGGTCTCCGTCCTCATCGTCCCTCCAGCTACAGCGTCCCTTTGTTTTGTGGGTGCAGCAGTGGTCCTCTCTCACCTCTGGCAGTGGGAGCTTCTGTCTGGACGTCTCCCTCGACGATGGCCTCCGGTGTGACGCGAGTCTCCGGCTCGACGGTGGTCTCCGGCGGATGGGATGTTTTTCCTGTTCCTTTTTTCCTATTTTCCTATGCTGTTCGTGTTCTTGTTCCTGTGCTTTTGTTTTTATTGTTGTATGCTTATGTGTTTCTTCCGATGTGGTTATGGATTTGGGGATTTATGGTGGTGTTTTTTGTTGTGATTTGGATTTGTAATTTTGGGGAAGGGCTTTTCCGATGGTCAATGCTTTGTTTTGTGCCTTACATATGTGAGGATCATTGGTAGGATTGATCGATGGTGGCAAATCCAAATCACTAGTGTTAGCCAAAATTTGTTTGGTGGGTGGTCGAAGTCACTAGATTTGCTTCAATGGAGGAGCAAAAGTATTTTTCAAGATTTCACTGGCCTTTCTTCTTCTAAGGTTGGGTTCTCTCTGTCCTGTTCCCTAAGTTAGGGCATTTATGTAGCTGATCTATGTGCAGCTTATTCTTATAAGGAGGTGTGCCCGATATGGTGGGTTTTGCAACCAACACCTTCTTTCACGTCACTTCTAACCTTGGATGTTCAGGAAGTTGTTGGAGTTTTTTATGTTACTTTTATTCCCTTATGTTTTGTGGTGATTAGCTTTCCTTACATTTGTTTTGGTTTTGTTGTATTTTTTTAGTCTTCTTGTTCCATTTTGCTTTCACAGTGTAATCGTCATGTTTTGTTGTAACTTTTAATGTTAGTATTAATATAAATTTCCTTTTGACAAAAAAAAAAACCCCATGGGGATGCCTAATGAAGTTTCTTTCTTGAAATTAAAACTCATGATTTACATTTTTTTTTTATTTTATAAATTTAGTTCAAATTCAACATGAAACTAAACTCAAAATAATGTGAGGGATGATATCATATTTCCTTATCAAACGCAGCTGGAGTAATAAAACAGGAATATAAAATCTAAATATCTATGTACACAGGACAATAACTGCATTATTTTACTTGTACGTAGATTTTTATTTTGGGCTGAACAATTGACTTTCCATTTTGAAATATATGTGCTACTATAAACGTGATAGATTCCCGTTATGATTATTCTACTCATAAAGAGCTGAGGCTAATAGTCGTCGGAGGGAATGGAAACGAAAAAGTCAAAAGAAATGGGTGAATCTGATATTTGGTCCCTTAAGCTTCAAACCATAATTTTTGGTCCCTCATATTTTATTCCATTTAAAACATTACTTTCTATGATTTAATAAAAACTTGAATCCTTTTATCTTTTGAGAGACAAAACTCATTGTTTAAAACTTGAGGGATCAAAACTAAAATGATGATAAATCTGAGAAACTAAAGATTGTATTAATCCCAAGATAACTAACGAAAACATAGGCAAGACATGGCGAAGGAGTGTTGCTATTTCGTATAGAAATTCCTTTCAACAGGGACATGATTAGTGGCGACAGATAGGGAATTAAAAAAAAAAAAGGGTGAAATTAAAACTCAAAATATATGGAAATGGAGTAAGCTTCTAGTACTGGAGGAAGTCATAGGTATCTATGAATCGAAATCAAGATGGGTGCAGTGACAACTTTAAAGCTAAGAAATTGTTGTTCACATGTGACAAGAGAATAAAAACAAAATGTGAGTGATTATATTATTTTCATTTACAATAAAGAAAGAGAAACAAAATATAAACTATCTACACACGACATTTACAGCATTATATTTATATTATTGACTTGAAAATTTCAAAGATGCTCTTATCGAACAATATGAATTATTCCTTTAATTATACTCGTATTATTCTAATCATAAAGACCTGGGTTTTGGTTATCGTGGGGTGGGAATGGCAACCAAAAGTATTTTCTTCTTAAGCACAATACCAAATTTCCCAGAAATATCCAACTTATGGCCTTCAGGTAATTCTCAATCAAACGAATGCATCAAAGTTGCAAGAAAATACCAAGAGTTTCTTTCAGCCATGGCAATTCCTGCACATATTCTTCGACCAGACCCAAATGGGAAGTAATTAAAGTCATTCCCACTATAATCCCATTTATTAGCATCCAAGAACCTTGAAGGATCAAAGTGAAGAGGATTGTCCCAAATTGGAGATGTGTAGCCTCCCACAGTAGTAGTTTTGCTTGGACAGTGAGGGACTAGTAGTGGAAGAACAGGGTGCAACCTAAGAGTTTCTTTCATAACGGCAAGCAAATATGGTAATTTGTTAATATGAGACTCTTCAACCACATTGTCTCTTCCCACTACATTATCTAATTCTCCTTGGACTCTCTTCATCACTTCTTGATCGTTTAGAATATGAGCCATCGCAAACTCTATTGAGTTACAGGATGTGTCACTTCCACCCACCACTATGATCCTGTTCAAAATTGTTTCTATATGTACTGAGAAACATAATATTTTAAGGGGGAAAATTACATGCCATGTGGATTTTTTTTTTTTTTTTTTTTTAAAAAAGTGGATTGAGGATTTAGGTCTTATATTAAGGACTAAATCCAATTTTCAAATAGCTTTTTTTTTTTATTAAAGACCAGAAGTAAAGAAGTATATAAATTGTCTTAGCTGGGGATGTAAGGAATATGAGATCTTTTGTGCCGAACGCCTTCACAGTAGGTGGTCCAAATAAACCATATGGCAGGCAATGAGTGAATCATACATCAATATCATTAGGAATCATAACATGTTTTGTTTAAAATATTATTCTTTCTCTTAGAATTTCTAACTAACTAACCAAACTGTATATACTCTAACTAATATGTTTTATTTGGAATAAATAGAACAGTATGCAATGAATAAAAGTATTATGGGCTCAACAGTGAACGACCCAACACCTGTGATGACTGAAGATGAGCAGAGGCCCATTAGGAAAAGTAAAAGGCTCAAGAGAAGATCCTGGAAGCTGAGGGAAATTGAAGAGTAGAATCTATATATAGAGACAAAATCCGTTAGGATGGGGTGTGAAAATTGTATTTGGAATATCTCTATCTTTTCTGTGGTCCCTCCCCCTTTTTCTATATTCTTTTCTTCTCTTTCCAATCTTATCACTCTGTTATCATTCCTGTGACAGTGGATATTCAGTAATTCGGGACTTATTGCATAGCTATCACTGTATAGCTACTTATTGCATAGCTATCACTGTATAGCTGCTTTCATATTTGCACTCGACTAATTTGAAGTTCTCGTTTGCATTATTGTTGATTTAACCACAACATTCTTAAATATGAAGGGCACAAACCCGAGGGAGAATTCAATCCCCAAAAGCTCGCATATGAGGAGGGAGAACCCAATGAACTTATAAACCTCACTTTACGATCTTGGCTACCCGATGTGGGACTCATTACATAGTCAAGCCCTCAAGAGGGGGCATTTCCAGCGGCTCCACTCCACGGCACTTCACTCGGCCTTGTCAGTCAAAACCCCTCCGTGGGTAGCCCATCCGGAACACTGACTTTCAACAAAAACACCAATGTGATGAGCACAAACCTAAACGGAGAGCCCAATCCCAAAAGCTAGCCTATGAGGAGGAAGAACCCAATGGACTTATAAACCTCACTCTAAAATCTTGGCTCCCCTATGTGGGACTCATTACATAGTATTATAGCTTTGATCTAGCTATCTCAATACGACGTCCCTAACATATGCAAGACGCATACTAACTATATCTTTTATATACCCGGACAAAAAATATTTATATTATAAACACACACATATAGAGAGAGATATAGTATTATTTCCATCCTACTGATTAGTTAATTGGCCTGATCTTATGGCATAATTTCTACCCGACTATAGAGGATTTTGCTGAGAAACACATGTGAGATCTTGTTCGGGTGTGTGAAGATTGTTGTACATGTATGTAGGACTATTCTATATATTATTGCAAGGTCCTGTGTCAAGACATCGTCATTATTATCAGAACCTAGTTGACATTTTTGAATAGATTAAGGAAATTAATTAGGTTAGAAATTTGTGACAAATATAAGTTAGTTTTCTTAAAATATCATTTTTCATTATTGTTACGAATTCGTATATCGGGCCCTGGTCTAATATGGCCCAATAAGGACCCACTTAGGTAAAGGACCGGTTTAAGCAGACAAAGTACTAATTGCCCTCTAATCAAGGTGTTAATCTCGATAGTACAGGTAGTGGAGCAGAAAATGTCAGATAGTGGAGCAGGCATTTGCTAGACGTGGAGCTGCATGATAATCAAAGGACGAACACCCAACCTTCAGGACGAAACCCTAGGTAATCTCTATAAATAGAAGATTATCCTCAGGTTCACAACTCGAATCAATATCCCTTTATCTTATGGTTACACTGCACACACACCCCACTCCTCTTGGCTAAACGTCATTCTCGTATAGCACCGTGATCGTTTGATATTCTATAGTGTCTTCCTCATAGACATCGTAGAATTATATGATCTTCGGGGTCCCTACCTATTAACCTGGAGAAAGTCATAGATCCTACACCAATCCAACACTAACCCTCTGTGGTTAGACATTTATGTTCCTAGAATCGAACATTGGCGCCGTCCGTAGGGATTTGTAGATTTCGATTCCCAAACCACGAAAGACCACGAGTACCAACTTTAAATGGCTGCAAGTACTAGAAGTCGCACTCAGACAGCTCGGCAGGATCAGATACCAGAAGAGTGGTCTCAGCGGCAGCTACTTCAGGAACAGACAACCCAGCTCACTGACTCGGTTATCCTGGATCATGACCACCTTACTAGGGAGACTAAGGAAGAAGTCAGGGATACTGGAACCTCTCCAGTCCCTAGGCAGGCAAACCGACCGGAAGTCTAGCCACAAGATCCTCTTTCAGAGTTTCCAATGGAAAACAACGACATTCATTGTCTGAATGACACAATGGACTCAATGTTACAACGGATGGAGGAGATGGAGACTCATCGGCAATTTCAGAGACAGGCAGATATCCGGGCACAAGAAGACATAAATCGGCGTAATGCCCTCTGGAGGCAGGAGGAAAAGCAAAGGGTGCAATAATTGTTAAACGAGTGTACCAAAAATGCAGAACATAGCACAAGCAGAGATATCGTTGGACCAAATCAAGATTTTGTCCTCGTCCGAGATAAGGGCAAAAGTGTTGCCAGACCGAGCTGGGCTAACGGAGTAAAGTCGGCTCATATCGAGGTACCTCGATCGAACCACCAGGAAGAAGACTTGGCGAAGTCCTGAAGGATACAGTTGTTAAGGGAGCGCCTCAGGCAACTTGAGAATTCCTCTCGACATGTTGGCCGAGATACGAGTAATCCTAATCGGGTTAGTATCACAACTACCACACAAGTGAATTACGATAAGCCAAACCAGGATCAGGGCCACGGGATTCAAGCAGCGCATTTGGAGCAAGCAACGGGGGAGCAACTGTGGAGGACTCAGGAAGTTGGTAGAACCGAAGTAGCACCTCTGGCACATGACACACTAGGAGCGCACTTTAGAAGGGGCAACGTTGTTAAAATCCCAAGTATATTTTTCGAGGAGATCATGGCAGCAGCCTATCCGAAGGGGTTAGATTCAAAGGACCTGCCGAGATATGATGGAAGTCAGGATCCGTAGGATCATGTCACTAACTTTAAAATGCAAGTTATGGTAAAGGGATTTAAAGGACTTGTCGTGCCCCGTTTGTTTCCAGGAACTCTTCGGGGACCAGCCTAGATCTAGTTTAATTCCCTGCCATTGAATTCCATCCATGACATGGAAGATTTTGAGACAAAATTCCTATTGAACTTTGCTACTAGTCGGAGGCAGCCGATGACTGAGTTTCAGCTTAGCCAAGTCAAACAGGCACCTAATGAAACTCTGCAGAAATATTTGGAGCGTTTTAAATAAACGGCCTTACAAGTGCCGGGATTGAAGGAAGACGTGCATCTACACTGTGCCATTGCTGGTTTGGACAGCTCGTCCCGTTTAAAAAAGTCCATCATGAAACGGTGCCCCATACTCTGACCGACTTCACGAACCAATCAACGCAGTACCTGGATCTAGAGAAAATGGAATTGTCAAGTATCACAGCGAGATACGGGAGGAAGAGTTCGCCAGCGAAGGAAAGAGAGAAAGGTGGCAAGTCTACTAAAGGAAGAGAGGAGCGCAATAGTCTCAGGTAGGAGTACAATGGGAGAACGCCGGACAATAGGTATCGAGGGGAAAAGGGAGGCCCAAGGGGGCGATATGAAAGTTACACTCCGCTTAATGAATCTTGGTCACGAGTCTGGAGAGAGGTGGCTCAGACGGAGATGAAAAAGATAGAATGACCCGGCCTTCCTACAACCGATCTGGGGTAGACCAATCCCATTTTTGTTAATTCCATGATGATCTGGGGCACACTACGGACGAATGCTATCACCTCCGTGACGTGATAGAAAAACTTGTACGAGGAGGAAAGCTGCGGCAATACGTGGTGGAAGCTCTGGGGCAGAAGAGTAAACGGAAAGAGCTAAGTAGATAGCAGAGCCCCCCACAGGGAAAAAGAAAGCCGGGAGAGAAGAAGAAGAATTCGGGAAAAGATGATGAAGAATACTCGGAGGCAGACTTCGAGTGCAATTAAGTAGTTGTTAGACGGTGTTAGTTTCGGGCGTATTGAATTTTATCTTTTTTCTTTGAATCTGTAAGCATGGTAAATGCCCGACTTTGATTAATGAACTTTTATGATTTCCTTGAAACTGTGGCTCCCGAATGAAGATTTTCCGAAATCGAAACATACTCCTCTGGGATTGAAAGTCCCCCTTAAATGGTTAAAATGTGCCTTAAAGAAAACAGACGTGTTTCCTTGAGACGCAGTAACTCCAAAAAGAATGCGTGAGCAAAGTTATCGACTAAAACTTGTGCTTCCGGGATATGGTAACACCTACATTATGGTTAGTGCGTGATTCTCTGAAACACGTTGTAACTACTGAAGCCCGTAGTGGCTATGACATCTTTAAACTAAGCTAGCATCAAGTTAGTTATCATAGCGACTCTGATCAAGTCGGATCGTTTTAGGGTTGGTGATGAGCACAAATCGTACCATGTTTTCCCTAGACTTTATGACTGAATTGAATGATAAATACAAGCTTAACTACAGATAATCTAAGCAAAAAGGCATACATTCAGGATATAGGGCACTGAAGGGCAGAAACAATTTACATGTGCTAAGAAGAACAATTTACATGGTTTTTAAGGAAGAACGTATAGCAAAAGCGATATGATGCTATAGCATTCGACAAAGAACTAGAAATGCAATGCAAGGCATCACGAAAGCTATAGCAAAGTAGAGGACGCAATGCTATGCGGCATGTTTTCTGACCTTTTTATTTAAATGATTTCAGGAATAAAAGGAAAGGGCGATAACGACAAGTAGATCGCTGACATGACGGAATAGAAGATGCAGAGGATCGAAACTAAAAGATTTGAAGAATCTCGCAAGATTAGTAGAAGCAATCTACTCAGATCAAGAGATACGATAGATCTTGACAGATTACGAAGGGCCCAACTTGCTGTAACTTGCGCCGCAAGAAAGCCTGATTATATAAGTAGACAGCAAAGCCAACCCTAAAGGAGAGTCGCAGAGCCCTAGAACGAGATTCTACATTACGCAGACTCAAGAGAAGAGTGAGAGATTCCATAAGAGCAGGAGATTTCTAGGACAACTCAGCATCCTTCCCTGCAGTATGACGGAGAGAAGAAGAGGTGGCGTGGTGATGTGACAGGGCCGCATCCACGCCGTTGGAACTCCGTCAAAGCTTTCTATTTTCCCTTTTATTTTAGTACTTAGATCATGGGTCATTCTCGTTAGTGTCATTGTTTGTGTTTCCCTCGTCGCCATGAACCGATTTTCATATGGCTGAGGATGATTCCTTAAAGTGTTAAATGAACCCAGCTTGTAAGTTCTTAATTTAATAAATTTGGTTTGCTTATCAGTGCATTAATTACTAGTCGATTAGCAGAAGCTAGGGCTAGATTTGTGGCCTCGACTTACTGGCAAGGAGTTGAGGTTAGACCTCTGAGAAACAGTGTTTGCTAGGCAGCCCGTGCACGGCTTGACCTATTATTGTAGGCTTCAAGAATGGGTCTACCTCTCATAACCATGACACCCTGAGTGTAAGGTAGATCTAACTAGAAAGTTGCCATAGGAATATGGAAGGAGTATAGTTAGTATCATATGTATCGGACACAGAAGCTTTGGTAGACTATAGCGGTGGGTTAACCAAATAGCTTTGTAGTTGGTAGCTATGCTGTAGCATTTTGGAAGCTGTGCAGTATAGATGCTATAGTAATGGGTAGAGCAACTGGGGGATTGATGCATTTAAGGGTGATTCTGAGTCCAGCCTAACTTCTTACTGATATCTTCTCAAGTTTAATTCACTCTGTTTATTTCTGTTAGTAGCATAACCACAAAAATCTCTCAAACCAATCATAATTACTTTCTATTTGCACGACTATCATAGCAATTGAGCGTCACTCCTTGGTATCTCAGTCTCCGTGGGACGATACTCTACTTACACTTTATTACTTGTTCGACTAGTTCACTTGCCATATCAAGGAAATCGACCAACAGTTGGTTACAGTACTAAACCTAGACGTGTGATGAATGGCTTCTTGCTCCTGATTGATTTCTGGTAAGTCACTTAGGCGGGTAGCTTTTGCTCATGAGTGATCCCAAACCACATTGTGCACAACAAAATTGGCAATCTCGGCCCAGTCCTCAAATTTAAAAGAGAATTTCAAGCCCGCCAGATGCGGCGACAATGACTAAAATATCTAACTCAGTAGGATATTCAGAGTAAAAGGAGACATAAGTAAGTTAAATAGCTTCACGTTGGAAGGCAAAGGAATTCCTCAGAATTGACAAGTAATGTAAGATTTTTTTAACTTGATTACAAAAAGTCGTCATGGTTGAGAAACCCAGGAATAAAATATAAAATCAAGGATCCCGAGCATTTTGAGCATCCGTAGGGCCGGGATGAACCTCCGCTTCTTCAGTCTCTGATCCCTTTCCAAAGGACTTCCAGCCAAGGGCGAGTCTCGAGAAGGAAAAAGAGGGATAAGCCTACCCCCCGAACCACGAATAGGGGATCCATTCCGGTCGTGTTAAGATCGAGGTGGGGATTTAGAAGGCGAATCTGAGCAAGAGTGTTCTCAAAAGATTCCGAAACACACTTCACTATCGCCGCGTCCTTCTCTTTAATAGCGGCCTTAGCAGCATCCAATGACGATTGACTGCGACTCAGATGACCTTGGAGCTCGTCCTATCTCTTTAGCAGAGTTTCGATAGAGGACTTATCCCGGGCATGAACGTCCTTGTATGTTTTCAGGTGATAAATCGCTATGTCCAATTCAGACTTAGTCTTCTTCGCTTCAGCTTGTGCCATCCTCATTGTTGCCTCAGCAGCCTTTACTTGATTTAAGGCATCCTACTTAATGGCTTTTATCAGAGCTTAATGACCTTCTGCTTTGGATTTCATCGTTTGAAATTTGGCCTCTCGAGAGGCATACTGTGCATTCACCGCAATCAAAGTCTGAGCTAAACCAGAAAATTAAAGGGAGCCCAGTTCGAGGTCCTTGATTTTTTGGATCTCGGCATCTCCATACTTTGTAGGCTCAAAATAGCGACAGGGAGGACAAATAGCGCAGCTTAATTCAGGAGGGATATTCTGATTCCAGGCAGCTCCAGGGGGAATTCCCGAACTTGATTACAGGGGCGGAAGAGTATGTGTAAAAGTCGGAATAGAGGCCACCGGGATGGGAGTTGTCTCTAGAACAATAGAAGCTTTTGACTGTTGAGAAGAGGAGGGAGTGTCTCTTATTTACTTGGCCGAAATAGTTTGGCCATCCTCCGCACGACTAGAGGCAGCAGATGTGTGGGCGGTTCGCTTTCTTGCCTCGGGCTTGGTAGAGTTGGTTTTAACCAATGCCCGGCGAAAGAGGGCAACCGCTCGTCGGGCCGCTTCATCATCGGCCGATCTGATCAAAAAAGTAAGGTTAATCATCACCTTTACACAAGTATCAACATGACAAGACAGAAAATCGTACCTGATGATGGTGGCATGACAAATAGAGGCTTGGAAAGCTGATTGGCCGGATTCAAGAGGCCGTGCTCTATGACATAATGCTCCAAAATGGTTATTGTTTTAAGCTCGGCATCAGACATCATGTCGGCGTGAAATTTGAAGTCGGTAGAAGAAAGCTTGTGGTGATCATAGGTCCAGTAGAGAGGAAATTTTTCTTCCACGGCCCTGACTTGGAAACTTCAAGGAACCAAGGAAGTTTCTTGAACTCGGCAGCTACCTTAAAAAAGGCAGATTCAAAATTTTGAAATGAGTAAGTCGCTGCTTTAAAAAGAGGGCGATTGGGAATACTCCAAATTAAGGTCCATTCCTTTCACCGGGAAACATCATGATCGGCATCCGCAATGGTATGTTGAACCTCAAAGAAGTAAAAAAAGACAGGGATGGTGCAAGTCAAGCTTTCGACTCGGCAGAACGTCTCAAAGGCCACGGCAAGAGCCCAGCCTGAGGGATGAAGCTGAGAAGGAGCAAGGTGCAAATGATTCAGGAGGCTGATTTGAAACTCGGAAAAAGGAAAGCGGATACCAAGTCGAGAAATGCAATCTCGGTAGAAAAAGAAGAAATCAAGTATCACGTTCTAGATTTCGGCAGTTAGATACAGATTCGTCAGCTGTGGGCAAACGGATGGAGTAATTCTTCCCGCCGTGAAGGCCGGCGTTCTGAAGCTCCTCGATGGTCATGGTGTTCTTTACAGTTAACACTTATTTGGCAACCCATAGATCCGAGACTACTGGAGATGCGGAAGGGCCTGCAAAACCTTTATCTTTAGCCATTGACTGTTTTACTTGGTAGGGAGATGCACGCATTTATACCTATACGAAAGAGTTTCAAAGTCAGAAACAGAGAATATACCTGAAGGAATAAAGTCATTAGGTTGGAGGTGGGAAGACGACACGTCAGGATAGTTCAACGTATCATGGGCCGGGATAGTCATTGTAACGTTTCCGCACCAATAACCTGAACTTGGTTCCGGACTATTTCGGATGAAATCAGAAAGTTGAAACGGTGGGACTAGGATAGAAGTGGTGGGAAGGATAAAAACTCGGTCGCGGGTAGCAAAGGGACCAACGAAGAGTCGGGAAGAGTAGGGTCTGAATAAGACAGCAAAGGCACGTGATTTTGGGGCCAAGGTTCAGGCCTAGGTTTTCTGGGTTTGTGAAGTAAGGCACTCTTCTTTTCTTTGTTAGAATGAGGATCGATCCAAAACCAAGTTACACGTCCATCAGGGAAAGATTTGAGCATTTCCTTATCTATGCTGGGGAAAGAGCTATTATAAGGATCAAAAGACGGAAGATCGTTGGTACCCATAAGTCCCTAGAAAAAAGAGTCGGGGTTAAGAAGGAGAGAACCTTGGGAGGGTAACTAAATGGGTAATGACACTTAAAGCCCAAAGAAACTGAAGTATGGCTAAACCCAAGTATGACAACATGACCCGTAAAACCCATGAATTCAAGCTAATCAAACGCCCAGAGGCGTGTGAATGATTCAGACCAAGCGAGGGGATTTCAACATGTTTCCTCAACATTTGTCATTCAGAGGGGAATAAACATTGGTCATCACCATCATCCAACCAGTCACATTTTAGTAAAAGAAAACCTAAAGGGGGAGGGTTGCTGGAAATCTATGCACACTTGAATAAGCCAGAGAGATTCGAAATGCTTACCTAGAACAGATGGAAAGATAGATGTTAGAAGGAAGAAGACGTCCAAGCTAGAAAGCGTAGAGATGCTAGAATAGTGAAATGATCTCAGGAACTAGAAGCTTGATGAGGAAAAAGCATTGAGTGTTTTTAGCGTGAAAAGTGGCAGAGTATAAGATCAAAATGACAAGGAAGGAATACATATAAGCGTTGCGGATTTGAAAAGTCTGGGGAGGAGTATGAGGCAAATCAGGATGAGATCTCATAAAGAGTAATCATAATGGAGGTAAAAGGACGTGAACAGTAAATGCACACGAAAATCGAAGACGATTGGCACAGACACGTGGCTTTTCAATGGTAAAGGGTGTTTCAATACTGCGATTCAGGGAAACGAGCGGAAGGAGAAGTGGATTCGGTTTAACTGAATCTAGTTCAAATCCGGACTTCCATATAAAGTTTTGAGGAATGTTCATAGAGAGATCCAGGCCAAATAATCAATACATCCCGGCAGCCTTGAGATCTGAGCTACCGTGCTAGGGCCAGCATAAAGTGGATAATGAGTTTAACACAAAAGCATGATTATCAATAACCGGGGTTAACGCAAACCAGAGAGAAAGATGAGTTACAGACAGAAATAGGAAGTATTTTCCGTTGCTTTTGATACATCCCGGGGTAGGGGCAAGGTATACCGGCTGGACGCAAACGGGTTCAGTAACTTGGTTACCAAGGAGAAACCTCGGTCTACATAGCCGGACGCAGGACGTAAGGAACTTAGCCGACTTTCACGATACCTCGAAACCGAGGATGGTGCGCCCCCTGAATTCGTGAAACCGGCGAAAGGTGAGAAATGAGTTACAAACATCGCTAAAAGTGAGCAACCGGTGAATAAAGAGCCAAAGGCCAATTGAGAGCTTGTATAGGGTCGGAAAAGCAGACCCTTTAGCTCGGACACACAGAAAATCAATGATAGGCAACAAATGCCGAGAATGGACGAACCGGGCTAATGACTAGATTGCTGGCGGAAATGACCGAGACCACACTTTGTATCAGATAACTAATCCATCCTGGAACCTTAGAGACCTAAACTTAATTTCAGGTTGGGGGGCAACTGTTACGGATTCGTATATCGGGCCTTGGTCTAATATGGCCCAATAAGGACCCACTTAGGTAAAGGACCTTTAAGCTAAGGCATACAAAGTACTAATTGCCCTCTAATCAAGGTGTTAATCTCGATAATACATGTAGTGGAGCAGAAATGTCGATAGTGGAGCAGCATTTGCTTTGGACGTGGAGCCGCATGATAATCAAAGGACGAACACCCAACCTTCAGATTTAAACCCTAGATAATCTCTATAAATAGAAGATTACCCTCGGCACACAACTCGAATCAATATCCCCTTATCTTATGGTTACACTTCGCACACACCCCACTCCTCTTGGCTGAACGCCATTCTCGTATAGCACCGTGATCATTTGATATTTTATGGTGTCTTCCCCATAGACATCGTAGAATTATCTGATCTCCAGGGTCCCTACCTATTAACCTGGAGAAAGTCATGGATCCTACACCAATCCAACACTAACCCTCTATGGTTAGACATTTATGTTCCTAGAATCGAACAATTACGATTATCTTTAGATAGAGATCTCTTAATTTATGCAATCAATATGAGTATTTTGGGGAAAAAATTATAAAAGTGAATTGAGGATTTGAGGTCTTATATCAAAGACTAAATCTAACTTTCAAGTAGCTTTTATATTAAATATCAAAAATAAAGTACTAGCTCCGGTCCTAATTATTAGAGGACAAAGTTTGTAGTGCAAATTAGGACTAAGTTTGTAATACAATTTATACTACAAACTTTATCCTATAATTAAGACCCGAGGGAGCAGTATATAAGTTGTCTTAGCTGGAGACCGAAGGAATATGGGATCTTTTGTGCCGATTGCCTTTGTCCAGTGGCCGAACAATATTGACAAACTGGCACATTTTAAAGATTAGGTGGTCCAAATAAACCATATGGCCGGCAATGAGTGAATCAGCCATCAATATCATTAGGTATCATAACATGTTTTGTCTAAAATATTCTTTTACTTAGAATTCTTACTAATTAACCAAACTGCATATACTCTAACTAATACCTTTTATTTAGAATAAATAGAACAGTATTATAGCTTTGATCTAGTTATCTCAGTACGACGTCCCCAACATATGCAAGACGTAAAAGAAATATATCTTTTATATATATACCCGGACAAAAAATGTAATATTATTATATATGCACGCACATATAGAGAGAGATATAGTATTATTTCCACCCTATTGATTAGTTAATTGACCTGATGGTAGGGCATAATTTCTCTCCGACTATAGAGGCAAGATGCATATATGTTCAAGCTATTAGAGACTTGCAGTGTTTAAAATTCACTATAGCTAGCAAGGGTATAGTTTACAAACTCATGGTTCTGGGTATTTTGATTCCTTTGACTTTTATAAATTTATTAGTTCAAATTGGATAAGAGACTAAAATCAAAATGTAAGGAAGGATGTCATATTTCCTTAAACTCTGATGAAGTAGGAAAACAAGAATATCACATAAAATATTCATCTCATTAACGTAAAACCCATTTACCTAACAATGTTGAAGTAAAAAAACAAGAATATCACATAAAATATTCATCTAGTCCTTAATGTAAGACCTATTTATCTAATTTAATTAGATTAATAAAGTTAGCTAAATTAGTTAATATGACATTTTTTTCCTAAAATACACTAATCATTTTTCTTAATTCTCTCTAGCTCTCTTACTTGATTATTATTGAGGGAGCATCAATAGAAGTAATTTTGGAAAAAATTAATAAATATGAGAAAAAAGTTATACATTTAAAACCAAGATATCAAAGCCCTCAATTAGGTCAGATATTAAGGACCACAGAGTATCTTTTTTTTTTTTTTCGCCAGGGGGATTCTAGAAACATACCTCAAAATTTGGATATAATAATTTCCTATTAAAATGAGTTGTGAATTTCTAATCATGTGTAATTAATACCTAATTTGTTGTAGGAAAGAAAACTGACTAGGGATTTTAATATTTAATTTGAAGGTATTTTACTCAAATTTTCCCTTTTTTATATAGAAGACTGGAATATGACATAAAATATCTGAGCACATGAAAATAATTGCATAATTTTGACTTGTACGGTTGGTTTTTAACTTTTTATTTTGGGTGAACAATTGACTTGCATGCCATTTTGAAATAATATGCTAGTATCAACATGATTGATTCCCCTGAAGTATTCTACTCATAAAGAGCAGGGTCTAGTAGTCGTGGGGATGGAATAGCAACCAAAGGTGTTTTCTTCTTTAGTACAATACCAAACTTCTCAGAAATATCCAACTTCTGGCCTTCAGGTAATTCCCAATCAAATGAATGCACCAAAGTTGCAAGAAAATACAAAAAGGTCCTCTCAGCCATGGCAATTCCGGCACACATTCTTCGTCCAGACCCAAATGGGAAGTAATTGAAGTCATTCGCACTATAATCCCATTTATTAGCATCCAAAAACCTTGAAGGATCAAACTCAAGAGGATTGTCCCAAACAGAAGGGTCTCTATGTATTGCCCACACGTTCACGAACACACGAGAGCCTTTTGGGATTGTGTAGCCTCCCACAGTAGTAGTTTTACTTGGACAGTGAGGGACTAGTAGTGGAAGAACAGGGTGCAACCTAAGTGTTTCTTTCATAACGGCAAGCAAATATGGTAATTTGTTAATATGAGACTCTTCTACCACATTGTCACTTCCCACTACACTGTCTAATTCTTCTTGGACTCTCTTCATCACCTCTTGATTGTTTAGGATATGAGCCATCGCAAACTCTATTGAGTTAGAGGATGTGTCACTTCCACCCACCACCATATCCTGTTCAAAATTTTCACTACATGTACTGAGAAATAATTTGTTTTTGGTAAAAGAGAAATAAAATATTAAGGGAAATAATTTCATATTATAAAAAAATTAAGTGTTCATCAGCTGTTCCATCTGTTCTAGACAATTTTAAAAATCCCTATTCCGATTCCTATAATAAGTACATTTTTAAGAATTGATTGATCCTTGTTATTATTTATCAAGTTGGTACTGACTACATTTTTTAAAATATTGATCCTATTATAAATTTGATGTATTCCCCTTTTTCTTCTTAAAATGTAATTCCTGATTTTAATGGGTAAATTTTTAAAAAAATTCTTATTTTTTTAAAAAAATTTAATGACTTAATTACCTTTCTCATATCAACGAAGTGGTTGGGAGTGCCTTATATATATTTTTTTGCTCAACACGGAGTGCCTAAGAGAAGGAAAAAATAACCTTTTTAAGCTTTTTTAAAAAAAATACTAGTACCTTTTTAAATTTTTTTTTTTAAAGAGAGAGAGAGAGAAAGCTATATGGGACACGGTTTGGGTGCTAATGAAGGGTTATATAAGCACCCAGACTCATCATATTTAACGTGAATGATCCAAATTGAAAATTATCAACGGATGATTTTTAAATAACAAAATTGCCATTTGAAAAAATATAATTCAGATAGTATTTTTATTTTAGATTTTAGGTTGTAACCCTTTAAAAAAATTTATAAAAAATGAAAAAAAAATTAAATCTAGATGATGCATAACTGCGGATGTAATGAGCTTGAGTGTTGATGGTCAAACTCGTTTCTGTCTGAAAATAAAAATACTACGGAGAAGGGTAAGGATTTTGTCAAACGAAAGATCAACAGCCAAGGAAACATACCATGAGGAGGGCCTTAACGTGAATCATGGAGAGAGGGGTTTTGGGATCTTGTTCATCCTTAAGTTTCAACAAGAATTGCAAGAAGTCCTTACTCTCTTCTCCTTTGCTTTCACTCTCTCTATTCATCTTCATTCGCCGATCAATCATCTTCTCAAAGATCCGATCCAATCTCTTGGCCAACACCATGATCTTTCTCTCCAAACCCTGCAAGTCAAACCAAGACAGCCCGGGAAAAAAGTCCGATATGTTCGGCGTTCCCAATATCTCTGTAATGCCGGACACAACGTCCCTGAACTCGGCTCCCACGACGGTCCTCTCGCCGCCTTCCACCGTCTCACCCCACATCATGTTCGTGATCACATTCAACACCGTAAGAAAAATCTGTTCCCCGATATTAACCCGAGATCCGACCCGACTATAAAGAAATCCAACGGTTTTCCTCACCTCCCTGCGACGGAGGGTGTAAACGGAATCCAATGTGGGATTACTAAGCATCTTGAATACACACACCTTTCTTAACATTCTCCACTCAGGTCCGTACGGGTTTGAAACTATGTCTCTTCCACCGTAGGTTGCTTTCTCGCCGGCGATCGGCACCACACGGTTGGCAAAAGTGATGTCTTGGTCTTTGAGCACTTGACGAGCCATTGAAGGGGAAGTGAAGACGAAGGCATATTTGGTTCCGAGCCGGAGCGTGAAGACGGGACCATAGGTTCGAGACAGAGTCGCCAGATATGTGTGGAGCTCCGGATCCAGTGACAGAAGGTTCCCGAACAATGGCAGTCCCGGCGGACCTGGTGGCAGCTTGTGGTTGGGTTTGAAGAAGAAGAACCAGGCGTACCATGTCACTGCAAAAATGGCCCATACAAAGACGAGCATAAAGGTTACGGTATCTTCTGGACTAATGTAATCCATGAATGTTAGGAATGATTTTCTCAGGTATGTGATGACGAAAACTAGTGTGTGTATTTAACTTCACCTGTTTGAGCTGGTTTGGAAGGAATAAAATGGAATCTTATGCCAAGCAATAAAAGACAAATCGGCACTTTTGAGGCTCGGGTGGTGCTAAGAAGTGGGAATAATAATCCATGGCAGGTAATGAATCAATTATGTAATAATCTAATAATATTATAGTTTAGGAAATATACATATGACATCCCCCAGCTCGCAAGTTTCCTTCTCTTGTCTTTCTTTCTGTTTTTCCTGCTGTCCCATTGCATGTTCCTATAACAACTCCTTGTAGTTTATTTTTCCTCACATGCTGACAAAATTTAACTATATTCATCCTCTTTACGTAACTTTTATATTAGAAAGATAGGCACTAACATCCGAAGGTAATAAGTGAGATAAAATGAAACAGTTGATTATATAATACCAAACCCACAACCTCTCATTTCAAGGCTAGCTTTTATATCACTACACTACGAGGCATCGGCTTTGTCAGTAACGATATAGTATGGTATTTCATCTACTTACTATATGTTATAGTTTTAAATTGTTAAAATTAAAAAAATATGTGTATATATGTGTGTCCAGAAGCGCTTGCACATATATATGTATATTTATATATCTATATATATGTGTGTGTAGATATATATGTAAATATCTATACACACACACATACATATACATATATACATATATATATGTATATGTATATCTGTATATGTATATGTATGTATGTATCTACATATATATGCGTGTGTGTCTATATAGATTTAAGCCGAGAGAATTAAATTAAACCAAGTTATAATTTGATACTCAAAACGCATGGTTTTGGGTACAGAATTGGAAGCTTCTTTCTCCTAAGCGACCTTACTGTTGAACCTAGCTAATGCTGTGGATTATGTTAATTGTTCATTTTGGAGATATTCTATGTTTGAAACACTAAATATAAGAGCAAAGGGGGTTGAGCTATGGCTGCGTTTGGTTTAGTAAAAATGCCTAAATAGAATACCATTGTGACAAAACAGAATATGAGAGAAGGTGGCACTATTCTAGTAAACCTTATGAAGAACCATTGTCCCTCTTAGAACCGGTTGACACCCAAAAGGAGGTAAATTGGGTGTATAATAAAAATTATGAACTTTGAAAATCTTTTCGCATATTTGTGATAAAAATACATATGAAAGTAATGAATTATAAATTCATGATCAGTTATTGAACAACGTATGTGCTGGAAACATAAGAGATAATGGAAGAGAATATGTAAACTATGATTTATATACTGGTACGGCACAATCCTTGATGACCAACGTCCAATCTCCAAGCGCCACTTGAGATTTTCAAACCATTATCTTCTTGTTTAATTTGGGCACAAGAAAAGCCTCTACAATCCCACAAGTTTAGCCGGGCGCTTATGAAACTATTTACAAACCCGTCAACAAGATACTCCCCCTTACAGAACACCGTAAGGATACAACCTTTATGATGAAGGATTACAAGCAATCTTATCTCTCATAAGTGAAAAAGATGAACCCTAAAGTACATTACAAATAATCTCACTCTCTATGGTAAACTGTATGATCACTGAGAAAACAGAGAGCAAATGAGATGAATGTCAAAGTGTTGGCATTTTGACAGTGAAGGTGCAAGCCCATGTATTTTCGTCTTTGAATACTTTTCCTTTTATAGTCGAAGAAGATCATTTAACCATTGAGCACATTCTTCCATTGAGTATCTTAGAATATGACCATTGGAAGTAGCCGTTGAAGCTTCTATGCTTTCCCTCTGTTTTGTCTGCCTTTTAACGAAGTTAAATGACCGTTATGAGTGTACAAGCTTTTCGCTAGAGACAGATTGGAGCCATTAGAAGAATTTGAGATTCAGTCGCTTTGACTTTACTACAATAACGACATCCTTTTAGTTGCTCTGATATTGCTTAAGGTTTGATCGCTTTCATCTTCACCGCAATAGACACTTCAAAAGGTATTTGAGATTCAGTCGCTTTGACTTTACTACAATAACGACATCCCTTTGGCCTGCTCTGATATTGCTTAAGGTTTGATCGCTTTCATCTTCATCGCAATAGACACTTCAAACGGTATTCATTTGGTCTACTCTATTTCTATCATCACATTTAATGCTTCGACGAGAAAATTGCCTTCGTGTTTCGGAGCTAATTCATGATCTAAACATATGAAACTCATACATAAATAAGATTAGTAACATTGAGAAGTACACTTAGTAGTAATTAAGTTTAAACATATGTTAATTAGAAAATTTGAATTTTTAAAGATGATGGTTCAATTCAGCAAGAATAGTCACTCGAGTGTGATTCCAGATTCGCTCGAGTGCTTCACTTGAGTGGACTTGTTGTCACACTCTAGTGCTAATGAATTTTGTCATTGGTAGAAAACTATTGAAAAGTAGGATACTTGACTGTTTTGAAACACACACTCAAGTGCAAGTTAAAATGGTTTCAACTTCTACAAGATACTCGAGTATCACAAAGGCACACTCGAGTTCTACACTCAAGTGTTACATAGATTCACTATAGTACATCTCACAAAAAGATATAGCACTTTTGATTATCAGCGAGTGTCTGGCACTAAACTTAAAAGTGTTTACCTTTCACTCAAGTATATTAGTATGTTCACTCAAGTATTAACCTCTATATTTCCAGAATGAGTGCGAGTGACTTGCATTTTTCCTGCAAGTACATACCTTTCACTCGGCTGTTATCATTCTCACTCGAGTGTTCATTGCAATACTCTTAGGAGTGAGGCGAGTGTCATGCAAAATCTCACTACCGCAAAAAGCCTTTTAACATCCCTTTTTTGGGGGGACAACAATGGGAGAGACATAGTAAAGTCGAGACTTACGACATCCCTTTTTATTTGGGATGCCATATTGCTTTTATTTTCTTAAAATAAAACCCCCCAAACCTCAAGTTCGGGAGGCTGAGCAAAGAGGCCATGGAAATCGTCAGTTGGTCGTGGGCGAGGGAAGGAGAAAGGGGAAAGTTGAGGAACCATGGTGATCGCCGGTGCCTTGCCGTCCTTTATTGTCACTAGTGGTCGAACTCCGTAGATCTCCATTGCTGGTGACTTTTGAGACATTCGCTATCGCCGGTGGTCAAACCCAAATCTAAAGTACAAAGCTGAAGTGTTCAGAAATTTTCTAGATCTAAACATCGCCGACAACCTCACAGATCTAAACCTTCAACTTGGGCTAACACAACCTCGTAGAGCCAAAACATTGCCGACAATGACAAGAACTGACACAACGGTCATGATTTTACGATCTGAAATTATCCAAAAGCAACGTAGAGGCAAATTAATTTTCCATATCTAAGATTTTCAAAAATTAACGTGGATGTGAGCTGATTCTAGAATACAAAAATGAAAGAGGGGTAGTAGGACTAGCCTCAGCTTTGACCACAAGTAAAGTATCGGTGTCGAACGTAAGAGCGACACCGTCTTTAGAAGCAGGATGCAGCGCCGATGGCCTTTTGTACCGTCAAAGACTAATTGGGGAATCTAGTCTTTAGGTGTGAAGAAACATGTGAAGTAAGTACGTTAGGTGTCCGAATTTGAATTTGGGACGCCTAAAGTGTCCATATAGGCATCCCAATATAAATTTGAGATGCCTAAAGTGTCTATATAGATGTCCTAACTCTAAAAGGGACGCCAAAAGTAGTGCTTTTGGCGTGCCTTTTTGAATTAAGACACCAAAACCTCCTTCTTAGACATCCCAAATTTAAATTGGGATGCTTAAAGTTCACTTTATGCATCTCAATTCTAAAAAGGACGTCGAATATGTCAAAATTTCTCCACGAAATTAGAAAAATGCCATCGCCTTTATTTTTTACTTCCCTTTTGGAAAAACAGACATTTCTTAGGGAAGTGAAATCCTTTTTATTGTGGTAGTATGTCTCTTCGAAGAAAGCTTTATCACTAGATTGTATTCACTCTTACTCGAGTGGTAACTTGATCACTCGAGTGTCCATGCACAGAGGTCAACTTCAAGTAGACATTAGTTTTTGAATAGAACTCTAAATTTGACAAATAACCTATCCCCAAAAATATCTTCAAGTCTTCTTTCCAATGCAATCAGCTCTAAATTCATTATATTCAAAATGTTTTGATGACATTAATAACATTTGATCTGGAGCAAAGATTTTGCATTATCTCGTGAACTTCCAAAATTCATATCTCTTTCACTTATTCCTTGTTGACCATGATATTGATGTTTTTTGAATCTAGTTTCATATATAACAAGTTTCAGTTCAATTAGATATATATTTTGTGAGGTACATCCAAATTACTGAACCTGTTTTGAATTAACTCTAGAAATTCTAGTATCAACTTCCAAAAGCCATATCTCGTTCATCTAAATCTCTTTGAGCTTGATCTCAAGTTTTTTAAAACAAATTTTGAGTTTTATTTCATATGCAAAAATTTTCACTTCATTTGGACGTTTATTTTGTGACATACATACATCCAAGTTACTAAACCTATGTCTGATATGATCTGAGAATTCCAGTGCCAACTTCCAAAGTTTCATCTGAACTCCTTTGAGTTTGATCTTGATGTCTATGTGTCGCATTATGAGTCTAGTTTCATATAAAACAAGTTTCACCTCATTCGGTTTTGTGGTTTGAGAGACATGACCGAATTACTAAACCTCGTACATGTTGAACGTTGAACGGAGGCGAATAGAGGAGCTGGAAATGTGAGTTCACTCGATTGCATCATGTCAAAATCAAGTGATCTCCTGTAATGTGGACTATTAGTACTTTGGAAATTTGTGGTACCAAACTATTATTTTTAGTTTTAATCCAATTTCTTTCTTCTTCTTCCCCTTAATCAATTCAACGCAATAACTTGTTTATTTATCTTCTTCTTGCTCATTCTCCATAATCGAACTAATCTTTGAATCTACATTAAATATAGAAATTAGTCAATGTATGAGATAAATATACTATGCAAACTTTTTGCTCTTAATATTGGCATTTATATTTGACATCATCAAAACTAATCATATCTAACAATCCTTTGCTTGGAAATATGTACTTTATTGTTGCACAATATATGAGACAGACTCAATTTGGCAAGAGGGAGAAGAGAAAGAAAAGTAAGGGAAGAGAAATTGATCATGCCCGTGATTTATTTTATTACTCTTCCTAGTTGCTATATCACTCCTTGATACAATGCAATATTTTGATTATGAGAAAGGGTACTCGATAGGATAACTATACTATGCAAAAGAGGTTCATGTCCATCATTATCACTATTTTACTTCCCTAAAAAATGTCTGTTTTCAAAAAGGGAAGTAAAAAATAAAGGCGGTAGCATCTTTGTAATTATGTGTGGAAATTTTAACATATTGACGATCCCTTTAACAAAAAAAAAGGACGCCAAAAGTTGATTTTTGGCATCCCTTTTCAAAATTGGGATGCCAAAAGTCGTACTTTTACAGTCCCAATTTGAAAAGAGATGCCAAAAACAGGGTTTTTGGCTCCAAGAGCACTACTTTTGACGTCCCTTTTGAAATTGGGATACCAAAAGTGTGTAAGAAAAAAAAACACAACAAAAACAGTTCATCCTCATTCATCATTTACCAAACTGTCTCGTCCTAGCTCCGTCCTCTCTCACTCTCCAACCATCGTCGCGCTCCTTCCTCCTCTCTCCTTCTCCACCGTCGTCACTCCTCCTCCTCTTTCCCCCACCACTATCGCTCCTTCGTCCTCCCTCCTTTCTCACACCATCATTCTTCCCTCCTCCCTCTCCACCATCGCTCCTCCATTCTCCCTCCTCAATCGCTCCAATCATCACTCCTCTCTCCCTCTCCCATTGTCGATCCTTTGTCTTCAGTGGTAGAACACTATCACTTCTCCTTATCTCCCCCTCACCATTGTCGCTCCTTCGTCCTCCCTCCTCTCTCACACCTTTAGTCCTCCCTCCTCACTCTCTCCCACCATCGCTTCTTTCTCCCTCTCCCATTATGATCTTGTATCTTTAGTGGTAGAACACCATTGCTCTTCCCTCCTCAATAGTAGAACATTGCAGGTTTGAATTTTTTTAATAAAAAAAAAAGAGCTTTGTATTTTCTTTTTCTTTTTTTTTTTTTTGGAATAATTCTAATGTTCTCTTTGTTGTTGTTGTTCTTAAGGTTGAGTAAAGAAAAGAAATTTGAAGTATATGAATTTAAAGATGATGTTTTTATAGGGTTTCAATGCTAGACGATGCAAAATATAAAGAATTTATTTTTTAAAAAAAAAAAAAAAAAAACTATGGCATCCCCTTTTTAATAGACGTTGTTCTCGACTTTACTACGTCGCTCACATAGGCGTCGACATGGAAAAGGGACATAGAAAAGGCCTAAAAACTGATGTCAAAAGTGCTTTCTATAAGAGTGTATGTAGATTTAGAATGGTATTTTTGAGCAAAGGTTTGAAGAAAGAAAAGTCTAGGGTAGTGAGTCAAAATGAATAAAACAACCAAAGAAAATAGGTTTAACATATGGGCAAGAGATGAATAAATGATCAAAGGATTCCTCGTATGACAACCAAAAGGACAAACACTATTCACATTAAGATGATGTGCTTTGAAAATATCAGCAGAAAGCAAAGCTGAATGAAACAACTTCCAATAACAAATAGTAGATAATTGTAAGGCAGAGAAATAGTTCACAAAAACTTTCAGAAAGAATCAGACCTTTAATTGTGTAAATACAAAGAGAACAACCATCCCATACTAGATCATCTTAGCTTCAGAAAATGGCAAGTGGAGTGTTTTTTATACAAAAAAATTTAGATGACTTTGCTCCCAAGGGTGCTCAAAAAGTGCTTATAGAGGTGCTTATATATCGCCCACTAACAAGGTTCCAATAATAGCGGGATTCGAACCTACAACTCTATGGTTATAAGCCAACCACTTTTCCAACTTATCCGATCTTTATTGGTGGACGTGGAGTGTTAATAATTTGAGTAGCAATACCGAAAGGGTAGATTTGGCGAATGAGGCTAGAGTTCCAACTTACCAGAGTTCCATGAAATGGGGAATGCAATGAGAGATCCGCTTCTGTCTGTAATTGGTTTGAACAAGTGGAGTCTCTTGGTATCGGTCACCAATGATGGTGGTTGAGAGGAATATAATAGAAGAACTACGCCAATCTTCCATCTCGATCTAATGATCAAGTTAGCATGCTTAGAAATCCCTTTCCAAATTCAAAAAGAATTGTAAGGATACCTGATGACAAAAGACTAGGAAGTATCAATATATTTGTTAAATATAAGTGTACGAAACTTCAAAAAAAGAGGGGAAAATGAGTTTTATTTTTTCAAAAATTAGTTATTCTTTCGAGTTCGATACTCTCTAGATCAATGTGAAATTAAAATATATACCCTTTTTTGTAATTTCATTTTTCTTAAATAAAGTAATTTGAAAAATAAGGCGATGAGAATCTAGCCTACTTGACATTTGCATATTGCGTTATTTGGGAAGGAAACCTTGAATATGATGTTCTAAACCGGGAGTTTTGAAACATCAAACCCAGTTCAGTTTATGCTGCATGTCCCAATATCAGCCATATGATTATGAAAGGTTGAGACTCTACCCAGATGAATTCGCTAAAGAGCCAAACGATCTTGTTCCGTTGTGGAACACAAATGTCTCAGCCCTGGAGGCTGGTTAACTTCAATATAGGATCTGGTAGGCTTATCCAATGTTATCTATGGCACAGATAACAATGGGCAAGATGATCACTGTACACAACAGAGGTGTGGGGTGTGTGCACAGTGGGACGATATCTAAAGAGTAAGGGAGAATACGTGTGTACCGTTCACCAGGGGTGTGCCCCTATTTATAACCGAGCCGGTTTGATCCGACTCTCTAGGCAAGATGCTCCCATGATGCCGTGTGTTGTGCCCCCATTTCTGCGCACCATTGAGGTAGTGGGGATAGGTGTGGGGTAGTTGGCCTCTTAGTGGGCTTGACTTGGTCCGGCCCATTTCCGAGGTCCATAACAGCTTGCCCCCAAAGTCGGCTATTCGGGCTTACGAATTGCCGAGTTTTACTCCGGTGTAGGCCCCGATTTTCCAGGCCCTTATTTCTCGAGCGGTTTGGGTTCTAACTTCAATTGGCCGTAACCGTATCCTACATTCGTGGTGAGTAGAGATTTGCACAAGCATTGCCGCGGATCTTATATATCGATCCCGACCTCGTACACTAGAACCCGACCTCGTGCGTTTCCACAAGCCGCCTAGGAATGGGTTCGGTCCCCACCTAGATGCCGACCTCGTCGTTTTAGGGTCTTCTTTTGGATTCATCAATTCACCTCGGATGTTGTACGACTTGGTACTCGGCTCGGGGTTTTGAGCAACAATGCCGACATACCAAGAACGCGACCGTTCGCCTAGCTAAGTGTCTTTTCGTTTGCTTGCGTCGCATCGTATATCCGTCGTTTCCGATTATAATGACACGTGCCTTCAAGCGCCGCCTTTGGTTAACGCGCCCATTAATGCCCTACGTCATATCGTCATCATAGCTTTCTAGGGTTTTTCTTTTAGCCCTTCGTAACCGATGTAACGTATCGGCTTCTAAACGTCATATCTCTAGAACTCTTATAAGTGCTCCTCACACCCTTCATCATCCCTTTTCTTCGTCTTCTCAACTTTGAAGAATCGCACCAGGACTTCCCCTTTTCAGAATCTGCTTCTTGCTCTCTCGTTCTCTTGCTTCCGGTATTGTTTTCTCGGTTGTTCTTGAAACACCAAAGATGTTATAATTCATATTTTGCTCTTTGGCCTGGGTATTGAGGTGTTGAACGATCGTGATGACTTGTGAATTCCTCTCCAAACGAAAAATGTCGAATGCCATTTTGAACTTTGCTTGTCCGAGTTGCTTCGACACCATCTATATTTTTGCTCATTCACTCCTTCGGCTTTGAATTATCGCTGCTTTATTGTCTCCGCCGTTCGCATTTGAGTGATTTTGATTTGTTGAATCCTTCACTATCTCGGGCAAATTTGGGCGCGTCTGGGCTATCTCGGGTTTGATATGCATATATTCGTTCATGTTTTAACATGCTATATAATTTGTTCCCAAGATGGATCCAAAACCCCCACTAGTAGACATGTATGGTAATCCTATTCCAGAAGAAGATAGGGAGATTCTTGAACGCGTGCCTGGTCGAACCAAACTTTGGCTATGGTCCATTCTTCCCACTGAAGAAGAGAGGATGGAAAATTTACTCCGATCTCGGGAAGTGGGAGTAGGACAAGCGTACGGGTTCCTTCTTCACCCGATGCCGAACCCCTAATTCTCCTTCGCCCGCATTGTCGGCTTCTCCCGAGGTTATTCCCCGTCTTCTAACACGGGCCCTTCTCGGTCCTTGTGAAGATCAAGTTGCCACAAAGCGATCGAGCTTGCTCGTCATGGCCATGACAGAGAAGCCGAGTCTCTATTGGATAGATGCCGCTGCAATAACCCGACGCATACCTCTTCACTTGGGCCCTTGCTTGTTCAAGCTCGTCCTGAAATTCCTGTCTTGTCAGGTATACTTCGTAGTTCTGATTCTGGCCTTTGTTTTTATTTTAGGTTTAAATGTCTTCACACCAAACCACTCATTCCGAGACTGGAGAGTCCGCCCCTTCCGGAGGACCTTCACGAATGCCTTCCGTCAGAGACTATGCTGTGAGCAATATAGTACTTGACCGTAAGAATAAGATGTCGGAAAAGTGCTTTCACGGATTGCCCGAAGTGGAGAGGGGTATGATGTGTGCTTGCCTCCGGCTGACGAGTCCGTGGCCTCGGGTCGATCCAACGATGAGTCCAGCCACTTTTTTTATTTTTACAAGGATTTTGTCACCTATCTCGGGGTTGAATTCCCCTTTTCCGATTTCCAAATGAACCTTCTCGCCCATTTCCACCTTGCACCTTCTCGCTACATCCCAATGGTTGGGCCGCGGCCGTTGCCTTTGAAAAGTATTGCCTAACTCATAACCTCGAGTGTTACGTCTCCGTGTTTTGTAGCTTTTTCACTCCCTTAGATATTAAGACTACCACGGACGGGGAAAAGAAATGGTTTTGTTGGACCTCATTTCGGGCGTCTCATGGTCGCAAGTTTCTTAGGCCTTTTAAAGATTCATGGAAAGGCTTCAAGACATCTTACTTTAAAGTTGTCGCAAAGCCGGGATATACCGTGGTTTCTTCGAACCCGGACGTCCGGGAAGTCGAGGGACGCTTCCCCTTATATTGGTCTGACGAACACCACAAGTTTGACGCGAAAGATTTTTTGCCAACTAAGTCGCAATTATCCGCTGCCGAGAGAGAAACCATCAGCGCCCTTATTGCCTTGGTGCAGAAAGACAATTTGGTGGAGTCGGCCGAGTACATTACATCCCGTAGGTGTTTATAGGGCTCCCCTCCCCCAATTTATCCTTCTGTAGCGTGTTTGGTCGGAATTTGACTTCTTTGCTTTTGCTTTTCAGGTACACCGATGGGAAAAAGACCCGAGTATCTGGACGTGACGATTCCTGCCACTCGTCCAACACCTCCGGATCTAAACGAAAACGCCCGGACGACAACTGATGACTCTGCTACCGCCAAGAAAACCAAAGCTTCTAAGAAGAAGAAGAATGACAATCCCTCAACAAGCAAGGAAATTCCTATCCCGACTTCTCCAGCTCAAGATCCGGGGGATCATGAGCCTGAAGCTCTTGCCCCTGATGTCCGTCCGACCATTCAGCTTCCTCGTTCTTATTTTTGGGGACATAAAATACCCAACTCCCTCCGTAAGGGCATTCGACCGCCTGACCATTGGTATGATGGGCAGACATTGTCAGAGGCTGAGACGGCAGAGTTGAAGGAGATTGAGCACGCCAACTTGAAGAACGTCGGCCTTTGTCAATCGGGTGGCACATCTCAAAGAGAAGGTCGGTCGAATGAGAAAGATCTGGACTTCTTTGAGGAAGAGAAGAAGAAGAATGACGAGGCATTAACTCAAGCCCGGGAGGATCTGCAAATGGCGAGAGCCGAGAAGGAAAGCCTCTCGATGAGCCGGTTAAAGTCCGTGACGCGCCGCACTTATCCGAGTCGAGCTTACACGAAGGGCGCAGTCCACGAGAGTGATGTGGAGTCCATTGCCGGATATAAAAACTTTATTGACGAACAAAGGCGACGGAGCTCAAAGCTTGTAAGCAAGCCCTCACGGCCGCTCGAGCCAACCTTAGTTCGTACCGAAGCGCCCTTGATGTCGCGAGGTTAATATTTCCAAGCTAACGGCGGGCGTTAAGGAGGCCTTCGAGAATGCCGTGGAACAAGTTCGCTTCCCGAATTCCTCAATTGATTTGAATTTAGACGGAGTGCACATGAACGCGTACGTTGAAGACGGGATATTTATTCCGGCTCCGCCCGTTGTTGATGATGCCGGCCTTGTCGAGACAATTCGGAAGAAGAAGGCGGCGGTCAATCTCCGTCTGTTCAGCAATAGTCGGCAATTTGCCATTTTGCACCTTACACTTTGTCTCGTAGGTTATGTAAACACTTGCTTTGCCCTTGTAGGGCTTTAATTTGTAAACGTTTAATTTGACCGTTTTAATCATTTGCGCTTGTTTTTAGCGTCTTTCGAATTGAAGGTTTCCTGACGTGATCAAGGTCAAGGAAACACTCCTTTCTGGTATGCCTAATTTCGGCATTTAAATGGTGTATACACTAAACTTGGCGGCTATGCCGCTACATGATTTACGAAAATGGGCGTTTGCCATTTCGCACATGTGTACTTTGGCCAACGTGGATAATCTGATACACGCGAATTGAGTAATCCGAGTTCCATTAATCCTATCGTTTGGCTCTTTGTTGCCCCGATCCTGTAAATGTGCTTACTAGGATATTATTCGGCGGCTTTTCTTTTACATGATTCATGGACTTTGGTCCATACATGTTGCGTCCGACTTCCTTAAGCGAGATAATTTCCTTTACATGATTTATGAACTTTGGTCCATACATGTTTTGCCCGACTTCATTTGAACAAGTTGCGGAATACGGTACTAATGCCCGTCCTTTTGATTCATTCATTGTTCAGCTTTACATCGACTCGATTCCCGTAGGAATTTGATACATATTCATGATGAAGTAAGCCCGAAAGTCAAGTTAATATAGGGAAATACTGAAATTAACGAAAACAAAACATTGAAAACAAACGAGTGCATGGACTTCGATAATCGGCTATAGTAAGCCTTAAGTTTGTCGGCATTCCAAGTCCTTTTGATTGCTTCCCCTTTCGGTGATTCGAGCACATAAGCGCCGTTTCCGAGTTCATGTCGGATGCGGTAAGGACCTTCCCAATTTGCAGCGAGCTTCCCCTCTCGGGCATTTCTGTTGCCTATATCGGCCCTTCGCAGCACCAAGTCATCCTTGTTGAAGGATCGGAGATTAACCTTCTTATTGAACCGAGCCGCGACGAGTTGCTTTGTGGCTAAGTCTCGCAAGTGAGCCGTGGTTCTAACTTCGTCGATCAGATCTAGCTCGACTGCGATAGCCTCGCCATTTTCCTGCCCTTGCTGCGAAATCGTCGCTTTTCTCCATGAGGGTTCGCCGATTTCTACTGGAATCATGGCTTCACATCCGTACGTCAGCCTGAACGGCGTCTCTCCTGTGGATGTTTGAACTGTGGTCCGACAACCCCACAAGACTGCATAGAGATGTTCCACCCAACTTTCCCGTTCCTCGGTCATTCGCTTTTTAAGTCCGTTGACGATGACTTTGTTTGCTGCCTCGGCTTGTCCGTTGGATTGTGGGTGTTCCACGGAAGCGAAATGATGCTTCACATTAAGGGCGGACATCATTTGCTGGAAGCCTCTGTCCATGAATTGCGTCCCATTGTCCGTGACTATTTCCGCCGGAATCCCAAATCGCGATATAATATTCCTTTGTAGGAATTTCTGCACTCTAGCCGAGGTAATGGTCGCCAGCGGTTCAGCTTCGATCCACTTAGTAAAGTAATCGACCGCTACGATCAACCACTTCAATTGGCCTGGAGCTGGTTTAAACGGTCCCAACAAGTCCATGCCCCATTTGTAGAATGGCCATGGAGCCGTGATCTCGCGTCAACTCGGATGGTGGAACCCACAATAACTTGCCGTGCTTCTGGCAACTATTACATGTTTGAACATGATATTTAGCATCTTGCGCCATCGTAGGCCAATAGTATCCCGCCCGAACTGCCTTACGGGCCAAAGCTTTCGCCCCCATGTGTTGTCCGTTTATGCCTTCGTGAATTTCCGCCAAAACGTATTGAGCTTGATCTTCGTTGAGACATTTAGCCATGGGGGAATGCACGCCTTTACGATACAACTGATCGTTCACCATCACATAGGCGGCACGTTTCCCGAGTTCTTGATTCGGCCGCATCCTCTGGGTTATCCCCCTTTCCGGATAATCGGCAATTGGTTTTCTCCAATCCCCCGAATCGAAATCAGCATCACGCAAGTTGGTTCCGTAGGTTCTGCTGACAATTGTGCGGAGATTTCCGGCACTTCGTGCTAGCTAGCTTCGAGAGGATGTCGGCCCTCGTATTTTCTCGCCCGAGGAATGTGCGCTACCGTCACTTCGTCGAAATATGTCATAATGTCTTTCACCTTTGTCAAGTATTTAGCCAACAGGGCCCCCTCACTTGATAGGTCCCCCGGATTTGGGAAGCGACCGGTTGAGAGTCCGTGGATACATGGACTTGCCGAGCTCCGTTTTCTTTGGCTCTGCAAAGAACCCGGCAATGAGGGCCTCATATTCCGCTTGATTATTCGATGTTGGGAAATCAAGTCGGAGAGATAATTCCATCGCCACGCCTTCGGACTTTCCACGATAACTCCGGCACCACCTCCCTTTATGTTAGACGATCCGTCCACGAAAACTTTCCATGGTTCGACTCCCGTCTTCTCATTTTGAACCGAGGTTAGCTCGACTAAGAAATCAGCCAAAGCTTGTGACTTGATTGCCTGCGGCCTCATATGTGATATCAAACTCGGACAATTCAATGGCCCAAGCTATCATCCCGCCCGCCAAGTCTCGGTTTATGTAAAACTTGTCGGATGGGTTGATTCGTTCTTACCACGATCGAATGGCCAAGGAAATAATGGCGAAGTCGTCTTGCCGTTGTTAAGAGTGCAAAGGCCATTTTTTCCGGTTTCGATATCTCAACTCGGAACTTTGCGTGCCCGACTTACGAAGTAAACCGGTTTTACGCCGTCTTCGGTATCTCGAACTAAGACCGCGCTTCGCCTTTTCCCCAACCGACAAATACAGCAACAATTTATCCCCAACTTCGGGCCGTGATAACACCAAGTGGAGATGCTAAGCATTGCTTTATTTTGTCGAACGCTTCTTCACACTCCGAGTTCCACCCTTCCCGAGCTTCCTTCTTCAAGAGCTTAAAGAATGGGAGGGATTTTTCTCGCGACTTGGGCAGGAACCTTGTCAAGGCCGCCAATCGCCCGTCAACCGCTGTAATTCTTTCTTGTTCTCCGGGGTCTCATTTCCATCACGGCCCCGCACTTCTCTTCTGCGGGTTAGCTTCAATGCCTCGGTTGGTCAAAAGGAAACCCAAGAATTTTCTGACGGAACTCCGAAAGCACATTTCGTCGGATTCAACCGAATTCGATGCTTCCTCAATTTTTCGAAAGTTTGTTGTAGATCATGAACATGGTCGCTCTGCTCTCTAGATTTAACTATCATATCATCAATGTAGACTTCCACGTTTTTTCCCGGTGATCCGAAAAGACCTTTGTCATCATTCTCTGGTAAGTCGCCCCCGCATTCTTGAGGCCGAATGGCATCACGTTATAGCAGTAGTTCGCATTGTCCGTGATGAAGGCCGTTTTCTCTTGATCCTCGGGATGCATGGCAATCTGGTTGTATCCCGAGTATGCATCCATGAATGACAAAAGTTGAAAGCCGGCCGACTGATCAACCAATTGGTCAATGTTAGGCATGGGAAATGCATCCTTCGGGCATACTTTGTTCAAGTCTTTGTAGTCCGTGCATACGCGCCATTTGCCGTTAGGTTTTTTGACCATGACCACGTTTGACAGCCTACCACGTCGTGTATTGCACTTCCCTAATAAATCCGGGCTGTGATCAACTCCTGGACATGCGCTTCCAAGGCTTTACCCCGGTCCGCACCATGTTTCCTCTTTCTCTGAGCTACTGGGTTTGACCCATGGTGGATGGCCAATTTGTGACAACAAAACTCGGGGTCAATTCCTGGAATCTCGATGATAGCGTCCATGCAAACACATCTTTGTTTGCTCGCAGAACAACTCCAATTTTGCTCGCATCTCGGATTCAATGTTTTCCCGATTTTGGTTGTCCGCTCTCGGTTCATTCCCCAGACGAAATCTTCTGTCTCTTCATTAGGCTCGACCTTTGCATCTTGTCTTCTTCCCTCAAATCCAACTCTACTATGTAAACAGGCTTACTGTCCGTCTTCTTTTCTCCTCCTTTGGCAAGGTCCGTCTTTGGAATTTTCACCGCTTCAAAGTAGCATTGCCGAGAGTCTCTCTGATCTCCTTTTACGGTAACCACCTGATTCTCTCTATCATAAAATCTTAACTTCTGGTGATTAGACGATACCAAAGATGTTCCAATCATGGATAGTCGGTCGTCCGAGAATAATATTGTATGGAGACGGAAGTCGGCCACAACGAAACGGACTATCCCCGACTTGAACGCCTCTTTCGTCCCCAATGTCAATTTGAGGTCGATGTACCCCTTTGGACGGTGTCTTCTCCATTAAAGCCCGTCGGGGTGGTCCTACATGGTTTGAGGTCTTCCGAATCGAGTCGCATGCGTTTAAACGCATCCCGCAGGATTATGTCCACCGCGCTTCCATTATCAATAAAAATCTTCTTAACTCGGCAATCTTTGACGATTCGGTTATGACGAGCCCGTCGTGGTGTCCGGCATGACGTCCTCCAAGTCTTCTTCGAAAACCCGAGCATTGGCAAATTAGGTTTTGCGACTCCCTTTTAAATCTCGGACGGTCAACTACGGATAGAACCTCTTTCAAGTATTTTTTTCTTTGATTGGCGGAATCTCCTCCTCCGCCGAAACCTCCAACAATCCCATTGCGCCATATTTTGACTCGGGATATTCATCATGTGCTTCTCTTCCTTTTTTCTGTTCTCGTCTTCTTTTTTCGGCCAGCGGACTTCTACTCCGTTCTCCTCCGCGCTTGCCCTGTCGCCCTTGCGTTTGGATCAGATATTTACGGAGCTTTCCCTCTCGTATGAATTTCTCGATGGCGTCCCTTAAATCCCAACAGACATCCGTGGTGTGCCCGTGTTGGTCATGAAATTCACAATATCGAGATTTGTCCAGGGTATGTTCATTCCGCATCGGCCGTGGCCGTTCTACTTTTTTCATCTCGGTCAGGGAGACTTCCTTCCAGACCTGGGCCTGGGATACTTTTAGTGGAGCGTATCGGTCATATCTTCCTTCTGCTCTCCGAGGTTTAGCATCCCTTCGTCCTCGGGATTCTTGTCTTTCGGATTGTATCGTTCCTTCACTCGGGAGATGGACTCCTCCGTTTGTCCCGTGGTGCCCGGCTCATAATATCCATCTGTTCCAGCTCTATGTAAGTCTTTGAACGATCTCGGAATTCTGCCGCTGGGTTTTGGGACGTCGCTTCACGACCGACTTCTTCAAACGTGAGGATTTGTCCAGGCCGGCTATGATGCAATGCAAATGTACGTCTTCCTTTAGCCCCGGCACTTGTATCGCCGTGTCCTTAAAGCGATCCAAATACTTTTGCACCGTTTCACCGGTGATTGCTTCACCGATCCAATTGGAACTCGGTTTGGGTTGCTTCCCGCTCGTGGCGAAGTTGAGTAGGAATTTGTTCTCCAAATCTTTCAAGTCCGGATTGTGTTTTCCGGCAAGGTGTTGAACCAGATTTGGGCTGGTCCACGTAGCGTTCCCGCAAACAACCGGTACCACGGGCCCCGAGTATCCTTTGACCATGATCTCCATTCTGAAATTGCCCACATGCACTTGCGGGTCCTGTGTTCCATCATATTTCGGGAAATCTTTGGTGTCTAAGCCTTTTGGATAAGGCGCGGCCATTATTTTGGCCGTGAAGGGAGTCGCGACTTTCTCCTCCTCATCTGAGCTTGCATCAATTGACGGCGATGCCACCTCTTTATTAGAGAGGATCTTTCCTTTGTCTTTCTTAGACGTTCCGACCGACGATCGTTCCTTTCGAGTGTTATCAGTGTCGTCCTGATTAGCCACTGTCCGATCTGGAATTTTCTTGCTTCTGGCTTCCCGTGTATCGTTCCTCATCTCGGGAGTGGGGATGCCATTTTGGCTCGGGTCCACATTGCCCTTCCCCGTGTTGCCGTCATGATCCGGGGTTGGTCCCGCGTGACGTCCGACTAATTTCCCCGAATTCTTCCTCGCGGCGGTACATCTCTTCTCTCATAGTCCGGACGTCCTCTTCCCTTTGTAATCGATTCCGTGTTTCCATCTCGTCTATTCTGTCCAATACGGACCCAAGGGTACTTCGTAACAACTGAATATCGGGGTCGACTACTTCAATGGTTTTGGTTTGCCGGGTAGCGACATCTTCGAGGGGTTGAGATTTCGCTGTGCCCGATGTCTCCTCTTCGGTTTCTACCAACATTGGTTCTTTTTCCGGGTTCATCGGGCCCCCCGGTTGTGATGTTTGTCCTTCATGTTGCTCTGGTTGTTCTTCTGGCACTTGATTCTGCCGAGTTGTTGCACCACGTCCTCTTGTATTCGCCATTTGCTCTGATAGGTTCGTGGCTTTATGGTATGGGATTCGAAGTTTAATCGTCCCCACAGTACGGCGCCAATGTTCCGTTGTGGAACACAAATGTCTCGGCCCCGGAGGCCGGTTAACTTCAATATAGGATCTCGGTAGGCTTATCCAATGTTATCTATGGCACGATAACAATGGGCAAGATGATCACTGTACACAACAGAGGTGTGGGGTGTGTGCACAGTGGGACGATATCTAAAGAGTAAGGGAGAATACGTGTGTACCGTTCACCAGGGGTGTGCCCCTATTTATAACCGAGCCGGTTTGATCCGACTCTCTAGGCAGCATGCTCCCATGATGCCGTGTGTTGTGCCCCCATTTCCTGCACCATTGAGGTAGTGGGGATAGGTGTGGGGTAGTTGGCCTCTTAGTGGGCTTGACTTGGTCTGGCCCATTTCCGAGGTCCATAACAGATCTCATGGCTGAATAACATGAAAACTTTCTTACAAGTAGGAGGGTATGAGTGCCATTCAACTTATAGTCTCAAACTATTAATACCTGCCATTTGAATTTATTAGAAGAAGGGAATTCGCCAAAAGCTTTCTTCTAACTGATCGGGCTTACTTAAACGTGCGGTGTCATTCCAGCAAGCTCATGTACTTATGATTTTGGTATAGTGGTTTAGGATTGTTCCTAGCCTTGAGAACGGTGTACCTCTATGTTTTTGGGCATGGTGTTTTTTATCTTATAACTGGGAATAGGTTAAATTGAAGGTTTTTTAGTTGGACTCAGTGCTTATGTATTGGGCTTGTATGTATGTTTTTTTTTAAGGCTGGTTTGGTATCTTTGGGCTTTAGCTTCCATTTTTCTAAATTTTAATGAGTTTTTTTGTTTTTTTGTTTTAATGAAAAGTGAAATCCATTAATAACTCAAAAAAACATCTACACAAAAAAAAAAAAAAAAAAAAAAAAAAAAAAACTACAACCTATTATTCTTCACCAACTACTGCCTTTATATCGAGTGATCAAGAAGACAAAAGCTTCCTACGACATTATGAGTTAGCTTAGCCAAATGCTCCGCTAAACTAATCTATTTCCTAGAAATATGACTAAGTAAAACTTGTCAGTTTTTTTATAATAACCACAACATAACATCAATTATAATGTTCCTAAAGGGGTGAGAACAACCACAACCCCTAGTCAAAGCATTAACAACTTCGACACAATCCAATACTACCACAACATTTTTGTATCCTTTATTCCAACATATATGAAGACATTGGATGACCGTATTGATTTCTGCTAGTGCTGGGAGAACTATCTTGAATTTACACATGAATCTGCATATACATCGTCCATTGTCTCAACTAATAGCGCCTCCATAACCACTTCTCCCTATTTCCGAATTGAAGCATCCACCTCGAGAGTAATAAATCATTGTTGACATTCCTGGCTCACTCGTTATGAAATATTTTGGTTAGAGTAAAATTGACATCTTGCTATTAAATCCTTATCTCGGATTGCCTTGAAAATACTTGCATGTGCATTTGTGCCGTCTTTGGTGAGATCCTCACTAAAGAATTTCTTGTAATAATCCACGCAAATGTCCCAAAGATATAATCAACAAGTAGCCCATGAGATTTCTTGGTTAAATCCCTTCCTGCTTCATGTTTGAAATTCTATTACAGCCACTTTATGCTTTGGAGTGATGTGAACTTCTCCCAGAAGGCTGGGGTAACTACGGAGATCCATATTTCCTTCCCATTGTTACAATCTCTCATTAAGTGCATTAAGTCCTCTTCCTGGTTACATCCAAATGGGCTTCTTGTTGACTCCTCAATGCCTCTTTGAACTATTAGTCGTGCCGTATGAACTCTCCAATGTCCAAAGATCCCCAGAAAAGACTTAATCTTTTCTGGAATAGCCCATCTCCATACCATCTTCCAAACAGATTTTCTGTCTCGATGTGAACCTACAAAAAAAAATGGTATACAGACTTTACAAAAAAAGGCAGATACTAACAACCTAAGATTACAAGCGAAATCGAACATGTGACCTCACACTTAGATGAAAACTATCATATCACTCGGTGTTACTTTACATGCGGGTTCTTGTTGTTCAATACATTTTATTTCATATAAACCTGATGGGTCTTCTTCAGAGAAAGCTCAGGTGAATCCGATTACCGAAGAATGCCCTAGCGTACCTGCAAAGAATACACAGATGTCTTACAAAGCTTCACTGATTGGCTGCGATTCAATGGATACAGATCTTCAACCAAATGGTTTATAGGAGTGGCTAGAGGAAGAAGAGAAGATACCGCCTTCACTTGCTGCCGAACTCGATCGGTTAAAAACCATCTAGCCTGAGGTGGAAGTGTACCTTAAACAAAGCAAAATAATTCTTAGTCTTTTTATTAATAAAATAATTTTTATTCTATATTCTTCAGTAAAACTCACAAAATTTCAAAATGCCAAAAGAAAGAAAAAACTCAAGTCAAAAAACTAAAAGAAAAGAAAAAAACAAAGAAAGAAAGAAAAGCGACTTATAAAAGTCGGAGGGTAAAAAAGAAAAAGAAAAGGTCATGGTAAAAAAAGCAGGGGGAAAAAACCTTGGCGAGGCCGAGGACTACCAATTTATGGCCGCGGTTTTCCATTTCCTCGGATTTCGAGGACTACCAATTTGTCGTCGCGGTTTTCCATTTCCTCGGATTGCGTCTGTTCCCTCTGATCGCCGATCCCATAGCTGTAGATTTCGACCGCTTCAATATTTTTCTCTGTAACCAGTTCTTTCTAGATCCTCTCAGTCTCATAGCGCAGGTACTTTCTCTTCGTTTGATTTTCTCAGTATTCTGCTCCATGCCTCCATTTTGGTGCAGATAATTATATTGGATTTTCTTTTCTTCTAGTAAACTTTCAGGGGACCCCATTTATATTATTTCCCCCGTTACTTTAAGCTTTTGAATTGAGCTATGACTGTTTTTGTCATAAGATATAGAATACTGTACTTTTCGGTTTTCATGAGGTGCCTTCCAGTGCAAAAGGAAGTAAATTAGACAATGTTGTTGCCTTAACCAAACTTTGTTAAAAACAATGACGGAACTGAAAATGGGATAAGAAATCCAGGAGAACTGAAACGAATTTAAGAGAATCCTGTTGGTGGTGACTCTTTACTAGTCCATCCATCCCCCTTTATGTTTGTTATTTTTTTGATAAACTTGACACCTAATTTAGTTTGCCTAGTTTATGTGTTTCAGGTTCATGTCCTTGCTGATTTTAAATATTCTGTAATTGCTAAACATTTACATTCAACTTCTGCTATTTGAATTCAAGGATGATTGATCAATCAACAATTCTCAAGATACTGAAGTAGCTTATGGTGTTGCTATGCACGGTTACTCCAGATGTATACTCTGCCTCTCTTAGAAAGATCTTGATAAGGGTCTGCTTGAAAGATTTTGAATTGGCAGTTTCTTTGTTTTTGTTTTTATTTGAGGTAACATAGATGTCTCATTGTTACTTATGTTGTGATGACCAGGTTGTGGTTATCTTTCAGAGAATAGAGCAACAGTATAGGTGTTGAAATCTGCAACTCGGATTAGGTATGATAGTTGACTAACCATTTTATGGACCACTTGAATTAATCAAATTGAACGAAGGAAATATACATGAATCAATGAACTAAGGGTGGTTTAATTTCTTTCAGTTTTAACGCTTTTGATTCTCTTTGATCTTGTTATCTACTTACTGTAAAAGATTCATCCTCATCCCTCACTTACTCTCTTTCTCACAACACATGCAATCTCCTTGTCTCACTGTACACATGAATCTTTTGTATAGTTTAGTATGCCTATTGTAAATTTTATTTAACAGTGAAATGAATCATAGAGTGCACCCCTGCTGAAAATTGGTTTTGGTTTTCTTCAATATTTTCATCTGAGAACTTTACCATTTTCTTAATTAAAATGGTAAAACTTCCCATTGATTTTATAGCCATCTTCATTCATTATTTAGTTTCTCTCATTTTCTTAAGACTCCTGTTTAGATTCTGGAGTTTTGAATTTATAACAATATTACTTGTATACCATGTTTTCTAAGATAATGGTTCGAGGAAGAGATGCCTGTTGGGAAGTGGGAACACTGCGTCCTTGTCGATGCGACAAGACAGAAGGTCATCGATGACGGTTAGATCTCCAAAAAAAAATGGCTTAAAGATAAGGTGGAAATATTAATTCAACAGTCGTAAATATGAAAGTCTTAGTTGCAAAACAAGCATTTAAGTCTTATTAGTCTTTGAGCAAAAAAAGTCTTATTAGTCACTTTCAGTGATTTCCACTGAAGTTTTCATATTTACAAAAGTCTAAATCAATATTTGCTACTCATCTTAAGTGACCTATAAAGATTTAGATGCTTTGCTTTCAACTTGAACTTCCATTTTTTTTTTTTTTTTTTGGAATCAACATTTGCAACTTATCTTTCAACAAAATTTCTTGTGACCTAACTGTCATGAAATAAAACTTTTGGAAGTAAAGTGGGATAGACAGTTTGAGTGTTTCTGGACAAGTCTGGCTTCGTATATGTCTGAATTGAACATGCGTGTTCATATTGTACCTATGTTATAACACGCAAGCACTCAAGTGTTGGGAAAATTACACATAGGTCCCAAGGAACAGAAATATTTATATTTAAGTCCCTTGAAATGACAAAATTACTCAGAAGTCCCGAGGGTCTTCTGAGTAATTATTTCAGAATGTAAAATTACTTTCTGCCCATGGTGCATATTTCACCGTAACGATTAACAACAAAAAAGCGTAAATTAACAACACAAAATGCATGTATTAACAACAACTTTTGAAAACCCTGAATTTGTCTTCTTTCACTTCTGCAGCGATTAACAACACAAAAAGCATAAATTAACAACACAAAATGCATGTATTAACAACAACTTTTGAAAACCCTGAATTTTGTTAATAAATAAAGTTGTTGTTAATACATGCATTTTGTGTTGTTAATTTATGTTTTTTCTGTTGTTAATCGCTTCTGGAAGTGAAAGAACACAAGTTCAGGGTTTTCAAAAGTTGTTAATACATGCATTTTGTGTTGTTAATTTATACTTTTTGTGTTGTTAATCGCTTATGTGTGAAATATGCACTATGGGCAACAAAGTAATTTTACGTTCGAAATAATTACGTAAGTCCCAAGGGACTTCGAGTAATTTTGTCATTTCAATGGACCTAAATGTAAATATCTCTGTTCTTTGGGATCTATATGTAATTTTCCCTATTTGTAAATCTGCAGGTGACTGGTGGGCAGGATATGGGTATGAAATCTTCACACTTCAGAAAAGCAGCGATACGGATATTAAGTCAGCCCTGGTGCAATTGGAATTGGAGCACTTTGGACTATTGTTGTTAAGATGTAAAGTCTATATAAAAACGGTAAGGCTGAGCAAAAACGTAAAATTAAAAAACGTAAATGAAACGTAAGAGTTTACTACGTACTACCAAAAAAAAAAAAAATCAACATATATAAAACCAAAACACACCAATACATTGAAGTTATTACAAAATTAAGTCCAAACATTCAAGGAAATAATTAAGTTCAAACTCGCCATCATAATATTTCTAGGGAAAATCCATCTCAATGCCCATATTAGCAAAAAAAATGTCAAAAAAGGCCTAAGAAAAAGTTACATGTCAAAAAAAGCCTCGTGGTTTTTTCTGTTATTATTTCGTAAAACGTTAGTTGTCAATACTACTGATATAGTTGTTAACAGATACTGATTTTGTTGTTAATGGGACTGATTTAGTTATTAGGATATTGTTAATGCTACTAATTTAGCTGTTAACGGGTGTTGATTTAGTTGTTAATGAGACTGATTTAGTTATTAACGGTTATAAAATAATACCAGAAAAAATCCTGGGGCCTTTTTGAACATGTGACTTTTTTCTTGAACATTTTTTGACATGCGATGATTTAGTTCTTCAAAAATGATTTTAACAAGTAGAGAATAGAAAATAAAAATAATCTTTTAATTAACATTTTTTCAGAAAATAATGTTTTTATTTAAAAAAAAATCATTAAGTAAAATATTAAAGGGAAAATTTCATTTAAATACCAAATGAATTTGTAAAACCCCGGAGGTGACACGAATTTGCAAAAAGACTTAGAGGTGACAAGGACTTTTGGGAGTTTTGCAAATTCGCCCCAAATGACCATTTTGCCCTTAGGGTTAAATCATTAAAAAAAATAAAAAAATACCCCTCCCCTCACGGTGGGCCCCACTGCCGGCGGCCGCCACCACCTCCGCCGGCGTTCACCACCTCTGCCGGTGGTAGTGGTCGCCGCCAGGTATGCGGAGGTGGTGGACACCGGTCGCCGGCGGTGGTGGTGGCCGCCGGCAGTGGGGCCCACCGTGGGGGAGGGGTATTTTTTTTTTTTTTTTTTAATGATTTAACCCTAAGGACAAAATGGTCATTTGGCGCGAATTTGCAAACCCTCAAAAGTCCTCACACCTCTAAGTCTTTTTGCAAATTCGTCACCTCTAGGATTTTTGTAAATTTATTTGGTATTTAAATAGAATTTTCCCAATATTAAATGTGGACAGATAGGCTGAGACTTGTTAGGCAGGGAAACGTGCTCTTCCACCCTTTGGATTCCTTCCTCATTAATATCTCTGTCCCTCTTATCTCGTTCCTTACACGATCAGAAATCGGAATAAGTGCATACATAATACTTTATTCCAATTAAAAAGTTTATTAAATTGTCATTAAAACATTAAAGGGAGAAATCAGATTTAATTTAGAAATGATGCTTTGCTGTAGCGGTGGCCGGTGTGGGAAGTCGAAGCCACCTAAAGGATCAGGCATCATCTGCTTGTTGCATCTAAACTGTTCATATGTGATATGGATAATCCATATTTTTTATTTTTTTTATTTTTTAAAAAAATTATTTTATAAGTAGATAATCTAAAATAAATATAATCTTTTAAATAATATTTCTTCAAATTTTTTTTTTTACTTTTTTTTAATTTTTAAAAAAATTATATCTTAACGGTAGATGGACGAGCAAAGCACTATAACCGGTCCCTCCTTCCTCAATATATTTTTCCCTATCATGTCTCACAAGCTTATCTGGTTCCCTATACTATCAGAAATCTGAGGATGATGGCTCTCTCACAAGCTTTCTTTCATAATCTGATGGATTCCATAACCCAATGGGATTCTCTGACACCTCTGTTTCTTGCCTTCTGTGGCATTTTAGCCGTGGCTTGCTACACCTGGATCTGCTTCACCCAACGACGCTCCAACCTACCTCCAGGTCCACCGGGGCTCCCCTTGTTGGGCAATCTTCTCTCTCTTGATCCTGAGCTTCACTCTTACTTTGCCTCTCTGTCTCAAAACTATGGTCCCATCTTCTCCCTCCGACTTGGCACTAAATCCAGCATCGTTGTCTCATCTCCTTCTATCTCTCGTCAAGTGCTCAAAGACCATGACATCACTTTCGCCAACCGTGACGTCCCCGTCGCCGGCAGGATAGCCACCTACGGCGGAAACGACGTCGCTTGGTCTCCTTATGGACCTGAGTGGCGGATGTTGAGGAAAGCTTGTGCTCTTAAGATGCTCAGCAACACCACCTTGGATTCAGTCTATCAGCTCCGTCGGAATGAGATCCGAAAAGCTGTTGGATATCTGTACAGCCGGGTCGGGTCACCGGTGGATATTGGGGAGCAAATGTTTCTTACCATATTGAACGTGATTACCAACATGATGTGGGGTGGGACGTTGGAAGGGGATGAGAGGGCGGCTGTTGGGGCGGAGTTCAGGGAAGTGGTGGCGGGCATGACGGGGCTGTTGGGGAAACCCAATCTGTCGGACTTCTTTTCCGGGTTGGCCTGGTTTGATTTGCAAGGTATTGAGAAACAGATGCGTTTGTTGGCTCGGCGGTTTGATAAGATCTTCGAGAAGATGATTAAGCTGCGACTGGAGAAGACTAATAAGGATGGAAGTGAACAAAGCAAAGATTTTTTGCAGTTCTTATTGAAATTGAAGGATGAAGAGGATTCTAAGCCCCCACTCACCATGACCCACGTTAAGGCCCTTCTCATGGTATTGTTTTACCTTACCATTTAATCTGTTAACTCATTTATTTTAACTTTTTATCATTTAATAATTAGTTATAATTAAGGGTTAAGGTGTAAATTTAGGAACCAAATATTTTCTTATACGTACCCAACAGAATTAACTATTTTGTTTGTAAAAGTACATATAATCATTTTTTTAATACCATATAATACAACCTGTTAACTTTAGGTTAACTTTCGTTACTTTTTTTTCGTTACTTTTTTTCATTGTAGGTCTTACTAGTCTTTTCATCCTTTATTCTTTTAATATATTTTTAGAAATATGTGTATTTTTAACGGAAAAATATCATTTGAACCCATAAAAATAATTTTATTTCGGTCAACTCCTTAAAGATTATAAAATTTCATTGCATTCTTTTGCTAAAATGAAATTAAGTTTTATCAGTAAAAAAATAATAATGTCATAACTTTAATTTTTTTATAAGAGAATTTGCATGATAGATAAGAGTATTCACAAGAAAAATAAATTGTTTTAAAAGAATCCAGCGAGTTAAAAAAAATATTTTACAAGACAAATAGGTGAATTACCAAAAATTTTTAACTTCTTAAATTCATTTACAAGGTAAATATAGTAATTCACAACACAAATAAGAGAATTTAAAGAAAAATATGGGCATTTATAAGACAAAAAATATTTATGACTATTGTTGGACTAAACAAAAGATAATTGTGTTGGTGCCCATAACGAAATAGTTTATTACTAAATCTACACCTTAACCTAAAATTAATTATGATAAATAATTCCCACTAACTTTTTCCCCTCAAAGAAACACTAGCTTATAGATTTGTTGGGCAAGCTACTTTTTGTGTGTGTGTGTGACATAGTGTAAACTACCTTAACCCCAAAATTGTATTTTTTTTTTTTTTTTTGGGACAAATCCAATTAGTTACTGTTATAATCTTACTTATAAGTCCATTTTGATCCAAAATTTTAGTCCTTATTATAAGTTCTGTTTCAGAGTAATAAATGCATTTTTTATATTTTTGCCCCTATTAATTGCAATAACAAAAAAAATTTATTCATGTTAACTTTTAGAATTAATCATAGATAATGACGAAATTGGAAATCTAACCCATAGTTGATGAGTTAACTAATTTTTTTATATGTGAGAGTTAGTTAATGTAGACTTATAAATAAGATCATAATGATAACTTAATTTTAATTCCTTTCTCTAATCCCAAACTACTCACTTTTGCCATTATTATAGGGCATCTTCTAGAAGCAACTTTTTGGTCCCAAATATAAGGGAACCAACAATATCATTGACCACATTTTTCCCGCGATATCTTTACCTTGTTAGTAATTGAGGTTTACAGTTGGAAAAGTTAAATCAAATTATATAAAGAGGGACAAAATTAAAAAAATTATTAATTTGAGATAAATTTAATGACTTAACTGTTATTTATTAATATGTGAGAACTAGTTAGAAGTATTTTATAATAAGGGGGGAGTAGAGGTACAAGCCTTATATTTTAAATATAAGCAAAGTGTTTATCAAATACTCCTGACCCTTACTATGTATAAGAGAATTTTTTTAGGGATTGCATGTTTTTATTTATTAAAGATTTTGGTAGCTTGTCAATCGAAATTCATGTAATTATTTTTTGTATTTTTTCCTTCATTAGTTATTGGTTGGTCTCACTTCATCAATTAACTATTGATTTGCAGATTTTCCCTTTCACTCACTTACTCGCCATAAAATAAGGGTGTTTTTAGAAATTAAATTGCATTTTTACAGATTTATTGCATTTAACCAATGTTTTATGTGAATCGGTTATTTATTTATTTTAAAAAAAGAGTACAATTACGCGGTATAATCTCTTTTATTAAAAAATTCTTTACCTTTCCTTACGCTGAAATCAATTTGTGGGCAGGATATGGTAGTTGGTGGAAGTGACACATCTGCCAACACAATTGAGTTTGCCTTAGCTCATATCATAAATGAACCTGAGGTGATGAGAAGAGTCCAAGAAGAATTAGACAGTGTAGTGGGAAGAGAAAACATTGTAGAAGAGTCTCACATTCACAAACTTCCATATCTACTTGCTGTGATGAAAGAAAGTCTTAGGTTGCACCCTGCTCTTCCACTGTTAGTTCCTCATTGCCCAAGTGAAACCACAACTGTGGGAGGCTACACTGTCCCAAAAGGGTCTCGTGTGTTCGTCAACGTGTGGGCCATACATAGAGACTCTACCATTTGGGACAATCCTCTAAAGTTTGATCCTTCAAGATTCTTGGGTGATGCTAAATGGGATTTTAGTGGGAATGACTTTGATTATTTCCCATTTGGGTCCGGACGAAGAATATGTGCAGGAATTGCCATGGCTGAGAGGACCTTTCTGTATTCTGTTGCAACACTGATGCATTCATTTGACTGGAAGGTTCCTGGAGGGCAAGAGTTAGACATGTCCGAGAAATTCGGCATTGTGTTAAAAAAGAAAGTTCCTCTTGTTGCCGTTCCCACGCCACGGTTATCCAACACTGCTCTGTATGAATAGAATATATATATATATATATATATATATGCGCGCGCGCGCTGTCTCATTGAGTAATGAGAGGGAATCAATCATGTTGACTGGAGCATATTTAAAAATATCACAAAGTCAATTACGCAATTATGACCACTTATTTGTATGTGTTTAATTGTGCATGAATATATATTTTTAGGCGTTTTTTTTTTTTTTTGTTCAATTATATATATTTTAGGGTTTAATGTGTTTGCCTTTGTTCCGAAAATATTTTTACGTCACACTCACATAAAAATGAGTGGGTCCCACTAATATTTTCTCTCTTTTCTCTTTATAGTGGGACCCACTCACTTTTATGTGAGTGTGACAACAAAAAAATTTATAGTAAAAGTATAAACATTAAACCCATATTTTAATATATTAGAAGATCAACCTCACGTATTTTTCTCCCTATACATCACATCATAAAATCTATTTCAATTAGATTACTATGTATGTAAACTTTTAACGATTGTTTTTCATAACCAGTTATTGAAAGTTTAATTTCTATGAATGATTTTTAGAAAATATTCGTTGAAAAGTTCACTTTTTCAATTTGGCACTAGATTTGTGTCTCTCGTACTCTCTCGCGCCTTTGACTCTTTTTCCTTTGGTCACTCTCGTGCCTCCCCTCATTCTCTATCTTTGATCCACCTCCAAGCAGCTAGTCTGACCAAATCACATCATCCAGCCCCTTCTTCGACTCCAGACATGACCTCCGGCCCCTTCTCCAACCTTTGCCCTTCTCTTTGATTGCGACCCCTCTCCTCCTCGGCCTTACACAAACACACATTGTATCGTCAATGCCCTCTGCCCCTCTAGTCACATCCTTGGACTCACACAGTTGTCATTGAGCTCTGCCCCTCAAAGTCGATGCCCTCTTGGTCTTGTGATTTATTCTTCAATCTCATCTACACCCTGTAGGTCTTCAATATATAATCTTGAAGTGTGCTCTGTCGTCAAACTACATTAGGCAATAGGATTTTTCATCATTTGGCCTCAACATCTTATTCACATAGCCACAATACCTCAAATGGTAGGAACTACCTTATTATTACTTGAATTTTCTTTGACATCCTACTTATAATATTTATTTATGTATTGCTAGAATCAAGGAGAAGCGACAAAATTTCCCTTATTGGCACAACTACAAAATTTCCATAAAAAAATTAACAAGGTCGACTTACATTCCTTGTGGGATTATGGGTAATAGAATGTTGTATCCCTTTGGAATTGATAGCAAAGATATTAGAGAGTTCTTATCTTTGGAGGAGATAGACATAGGATGTGTTACGTTTGTAATTATGTGAGTTTATTTTTATTTTTTACTTTAATTAATACACCGATTTTTAGGATTCTATATTTATGGTAGTTGCTTCCACAAAATATGTGTCGAAATGGAGAGAAACACTATGTATGGATTCTTACGTCTTGCAAATTTGGCAAGGCGTAATAATAAGTTGGAAAATAGGATGATTTATGTGGGCTATAGAATCGGAGAGACTTGGTTGCTGTGTTATTTAGCATCAATTGTTGAAAGTGTAACATCCTGAATTTTATTTTAGAACTATAATATTATAGGAGAGATTAATTTATGGTAATTAAAATTTGTTATGTAATTACTCAGTATAGGAGTAAATTTTCTAAAAATTAGAAATAAAGATTTTTATTTTATTATATATTATATTTTAATATATATAAAAAAAGGAAAGAAAGAAGAAAAAGTGGCAGAAGGAAAGATAGGAAAAGGAAAAAAAGGGGGCCGGGCACACAGTTGAAAATTTTGGAAGGAGGTGCCTACCTTTGAAAATGAGGAGTGCCGTGCCACCCTTTTTGAAAAATGGGGGTGCGAAGCTCCCCATTAATTTAGGCAAGGGGTGGGGAATTTTCCTATAAATACCCCCATCTCAATACACAAACACACACACTTCCGTCGTACGCAGAGGAGAGCGTGAGAGAAAGAAGAGAGAGAAGGAGAGTAAGGTGGTAATTATTTAAGAGCCTTGTAGTAGCTTTTTTGTGATTATTTGGGAATTAGCTAGTAGCAAGTAACTCCGAATATTCTTCCATATACTTATGAATTGTGTATGATTGTAAATTATATTATTTTTATAGACTGAATTATGTGTATATGTATTATAATATTATTATAATAAAAGTTGAATATTACAATTTAGTGCCCACAAAAATTATACTTTTGTACCCATGAAAATTACAGTTTTGTGCCCAAGAAAATTACAGTTTTGTACCTAACAAAAATTACGGTTTTGCCCCTGAATTTCAAAAATGACAGTTTAGTCCCTCGAAATTCAAAAAAATGACAGATTGGTCCGAGAGGTTTTTATGAGATGTTTGGTTTACCTTGTGATGGTATTTATATAAATAGAAGTTTATTCTAATACACTTTTATTTTTATTGAATATAATTATCATGACGGATGTATGTGTGATGGGTTGAAATAAAGAGGAATTTAAATGATAAGATTTCTTTATACTATCACTCGATGCACAGGTTGATAGTACTTTTCAGGGCCCCATCTTCCATGTTTTCCTTTGGGCGGGATTGCATTGGAGTTGTGGGACATGTGACACCTCCTTAGTTGTTATTTTTAAGGAGGAGAGACATAGTCCGACTTAAGCTATATACCTTTGGCCGGATGTATCTTAAGTTTTGGTGAGTTTGGAACCATCCAGTCAAATGAATGCATTTTTATTGGACTATGTGTTAGCGTATGGCTCCAGTCAGCGGTACAAGGGTGGACAGTGATATAAGGGAGGCTACATATTTCATATTGTATAATTGCATAGTTCACAATTCGACATAATGATTATTACTTTTGCAAAAATAATTTTGTATGAGAAATTATGGTATATACAAATATATTTGAAATCAGCCCCAGCTTTTGGTCATACGTAATTTGCTTGTGTATGGTAGAAACTTTCAGTATTTACTGAGACGTGGAATCTCATCCTATATTAATATTTTTCAGGTGAATGTTCTAGTAGGGAATAAGGGAAGGCACCTATAGAGTGAGCTTTGAAGGCTCTTTTGTACTCCTATAGTTTATGTTATGTTATTTTATTTGCCATGAACCTAAGATTTCCGCTTTGTATTAAGCTCAAAAACATTTTCGGAAATTTATTTTGATTATGTATTATGAATTTTATTTTAAATGGGATTTAGATATTGATTATCTCTGTTGAAGATATTTCAAATATTTTGACCAAGTTTTTAAGTGTTAAATTTGATGTGTTACGAAAAAGACCGATAACTTAATTTAATCTACTTAAGTCATACTCAGTTTGTTAAGTTAAGAAGTATCACGTTATCTAACCTCATTTTAATCTATATATGCTATTATAGTTATCATTGGAGTTTGTGTTGCTTGTCCCTTCATCAATGTCATTTTTGGTTTGATTTCTTGGGTCGCAAGCCAAATGAAGAGATACAAATCATTTTCAACACGTAAGTTAATTTGTCTATAAATCATTATTTTTTCACTTGAATAAATTGTTTTAATGTCTTCTGATTTTATTTTAATGAAAGTCCACTCAAGACATATTATTTAATGGGTGGGAAGCCTGAAGGTAAAAGTGGTTCCATGAAGTGGTTCCAACCAAAAGTAAGTTATTTAAATTCAAGTTGTGACAATCACTTTATATATGCCTTTATTTATTTTTATCATTTCTTTTGATGTATAGTGCCCTCGGCAATTAGGAAAAACTAAGTCTGGATATTATGTTCTACTTTACATGTATAACATTATTGTTAGTGGACTTACTAAAATTTTTGAACATGTGATCATTTTTTTATTCTCAAATAATTTTCATTTTTGTTATTATAATTGAATTGTTAGTTATTTTATTAACTTGATTGATTTATATTAACTTATTCTTCAATTTGCTCACAGATTTTTGGTAATGAGATGCCTACACAATCATTTGATCCGAGACCTTTTGGCAAGACATCTTCTCGGAACAAATAGATAATGTGTGGAGATAAAAGGTTTCTTTTACATAGTATGGTGGTTTAGAGAACTTGTGGACACTTGATTATATTTGTTTAAGTTGATCCATGTTTAGTTTTGGACCATGTATTTGCTTATAGGGAAAATTTAAGTGATATTAATTATCAAAAAAGAAAAAAATATCAAAAAAGTCTTAACCCTAAATTCCCTATCAAAAAAGTTTCTAGGGACTTTTTTGATATTAATTATCTTGAACTTCAATATAAAAAAAGTCTCATTGTCAAAATGATTTTTCATGTTGATAAAATGGTTTTTTCTATTGTTAAAATTTTCCTATGAAAATAGCATTGTCAAAATGACTTTTCATGTTGTTAAAATGTCTTTCCCTATTGTCAAAATTTTTTCAAGTTTTCCTCCGGATGTAGAATATTAGAAACCTGGAAAATTTTTTGCAACAAAAAAAACCATTTTGACAACATGAAAAGTCATTTTTTACAACAATATTTTCAATGGGAAATTTTAACAATAAGAAAAAACTATTTTAACAACATGAAAAGTTATTTTGACTATGAGACTTTTTTGAGATTGGAATTCTATAATTAATATCAAAAAAGCCCTTGGAACTTTTTTGATAGGGATTTGGGGTTGAGACTTTTTTGATATTTTTTCTCTTCATGGGGACCTCATTGATATTTTCCCTTGATTATATTTATGAACTGCTGAATGTATATATCCAAGATGTAATAATTATCCTCACTAACTCAGTTTTTTAATTCCATGTTATGGGATTTGGTTGTTTTTTAAAAGGCTGTGGGTAGGAAATATGAATTACATGTTAAAAAATTGATTTTCAACGTCTACTTTTTATCAAACAATCTGAAAAAACACTTGTTTTCTAACATTTATTGTAAGTCACTTAAAACGTATTTTAAAACTTTTAAAAATATTTACATACATGTCTCCCTAAAAATGGATGTCTAAAGGTCCTAAAAATTGACTTTAAAGTTGCCTTCTGTAGTAGTGCAAAACTAATATATCAAAATGTAAGCAAATTTCTATGTAGCCAACTATTTAATCACAGTTAAAGAAATACCTCATAAAAAAATTGACAGAGCTTGTACTTTCCATGTCATTGTTCAAGACTTCAAAAACAAGCTCTTGACTTATAACTTCCTGTTTGGTGTCGAAGACCCGAGTTTGCCATTCTTTTGGGCTCAGTTGAGTGATGGAGATTTCCGTAGAAGGATATGGGATGCTCTATGTGACTTTAAAAGAGTAATGTGATAGAGGGGATTATTATTTTTTGATACATTTTTTGATATAGGGGATTATTTTTTGATACATTGATAGAGGGGATTAAGTGTCATGGGCTTGGGTCTTCATTATTCACACACGCACAAAAAATAAAATAAAATAATAATAATAATAATAATAACAAACATTTAATTCCCTAATTCTTGATTACTCAAATTTATTACCGAGGAAATAAAATAAAGTTTATTTATTTAAACACAATTATTTTCCATCATTGTTATTTAATTAAAATATAAAATATGCTTAAAATTAAATCATATTTAAGATTTACTCCATTAATGTTCATAAATAGAAAATGGCTAATGAAATAAAAAATAATATATTTTATTTTTTTCATTTTGAATTAAATTATATTATTTTAATATGGTCAGTCTGAATCCAAGTTGACCCTGACTTAACCTTTTAACCCTTAAATCACAGTCTCAACCGGTTTAATGTCCAGTCTAATTTTTTTTGTTCTTTGAAAAAGCCAAATTGAAGGGGAAAAATCAAACAAAAGCTCAATTGCTTCATAACCGTATGGCATATGCAGTGAAGCCAAACACTGCTATGACTTGTGTGAACCTCAGGTGGGCACAAAAAATTATTCAATCTTAAATGTAGAAGCTAATAGGAATTTACTTTGATTTTAAATGTAAAATACTAATTCACTTTGTTCCACAAAGTTCTCAAATAATCCTGTTGATTGCATTAAAAAAGTTTACATCAATGGTTGTAGTTTTCAATACAAATTATTAAAAGAAATATTTTAAGAAACCTAAGACATGTTTATTACTAATTTTAAATTTTTTGTAATTTAATTGTCTACCTCCTAAAATTAAAACCATCCAAAAGGAGTATGTTTCTCAAGTTTAATATTTTTTTCAATTTAATTTTCGCAAATAAACTTGTTATAAATTCCAATTATTTGCATATTGTATTTTTTTTTCCTTTTAATGAAGAATATTTTTGACAAAAAGCCTAGTATGGCAATTATTTTATGGTAAATCAAATTAAGAAATGCATTCTGTAAAGAATCAAATTAAGGTAAAATTTAAGTTAGCCCCTTTTGTAGCAAATTAGTTTCACTCAACTCATAAAGTTTTCTGAAACTTCACTGCATCCCTTGATCAAAATAAAATTAATTTTTGTGGGTAAAAAGACAATTATTGCCTTACTTTAATTGTCATGTAAATTATCTTATTTGTCTTGTAAATAGTCATACTTGTTTTGTACATATCCAAAATGGTTTTAAGGCCCTAAGGCTTTTGAATCCCTTTATTTTTTTTGTAAATATCTCTATGTGTCTTGTAAATGCTCATATTTCTTTTGTGAATTTCCATATTTGTCTTATAAATGATCAAAATGTTTTTAACTCCCTAGGTTCTTTTAAATCTCTTTATTTGTCTTGTAAATGCATATATTTGTCTTGTGAATTTTTATATTTGTCTTGTAAATAGTCAAAATATTTTTAATTCTATAGGTTCTTTCTAATCCCTTTATTTAGATAGTAAATCTCTTTATTTATCTGATAAATGCTCTACACCCACAAAAATAAAAGAAATGCATCATTGTCTTTTTACCTACAAAAATTAATTTCATTTTGACTATGAGCTGCAATGAAGTTTCACAAAGTTTTGAAGGTTGATTGAAATTAATTTGCTATAAAGGAGGTTAACTGAAATTTTCCTTTAAATTAGTGTTATAAATACTGTATTATATATGTGGATGTCCAGAAACTTTCCCAACTTTTGACATTTTATTTCCTACATTCTCTAATCTCTTTAATGAATAGTCTTTAAAAGTTTTTATGCCTATAACTCAAATGTTACTATTTGTGCACTTATGAGGATTAAATTTTGCTATTTACTTTATATAACTCTTGGTTAAAACCGAGGACCTATAAATAGAGCACTAAGTATTACACTTTGATTGAATCCAAATGAATATAGGGTATTGCTCCCTCTTTCTCTCCCAAAAAAAAAAAAAAAAAAAAAAAATCTTATCTCCTCCATTTCTCTCATCTCAATGTCTTATATTTTTCTTATTTTCATAAAAATTAACACATTTTTGCAGGAGACTCGATTTGACGCAAAAACGCACGCATGCAGCCAAAAGAAAATTATATAAACACTTAAATATACTATTAATATTGTAATTATTATTATTTGTAAGGATCAGGGAAAACCCCAACAATTTATTGGTGAGTCGCAACTCCCATATTGTCTCAATACAAACAGGTAAAGTTCACTAGGAGGTTCAATACAATATCTCGTCTCAAGTCTCAACACGCAAGGACGGACCTTAGTTGATTTTTTTTTTTGGGGGGGGGGCATTAAAAAAAAAAAAAAAAAAAGTTCAGATTGGTTGAAACTTCTGCAGACTCGACGAAGGAGAAGGATGAACAGTAAAGTTTTTCTCTGTTTTCCAGGCTCCCTTCGTTCCTTTTCTAGCGGCACTCTTGTAGCTTTTAGGTTTGGATCCTCATTTAATTGCGGGCCCAATCCATTCAAAATCGCCAATCAATCAGTCTCATCCTCTCTGGTCAATGTGAAAAAGAAAAAGAAAAATTATATAATAATAATTAAAAGTTTCTCAACACATAAAATCTTCTAAATAAAACCTTCTGGAATTTTATGATATCTTCTTATTTTGTAATTGATATAATATCCATATTAGAGATAGGTATGTTATCTTATACATTAAAATTGTCAATTATAAATCTGAATATTTTAAAAATGTTATATAATCATAAAATTTTTAATTAGTTAATAAGTATACATTTGGCCCCCAGATATTTGTTCCAAGGTCCGTGTCAACACGTATAATGAGAGGGCTTCACAAATCCACTAAATAGAATCTAAAACAGAATAACGCTTCTTAAATAAATCATGCCACAACATCATCGTACAGGTTTTTCCAGGAAAGAGATACAACATGCCCGCCAAGCAGATCTGAGCGAGCCTAAAACACAAAAGATAGGAACTTGAAGATCATTTTCATTTAATGACCTCAATGCTAGACAAGGACGATGCCACTTTGCTATCTTCAGACGTCTCCGGTAACTTACGCCTATCTGGTAAAGCACGTACCTTATCGGCGTCTTCAAATAACTGCATGCGGTAGACGCTGTGTAAACGGCTAAAAAGCTGCTTCTTCAATGATTCAAAAGCTAGGTCCAGTCTTTGTAGTTGTTCCATTGCATTTACATTATACAGGAACAAGCCATTGTACAGATCAAAACTATCTCCGGCAGTGTTCTCTACCAAACTCAACAAAGTCTCGTAGCCTTTTGTGTCGATGGGTTTTGCTTCCAACTCCAGCTTTTCCAAAATCCTCCCCATAGTGTGCGTGATAAACTGTGATCCAGCCGCATGCAAATCATGCTCAGCACATGACATGGGTTCCATTCGGCATCCTTCTCTTGCAAAGATGTTAAGAAACCGATTACATCGAGACATCCTTAATTCATCTTTTCCAACCCTGACCGTATCATAAACAAATGGAAGACCTTTCCACCCATTTTTCCCACTCTCAGGCCCAAACATAGGATGAGTGCAGAGAATATCAAAATAAGGTGGCAAGTGCTGAAGAAACAAGTTTCTAGGAAATTCTTTGACTGAAAGTACATCAACAAACAAGGTACTTCTCTTTAGCCTCTGCACAGGCAAAGACTTGAGAATTTTCTCTGTTGAGAGAATGGAAGTGCAAAGCAATATCACTTCCGGATGCTCTTCAAAAAGATCATTTGCATCATTAAAATAAGAGACCCCTAGTTCCTGGGCCGCATCAGAATAATTTTTTCGAGAGTATGCTAGCACTTCATGGCCTTGGCGTACCATTGCTTTTGCAAGAAACTGACCAAAGTTGCCAAATCCAATTACTGCAATCTTAAGCTTTGAATTCTCATCAAACTGGGTGGAATTATTTGGCATGAAGTTGTGCATTTGAGCAACATCATGGAACCTGCAGAGTAACATTATATCTTATGCTAGACTAGACATTGTCAAAGAGACTAATAACACCATCCCACAAACTCGAAAAGAAAAAAATAGAAGGAAGTGCCTAAAATCTTCCCTGTATAAGCTATTTACCATTTTGTTATGAATTGCAAGAATGTTCCGATTCATGTAGACAACAGCACATATCTAATTTGCTTAATTTCGATACTAGCGTTAAAAAACTTAGCATAATTATGGATATTTTTATTCTGATTCTAACCACAAGACAACTTAGCCGATTCAAACTAAATTAGAAAAAACAACCCATATATTTAAGTTGCTCTCAACATATAATACGCGAGGTAAAAAATCACAAAACTTACAACAAAATTTTATGTTACCTTGTATAATTGGAGGATGCTTTTTGAGCATTACTGAACTCTGTGTTGTTATCATTTGGCATCTTTCCAGCATTCTCAAATAACTGTTTTCTCACAACATCATGCAAATGCCCGATCAGTTGTTTCCTCAAAGCCTCAAAAGCCAAATCCAACTTCTCTAACATTTCCAAAGAATTCTTGTTGAACATAAAGAGCCCGTAATACAAATCAAAACTATCTCCAGATGTGTTCCCTACCAATTCTAACAAACTCTCATACCCCTTTGTATTTATTGGAGTTGACTCCAACATTAACATACCCAAAACCCTCCCAACAGTATGTGTGATAAATTGTGTTTCTGCAGCATATCTATCATGATCAGCACACGCCATCTCAATCATCTTACACCCTTCTCTTGCAAAAATATTGAGGAACTTATCACAACGAGAAATTCTTGAATCTTCATCCCCAACTCGTACTTTATCATACACAAAAGTAAGACCACTCCATCCATGCTTGGCACTCTCAGGTCCAAACATGGGATGTGTGCAAATAATGTCAAAATCACTTGGCAAGGCTTTCAGAAGCACATTCTTGGAGAACTCCTTCACTGAAAGCACATCCACAACCAATGTACTTCGTTTCAATCTCTGCAGTGGAAGAGACAACACCACTTGCTCAGTGGAAATTATTGATGTACACAACAAAATAATCTCAGGGTGTTCTTCACAGAGGTCATCAGGATTAGGGAAAAATGAGACGCCAAGTTTACGAGCAACATGGGATTGATCAGTACGAGAATAAGCCAAAACAGTGTGTCCTTGACGCGTGAGGGTCTTAGCAAGGAACTGACCGAACTTGCCAAATCCAATAATGCCAATCTTGAGCTTCTGGGAATTCTGAAAGTCAATGGCGAGTTTTGATTCATAGTCATAAATCTGAGCAGCATCAATACATCGAATACAAAGTGATTTGCGCAAGGAAAAACTCTGACGGTTGAAATCAAGAGAGGGAGGTATGGAGAACTGCAAAGGGTGTTGACGACCAAGAGAGGAATAGAAGGAAGGTTTTAGTCTCACCGGAGATGGGTACAAATTTGACACACAGAGCATGGCCACCCTGTAGAGAGAAAGACAAAGGAGCCCCAATCAACGAACTTCTAAGAAATGTTGGTATTGAAAAGAATCAGCCAGAGAATTATGATACAAAAAGAAACCTAAAGCTGCAAGATTTCTTACTGCACTTATGGTACATATAGTGAACTAAGCAAACTGACATGCAAGATTGAGTTTAATTAAGTTTGAAACCACGGCCAATATGTGATACAAATTATTAAAGAACAATAAAAAAAAAATTAAGATTACAATCAGAGCATGATCATCTGTCTCCAACAAAACCATATCTAACTAGTTAGTTTGAACATATGGAGGCTAATTCCGAGAAAGCAAGTAAATCTCCAAATCGCAGGACTACAAATTTCAAACCATGAGATACTGCATTACTGTTAGTCATCAAGAAATAACCCAGCATCAATTAGCCAATTCACTTCAGAAGTCATTGCAAGCAGTATAGACATTCATTACCATTTTCATAAAACTGTATATACTGAGATCAGGGAGTATTCAAGAAATAGACTACCCAGAAATCTCACATTTTACTAATTCAATGGTCGAGATTAACTAAACCAACAAAAATAGCAAGATAAGGGGAAAAAGAAGGACCTGTTTCAGAAATTCTTCAGGCCAGTTCAGTTTTCAACAACTAAAAAAAATCAGTGCACCCACTTTTCATTAAAAAGATAGAAACGTGGAGAAGCCAAGCAAGCTACACAATTTTAGAAAAGAAGGGCATTGAATCCAAGCCCCAAACACCATACTCAGATAGAAAAAATGCCCCAAAATCAATTCGAAATACGGCGCAGTAGCAGCTCAGAGGTGCCGTTCTAAAAGATTTTGCTGTTCAAAATCCGGCCATAAAGCTCAGCAAACAAGATCCAAGGAGAAAACTTCGAGAAGACGAGGAAGGAGAAACGATCCCTGCAACAGCTTAGAGCAAGCTTCAGATCGGAAGTCGACTGTTTCTCCTTTCTCTGTCGCAGATGAGAATAGCCAGATATTTTAGAAACTGGGGTGGGTTATTATTTCTTGAATAAAATATTAAAATAGGTTTAAAAATAGGAACCATTAGGGAGAGGGACCAAGTAAAACTGTAGAGCTGAAGCGTGGGCCCACAACCCGTGAAATTCACAACCCAATACATTGGGTCCATTTGAAGTTCCCCGCCTAAAAAGCCCATAAGTTGGCCGTTAAAACCCGCTTTATTTAAGACTTAAATGGCGGGCTATAAGCGCACCTTCGGCTTACCCAAACCCGCCCATTTAGTTATATATATATATATATATATATTTTATTAACTATATATGACACTTAGACAATAATATGCTTCATCATTATGAAATATTCATTCCCCATTTCTCCATTTAACCATTCCCCCACTTGAAGTTTGAAATCAAAATTATGTTATGATAACACTTGTCTAAATTTAGATTCTTTTGTGTGAATTATGATTATTGAATTTTGAATATTCATATTTCAAATTTAAAATAATAAATTTGGGTGAATACTTAATACTTATAAATATTTTTCTCCAAAAAAATAAACTTGTCAAATGTAAATGAGTTACCCAAAACCCGGTCAACCCGCCTATTTATATGTTAACCCATTCAACATGAGTTAGAATGGGTTGAGGTATGGGTATGGGCTAACCAATACCCATTCAAAGTTAAATGGGCGGGCTATGGGTTTAAGCATGGGCTACCCAACCCGCCCATTGCTCTGCCCTAAGTAAAAGTAGGCTGATTAAGTGACTCGCAACCCGCCCAATCGCCCGTGACCCGCAAAATTTTCCCCGGTTTAACCCGTCAGATTGGACCCGTCACGGATACGGGGTTGCCCCATACCCGTTTCCATTATACGAGCGGGTCATGGGTTGAGGGGCAGGGCACCCGTGCCCGCCCGTGACCCGTTTAAATGTCTATTTTTTTGTTTTTTTTTTTGGGTTCCCCTCAACTCAGCTGTCATCCACTGATCAACTTCAGTAATCAAAATGATATAATGATATATTTGAAAAATAAGAAAAATAAAAAGGCCAGCGCGTGCCCAGGGAACAAGAATGAATCTAAATGATGACCTGTAGTGCGCGCTGTTGAACGATAAGATACAATGAACACGTAATTGTTGAAGTTGAAGAATCACGCAATAATGAATATAATGTTTTATGTGACGATGCAAAGATGGATACATGAATTAATAAATAAAAATGATGCATCCACATGCTAAAACTGAGCAGCAACTGTACTGGATTTTTTGGGCAAAAAAAAAACTGTACTGGATTTTTTTTTTTTTGGTTAAAAACTGGATTTGTTATGTTGATTTGATCTCAAAGGGGATGTTAAAAATGGTAAAAACAATTCTGGACTCAAGAACATAATTTTTTTTATTTAAAAAAAGCCCAGTACGCCTAAACGGGTTCCCCGAGCCCGTTTAGGCGTATCCGCTTACACGGGTTAAACGGGTTTTCACCACGGGTACGGGCGCCCGTTTGGGCCCAGAATTGTTTTTACCATTTTTAAACGGGCGGGCCGTATCCGTGGTGAAAACCCGTTTAACCCATTTACTGTAAAAGTATTATTTATTGTGAAGGGTCTTAAAAAATGTAATTATTTAGAATGACTAAATTTAAAAATACTCAATTACCCTTAGGCCCCGTTTGGTTCAAGAAAAATTGGAGGAAGGAAAAGAAAAATGCCTCGATTTTCTGGTGGCCACGATTGTTTGGTTCATATTTTCATAAGAAAATGTTTTCCGATGGCGGGCCATTTTCCTTTAAATATGGGAAAATTGGTTCCCACCCATTTTTTGGTGGATGGAGAATGTAACATCCCAAATTTTGAGATTTTAAAGTTTGGAATATATATGGAAATTAATTATGAAATTTTGGCTTAAAATAATTAAGAGAATAATCATTGGAAATTTAAGCTTCTTTTTCCCTTAATACCCCTAAAAAAATTATAGAAATAATATATGAGAATTAAACGGTGGACATTAGCCAATGATTAAATTAATTATTTGGGAAAAAAAAAATAGGAATTTTATTTCCGTATAAAATTTAATAATAAAATCGTGGATTTTTGGCAAAAGACAAAATGTTGGGTAAAGCCCATCTTATCAAACATAAGCCCAGTATCTTCATCACCAACCCATTATTCTATCAGTCCATTATTTTTTTTTCTCTGCTATGCGTTTTACACTTATGGCCATAAGCTGAACCCAACCCATTAACTAGTCAATTACCCAACCCATTGCTATTTATTCATCAGCTCTCCTCTGCGTCATTCAGCCAGGAGCTTACTGTTTTAATTTAAAAAAAAAAAAAAAGAGAGACAAACAAAAGAAACAAAACGCCCTATGAAGCTAAAACGTAGCAGCAGTAGAAAACACGTTAACTTGTTCTCATTGGAAAACACGGTAAGCAATCACCGAAACAAGTCTTCATTCTTTCGGCCTGTTCACGCAAAAAATAATAATAATAGAACACCATATCTCTTGCGTCATCCTAACAGCAAACTAAGACCGTGCCATCCCTCCTCCATGCCTCTCGAGCCCAACACCTTATACCTTTCGGTCCACATCTTTTCTCCTCGGTTCCTTCTTCCTTCATCTTTGACTGGACCCTTAGTATATTATATAAACGATGTTCCTTGGCTTTCATTCAATAGCATTACTCTAACCAGAAATCAGTCCCAAAGTGAGGCAAGGGTGAACGAGAGAGTGAGCTATATATATATATATACACTCTGTTTAAGGAACCATTAAACAGGGAGAGAGGAACCGAGACTGAAAAGTAAGAGGAGGAGCCAAGCTCAAGAGTCGCAGCCTCCATTTGTTTTCTCCTTCTAAACCAAAACGACGCCAAGAGAGAGAGAGAGAGAGAGAGAGAGAGAGAGCTAGAGCTAACCCAAACAGAAACGCAAAGTCATCAACGGGAAAACCGAGGGTTACCCGAACAAACCTTGTATAAGCTACCGGAGGTGAGTAACCGAGTCCTCTTCCTCTAGTTCATGAATGACGATAGATAACTCAGAACGTTCACCTACTATGTATATCCAGATTAAAATAATAATAATAAATAAATAAATCTTAATACCTACGAGAATGCATAAAAACTGTTGGAATTTGCTTACAGTTAGGATTATGTATATAGGCGCCACAGTATATAAATACGTATGCTTTGCTACTTGTGAAAGAGAAAAGGAAATCTTTTATATATATATATAAAAGATTTCCTTTTATATAACCGTGTGTATATAAAAAGAGGGAAAGAAAACTTGATTTTTCTATTGAAAGTATATATACATTCAATTATGTTGCACACACGTGCGGGGACTACTGTATATTTATGCATATATAGTTTTTCAATAGTTAGATATCCAAACAATATATATATATATATATATATATATATATTTCTGATTAAGAAAATAAAAGAAAAGAAAGGAAAACATGATTTTACTATTAGAAATAATAGGAGTACATCGTTGTTGTATAAATGACATATATATAAATTTATAAGAGCACCTAGGGAATTTGAAATTTAAAAATAGGCGTGTGTTTAAGCTCTTGGATTAGGAGCAATATGATAATAGTTAGCTTCGGCAAAAGGTAACTACTTTCCACTTATTATGTGTATTAGTATGTTGTTTGTGAGTATTTTGTGAACTAATTATGAATATCTTAATAGAAATTGCCTTGTGGAACCTTATGATTTGAATTGTGAATATATACATATATTTATTTATTTATATAAGAATTGAGATACTATGACATATATATGAGAATGATTTTAACGGAAAATCCATGTTGAGCTATTTATTTATTGTGATAATTATGGTAAGGGTTGAATTGAGAAGAAATGGAGTAGTTATTCCACCACGTGGTGAGGCCTCCATTGGTGCACAATGGTTGGCTTTCTATTGTCTCATCTGTTCAATGAGGGACTGGCCCACTAGTTCAATGAGGGGTTACGACACCCCACTTATTCATGAGGGGAAAAGACCCATGGTCTAGGACATGTGCTCGGGATTTTGGTAGGTCTCATCACTTGACCAATGAGCTTTTGAGTAGCTAGTAACATGGCGGTTCGGTTGGATTGATGGGAGGCATCTTGGGAATTGTGTTAATGAAAACTGTGATACATAATTTCTGATACAGAATTTATGATATGAAATTTCGTGATGTGGATATTGGTGATTTTTTTTAATTAATACTTTGTTGTATAAATTGTTCCACATGGCACCTCACTAGCACATATTAGTATTCGTAATGAGTTGGATTGATGGTTACCCACATTTTTCAGGTGATAGTTGTCGTACAGGTCCATAAGGGAAGACCTCAGAAGTTTAGGTTACTTCTATCGAAAGTAGTGTTTCTGTCTTTTTGGTATATGTTGGATAATTGTATATTACCACGTTAGGGCTCATTTTGCATACTCTGATTTATTTTGTATATTTTGGCAAGCGATGGAGCATTACTCAGTGGTTGATCAACCCTTAATTTGTAATTACGTTAAGTTAAATGAAGGACGTTATAGAGAAGACCAACCTATACCCTTTCAGCGTCAAGTTCATCTGTACGAGCAATACCTTGTGCGGCGTTGATGACGACTGCGAGGTCGATAATGCCATGACCACGTACGTATCCCGTTTGTCCAGGAAATTTTTGAAGGAGACGACGGTGATAGTGGCAGAGAGAGATGATGGTGAAGAAGGAAAAAGACTCGACGACGAGAGAAGAGGAGAGATGCCTACCATAAATTTTTCCAGATCAAAGAGGATAAGATTTTTCCAATCGTGTTGAGAGAATGAAAGGAGAAGATAGATTTTTATTAGGTTTGATTTGGGTGATTTCTGGCGAAAGCAACCAAAGAAGAGAATGAGTGTGTGAGTGCACACCCGAGTGTGCACTTGTGCACTCCGATTAAGACACACACTCAGTATGCACTTGGAGTGTCGAGAGAGAAAAAAGTTTTAAATAATATTTTATCTTTCGGGGTAAAATGATATTTTATTTTATTTTCCTACTTTATTATCTTTCAACCAAACAAAAAATTTCCTATCGACCCATTTTCTTTTCTAGTGTTAACCAAACGCATTGAGATAAAATATAAAACATTTTCTTTGATTCAAACGGGAAATTTCTCACATTCTCTTGTCCAATTTCTCCCACATTCCATTTTAAAACTAATTTGAATTTTATTTTTTGCTAAAATTAAAATAGTCAAAATCATCAATGACATGATCCTTTTTAACTTTTTATTTTCCATCAACATAGGGCATGTTTGGACAACATGTTAGCTGAGCGTTTCAGGCAAAAATATTGAACACGGCGTTGGAAAAAAAGTACAGTAAGAAAAAAGCCAAAAAATAGTGTTTGGGTCAGCTTTATTTGTATTGGGCTTTTCCCCTTAAAGCTCCTTAATCTAAAAGCTCCCTCCTATAGCTTTTTCTACGTCAGCGCTATCTTCTTCGAATGTGGGGCCTATTGTGGAGCAAATCTGGGTTCACGAAAAGAAAAAGAAGTCGAACGTGGGCCCCTTATGTTTTTTATTGACCTTCCACAATACTTCCAGTTTTTCTTTTAAAAAAAATCAGCTTTTTATTTTGTTATAACTTTTTTAATAATTTTTTTTTATCATATATATATATATATATATTATTCAATCAAATTCATGTCATTTTTTATTTTAACTGACTTTTGAAATAATAATCCAAACACTCATAAATTTTTTTTTTTTTTTTAAAAGCTACTTCTACAAAAATCAAACAGCAATCCAAACACAAATCATATTTACAACCCGACTTTTTTCCTACTCGAGCTTTTACAAAAATCGATAGCTTTTAAGCCACCATTCCTACCGCCAATCCAAACAGGCCCATAACCATATGATAAATATATTAATATTATATGAAATTTTATTTTAAAATTCACAAAAATTTATTTAATAAAAGTAAATTTTTTAAACTCACTAATTTTAATTATGTTAAAAAAAATATTATGTTGATGTTGGTGAAAAATAAAAGTTAAAAAAGTCATGTCATGATGATTTTGACGATTTTAATTTTTGGAAAATAAAATTTAAATTAGTTTTAAAATAGAATGCGGGAGAGATTGAATAAGAGAATATATGAAGTTGAATCAAGGGTAATTTAATATTTTAAAATTTATATTTTGAAATTTAGTCATTCTAAATAAGTACATTTTTAAGGTCATTTACAATAAATATTTTTTTCCTTCTCCCTAATTTTCCCTTAACAATAAACTAATAAAATAAATTGGCAAAAAAGCCCCGACGCACATTGATGGTGGGTGAACGCTCCCCTTTGAAAAGTTAGTTCCAACGGCAATTTCACAACGCGCTTTCATAAATAATGGAGGATCAAAAAAATATGTTACACTTAGTAAATGTTGTGAAATAAAAGACAGATGAGAAGAAAAAGATAGAATAATTTTATTCACTATTTAGATATTTGTACAACAAATAATATATGTCTCCTATTTATTTGTATAACTCTAAAACCTTCAATAAATGCGATTACATAATCATAAGAAAATAATTGTGAGAAATAATAGGAAGATGTACATTCATATTAATATATTTTAATATATTATTAATAACACTCCCTCTTAGATGTCTATGACGAAACATGTGCCTTATTAAAAAAAAAACTTCAATTAAGGAAAACCCAGCAGGACAAAAACTTAGTATAAGAAAAAGATTACATTGTTTGGTGATACACTTAATAGTGCTGCCCTGTTAAAAACTTTGTTAGGAAAACCCAGTGGGAAAAACATAGACAAAGGAAAAAGAGTACAACGTGTATCAACTCCTCCTCTTGATAACATCGCTTGATATCTACGAGTTTGCGAAATCGATGCCACGAACAAGATTTTCAAAGATTATCCCATGAAGTGACTTGGTGAACAAATATGCTAGATTCAATGGAATAGATTTGCCATATGCTAATTTCACTCTCTTCTATTGATCCTGTCCATTGCAATGTCTTCGTGTTTGTGGATAATTATATCATGCTAATAAGCAAATGATATATCAAGTCATATGTGACGAACTAGATACACATAAGTGTTCTAATTACACTAAGATATGATACTTTTGGACCAAGTATTTCTTCATCACCTTATCGATGTCTAAAGACATGTTACTTCCGAACCAAGATTTCTCCATAGGAAAACACTTTATTCTTCTCAAACCCTTTCTTTAAGTAATTCTTAAGTTTAGCATGTCACGCTCGTCCTAAATACGCCTATATTTATCAAAGTTATAGCAGGCATCGAAATGATTTGGACGACTTAAATGCGGAATAAATCTTTCATAAAATACTTAGTTTGAAAATATGAGGATAAATTTTTCGCGATTCGAACCGATCCCTTAGGGGTATCTTAATACAATAATCCAAAAATGGACAAATGATAAACGATACAATACAGTCTAAGTAATCCTATTTTTCCAAAAAGTCCAATCTGCTGTGACCCTTACAACTACATCTTCCCTCTTGATCCTGATCCACTACCTATTTCTTTAATGCGATTGTCGGAGTTCAAATGAATGAACCCCAGGGGATAACAATTAATCTCATATGCGGTATGAAATGTAAATGACAGGTATAACACATGTATAAGCATAGAATAATTCACAGTAAACAAGTCGCACCATAACCGCAGTTAACGGCCAAGGACGGTAGCCCTTGAGGACACGCAGCCCTATTTTAGGACATGCAGCCCTATGAGACACGCAGCCTCAATCCATAGCTAGGATACACACATGCAAAATTATCTAGCAACCATGATCAGTCATACATGAAATACATACATACAAGCTAATAAGATAATAGTTACCCACCTCAAACTTGAATCCTTAATTCGTCCAAAGGTGCTGGGATCATTAGAGGTGTCAAGGTATGCCTATAAACGTTTATCATTGTCATTAGTCACTTCTTGCGTCGCAAAGTAACTAACTATGCAATTTTTTTAGGGGATTAAAAGTGGATTAACCCCTAAAAATTCTCTTAATAATAATATCCCTTTTAATAAATAATAATATTATTTATTTATCTATTTTACTAATATTTATAAGACTACTTTTTCCTATCATTTTTCATGTACAAAAATTTTGACGTTCCTAAACTCCATATTTTTCCTCTTAGGTGCCATATATACTTTTTTCCAATTCTTTATAACTTGAGTATATTATGGCCATTGGCAATAAATTTTTCTTAAATTTCCAGCTTCAAAGTAATCCACCAACTATTATATTGGAGTTTTATAAAATTGTGTCATTCACCTAACCAAAACTTTTGAATAAATTAAAGCATCAAAACAATGGGTCACATTTTGGCTTCAAACTTTGGAAAATCTTATCTCCCTTTCTACAAATCCATTTTAGTTTTTCTTTGGCTCGTTGGAAAGGTTGAGATGTCTACTATTTACTGTAAAAATTTCAAGGAGAAACACCAATGTTTTCCATTTCGAAATCAAGCCCAAAAATTACTTGTTCACCGTGAAGTGCGAGAAAATGTTCCAGGTTTTGGCTGAACTTTGGAAAATTATTTCTCACATTCTACACGTCCGTTTTGGCTGGGTTTTCACTCGTTTTAAACCTTATTGTGTCTACTATATTACATCAAAAGTTCATGCAAAACTCCAAACATTTTCCATAGAAACAGAACCCGCAAGATGCTCTCTCAATCACGACTTTTGTCTGAAAAATTTTAAGAGTAGCATCATATTTTGCATCCTAACTACCACACAAGATGCTGTGCCCAAAAACAGAGTTGATTAAAACCATGAAAATAGGAAACACAAGGCTTAAGGAACTTACATAGGTTGATTCCTCAAGCTTGCACAATAAGTTCCTTCATTTTCTCCGCCTTGCTCTCGTTACAACTCTCGTCTCTCCCTCTCTACGTTTTTCTGTTTCTGTTTTTGTGTCTTTTGTGAAGGCCGAAAGGATGAACCAGAATGGAGGGGTGTTTGGTATACCCTTCTTCTTCCAACGACTCTCCGTCTCTCGGACTCACACTATCTCTGTTTCTGTTTTTGGTCTCTTCTCCTCTCAGCGTTCTGTTCGAATGGTTATATAAAGGAGTATGTGGTGTGTCTGAGTTAAAGAGGTATGATGCAGGCAGATGGGGTGTGTGGCTCGAGAAGGATAGCTACAAAAGATACGAGGCAAGGTGTATGGCGCCTGTAGCTGATGATGATGCGAGAGATATGGCTCCCTAGTCTTTCGCCGTCTTCTTTTTCTCCATGTTTCTACATTGCGTTTTGGTGAGTTGGAGATTAAAGCAGGTAATGGATACTTTTTGGTAATGTATTAGAAGGTAAAGTGGGCTAGTTTGTATAATGGGTTGAGGACATTAGATGTCGGCGTGATTGGCTTTAATGGATGTATGGGTTCAGTGGCGGAGCCATGATTTTTTCTTTGTGTCCACACAATTTATTCGGGCGCCCTCGATTTTTTTTTTAAGGGAAAGTTTTAAATGTATTAAAAAATAAAAGAATATAAACAAGAAAAGAAAAGAAAAGTTCAACTTAACTTAACATAGAAAAATAATAATTAAGAGTCAACTAAGCTATTACAATAGAACGATCACAAAAATATTCTTCTGGTTCTTCAATCCTTGAAAATATTGCATCATCATCAATCTTACCAACGTTTAACATAGTGTGTCAAGAGTTCTCTAAAATTATGCAAAGTGAGTTTGAAATGTCTACAATAGGAGAATTAAATTTCTTCTTAGGACTTGAATCAAGCAAAAGAAGAATGAAATATTTATTTCCCAAACCAAATACTGCGAGAGCTTCTTAAGAAATATAGAATGGATCACCGCAACAAAATTGATACCTCTATGAGCTCACCGACTTTTGTAATATCCTAATTTTTACTTTTAGGATTTATTTATACTTGAGAGTGAAATTATATATGACAAATGTATTTAATTTATAATTTTAAAAATATATAAAAAAAGGGAAATAGTGGGTATTTTGTTGTAATTTTTTCCCTATAAAAAAAGAATAATAAGGCAAAAAAATAATAATAATGCACTAAACCACCGCTGAGTCTTCAACATATATGACAAGCGAATTGCAAATGCAAAGTTCTGATTAAAAAAAAAAAAAAAAAAGAATTGCAATTGCAAGAAAAGAATGATACACCACGAATCGAATTGGGGATTGGAGCGTGGGAGGGAAAATACTCTACCACTAAGCCACCGGTGCTTCTTTATGAGAAGTTCCTTCAAAATATATATCTATTCTAAAAATTTTATGTCCGCACTTGCAGACACATGCCCCAATGTGGCTCCGCCACTATATGGGTTGGGTGATGTTTCTTCACTTTCTCTCTCTCTCTTTTCCTCTCAATGTCTACGTGTTTGGGCCATGAATAATGCATGGAGAATTTGCTTATTCGCATCGAGATATTATATGGCATGGCCCATAATTATGGTTACGTGTTGCGTAGGAGCAAGTGGCTTAATCCTTAATGAAATTAAGAGGGGAAAATGATGTTTGGGTTGAGACCCATTCGAATTATCTCACTTCATCCTTTTTAAAACTTTTATTGGTAATTAGGTCCTTTCCCCAACTAATTACAAAAATCAGATTATTGTTAGAAATAAATCCTTAATTTCGTATAAGGATGTTCCCTAATTATTTGTCCTTAATTTATGAGAAAATATGCCTTAAATTCTAACAATTAATTTAGGGCAAATTTCACGCTTTAATTTCCCATAAAATATTCAAATTCTAAATATTAATTATAACATTTATCCAAGCTAAATTTCCCATAATTAATTCCACCATAATATTTCTATATCATCAAAATATTATTTCATAATCTTCCCAAATTTTCAATGTCCAAAATAATTTTAATAATTATCTTAGCCTTTCCTCATAATAAGCTTAAGACTTTTGAATTCTACTAACTAGAAGCCTTCTTATCTCAGTTTTATTTCCAACCTTCTGGTCCAAAAATTTGGGATGTTACATAGCAAGCTTGATCTTCAGGAATTTAAGCACCTTTTGCAAGCTCCTCGAGGTCAAGCAATTCACGCTTTTGCAAACTCTTCAAGAGTTCCAAAGATATTTAAACTATTCAATATAAACTCGTAATTATAATAAACTCGCTTTCATATCTTTTCGTAAAAATACATGTGCATAATAGATATTTTATATTCGTCCTTCAAAAGACATTTATCGAGGCAATAATATCACAAACACCTTGATTACCGTTATATATACTGTAATGTTGGCACAATAAATAATGGTCTCAACTAAACAATTGTTATAAACTCGTAAAATACATAACGGTGCTTTCAAAATCAACGTTATATAAAGTTTAGGATATGTAACGGTTGTTATATCACAACCAAGTTATTTATCGAAATAAATGCTAATGGGTTTAAATAAACAACCATCATATATAGTGCATAAATATATAACGGATTTTATGTAAGAATTGTCAAGTTTTGAGGTAATTTTTTCCTTTTAAAAAAATGGGGCTTGTCCTTTTGATATCCCCCTGCATGGATATTGAACAAAATTATACATAAATTTATATATTACAGAAGCTCACACATCGAGTGCAATTTGGTATAGTTCAAGACATTCCCAACTTTGTGGCTAGGCTCAATGGAACTACCCACCATAAAGGGCTTAAGGGGTATGCAGTCTCGAGAAGAGTTGATAGAGAAGGAGGGGTTACATCTATAGTATATCATCTTTCCTCGTTAGGTTGCATTTGACGTTCTATAGATGATAAGTATATATTCTATAAATAATAAGTATAGATTCCGAGATATATTAGATTGAATTTATGAATATTTTATACTTATTTAATTATCTTCTATATATTTTTCTATTATTTAATTAAATATATGATAAAATGATATTTTGACATAAAATCTGCTCATATCCTATTTTATTATGCGGAGATATTATATGAAGAAAGAGATAAAAAGGAATCGAGATAATATATATATATATATATATATATATTAAAAGATAAGAGGGAAAAAATGTGTGGACCCCACACGCTAAATAGAACGACCATCGAATACAATTCACAATATATATTTGAATCAAGGATTTTGGATAGCCACGTGACCCCACAAAAGACGTGCTGCATGTGCCTTCAAATATATATATCTATGAAGATATGGATCTAATGGAAAGAAGATTAGAGACGCACAACGGCCCAACACGCATAAACCCTAAGTAATATATATTAAACGGCCTAATAACAGTTCAAGAAGCAGAGAGCAGCAGGCATAGACACAAGGACAGCGAGCATGCACGGAAACACAGAAATCGAGTCCCGACGTAGAAGGGAATTGGACGACACACAAAAGACAGATCCAGAGTAGTAGTTGTGTCATCTCTTCTATGTGTTCCTCCTCTTTCCTTCTCTTCATTAAATCTGAGTTTCATCTTTTTGTTATGGATTTTGTTATAGCCATGTGTAGCTAAATTTTCTTTTCAACCTAGAGAACATATGAACTTGTTTGGGTTCTAGAGATTATTCCCACTATTAGTTTTGATTAAGTTTATTTCAATTTATTTATTCTTGTCTTTATTGTTATTACTTAGTAATTGGCCAATATTAAGCATGTTTTGGAGATTTAGGGTTAAACTTGGAAGATGGAATCTTAAATTGACCTTGGGATTAAATAATGTGGAATTAGGTTTTAATTTAATTTGCATCTAGGATAGGCATATACCTAGAAGCTCCGCATAATCAAATTAGAGTGAGCCCGATCTAAAACGCATCTTATTTAGTTGTGTGAGGCATTACATAATTAATTAAGGTATGTATATAAATGGACCGGAAGACATTTATAGACATCAATACTCTAGATTAGCTGACCATGTTAAGTCAAAATTAATTTAGTGGAGATAAAATCTAAGAAACAAACGAGGGATTAGTAAACCTAGGTTGCTCGTTCAATTATTGCGTAGTTTTTATTATTTTAATTTTAGTTTAATTTCTTTTATTTTTAATTAAATTTAATTTGGTTTGCTCAACTTAAAAGAAAGTGTAAAATTAATGCTCAACTGAAGTTTGTGATACTAAGTCCTTGTGAAAACAATACTTTTCTTATCACTTTATTACTTGATACGGCCCGTATACTTGTGTGCCACAACTGTCTTGGTTGGAATTGATTGAACATTAGTAGTTTAAGTTTGAGTTTGAGTTCGTAAATATTTTATTTTATTTTTTAAAAAAATATTTAAAAAGATGAATTTCACATGGCAACCAACTGCTCTTAATATTAAGAAGGAGATAGATTCTTTATCTTTAATACAAGATGGATTGATTGCTATTTTAAATTCTTTGAATGAATATAGGCAATATAAAAAGAGCATAAATTGTGGTTATATTCAATATGTTGATTCTTCTCAATATGCTTGCATAACTTGTGTTTATTGTGGGGGGGGTCATTTATATGTGAATTGTCCATTTCCATATAGTCCAACTAATGATTATATGAGAGATGATTTCACTAGGAACCAAGCTTGTTTTGATAACTCATTTTGTTCTAGTGAAAGTGTTGAGCAACAAAAGTTTGGGGATCCACATGTCAAGTATTGTTCTCATGAAAATATCCCTCCTTTTTACTCTTATCCACCTATTGAAGAACACACCATTGAGTATAGTTAAAAATCTAATTTGGAAAGATTATTTGAGGAGTGTGTGGAAGCATCGGAGAGATCTAGTAGAAAGCAAAAAGAGATTGTCACTAGCATTGAGTCAAGTGTCCAAAATATTGGGTTATATGCGAGTCAAATTGTTTCAACCCTTGAGACTATGAGGCAAGATAATTCCTTAAGCTTGATGACCACTTCTTATGATGATAATGATTATTGTGAGAAAGTTGAAGGTATAGAATTGCATGAGACTATGGATAATGTAGAAAGTGATTGTGAACTTGACAATGATTTAGATGAGAATATTCGATGTTTAGAAGAGGTTCCGGCTGTGGTCCCTAAGGATTGTGATTTTAGTGATCAAATTGATGTAGATGTCCCAATTATCGTTGTTCATGACTCCCTATTGAAGTTTTGACTCTTACAGAGAAGAGTCAAGTTGATTTTATTGGATGCTTTAAATTCTTGGAACTGCTTATATCTATTTTCAAGGATATGCATGTTGTGCTTCATTTGAATTCAAAGTGATTGCTTGTAATCCAAGATTGTTTATGATTGAGGAGTACAAGTAATCAACTTGAATGATCAATTTTTGTGTTTGAAACCTTGTTTCTTGAAAAGGAATGAAGACAAGGTAATTGAGGTATTTGATTTTATGATTAGTGATTTGTTTTGAGAAGTCTTTCAAGACCGTAAATTTAGCGCTTTATGGGAGGCAACCCAATGATTTTGTTCGCATATTATTATTATTGTTGTTGTTTTTGTTATTATTATTATTTTCTTTCTTTCTTTCTTTCTTTTAGTTTTGAAGATGATCACTCCTTTTGTTGCTTTGCAAAGTCTTGCTTGTGCTCTCTTCCTATGAAACATCATGGATAGTACTAAAGGAAGAACTCCACATCGAGTTAGAGAGTTAAATCAAAGGGAGTACTAGTTCCTTTCCCTCTTTATTGATTTCTCGACATTGAGGACAATGTTTGATTTAAGTGTGGGGGAGAGATATAATTTCTTTGGTGATGTTAGTTCTTATGCAATTGAAAAGAATTTTTGTTGAAATTTTTGCCTTGTTTAGGATTGACCTTAACTTTGAGTGTTCCCCATCTTAGAAGAATATTATCAAGTCAAAATTTTTTTTTCTTTAAAAAGAGTGTTTCAACTAAGTCTCTAAGCCTTGAATTTTTGTAGCAATCTTGAGATGGACTATGAGAATAGAGATTAGTTTGTAATATATATGATCAACATTATTAGTTTATGAATATTTTTCTATATGATTTCTTTAGAAAATTAGATGATGACTTCGCTAACTAAGTAAAACTTTTGTTTAGGGAGTTGATTTTTTTTTTTTTTTAAAAAAAACCAAGTCCAATGACTTCTCTAGACGTCACTTAGTAACCGAGGGCACTTCATCACCAATGTTGGCACTCGCGTCAAACGGTAAAGTCAAAGAGGGTTATGAGTTAGGCTAAAATCCTCTTGAGGTGCCTGTTGAAGTAACTGAGTAACTGATGTTGCATCACCTATGTGCAGGGTTGCATCAAAAAGGGACCTACAATGGCTCAAGGAAAAAAATTCAGTTATCTCTTACCTGACGATGCTAATTAAATTAAATGAAAATCTTGGTTTAGTGGGGGCATTTGAATTTTTCTAGAGAAATCAAGTAGCGTAATGTTCTTTTACTAATCTTATGGTTGAACTTATTACTTGCCGATCTTTTGATCATGGGACGTTAAAAAATTGTTACAATTGTTTAAGGCTATTGGATTAGTGACCTATTCTTATAAGACATTAACTTGAATAAAACTTGATAACTTGATCTAAGTGTGGTGGTAAACTGCTTTCTGTTGGGAATTTCATAGGCAATGTTCTTTTCAGATAATTTATTCTCTTTCTTTTGCTTGAGGACAAGCAAATGTTTAAGTGTGGGGGAGTTTGATAAGTATATATTTTATAAATAATAAGTATAGATTTTGAGATATATTAGATTGAATTTATGAATATTTTATACTTATTTAATTATCTTCTATATACTTTTCTATTATTTAATTAAATATAGGATAAAAGGATATTTTGACATAAAATCTATTCATATCCTATTTTTGTGTGCAAGAGATATTATATGAAGAAAGAGAAAAAAAGGAATCAAATAATATATATATATATATATATAAGATAAGAGGGAAAAAGACCTGGACCCCACACGCTAAATAGAACAACCATCATAATGCAATTCACAATATATGTTTGAATCAAGGATTTTGGATAGCCACTTGACCCCATAAAAGACGTGCTACATGTGTCTTCAAATATATATCTATGAAGATATGGATCTAATGGAAAGAAGATCAGAGACGCGCAACGGCCCAACATGCATAAACCCTAAGTAATATATATTAAATGGCCTAATAACAATTCAAGAAGCAGAAAGTAGCAAGCACAGACGCAAGGACAGCGAGCATGCACGGAAACGCAGAAATCGAGTCCTAACGTAGAAGGGAATTGGACGACGCACAGAAGACAGATCCAGAGTAGTAGTTGTGCCATCTCTTCTATGTGTTCTTCCTCTTTCCTTCTCTTCATTGAATCTAAGTTTCATCTTTTTTGTTATGAATTTTGTTATAGCTATGTGTGGCTATATTTTCTTTTCAACCTAGAGAACCTATGAACTTGTTTGGGTTCTAGAGATTATTCCCACTATTAGTTTTGATTAATTTTATTTTATTTTATTTATTCTTGTCTTTATTGTTATTGCTTAGCAAATTGGCCAATATTAAGCATGTTTTGGGGATTTAGGGTTGAACTTGGAAGAGAGAATCTTAAATTGACCTTGGGATTAAATAATGTGAAATTAGGTTTTAATCTAATTTGCGTCTATGATAGACATATACCTAGAAGCTCCGCATAATCAAATTAGAGTGAGCCCGATCTAAAATGCATCTTATTTAGTTGTGTGAGACATTACATAATTAATTTAGGTATATAAATGAACCGGAAGGCATTTATAGACATCAATACTCTAGATTAGCTGACTATGTAAAGTCAAAATTAATTTAGTGGGGATAAAATCTAAGAAACAAACAAGGGATTAGTAACAATAGGTTGCTCGTTCAATTGTTGTGTAGTTTTTATTATTTTACTTTTAGTTTTAATTTATTTATTTTTAAGTAAATTCAATTTGGTTTGCTCAACTTAAACGAAAGTGTAAAATTAATGCTTAACTGAAGTTTGTGATACTAAGTCCTTGTAGGAACGATACTTTTCTTATCACTTTATTACTTGATATGACCCGTATACTTACGGAGTCTATAGGCTATAAAGTTTTGCCCTATTAATAGATCTAAGCTCTACTTCTCTATCAAGTCTTGCTTAAAGCTGCATACCCCTTGAGCCCTTTGCGGTAGGGAGTTCTATTAAGCGTAGCCACAAAGCCAAAAATGTCTTAATCCATTCCAAATTGCATGATTGCACTTGATGTATAAGCTTCTATTCTATTATACAAAAAAATTCAACAAGCAAAGCAAAAAAAACTCTATGTATATGTATATACACATACATATATTTATGTGTATACAAGTACATATATATAGGTATGTACACCTACATATATACCTATATGTAAATACCTATATACATACATACATACATTACATTATGTATGTGTGTACGCGCACACTACTACAAAAATTGACTTTTACTTTTCTAAGAGACGTCCCTTTTTGAAAAAGGAAAGTAAAAAAGGGATAAATATCAATTTTGCCACGGAAGTTTTGGTTTTGGAGCACCTAGTACCTGGAAGTTTTTTTTATATCATTTTTGCCTCAAAAGTTTACAAACGTAGCAATCTTGCCCATTGGTTGATCTTGACTGTTGGATTTAAAATTTTTGGTATCATTTTTACCTCAAAAGTTTACAAACATTTTCTCTTAAAAAAAACTTTTGAGGCAAATTTGCTCCTAAAAAAAACTTACGGGGCAAAAATGATACAGAAAACTTCCGGGTGCTAAATGCCCCTTAGCTAATACTTCCGTGACAAAAATGGTATTTAACCCAAGTAAAAAAAATAAAGGCGATGACATTTTTGTAATTATGTTGAAGCTTTTAGCATCCTAATTAAAAAAAAGGACGCCAAAAGATACTTTTGGCATCCTCATTTAAAATTTGGAAGCCTAAATCAACGCTTTAGACGCCTGAAATTAAATTTAGGACACCAAAAGAAAGGGAATTTGGCAACAACAAATGAGTATTTTTGAAGTCCTAAATTAAATTTAGGACTCCAAAAAGAATATTTTTCTCCAAAAAGAGTATTTTTGGTGTCCTAAAAGGGTTTTAGGATGCCAAAAGAAGTATTTTTGGCGTCCTAAATAGATTTTAGGAGGCGTAAAGGTCTAAAAAAATAGGTCATACAAAGCAAAGTGAAGACACATCTTAAAATTTTCAAACAGAGCTTCACGCGTTTTCAACTCACTGCGTGAGGGTTGACTTTCTGCGATCTCTCTCCTTTTTTTTCTCAACTCACTGACTCTCTGCGCTATCTCTTTTTTTCGCTCAACTTACTGCACTCTGTCGAGTTTCACACGAAGGGGCAAAATCTGCCTTGGTCGCGATGAAGGCTGCAAGATCTGTGCATGGGTCACGAGATCTACCTGGTTAGATGAAGGCGAAGAGATCTGCCTATGTCGCGAGATTGCGGGACCGTCGATGATGGGGGGAAGGTCGTCGACAGAGGTTGCCATTGTCGTGGTGAGTGAGGAGGTTCAAGCAGAGATCGTCACTAGTTTTCTTCTTCAAATCTGATCTATATATGGTTAGCTCTGCTTTTCATGTACAATTGTCTTTGTCTTTGCTAATTTTGAGATTTTGGGTTTTGGCTAGTGTTTTGTTCGTCAATCTGTGTGGATTTGATTGACTATGATCTTGTGTTCTTTTGTAGCTAGGCTTGTGATTTCCTTCAGTTCATTCCTTATTGCTTCACCATCTTCGACGGCCTTGTTGCTCACATATCCGACGGCCTCGTGCATATCGTCACTCCTTCCAATCCTCACATTGTTTGGGTTTTTATTTACTTTTTATTTTTTTTAAAGACTTACGGCGTGCCAAATCTGAAATATGATGCTGCAAATCTCACTTAAGGCGTCTCTATTTTTAATTTGGGACACCGTAAGTACCACTTATGGCGCCCTATATTTAATTTAGGACGTCGTAAGTACCACTTACGATGTCCCTTTTTTTTTGGGACACCGTAAATCTGACTTACTACACCCCTAGATAGGCGTCCTACTAAATGGATGTAGAATGTGAAAAAAACAAGCGTTAAAGACATTTTTTGTCATAGTGGTGTATATGTATGTGTGTATATATGATAAGATGATGATATACCTTTTTTGTCATAGAGATGGTTAGGCCAACCAACAAGTTCAAGCACACAACATAAGCATATCTCCTCACACTAGCATCTATGGTGGACACTAGAAGAGCTAACTTGGATCAATGATGACCTTTAGCTCTCTAGGCTAACATGACTCCAAGGAGTGGCAAGTTGTGAATTATGTTATCCCTTTGTAGGTTATACATGTGGCTGTAGAGACATTTGTGAATTGTGTTCTCACCGTAAGTTATACATGTGACTTGTAGCTACAAAACATGAGCACAACTTAGGTCAAAAACTAATTACAAAACACAACGTGAATAAAAATGAAGAATGGAGAGTGGAGAAGGGAAATCATACCTCCATATGATTAGAAGAGACAACGCACAAAAAATCACTTGACTACCCTATATTAACCATATTTGTCTAACTAATATTTCAAATCTTTTTTTAATTAACGCGTGGTGCGCGCGCTTGGGAACTACAAGGCTCAAAGTGCCAACTGAACACATTGGTCCACTCTACCTCGACTCTATTATAGAAACTATATGTAATTTGCAAAGGGAATCTCGACAATCAAAAGAAGACAAACGAGATCACTCGGACAAAGTGGAGATAAATCATATGTAATCAACCTCACCCTTTGGCTCAAAAACAATCTACGAACTCACCTTCCTAAGAAATTAATTAAAGTCCTTTTGCTATCGTTCTTGCTTCAAAAATCTCCATCCAGGAACATGCTACTACCGACTTTCTTTCACAACCCAATGGATTCCATAAACCAGGGATTTTCACACTCTTCTGTTTCTTGCTCTCGGAGCATTTTCTCATCACTTGGTACACATGGATCTTCTTCACCACCAAATCCAAGTCCAACCTACCTCCAGGTCCACCAGTCTTCCCTTATTCGGCAATCTTCTATCCTCGATCCCGAGCTTCACAAATACTTCGCCTCTATGTCTCAAACCTACGGCCCAATCTTCTTGCTCCGGCTCGGCACCAAATACGTCGTCCTCACCTCTGCTTCAATGGCTCGTCAAGTGCTCAAAGACCATGACGTCATTTTCGCAAACCATGACGCTCCTATTGCGCAGGGTGGTCACCTACGGCGAACGCGACGTTGTTTTTTGCCCTTACGGATCTGAGTGGCGGATGTTGAGAAAAGTGCTTGTGCAATGGATGGTCACCTAAGAAGCACGGACACGGCATTTTCCAGCTGAAGAACGAATTCGACACGCGTTTTCATCGGACACGCGAATTCGTTTGCAATCCGCGAATTAAGGCTGAGAAAAGTCAAATGGCAGTTTTGTGATTTTGTCAAAAACTGAAGGCATTTTTTTAAGATCAGATTTCGCCCTAAATCCCCTAATTGACTATAATGAGCACCTCCCATTCTCTTAAATCAGCTCTTTCGGTGAAATACTCTCCCAAATCAACGACGCCGTCGATGACTCGCCGTGATTCGCCGGGACTCACAAATCGTGCGTGAGTGTACTGTTTTCTGCAATTCTCTCCGTCTCCCAAATCGAACTGGACTCGATGGCGCCGACGCCCCTGTGAGTGTTTCTTCTTCCTCCTTCTTTTCTGCGGTTTAAACTAACAAATTGTATGGTTTTATGCGTTGAAGCTGAAACATATTTCTTTGCCTTGGCTTGAATCGACTTCTTCTCTCTCTCTCCCAATTACAATGTGAAATATATTGCCGTTGCCTTGCCTTGGCGTGAGTGTTGCTTTGTCTTGGCTATTCATGAAGCACCACGACTCCCCTCCCTATTTCCCTGTTTTTTAATTGAAATATGATTGTGTTTTTAATATGATTTTGTCTGTTGCCTTGCCTGGGTGTGATTTTGTCTGTTGCCTTGTCTTGGACTCTTGGCTATTCATGAATCAACACGGCTGTATGCTTTGTCTGTTGCCTTGCCTTGGCGTGAGTGTTACAATGTGAAATATGATTGTGTTTTTAAATGATTTTTCTTTTATTATATTTTGTTAATATGAAATACACTCTTTATATTAAAAATATTATTTAATACTAAGACGTGTCGGAACGTGTCGAAATATTAGTATTTTTGAAGTAACGTGTTGACGTCACGTATCGGTAACGTGTCGAAAATGCCGTGTCAGTGTCGGTGCTACTTAGATGGTCACCACCACCACCTTGGGTTCCATCCATACGCTCCGTCGCAATCAAGAATTCCAAAAACTTGTGGGTTATATATATAGTCGAGTCGGGTCTCCGGTGGATCTTAGGGAGCAAATGTTTCTAACGGTGTTGAACATAAACACAAATATCATTCGGGGTGGGACGGTGGAAGGAGATGAAAATACTGTAATGGAAAGAGAGTTCAGGGAAGTGATGATTCATGTTATGGAGCTAATTGGGAAGCCTAACTTATCGACTTCTTTCCTTGGTTGGCTTGGTTTGATTTGCAAGGTGTGGAGAAACAAATGCGTCTGGTTCAGAAGTTTGATCGGATTTTCGAGAAGTTGACTAAGCGAGGGTTGAAGAAGAACAAGAAGAAGAAGGTGATAAGTGGAAGCGAAGCCGACGATGAAAAGAGTAAGGACTTCTTGGAGTTCTTGTTCAAATTGAAGGATGAGCAAAAAGATTCTAAGACGCCACTTACCTTGGCCAACATCAAGGCCCTTCTCCCGGTATCTTACTTTCTACCTTTAATTTGTTTTTTTGTTTTTATTAAAAAATAAAAGTTAGGGAACATCTATGTTAAAGGTACTTAAAATTAGGATTTTCCAAAAAACCTAAGGTTTGTTTGGTTTGGTCTCGACCGATCCGGATGACAAAAAAAATTGATTTAAGACAATTTGACCGGATCGGATCAGACCAAATAGCTTGGGTTGAACTGGATTTCGGTCCAGGGGTTTAGACCCTTTGGACTGGTTTGGTTTGACCCGAGGTATTTATTTATTTATGTAAATCACCACTACACTAAGCTACTTATTAGAGTATGGACATCCTAATATATTTTTTAATTTATAGGAATCACTTTTCACTTAGTTACTTTTTATTACTTTCGAAGTCGTGAAACCATAGCTAAAATATTCCTCCCAAGAAAGAAAAAAATGGAAAAAAAAAATGAACTGGATTGCCCGGATCGGTCTAGGAAGTCCGTTAGTCCTATCCGGTCTAACCCGACCTTAGGCTAGTACTAGACCTCGGGCTGAATTTTTTAGCCCGAGATCCTATCGGGACAAACCTCAGGTTGACCTCTAACCTGGTCTAACCCGATCCTTCGACATCCCTACCTAAAATTCTCAAATTCAAAATCATGCATCTAAATATCTAATCAAGTCTTTGTTCTAAATTGAGATCTTAGAATGCCGGCTATTTTGCTAATTTGTCCCTAAGCAATTATTATTTTTTTAAAAAAAAAAAAAAAAAAAAAAAAAAGTTTCAAAGCCACCTTCTCCAACACTTTGTCTGCCTCCCTTGCCGGTGCCCGAAGCTCCCGCAAGCACGGCCAAAATTTCAGGAACAACTTTTTAACTGTTTTTTATGGGAAAAATTAATTATTTGATCCTTATAATTTGACCAAGTTTATGACTTACTACTTCTGTCCTATTTATAATTTCCTTTTGACCAAATCACACATACTAAGAAGAGGTAGGTAACTCAATGATTATGTGGTAAATTTTCAACTTTACCATCATTTATGATTAGATACCTTTTAACTTTTTCTTCTCTTTTTATTTTCATTTGTATAATATATGAAAAAAATTGTCACAATCTCATTTATTTGGTCAAAAGACTTATAAATAGAACCAAAGTTTTTGGCCCAGCGCCTTAGTAGTGCAGTGGCATGGGAGTTTGGCTCCTCTCCCCATATCCAGGGTTCAAACCATGCCCCCCTCCCATACTATGTGTATCAAAAAAAAAAAAAAAAAAAACCAAAGTTTTTGGTCAAAATAAACTTATAAATAGGAGCAGAGTGGTATTCTGCTGAGACTCATTTGTTATACTTTTTCTCTTTTTCCCCGCTCCATTTGCTTGTCCAGTTTCTAAGCACATGAAGGATATTTTCCTTCTCTTGTTCACATCATTCACAATGCTCTGTTCCTCCGCTCCACTCGCTTGCCACCGATTTAGTTGTAAGTCTTCTATTACAAACCAGCCACATAAATTCTCTCACTCTTTCAGGTACTTTAAATTTCCAAATCCCGTCTTCTTTAATGCAAATTCTACTATAAGAATAGTGCTCTGTTTCTTCTTTAATCAAAATTCTGTAAGTAAAACAGTGCTTTGTTTATTCTAATTTTAGTCCTAGATCTCGATTTCTCTATGTCTGCTTCTACAAACCAGATGATGAGAGTACAGATTGGCCTGAGATGTTCAGTGTTATATGTTGGTTTACATGAAAGAGGATTGAGTTACAAGAGTTAAAGTATAAGGATTGAGTTAAAGACTCGATCAAATAATTAATTTTGCTTTTCTTAATATGTATGTCAGGAAAATTTTCTTAACTTTTCATATGGACAGGAAATGATGATAGGGGGGACTGACACAACCTCCAACACAATGGAATTCGCAATAGCTCATATAATAAGAAAGCCAAAGGTGATGAAAAGAGTTCAAGAAGAATTAGATTGCGTAGTGGGAAAGAATAACAAAGTTGAAGAGTCACATATTCAGAAGCTACCATATTTGCTTGCTGTCATGAAAGAAACCTTAAGGTTGCATCCTATTTTTCCACTCTTAGTTCCTCATTGTCCAAGTGAAACCACCGTTGTACGAGACTACACAATCCTAAAAGGCTATCGTGTGTTTGTGAACGTGTGGGCAATGCATAGAGATCCTTCCATTTGGGACAATCCTCTTGAATTTGATCCTTCAAGGTTCTTGGATGGTCAATATGATTACAAAGGGAATGACTTCAATTATTTACCATTTGGGTCTGGACGAAGAATATGTGCAGGGATGGCCTTCGCAGAGAGGACATTTCTGTACTGCGTTGCAACAATGATGCATTCATTTGAGTGGAAAGTACCTCAAGGCCAGAAGTTGGATATATCAGAGAAGTTTGGTGTTGCGCTGAAAATGAAAATGCCTCTAGTTGCCGTCCCCACTCCACGGTTATCAAACCCAGCTCTTTATGAGTAGTAAACTGCATGTGTATTATATTAAATGCACAATTTAATGGTCAACATTTAGTGGCAAAATTGCAACTAGGGGCAAATTAACAGACTTAATGGCAACGAAATCTTCAATGTTGAAGTGTCGAGATTGGATGTTATTAATTCCAAATATGAAAGTTTAATTTTGTCCTTGTTAGTAAGTGTGTCATTACTAACGAAGGGGGAAAATTGTACTTTCAGTTTGGAATCAATAACACCTAGGGCCCTTGAGGCTTCACTACAATTTGATGATTTTAAAGGACCTAGTTGCCATTAAGTCCATTAATTAGGATCTAGATACAATTTTCCTTTTAATATTTCATTCCCATAATTCTCTCCATTGTAATAATACTTTTATAAAATATTAAATGTGGACCATTGATCTTGATCTAATAGTTATAAGGGTAAAGAATGTGAGTGGACGAAAAAAAGAAAAGGAGAGAAGTCATATATGTCTATCGACACCATTAGTATTAAACGATAACTTTTTATGCCAATCATTATTAGTTTTCAAAAGTTAACTTGATATATGAGAAAATTAAAGTGAATGACTTAAAGAAAATAATATGTATTAGAAATGAACATAAAATAATTATTTAAAAGGAGCAAATACAAAGATATAAAATTAAAAATACCAAATTGTCCTCCATATATTTCTCCTTCATCTTCGTGTGAAGCAAGCATCTTAAACCTAGAAATTGACATATAGGCTCTAAATTATAAATCAGAGTCATGTGACTCAAGAACAAATCCCTCAGCACTCCTTGGGCTTTTTTCCCTATTTGTCACTTTTTGAATAATTAATTACCATTTTGCCACTATTTTCAAAATATTTCCCAATGTGCCATTATTTAGTCAACTAAACCAAGATTTAGTCGACTAAAACGCGGGGCGCTGATTTTTTGATCGCCCCATGATTTAGTCGACTAAACCAAGTAGCTTAGTCGACTAAATAGCGACAGGGAGTTTTTAAAACCCCAATCGCGACATTTGGAACCCTAATCCACCACAAAACCTCCCCAAACCTCTCCCCCTCTGTTTTTTCACCAAATCCTTACTGAATCCGTTCGTGAGTAGCGAAGGAAACTTCATTCTAGCATCATTTGCGTCGATTTCGATATGTTCTCATCTCCATTTCGAATTTACTGTAGTTGTTCTTTCGTTTATGTGGGGCTTTTACCTTTCTTCATCCGATTATTTATTTATTAATATTTTAGTATAAATTATAGGGTTAAATGTGAAACTCTTTATCATGTTCATGCATGTATAACACGCTCGATAATATTGTAGGACCCGTTAGATAATCAACTCCTTTCTCATGCAGTTCGGATCCTATTGGCACGTGTAGCTATAAAACAACCATAAAATTAATTTTTTTATTAAGTTTTTATATTGAGGTATAAAATTTGATCCATTATTATAAAATTTGATCTACACCCTTCATAATTGCAATCTGTAATAAATAAAGAAATTTTGAATTATAAAATATTATAATAATAATTTTATAAAATATTAAATCTAAAATATACATTTCATTATCTAAGGATGGAGATGAGATGATGATATAAAAGAGGGTAATGAGGATATCATTTTCCTATATTTTGATATAGTAACTTTTTTTATCCTCTATAATCTCATATAGGATATCATTTTCCTATATTTTGATATATTATGAGTAACATATGAATACTTGTCGGAGGTAGGTTGAGTACCTCAAGAAGTTGTTGTTGATGAGTTTGAAAATGAGAACATCATTAGGGATTTTCATATCTATTTTAAATCAATATCTTAACTAATCAATTTGATATTTTGAATGTAATCAATATAAATTATAAATTTTAAAAAATATTTCTTCATATTCGTGTTTAAGAAATCATAAAATTAATTTTTTTATTAAGATTTTTATATTGGGGATTTTTCTGTTAGGATTTTTAGTCATATCCTCGATCCTCACTGATCTTGGGTGAACTTTGATTTTAAATATAAAACTCATTTTTACTTTTAATTAATTTGTCTACCTTCTAGGGAAATGGGGGTTCGCATAAACGAAAGAACAACGGTGGAAATTCAAAATGGAGATGAAAATATATCGAAATCGACGCAAATGATCTTGGAATGAAGTTTCCTTCGCTACCCACGAACGGATTCGTAAGGATTTGGTGAAAAAAAGGGGGGAGAGGTTGGAGGAGGTTTTGTGGTGGATTAGGGTTCCAAATGCCGCGATTGGGGTTTTAAAAAAAACTCCCCTTTATTTAGTCGACTAAGCCACTTGGTTTAGTCGACTAAATCGCGGGGGCGAAAAAAAAAAAAATCAGCTCCTCAGCGTTTAGTCGACTAAATCTTGGGTTAGTCGACTAAATAATGGCACATTAGGAAATATTTTGAAAACAGTGGTAAAATGGTAATTAATTATTTAAAAAGTGGCAAATAGGGAAAAAAGCCGCACTTGTACCTTTCTTACTCCAAAGATCTTCATCTTCCTCTCAACAGTGATTCTTGTGGCTAACGGACCACTTCAGCACCTTGGATACTATTGTCCCTCTGCCATCCTTGATTTAATTTGGCTAGGAAAGATTGCACTGCTTTGAGCTACAAAGAGAAGGGAATGAAAGCATCTTATTATATTCTTTCCTGTGGACTTCGTCGTTCTTTCCCTTGTCTCGCTGGATTTGGATAAAAATAATCCCTTGACAAATATAATTACAAATTTTAGTCAAGATGTAGTTAGGTATGGACCCTTTACGCTAAAGCTGGGTTTGTGAGATGCTTGCTAAACCTAAAATCATAGAGGAGACGGGAGAGAAGCCTCGAGAGAAACTTAGTACTTTTAATTTTACATTTTGATATTTAGTTCTTTTAAATAATTATAATTTTTATGGTCTTTCTTAATAAATATCATTTTCTCTAGGTTTTTCACTCTACTTGTCCCTTGATATATCAACATTTGAGAATGCTTTGTCAATTTATAAAATTTTAGTGTGAGCATCTTTAGTTATAGCTTGGGGTTAGAAAACTAAAATTACTTTATAAAATCAAGGAATTAAAATGAAACTTTTTTTTAAAATTTAAATGATTAAAGTTGTGTTTTTACTTAAAAATTAACCAGAAGAAATATTTAAATTAATTTATTTATTCTGAAAATATGGATTATTAAAAAAATAATTATACATGGCTATTTGTGTGCATCACTACTTTTAATAATTTCACAGTACAATATCTTTTTGCGTGAATTTTTCAAAATATTATTGGCAAAACAAGTAATACTGATAATAAAATTTAGGGAAAATTATAATAAAGGATCTAAGAAAAATAATATTTATTAAGAAGAACCATAAAAATAGTAATTATTTTGAAGGACCATAAATTAAAACATTAAAATAGAAATACTAAAATGCCCTTAGCTAAATTTCCTATATTATCTATAATTGAATCAATCAGAATCTAGAGTGATTAATGGATAATAATAAATAGAGATCAATTCAGATTTCTAATATATTGATGACAAATTACCAACAATCCAAACATTGCCTAGGTTTAGTCATCTCCATAAACCCTTTAGAAAGCTTGCTGCTGTATTTGCAGCATCTTTCTCAACCCAGAACACTTACTTCACAAGTGATTATATGATTATATTTACATCTTTACACGGATGAATTACATAATTATATTTACATCTCTACATGGGTGAAGCACATGCATGCTGTTGGACGTTGTGGCATGTTATCCCAAGCAAGATTGGCCAGCAAATTAATGCTGTTTTCTGTGTGTTGAGGAATCAGGAAGTCTTTTGATGATTCATGCATAGTACACCCATAATCAAATAAAGATTGAACAATTATATATAATTATATATATTATATATAATATACATAATTAAATAAATAAAGGAGCACGAAAGAAGCAAAAAAGCTATGAGTTTGTAAGTTCTGGGACTCTTATGGACTGCCGTTACTGATTACAACTCCAATCCACAGAACACAGTGCCTCTCCTTGAGTTGCTTGCTTAACACGGTGGTCACTGTTCTTATCTCCTCTGATTTCTCATTTCCATCTATTTGTTTTTTTAAAATATTTTCTTCTACAGTTCTATTTTTTACAACCTCTCACCGCTTGTCATTTCTCTGAACGGTTTCAAAATCAAATTGAAAGTTAGATAAGAAGAGTGAGTGGTACTACAAGGAGGAGGAGGAGAAGAGATGGGGACAAGTCTCAAAATAATTTTTGACTAAGGGTAATTTAGTCTTTCTATTTTAATATTTTAATTTTTGGTCCTTCAAAATAATTACCATTTTTATGGTCCTTCTTAATAAATATTATTTTTTTAGGTCCTTTATTATAATTTTCCCTAAAATTTACCACATTATTGATATTTATTATTTTAATTATAATTGAAAATTTCCTGATAAATAAATCAGCAATCTTTTCTATGCAGAAAGTTATTGGAAAAACAAATTTCTTTTATTTTTAACGATTTATCCCTCGTAGGGATGGGGACCCACATACACGTCTCCTTGTATTTTTGGCTATTCGGACATGGAACCCACGATGTCCTCGAGAGTGTTAAGCAATATAATTTTCATAACTTCGATATGGAAAGGATATGATGATAGGTATGACAGACACATCCTCTAACACAACAGAATTCGCAATTTCTCATATAATATATGAGCCAAAGGTAATGAAAAGGGTCCAAGAAGAATTAGATTTTATAGTGGGAAAGAATAACATGGTTGAAGAGTCTCATGTTCAGAAGCTACCATATTTGTTTGCTGGAAAGAAACACTAAGGTTACACCCTACTGTTCCACTCTTGGTTCCTCATAGTCCAAGTGAAACCACCATTTTAGGAGACTACACAATCCCAAAAGGCTCTCGTGTGTTTGTGAATGTGTGGGCAATACATAGAGATCCTTCCGTTTGGGATAATCCTCTTGAATTTGATCCTTCAAGGTTCTTGGATGGTCAATATGATTACAAAGGGAATGACTTCAATTATTTACCATTTGGGTCAGGACGAAGAATATGTGCAGGGATGGCCATGGCGGAGAGAACATTTTTGTATTTTGTTGCAACAATGATGCATTTATTTGAGTGGAAAGTGCCTCAAGGCCAGAAGTTGGATATATCAGAGAAGTTTAGCGTTGCACGGAAAATGAAAATGCCACTACCCACTAGTTGTCATCCCCACTCTACGATTATCAAGCGCAACTCTTTATGATCAGTAGGACATGTATATATTAATCATGTTTATGTTGATATATACGAGCATAATTGAATATATATTTTTTTGGTAACAAGCACAGTTGAATATTACAAGCTAAGTTAATGATCATGTTAAAATGGCCTAGTCTGCCATATATAGGTCGATTAGATCCTAGATCATTTAGGTTGAGGTCTAGAATACAATACACAAAGTTATGGGCCGTTATCATATGCATGTGATATCCCCATTTGCTTTTGAGGGAGAGATTTATCTACATTTAGTTAAAACTCTCTCCTCACTTGATAATTCTTAGGCCCTCGTGTATCACTGCTCTCTTCCTCTTATAATCGTTTTATTTGTTTTGTATTAACATTCGACCAGTCACCGTGATCGGTTCTCATGTGGGCATCTGAAAAAGTCAGTTGCACTCAAGGTACGGCCTGAAAACCAACAAATCCCATTATACACACATCTTTATATAACATGCAACTTTTCTGACCACCATTGAGCTGATTAATAGAAAGGGTTTAGGTGACTTAAGTACAATATGGCTTAAGTTTAAATCTTTGTTAATGTATAAAATATATTTGGGAGAGCTACCCCCAATTAGCAACAATGTTTGAATATGATTCACTCAGATATCCTTATAAAAAACAAGCCAACTTTTATGATGAAATTTATTCCAAGTGTAAGTAGTGATGGAGTGTATGCCCTACCACTACAAAAAAAAAAAAGTTTTTTTAAAAAAATTCCCTCGCAAAAGAGCAATTTTCCGTCGCAAAAATGATTTACGGCGGAAAAAAATTCTATCGCAAAAATCGCCCACGCAAACCAATTTTTCGTTGCAAATTCCAAATTTACGAGGAAAAGAATTTCCCTCGCAAAATCCAGATTTTGGGAGGGAAAAAAATTTTCCCTCGGAAATTTCCGATTTTGTGAGGGAAAAGTTTTCCCTCGCAAAATCATGCAATTTGCGAGGGAAAAGCAAAATCCGACATTTGCGAGGGAAAATTTTCCCTCGCAAATTGCATGATTTTGCGAGGGAAAACTTTTCCCTCGCAAATTTGAATTTATTTTTTAAAAAAATATAAAAAATCAGAAAAATAAAATAATTACATAAAAAAATATTAAAAATTAGAAAATAAAAATACTTGTATATCATAAAAATAAATTGTAACAATCATAAGAGTTTTACATAGCAAAAACAAAATATTACAAATTATAATGTTGCACAAACTAATGTGAGTGTTCCACCAACTAAACAATCACCCGCACTAGTAAGCCTCAATTGATGCGGGAAGACAAGGGAAATGAACAACAAAAAGATGAGAGCTTTTATCAGGATCTGAAACACCAAAACACCGATTTGGTGGACACATCTGCATAATGGTCTCATATAACTTTTCACTAGACCCACTTTGTGTGGTTTTCTTTAGACGACTTCTAATGTGGTCAGGCCTCCTTTATTGCATAAAATCAATCCTTTTGAGCCGAGGGTCAAAACAACCACTTTAATGCCTTTCTCTAGCAGAACCAAGATTGCTGGTTTCAACATATGAAACAAAGACAATGGTGACAGGTTATGATTGGCTTTGAGAGGATGAAACACATCAAGACCTTAGATAAAGCATTTGCCATGGCAATAAGTTCGTCTTCATTAGGAGAAGTATAAGTTACCTATACAAAATGTTTACATGTGTCGAGAAGCAATTTGATAAGCAAATGATGATTATAAGCCGAATTAAAAATTTAAAAGTAATTATGCTAATAAACTTAATCAATTATGACATACAATAGAGTATCAAACATATTTTGAGTGGATTCTACCAAGAATCGAAATCAATGCCAGTGTTTATGCAAAGAGATGAACTAATATCAACATTTATAATCCAGCAAATCAGAGAGACAGAAAAGAAGAGAATTAGTGGTGAAGGGTCATGTTATGTACTTTTGCTAGATGCTTGTAAGGAAGGAAGATTCAGATTCGCATGAACCAACAACAATGGAGCAAGATGTATGGTGCTCTTGAAGTGCAAGATCCAAATCGGGTGTCGATATTTCTCCCGCAACAACTAGATTTTACGGGCTTTCCTTTTCCAGTCTCTTTTTCAATATCACTATTGTCATTTTACTAGCATATAAGGAAAACCTTCGGGTTTTTTTTATAAGTTTGGAAGTTACTTGATAGCATAATGCATGGAAAAAAACCACTTACAATAGCTTGAACACTAGCAACACCTGCTTTGCTACTTCACCATTAACATCAAATATATTACAAACAACTGAGTCTCAATGTTACTTGTCCTTCAAAATACCTACCTCAAATTCAACAATGTAAAATAAATCATTAATAGGCTTTTTAAAATTATTTTTTCCTACAAACACAGAAAAGAGAACAATTTGGGATATGTGTGGAGGGAATATTACGAAAACTAAAAAAGGGAGAGTATTATTATGCACATATTTTTTAACAGATATATATGAAAAATGGTCTTTAAGACAAGAGATCTCACCTTCTGTAGATAGTCCGACAGACTTCCACTATTCCAACAAAAGATTTCTAGTTTAAACAATTCAAAAAGAAAAGAGGATTTGGTGAGTTTATGCACTACACTTTCTTTACATTTATGCATGTTCTAATCAATTAACCATATAAGCTTCTTGTCTAATTCACATAACATGTATATCTTCACATCTATTTAACCATATTTAGATCAAAAGTATTTCAAATTTTAGATAATTTATGTACGAGATATGTGTGGATGTATCATTATTACATCTTATCTCTTGGTTTTCGGATACTACCTTTTCCATGTATGGGATTATGCGTTTGGTGGCAAGTAGAGGCACTATTCAAATACATCAACTTATAGCTTGTACCTACTCCATTGTCCCTTGTAAACTTATTGAAGCACTTAAATTTATTTAAATTCAATTCCTTCTTCTTTGAGTTGAGTTGTGAGAATAAAGCATGAAGGGAACAATATAAAAATTCAATCCCATTGCTCCTAACACACTATATATACACATGAGCCTCCAACATTTTGTTTATGGGTGCCTTTCATCTGGAAATATTTATATCTTCATTAACTCATAAACACCCAGACACCCATATAATTTTCGGACAGAAACAGAAAACACTCATATGTACACACACATGTATAAGCCATTCAAATTCTTTGTGCAGCCTTTTAGAACTACAAATGCTAATTTCCAATTCAGGTTCCACAATCAGTAGATAACATCTTATAACTATTATACTTCATATTCACTACCATATGGTCATCATCATCTTAAAAGAAGTTCCAAACTATAAAACCCACATCAAGAAACAATTAATATAGTCTAAATAGAGAATTGCCTATTCAGATCATTTATTCAGTTTCATCAATCATCTTCCCATTTACAACTTCGCCCAAACCAAAGAAATTTGTGTTCATTCTAGAGCAAAGCATGGGACTCAACAACAGGAGATAATCAATTTCCAATCTCAAAATCAAGCCGATTCGATAATTAAGGCCTAAATGTGTTTCTCTTTTCTCATCTCTCACCGAAATATAAAGGCATCATTCTAGGGAAGCGGGGACATGATTTAAAACAAATAAATTCGAACAAAGCGGGACAAATATACACAAGCACCATATCCCAATCGTGAGTTGTTCTACTCCTATCAACATCCCCGATTCTCTTGCTACTCCCCCTTCACTTAATTAATAAATCCTCGATCTGAACATTAGCTAACTTAGAATATGCATACCTAAACAATGGCAGAACCAAGGGAGCAGAAGAGCACCAGCGACGACGGATCTGGTTCGAGGAAATCGGGGATGATGGCGAGGAGGATCGGGATTCTAGGTCCAGAGGTCTCTATCAGTCTCTTAGCTATCGTCCTTTTCTTCTCAACCACGGCGCTGGTTCTGTTTTCCGACGACTGAGGTCGGTGGTGGTCGGCGGTGCACGAAGGTGACGGTGGAGGGTGGCCGAAGCAGTAAAGGGACGATGGAGGTAGTGTATGTGGAAGAAGATGATCCAAGGTGGGACGTGGTTTGCGGCGTTGTGCTCAGTCTCTGCGTTTTTCCCTCGCGTGTCTCTACCTTTCTTTTTAGGTTAGATCGATTAGGCTATTTAGATATTTTGCAAAGGAACAAATTCCCTCACAAAAAGGAAGCTTTTTGCAAGGGAACAAATATTCCCTCGCAAATATGCTCTTTTTTGCGAGGGAATCATAATTCCCTCGCAAAATAGAGGATATTTAGTGCAAATATCCCTTTTTTTGGCGAAGGAACCATAGTGAAGGTGGAGCTAAATCACCAAGAGGGGGGGTGAATTGGGGATTTTGAAACTTTTTTGTTTTGCTCTGTTTTTGTACAACAAAACAGAGGTGAACAGAAGAGGAAGAAAAGAATAGCTAGACACAAAGATTTATACTGGTTCGGTCTAACTCCTTGACCTACGTCCAGTCCCCAGACACTCTGAGATTTCCACTATGTCAATTTGATTACACACTCTGTACTCAAGAGAAATTCTCTCTCTAGAATTTAGTCCCCCTTACAAGCTGTAATCAATGAATCCAATTACCAAGTCCCATTGACTTGTGATTCTTTACAATAAATGATTTGCAGATAAAACTTTCTCTAAGAGTGAGTGATGATAAACACTGAAGCTTATAATGTCAAAAGACGAAATACAAGTGAAAAACGAAAGGTAGTTGAGAGACTTGAATGCTTGTGCGTTTTCGGATGTTCTAGTTGTTGAAGAGACTTGAATGCAGTCCTATTTATACTCGAGAGATCATTAAATGACCGTTGCTATTCCAATAAATCCGTTGGAGAAGTTCACCAAGATTAGCAGATGGTTTAGGCATCTTCTCTCCAATCTTCACTTAACCCAGTGGCTAGATGATCGAGTTGACTCTCTCGTGAATTTGTCCGTTGGAATAGCGAGTTGCTTGTTGTAGAAATCATTCTTTAATGCTTTGCAACCGTGTGCGGTGGATTAAGCAAAAGTATGCAAGTTTCTGGTTTCAGCATTTAATGTTCTGACATCACCTTTTGCTTTTGCTTTTGCTTTTGCTTTTAACCTTCAATAATCATTCTTTAAGCAGTCTGAAACTCATTAAACAGATGGTTAAACATAGCAGGGAATAGTAGAGAATAATCCTGGAAGATATTATGATCAAAGATTAAGGATTCACAAATTCGTCTGATTTGATTTTCAAACTTAGCGTTCAATACTCGAGTGTGTTCATCAATACTCGAGTGTGTCCTTGTGCACTTAAGTCAATACTTAAGTATTCATTCGATACTTGAGTATTCTCCTTCCGAGAGGAATCATCGAGTTTTGACTTTGGACCTTATCATTGAAGTAAGGTCAATACTCGAGTGTCCAAATCAATACTCGAGTTTTGAACTTTTGATATGAAAATAAGTTTAAGTTCAAAACCTCAATACTTGAGTATTGACTTCAATACTTGAGTGTTCAAATCATTGACAAAAGGGAAAGCAATCTGTATGCCCAATACTCGAAGTTTTCAACTCAATACTCGAGTATTCATTCATCTTGAAAAACTTTGTGAAGTCTTTCCCAAGTCAATACTTGAGTATTGAAATGAATACTTGAGTGTTCAAATTATTGTCAAAGATGAAAGCTCTCTGTAAGTCCAATACTCGAGTTTCCAACTCAATACTCGAGTGTTCAAATGTTTTAGAAAAGCTTTGTGAAATCTTTGCCAAGCCAACACCTGAGTATTGAAGTGAATACTTGAGTATTCAATATATGTATAAAACTTGTAGTCTTTTTGTCAGTTCAATACTCGAGTGTGGATACCAATACTTGAGTATTCTAGGTGCTTAAAAAACTTTGATAAATTGATGACAATACAATACTTGAGTTTTCAAAAGAATACTTGAGTATTCATTAACACATGTCAAATATGAAAGCTTTGTTAAAGCCCAATACTCGAGTGTGCAAAACTAAAACTTGAGTGTCCATAAGATGAATAACTTGATATCTCTCTCGTATGGCCAATACTTGAGTATTCAATGGAATACTTGAGTATTGAAAGCTAAAGTCATCATTGAAATTGTCTCGTGTGTTTAATACTTGAGTATGCATATCAATACTCGAGTTTGACTCAGGGTTGAAAAACTTGGAGTGCTCTCTGTAAGTCCAATACTCGAGTGTTTTGTCCAACACTTGAATATTGCTTTGTGTAATGGTTTTTGAGCAACTCTCTGTCAAGTCAATACTCGAGTTTCAAAACCGATACTCGAGTGTGGCTTTGACAGTAAGTTTTCCAACTTGCCAAAGACCAACTTCAATGAATGTTTACAAATGTTAATTATCATCAAAACACATAGTGAACTAACACATAGTTCCCTCGCAAAAAGGGACATATTTGCGAGGGAATATTGGTTCCCTCGCAAAAAAAGATGATTTTGCGAGAGAAACCTTGTTCCTCGCAAATCTAAGGACACTTGGTTGTCATTTTACGATGGAACTCGGGTTCCCTCACAAAAATCTCCTTTTTTGTGAGGGAATTCATTTTCCCTCGCAAAAAGTTGATTTTTGCGAGGGAAATATTTTTCCCTCACAAATTGACCAAAATTTACGACGGAATTTTTTTCCCTCGCAAATTCCGTCGCAAATTTAGCATTTTCTAGTAGTGTACACAACAACATCAAGCTTTAATACCAGTGTGATGTATCACAATTTGTTTTTGGGGGAATGATGTATGAAAACCTTTGAAATAGGATATTAACGTATTAGTCTTAGGAAATGAGCTAACTACAATGGAGCCATTAGGTCTTTTCTGACACTAAATATTATTATAAAATTATCATATTATCCATAATTGGAAATTATATTGGAGCTCAATGATAAGTTGTCCATCAATGATTGGCAATTTTGATTATAGCTATAATGATAACTATAAGTTCAATAGTGATAACTTGTTTTCACTTATTATGCGGAGGGTCAGTATAGTAATTTGATTAAGAAATAAACAAAAGAAAAGTCTTCAACTACAGTACAATTCATTCATTTTCATGGGACCCATATGTCCCCCCCCCCCCCCCAAAAATCTCTCCAATAAGACTTTGATAAAGAATGCTTTGTTATTTGGGTGATTGAAAGTTTGAAACACTATTTAGTTGAATTATGCGTCCTTCATGGAGTTGATAATGATAAGAAATGACTGGGCATTAAATGAACCTTAATTTTGAACAGTGAAAATGCATTTTATAGTAAAAATCTCACTTAGGTCTCAATTAATAGAATTAATTACAGCCAGATCTTATGAAATCATCAAATTACAATGAAGTCTTAAGGGACTTGGGTGTAATTGATTCCAAACGTAAAAGTACAATTTTTTCCCCATTGAAAAGTTTATAGCACCAATGACAAGTTTAGAGTAACTACTAACAAGTTTAGAGCATCAAATGATAAGTTACATGGCAAACCAATGATAAGTTTAAAACAATCAGCTTGATAAGTTACATGGCAACCAATGACAAGTTTGAAGTGACCAAAGTGAAAAGTTATATGGCAACAAGTACCTATATAAAATATTATTTTAAAAATCAAATACAACTTGCACATGTTGTTCCTTTCTTGCATCATTCTTTGTTGGTTGTGCATTGTCATCTAGATTCTCCCCTACATACACATGATCACTTTTTTCATTGAATTTAATTAATAAAATGTTGTTCTCCTTCAACATCTACAAGGGCTCAAAAAGGTTACATTGTTGCATCATCAAAGGTTGACGTTTCATTGAGTGTGAGGGAGGATTTGGATTTCTACTCTATTCTTATGGAACGCCTAAAGTGTCCCATATAATTCCAATTAAATTGTATGTCACAACTCGTAATTCGCTTCTCTTCGATCTCTCCCTCCTCCTTCAACACTCTCAATCTATGCACCTGCCTCTTTCTCTCTCTCTCTACAACTCCTTAGCTCTTGAAGCATCCGCTTGCTATCGTTGCACTTGTGCCCAAAGACGCCGACCTCTTCCTCATTGGTGCTATGGTCCGTGCTGCTGCCAAGACCGTCATAGCTCTTCTCAACCCTGGCGTATTCTCCTTCTCCTTCTTCACCGACCTTGGCGTATCCTTTCGTCCTTTGCCTTCAGTTCAAGTTCAGCTCCTTTCTCGCTGTCGTAGTTGATCTCTTCTCCCCACTCTCAATTTACCTCGGTTCCTTAGATGTGCAACTCTAAAATATTATTAAAAGATTCTCTAATTAAAAGAAAGAAGGGTCAAGGTGCAAATTAGCCAACGAAGTATTATCTAGAGAACCCACGAAATGTTTTGAAGGGAGCAAAAATACCAATGAACAATTGAAAGGGAGCAAAACTACCAATAAAGAATTTAAAACTTCGATGAATAGATTAAAATGGGGATTGTGATACTTTCATAAGTTTTAAATTCTTCATTAGTATTTTTGCTCCCTTTCAATTGTTCATTGCTATTTTTTGCTCTCTTCAAAACATTTATGTGCCTAGTGCTCCCAAGATAACACTTGGTTGACCAATCTACACCTTAACCTAAGAAAGAAAACATACTTACAAGATTATTTTCTATCTCTTACAATGGCTTCCCTTACTTGCTAAAAGGTAGGTAAATCATCCTAGTGTCTGTACTTGACAATAAATAACTCCTCATCATCTGTCTCTCGGCCCTTCTGATTTGTTTTCTTGTCATAAAAAAATTAAAACAAAAAATTATTAAAGGTCATATTTTCTAAAATTACACAAAAATTAATTCATTAGTATTTTCTTTTATATTAATATTTACTTCTAAATAATAATTATTAAAAAATAACTTGTGCTAGTTCACTAATCTTGTATTAGATAAATCTTGCCCAGTCATTCTTTGGGACGCCTCTGGCCACATTCCCCATAAACTTGTAGAGGGGGATTCATCCCATGCCCGTTCTTGGTATAGATGATTTCTCCTATTCTTCCACCCTTCCTTGATCAATGAAATGTCGTACCACTTTCCCATGGTCCCTCACAGCAAACCTATCATGCATCAAAAATTACATTTCATCACTAATAAGTTAAATTAAAAATTTAAAAATAAAATAAAATAAAAATATATTCTAATTATATTATATTTAATTAAGTAAACCAAATTATTAAATTTACTTACCTTTACAACCTCTTCCTACGCATAGTCCTTCGGTTTCCTCGGCATCTTTAAATCCTAGAAGTGGATAGGGAACTGGACAAAATTCCCACCCAAGTCTATGAGAAAGCAATTTAACAAATGACCACCACTCTCAACTAGCTGAACTGTGAACTCATTCCATGGAATTACAACATATAGCCCTAGGTCAAGTTGATTTGTGCTCGCAGCTCGCCCGTTATGTCCAGCCTCCTGTTAGTCAGGCTCCCCTGCCATCTACACAATTAATAATAAAATTCACTTAAATTTGATTTAATATTTAAACCACTTTAATTAAAATTTTAATGGTTTAAAACAATTACTTGCCTTGAACCAAGACATCAAATTGATTCGACACAGAAGATGATCGTCACAGGTGATTTTAGTCCCTATCTAGCTCGGCATCCGGGAAATTCTCGACCTCACATAATGGAATATCTTTGTGTATCTCATAATTGTCCTCCTCATAATCCTCTACGCTTGTATTAGGGATTTGTGATGGACTAGACTCCTATGGTAGGACTGGGTGCTATCGTAGGTCGGTGGGTCCTATCCCAGGATAGGGTGCTGTCGTGCACTAAGGTCCTCCTGCCTCAGAGGTCGTCTAGGAGGACTTTCAAGATAAGCCTTCATCTTCCCATTCTCTTTCCTAAAGATGCTAACTGCAATTATTCAAATTTCAAAATTAATTAACAAATTTCAATTATATACCTAAAACAATTTTATAATTTCTAAGTTAACTATAAACACTAAACCCTAAGTCAACTATAAACTTTTTTTTTTTTTTTTTCCAAATTTCTATTTTAGATAACACTAAAAATAAAATAAAATAATACATATTTACCAAATTTTCCAAATTATAGGGATGAAGGAACAACAAATATTGGTTAAATATTACTAAATCATTAATGAATAACATTAAAATTTCTAAAAATCAACCTACTCAACTTAAAAATGAAATAAAATAAGTAAGTTTACTAACCTAGACTATTGAGCTTCTTCTTACTTTCAGCATAACCTCAAATCATTGGGAATCCTCTCAAACCTTGCATAAACAACAAAAGTTACCAAAAGTGGTAAAATAAAGGGTGACATCATTTTTATAATCGAGAGATTTGTAGCGGTCGATTAAGAAAACTGTTACAAACACGCTATGAATCACTAGGCACTACCATGTTTGCAGTGGTAGCAGAAAACCACTAGATCAACTACTATAAAGGCTAAAACCCTACCCCATTCTTTAGTTTGTAGGAACCGTTATAAACAACAAACTAGATCGCATTGTTTTGGATTCTGAAGAAGTTATTCAAAACAACTGCTACAAAACACCGTTGCAAATGTGGCACCATGGTGCCACGTTTATAGCATCAAATCATTAGTTCTCTAAGGGTTTTGATGATCTCCAATGATTGTAAACAAAGCATGAGGTTTTGCTCTCAATTGTTGTAAAGCTCACTATAAGAGCAAACCTCAAGGTTTGCACTGAAACCTCGAGGTTTGGCCTTACAGAGGAGTATTCAAGGATTCTGTTTTTAACTTGAAAATTGAAGGTTTCACAAAATTGTGTGAAACCTCGAGGTTTGGCTAGAAACCTTGAGGTTTTGCCCTTCCAGTGAAAACTCGCTTTATCGCGCTTTTAGAACCTCCAGTTTTATGGGAAACCTCCGGTTTGAGCTCAAATGGTTTTTCACAAGTTTCTCAAAAATATGAGAAACCTCAAGGTTTGTCAAGGCGGAGAGGTTCTAAATTTTTCCAAGTTTTCAAAACCTCCGGTTTCTCTCAAACCTCCAGGTTTCGTTTGGCACAAACCGAGAATTTTGAAAATTTAGGAGAAACCTCGAGTATTGGAGAAAACCTCGAGGTTTTACATCCAGAAGAGCAAACGAATTTTCACCGATTTTGAAAACCTCCGGTTTCTAGAAAACCTCCGGGTTTTCGTTTTGGCCCAAAACTCAAAATTTCAACATTTAAGATAAAACCTCGAGTTTTGGTGAAAACCTAGAGTTTTACGATCCGTAGAGCAAACGTCCTTTCTTGACTTTTGAAAACCTCCGGGTTTACTCTTGGGCGCGATTTTGCAAGGTTTCACATTCAAAGTGAAACCTCGAGGTTTCGATAAACCTCGAGGTTTGGACAAACGAGAGACTAACGCTTTACGCAACCTTGTAAAACCTTGAGGTTTGAAGAACAAACCTCGAGGTTTCGGGTGTCTTCGAATTTCAAATTCTCGCGAATTTCTAATACCTTCTCGTTTGATCTTAATACTTCCTAGGATTAATCTCTAATGTTTCTAGATATGTTTAACCACTTTATTGGTGAGTTTCAGATAAATTAGAGGATGTTTATTGAAGGTTTAAACCAAAAGCAAAAGTGATGTCAGCACATTAAATGCAAACCTAGAAAGTTGCATACTTTTGGGTAATCCATCTGCACACGCTTACAAAGAATTAAAGAATGATTTCTACATCCAGCTTGCTCTTCCAATGGACAAATTTGCGAGAGTCAACTCTGAACTTCTGCTCAGCTGGATTAAGTGAAGAGAGAGAGAAGAAGACCTAAACTGAACCAGAACCTTGTCTAATGAAGGCAACGGTTATAATCAACATCACAACGGTCATTTAATGATCTCTTAGTATAAATAGAGCTGCATTCAAGTCTTCTCAACCAATACAACTACTGAAAACGCATAGCATTCAAAGTTCTTCAACTACCTTTCTGTTTTCACTTGTATTGTGTCTTCTGATACATTAAGCTTTAGTGTTCATTCTTATCTACTCTTAGAGAGAGTTTTTATCTGTAAAACATTTATTGAAAAGAATCACAAGTCCGGGGACTTGGTGATTGGGTGCATTGATTACAACTTGTAAGAGGGAGTGAGTTCTAGTGAGAGAACTACTCTTGAGTGCGAGTGTGTAATCAATTGTGATAGTGAAAAACCCGAGAGTCCGGGACCGGACGTAGGTCAAGTAGTTGGACCGAACCGATAAATATCGTGTCTAGCTCTTCTTCTCTACACTCGTTCATCCCTTTTTCTTTGTTACAAAACGAACAGCTTTTAAAAGTTTTTAAAATCCCCAATTCACCCCCCTTTTGGGTATTTTGCTCCATTTTCAAAATCAAGCCAACCACTACAAATAATTGCGGCTCGATGCCGCCACTTAGCGAAAGTCATACTGTGAAAATTTTTGGATAGTTCCCTTAATAACTACTACAAAGTTTGAACTTTATATCGGTTTTACAACTGCTAGTTAGTTGCTACAAAATAGCGCCTTTATGTTGTGTCAATAAAGAGATGCGACACCCTACTAGTTCAACTTGGGGAAAAGACTAAAGGTTAGAGCATGTGCTCCATAGATTTTAGCTGATCTCATTACATGATGAGTGAGCTTTTGAGTGGCCAGTGACATGGATAGTAACTTAGCCCATGGGTCTCACTACTATAAAATACCTAAAAAATGACATAAATAAGAACCAATTAACGTCCCTTTTCAGAGGGACGTCTGGGAGGGTATCGTTGTTTTTATTATATTTGGCGACCTGAATAGAATTCATAAGAGGCGACCTGAATACAATTAAGGTCGCTGAATTGTATTCAGGTCGCCTTTTTTTTCCCCGAATTAAGCTTTCAGGTCACCTCTTATTAGTTTTTTTTTTTAAAAAAATTTACTTGCTGTATGTTTGGTCAATTTGCTGCAAAACTGAAACATACAATCAGAAGTCATAGATTTCAGCCATATAAGCCCAGACATTGCTCAAAACATAGTTCAAGTCAAGTTAATAATATCCATAGCTAGCAAACCTAGCATAGCAACTCTATACACATACATTCAATTAACTTTTAACCTTTTTTCTCTAAATTTCAACATTGAGTTTGAGCTACTTTAATCAACCCAATGACTTGCCTATTCACATTGACAATCACCCTAACAAGTAATGACCTCACATTGACAATCACCCTAACAAGTAATGACTTGCCTATTCACATTGACAATCACCCTAATATTCACATTAACAAGTAATTCATTCCCAAGCACAAGGCCCTTTAGATTGAATTTTTCATCCAAGTCCAACTTATAATCAAAATAAAATAACACTCTATGCCTGGTATATCTCAGATGCACCATAATCCATGAGGAAATAATTGAGCCATGTTGTACTCACTTCTAAAACACAAATAGGGACTAAACTCAGTGACATATAAGTTGAACAGCACACAAAATAAGGGCCTCTGTGTATCTTCCTTCCAAAGAATAACAGCTTGCATAGGAACCAAGTGCATAATTTGTTCTCATTACCCCACCTGATTCTAATGTTGTGAGATAGTACTAAACCCCAGAAGAATGCCACATGCCATTGCTCCTAAAAGATGAAGTTGACAAAATTGATTATACATCTTAAGAGCGAAACAAGCCTAGACAGTTCTCAAAATGAAAACATTCATAAACTAATTAGGCCAATTAAACAGCCCAACATGAGCCCAATGCGAACCAACTAAGAAACGTCATCAATCCAAAAAAAGTAAAGAAATGTCCACTACAACATAAATGCCACCATCACAATTCCAGAAGAATCTCATGCAATGTAAATGTCACATCACAGTTCCAGAAGAATCTCAAGAAGCATTCGTCTATCAAAAGATTTACCTAAAACATATTGATCACCTGATCTAGCCAAAAATGCCAAGTAAACTTTATATACCTATATGTGTTCAAGAAGATGTCTAGCCAACATGTCTCGAACCGAATCGATGTCATCCTGTGAGTACGGATCCTCAGTACCAAAAATCTGTAAATTGGAAAACAAGGTATAAGATAAACCAATGAAATGAATGAAATAATTAACAACTCAAGTACTACAACAAAAAATATCATCATTTGAGGATCACGAAGCATTACGTACGTTTTGAAAGCCAGTAGTACGTCCGGTGGAAACGATAGATTGCATCCAACTGATAATGTAGTATCCGCACTCGGTGTTCCCTAGTTGATGATGGCACTATAAATCAAAAGCAAATTGTTAAAATGAATAAAGGCATGCATATCGAAAGCTACTGTGTCAATGAAATAACTTGAATTGAAACTACTTACCTTCGGATAAAACCACTTCGGTCCACCTTGCTCTCGTGCTCCAGCAAGCTGTCTATACGTCCTAAGACCCCTATCATTAAAATGGAAATTAACAGACATGAAAACAATTCATTTAAAAGAAGAATCGATGATTTAGACAAAAATTTACTTACTCGGCAAACATGTTTTTGATATCCTCGGTTGGCCTACCACCTATAGGATTGAACCAATAACATGCGTTCTTGGCAGGACAAATAACACATTGGATCCAATGACCACTACAACATATACATATTAATATTAAACTAAGATAAGAAAGCAATTTATTCTTAAAAATCTTATATAGACAAAAAAATACGCACCTTTCATGTATTGGCAATAGATAACAAGACGATTGTCCGTCGCCCATTATTAAACCAACATAAATGGCCCTCTTGGCTAAGATATTGCGAGTCGAAGCCGTAGTTGTAGGACATAAGAATCCATATAAACCCAATCGGTATGCCTTTTTGCATATGTCGTAGCAGACACTATAATCGAAATAAAATGATAAATGTTGTTGAATATATTAAACAAAAAAAGAGTATTGACATAATTAAAGGGTAAAAAAAACTTACAAGATTGCAAATTGAAGAAATTGTATATCTAAACAGTCCATATGCATAAACTCTGTCAAATCTTTCTTGTCAATAGATATCGGATATGTCTTTTCTAGACCGACAATGCCCGGAGGCATCTGCAAGCCTATAGAGACGATGTCTTCGTACACCTCTTGTAGCTGTGCTAAGTATAGAAATCTGCCATGACTTGTTCATGCTATGAAAACATAATAAACAGATTATGAGTGGGTTAGCAATGAAAATCAATTGGGAACCTACTCATCGTCAATCAGTAATGTATTTCCTACCATTGGAGGTGTCGTCCCCATCTGAATAAGATGATGTGGCCAAAGGATGAACGATGTGGTGGTAGCGCCTAGCGTGGGAACCTCCTCATCATCAATCGGGATGGTTGTCTGTTCTTCCCCCTCTCGCACACTTTTCAGAGTCACCCTACGTTGGTCTTTTGGAATTTGCATATTGTGGTGTGTGGTTTGTTCTGGGTAAACAAGATCATCGGCAACAATACGTCGGTGTGGGTCATTCAAATATAGAGTGCAGGGTTGTCCCCCCTATGGTGTGTGAGAAGGCTCGCCAATAAGTACATCTAGAGAGTGATGAGAAGGTTCACCAATAGGTACATCTGGAGCGTGAAAACTTTCTTTGCTGCTTGGGAAGGCCGGGGATTCCTGGTTTGAAGGTTGCGTATTTCCCTTCTCTTGTATCATAATCCTCAGTTCACCCCGTAGTTGTGTCATAACCTCATCTATGAGGGACGCTCGAATTTTGGCTACAAGCTAAGGACTAGGGTTGTCATCGTCATGCAAACAATGTGAATCCCGTCCAAAATATTTCGTGACGCTAACTCCCCTTGGCTCCCCTCGAACAAAGATCAAGGTAATCGGCTTCCCAATCGCCGTGGACAAAATGTCCATCTCGTGTACCCGGCGTGAATGAACCTTGGCTGCTCTGTTTCAAGTGCATCCTCGTATCATAGGATTTTTCATAAATAGTAACTAAACTCTAAAAATATGAAACAACATAGGGCTATTTAATACTTCTAATTAACTACTTACAATCCTGGAGGCAACCTCAGCCACATCTTCATTTACGAATTTGTCACCCTTCATCCTCGCAGCTTTCCATTTTTTGTGACGAGGAGGACACTCAAGGGCCTGGATAACAGTGGAAGGATTGGATTGAGTAGCTTCCTTCATTCTCTCCAACTCTTCTTCCATCATCTTCCATTCAAGCTTTTCATAGCCAACTCTAGACATGCAATGCGGATACTTATTTCTCGCTTGCCTCTCTCTATTGGCTTGACTTTTTTCCCCGTGACACGAAAACAAATAAAATTGAGCCTACGATGTCAAATAGATTCAACTAAAATATAAGATATGAAAGAAATTTTACAAGAAATTCAGGATTTTGGCGTGACGCCACAAACTCCCTCCAAATCCTCCGGAGAAAAGTAATCATAGTCCTGACATGGGTCCTTGTCCCTCTTTTCCCGTCGAATATACTTTTTAGTGAGCTTGTTCTTAAAGTCTTTCCAACGTAGACAAACCTCGCCCATCCAATGGTTGTGCATGGCCGTATTGTTAGGCACATCATACGTTTGCTACAAGGTAAAAGAGAAGATATGAAAAAATCAAGTAATAAAACTAAAGATATAAATGCGAGAAGATATAGAAAGTGAGATACCAAAAGTTGTGCCCGATCAACCGCTTCATTTTAGTAGGAACCAACTTCCAATGAGAGAATACAATGCGAACTTTGCTTCGAGCCGATAGCCTATGTAGCTAATGAAATTGTCTTCCTTTGGACCAATTGGATTCATATTGGCATCGAACTCCACATGCAGCCTCTTTTTTTGACTGTCACGACGTGCAATTAATGCACCCATATGTGTGCTACCTCTACCCTTTCTCACCACCGGTACATCACCTCTATCAACCGATGACTCGTCAGAGCTAGACATATTCCTGTTCATCAAAGACAAATCAATAATGTTAGATAGGTTATTCTTAAATAATAAACAAATGAATAAAATGAACTAACATGTTAAACCAAGCATAAAAAATAACATAGAACTTTTTCATAACTTAAGATCTTACTTTATATGGTTTCCCATATTCCTTCGAATGATCATTTCTTGGAGCATATTCTTCATCATCTACCAAGTCTACTTCACGTGTTGTAGGTGGATTTGTTGTGAAAGGGAGTGTATCGTCCAGGTTCAAGGATTCTTCACCATACATCTGTTTTTTACTTTGAAGTACAATGAACATTTTGTTATTTGTAGGGTCTGTAACATAAAACACTTGTTTCGCCTGGTTTGCTAGAATGAATGACTCATCTCTATGACCAAGTCTTTGAAGATCAACGAGAGACAAATCCAAATTTAGGATCTATTACAACAACATTATTGTTAACCCACTTACATTTAAATAAAGCAACTTTGAACTTGTTGTAGCTCATCTCCCATATTTCTTCAATAACTCCATAATAGGCCATTGATGCTAACACCGGGTTTTTGTCTTTCGAACTCAAAAAGTGCATGGATTCAGCTTCAACCATCACCCCACTATTTTGCACAGAACTTCTGTCATCTTGGTCTTTTGTCTAGAAAGTATACCCGTTTATATCATAACCGCTCGAAATGATGACTTGAAAAGAAGGTCCCCAGGCCAACGACTCGATTGTAGCCGACACACCGGTCTCGTGCAATACCTTCTCCTGGAACCACTTTATGAATGTCTTCTTTTGCTTATTAGCTATCTGCATGTCATTCTTCCTTGGATTCATATTCTTCAAACTCTTTCTGTGTTCATCAATGTATGGTTGAACTTCTTCCATATTATTCAAGATGTACGTATGCTTGCAACACCTTTTCACGAGGCTTATTCTTCAATTTGATTCCTCGAGTTCCCTCGGTTATCCTCGTCATGCCGAGATTGTATCGTCCTCCCCGATAGATAATCTTTGCAAAAGTCCATAGCCTCTTCAACCACATATCTTTCAACAATTGACGCTTCCGGTCGATAATGATTTTTAGAATACCCTTTTAAGATCTTTTTGTATCACTCAAAAGGATACATCCACCTTAGGTAAACTGGACCGCAAAGCCTTACCTCCCTTACCAAGTGCACTATCAGATGCACCATTATATCAAAAAATGCAAAAGGAAAATGCATCTCTAGTTGGGACAAAATAATGTAACCCTCATTTTCCAATTCATCCAACTTTTCAATGTCAATGACTTTGTTACATATAGCATTAAAGAAAATACAAAATTTTGTTATAGTGGTTCGCACTTCATCTTTCATAATGCCCCTAATAGCTACTGGTAATAGTTGTTGCATCAACACATGATAATCATGGGACTTCATTCCCACTAACTTCAAATCGTCCATTGAAACAGACCTTCTCAAATTTGAAGAATATCCTTGTAGAACCTTAATGTCATATAGACACCCACACAAACTTTTTTCTCCGCTTTTGATAGTGTATATGAGCTGCTCACTCCATGTATGCCCTCTTACCATCTTCCGTTACTCGTGGATGTAACCGTTCTCTTATTCCCATATCAACCAGGTCTAGTCTCGCACTAATTCCATCCTTAGTCTTCCCCGGTATGTGCAAAAGAGTACTTGACAAGGCTATCGTAAACATTTTTCTCCACATGCATCACATCAAGATCGTGTCTCACATCAAGACTACGCCAATATGGAAGATCAAAGAAAATTGATCTCTTCTTCCATATATTCTTCTCACTCGAAATCCTTCGCTGCTTACCCAATATGACATTGATATGTATCACCCGACTATAGACTTCCTCTCCAGTTAATGCGTTTGGAGCTGTTCTATGCTCCGGTAAGCCGTTAAAATGCTTTCTTAACTTACGATATGGGTGGAACCGATCAAGAAACCTCCTGTGACCGAGGTAGACCGTTCTTCTCCATGCTTTAGTTGATGGAAGTTTGTGTCAGCTTCACATATTGGACATGCTTTATGCCCCTTCACACTATACCCAGACAAATTTTTGTATGCAGGAAAGTCGTTGATCGTGGTAAAAATCATTGCATGCAACTTGAAGGACTCCTTCTTATATGCATCAAACACATCTACGCCTTCCTCCCACAACTTCTTCAAATCCTTAACCAAAGGCGCCAAGTACACATCGATAGTGTTACCGGGCTGTTTTGGTCTAGAAATCATCATAGAAAGCATCACATACTTGCGTTTCATACATAGCCAGGGAGGTAAGTTGTATATTACAAGGAGAACCGGCCATGCACTATGGGTACTGTTAAGAGTTCGATACGGATTGAAGCCATCTGTACAAAGCCCCAGCCGAAGGTCTATTGAGGGAACATTTCGTATATTTTCTTCCATTGCAGAGAGTCAGCCGGGTACCGAAGATATTTTTCATCGGATATTCTCTCATCAGAATGTCATCTCAACTTCTTCGCCGTTGCTTCACTAGTAAACAGACGCTTAAACCGTGGAATTATTAGAAGATACTACAATGCCTTCAAAGGTTGCCTTTTTGTTGTCTTCTCCGAAACACTACATTTCTTCACTTTGTATCATGAACTTTTACACTTCGGAAAATTACGAGGCCTTCGTACTCGTTTCGTATAATATGCGATCATTAGGGCAACTGTATCTTTTTATACTCCATACCCATCGTAGATAAGATTTTCTTGGCCTCATACATACGATTTGGAAGTACATTATCATCTGGCAACATATCACACAACAAGTCAAGCAACGATGTGAAACTACTATCGGTCCACCCACAAGTTGCCTTTAAGTTGACCAAATGTAAGGTCCCAGTCAACCGTGTATACTTAGTACACCCAAGGAACAAAGGTGTCTCTGCATCACTCCGCACGCTATCATATTCATGCGGTTGTGCAAAAGATTTGACCTCAACATCATAAATCATTCTCTCCATTCCATCGTCATCTACCTCAACGTCATTTTTGTGGGACGCATTGGTAGTTACCTCCTCACCATGCCATATCCATGTTGTGTATTGAAGGTTTATTCCATCACAAATTAGGTGATCCCTTATATCAAGCAATATCCCGTCGAACCCCATTTAAACAATTAACACATGGACAATAGTACATCCCATTTTTTGTAGCCACATTCCTTCTAGAAAATTCAATAAACTCTTCCACCCCATTCTCATATTCTTCACTAGTTCTTAACGCATTCATCCAACTATGACCCATTTTATTACCACCTATGACATTTCCAACAACAAATCAAGTTCATAACAATTTCAAGAACGACATGCTTTCTTTTAAGAAAATTTCGAAATAAGTTTCCCCTTAAAAGTAAGACATCCCAAAATTTCAATAACAACCAATTTCAGCTTAATTCAACAAAACTTACTAACTAAAGCAATTCAACAATATCAACTATTTAATCCAACAATTTCATCAACTAACAGAAAATTGGAATTATTCCTATTGACATATACTTCAATGGTAATGGAAATGGTAAACCATGAAGCCATCACTTTTTTAATAAAGGAAAGACAAAACAAAATTCACGGACTAGATTAAAAACACTTAAATCAATAATGGTAAACCATGAAGCCATAACACAAAAGTGTTGTTCTCTCTCAGGAAGAAGGTATCATATAAGGACAATATATGCGTGTGTGAATAAAAGGAAAGCAACTGACCTAATTTGGGAGCGCAACCATTTGCTTCAAACCTTTGACCAAGATTTTTCAGTAGGTACTCAAAAAAGACAAAGATGACTCTCCTTTAATCTCTTCTCGTCTATATCTGCATTATCAACATACGATTGTTCTATTAAAAACCAAGCACGAAACTTATTTGCAAGCGGTAATAGGAACAATGTAAGTTCTCTAAGCAAGAAACTCGAACCAGTTCATAATAAGATTTTGCAATTTACTGGATCAAGAGGTTTGAGTAATCTCAAGAGGAAGTACAAATGTTACAAACTTAAATAAACAATTAAGACATCACTGAGTGGATAGAAATCATATAAGAAGTGCCAAAATTTTGTCGAAAAATCCTAGGTAAACAATCCATGGAAAGGAACTCTAGAATTTCCAAAACTTCTAAAACTTATCTCAAAATTTTAGCAATAAAACAATTGGTTCCAAGAACTTATGAATCCAATAGAAAGTGCCCAAAACATTTTAACCAAGTCTAATTCAATCCTTTGAATTCAAAAATCCATCACACCACGCAAAAGACATATTTAAACCATATTTAGGTGTTCAGACCTCAATTTCCAAGAAATTTCAACCAATAACAACCCTACGAGTTCAAAAATCAGTTTTAATGAACATAGATTGTACCGTTAGTTCAATGCCTTGATATCCTAAACAACCAAATAGCTCATATGCTAAATAATTAAATCCAACAAGCAAAACTCAATTTGACCTCAAACAACAATTTATGACAAAGAAAGTTCAGATTTGACAAAAAAAAATCCCCAAGGACAAAAGATACTCAACAATAATGATAGCAACTCGCTTTTTATTTATTTGATCAAGTCCAAATATAAACCAAATGATTTTGCTAAATGACAACATGAGTATGAAATATTGTGATAGAAAATTAGTTTTTATGGTCATGTCATTTTTTACAAGGCATGAGTTTGTTTGCCCAATTTTGAGCAAATTCCAATCAATTTGTAAGAAGAGTATCACGTAAGTCCACCATAAACCAAATGATTTTGCTAAAAATTGGTGAAATCTTGCAAGATATGAAGGTTTAGATAAATTCTGAAAATTTCTCACTAATCCCACAAGTCAAACTATCAAAATAGTGTAGCCAAATCGAAAGATCACAACAAGGTCAATTCAATTAACGTCCAAACTTTAGAAGAGCCATTCAGCTATTCACGGATTGTTGTTCTAAAGAAAAGTGAGGATTTTACTACGATGATCTAATTGCATTTATGGTATAATGCAACGCTCAAATCCTTGAACAACTCCAAGCTAAGAATTTTAAGATATTGGAGTTCAACAATTGCAAGAATTCGCGAGAGTTCAAAGTCATTCAACACAAATCATATTCGAATACTCTCAAAATGGTCCAGTCTCGCAAGAGTATGCCACAAGAGAAATTAATAACAGATCACAAGACCAAATTTAAACTCTCAATGTCGAATAATTTCTAAATTCAGCTACGGGTACATGACAAGTTCCAAAATTAGTAGTAATTCACCAACAACTTCGAATTTCAATTCCCAAACTTGTCTAACAGTAATGGTTATGAAATCAATGGATTCCAACCCCCCAAAACCACAAACTGAATGCTTCAATCACAACTTATGACAAGGACGAAATCTTGCACAACTTAACATAACACATGACAGTAAATATCATAGAATTAATTCAATTTCTCAAATTTTTTTCTTAGCACGAAATGGACAATAATGGTTCCATGAAGTATTCGCTATGAGGTGGCGTAATTGAAAGTTCAAGCTCGCTCTTTCAAAAATAGACAAGTATGACCAAAGCAATCTCATCTACCTCACCATCCAAAGCAAATATCTGTTTACTTATATAAAGGGCCATGAATCTCTTGAAACTATATGAAGACAAATGTCAGAAACACATGCTCTACACATCCTAAGTGCATAGAACTGAAAAACTTTGATTAACTTAAATATCAAATAAACCATCTAAAGCTCTAATTTTTTGGAAAGCAAATGAGCATTTGATTCCGATTCGGGAAGACATCACGGAAAACAAACACATTCTCGCCGAGTAATTTCAAGTAGGAGCCTAATTCTACTTATTCTATTATGAGCATTGTAAAACAATAGTAAGGGCAGATGTATAGATAATGGTCAATAATATTATTATTTCGGACAAACACAATTAAGGCGTCATATATACATGTGGAAGTGAGATTCACCTGAAGCATTTTGTCAAACAAATCGATAACCGTCTTCATAACATCAAAGTGGCTTTGAAATGCTAAATCATTACAAGAGATTAGAAAAATGCTACCTCCATGATAAACCTCGAGGAATAGGCCCAGGCTATCTTTGAGCTTGATCTGCAAGAGGAAAATTTTTAGCAAGAGACGCTTGCCAAAACCATTCACGGCAAATGGTTAGAGCTAGGGTATTGAAAACCTGGACCATCGCAGACCCAGAACACTGATCAAACTTATAACTATGCTAGTATTGAAGAAGCTAAGCCATTAGTTCCCCAACTTTCTTAATGTTATTCCTTCTGCTTCAGACTCGACAAATTCATTTCCAAGAGAAGCAGATTCTACCCAGCTCGTCTCTTAATTGGTTTTCGGATCCACCATTTTCATGCCTCCAAGGACTCCAATGGCGGCTAAGCCATAGAAGAAAAGCTTTTAAATATTAGTACCGCTGGTCCATAATGTAAGATGCGGGCTCTAATATTTAGGACTAGAGGTAGTATTTTTTTAATTGTTTTTTTTTAAAGATTCTATACCATTCATTTAAGGATAAAGTTTAAAAATATATTTTAAATATTATTTTTAGTCTTTTTAGATGGATTCCACGAGACACAAGTTCTAGAAAAGACATTTTAGACTTTATATATAAGAAACCAGTCTAGAAAATGTACCATATTTAAAAAATGTCACGGATGATAGTTTTTAAATCTTATGATCTTTATATATATTCGATCTAGAAAGGGTAGTCTAGAGCACTTATTTTACACTAGTGGAGATAATGAAACCAATGCGGCTAGGGCCTATCAATAAATCAATCCTCCCATGACATGTATTATATATGTACATAACAAACAATATCATTCCTCCACACACATTATATATGCACAAAAATTGAGATGTATATAAATATATTTGAGATATATTTATGTGCATATAACAAACTTAAACTTGCAAGTTTTGTAATTTCGCCGTGGACACTGGAGAAACTAATCAAACCATAAATCTAGATGAATGTGTAAATTTACCAGCCAACATTCCAACACCTACTTAGGGGTGAGCAAATCAAAATCGAAACCAAATACCGAACCGACTAATTTAGTGTTCGGTTTTTTCAGTTCGGTTTTTCGGTTTCGGCTCGGTGCTTGATTTTGGGTTAATTCAGTTTTCAGTGTTCGGTGTGGTGTTTATAAATTTTTTTCGGTTTTAACCAAAAAAACCGAAATTTAGTGTACATGTATATTCAACCCACATGAGTCATGACCCTCAGCACAACTCAACTGACCCAACCCAATTCTTTTTTTTGGGCTCTGAAACCCAACCCAATTTTGCACTCTCACAATTCCTCATTGAAACCCTAAGTCCCTAACCTACTGCCTATCGATCTCTTGGCTTAACGGTGAAAGTGTTTTCTTTCATTCTCTTGAATGTGAGTTCGAACAAGGCAGATTCACAAACCCTAACCCACTATCGACACTAAGCTTCCCGTCGTATTCCTCCCACGCAGCTCCGATCGTGCCAGAATCTGCAAAACTGGTCTTACTCTTTCTCTACGATCTGCAAATGTGCTTCGTCGTTCGTCGACCTCTCCTCTCCGCCCTTCGTCGGTTCTCATCTCCATTCCGCCCTTTGTCACCGGAGGTGACCCACCTTGTCTTGTTCATTTTGCTTGGTAGTTGGATCGTAGCGGACAAGGAAGGAAGACCACGCTGGTGAGAGGAAGGAACTGAATCAGAGACATGAGAGGAGTCTTTGAGCGAGATCACTGCCAACAGAGGCGGGAGATGAGTCAGCGACCACCTCCTTAACCAAATAGACGAAGGCGAATATCCACCTTCCCCGAGCTGCCTAACAATTGGAAATTTGGAATCAGATCTCATTGATCCAGACATCTCCTCCTCTATTAACGGCATCATAGAGAGCATTCAACCCGAAAAACGAGTACCCATCTCTTTCTTCTACCTCAAATACAATTTCTTTGCTTTGAAAAATGGTCTTTATTAATTATTTTCTTTGTAGAATTTTTCCTTAGTTGCATTTTTTTTGCATTGGACGGGTTTGCACCAAATAACCGATTTACACCAAAAACCGAACCGAAATTAGTCGGTTTTCGGTTTCGGTTATTTCAACATTTCGGTTTCGGTTCAGTCAGTAAGATGCCTTCAATTCGGTTGTTCAGTTTTTACTGAACACCGAATGCTCACCCCTACACCTACTACTAGAAAAATGCCTTTTAGACTAGTTAAAATCGGTCACAAGATGATTTTTTTTTTAATAAAAAAAAAGAGGTTTCTAATAGTTGGAGTGAGACGTGTGTCTTTGAGCAACACAGACTTCAATATAATCGAGACAGAATCTCTACAACCAATAAAACAAATGACACTTGGATCAGTGGGGTCTTACAGGCCAATATAATCCCATACCTTTCTTTTCATGGTGACACCTTGTTTGCTACAAAATAAACAATTTGTGATAAAAATCTGCGGAGACAAATTTTTGCTTTGCGCAAAATGTTTTAAGAAAAAATTGTGACCAATTTTGCATGGAAATCTTATGAATATGCCGTAAAAACAAGAGAACATTTAACTTATCATTTCTGGATTTAATATATATTGCAAATTTGAAGAGTCAGAGTGAAGGTCTCGCCGAACTTGAAAGCATAAGAGCCCATTTAGATGGGTTTTTCTTAAACAAAAGTCCTTTTTTTTTTTCAAAAATTAAGTGCTTTTTTAATTAATGTATGTGTTTGGATGACAGCGCATCAAAAAACCTAAAATTCTGCTTTTTTTTTAAAAGCTACAATTTGTAGCTTCTAAAAAACTAACCTGCGATAGAAGAGAGAAAAAGAAATAAATGACCAATATTTTGTTTTGACACCGATACCCTTAATTTGTTCGAGCGTCTCCTTCCTTTGCCCACGCCATCTCGTGCCATCTTCATCGATCTTCAACAATTTCGGCGATACTTCCTTCTCATTTTCCTCTCTTACAAGTAAATGATCTCTTATGGGATTTGATTGTGAGATTATATCTCTGTTTCTGATTTTATTTTATGGGTTTTGTGTCATTTGGGATCTGAATTTATTTTCTCTTAGATTATTTTGTGTTGTATCTCTCGTTCCTTATTTTATTTTCTAGGTTTCGATTTATCACCCAAATTGTTTTAGATTGGATTATTTTGTATCTCTGTTTCTCCTAGGTTAAGAATTTATGGAAAATCGTAAAGGGTTTATATGGTGGGGGTTTAAGACTCAATGAATGTAAACTGTAAACCAAATGTTATGAAAATCATATTACATGTTCAATTAGTTCTATTGTATAAACCAATAATAGTTGATAAAATGAGAGTAGATATTCACTGTGATTACATGTTTAAATGATATTCACGCTAGTTTTAACTATTCCTTCATTTGAGTTTAGAATGGCTCCGAAACTAGCTTGTATAACATCTACACAGTTTGAGAATGTTAGTGAAAGTTTTGCGAAGGAAAAATAGAATGATTCAAATACTGAAACTTTCTTGAAAGTTTGTGTTGAGGAGGTTGAAGCTAATCATAGGCCTCATACACATTTTAGTAAAGAGGGGTAGGTCAATCTAGTTAACAAGTTTAATAATATTACGTGAAGAATTATGATAAGAAACAGTTGAAAAATAGATGAGATGCACTAAAAGCAGAATTCAACATGTGGGCAATGTTGGTTCAAAAGGAGGCCGGTCTTGGATGAGACTCAATGAAGAACACTATAATAGCACCTCCAGAGTGGTGGGGAGCCAAGGGCAAAGTATTTATTGCCAATTAAATAATTACAATATTGCAAGTCTTATGCCTGTATTAGTTTGTAATTTACTTATTAATTGGTTATTCATTTTCATTACAAGAGAATCCAAAATATTTGAATTGGAAGGAAGAAGGTCCAAAATTCCTGAGTTTGATGGAATATATTTCAAAGATGTAGTTGCTACTGGTTATGTTGTTTTTATGCCATGCGAACGTATTCTGTCACATGAGGAAGCCATAGATGATGAGCCAATTAATGATAATGATCATGCTTTGGAGGATGAAGGGGTAGGTGAAGGGGATACTGAGGAATATCCCTCAGATCACAATCAGAGGCCAAGTGTACGAAACAATGATCCAAAAAAAAGGAAGAGAGGGAGAAAAGGAGAGAAAAAGGCAAGGGATAGCTGACAAATTGCAACACTCCCTTGACCAAATCGTTGAAAATATTGACCAAATGTCACAAACAACAATGCCAACATCAAGTGCAAATGATCATTTTAGCATAAGTAGATGTCTTCTCTTGTTAAAAGATGTGCTGAGTTTGGTGAATGACAGCCCTCCATACATGTTGGCCTCTCGAATCTTTATCAACAAATAAAATAAAGAGGCATTTGTTTATTATGTGGAAAATGAACCTTTTCACGTTCTCTCATTTTTTAGCATATTTAAAGTTGAAGATGTACAACACTATATATAGCTTATAGTATGAGATTATGTGGCGTAGTCTTTGAACTGAATTGTTGTTATGGTCTATTAATTGGACTTATTAGACATATTTTTTTGGAAATTATGGAAACAGAGTTATTTTGTTTAGACAATATTGTCATAATTGTTTATTAATACACTTTATTTGAACTCAAATTTTCTCTTAAGAATATAAATAAAGAGAACCATCAATATATAAGCATGGTAAGTAGAAAATAATGGTGAATATAATAGTGTGACCTCCATATCATATGTGGAGCGACTAAATTTTCACCAAGTGAAGAATTAATATTATTACGTACAAACATTCCCCAAATGATCTATTATGTAAACAAAGTTACAATAAGTGGGGCTAGATTTATTTAGTTTGGTTGGCTTTTATTCTTTTCATTGCACCTTGCTTTTTTTTTGGGGGGGCGGGGGGGGGTTATTTAATGGTTTATTTATAATTAATGCATTGGTTATATTATAGTAGTTGACCACTTTGAGGGAAAATTACGATTCATTAATGATAATGAAGTTTTAAGTTATCTTACATTTAATTTGCTCATTTCAATTTTGTTAATTTTACTAATAAAAAAGTGTTTTTCTATTTTAAATTCCAAACAGCATTTTTATTTAAAAGTGCTTTTTAAATGGTGCATTCAAACATAAAATAGCTTAACTTCTAATTAAAGAACTTTTTAAAAAGCAATGGAAAAAAAAGTCCTTTTTTTTTTTCAAAGCCTATCCCAACGGCTCTAATTCATTTTTTAATCATACTAGATCTCTAACTTAAACTGAAAGTCTGATGATAAAAAATACTTCATGGATTAAGTAAAGATTTGATAATCAAATAGATGGTCAGGATTATTTGAATGGTTCGACAACTGAAAATAAATCTAATTTTACTTTACAAATTGCAGTATGACACTTGTAAATTCAATATTTAAAACAATATAAAGGTACAGCAGAGGAAAACAAAACCAATTTTGAACGTGATAATCACCAAATCTAGACTATCTAGACTAAAATTATTTATTATTATCTCTGATTTTAAATACAAAATATTTTATATTAAGAACCGGAGATAATGTCATAAAGGATTAATGTGTAAATTTAGTCATGAAATATTCTACTAGGGCCACAAACACAATAAACTTTTATTAGGTGTAAAAATACACGTGAAGTTTCAACTAATATTAACCATTTAGCAAATATGTTAACCAAGAAAGTGGTACTAAAATAAATATGAAGTTTCCAGCGGCCGTGACATTTTCGCACAATTTTAAAAAGGGAAAATTCTATTTAAATACCATTTGAATTTGTAAAACCCTCATAAGTCTCCCGAATTTGTAAAAAGGCTGAGAGGTACCAAGGACCTATGAGGGATATGCAAATTCGGGTGAATTATCCTTTTACCCTTACTTTTAAATAAATAAATAAAAACCCTCACCGGAGGGCTGCCGCCGGCCGGTTGCCGGAGGACTTCCGAAGGCCGACCGATGGCGGTTGGGCTCCAACCGACAGCCACCGGTGAGGGGGTCACTAGTGCAAAAAAGGACTTTAAGACCGCCTCATTTAGAGCGGAGATGCGAAACCCGGTCTTCAAGGAATGACCGTGGCGGTTCAAATATAAAGAACTTTTGGACCGGATCATATTTTCATAGGTCTTAAATATATAATTCGGACAGCACAAACAAACAACCGGTCTTAAAAATGTTATTAAAAAATTCAAATTTCAATTACTTTATAGAGAAATCTCATACAGTAGTACTTATATTTTCGTGGTCCAACATAATAAGGAAAAATTTAAATATAAAAGTCAAAGTTTTAAGACCGCACATACGTAATAGGCGATCTTACAAGTTATCCTTTTAAGACCTACATCTAATCCGCCTACAAAAAATTAATTAATTTTAAGATGGACTTTTATAAAGACAAGTCTTAAAGGTTAACTTTTAAGGCCGATCTTATAATTGTGGTGAAAATTAAACAAATAATTAATTACCTTTAAGACCAGACTTCAATATGACCGGTCTTGATTTTAATATTAAGACCGGACGTTATTGTTTGTCCGGTCTTAAAAATGAAGCGCCAAATCACATTTCTTCACGCGAAATCTTTTGTTACTCTCACTGAAGAACCTCTATTCCTATTGTGAAACCTTTCTGTTGCATTACCTCTCTTCCTCGCCCACGTACGATAGCCTCTGTTAGTCTCTCATTTGCTCATGCATTCCTCTCTTCCTGTCTCGAAAATAAATAGTGAAAACGATTCTAATCGTGTTAAAGGGAACGCCGATTCTTGCGTGTGAGTCAGAACAAACCCTCTTCATCTCACAATGAGCCTCGTAACCACCCTGTACGCCGTGGTAGAAGAGGCACACGAATGATGGATGTAACCCTAAGTCGGACTTCTCGATCAAGGCTCGAGATTCAGTTTGATGAAAAGTTGGAACCTTTCGGTCCTAATAAAAGCAAATATACTAGTTTTGTCGGCTATCTTGCACGTAGCAAGGTTAGCATCTTGACAGATGAGTGGAAAAATGTCGACTTTGGCAATGTAAAGCAACCTATTTGGGACACTATCCGGCTTACATACACTGTCTCTGACTCTTAGAAGTTGAAAGACAAGACATTGTCTTATTGTGGTGATCGGTGGAGGAAGTTTAAGATCTTTCTCGCTAACAAGTATACTTTTGTCGAGGTTCAGCCTGACGAAAATCCTTGGGACAAGTACACATTTATTGATGAACAAACTTGGCAACAATTTGTTCAACTGCGGACCACTCCTCTTAAGCTCGGTGAGTTTATATTTAGTTTTTTTTTTTGCCATTTTGTTTGCTTATTAACCGGTGCGGATATGTGAATGTTATTATGTTCATCTAATCCTGTTAGTTAAATGGTTTGGTGTTTGAATAGAAGTATATATTTCCGCCTTTGTCTCTCGCAAGTCGATATGTAAACCACGAAAAGGTAAAATACTAAAAAGGTAAATTAGGGAAATAATAATGGCATAAGAGTCAAGCCATTATTATAGTCTTAGTTTTGTTATAGTAGGTAGTGGTTAGACATTGTTGTTAGTTAATTAGTATGTTAACGTGGAATGGTTTCGATTACAAGCTGTTATTGGGCCTTAAGAGTCAAGCCTCTAACTATATATAAGAGGTTAGTTTAATATGTTTTGGAACCAGTTATGATGAATGAATGAATTGACTGAGTTGGCAACAATTCTGCAACTCCCTTTCCTCTGTTTCTCCCAATTTCTTCTACAATTCTACATCTTCCTTAAATAAAATGTTGAAACTTGATGAAGTGAATCTGACTAATGTTTGACGTTCATATCAAGCAGAAGTTCCCTAATTTTTGTTAGTGACATGGCTGGAATTCATAATTAATATTTGTTTTCAATTCTGATTCACAAAAAAGAAGGGAACAAGCACAGGAGATAGGGAGAAAGAATGATTGCCCGCATAGGGCTTCTCGTGGTGGATATGAAATGGCCGAAAAAGAATTGATGGCGGTCAAGTGGAAGAGATTGGAAGATGAAGCTGAATCCAATCCTTCTGCCATTGTTGATTAGGCAGCATCTCCAATACGTCGCGAGGAGTTGTGGTTGCACATTCGGCAAAAGCCAAGCGGCGCCTACACGAGTGAACAAACTCGTGTAGTTCTTCCGAAAGAATTGTAAGTATCGTTATTGTTATTTTTTTTAGTTACTAAACATGTTTCATTACTAAGCTTCTCGTTATCTGTATCTTACAAGAAGATCTTAAAAAAAAGAAGTAGAGGGATCTTTTGTGTCGGACGAGAGGAGTGATATTCTGACTGTTGCAACCGGAAAACCGGATTATGGTGTAGGGGGATTGGACGACGGGTAGGCCTGAAGGAATACTTTGGTAAATCCAAACGCCATAGACAAAGTATGGTTACCCGGGAGGAGATGGACCAAACGGTGTCCAAAATAAATGAGGAAGCAACGGCTAAAGAAGCAAAGTGGCAATCCCAGATGAGCCAGATGAGGGAGGAAGTGAATCAGATGAGGCTGCTTTTGAGCACTCGTCCAGAGACCAGTGTTCCCTTCACACATTCACCTGCACCTATGCAACAAAGCACTAGAGGGAGCTGCATTGTTGGACAGTCAGAGCAACCTTATGACCTGTATGTGGAGGATCGTGATAGTCCTAGACGATTAGTTGCAAAAGGGACTGTCCACAACTTATTGGGATCAACTGTACACCACCAACAAATGGCTGATGATGAAGTCGAGTGTCGGTTGAAAAGGTGATCATTGATGCACCTCTCCTCTCCCAACGATCGGTGAAGCTTGTGAGTCATATCAAGGGAACCTTCATCTCTTGGCCAGTGAAGCTTGTACATGTCTCTACTCCTCCTGAAGCTTCATCCCCTCCTCCTCAAGTTCCATCCCCTCATCAAGCTCCACCCCTCCTCCCCAAGTTTTATCCCTCATCAAGCTCCATCCCCTCCTCAAGCTCGATCCCCTCTTGCTAAGTTGATTGCCAAGGAAAAAATATCCGATATGGGCAAGGTAAAACCGACGACAACGACGGTCCAACCTTGAGAAGAATAGTCACTTTGTTTTTATTCGAATAAGGTAAACGATTTTTTTTTTTTTTGTATGTTCTTAATCGTATTCTCGAATTTTTATTGTTGATTTACACAAGGATAATGTTTTGGTCGTTTCCTTTTTGTCAGAGAAAAAAGACGATAATGAAAAGGACTAGGCGATCGAATATGGAAACCAAAAAGAAATTAATTATATATTTTTAAATGCTGCCCTCACGGGCGGCATCGTCTGAAAACCAAAAAAATAAAAATATCTACTCCTCCTCATCGTTGTCGGAGGGGGGGGGGAGTCGTCGGAGAGGTCGGAGAGTCGTCATCTAAAGGATTGTACTCAACGTCCTGGGCGTCGAGTATCGCATTGATATTGTTGTTGACGGCATTGTAGACTGAAAAAGGCGGCCCAATCGTCGTTCTATATGATCGACGGGCCGGGGAGGTGGTGCATCATCTCGTTTTGAAGGTCGGGTCCGGAGGCGGTGGAGGAGGAGGGTACAGAGGAGGAAGAGCATTAAGAGGAAAAGGAGGATCTCGTGGTGGTGGAGCAGCCATTACGGTGGAGGTTGTAGAAGTAGAAGTGATGTAGAGAAGAATGTAAAGAAAGTAAAGTAACAACGGGTTTAAATAGAGAACCCATCACGAACAATGTGAAAGCGGTTTGGAAACTTTAATGAGGAGACGCATAGTTCATCAGAATACGAGGAGACGCCTGGGTGGGAAGCTTATTTGGAAGTCAAAGAGACTCTGATTCATTCATTTGAACAGAGTGTAGGGATACGACTCTGCTATCTGATTTAATACCGGATATTGTAAAAGATCCGTTCTTAAAACTAATATTTTTTTAGAAAAAAATCTTACTTTAAAATAAATTGAATTGAAAAAAATTAATGTATTTTAGGACCGGATAAACGATAAAAGGTCGGTTTTAAAAGTAATTAAATTGATTAAAAAAATAAATAATAGACTTTTAGGACCCGAGATATATTATAAAAGGTCGATTTTAAAAGTAATTGAATTGAAAAAATTAATGTATTTTAGACCGCATATTTATAAAATCCGCTCTTAAAGTACCTAATCTCTTATTAACTCCTCACTACCTCGTAATTCCAAACAACGTACGTGGCTATCTGGGAACTGCTCTCTGCCTCTATTAACTCCTCATACCTCTCTGCATGCCCCAACTACTCAAACCATGGTTAGATACAATAGCATCGCTCGTAGGGGTAGACTTGCGGTGCGCCTCCTCCGGCCAAGAGTGAGTTCTATTGTGACGAGAAGAGTCTCGGGTCGTTGGACCCATTGTTATTTCTTCGGATGATGAAGAGATTGCCGCACCCCCTTTCGACCATGATGCGTGCGATGCGAATAAGACAGAACTTGCGATCTCCGTGGGAAGTTAATGCTTTGCATACCGATATCGCCAAGGCTTTGGAGGATAATAAGCTTTAGGATGTTTAGTCAGATTCTTGTTTTTGATAATTTTCTGCTTGTATTTCTTTTGTATTTTTTTCTTGTGTACGTGCATATTCAAGTAATATAAGTAGCATTAAGAACTAAGCTTGTGTCTTTTTTTTGTTCATATTCTCTAGTAATTAAAGAAAAGAAACTTCAGTTTTCCCTTAATTTTTATTCATTTAGTTGTTGTGCTCGCCAAAGCCAATCCTTTAAAAAAAACAGAACGAGGACTTTTAGGACCGGATGTTTAATAAAACTAAGGTCTTAAAATTAACTGAATAATAAAAATTGCGGACCACAGTCTTATAAAACTCCAGTCTTAAAAAGTTTGTCTACTTTATAATTTAGGTCCGGAGTCTTCTAAAACTCCAGTCTTAAAAATTTAATTATATATTTAGGACCGGCTACTTTATGATTAACCGGTCTTAATAAAATCCAAAATACTAAATGTATTTGTCGCACGGAATTCTAAATTTCCCTCTCTGTTCTTCTCTTGTCGCGCCTAAAGTGATTACTCAGGTTCTGTCTCCACTGTTTGTGTGTTGCTTTGTCGCTGGTTTGCGTTGCTCTCTTGACAATCACTTTCTGGTTCCTTAGCTAAACGTCTATAGACCAAGCTGTAAGAGGTGTTTCGGTTATATAACTTTATGATTTTCCTGCTTCTCGTTCTGGGTTTTTCATGGGTTGAACGAAATCGATGAAATGTTCTCGTGGGTTTCTCTCGTTGTTAATGAATATTGTGTTTTGAAGATTATATTTGCACTTTAGACCTACCCAACTGACCAATAAAGTTTTTTAGGTTACTCTTCTTGTCTGCAACATCAACATTCGTGGCGAGAGAAGAAAGACTCAGCAAATGCATTTGAATTTATATGCTACAGGTGAGTCCACAAGACCTTCATGCGATGCATTTAATTTCCTTGTCATGCATTTATTTTGCTTCTTGGATTCACTGTGATACATTTATGCCAAAAAGTGAGTCTTCGTTATGCATTGAATGGGCAAGTTTCTCCAGCTTATTTTATATGCAAGTGTCAATTTTTCCGGATTATGTATATGTTAAATCTTTTTGTCTATAGGAATTCTACTATGGACCACAGTTGGATAAATACTTTACAGACGAGTGTTGAATATCAGAATGGGGTGAGGGACTTTATAGAATTTGCTCAACAAAATGCCCATGATGATAGTGGGAGTTTTATTGCCCTTGTGTTGAATGTTTGAATGAGATGCGACTAGGTCTTGAAGTTTTACACACACATTTAATTTGTGAAGGATTTTGTAGGACTTACACACACATTTACGCCACCGCAGAGTTGCGTCGATCTTCTTCCGCGTGACTTGTCACGTCGATCAAACCTCGGCGTTTGACGCTCTAGTTTAGAAAACATTTCCGGATATGCGGTAACCTGGTACATTTTTTGTAAAATATTATTATTTTTGTACAAAAGCCTAAATCCTAGCCAAACTCCAGTAGGCCAACTTGATCTTCCTAGGCAAAGTGTTCTGGCTTACTCAAAGCACCTCATAGAGGCTTGTTCAGCATCGAGATGCGGCCGTCATAGATCTGGTCTCAGTTGCATTTCTTTCTCCGATTCCTTCCTATCCTACTACGGCTCTTCTCTTCCTTCATTCCTCTACTCTGAATCTCTCGGCGGAGCTATCACACTCTATATCATTCTCTGCCGTCTTGATTCACCTACTAGAGGTGTCATTCAAGGTGGAGTTGCAAGGAACGTACGAAGAGGTGGAGTATAGTGTTGAGGATCGAATTTATTTATTTATTTATTAAAGAAAAAAAAAACAGTTCACGCCTCCATTGTTAACCGGCGATGTATCGACTTTATTATGTCCTTAAAATAGGCGTCCACCCTATTTTTAGACGTTAAAAGGGGGGGAACGGATGATAAAAGCGTTGTATGTAGTAGTGGTGGTTCCTAATTATTAATAGCGATTATTTGTAACTAAACCGAAATTCCGTGTATTAAAAAAAGGGTTAAGGTGCGATTTGGTCAATAAACTATTGGCTCGGAAGCGTCCAACACAATTAACTATTAAATAGACCAAAAATACCAACAAACTTTTAAAAGGAGCGCCCGAAGACAACAGATTAACAAAAAGTTAACGTTCGTTATCTAAGATGCAGATTGGCCAACGAACTTTTACTCCGAGAACGCGTCCAACACAAAATTTTAAATTTTACTAAATTAAATAATTTTTTTCTCAATTGTCATTATTCAAAACTACTTGTATAGATATCTATGGACAAAAATTACTCATTCTTCAATTTTGTCAAAATTATAATTTGCTAAAATAAACAAAGTTTTTAATTAAAAATATAATTATATGATTTAAATAAAACTCAAGGTGCTTTATAGTTTATTATATATGTTAAACCAAAAAAATTATATGATTTATTTTTATTTTAGAAGAAATTTATGTGAGTTAAAAAATTCATTTAATGTTAATAAAATTTAAAAAATCTAAAAAATCTATTATATCCTAAAAAAATGAAATGAGTTTAATTTTTATTTTTATAAAAGGAGCTTAATGGATATTAACGTTGATACTTAATAATATAAATCCGGCAACTTGATAATATATTCGTTAATTAAATGATCTATTGCTTATATGGATATGGGACTTTCATAGGCCAAATTGCTCCTTACCCTATTATTAAATTGTCCTTCCTCAAACCTCTTAAGTTATCTTTTTTTCCTCCAACAAGTCTCATATTCATATAATCAATAGATCATTTAATTAACAAATATATCATCAAGTTGTAGAATTTATATTATTAAGTATCAACGTTGATATCCATTAAGTTCTTTTTATAAAAATTAAAATTAAACTCATTTCATTTCTTTTAGGATATAATAGCTTTTTTAAATTTTATTAACATCAAATGAATTTTGTAACTCACTTAAATTTCTTCTAAAATAAAAATAAATCATATAATTTTTTTTGTTCAACATATATAATAAACTATAAAACACCTTGAGTTTTATTTAAATCATATAATTATATTTTTAATTAAAACTTTTGTTTATTTTAGCAAATTATAATTTTGAAAAAATTGAAGAATGAGTAATTTTTGTCCATAGATATACAAGTAGTTTTGAATAATGACAATTGACAACAAAAAAATTATTTAATTTAGTAAAATTTAGAATTTTGTCTTTGGCTTTCCCGGAGTAAAAGTTTGTTGGCTAATCTAGCACCTTAGATAACAGGCGTTAATTTTTTTGCTAACGGCGTTGTCTTTATTTCTCCTTTTTAAAAGTTTGTTGTGCTGGGCACTCATTTTTAAAATTTTGTTGGTATTTTTAGTCTATTTAATAGTTAATTGTGTTGGACACTCCTAAACCAATAGTTTATTAGTTAAATCACACATTAACCCTTAAAAAAATATAGAGATAAAAGTGTCACATGTCATGCTTTATAAACAGTATAGAAAGGACGATCTAGATCACCTAATTTGTACTAGTGGAGATGATGAAACGGGTAGAGCTAGGGTATTGAAGACCTGGACCGTCGCAGACCCAAAACACTGATCAAAATGATAACGATGCTTGTATTAAGCTAAGCTATTAGTTCCCCAACTTTCTTAATAAATTATTATTCCTTCTGCTTCAGACTCGACAAATTTATTTCCAAGAGAAGCAGATTCTACCCAGCTGGTCTCTTGGTTTTCGGATCCACCGTTTTCATGCCTCCAAGTACTCCAATGGGGGCTGCGCCAAAGAAGAAAAGCTTTAAGATATTACTTGATGGAGTAATTTTTTAATTGTCTTTTTAGATTCTAATAAAGTTTAAAAATATATTTTAAACATTATTTTTAGATCGATTCTATAGACACAACTCACAAGGTCCAAAAAAGACATTTTAGACTTTATATATGAGAAACCAGTCTAGAAAATGTACCTATATTTAAAAAATATAACTGATCATAGTTTTTAAATCCTATTCTTTATACATATTCAGTTTAGAGTGGGCGGTCAAGATCGCTTATTTTACAATAGTGGAGATAATGAAACCAATGCAGCTTGGGCCTATCAATAAATCAATCCTCCCATGACATGCATTATATATAAAATACATTAGAATTGAAGTACAATTCCGAAATGTCTCACATCTCAAAGCTCCACCACACGTGCCCTATCTATATTGACAAAGCTTGCATTCCTACTCAGATTGCCAAATAAAATGTCAATTCTTAGGTATGGCTTAACTCTTTGTGGGAAAAAAATTGCAAATTCAATAAATTAAGTCGTCCGCTTCTATTATAAGGGGACATGCCGACAACATGTACACTTATGTGACATATGTCACAATCCACGTTGATCACAAGCTCAATTATTTAAGTATTTTAATTGGCAATCACCACTCTATCTCTCTCTTTTTTTTTTTTCCTTTTTTTTTTTGTGAATTACAGGCAAGCTAAAAAGCTTGGAATGATGAGGAAAGGACTAGATCATGAAGACCAATCCTTAATAAATCAACTAGCAAAATAAACTAAGCAAAACAGGTCATCTGGTCTCTAAAATACATATCCAGGAAACCCCCTGGAACGAATGGTACAAGGATCATGTCATCATCAGTAGGTGCATCATGGCCCTGTTTGCCCATATAATCGGCGCATGAAATGTTTCCTCTCGAAGTATAGTGAAGCTCGACATTCCAGTCTTCGTATAGCAAGTCTCTAGTCTCCCCAATAATTCCTCTAAGGGGGTGGTCATTGTGGTAGTCCCTCATAAGGGTGTTGACAGCATCCAATGAGTCAGAGTAGAGAACAATTCTCTGAAAGCCCATTTGACAGCACAGCTTCAAACCAAGCATGATAGCATAAATTTCTGCTTCGAGCATAGTGTGGAGGCCAAGCGATTTGTGGTATCCCATCAACCAACAACCCTGAGAATCCCTTATGACGCCACCACAAGTTGCTTGTTGCTGGTATCGCACGAGCCATCAACGTCAAGGCGACAATGTTTCTTGGTGGAGGTGTCCAAGCTTTTTCAACATCGCCCAAGGTTAAAAATTTTGTGCGTCGGTGTTTGATTAGATGTACTCTCTATGAGGAGGTAGGTACAAGTATGAAGCATCTCCCCGGTAGTCGCATTTTCGCCTTGGAAGAGAAATCTGCATCTGGCCGTCCAAAGGACCCAGCACACAAAACTGAAGGTTCTCTACCAATAGGTATTTTGAAATCGTCCCTTTCCAGGATTGTGGTTGGTATTCGACTTGAGCCATTCCTGCACGTTTCCTGCAAAAAAGAAAGAAAAATAGTTAGGTCTCACAAGTTGTTTCCACAAACTTTTAGCTCTCTCACAATCCCTGATAACGTGGATCACGTCTTCCTCATTGTTGCAATTGAAAGGATAAAGATTTCCATCAGATAGCCTTCTTCTGGATCTTAGAGAGTTAGTCACAAGTCTTTCGTGACCAACTTGCCACATGAACATTTTAACTTTCTCAGGGAGCTGCCATTTCCACAATAAGTACCAGAATCTATTAGCGCCCGTTTCGTCGTGATTGGAGAGGTAATTGTAAGCAAATTTAACAGAGAAGCACCCATCTTTAGCAGCTCGCCAAGTGAAGCAATCAAGGAAACTATTAGTAGGGGGTTGCATTCTTGAAATAGAATTTATAATTGTAGAAGGAAGAATTCCCCGCAATCTATTAGTATTCCATCTCGCCGTTGCTTAAAATTTAGTCTCTCACCGTCTCATCAGGGCTTATCAAGGAGGGATCTTGAACGAAGGTTATGAGAGGCCGGTCAAGAGGGGACCCGAGAGGTCATGCCGAGTCGGTTTCGCTCCGTTATTAACTTTTCTCGCTAATGCCGGCCAAAGAAACTTATCCTGAGACCTCGACTACGCCTTCCAAACAAAAGAAGAGTTTCTCTTTTTTGAAACCTTAGGCACGAGAGCGACCGTAATTGTACTTGGACCATCGGCATTGAGCCCATAGAGAATCCTTTTTTGTCAAGAGATTCCAGCAGATCTTCATAATAAAAGCCTTATTTTGTTGACGGAGATTTTTAAATCCAGGTCCCCCCTGTTTCTTAGCTTTAGTTACTTTGTCCCAAGCAATGAGATGCATCTTCTTTACGTCCTCCTCCTGAGACCAGAGGAAGTTCCTCGATATCTTATCAAGCTCATTAATAATACAAATAGGAAGGAGGGTTGATTGCATTTGATAGGTGGGCAGGGAGGATAGCACTGATTTAATGAGAACAGTGCGACCAGCCATAGTTAAGAACTTGCTTTTCCAAGAAGACAACCTTTGCCTGGCTTTTTGCACAATATGCTGATAGGTGGCTCTGGTAGTCCTCTTGTGAATGATTGGCACCCCCAAATATTTCCCAAGATCATGAGTGATACCAATGCCAAGAAGTTGATTAAGCTCGAGGGCTCTGTTAAAATTGACATTACTAGAGAAGAACATTCGAGACTTAGCCAAGTTGATTTTGTGGCCAGAGACCTCACAGAAACTTTGCATTACATTACGAACCTTCGCCATTTGATGGGGAGAGGCCTCAGTGAAAAGGATGAGGTCATCGACGAAGAACAAATGAGAGATGACGGGGCTTCCTCTCTTAAAAGTGAACGGCTTCCAACGCCTGACCTCACATTCGGCTTTGATTAAGTGCCCCAACCTTTCCATGCAAAGAACAAATATATATGGGCTTAAGGGGTCTCCTATCCTAACACCTCTGGAGGGGGTAAAGCTCGGACTCTCATCACTGTTCCAAAGGACGGACATGGATGAGGTAGAAAGGCAAGCCACGATAAGACCGATGAGATTGCTGTTAAGCCTCAAGCACGCAAGAGTATTCCTTATGAATCCCTAATTGAATCTATCGAAAGCCTTTTCCATATCAACCTTGATGGCAACAAACCCTTTCCTCTTACCCTTCATTCTTATGGAGTGGATGATCTCTTGAGCAATGATAATGTTATCACAATTGGTTCTGTTGGCAATAAAGCTGCATTGCTCTCTTTTGACAAGAAGAAGGGGAGACGTAAAGCAGGGCTGAATTGATAATCGCATATATAAATTCTAAAATCCTGAAATAGAAAATGTTAGGAAATAATATATTAGTATTAATGTATATATCTAAAATCATGAGATTGTAATCAGATCCTATATAATTAGGAATTACACATATAATCATCATTATGAGTCATTATGTATAGGCTCCTCCCTCTTCTATAAATACCCATACATTTATCATGAATAATACACAACTTTCTGATCCATTTCATTACATGGTATCAAAGCTTGTTTATTCTTGACCAATTTGAGTTTTCTGGTGGCCGCTGTCACTATACAGTGACAGTTGCTAGTCTCCCGTCTCTGGCGTGTGTGTGTTAGTCTCATTTCAGTTTCTGTTGATTCTTTGGCTATCCTTTGGTTGTTCTTCTTCTTTTCTGTTTGTGTCAAGTTTTGCTGTTTTTTTGGTACTATTCCTTCACGTTGCTTTGTGAACGGTGAACCATGTCGTCGCTGATCATCACCGGGGTGAGAGAAAGTGTGCAACTCGTTTGGTTGTTTTTTGTCTCGATTAGTTGCTAGAGCTTGTTTAGGGTTGTCTCCTCTACCTGTTTGATTACCACATGGGCGATTGACAGTGGTGTGGAGGGAGAGAACCGACGGTAGAGCCTCTATTTCTGCAAGTTGAACGTCGAATGCTCTGGTTCTGCAGGTTGCGTATCTTGGGTCTGGTGGCTAAATAGGGTGGTGGTTAGGTTGTGGAGATTGAAGGTCTGGTTCTGCCTGTTTCTCCGTAGCGCCTCTTGTCTCCCATTTTGCTCCATTCTCGTCACCATCGATTCACTATTTTTTGCTAAAGGATTCTTTAATTTTTCAATTCCAAGCATGTTCTGAGTTTTTTGGTGACTTTTCCAATTCCCGGCGAAAAGTGCCAGATTTCGGTGAAAATTTCCAGATTCTGGTGACAGTTTAACCCGGTGGTATTCTGCATTTCCGGTAAAGTTTGCATATTCCAGCGAGTGTTCTGAATTTTCTGGCGAGTAACTTCCAGATTTCGATTCTGGTGAGTAATTTCCACATTCAGGCGAGTTTTTTTGTCACATTCGAGATTTGTGAAGGTCCAAAAGATGAAGGTGGTTCGGGCTCTATTCTCAACGTTGCGGTGATTAGTGGCAACATGGTGGAAGGTTGCCAGCAATGGAGGTAGAGAAGAAGGTGAAGGTGAAAGAATGTCTCTTCCTCTTTTATGTTTGCAGTGCTGGTTTTGGTCCCCTTTTCTGCCAAGTTCAATGATATATTGAACAAATTTAATATAAAGCTTGGCAAAGGTGAAAAAGACTACGTTTAAGGAGTGGTTAAGTTTTCTTTGTAGGGTCCACATGTTTTCTCATAATTGTTTCCTTCACATGCGCACTAGACAACCATTCATTGAAAATTTATTGTAAGATGTGAGTTGTCCTGGGCCCCACATGGTTGAAAAAGGTGAGAAACAAGATGTGATTGCATGAAGACAAGAGAGAAGTCACGGGACCTATCTGATCCAAATAATTGTTGTGAAGGTGATATTGCTCGTTGTGACTAAAGAGGTTTATCTTGTAGAGGTTATTGATACCTCGATTGGTTGCTGTGACCATTTTTTGGTCGTGCTTTATTCTCTAACGTCGAGCCTTCATTCCTGGTATGTATAGGCCAGTTCTTTACTTTGAAGGTTGCGTTGTGAGACTGGGTTTCTACTATTTCAGCACGGTCGACATTTCATTTTGTGCACGTTCACTTGTCTCTAGTGGTTGGGTTCTTCGTTTGCTCGTTTTCCAGCACGTTCGTGAAGTGTTCTTTTGTCTTAAATGTCGTGCTTGTGGTTGGGTAATTTCATTGGCATATGTTATATTTTGCTTCACCTCTGGTGAGGTATTTGTCTCAGTGAGATAGTTTGATGGTCCTTGTGTGACCTGTTCGTTGCTTTGCCTCCGATGATGTGTTTGGCTATTATTTTTTCATTTGGAGTTTTCTGATTGGTCCCTAGTAAGACCGTTTGATGTTCGTCTTTGGTGAGACGTTCATTGTTGCTTGTCTCTGGTGAGACATTTGGAAGATTTTTTGTTTGGTGTCTCGTGAGATGTTTGGTTTATTGCTGGTCCCTTGTGAAACCATTTGGTTGAGCTCTTGGTAAAGCTGTTGGATCGGTTCTCTTTAATTAGTGGCTGCTCACATTCAAGACACAATATGTCGAGCTCTAGCTGAGTTTCGAAGTTGGAGATTTTGAAGGCCGACTTTCGGTAATGAGAGGGAAATTTTTCACGAGGGAAAGGTTTTTATCGCCCACTTGCCAACGAAGAGTGATTGTGATTTTGTTTGTAACTTAAAATTACCGATGGAATTTCCCATGCAATTCCGTCGGTAATATTTTATTTATTTTTATAAAATAAACCGTAATATTACTAACGAGAATTTTGTGGGGAATATTTTATTTATTTTTGTAAAAAAAAAACGTCACTTTATCCAAGAAATTACCCATAGAATTCCATAAGTGATTTTAATTTATTTTTGTGAAAAAGCTAATAATATTGCCGACAGATTTCCGTAGGTATTCTGTCATTGATTAATGATCAGATTCCATAAATAATTGCTTGTTTGTTTTGTAGTGTAAATAGAGAGAAATGAGACATATTAAGACCATGGAATGATAAGCGTAATGGACTAAGCGGAATGGAAAGAATGAATGTTGTGTCCTGTATTTCATATACAAACGTTACATATTTATAGAAGATAAGAGAGCCTCAATAGTAATGGCTCATAATGACTATTAATGAAGATTATTCCTAATCCCTACAAATCAGGGATTCCAGTGACAGGGATTACATAAGAAATTGTATTCGATTTATAGCTAGGAAATTGTATTATGATTTATAGGAATCCCGATTTGTAGGGATTAGGAATAATCTTCATTAATAGTCATTATGAGCCATTACTATTGAGGCTCTTTATCTTCTATATATATGTAACATTTGTATATAAAATATAGGACACAATATTCATTCTTTCCATATTTTGCCCAATCACATGGTACCAGCCCGGTTGTGTCATCTCTAAAATATTTTTTTCTATACACATTTTTTAGGTTTTCTTCTTCCCCGTCACCTCCAGTTTTTTTTCTTCTCATTTTTTTGAGACCTATTCTCTCTATCCTTTCAGTTTTTCCTTATTTTCTCGGGACCTATTATCTCGATTGATCCTTTTTTTCTCTCTCCTCGTTTTCTCGAGACCTATTATCTCAATTGATCCTGTTTTTTTCCTCGTTTTCTCGAGACCTATTATCTCGATTGATCCTGTATTTTTTTGGGAGTTAACTTGGTCTCCCTCCAAGAGAGAGTTAAGATGGTCTCTCTCTAAGAAGGAGTTTGTTAGTTCTCTATGTGTTTTGATGATAATTAACAATTGTAAACATTCATTGAAGTTGGTCTTTGGCAAGTTGGAAAACTTATCAAAGCCACACTCGAGTATCGGTTTCAAAACTCGAGTATTGATTTGACATGAGAGTTGCTCAAAAATCATTACACAAAGCAATACTCAAGTGTTGGACAAAACACTCGAGTATTGGATTTACAGAGCACTCCAAGTTTTTCAACCCGAGTCAAACTCGAGTATTGATATGCATACTCAAGTATTGAACACACAGAGACAATTTCAATGATGACTTTAGTTTTCAATACTCGAGTATTCCATTGAATACTCAAGTATTGGCCATACAAAGAGATATCAAGTTGTTCATCTTATGGACACTCGAGTATTGGTTTTACACACTCGAGTATTGGTCTTTCACAAAGCTTTCATATTTGACATGTGTTTATGAATACTCAAGTATTCATTTGAAAACTCAAGTATTGTATTGTCATCAATTTATCAAAGTTTTCAAGCACCTAGAATACTCGAGTATAGGTATCCACACTCGAGTATTGGACTCGACGAAAGACTACAATTTTTATACATATAATGAATACTCAAGTATTCACTTCAATACTCAAGTATTGACTTGGGAAAGACTTCACAAAGTTTTTCAAGATGAATGAATACTCGAGTATTGAGTTGGAAACTCGAGTGTTGGGCATACCGAGAGCTTTGCTCTTTGTCAATGATCTGAACACTCAAGTATTGGAGTCAATACTCAAGTATTGAGGTTTTGAACTTAAACTTATTTTCATATCAAAAGTTCAAAACTCGAGTATTGACTTGGACACTCGAGTATTGACCTTACTTCAATGCTAAGGTCCAAAGTCAAAACTTGATGATTCCTCTCTGAAAGAAGAATAGTCAAGTATCAGAATGAATACTCAAGTATTGATATAAGTGCACAGTGACACACTCGAGTATTGATGAACACACACTCGAGTATTGAACGCTAAGTTTGAAAATCAAATCAGACGAATTTGTGAATCCTTAATCTTTGATCATAATACCTTCTAGGATTATTCTCTACTGTTCCCTGCTATGTTTAACCATCTGTTAGTAAGTTTCAGACTGCTTAAAGAATGATTATTGAAGGTTAAAAGCAAAAGCAAAAGGTGATGTCAGAACATTTAATGCTGAAACCAGAAACTTGCATACTTTTGCTTAATCCACCTGCACACGGTTGCAAAGCATTAAAGAATGATTTCTACAACAAGCAACTGCTATTCCAACGGACAAATTCACGAGAGTCAACTCGATCATCTAGCCACCATGGTTAAGTGAAGATTGGAGAGAAAGATGCCTAAACCATCTCGCTAATCTTGGCCGAACTTCTCCAACGGATTTATTGGGATAGCAACGGTCATTTAATGATCTCTAAGTATAAATAGGACTGCATTCAAGTCTCTTCAACAACTAGCACATTTGAAAACGCACAAGCATTCAAGTCTCTCAACTACGTTTCAGTTTTCACTTGTAATCTGTCTTTTGACATTATAAGCTTCAAGTGTTTATCATCACTCACTCTTAGAGAGAGTTTTATCTGCAAATCATTTATTGTAAAGAATCACAAGTCAAGGGGACTTGGTGATTGGGTTCATTGATTACAATTGTAAGGGGGAGTAAATTCTAGAGAGAATTTCTCTTGAGTACAGAGTGTGTAATCGAATTGACATAGTGGAAATCCCGCAGTGTCCAGGACCGGACGTAGGTCAAGGAGTTAGACCGAACTAGTATAAATCTTTGTGTCTAGCTATTCTTCTCTTCCTCTTCTGCTCACCTCTGTTTTGTTGTACAAAAACAGAGCAAAACGAAAAAGTTTCAAAATCCCCAATTCACCCCCTTCTTGGTGATTTAGCTCCACCTTCAGAGTTAACATGGTCTTCTTCATCTTTCTTTTTTTCTCCATATTATTTCTTCTAATCACCTTTTTTGTTTTTGTTTTTGTATTCTGATTTATCTTTTGATCACTTTTGTTCACCGTTTGGTGCTAGTCCTTGATGAGACCTTTGGAGTATTTTTTACTCCCTGATGAGATCTTTTGGTGTTTGTCTCTGATAAGATGTGTGAAGTATATTGTTAGGTCCCTTGTGAGACAGTTTGTTGCAGACATATTCACAAAGCCACTTCATCCTACTCAATTTCATGAACTCAAGTCCAAGCTCGGCATCCAAGACATCCATTCATTGAAAATTTATTGTAAGATGTGAGTTGTCCTGGGCCCCACATGGTTGAAAAAGGTGAGAAACAAGATGTGATTGCATGAAGACAAGAGAGAAGTCACGCTGGACCTATCTGATCTAAATAATTGTTGTGAAGGTGATATTGCTCTGTTGTGACTAAAGAGGTTTATCTTTTGTAGAGGTTATTGATACCTCGATTGGTTCTTTGTGACCATTTTTTGGTCGTGCTTTATTCTCGACGTCGAGCCTTCATTCCCGGTATGTATAGGCCGCTTCTCTTTACTTTGAAGGTTGCGTTGTGAGACTGGGTTTCTACTATTTCAAAGCACGGTCGACATTTCATTTTGTGCACATTCACTTGTCTCTAGTGGTTGGGTTCTTCGTTTGCTCGTTTTCCAGCACGTTCGTGAAGTGTTCTTTTGTCTTGAATGTCGTGCTTGTGGTTGGGTAATTTCATTGGCATATGTTATATTTTGCTTCACCTCTGGTGAGGTGTTTGTCTCGATGAGATAGTTTGATGGTCCTTGTGTGACCTGTTCGTTGCTTTGCCTCCGATGATGTGTTTGGCTATTATTTTTTCATTTGGAGTTTTCTGATTGGTCCCTAGTAAGACCGTTTGATGTTCGTCTTTGGTGAGACGTTCATTGTTGCTTGTCTCGGTGAGACGTTTGGAAGATTTTTTGTATGGTGTCTCATGAGATTTTTGGTGTATTGCCGGTCCCTTGTGAAACCATTTGGTTGAGCTCTTGGTAAAGCATTGGATCGGTTCTCTTTAATTAGTGGCTGCTCACATTCAAGACACAATATGTCGAGCTCTAGGCGAGTTTCGAAGTTGGAGATTTTGAAGGCCGACTTTCGGTAATGAGGGAAATTTTTCACGAGGGAAAGGTTTTTATCGCCCACTTGCCAACGAAGAGTGATTGTGATTTTGTTTGTAACTTAAAATTACCGATGGAATTTCCCATGCAATTAATCGGTAATATTTTATTTATTTTTATAAAATAAACCGGAATATTACTCACATAATTTTGTGGGGAATATTTTATTTGTTTTTGTAAAAAAAAAACGTCACTTTATCCAAGAAATTACCCATAGAATTCCATAAATGATTTTAATTTATTTTTGTGAAAAAGCTAATAATATTGCCGACGATTTCCGTAGGTATTCGTCATTGATTAATGATCAGATTGCATGAATAATTGCTTGTTTGTTTTGTAGTGTAAATAGAGAGAAATGAGACATATTAAGACCATGGAATGATAAAGCGTAATGGACTAAAGCGGAATGGAAAGAATGAATGTTGTGTCCTCAGTATTTCATATACAAACATTACATATATATAGAGAAGATAAGAGAGCCTCAATAGTAATGGCTCATAATGACTAATAATAACTATTAATGAAGATTATTCCTAATCCCTACAAATCGGGGATTCCTAGAAATCGAATACAATTTCCTAGCTATAAATCGAAAAACAATTTCTTATGTAATCCCCGTCACAAGGACGGGATTACATAAGAAATTGTATTCGATTTATAGCTAGGAAATTGTATTCGATTTATAGCTAGGAAATTGAATTCCCGATTTATAAGAATCTCTAATTTGTAGGGATTAGGAATAATCTTCATTAATAGTCATTATTAGTCATTATGAGCCATTACTATTGAGGCTCTCTTATCTTCTATATATATGTAACGTTTGTATATAAAATATAGGACACAATATTCATTCTTTCCATAGTTTGCCCAATCACATGGTACCGCAGAGCCCAGTGTTGTGTCCTCTAAAATATTTTTTTTTCTATACACATTTTTTAGGTTTTCTTTCTTCCCGTCACCTCCAGTTTTTTTCTTCTCATTTTTTTGAGACCTATTCTCTCGATCCTTTCAGTTTTTTCCTTATTTTCTCTCGGACCTATTATCTCGATTGATCCTTTTTTTCTCTCTCCTTGTTTTCTCGAGACCTATTATCTCGATTGATCCTGTTTTTTTTCCTCGTTTTCTCGAGACCTATTATCTCGATTGATCCTGTATTTTTTTGGGAGTTAACTTGGTTTCCCTCCAAGAGAGAGTTAACATGGTCTCTCTCTAAGAAGGAGTTAACATGGTCTTCTTCATCTTTCTTTTTTTTCTCCATATTATTTCTTCTAATCACCTTTTTTGTTTTTGTTTTTGTATTCGATTTATCTTTTGATCACTTTTGTTCACCGTTTGGTGTTAGTCCTTGATGAGACCTTTGGAGTAGTTTTTACTCCCGATGAGATCTTTTGGTGTTTGTCTCGACGAGACGTGTGAAGTATATTGTTAGGTCCCTTATGAGACCGTTTGTTGCGGTATATTCACAAAGCCACTTCATCCTACTCAATTTCATGAACTCAAGTCCAAGCTGGGCATCCAAGACATCCATGCTCCAGCTTGCGGGGGGTTGACAGGGATTACATAGGAGCTAGGAAATTGTATTCTGATTTATAGGAATCCCTGATTTGTAGGGATTAGGAATAATCTTCATTAATAGTCATTATTAGTCATTATGAGCCATTACTATTGAGGCTCTCTTATCTTCTATATATATGTAACGTTTGTATATAAAATATAGGACACAATATTCATTCTTTCCATATTTTGCCCAATCACATGGTACCAGAGCCCAGGTTGTGTCCTCTCTAAAATATTTTTTTTTCTATACACATTTTTTAGGTTTTCTGTTCTTCCCCCGTCACCTCCAGTTTTTTTTCTTCTCATTTTTTTGAGACCTATTCTCTCGATCCTTTCAGTTTTTCCTTATTTTCTCTGGACCTATTATCTCGATTGATCCTTTTTTTCTCGAGACCTATTATCTCGATTGATCCTGTTTTTTTTCCTCGTTTTCTCGAGACCTATTATCTCGATTGATCCTGTTTTTTTTTGGGAGTTAACTTGGTCTCCCTCCAAGAGAGAGTTAACATGGTCTCTCTCTAAGAAGGAGTTAACATGGTCTTCTTCATCTTTCTTTCTTTTTCTCCATATTATTTCTTCTAATCACCTTTTTTGTTTTTGTTTTTGTATTCCGATTTATCTTTTGATCACTTTTGTTCACCGTTTGGTGTTAGTCCTTGATGAGACCTTTGGAGTAGTTTTTACTCCCTGATGAGATCTTTTGGTGTTTGTCTCTGACGAGACGTGTGAAGTATATTGTTAGGTCCCTTGTGAGACCGTTTGTTGCAAACATATTCACAAAGCCACTTCATCCTACTCAATTTCATGAACTCAAGTCCAAGCTGGGCATCCAAGACATCCATGCTCCAGCTTGCGGCCGGGGGGGTGACAGGGATTACATAAGAAATTGTATTCTGATTTATAGCTAGGAAATTGTATTCTGATTTATAGGAATCCCTGATTTGTAGGGATTAGGAATAATCTTCATTAATAGTCATTATTAGTAATTATGAGCCATTACTATTGAGGCTCTCTTATCTTCTATATATATGTAACGTTTGTATATAAAATATAGGACACAATATTCATTCTTTCCATATTTTGCCCAATCACATGGTACTAGAGCCCAGGTTGTGTCCTCTCTAAAATATTTTTTTCTATACACATTTTTTAGGTTTTTGTTCTTCCCCGTCACCTCCAGCTTTTTTTCTTCTCATTTTTTTGAGACCTATTCTCTCGATCCTTTCGGTTTTCCTTATTTTCTCGGACCTATTATCTCGATTGATCCTTTTTTTCTCTCTCCTTATTTTCTCGAGACCTATTATCTCGATTGATCCTGTTTTTTTTCCTCGTTTTCTCGAGACCTATTATCTCGATTGATCCTGTATTTTTTTGGGAGTTAACTTGGTTTCCCTCCAAGAGAGAGTTAACATGGTCTCTCTCTAAGAAGGAGTTAACATGGTCTTCTTCATCTTTCTTTTTTTTTCTCCATATTATTTCTTCTAATCACCTTTTTTGTTTTTGTTTTTGTATTCTGATTTATCTTTTGATCACTTTTGTTCACCGTTTGGTGTTAGTCCTTGATGAGACCTTTGGAGTATTTTTTACTCCCCGATGAGATCTTTTGGTGTTTGTCTCTGATGAGACGTGTGAAGTATATTGTTAGGTCCCTTGTGAGACCGTTTGTTGCGCATATATTCACAAAGCCACTTCATCCTACTCAATTTCATGAACTCAAGTCCAAGCTCGGCATTCAAGACATCCATGCTCCGCTTGCGGCCGGGGGGGGTGACGGGGATTACATAAGAAATTGTATTCGATTTATAGCTAGGAAATTGTATTCGATTTATAGGAATCCCGATTTGTAGGGATTAGGAATAATCTTCATTAATAGTCATTATTAGTAATTATGAGCCATTACTATTGAGGCTCTCTTATCTTCTATATATATGTAACGTTTGTATATAAAATATAGGACACAATATTCATTCTTTCCATATTTTGTCGAGTCACAGTTTTCCTTCCCTTTCGTCACCGCGTCGCGTTAGATTCCTACGGGACTACTTGGGGAAGCCACCTTAATCGAATATGAAGGTGCGGAGCGACGATGTGGCGTTCACCGGGAGGGGTTCTTTGTTTCGGGATGCCGTGCTTAGGGTACAATTCGTTTCAGCTCCGTCCACCGCCGGATCCATGTGGTGGGAGCGGATGAGGAGCCCCGAGGGCAAGGATCACCGGTGGAGTCGTGGGTGGAAAAAATTGCGAGAATTGTCGGAGATTGTCGCGCGACCTAGATGGAAGACCTTCATCCGCCGCTTCAATAAAGGGAGGTCTAGTGGATATACGAAGCGGGGCTCGTTCCGGTATGATGCATCCAGTTATGCCCTTAACTTTGACGATGGCCGGGACGGTGAAGAGGATTACTACGTGAACAATTTCTCGACGAGGTATGCGTCGATCCCAGCGTCAGCGAAGTCATCGATGGACCTCGGGAAGCTAGCCACAAAGTATAAGTAAAATAACACCTTTTAAGTAAAAAAGTACAAGTTAAAAATTTTAAATCTCAACTGTTCAAATTAGATTAGAATATTCAAATCTTACTATCTTACCATAGTAATGAGTACTTAAACTAAAGTTGAGCAAAATACATTAGAAGTACAAATTCGGAATGTCTCACATCTCACGCTTCACCATACGTGCCCTATCTATATCGACAAATCTTGCATTCCTACTCATATTACCAAATAAAACATCTTTGAAAGAAAAAAATCTCAATTCAATAAAGAATGACTAACTCTTTCAAAGAAGAAAAAGAAAAAAGAGAGCAATTCAATAAACTAAGCCGTCCACTTCTATTATAATGGGACATACGTCGGACGTACTACATACATATGTGACATGTCTCTCACAAGATCAATTATTAAGTATTTTCCTAAATTGGCAATCACCACCCTCTTTAATAGGGGTGGAAATAGATCATGCTCCTAACTAAGAATTACGGCCTAGCCTTCATAAAACTTATCCAAACCTATTTAGTAAATAATTTTATAAATTTACTTACTTAGCTTTAATCCCAAGTTTCACATTACATTTTCTTTCACACCTACTTAACCCTTACATTCACATAAATCATTCACCCATAGCTCGCTTATCTTTGATCGCTCGAAATGACAATGCTAATTCACTCATTCTCCCCTAAGTTGCCTCCACCAAAGAATAATAATTGCTTTGAGTTTATTTTAGTGTCAAATAAAATATTATAATCTTAATAGGAAGACTTTGTCCCCATTTATGTGGGAAAAGTAAAGAGGTAAAATCCAATTTTACATGTTGCTTGTTATATTTGGTCGATTTTAGAAAATATATCTCATTAATCAACAAACGGTTGATTTTTCTTATTCCTACTTGTTTGTTCAACTATTGTCACTAGATATATATTTTTCTTTTCCTTACAAAGCCCTTGTGTTACTATGAGAATGAATGTTAGGATTTTAAGACATAATGTAGGAAAATGTAGACAAGGGTTGAATATTATATATGAATTTGGAAGCATAAGTTTTTAAGGCTATTTAAAGGGCTATGCTTTAAGTAGCTATTAAACAGCTTGAGGCATTTTGAAGCCACATGTTTAGGTCTTAAAAAAGCCTACATACAAGCTCAGCCCCAGGCTTAAACTTGAAATCTCTACTGCGAACCAATGTCTATTTAAGTAAAACCTAATATAGCCTAACATATTTTCACCTCTAATTTTTGGATAAAAGATAGCGAAGACGGACAGCAGGCATAAATTAATAACGGCATATATAAATTCTAAAATCCTAAAATAGAAAGTTTATTTTATCTTATTTGTAACTCACATTACTAAATTCTTAACATAAATTAATGTAATATTTTTATCTTTCATTTATTATCTCACAAATTTTTATTTTCTTAATAAAATTATATATAATAAGTAGGAGTGAAATTAATAAGTGGTTAAATTTTACTAGTGAAAGTGATTATAAAAAATAAGGAGTACTTTTCTAGCTGGATGCATTTTGATGCACAATAATTCAAGGCTGCTTTAAAAGCTTTGAGGATGGTATGCAGTAAATCAAATACAGTTATGAGATGAAAATGATAATCTCAAGAGAAACTTTAATTGTGCACTTGAAATGAAACTGTGTCTTCACTCACGTATTTTAATTTGTCACACATACATTATTTATTCTATCACTAAACTATCAAATGATGTATTTCAAAAGAATTTTAATTGCATCACGTGGCAAAACAAACCAAATGAAAACATCACTAGTAGGAAAACAATAATTTAGACCATTTAAAAAAGTCCTTCTAGCTATGAAACCAATCTAGATAAGGTTAAAATATCTAGATAAGGTTGATTTTAGTCTGGTTGTCCATCCCATATAAAACATTATTTTTTAGCTTGGTTCCAAGGTGAGGTCTATAAAGTATACTATTCTGTTTATATACAAGTCTCTTTTAACTAAATCACACATACTAAAGAGAGGTAGTTAGTTCATTGATTTTGGGTAAATTTTCAACTAATTTATAAATGACTATCTTTCAACTCTTTCTTGCTCTCTATTTTTATTGGTACAATTAATATGGACAAAATTGTCATAATCTCATTTATTACCTAAAAGAAGATTTATAAATAAGATTAAATTTTTTAGTTAAAAGAGACTTATAAATGGAATCAGAATGATACTTGTTTAGCCACAAGGGTTTCATTAAATCCCTACAAATTTCTAGAACTAGTAGTGATGATTATATGCAAAACCTCTACAAGTTTGTAATAAGTTGGCTAGTGATGGTTTATATCGGTTTGGGTCTAAATACCATTACGAAGTTGTGGAGGTTCCTAACGCTACTAGTAGCCATTTATTATTATTATTATTTATTTTTTTTGTTGGGATGATAGGTAGCAATTATTTGTAGCTAAACTGAAATTCCGGCTATAATAATTTTTTTATAGATAAAAATGTCATGTGATACTTTATAAATCTTATTCTTTATATACCGTCTAGAAAGGGCGATCTAGATCACCTATTTTGCATTAGAGTGGAGATGTGAAACGGGTGGAGCTAAGGTATCACTGAAAAGCAGCAGGCAGTATAATGACGGTGACCTCGTTTTCTACACTCTGAATTCCAATGCCTTCATCTTAGACCCAACACACTGATCAAATTAATAACAATGCTTGCATTGCAGAAGCTAAGCCATTAGTTCCCCAACTCTTTTAGAACTTCCTCTTGTATATATATTATAAGACAACAACTAATAATTGTATTAAATTCTTTTTTATAAAGAACTTCCTTGTTTTCAAAACGTATTAATTATTACTTTTTCATTTATACTTATAATTAATAAGGGAAGTGGGTGAGCATAATAATTAATACTTGTATAATATTAGAGTTTAATGTAATTAATAAGAATAACATTAGAAGTTATTTAAATTATAGGACAACTTTATTGATTTTAACTGTTTTTATTGATTTATAAGAATTATTAGTTAGTGGCTTATAATAATAGTAAAATGAAGTATATTATTATTCCTTCTGCTTCAGACTCGACAAATTCATTTCAAAGAGAAGCATATTTTCCTCTCCCTAGATGTCCCCACATCTGGCAACCCTGATGTAGCAACATTCACTATATAAACACCCAGAGCTGGCTATGCTCACCGTGAAAGAGAGGCTTGATTTATTCACAATTTGCTATTTTTTCATAATTTCTTTCAAAATCTGATGGATTCCGTAAGCCTTTGGGATCCTTCCACGCTTGTGTTTCTTGCTTTCTGGGGAATAACAATTTTCTCAGTCTCTTGGTATGCAAGACTCTACTTCATCAAACACCTTCATTGCAACACACCTCCAGGTCCACCAGGCCTTCCCCTGATTGGCAATCTTCTATCCCTCGATCCTGAGCTACACCAACACTTCACTTCTTTGTCTCAAACATATGGTCCCATCTTTTCACTCAGACTCGGCGCCAAATACAGCGTCGTCGTGTCCTCCCCTTCAATGGCTCATCTAGTGCTCAGAGACCATGACGTTATTTTCGCCAACCATGATGTTCCGGTGGCCATCACGGAAGCCACCTACGGTGCAAGCGACATACTTTGGGCCCCTTACGGATCTGATTGGCGAATGTTGAGGAAAGTTTTTGTGCAGTACATGCTCAGTAACTCCTCCTTGGATTCTGTTTACTTGCTCCGTCGCAAGGAAGTTAGAAAGACGGTGGGCTATCTGTACAGTCGGGTCGGGTCTCCGGTGGTTATTGGGGAGCAGATGTTTCTGACTGTGTTGAACGTGATGACTAGCATGATATGGGGCGGAACGGTGGAAGAAGGCCATGAGAGGGCTATTGTGGGAGCTGAGTTCAGGAAAGTGGTGGCCGACTTTACGGACTTATTGGGTAAGCCTAACGTATCGGACTTCTTTCCCGGGTTGGCCAAGTTTGGCTTGCAGGGAGTGGAAAAAAAGATGGGCTTGGTGGTTCAGCAGTTCGATCAGATCTTCGAGAAGATACTGAAGCAGCGACTAAAGATGAAGCAGGAGAGAAGCAATGAGGATGAGAGTAAAGATATCTTGGACTTCTTGTTGAAACTGAAGGATGATCAAAATTCCAAAGTACCACTCACCATCGCACAGATTAAGGGCCTCCTCATGGTATATATCTTACTTTTAGCTTTCAACATTTTTTTATGCAGGAAAATCACCTATATTTCAAGAACTATATGTAATTATCAGAAAGGGTAAATAAATTGTGTACGGGTCCATGTTAACCTGTTGCGAGAGTTTTTGGCAATTATATTTCTTTCATGATGTGTGATAGTGTTGATTTTCCCCTTTCATATATTTAAGTATTAGAAATATTTTTGAAATATTGACTAAACAAAATTAGTGGGGAGTTATGATCTAGGATAACGGGTCCAGCCCGTTTAGGCTCAAAACTTGTTAAGGCCGATTCAAAATTTTGGGCTTCAAATTGTAAATGACCCTATAAGGGCGGGTCTTAATATGCCGGTGACTTAAATAGTCCGGCTCGTTAGACCCTTTTTATTTTATTATAATTTTAAAAAATTTGTTGATACGATGCTTATTTATTACTACCTCCGGCCCCAATTATAAGAATACTTTTATAAGACAATTTATACTACAAAAGTGTTTATTATTAAACCTGGAGCGAGTAACTTTAAGTTTGTTTATATGATACTTATGTCGTTAACTTTTTTTACATTGTCAATGATGTTCCAAATATTTAGTTGTTATTATCTTTTTTAAAAAAATAAATAAATTTCATAAAATGGTTTGTTTTATTTGGTTTTCAAAAATATGTTTATACACTTGAACTTTAAAAAATAGGTTAATTTGGACTTTACATAATGATTTGAATTAAGTTGTGTTTATACTTTCAAACTAAATATTTGGTTTTTATGTGAAAAGGACATGGTGGTGGGTGGAACCGACACATCAGCTAACACAGTGGAGTTTGCAATGGCTGAAATTATGTCCAATCCAGATGTGATGAAGAGAATCCAACAAGAATTGGATGGTGTTGTGGGTCAAGACAACATGGTAGAAGAGTCTCATATTCACAAACTTCCTTACTTGCTTGCGGTCCTGAAAGAAACTATGAGGTTACACCCAGTTGTTCCCCTGTTAGTTCCTCACTGTCCAAGTGAAACTACTTCGGTGGGAGGCTACACAATCCCAAAAGGCTCTCGTGTGTTTGTGAACGTGTGGGCCATACAGAGAGACCCTTCTGTTTATGACAATCCTCTAAATTTTGATCCCTCCAGGTTCTTAGATTCACAACTGGATTTTAGAGGGAATGACCTCAGTTATTTACCATTTGGATCCGGACGAAGAATATGTGCAGGAATATCACTGGCTGAGAAGAATTTGCTGTATTCTCTTGCAACAATGATCCATTCGTTTGACTGGAAAGTGCCTGAAGGTCAACAGTTGGATATAGAAGAGAAGTTTGGTATGGTGCTAAAGAAGAAAACACCTCTTGTTGCCATTCCCACACCACGATTATCCAATCCAGCTCTTTTTGAATAGATTGAGAGTTATTAGTTCAAGGTAAACTATATTACATCTTATTGATATATTCATGAAAAGAGATTTTATGCCTGTGGTGATTAGTAAACTATATTATCCCTCCAGCACTTTATGTATTCTCTTGCAACAACGATGCATTCGTTTGACTGGAAAGCGCCTCAGGGCCAAAAGTTGGATATATCAGAGAAGTTTGGTATTGTGCTAAAGAAGAAGACACCTCTAGTTGCCATTCCCATGCCACGATTATCCAACCCAGCTCTTTATGAATAGACTGAAATTAAGTTAATTGATTCAAGGTAAACAATCATGTTTTCTTGACAGGATGAACATATGTACTTGAAGATCAAGTTGATTCTCCAAATAATCCATATTAAGTGTTACTTATATATTCATGATCCTGAATGATGGGATATGGAATAATGATTAATTATAATATTTAAATATTTCAGATATTCAGAATTATTAGCGAATATTTGGGTTTAATTTTGATTTGATTGTTACCTACATTTAATTTGATGTTTCTAGAATGTTCTTTCATTGAATCCTATTTATTTTAATTGTATTTTGCCTCGTAAGTTGGTTCCAAACTAGTGGAAGAGATATCGGTGAAAAGCATAAGCTACGGTCAAGGATGTACTAGCTAGTTATGAAGAAAAGTGAGATATCGGTGAAAAGCATAAGCTAACGGTCAAGGATCTACTAGCTAGTTATGAACAAAAGTGATTGGTGTGTGTGTTTTCATAAGCTAACGGTCAAGGATCTACTAGCTAGTTATGAAGAAAAGTGATTGGTATGAAGAAAAGTGATTGGTGTGTGTGTGTGTAGCATTAAAAAAACAAAAAACAAAAACAAAACGTTAACATTAGTATTAAAAGAAACGTTTTTAGTGTTAGAATCGTTTATAAACTAAAATGGTGTAAAAGAGTAGGGGGTGTTGTAAAGTGGATCTGTCCTAATGAAAATCAAGCCCAATAACACAGCAAAAGGCACCAAGAATAGGGATGGACAGATGTAAAGAGTATAGAAGAACAAGTGCATACAAGAGATTTATCATAGTACCCCTCGTTCTTAGGTTCAATTGGTAAAGGGGTTGAACTTCTTTACCTAAAGGGAGGGGATTCGATCTTAGAGTTGGTCGAAAGCGCTTTACGGAGAGGCATCCTAGGTCTACGGGCGAGGTAACGCTTGGGTGGAGGAGGTGGAGGCATGTGTACTCTCTAACCTAGTATTCTCGGTGGACTGGGCTCCGAGCGCCCTGCTTGATTGTGGGTAAGTCCAACCCCTTTCCTAAAAATTATTTATAAAAAAAAAAAAAAAAAAACGAGAGATTTATCATAGTTCCGTATCCCCACCTGGCCTAAATCTAGTTCCTAAGTTATTAAGAAGAGATTTTATGCTATTCCTACAATTTTTTATCAGCGTATTTGTGAAGTTACAGTATATCCCAAGGGTCACCACACCCTTGAATATTCCTCACTTACCCTTACATTATTACAATTCCTCCAAGATTTCTCAATCTTGAATAATCCCTCTAAGATGCCCCACCTAAAGAATATCATAAAAAATGATGATAGACTACAAGAAAAGATGATAGATACATTAACTCTAGGTTTGGATTGAGAGAAAATTAGGGGTAGAGAAAACTAAGAGGAAAAACTCCCAAAAATAGTAAATTGTTTTTACCATTTTTAGAATTTTTCCTCCTAGTATCCCTCACCTCCAAATTTCCCCATAATCTAAATCTCTAATTAAGAGAAGATGTGAGCAAATGAATCAACTTATTGAAATGGTCTCGGTGTCTTCACTCGCCGGTGCTTCGCTCGACCTCCTGCTTCTCAACCCTCCATAGGTAGCTAGTCTTTTCTGTGAACATTGGGCTCTCAATAAAAACACATTTGAGATAAGCGCAAGCCCAAAGGGAGGGATCAACTCCAAAAGACTAGCTTTTGGGACGGAAATCCTTTTGAACTTATAAACCATACTCACTTTTCTTATGAGGCTTATCAACATGGGATTCATAACATGATGATTCATATAGGAAACAATTATTTCCACTATGTCGAATTTAATTACCACTTGCTCTACCTTGAACTATTTATTAGTAGGATGCATAATCCTCATTAGTTAACTATAAATTCTCTTGAATGGCTTACTATATATAATGAATGAATGGCCACTTATTATAATAGACCAGTTCAATTCCTGAATGAATAGATAGTGAACATGAAATTGTGTATTACTGTGCGAATTGGATTTGGCGGTGACATTTATAGCAATATACATATGTAGTATCTTATAAGCAGTCAAAAACTTCAAATATTGTCATTTTGTATTTTATGCCTTCAATTATTGTTTCAAATTGTCTTTTTCAAACACCCCCATCTTCTGCTCTGCCAAATTTTTCAATGCTCACACCAGACTCAGCCTCCCAGAATAATGTTTTCATCCATCATCCATGTGCTTTTTGTAACCCCAAATTCTATACTTCAAAGTGTGTCGGTTGACACTTAGTTTTAAGAAAATCAATAGAGTTTGAGGTACTACTACTCAGAGTAATGTAGAAACGAAGAGCATGCGCTAACGTTTGGACGATGAGCAACTGATATAAAAAAAATGCTCAGACATATGATGATGTCCCGACATAAACTGATATATAAAAATAATCCCGAAGGAATATTCATGTGATACAATATTACAAGACTTGTATAATTACAAGTCTTCAATAGTAACTATACAATCTTAAACCAAGCGTTAGATAGACTTGTGACAATGAACCGAACTCAGTTAATCAACCAATTTGGCCAGGCCGGTGTCTAGTGGAAGTCTCCCCGAATTCACGGTGACTCACTGACTGAACCACATAGACGAACCCTTTCTAGACACCAAACGATTTGAAATAACTTTATTAGATTCATGCTAGAACTAGTCTCTCATCTCGACCGATGTCTCTTCACAGCTTCGTCTACTGTTGCCTTTTCACAGCTCCATCTTTGTTGTCATCTTAGACCCTGGTTCCTTCCCTGATCCTTAGTCAAAGCTGAGATTCAATCGAATTGAATCTCAGGTAACAGTTAACCTCTATAGCAGATATAACAATATATGACAGATATTCATGACGTTTCAACAACAATACATAAGCACACAGTAGATGTATCTCAACCGTACATAAGCACACGATGATGTTTCCCAACACATAAGCACACAGCAGATGTATCTCAAAAGCACACAAGTAGATGTAAATTTATCTATCACATATACACATATAAGATATAGATGATTAAAGTTACTAGTACGCGAACGTACCTTTCATCGGGTAAAATGTCCGACCTTTAAATCCGCCCAGGACTTCCCGATATCCTAACATATCACCGTATCACTTAGAATAATATCCTAAGAGATAATTACATCTCTATTTACCTCTCTACCCTTGGCGGATTTCCTATTTACAATTTTGCCCTTACATTTATTTAAAAACGTAGTGCAGTATTTTCTGGGCAGATTTTGCAGCAACATTGGAAAATCATAATTAATTCTAGAAAGATCGAAACGAGGATCCGTAAAATTCCCCGGAACCCTTAGGATGTCTAGTTTTTAGGAAAAATACTTTTTTTTACCCAGAATTTGTGAATCATTCCCAGTTTACATTTTTCTCAACGTTGCCCAGAATTTCATCCAGAAAAGTAGCCTAACTTTAACTGATTGTATTTCTTTGTACAGAAATCAAAACGCTACATATTATATATATTCGGAAAGCCCTACATATATAATTTATTTCTGGAAAGTTTCGTGATTTATGGGCTTCATTTTCAACATAAAATATTAGCACTTCTATTGCTGTTTGCCCAGAATTTTCACCGAAATTTTCGCCAGAACTTCGCTACTTTGATCTTCAACTTCCAAGAATTTTGCTCCACAATATTTTCCATAATATTTTCGAAATAAGACATTTTTAATCATAAAAACATGAAATCAAAATTACTTGGAAGATTTAAAGATCAAACATAAACTAACTATGAACTTAAAACAAGAACTTAAGAACAAGAAAACTCACCCTTGAAGAACTTCCTCCTCCTTCTTGTTTCCCACTATTCCTCTCTACTCTCTTTCTCTCTAAAACTCATCTACTTTTGTTGAGTTTGGTGTGAAGAATGAAGAGGGGTGATGCCTCTATTTATAGGAAAATTCCTACTTCTTCAACAAGCCCACTCTTCCCTCACACACACACACACACACAAAGACAAACATGTGGCCTCTCCTTCTCCTTATGTGTGAACTGAAATCTATGGCTAGAAGGGAGGATGAATCATCACATTTTACTCCCTTTGACCTAACATTGTTGGCTCTTCCATGTTCCACAATTTTATCCTACCTCTTGACCTTGTCCCTTAACTTGCCTTGTTGGCCCTTTTAACTTCTCATATTTTACCAACCACATGATGTGACACCTTATGGTTCATGGATTACCACTTGGATTAAGCTTATTTAATTAAGGCCATTGGTTAACTCAATTACATGGAGATTTAAGACTAACACTTTGGATAATATCTCAAAATCACTTGGCTCATATTTCACCACAAGGCTAGGCGCACATGTGGTTCATTTTGGGCTATTCATTTAGGCTTGAATTAATTAGGAGGATTATGCAAACCATTTGCTAATTAATTTTCAAAGTGAAAGTTGCACAAAAATATAATCATGATCATTGGTAATCACCCCCATGCTAATCTTGGTCCCTTATTAGCCATTGGTCTTTAATTAAGGTCACAAATCCCTAATTATGCCTTTAAAACATGTTATTAAATTAATTATGAAAGTTTATGAATTTAATTATCTACTAATTGTTGGCAATTTTCTTTAATTGGATTAATTATTTTCGTACAACTTTTGGGTTTACTTTGGTCATTTATGCATCATGCATTAATTTAATAATCATAGGGTAACTCATGGTCCCTAAAATAAAATTGGATTTTTGCCTCTTTAAATTCTAAGGAAAATAAACAACTAAATTACTAAAATTAGAGACAACACACTTTCCTATTTTAAATAGGTATTATTTTGCCAAACTATAATATTCAAGAGAAATATGAATTTTGGGGTATTTTATGATCCCAAAATAAAATTAGAGAATTTGGTTTTTGATTACCTTAATTCTTAAAGAAAATTCCCTAAATTAACATAAATATGTTACTCAATTTTGAGACTACATATTCACCTATTTTTAATAGGCACTATTTATCAAAATATAATATTTATGATAAATATAAATTTTAGGGTATTACACTTTTACCCAGTTTCAATAATTCATTCAAAGACATATATCTCTTCATTTTAAAATTTAAATGCCCCAACTTTATAGTAAAATCTAATGAAGATAAAAAAATGTAATGTTTGGACATTACAAAGGGCATTATATAGAGTTTAACATTGAAATATTGAATTTCCATATATGGGTCTCTCATGGCTCTCATTCGCCCTGGAGTATCAAGATTATTGTCACATTGATCGTAAATTAGGTTAAGAGTGTAAAACTCTACATCTTTCTTTAGGATGAAAAAAGTAGTTTCATCTGTGAGGCTGTTATACTACCTCCATTCATTAATATAATATCTTATTTATATGTGAGGAGGTGGTATATCATATAGTACATTATTGTCATGAATTTGATGCATTTTCCTTACATTATATTATACATCTTTACTGTTATATTATGGTGTAATTTCATATAGTGGTCCCCTTGTTATTTTGAAAGTACTAGGAAGAAAAATAATGTATTTTCTTTACATTATAAGTGAAACAACGCATGTAAAGTCTTTATCACTCTGTTTTCTAAGCTACATTGCTTTAGCTATTACAAAAAGTAGTTTCCAAGACTAAACCACAATTATTTTTTAAAAAATAGACGTCATAAATATAGGTGGAGGCAATTTTATAATTTATGGCTGAGTTTCAATGTCTGTTTTAAAAAAAAAAAAAAAAAATATAAAAAATTAAACATTAAAAACTATAATTAACGTCCATTTAAAAGTTTTATTTTAGCGTTCGTTTTTTCAAAAACTATTATTAAAAGTTGTTTTAAAAAAGAAAAAATTGAGCCAAGTTTCAATTTAATTCCTTCGTCTCTCTCCTTCTAGAACTTAAACTTTGCCCCAACTCTGTCTTTTGCGCGATCGAGCTCGACTTCTTCGACCAAAATCCACCCACACCAGAGGTGTTGACTTCACCTTCTTCGAACTCCTTTGTCTGCATTCTTCGGGTTCTGCATTTTTCTTCGGGTTATGAATCTCTCTTAATCGAGAAAGAATTTTCAGCCACGGGCATCACCAGCCTCAGCCCTGACCATGGTGCCATCCAGCACCTGAACCCTAGCTAGACTACAGTCAACCGCGGACAGCCTGCAATAGAAGAGTTTCTTAATTTTCATCGATTCAGATACCCAATTTCTTCCCCCTCTCCTTTCATTCGAATGTGGAATAGTTGGGATACGAAATTCAATTTCCATTCTTCTTTCTAGGAAATCCTTCTTTCGACATCCATTTGTAGTTAATTAGTACAATAGGTTGTTCACTAAATTTAACTACCATTATTTTTCTAGCAAATAATTATTTTTTCCATGTACAGTACCCTGTTTACAGCCTTTCATATTGTTCGAAAATAAAAGACAAGGGTGTTTCTGATTAGGATTATGACAGTTCCAGGATATAAAATTACGACGTATTTATTTTTGCTTATTATCTTATTTTCTTTTAAATTTCAAAGACCAAAAAGGAGACAAATAGCTTGATTTGATGTAACTATAAAAATATAGGCCTATCAACAAGATATGGTATACTCAATAGTAAAATACATTCTTCTTAAAAATTTTCAAAACGAAAATGGACATTCAATTAGGGTTGAGGAAAACTATTTGTCAATAAAAATATGTACAATCCTTTTGCTAGATTAATGGCACCCTTTATTAGCTTTTGTTGTTGGATTATTTTTTCCATCTAAAAGGAATGTGCCTAGTAAGAAATTGAATTTATTTTTGTTCTTGTGTCGATTGTTTAAATACAAGTCAACAAAATATTGATGATATAAGTGATCACTTACTTTGTGGCAAAATAAATCTCCATATGGTATTGTGAGGGAGTAACTACTTCTGTGTCCCAAGAGAAGGAACTTGTGGATGGCATAGGTGATGATAGAATAGAGGATATGATTCACGATGATGAGGTAGAATCCTTTGTGCGATCACATGTATATGACAGCTTGTAGAGTGATGCAGAGACATATTTATACCTTGGGTGTACTAAGTATACACGGTTCACAAATGTTTTGCATTTGGTCAACTTAAAGGAAACATATGAGTGGACCAATAGTACTTTCACATTGTTGCTTAAATTGTTGTTTGATATATTTCTAGACAATAGTGTACTTCCAAATCATATATACGAGGCCAATAAAATCTTGTTTACGATGAGTATAAAGTGTAAAAAGATACACGCTTGCACAAATGATTGTGTATATTGTACAAAAAAGAGTATGAAAGAATGAGTGAGTGTCTGATAAAACTCCACGATACAAGGTAAAGAAACTTGTTGGTTACATTGATGAGACAACTAAAAGGTAATCGTTAAAGGTGTAATGGTAACTTCCAATAATACCATGGTTTAAGCATTTGTTTGCTCATGCAATAAAAGCAAAGAAGTTAATATGGCACTCCGATAAGTTAATATCTTGTAGAAAATATCTTTGGTACCCGACTGATTCTCCACAATGGAAGAAAGTAGATGATTTGATAGCGAGCTAAGAAACCTTTGGCTTGGGCCTTGTACAAATTTAATGGAATCAATCCTTATAGTACTCTTAGTAGCACACATAGTATATGGTCAAGCTCTCTTGGTGATTTACAACTTACCTCCTTGGTTGTGTATGAAACATAAGTATATGATTCGTGATAGAATAAAAGGATTGCAGGTAAGAAGAACATATAGAAGAAGATGTTAATTTTCTTTGATCTTCCATATTGGCGTAGTATTGATGAGACACAGTATTGATGTGATGCATGTGGAGAAAAATGTATGTCATAACCTTTTCAATACGCTTTTACACATACCAGGTAAGACTAAGGATGGAATTAGTGCGAGACTAGACTTGGTTGAAATGGAAATAAGATAATGCTTACATGCACAACTAAGAGATGATGGTAAGAGGGTGTACCAAAGAGTTCATATACCGTCAAAAGACGAGAAAAAATTTTGTGCGAGTGTGTTAGTCGAATTCCCTTATGGCAAGTGAATCAATCGAATAAGTAATAAAGAGTGGGTAGAGTTTCGTCTCACAGAGACTATGATACCACAGATGAATTTAGTTTCTAATGAGAGTTGTGTAGAAGCAATGTAGATTTTGGTTGTTTTGCTATTACTAATAATAAAGAAGTAAACAAGCGATCGGAGTCGAAGGAAGGTATCAGTTTTAAAGTAGGCTAAGCTCAAATTTCATCCTAAGTCGTGTCATTCCCCCAGCTACAATGCATTGCTATAGCAATTATGATGCACAGCTTCCGCAATGCTACAGCATAACTACCTTTTACAATGTTATCCAGCTAACCCACCACTATCCTATACAGAAGTTTCCAAAATCCTGTAAATACAGTCCTTGATTTACTCTCCCATATTCCTATGGTGCTTTCAAGTTTAGTCTATCTAATTCGCTCTAGGTGTTTTGGTTATGAGCGGTAAATCCTTTCCTGGCATCTACAATTTAGATTGAGCGATGCACGGGCTCGCCCAGCAAGCAATGCTTAATAGTGGTTAGCCCTGACTTTCTTCCGGGCTGCAAGACCACTGAGATAACCCTTAGCGTCTCGCTATCGGCTATGAATCAAAACACCGTTAAACAAACTGGATGTATTAAATGAATAACTAACAAACTGGGTTCATTCTACAACTTAGAAATCCATCCTTACTCAGCCAAAGGGAGTTTAGTTCATGACTGATGAGGGACACTTAACGCAAGGTACTGTAGAATAGCTCATAACAGAACTACAAAAATAAAAATAATAAAGAAAACAAGAAGCTCGTTAAAAGGTGGACAGCATAAGAGACATCCTGTCACGCGACGTCTCCACATCTTCTACGATCCGTCTTGCTCCAAGGAAGAACTTGGTCTAGTCTACTATCCTCTCGATCTGTCTTCTCTCTTGTTCTTTCAGCATGAGTTCCAAATCCCGATATGATTTGGTTATTTGCTTTCTCTCACGGCTCTCGACTCTCTTAGGTTTTTGCTAGGTTTCCTGGCTACACGTCCAAAGAGTTGACCTTCCAAATCGTCGGGTCCAAGATCCTAGATTTGGTTGATCGATCTTTCTTTAATATCACAGGGATTCTTCATATCTTTCTTTCGATTTTCTGCATCTTTTGATTCGGCTTGAGTCAATCACCGTCTTCACCTGTGCCTAGATGACCTATACGTCTTAATTTTTTGAAAAACTCACAAGGAAAGGTTAGCATAACTTGCATATAATTTTGCATCATTTACTATGCTACAGCACAGCGGTCGCATTGTGTTGCTGGCGCAGATATGGGCATTCACTATGCTATAGCATGATATCAGCTTCATTACACGCTCTTACTATAAAACCATAAAGTGGTCTATGCACAAGTGCAGGATACTAACATGAATGCAACAGTTTATAGGATCCATCCCCTATTTCCCTATGTGTATGAATTCTCAAGTATTCTATCATGTAGGAAACAATAAAGCTCAGTTCAACATTTAAAACAATCAAAATACATAGGGAAAACATGGCATAAATATCACTCATCAATGTGTTTGCTTGACATTAAGGTGCCACAAGGGTATTTTTCTAATATGAAAATGTTTCTCTCAATGAACACTTTAAAGTTAGTAGGAATGAAGTCTCATAATTACCATGTATTGATGCAACAACTACTACTAATAGCTATTAGAGGCATTATAAAAGATTATGTGAGAAGCACTATAACAAGATTGTGTCCTATATTCTTTGATGTTATTTGTAGCAAATTCATCTACATTAAAAAGTTGGACAAATTGGACAAAATAAGAACTGGATTGAACAAGAGCAAAACTAGTTATAATAGTGAAAGTCATTGGTTTTAGTAGGTTGATCTCCCTACTTTTTTAATTTGTTTTCCTTCCAACTCTTATCTCACGCTATTTTAATAGGGGGGAAGAAAGTTTGAAGAAGATTGGAGACCAAGACGAAGAGAAAAGTAGGTCAAGAAAGAACAGATATCAACCAAAAAAAGAGAGGAGAAGATGAAACAAATCAACTAAATGGATGTAGTAGTTATAGGAGAAGAGAATGCTTGACTAGAATTGAATATGAATAGCAAAACAAGAAAAATGAAAACAATGATATGGACGAACAAACCTGAAGGAAGAGAACACTTGAGTGGTGGGATCACTACTACAAAATAAGGTTTTTAATTTAGACCGCCACATTTACATCGGATATAGAGGATCGTGTCTAAAAAGTATGATCGGTAGCGCTTTCATAAATATAAAGAACTTTTTAGACCAGCCTTTAAAATGATGTCTAAAAGATATTATTTAGACTGTCTACCCAAACAACCTATCTAAAAAGTTAAGAATAAAAAATAAAATGTCAATTACTTTTAAGACTGGTTTTTCTATTAAACCGGTCCAAAAAATGAAACTCTTAATAAGACTGGTTGTTAATAATAACCGGTCCAAAATACAAGGAAATAAAAAATAGAAATTTATTACATTTAAGATCGGTTGTTAAGAATAAATAGTCTTTAAAGTGAACTTTTAAGACGCATTATTGAGAATAACTGGTCTAAATGCTTGCCTCATTTCTCTCACCTCCTTTGCTCTATTTGGAGGTTGTGCTTCTTTTCTTCATTGGCCTTCGGTTTGACTTTAGAATTACTCTTCTTCACTCTCCGATTCTCTTCTTCTTAGCTCTCTTATTTTCTTCTTCTCTTCTTTGCTTTCCAATTTCCTCCTCTCACCACCCATTTCTCTTCTTTGCTCTTCGATTAGGCTTCAGCACTACACCCATGGGTGTGTCTTTTGAGGTCATAAGAGTGGCCACCAGGTACAAGCCTAAGTTGCTTCGAATAGATGACAAATCTGAAGAACCTCCATCCACAAATGATTCTCAACCCAGGATCGTCTAAGACCAGAACAAGAATGGCCTCATACTAGACGCTGATGATTTTTTTATTTTTTGTTGTTTGTGATGGAGATTGGTTTAATATCTATTTGAGATTTGAATGCTTAGTAGGCTTCTTTTTGCACATACATCTGTTTTCTTTTGGATTTTTTGTTGTGTTTTTGCAGATCTTTTTAATAATAGTTGGAAGAGTTTTGAACATGTTGGGAATATTTTTCAGATTTGGTGCCAACAAGAAGATCTATGAGTTAGCGACCCATTTGGACCTTCTAGTTCAATAACCCCTTGGCCAAGTCTAGGCAAGCCACCTAGCGAAGCTCTATCTGATTCATTTATACCTTTGCAATTGTGGAGGAGTTTTGGTGGTTTCTAGCTTTGGTTCTTTGATTTTATTGTTTGTTTTGGATGATGAGAAAACAAATTGGAAGAATCCCGATGATTAGAGCATAATTCTTATATTTGAGTTTCTATGTCAGTTTTCTTTTCATTATTCGCCTACCTTCTTCTAAAACATTTGTTCCTTATAAATATGAATTAAATTGTTTTCCATCTCTCATTTGTTGTAAGAATTTAAACATTTTTTTGGTCGTCGAATACGCACAATTGCGCCCGTCATTAGATAGAGGGTTTCTAATTTGGGTTCATATATATTTCCCATGACTTTTGGGTGTGTATCAATTTTTTGTTCTAATTTCATATTTTAAATTTTAAATTTAAATTTGAATTTCATTGGATGCATTTAATGTTGAATATCTGGAATTTCAGGGTCTTGAGCTCTTGGGAACATTTGGATTTTTTTTTGTTAATTATTATTTTGAAACAATTTTAAGAACGGATGCTTCACATAAATGGTCTTAAAAGTCTTACAATTCTTACTTTTAATATCGTTTATTTTACACAACCAGTCTTAAATGTCTTAATTTTTAAACCTTATATCTTAAAAAATTGGTCAAAAAAGTTTTTTTAAAGATCGTTTCTTAATCTGTCTTAAAAGTGTAATACCCTAAAAATTCTCACTTATTATAAGTATCATATTTTGACAAATAATACCTAATAAAATAGGTGAATATGTGGTCTCAAACTTTAGAAGCTTATTGATTATTATTTTAAGTAATTTCTTTTTGAAATTAAATAAGCTAAAGATCAAATACTCTAATTTCTTTTAAGGATCATAAAACACCATAAAATTATCATCATTAAGCATAGTCTTAATTTAATCATGAGAGACAATTAAAAGACATGGAAATACTTATTCCAATTAAAGAAAATTACCAACAACTAATGGGCAATTAAATTTACAATAATTAAGATATTTACCTTAATTTTAGAAATTAAATAATAATTAAGTTAAAAAGGCATAATTAAGAATATATCAACATAATTAAAGAGCCAAATGCTATCAAAGGGCCAAGATTAGCATAAAGGGGGTTCCAATAATTATAATTAATATAGTAACCTATCAATTAAGCATAATAACATCTAAAACACTATCTTAGAGATATTAACCAAGATTAATTTAATCTTCCCTAAGTGATATAAGAGGGGCGAATTTATACCTAATTAGGAGAAAAAGATTACACAAATATTAAATCCTAAGAGCACATAATATATGAACAAATATTATCAATAGTAGTAGGATTTTTCCAACATAAATTAAAGGCTTGGATTAAATCTAATAAAGCTAAATTCGAAGGCCTTAATTAACCCTCATAAAGTGTAATCGTTGTGAATCAAACATTAACCAATGAAAGGCTTTCTTCTAGATGCTGTGAGGTAATTAAAACACAAAATGAAGAGTGAATGAGGGAGCATTACACGGTTCACCTTGGCTCCTTGGTGAAGAGATGAATTGTTTAATAATTAACAAATAAGCACATGGAGATTAGTTCACATGGCTTCACATGCATCATTAAATTGCCATAAAAGAGAGTACATGGATCATTAATTGTGGAAGAGATAAGATATGATTGTTTAAGTACAAAATGAATAAAGAGGAAGGGGGGACGAAGCTACGGTTGAGTGTGAGTATTGTGTGTGTGTGTGTATGTGTGAGTGTAAGAGTTGTGAGTGATGTGAGTCTAGTGTAGGAGAGAGAGAGATATGTACTTTCTTTGATTTAAGGGTTAAAAATCATTGGGATTAATTCAATACACAAGTAAATGAGAATATATAGAAAATAAATTGTATCCCGAGATACATTAATCATGGATCAAATATAAGGATTTATTGTGAACAAGTATATTTTAAGCTTGGGATAGGTTATCTCCAAAATCTTTTTCTCAACTTTTGGGATTAATCCTAAAATGATTAAAGGGCTAGTAAAGACTCCTAATGAAGCCATGATTTTGAGATTAGTGAGTTGAAGAAGAAAACTTGATTAAAACTACCATTTTTCAACTAACTACTTAAGCACTTGATGTAACTAGAAATTGAAACAAAACACTAGAAGGACAAGGGGAGAAGTCGGTCAAGAGGCTTGCTCAAGAGGGAAAATAAGTTGTTTATTATTTAAACAAACACATGTACTAATCATACATTTATGAGGGGAACTAATTGGAGAGAGAATTGTACTTGGATAAAATAAAAAAATAAATTAAAAAAAGCAAGAGGATGAGAGTGTGAGGGAGGGGGAGTCGTTCATGAGGGATGAATGGTGAGGATGAGAGGTTTTCTATCTAACCTAGATCCCATGGCTCAAAATGAACAAGAGGTAGGTTTGAAAGAACTACCAAAATGCCATAACATTTTACTATAAATAGGCACTTTGAGTCTTCATGATTTTCACGATCTTCACACCATCACAAAAAAAAAAAAAAAAATTCTGAATATAGAGAGAAAGTGAGAGTTAGTGGGAAGCAAGAAGGGGTAGTAAGGTTTTCCAAGGGTAAGTTCTCTAGTTCTTAAGTCATAGCTTTTTAGTTTATAGTTTAAATGTTGTTTTGATCTTTAATCTTCCAATATATTCTTGTTATCATGTTTTTATGGTTAAAAGTGGTTTTAATTCGAACAATTGATGAAGAAGGTATTATAGAAATTTTTTTGGAAGATTATGATCAAAATAGCGAAGCTTTGGCGAAATTTGATCGGTTAGCGATTTTTGGAGTCGGTGATAAAAACGCCATAATTTTATGTTGAAGATGAAGTTATTTAATTCTGAAATTTTTCATGGTTAAAGTAGACATATAGAAATTTCCAAATATACCTAGAATTTTCATTTAGAGTTTTGTGCAAGGATTCAAAAATTCTTGAAACTAAGCTACGAAATTCTAGAATTTTTCTCAATGAGTGTAAAAGCACAAAAACTGGGAATTATTCTTAAGTTCTGGGTAAACCTTAGTATTTTGTTTTCAAAACAAGACATCCTAAGGATTCCTAGGAATTTTACAGATCCTCATTATGATTTTTTTAGAATTAATTATGATTTTTCAAAGTTAGGCGAAAAATCTGTCCGAAATGCTGAAATCGGCGTTTTTCATGAAATTAGGGGTTATAATTAGAATAATAAATCCACCAGGGGTAAAAAGGTCAATAGTGGATATAATATATTTTAAGATATTATTTATGAGATAATAATGCGATGATAATATTATAGGCTATCCAAGAACACGTATTGACAGACAGACGTACCGCTATCTACACGGACTAAGGTACATTCGCGACGTACTGTAACACTAACTCTAATGCTTATAGTATGTTTATATATGATAGATGTATTCATAAACTAAGATGGTGTCATAGATCATTACTTATACATTTAGCTTTACGCAGGTTATAGTCTTGTTAATACCGTAAGATTTCCTAGCGCTGAGGACACGACATGCTATCGTGGCACTGGTGAATAGTGTAGACCAGGATAACGAACATATCACGTGGGTGTATCCTTATTTCAACAAATCATACATCTGTTATAGGCTTTTGTATTGATTAATGTTGTAATGTCATGAAATATCTGTCACACATTGTTTACATAAGCATGAGGTTAACCGTTACCTGAGGTCTGATGGGCATTGGACCTCAGCTCTTATAGCTTCAAGGTCTGGAGGACTGAGAACTGAAGATAAGAGACGAGAGTAAGCAGAACACGTGAGGACTCGGATGGAGCGTCTGTTTAGAGACGTACTATCATCGCTAGTGTTTTTTTTGTATTCACGAATAAATGTATCTATATTATTAAGATACGCCACAGACAATGTTGTACCACAGATTTATCAGTTACTCAATATTTTAAACTGCTCCGATGCTCTACTCTGATGGAAAAAATAATAATTTATTCTGCCTTTGAAAAATGGGATGTTACAAAAAGTAACAGACTTTTAATACCACCTGTATCAAGACCTATTCCAAAACCGATCTAAAAAGTATTTTTTATCCAAAAAAAGTATTTTTTGTAACAGTGGATGTACGACAATATCTCTCATCACCAGTTAGATATTCACGACTGCACATTAGGAATTGTATTTAAAATTTAAAATTCAATCCCACAATCCATGGGCTGATTTGCCTTGGGTAATACTCCCTCTGATTCTAATTATAGGAACACTTTTATAGTGTAAATTGCATTATAAAAGTGTTCCTATAATTAGGACCGGGGTAGTAATGATTATTAATAGGATTATTATAACATTGGCAACAATATTTGAAATTTAAAACCCAATCACATAATCCATGCGCTGATTGGCTTATAGAGTAATGATAATTAATAGGCTAGATATCCATAGCATAAGTATAGACATCGTAAATCGACACTAACAGATTTCAAGCAATTTTTTTAAGATATTCATTTTTATTTATAGAAGTTTGAAAAATATATTAAAATATATTGCCACTTATTTTCTTATTATCAAATAAAATTTATTTTATATTATGGTTTTTGTTTTTTTTTTATATGACCGATTGACCCTTAAACCACTTGCTTGACCGATTTAGTGCTCGGTCGATGTTTTGCTCCTTCATGATACATGAAGAACTTAAAAGAATATTTTAAAAATCTTTATCGACCTGAAACATCAATTGTAAAAAGACATGTAGTTGAAGAGGTTAATGGACTTTTGCAAAGAATATTTATTAGGGGAAAGACACGGTCTCGACATGAACGGGGGAGAAGTAAGGGAACACAAGGGCTCAAAGTGAAAAGTATGCATCATGTACGTAGAGGTGTTGCAAGCACACTTATATATCTTGAATAATATGAAAAAATTCAATTGTACATAGGTGAACATAGAAAGAGTTTGAAGCACAAGTATCCAAGGAAAAATTACATGAAGATAGCTTATGAGTAAAACAAGACATTCATTAAGTGATTTATAAGGAAAATGTTTTGCATGACACCAGTATATCTAATACAATCAAATGGTTAGCTTAGGGGGCCTTGTTTTGAGGTCATCACTTGGAGCAGTTATGATACCAATGAGTATTCTATATACAAAAAAGCCTAAGATGATATAAGTACTATGTAAAAAGTGGGATCATGGTGGTTGCTTTGAAGTAATGCACTTTTCTCGGTTTGAAAGAAAAAACCCTACATTGAAATCCATAGCCAATTATGGAGTTATAGAAAACATATGGGAGATAAGCTACACCAAGTTCAAAGTTTCTATGTCCAAATGTAAATAGGTTAATTATAATGCTATTAAAATAGATCAACAATTTGGATTTACCACAATTGATCTTCATAAAGTTTATTATAAAGATGAGCCATTCATTCTACTTGATGAGTGATATTTATGCCATATTTTCCCGTGTGCTTTAAATATTTTGAATAGTGAAATTGACCTTGATTGTGTTTTATCTGATAGAATGTGTCCAAATTCATTTACATAGGGAAATAGAGGATAGATTTTATAAATTCTTGCATTCACCTTATTATCTTATACATGTGCATAACAAAATGGCTATTTTTATGGTTTATTGTGAAGGTTTATAACAAAAAGTGGATATAATGCTACAACATACAGTATCCTTACTTCTATGCTAGCAATTCGATGCAACCATTATGTTGTAGTATCATAAGTGATGCGGAGTGTGCACTACTTTACGCTAATCTTTCCTCAATGTTTTTTCAGGAATTAGAGACAAGTCATCAAGAGGGACGTTTGGACGGCGGTTGACGAAGGCTGAAATAGAAGATGCGGAAAATCAAAGAGAAGATTTGAAGAATCTTGCGTAATTAAAAGAAGATCAATCAACCGAATCTAGGGATTTGGACCTAACAAATTTGGAAGGCCTCGATCATTGAATGTACGGCGTGAAAAGAGCTGACTATAAGAGGAAAGTGCGACTAAACGTAAAAGAGTCGTTGAAGTCGTGAGAGTCAGAGCAGTCAATACAATTCCTCTAACTTTTAACCTTTTTTTATAGTATTTTCCTTAACATCTATGACTCAGTTTTGAATCATCCTATGTGACAAAAATTTCCTCTAACTTAACTCTTCAACTCAGCTTTCATTGTCAAGGATCACTCTACTCTAACGGTTGCATCTCACCAGTCGAGTTCACTATCCAGTTCCGAAGCGGGGGTAAACGATAATTCATTCTATTTATTCTATCCCTTTCAATTATTTTTTCCCTTCTTGATCCACCTTCCCAAGTCCTTCAACTTTATCAAATGAAAAACTTAAAAGAGTATTAAGAGATAATAATACTTTCCTTAACCACGGTGTCGGCGGACAATTTCATGCGCAAGACCTAACTAAAAATCGTGTGATATGAAGAATGATAACATGGAGTTGTACCTTCATTCTCCTTCTCATAGTACCCATGTGGACCAATATATAATTAGGGGAAATGATGTATCCAGTGACAGGAGGTAACGATTTGTCCAGTGAAGTTGATACGCCACCGTTTTGTCCAGTTAAGGCTCTATGTTGCTGGAAAAAAAACGCGCGGGATACTCAAATCCTAATATTAATTGACGTCAACGACATAATATTAATTGAGTGATTTGTTCCCACAGAAATTCGAAGGCTATACTCAAATCCTAATACTATGAAATGAGCATGACAAAGATATTGAGATAGCACTCACGTTCCACCAACTTCTCTGGTTGTGTCGGACGAGATGGTGGAGAAGGGGACCTCGTCGATAGCGACTGAAACGCCGAAACTGGTAGCAAAGCAAGAGGCTTGGATGCCAAGGTCTAAGTTGTAGTGGCGAGCAGCATCGGTTCCACTTTCAGACTGAGAAGAAACGGTGAAGATGCAGCAGCGGCGCGATAGTGAAGGAGAAGTGGGCAATGAAAGAATAGAGAATCATTTGCTGGAACATTACCTAATTCCTAAATCGGGATTGATTCCTAAATTTGTTTGCGATGAAAGAATTGATTCCTAATTCCTAAATCGGATAAATCATCACAATCTTCATCTCCCTGTTTGCTGGAATGTTACCTACTATTGCGTGCTTTTTTTCCAGCGACATAGAGCCTTAACTGGACAAAACGGTGGCGTATCAACTTCATTGGACAAATTGTTACCTCCTGTCACTGGATACATCATTTCCCCATATAATTATATATGTATAAAACAGTGGTTGTGTTCACTGGCTAATTATGTTCAGGAGGTTTGCGTGCCGGACCTCTTTGAAGGGCTCAATAACTGAGAGGAGAAAAGAAAACAAATAACGCACTACATGCTAAAGATTTGAATCACAAGAAGATTTGGACCACCCTACTCACCTCTTCTTCTTGTCTCAATAGTTCAGATAATAAAAGGGTTCAAGTACAAAAAAGTACATGTGCTTTGGTTAGATGAGCGCCCAATAGCAAGTGTTTTTTTTAGGTGCAAAAGTGACTATGTGGTTACAAATTAAGTGTAAAATTACCGCTTTACCGTTAAGTTTGACTTTTTTTGAGACTAGATGATGACATGGCTTTTAGAGATGCAAAATACAATGTGATTTGGCCAAAAGTACACCCAACACCAAGTGCTTTTTTTGGGTGTAAAAATATTGTTTGACCGTTAGTTTGACCTTTTTTATTGACTGGACGATGACGTAGTTTTCAAAGCAACTATGCGGCAAAAAAAAAAAACATGTTGACTGGTTACAAGTCTGAGTTGGGAAGAATTAATATCACCATCCCTATTCCTCTATTCGCCCCTGTAACAACACTGTACCTAAAAATCAAAACTTGTCCAATGTGGATATATTTTTCATCACATGCCACTTTCTCCAATATAATGCGGATGTATGAGTTTCACGAGCTATTTTTGAGGCAACGGTGGGTATGCGTCGTCTTTCTAATGCATACTCGCTCGGTGAAATGACGCAACAATTAAATTTTAATAGATTGAAGGCGATAAAGGCATTGAGAATGCTAGTTTGGGAAAGGTCTTTGATTTCCGGGCGGGAGGATATATCGGTAGTCATTGATGGCATTTTTAGCGGGGGCAAAGGGTGATATATTTGCATTGGACAAAGTTGTGATTTTCAGTATAACGTTGTTACTGAGGGATAGGGATAGTGATATTAGTTCTTCCCAACTCGGACTTATGACCAAATCGGCATGTTTTTCCACACACGTTGCTTTGAAAGCCACGTCATCGTCCCGGCAAAAAAAGTCAAACTAATGATCAAACAATATTTTTGCATCTAAAAAAACACTTGGTGTTGGACGCTCTTTTGGCCAAACCACATGTGTACTTTTGCACTTTTGAAAGCCACGTCATTATTCAATCAGCAAAAAAAAGTCAAACTTAAAGGTCAAATGTTATTTATGCTTCTAATTTATAACCATATAGTCACTTTTACACTTCAAAAAAACACTTGCTACTGGGCGCCTCCTCTAATCGAAGCACACACACATTTTTGCACCTTAACCCGGTACTAAAATAATCGAAAAGGAGATGTAGCCACTGGAGCAAAGTGATCCTTGATTATGAAAGCTGAGTTGGAGGCAATTTTCGCCACAAAGGATGATTCATAATTGAGTCATAGATGTTAATTAAGGATAATAATATAAAAAGGTGAAAAGTTGAGTTCTAGGTAAGTCAAAAGTTTAAGTATCAAATCGTGCCAAGTCCGGTTAAGTGATAAGTGAGTTAATGGTTAAAGGATCAAAAGATTAATTTTTCCTTAATTATTTGATTCATTTTTAAATTAAGTTAATTTTATATCCCAGCCATTTTTTTCCCTTTTACAAACAATAATACATTCCTCCATAATTATTTTCTTACGATTTTATACTTACCTAAAATATAATTCTTAAAAATTTTAGAAAAAAATGAAATGGAAAATTTAAGTGTGTTCATCGTTAGTAGATTTCTTTAGAAATAATCAAAATATAAATTAATAGAAAAATTAATGGCACGTATTTGAACTGGCATAATATGCATCGTCACATCTAAATGTTAAATCATTACATCTAATTACTTCAGATTAATTGTACATTAATTAGGGGTAAAATTAGAAAGTTATTAAGCTTAAAGAAACAATTAACAAAGTTTAAGATTTTTATTAGTTATGATTAAAAAAAATGTTAACAGTAACTTATAAATAAGAGTAAGTGAATCAATAATAGTAATTTGCATGTTAATTTAAAGTTGATGCATAGAATTCCACATTATGTTCATAACAATAGCATATAATTTGAATAGTTAGATAGACAAGTTTTGTTTTGTTTTTTTGTTTTTTTTTTTTATCAGTCGAGGGTATTCTGGTACTTCCATATCCATTTTGAATATTCATAGGTATTTTTGCATATCTGAAAAACATAGAGTATTTAGTGCATTTTGAGTAAAAGTTTATGAGTATTTTTATACCTTTATTATTTTGAGCTGGGAGCATTTTGATACTTTCAGAAAAATAGCACAACGGGTGCTTTAAAAAATAAGGGGACGATGGCCCATTTTAATAGACATGTCATTTTTATTTTTATTTTGAATGTTTATGGGCTTTTTGCACCCAAAAAAAAAAAAAAAATTTGATATTGAGCACTCTTTAGGTATAAGTTGATAGGTATTTTTGCATCATAACCTTTATAATTATATGATAGGATGTTCTTAAATGAAGAGGTGATATTCAATTAAAAAATAGTTTAAGAAAAATTTCAATTATGCTGTTGCAACTTGCGAGGTGCGACAGACGCAGTAATACAATCAATCTCGAGGTTTTGTTCTCTTTTAACAGAGACGAAAATTACTATTTTTTGCTACTGATATTTTTACCACATATCCAAATACATTGAATAATGCCCCAAAGCGAATCGAATAGAGAAGAAAACATTTGTATTAGATTTCATGTCTATTGCAAGAGGAACAGTATTGGAAAGTAGTTTATCATGATTTGTCATGTTTTAATAATAAAACAGCCCCAAAAGTTAACTTATGGCGTCTGTTGGACAAGCTAATGGACACTATATATATGAAACTGTTATTGTTAATTTATAGTTGACACCCAAACTGCTATACAATTGATTTTTTTTTTTTAAAAAAAATAATTATAAGGGAAAACATAGAGTTGTCAAACAAACTCATGATATGAATTACGTAAATTCAAATGGTAAACTCATATTCTAAGCTTCTAAGAGTTTAACCCTACCAACAAATAGATATTAAAAGTATAATACAAAAAAAGACAATATTTTAGTTTAAATATAGGGTGAATGAGCAAATTTACCAACCAACTATTAGGCCAGGAGTTTTGGGCACAAAAAACTTTTAATGGGACGAAAAAGACCAACAAACAATTGAATTTGTTAAAAATATACAAAACCGTTAGATCCTAGCTAACGTCCGTTTGAATATTGCCACATGGCATTTGAGTTGGTGTGGTTCATTTGAGCTGGAGTATGAATTATTATTGTTTCAGAGGCAGAGAGAGAAAGTCTAAATTGTTTCAGATGCAGAGAGAGAAAGCGATGGAGAGCACATCCTTGGTGTGGCCGACAAATCGGTGGGCGGATACACACCGGTGACCAAGTCCTAGAGCCTAAGCTCGCGTCCCGAGAGCGGAGAGAGCGAACTGGTCGTTAGAAGAGAGAACGACATCCCCACCGAAGTCTCAAAGGTAGAGAGAGAAAGTATGAATTTTTACCCCCAACTTGCCCGTTAGGCCCGACAAATCGGCGGGCGGATACACTGGCGACCAAGTCCCAGAGCCTGAGCTCGCCGTCCTAGGAGCCGGAGAGAGCGAACTGGCCGTCGGAAGAGAGAACGACATCTCCACCAAAGTCTCAGAGGCAGAGAGAGAAAGTCTGAATTTTTGCCCCTAACTTGCCCGTCGGCCCGGATGAACGATTTCTCGTTTCGGATGGGGTGAAAGGATTGTCAGTTCTTCTCCATTTCTTATTTTTGTTTGGTTTTGGGTTGTTTTTGAAAGCCATAAAGGTTTCAATTCGTTAGGCGATTGTGTTCCTTGTGGTGTTTGGCGTGGTTTTGTGGAACTGTGTTTTTTCTTTTTCCCCAGGAGCAATTTGTTGTGTAAGGTTGATTGTTTTGTGGGGTTTAATTAGTTGGGACTTTTCTGCAAGCGTGAGTTTGATCGTTAGCAATGGAGGCTTATTCAGAAGGAGAGAAGAAAACCACGTTTGCAGATCGCCTTCTCGGTTGGGTTTCCCTGAGTTGGTGTGGTTTAGAATATGATCAAAGACGAATAACCAAGAACAACAAGAAATCGGTTCGATCTTCTGGGAATGTAGAAGTTCAGCAGCCACAAGACAAGCCCCTTCTTACAACACTTCCTCCAACTATTTCAGTCTTCAAGCTTTCCGATGTCAAGAAATGCGTGCAATGAACCTGACAAAAATATCATTTTGAGGATTCTTCACCAAAAAAAAAAAAAAAAAAAAAAAAAAAAAAAAAGCCATCTAGGCATTGACAAACAAAAAAATTAAGGGACCAGCTGAACTTCAAATGCCACGTGGCAATCATTCCAAACGGAGGTTAAGTGGGATTTGAAGGTTTTGTATATTTTTAACAAATTCATTTGTTTGTTGGTCTTTTTGGTCAAGTTTTTTATGCCCAACACTCCCTGGCCTAATAGTTGGTTAGTAAATTTACTCCTTCACCCTTCAATATATTTCAAATCCAAGTCATTGAAATTAAACCTTTAACATTCATAATTTATCATATTTAATAGGAAAATTTTTGTGAACTTCATATATGAAGTGACTAATTAATTATTAAATGAAACTTCAAATTTATTACTCAGGGAACATAAGTTTAATAATGTGATTAAAAATTTAAAATATAATATAATTCAAAAAATATGATTTTGCAACTATCATTCTAGAAAATACTAATAATTGAATTCAAATAATACAAAATTAATCAGAATTTGAACCTACTAAATTATTGCGTCCAACAAAAGAATTATCCAACAGTAAGAAAAAGGTTTGATTATAGTAGACTCTCTGCATTTACACACCCCTATGAATTTCGATAATTCAATTAAAAATAAAAAATATTAAGATATTAATATAAAATAAATAAAATTTTTGAAAATTGAGAAGAATTCTTACTGATATTACTATAATAACTCATGCAATAATTATAAATTGAATGTTAGTTAAAAAAATTCCTAAAAGGGAGAAGATATTACCATAAAACTAAGAAAGAAGGCAACAATATTATAATGCCAGGTGGATGCAAAGTTTGAAAAGTCAAACAGTGCATTTGTGAGAAGTTGTAAATGCTCTTTGTCCCCACAGAAATGTATGTTATTGACGTTGTTGTCAAACTCGCAAAGTTGATTATCCGAGATACTATTTTTACGTTTTTAGTTTACAAAAATGAGTTGAGTTACTAAAACTCATGTCGGTTATGAACTTGGTTAAACTCACGAGTTTATATACCAAATTTATCGTTTTACGTTCTAGCTTACAAAAATGTATTAATTTACTCTTAAACTCGTGTTAACTTTTTTTGATTTGATAATGCCCAGCAGTTTTATAGAAATTTATTTGTTAAATATCATTTGAATGTTGACGGATTTAATTTCAATTATTTAAATTTAAAATATGTTTAGATCAAATTATTATCATTTTTATTTTAATTATTTAATTATATATTAGTAATTCCTATTTAATAGTAAAAGTAAACTCTTATGAGTTTACAATTCAAGTTCACAATCTTATGAGTTTACAATTCAAGTTCACCATACAAATTTATGTCATCATTATTAGTTTACTTAAACTTACGAGTTTGACAATGTTAACTATTGAGTCGTTATACATAAACTTGCTAATTTACGAAGAAACTCGCGATTCCACCTACATTTCCGACCGAAGTCGCGAGTGCAGTGCGAGTCTATGTTTCCGATTTTATGCACGAGTTAACAAGAAATCATTGGATAGGATAGCAAAATATTCCGTTTGTGGGAGTAAAACCACTTTTTTAATCGAAGCAAAAAAAAAAAAAAAAAAAAAAAAAAAAAAAAAAAAAAACGCATGTATAACAACACATACCATAGTTATTACTATTGTGGTAAACTCTGTACCGTTTAAATACAATTTCAGTTGTTTAAATTTAAAACATTCAACTAATTATTTTTAAGAAAAATCGTTTTTTAACTGATAGTTAAGAAACTATCTATATTTTACATTTTGTACACATAAATATATTTTTTTCTAAAAAAAAAAAAAAAAAAAATTGAATGCTTCCGGAGTAAGTTTCTAGTTTCCGAAAAATAAAGAAAGAGAGTAACTTCATTTGGCAATGATGTCCAAATATGTAAATAACCTTGGACTCGGGTGGGTCTTGTAAGCCAATCAATTAGTTTTTAACAATTTAAGGAGCTAACTCATGTCTTTAATATAAGAGTTATTTTGATATTAGATTTAGTTTTAAATATAAGATCTCGATCCACTTAATTTTTTAAATATAAGACATCAATCCACTTAATCTTTTAATAAAAGGGTGGGTCTTGAAGGGCTCGAGCCTAAATCAGGCCAAATCCGAATTCCCGACTCTAAAGGGTGTATTACATATTCTTTCCTGTTTTCCTCAATCTCTCCCTACATGTCCCCACATATGACGACTCATGATGACAATATTCAGCATATAAACACCAATTGCTCATCATCACGCTTCTTTTTCAGGCCAGATTTAATTCCCAATTGCTCTTTTCGATCCTAATTTGTTCATTATGATATTTCTCTCCTAACTTTCATTCAAAATATGATTGATTCCATAAGTCGGTGGGAACTACTCAAATCTGATTTTAATTTACAAATAGAAGCATTTAGACTTGTAAATAACAGGTTAAAAAAAGACTTGTAAATACAATATTTAAACCTATATAAAAATATAGTGGAGAAAATAAAACCAATTTCCAAGATGTTGAGCACTAAAGTTAATTAGATCGTCCAGATAAAAATTTGATGCTGTAGATTTAATGTTGATTTATTTTTATGTTTTAATCGATTTTTATTATAATAAATACAAAATCTAAGTATAAGTAAAATAAAACCTTTTAAATAAAATAAAAAAGAAAAATTTAAAAATTTTAAATATGATATGTTGAAATTAGATTAGAATATTCACATCTTACTATAGTAATGAGCACTTTTGAGAAAAATACATTAGAAGTACAAATTCGGAATGTCTTCCATCTCAAGCTTCACCATATACGTGCCCTATCTATATTCACGAATCTTGCATTCCTACTCATATTACCAAATAAAACATCTTTAAAGAAAAAATGTCAATTCAATAAAGTATGACCTAACTCTTTGAAAACAAATTGCCAATTCAATAATTAAGCTGCTGTCCGCTTCTATTATAATGGGACATGCCGACTATATACCTATGTGACATGTCACTATATATCCATGTTTATCACAAGATCAATTATTAAGTATTTTCCTAAATTGGCAGTCACCACCCTATTTAGTAGCAGTGAAAATAGGTCAATTAAGCTTACGGCTTACATAAAGCTTACCCTAATCTATTTCTTAAATAAGTTAGCCTCAAGCTCAGGCTTATTATTAGGCCCTATTTAGATAGACAGACTGACCCAATTTTCATAAGGCATAATCTACAATCCTACACGTCTAACCTATTTAACTTTTTTTTAATTTATATTATTATATAAGTATATATAATGTCATCTAAATAATTTTATAAATTTACTAACTTAGCTTTAATAATAAGTTTCACATTACATCATCTTTCACATCCACTAAACCCTTACATTCGCATAAATCATTCACCCTATCTCTTTTATCTTGGATTGCTCGAAATGACAATGCTAACTCACTCCTTCTCCCTTAAGTTGCGTCCAACGAAAGAATAATAATTGCTATGAGTTTATTTTAATGTCAAATAAAATATTATAATCTTAGTAGGAGGAGTTTGTCCCCATTTATGTGGGAAAAGTAAAAGAGGTAAAATCCAGTTTTACATGTTGCTTGTTATACTTGGTCGATTTTAGAAAATATATCTCATTAGTCAACAAACCGATTGATTCTTTATTCCCGCTACTTGCTTGGACAACCGTTGTCTCGAGATATTTTTTTTCCTTTTCCTTACTAAGCCTTTATGTTATAATGAAAATGGATGTTAGGATTTTAAAACATAATGTTGGAATGTAAATAAACATAAATTTTATATATGAATTTAGAAGCATAAGCTTTTAAAGCTATTTAAAGGCTTACGCTTTAAGTAAGGCATTAAACAGGCTATTGGCCTTTTGAAGGCACATGTTTAGCTAGTCCCAAAAAAAACCTAAATATAAACTCGGGTCTAAACTCAAGCTTTAAATATCTACGGCAAACCCATGCCTATTTAAGTAAAATCTAACCTAGTATAGCCTATTTCAACCCCTAATATTTTAGATAAAAGATAGAGAAGACCGACAGCAGGCGTAAATTAATAACCGCATATATAAATTCTCATATCCTAAAATAAAAAGTTATTTTATCCAATTTATAACTAACATCATTAAATTTTTAACATAAATTAATGTAGTATTTTTACCTTACATTTATTATCTTACAAATTTTTATTTTCTTAATAGAAGTATATATAATAAATAGGGGTAAAATTAATAAGTGGTTAAATTTTACTAATGAAAGTGATTATAAAAAATAAGGAGTACTCTTATAGTTGGATGGATTTTGATGCACAATAATTCAAGGCTGCTTTAAAAGCTTTGAGGATGGTATGCAGTAAATCAAAGTTATGAGATGAAAATGATATTCTTAAGGGAAACTTTTATCGTGCATTGGAAATGAAACTCTGATTTCACTCACGTATTTTAGTTTGACACAGATACATTATTTATTCTCACTAAACTATCAAATAATGTATTTTTAAAAAGTCCCCCTAGTTTTGAAGCCAATCTAGACAAGATTGATTCAGAACGTGACCTATTCTTTTATACTGGCTGTCCATCCAATATAAAACATTATTTTCTAGCCTGGTTCCTAAAGTGAGGTCTAAAAAGTATACTTGTTTAGATCTTACGGGGCCACGTAAGGTGAAATAAGTATACTAAAAAAAAAAAAGTGATAAAGCCACGATTATTTTGTTGTGGTTTCATTAAATCCCTACAAAGTCTAGAACTAGTAGTGGTGATTATATGCAAATCCTCTATTAGTTTGTAATAAGTTGGCTAGTGATGGTTTATGGGGTTTGACTCTAAATACCATTATGAAGTTGTGGCGGTTCCTAACGCTACTAGTAGCCTTCTTTTTTTGGTATGATAAGTAGCAACTATTCGTAGCTAAATTGAAATACCGGCTAGAATAAACGTTTTGTTTTCAGAGATGAAAATGTCATGTCATCCTTTATAAATCTTGGGGAAAATTACTCACAGGTCCTAAGGAGCAGAGATAATTACAATTAGGTCCCTTGAAATCATGAAATTACTCTGAAGTCCCAAGAGACTTCTGTGTAATTATTTGTGGGTGCACAATTACCAATCTGACCTTCCCTCTCCTTCTTCCTTCTCCTCTCTCTCCTCCTCTCTCCCATTTTCTTCTCTCTTTCATAAATGATTCAACCCACAGCCCAACGAAGCCAAGAGTAATTAGATCTGCGATTTTGCCACAACCCAGCGACTTGAACACCTCGGAGCCTTCAGCAAGAACAAGTAAGGGTCCGTACTGGAGCATGGTCACTAGATCTTTAAGCCGAAACTCAAAATCTCCCACCAAAGGTTCGGGATCTGACTTTTCTGGCGGATCCGAAGGCTTCCCCATGGAATGCTCTGATATCACTCCATGAATCTTCGACGAGTCACCACCTTCGCTTGACTCATGGCTGTAAACCTGGATTTTTTTATTTCTCACGTCCAGAGGTTATATACAACAACAAATGCTATATTTACAACAGAAAAAGCATATATTCACAATATCTTCTGAGAATTTTGACAGCTATATAAGGCTAGCTTAAGAAGTAAATATCATTTCAAAATATTAAATTGTATGAGTAAGTGACTATTTGCACCTACTCATTGAACTTAATATCTGGACTTGAGAATAATTTAACATATTGTTGTCAATATATGATTTTTCTGTTGTAAATATAGCATTTGTTGCTGTAAGTAGCCTCTGGACGTGAGAAATGAAAAAAATCCAGGTTTTCAATGGTTGTTGTAAATATATGCTTTTTTTTGTAAATATAGCATTTGTTGTTGTAAATAGCCTACGGACGTGAGAAATGAAAAAAAAAAAAAATTTAGGTTTTCAATGGTTGTTGTACATATATGCTTTTTCGGTTGTAAATATAGCATTTGTTGTTGTAAATAGCCTCTGGACGTGAGAAATGAAAAAAAATCGAGGTTTTCAAAGGTTGTTTAAGTTCGAACCGGTAATTTAGGTTTGAACGGTAATTTAAGTTCGAACGGGTAATTTAAGTTCGAATGGGTAGGAAAAGCATATATTTACAACAATCTTTGAAAACTTAGATTTTTTTTTCATTTCTCACGTCCGTAGGCTATTTACAACAACAAATACTATATTAACAACAACAAAAGCATATATTTATAACAACTTTTGAAAACTTGGATTTTTTTCATTTCTCACGTCCAGAGGCTATTTACAACAACAAATGCTATATTAACAACAACAAAAGGATATATTTACAACAACCTTTGAAAAATTAGATTTTTTCATTTCTCACGTCCAAAGGCTATTTACAATAACAAATGCTATTTTAACAACAGGAAAAGCATATATTTACCATAACCTTTGAAAACGTGGATTTTTTTTTTTCATTTCTCATGTCCAGAGGCTATTTACAACAACAAATGCTATATTTATAACAGAAAAAGTAAATTTTACAACAACCTTTGGAAAAATAACTAGAAACAGTAGAGGATGAAGGATGGATGAAGGAACACAGGATGAGAGAAAGGCAAGTTCGCCAGATCTATGGTCTTGCCGTCAGCCATGTCAAGAGATCACCGTGAGTAAGCAAAACGGAAGCAGAGGTTGAATATTGGAGCAGGTCCGAAATCACAAAATCCACAGAGCACCCAAAAATAAGCAAAACGACGGAAGCCATAGTTAAATCTTGGAGTAGGTCTGAAATCAGAAAATCCACAGAGCACCCGAAATTAAGCAAAACGGCAGGTGATCTTCAAAACGATGGTGGCGGTTAGCGGAGATCGTGGTGGAGTGGTCGACGAAGATCGCAGGGGCCGATGGCCTTTCATGCATCTTCCTTGCTCGGTTCTTGGCGGAAATCGTGGCAGAGATTAGTCTTGCCAGAGATCGTAGGGACCAAGTGCGTCTTCCTTGATCGATTCTTGGCAGAAATCGTGGCGGAGAGAGATAGGAGAGAGGAGAGAGACAGAAGAGAGGAAAGAGAGAAGAAAAAGGGAGAGAGGAGAGAGAGAGGAGAAGAAAGAAGGAGAGAGGGAAGGTCAGATTGGTAATTGTGCACTCACAAATAATTACATAGAAGTCCCTTGGGACTTCAGAGTAACTTCATGATTTCAAGGGACCTAATTGTAATTATCTCTGCTCCTTGGGACCTGTGAGTAATTTTCCCTAAATCTTATTCTTTATAAACAGTCTAGAAAGGGGAGATCTAGATCACCTATTTTGTACTAGTGGAGGTGATGAAACGGGTGGAGCTAGGGTATCACCGAAAGCGCGAGGCAACATAATGGCGGTGACCTTGTTTTCTACACTCTCAATTCCAATGCCTTCATCTTATCAATGTTTGAGATCACTTTTAGACATTCTCATAATAGGTGATCAAATTAACAAGTAATAAAAATATAAGGGTTAAGTATCAATTTTGCCCTTAAAGTACACGCCTAGGAGTAATTTTGTCCCTGAAGTTTTCGACGTAGCAATGTTTGCCCCTGAAGTTTAAAAACGTAGCAATGTTGCCCATCCGTTAACAACCCTAACGTTGACTGTGAGTTGACTGTTGGGACAGTTAACGGAGGGGCAACATTGCTATGTTTTTAAACTTCAAGAGCAACATTGTTACGCCGAAAACTTCAGGGGCAAAATTGCTTCGGGCGCTTCAAGGGCAAAATTGATACTTAACCTAAAATATAATAACTAGGTTTGAGATCACTTTTAGACATTCTCATAATGTTTATTTACATAAATCGAGATAAAATTCTTCAAACATATTTATTTCATACTGTAAGTCACAATCGAAAAGATAATTTTAAGGGTTTCAATTACTATTTCAACCAAACCATAGCCCATTAGTTCCCCAACTTTCTTAATATATTATTATTCCTTCTGCTTCAGACTCGACAAATTCCTTTCCATGAGAAGCATATTCTACCCAACTCGTCTCTTGGTTTTCGGATCCACCGTTTACTTGCCTCCAAGGACACCAATGGCGGCTGCGCTAGAGAAGAAAAGCTTTTAAACATTACTTGACCTCTTATCTTTAACATAAAATCATAAAATTTGAATTTTTCTATATGACTCTCTACCATGTAGGGTTAAAATAAAATCAGTTATTGCATTTTAATTACTCATAATATAGATAAGATGGCGCTACTGATGATGTAAGCATTTCTCTCTTCCTACACCTATAAACATATTCTTTCTTTCTTCTTTTTTCTCTCTCCCTAGATGTCCCCACATCTGGCAACTCTGATGTAGCAAAATTCAGTATATAAACACCCAGAGCAGACCATGCTCACCATCCAATATAGGCCTGATTTATTCACAATTTGCTATTTTGTCATAATTTCTTTCAAAATCTGATGGATTGCATAAGCCATTGGGATCCTTCCACACTTATGTTTCTTGCTTTCTGGGGAATAATAATTTTCTCAGTTTCTTGGTATGCAAGACTCTACTTCATCAAACATCATTGCAACACACCTCCAGGTCCACCATGCCTTCCCTTGATTGGCAATCTTCTATCCCTCCGTCCTGAGCTACACAAACACTTCACTTCTTTGTCTCAAACCTTTGGTCCCATCTTTTCGCTCAGACTCGGCGCAAAATACTGCGTCGTCGTGTCCTCCCCTTCAATGGCTCATCTAGTGCTCAGAGACCATGACGTCATTTTCGCCAACCATGATGTTCCGGTGGCCACCAAGGAGGCCACCTACGGCGCAAGCGACATACTTTGTGCCCCTTACGGATCTGATTGGCGAATGTTGAGGAAAGTTTTTGTGCAGTACATGCTCAGTAACTCCTACTTGGGTTCTGTTTACTTGCTCCGTCGCAAGGAAGTTAGAAAGACGGTGGGCTATCTGTACAGTCGGGTCGGTTCTCCTGTGGTTATTGGGGAGCAGATGTTTCTGACTGTGTTGAACGTGATGACTAGCATGATATGGGGCGGGACGGTGGAAGAAGGCCATGAGAGGGCTATTGTGGGAGCTGAGTTCAGGAAAGTGGTGGCCGACTTTACGGAGTTGTTGGGTAAGCCTAACGTATCGGACTTCTTTCCCGGGTTGGCCAAGTTTGGTTTGCAGGGAGTGGAAAAAAAGATGGGTTTGGTGGTTCAGCAGTTCGATCAGATCTTCGAGAACATACTGAAGAAGCGACTAAAGATGAAGCAGGAGAGAAGCAATGAAGATGAGGGTAAAGATTTTTTGGACTTCTTGTTGAAACTGAAGGATGATCAAAATTCCAAAGTACCACTCACCATGGCACACATTAAGGGCCTCCTCATGGTATATATCTTTCTTTTAGCTTTCAACTTTTTTTAATACAGGAAAATCACCTATATTTCAAGAAATAAATGAAATTATCAAAAAGTTCCACGGTAAATAAATTGTGTGTACAGGTCCATGTTGACCTTTTGTGACTTGAGAGATTTTTTGGTAATTGTATTTCTTTCATGATGTGTCATAATGATTTTCCCTTACAAGATATTTAAGCATTTGAAATATTTTTAAAATATTGACTAAACAAAATTAGTGGGGTGTTAAGAGCAAGAATAACGGGTCCTAGGCTCAAAGGTTTGATTTTTCTGGTTTTTGACAATATGTTTATTCCTTTGAACTTTAAGAAATAGGTTAATTTGGACTTTACATAATGATTTGAATTATGTTATGTGTTTATATTTTCAAACTAAATATTTGGTTTTTATGTGAAAAGGACATGGTGGTGGGTGGAACCGACACATCAGCTAACACCATGGAGTTTGCAATGGCTGAAATTATGTCCAATCCAGATGTGATGAAGAGAATCCAACAAGAATTGGATGGTGTTGTGGGTCAAGACAACATGGTAGAAGAGTCTCATATTCACAAACTTCCTTACCTGCTTGCGGCTTTGAAAGAAACAATGAGGTTACACCCAGTTGTTTCCCTGTTAGTTCCTCACTGTCCAAGTGAAACTACTGCGGTGGAAGGCTACACAATCCCAAAAGGCTCTCGTGTGTTTGTGAACGTGTGGGCCATACAGAGAGACCCTTCTGTTTATGACAATCCTCTAAATTTTGATCCCTCCAGGTTCTTAGATTCACAACTGGATTTTAGAGGGAATGACCTCAGTTATTTACCATTTGGATCTGGACGAAGAATATGTGCAGGAATATCGCTGGCTGAGAAGAATTTGCTGTATTCTCTTGCAACAATGATCCATTCGTTTGACTGGAAAGTGCCTCAAGGCCAAAAGTTGGATACGTCAGAGAAGTTTGGTACTGTGCTAAAGAAGAAGACACCTCTAGTTGCCATTCCCACGCCACGATTATCCAACCCAGTTCTTTATGAATAGATTGAAATTAAGTTAATTGATTCAAGGTAAACAATCATGTCTTGTTGACATGATGAGCATATGTACTTGAAAATCAAGTTGGTTCTCCAAATACTCCATATTAAGTATTACTACTAATATATTAATGATCCTCAATGATGGGATATGGAATAATGATTAATTATAATTTTTAAATATTTCAGATATTCAGATTATTAGGGAATATTTGGGCTTAATTTTGATTTGATTGTTACCTACATTTAATTTCATGTTTCTAGAATGTTCTGTCATTAACTCCTACTTATTGTAATTGTATTTTGCCTCGTAAGTTGGTTCCAAACTTGTGGAATCACACAAGTCAGTGTGCAAGAGATATTGGTGAAAAGCATAAGCTAACGGTCAAGGATTTGCTAGTTATGAAGAAAAGTGATTGGTATAGGGGTGTGTGTGTGTCTGTCTGCACGAGCACAGAGGTGATACGATTATCATTAGCATAAACAAAACGTTAACATTAGTATTAAAAGAAACGTTCTTAGTGTTAGAATGGCTTATCACCTAAAGTGGTGTAAAAGAGTAGGGGGTGTTGTAAAATGGATCTGTCCTTATGAAAATCAAGCCCAATAACACACTAAAAGGCACCAAGAATAGGGATGAATAGATGTAGAAGAGTAGAGAAGAACAAGTGCATACAAGAGATTTCTCATAGTTCTGTATCACAACTTGGCCTATATCTAGTTCCTAAGTTCTTAAAAAGAGATTTTTTTGCTATTCCCACAAGTTTGATCAGCGTTTTGTGAAGTTACAGTACATCCCAAGGGTCACCACACCCTAGAATATTCCTCACTTACCCTTAGATTATTACAATTCCTTCAAGATTTCTCAATCTTGAATAATCTCTCTAAGATTCCCCACCTAATTAAGGAATATCATAAAGAAACGATAGACTACAAGAAAAGATGATAGATACATTAACTTTATGTTTCAATAGAAAGAAAATTAGGGAACAAAGAAAACTAAGAGGGAAAACTCCTAAAAATCATAAATTGTTTTAACATTTTTGAAAAAAAAAAAAATCTTCCTTGTATCCCCCCCAAAAAGAGGGGGAGTTTCCCCATAATCTAAATCTCTCCATCCAATCATAATCTAAATCTCTAATTAAGAGAAGAAGTGAGAAGATGAATCAACTTATTGAAATGGTCTCGATGGCTCCACTCTATGGTAGTTCACTTGGCCTCTTGCTGATCAGCCCCTCCACAAGTAGCTAGCCTTTTCCTCAACATTGGGTTTTCAATAAAAACACCTTTGAGATAAGCACAAGTCAAAGGGAGGGATCAACTTCAAAAGACTAGTTTTTTGGATGGAAATCCTTTTGAACTTATAAATCATAGTTCTCTTTCTCTTACGAGGCTTATCAACATGGGTTTCATAACATGATGATTCATAGGAAACAATTATTTCCACTATTTCGAATTTAATTACCACTTGCTCTACCTTGAACTATTTGTTAGTAGCATGCATAATTTTTATTAGTTAATTATACATTCTCTTGTATGGCTTACTATATATAATGAATGAATGGCATATTATTATAATAGACCCAACTCAATTGTTGAATGAATAGCAGCGAACATGACATTGTGTATTATTGTGCAAATTGGATTTGGCGGTGAAATTTATAGCAATATACATATATAGTATATTATAAGCAGTCACAAACTGCAAATATTGTCATTTTGCATTTTATGCCTTCAATTATTATTTCATATTGTCTGTTTCAAACACCCCCTTCTTCTGCTCTGCCAAAATTTTCAATGATCACACCAAACTCATCCTCCCAGGATAATGTTTTCATCAATCATCCATGTGCTTCTACCCAGTTTCAATAGTTCATTCACAGACATATATCTCTTCATTCTAAAATTTAAATGCCCCAACTTTATAGTAAAATCTAATGATGATCAAAACAAAAATGGCAACAACAAAAAAAAATGTAAAGTTTGGACAGTACAAAAGCATTAGAGAGAATTTAACAATGAAATATTGAATTTCCATGGGCCTCTCATGGTTTTCATTCTGCCTAGAGTATCAAGATTATTCTCACATTGATCGTAAATTAGGCGGTGAGTGTAAAACTCTACATCTCTCTCTAGGATGAAAAAGGTAGTTTCATATGTTGAGGCTGTATACTACCTCTGTTTCTTAATATAAGATCTCATTTATATGTGAGGAGGTGGTATATTATATAGCACATTATTGTCATGAATTTGAAGCATTTTCCTTACATTATGTGATACGTCTTTACTGTTATATTATGGTGTAATTTCATATAGCGGTCCCCTTTTTATTGTTGAAGTACTAGAAAGCAAAATCATGTATTTTCTTCACATTATCAGTGAAGCTACTCATGTAAAGTTATATTGCTTTAACTATTATGAAAAGTACTTTCCACGACTAAACCACATTTCTTCTTAAAAAATATGTCATAAATATAAACGGAGGCAATTTTAAAATCCACCCACAACAGAGGTGTCCACTGCACCTTCTTCGACCTCCTTAGTCTGCATTCTTGAGGTTCTGCATTTTTCTCTTCGGGTTATGGATATCTCTTCATCGACAAAGAATTTTCAGCCACGGGCATCGACAACCACAGCCCTGACCATGCTGCCATCTTGTACATGAACCCCCGCTAGACTACAGTCGACCGCGTACAGCCTGCAAGAGGAGAGTTTCTTAATTTTCATCAGTTCAGGTACCCAGCTTCCTCCCCCGCCCCTTTCATATTCGAATGTGGAATAGTTGGGATATGAAATTTAATTTCCATTCTTCTTTCTAGGAAATCCTTCTTACGAAATCCATATATATTGTTGGTTTTTTTTTTTTTTTTGGCCCAGAAAAGTTGAATTTTATTACCAAAAAATCAAAAACTACAATTACCAATAGCCGAAACTAAATAAACTCTCAAAAAACCTAGGTTACAACCTAACACACATCTATCACAAAGCATTAACACAAACAGAACAATTACCTTATAGTACTAAAACAAGATACAACGCTAACACAGTAAAGCAGTTAAACCAATTAACCTATACCCTCTCTGTTACGGTCAACAGCAGAATTTATACACTTGCCTTTGGAAACCTCAGTATCTCGACGTATGATATTGCTTAAAGGAGTTGTAGGAATATCCAGCCAAACATGCTGGTGGACCTCCTTTGTAGCATCCAGTGCTAATCTATCAGCAGCGTTATTTCCTACTAGAAACTAGGGAAAGCGAGACCCCAGTCAATGAATTAATCAAAGTAAGAATTTCCTGAAACAGATCCTTACACCGCCATTCGCAGCCTTTGGAATTATTCTGTATCAGTAACCTATATAACACTTCACAATCAGTCTCTATAACCACCTGAGAGCCAGGAAAATTACCTCTGAGTAACAGTGCCTCTCGTAAGGCTAAGCTTTCAGCTATGAATGGAGATGAAGCAACCACTGCTCTCCCCAACCCTCCAATAAAGGCTCCACTACTATCCCTGCAGACAACACCAACTCCAACCTTCCCACTTGATAGGCATGTCCATGGACCAGACCAGACCGGGTTGGGGGTCAACCCGAGGTCCGGTCCAGAGGACTTTCAGTGGACAATCCAAATCGAGGTCCGGTTTGGTCCACTTCGGGCTGGACCATATCGGTCCAGGGGACTCGCTTGACCAAATGGGCCGTCAGACCATTTTTTTTTTCTTTTGCCACTTCCAGAGCAATAATTAAATCAATGAACCACCTGTGGGACAATAAATAAACATGCAAACATTTTAAATCCAATCCTAAACCCATAATAATCTCCAACAACATGTCATTGAACAATAATATAATATAAAATAAAGGCATGCTTTTATAAAGCCAAGTAAATTTTATAAGCCAAACCACAGATCAATACTCAATAAACAATAAAGCCCAGTGAGAGACTAATGCAGTGGCTTTTTTTAAAAAAAAATTTAAAAAAATACTTTCGGGCCAGACCGGACCAGTCCATAAGATTTGAACCCATGGGCCGAAGTCCGGTCCAACCCGACTAGACCAGTCTGATCTGGTCTGCGTGAACGGTCTTGGACCAGCTTTTTTTTCACCCGAACCGGGTCAGGCCACTTGGACTACCGGGTTTTTTGGACATCCCTACCACTTGACAACTAGAAAGCCCCATATCCACATTAAATTTCACCGAACCCGAGGGAGGTGCTTTCCAATCTTTGTTCCTGACTATCTTTTTAGCATATACTCTTTTAGATTCACTCACCTTCTTATCTCTTGACCTCCAAAACTCCTCAACCTGCATATTAACCATCCTCACCACCCCAGTGGCATCAGGGCGTTCCTCACTGAATACCCAGCTGCACCTTTTCCTCCAGATCCACCAGCATGTTGGAGCAAATAATGATTTCCCATAACTTCCCAAAATGTTCTCCCCACAAAGCATGTCATACAAATACTCTTCACAGCGTTTCACTGACCATTTATCAAATCTAATGCCAAGAGAGCTACCAAACCAGCATAATTTGGTCCATGGGCACAAAAATAAAAGATGTTCAATGGTCTCAACTTCCGACAGACAGATAGGACAAAGCGGATTTTCAACACATTTCCTCTTAAAGAGGGCCTCCCTAGTTGCTACCGCCCCAACTCCAACACGCCACAGGAAATGTTGTATTTTTGGGGGAACCACTACATTCCATACATTTTTCCACAAATTATTTGGAGTACGGTAGGAAGTACCTGGGTCTTTGGAGATGCTGACCTCCACACAAGCTTTAGCCACGTGTAACCAAACTTAACTAAATAACACCCATATTTGTTTGCTAACCATGTTAAACAATCAGTGCGACTAGTAGGAGCAATTGGAATTTTCAATATCAACTCTTTCTCATTTCTGCTTATTTTTGCCTCAATGGCACTCAACTCCCACTGACCATCCTTTATGATATCAACCACCCTCAACCTGTTGTCGGCCTTAGTCGTATTAGTACCCTGCAATTTGCCACCCATTAACCCGTGAATCCAAGGGTCGGACCATACTCCAACAGCTTTCCCACTGCCTATCTTCCAACAACTTTCCTTGTACAACAGATCTCGTCCCGCCAATAGACTTATCCAACCCCATGAAGCGTGCCTACCCTTTCTTGCCCCGAAGAAACTATCTTGCGGAAAATAAACTCCCTTCAAAATTTGACACCACAAGTCATTTGGCTGTTGTAGCAATCTCCATGCTGTTTTGGCCAATAGAGCATGGTTCACGAAAACCCATACCTCCGTCCCACTTCCTTCTAGTTAGACTCTTCCAACACTTCCAATGAATTGCTCTTGAGTCCCCCTTTTGGCCCCACCAAAAGTTGCAGGCTAGACTGTCAATCTTCATGCATGATTTTTTGGGGAAAAGGAAGCACGTCATGGGATATGTTGGGATAACATTTGCAACCGCCTTTATTAAAGTCTTTCTACCAGCAAAGGAGAGAAGTTTCTGCTTCCAACCTTGTAATTTCAACCCCACTCTGTCCCTCACAAAAGCCAAAGCTGCAAATTTAGAGCGCCCCCAAATCACCGGTAAGCCAAGATACTTCCCGACCTAGTTTAAATATGGTATCCTCAGCAAAGCTGATACTTCCTCCTTCGACATCTGTTGGTGTGTTCATAGAAAAGAAAATGATTGATTTTTCCAAACTCACTAGTTGGCCTGATGCATCACAATACACTTCAAGAATCCTCTTAAGCACTTTGCAACTGACCTCTTCAGCTTTTGCAAACAAAATTGCGTCATTGGCGAAAAAACAAGGGATAAGGGTCTTAAATGCCATGGAAGTTTTCGCTCAAGAGCACTGGTAAGACGGAATTTTTTTTTGTACCAAAAATGCCACGGAAGTTCATAAAACGTAGTAATTTTGCCCCTCTGTTAAGTTTAACTGAGTGCACACGTGGCATCCCACCTCATCACATGTGGCATCCCACCTCATCAATTAAAAGAGTTAAGTATCATTTTTGCCTCGGAAGTTTTCGCTGAGGAGCAATTTTGCCTCGGAAGTTTTCACTCAGGAGTAATTTTGCCCCGGAAGTTTACAAAACATAGCAATTTTGCCCCTTTCGTCCCAATATTAAATTTAACTATTAAATCAAAAAACCACACATGTCATGCCTTGAAAAGGTCGAACTTGGAGTCGAGAGAAGAAGATCCTTGAGATGTCGAGCTCAGGCGACCAGAATTTGTGAAGCGACTGTCAAAGGGACTGAAGGTTTGTCACAAAACCCGAGGAAGCATCACTTATGATCTAAGCAAATGATCAGTCTATACAAACGTAAATATTATCACTATTGATTTGTTTTACTGAACCAATTTTTGGAACAATTCATTTCTCATTTTACGTTTCATTTGCTTAGATCATAAGTGATGCTTCTTTTGGGTTTTGCGATAGACCTTTCAGTCCCTTTGACCAGTTCGGCTTCATAAATTCTGGCCGCCTTGAGTTCAACATCTCAAGGATCGCCTTCTCTGACTCCAAGTTTGACCTTTTCAAGGCATGATATGTGTGGTATTTGACTGATTTAATATTCAAATTTAATATTGGGGGACAGAAGGGCAAAATTGCTACGTTTTGTAAACTTTCGGGCCAAAATTGCTCCTTAGTGAAAACTTCCGAGGCAAAATGTCTTCTCAATGAAAACTTCCGGGGCAAAAATGATACTTTTGATTGATGAGGTCGCATGCCACGTGTGATAAGGTGGCGTGCCACGTGTGTACTCAGTTAAACTTAACGGTCAAAATTAATGGAGGGGCAAAATTGCTACATTTTTTGAACTTCCGTGGCACTTTTTGTCCAAAAAAAACTTCTGTCTTACCAGTACTCCTGAGCGAAAACTTCTATGGCATTTAAAACCCTTATCCCAAAAAACAATGGGATAAGGTTGGTGCTTTCCGGGCCAATTTCACTCCTTTCAGATCTTTACAATCCACATGCTTTTTCAACATGACAGATAGAACCTCCATCGCTATAATAAACATATAAGGCGATAAGGGATCACCTTGCCTCACACCTCTCCAAGGCCTAAACTCATCTACCGAATGCCCATCAACTTGGACATTAAATGCAGAAGATGAAATACATCTCATGATCCGAATAACCCACTCCTTGCAAAAGCCCATCTTAAGCATATTGCCTCAAGGAAGTCCCATTCCACATGATCATATGCTTTATTCATGTCAATTTTTAGAGCAAGCTCCCATTTCCTACCCTTCTTCTTGTGTCGCAAGTAATGAAAAGCCTCATGCGTTATGATAATATTGTCTTGAATCATGCGATCAGTAATGAAGGCCCTCTGATTTGGAGAAATGATCCTGTTCATCAACCCTCTCATTCTGTTGGTCATGACTTTTGCTATGAAACATTGCAAAGTCCAATTGGTCTGAAATGATTGACTCCTTCTGGTTTTTCCACTTTTGGGATCAGTATAATATTAGTGGTGTTAATCAGTTTCAGGTCTGAATTTCCCTGAAAGAACTCCTGAACCATATCACAGACCTTTTTCCCTACCTCCTTCCATGTTGTTTGGTAAAACAAACCAGAATATCCATCTGGACCAGGGGCTTTATTGGCCCCAATCTGAAACACAGCCTCTTTGATCTCTTGATTAGTGACCAGCTTCATTAGATTCACATTGTCTTCTACCGTAACGACCTCCACCACGTAAGAAAGAGCTTAATTCATTGGCCATGACCCCAAAAACTAAAGAGCTGATGATAAAAATCGCTAAGTCCCTATTAATTTGCTCTTTCTCCTCTAGCCAATCTCCATTATCATTTTTCAACCTCAAGACTTTATTTCTCTACCTCCTTTGTATAATGTTGTTATGGAAAAATTTGTCTTCCTATCTCCATAATTGAGCCATAGATCCGGAGCATTGCCACCAATAAGATTCCTTGTTAGACCACGCCTCTTCAATCAATCTCGTTAAGTGTTCTAACTCATTAATTTTTCTTGAGTCAACACACCCTCGGTGCATCTCGCTAGGTTCTACCTTAGCTGATCAATCGCCTTTCTAAAGTTTGGAATTGTCTTTTTGCTCAAAATCAACAATTTTTTTTTTTTTTTAAACAACTAGTCTAGAAACCAAGTCCTCCAATCTGCCTTCAACAATTTCTTCACCTTCATTCCACCACTCCCCTACAACTTTCAAGAAGTCCTCATGCTGAGCCCAGATTGCTTCAAATTTAAAGACTCTCCTTGATTTTTCTTCATAGAAACAGCAATCTATCAAGAGAGCATGTTGATCTAAACCAATGGGTTCAACGTGAAAGACAACGACATGATCAAAGGTCTCTCTAAACATAATATTCCCAAGTGCACGATCTAGACGTTCTCTCACAAGAGCACCAATTCTTTTATTGCACCAAGTAAACCTAGAGCCCTTGAACTTATCCAAATCCAAAAGATCACAGTCGATATAAAACCTTTGAAAATTAATAACTTTCCTCGTGGATCGAGGGTTGCCTCCCTCCTTCTCAGATTTAGATAGAAGATCATTAAATTCACCTACTAATAACCAACTGTCGTTAGATCCAACTGTTAATTTGCGTACCAGGTCCCAAATCACTCTTCTTTCCTTCTCCTCAAGTAGTTCATAAATGAAAGAGACAAATCTAGGCATTCTCAACCCTGTTGACTCAACTATCGAGTGGATGAGGTTTTTCGACTTGTAGAATACCGTACCAAGATGCCATCCTACCACCATAATGCCAAACCCCCTACCAATCCATTCAGCTCAACATATAATTCTTGGCTAAAAGCATACTTTCTTCTGATCCTCTTAATTCTTCCAGACCCTATTTTGGTTTCCATAAGGAAGATTATTGAAGGATGATGTTTACTCACCAAATCCCTCAAGTTCCAAACTGTCAAGGCTCTCCCCATGCCCTGACAATTCCAGGATAAGAGTTTCATAATAGCTCGAAGCTGTTAATGGCCAGCCACCAGACCCAATAGCAACCATTTTCTTCCTCCTACCGCTACCAGCTTTAAAAGTAAAAGTAGAGTCCAGAGAAGTATTATTCTCCGGTTCCACTATATCCTCATCTAGCTGATCTCCCTGCGTAGGATTATTCTCCTTACCACCCCTGCCTTTCCTCCTAGCACCACGATGGATTCTCGCTTTAACCTTCCTTAAGTCATCAGCATGGGCAGATATACCTGATTTGGGGATGGAATTCATGGAGCTCAACTTCCTCCTCTTTCATACCCCAGAGTCCCAGTCATCAGCTGTGTTCCTCTTCAAACCAAGGTTATTTATCCCCCTAATTACTCTATTTAAGTCTTTCCCGTAGTAAGGAACTAGAGCCAAGGAATTTTCCAACTATGCTTCCTGAGTGTTAAAAGAATTTGCAATATATAAAAAATATGCATTCACTTCACTTTTCCCTCCCGGAGCCCACTCCTCCTTGATTCCTTTTCCTTTATGCATCTCATCAGTCGTCGCTGGAATCAAAGCAACCTTCACCGGATCCCTGGACTCACTATTGACCGAACTTATATCATTGCAACCCGACACGCTACTTGCACCAAGATCTGATTCTCCTAACTTTTGCTCCCCGTTTCCCTCACCTGCTCACTAACATCATCTTTTTCACTAAAACCAAGGCTTGTTTAGACGGATTAGGAAAGAGTCATCATCCACAACCTTCTCATAGTGACCAACATCCTGGTGCATATCCCCCACCTCTTTTTGTACTATCTCTTCTTTTTTTTTGCAAGATGCAGGCTGTCTCCACTCCTTCCTTCCTAATCACTACCAGAGATTCATCCCAACCTCGACTAACGGTGGTAGTAAGCCACGCCCCAAAACATGGCTCATTGCAAGTAGACCTCATCCACTTCTACTCCGAGTTGCAGCCGCGCTTATCATGGCCTAACTTGCCACAACTGCAACAAAAATTTTGGAGTTTCTCATATTTAATTGAGATCCACACTCTCTCATCTAGTCATCTGGACAAGGTAACCATAATCCATATGCTAGAGGCTTCTTTAGATCTAACATGACTCTTACTCGTAAGAAATTGCGAACAAGTCTGCCTTTATGCTGTGGATCTTCTGCAATAATCACCTCTCCAACATAGCCTCCTATCGAGATGGCGTTCTCTAGGCATAAACCTTCCAAAGGAAAATTGTGGATCTGGATCCAAACTGGACTGCAACTAAAGTCGAACTCCTCGCAAGATTTATATCGCGGTCTTCCATCAGGTTCAATAGGCTGCCATTGATCGATCCACGGTTGACCTCGAAGAATTCTGATAAATTCCTCCTCATCATCAAATTTAAACATAAAAGCATTTCCAGTAATCTCGACGATGTCCAAACTTGCCTAGAGGTTCCACGCCTTCCTCAATATAATCATTAGTGTGGCTCTAGTGTAGGATTTATTTGCCAAGATCTTTCCAATTAGCACTTTATCTGTAAGAACCGGCTGAACCCAAGAGGGGGGTGAATTGGGTGAAGTATAAAAATTTAGGAACTTTGAAAATCTTTTCGTAACTCATCGAAATCAGTTTATAAAGCAATAATCAGTCATTCAAATATATATATGCACATTCAAATATATATGCTTTGGAAACGTAAGAGATAAGGGAAGAGAATGTGCAACCGATTTATACCGGTTCGGCCCAATCCTTGACCTACATCCAAATCCCCAAGTTCACTTGGGATTTTCAATCCACTATCTTCTTTCAACTCGATTACACGTTCGTACAAGAGGTAATCCTCTCACTAGGATTCACTCCCCTTTACAAACCGTAATCAACGCACCGCTTGATTACACACTCGCACTCAAGTAATCCTCTCACTAGGATTCACTCCCCTTTACAAGTTGTAATCAACACAATGTGTTTCCCACTCAAGATCACCCAATCTTGAGTAACTCTCGATAGATAGAATGATTACAATAAATCTTCTCTCTCAGAAGTGAATAAATGAACACTGAAGAATAATACAAATCATCTCACTCTCTAAGCTGTCTAGACATGAAAAACAGAGTGTAAATGATGTAAAAAATCAGAGCATCAGCATTTTGAAGATGTAAGCTTGTGTCTCTACGTTTTTCGCTTGAATCTGTCTTCTATATATAGGTAGAGATCAATATATGACCGTTGAGAAGATTCAATGACTGTTGGATAAAGAAATATAGCCGTTAGAAACTAGCCGTTAGAACTTTTGCACACTTTTGATGTTCAACCAAATCTGATATTTTGAAGGTTTGCTTCTAATCCTTCATTTTAATCATCCGAAACTCACTAAAAAAGTGGTTAAACATGTCTATGAACATTAGAGATTAATCATAGGAAGTATTAAGATCAAACAAGAAGGTATTGCAAATTCGTCGATTTGAAATTAAGTCGCGAAGAAACCGGAGGTTTTTTCGAAACCTGGAGGTTTTCAAAACCAGAGAAAAGTCATTTGCTCTCTTTTGCCCAAACCTGGAGGTTTCTCTCAAAACCTGGAGGTTTCTCCCAAAAGTGGAAATTCTGAATTTTTGCGCCAAACGAAACCGGAGGTTTTTTCACAAACCTGGAGGTTTTGAAAATCGAAAAACTTTGTGAAAAACTTTGCTCTCTGGATGCCGTAAACCGGAGGTTTTTTCACAAACCTGGAGGTTTTGAAAATCGAGTGAAAAACTTTGCTCTCTGGATGCCGAAAACCTGGAGGTTTTTTCACAAACCTGGAGGTTTTGAAAATCAGTGAAAAACTTTGCTCTGGATGCCGAAACCTGGAGGTTTCTCCAAAACCTGGAGGTTTTCACTTAAATCTGAAAATTCTGAGATTTGAGCCAAAACGAAAACCTGGAGGTTTTCACCAAAACCTGGAGGTTTTGAAAACTTGGAAAATTCTTGGTCAATCTTAAACTCAAGTTTATATGTCCAAGCTCGAGGTGAGAATCCATTGCAAGAAGAATCAGCTCCAAACTCATTGCATTATGTCCGTTATGATCGATGAATGAAGACTGTTCTTGATCAGCGTTTTTGCAACGTCCTGAGCTGACTGTCAACTTTCGAGGGACATATCTCCTTGGTCAGAACTCCATTTTGGTCCATTCAAGTCTTGATGGAAAGCTCTGTGAGTCTACTTTCATATGCCACCACTTTTCGCTCAATCAGATTTGTATTTTGTGAGTTACACTCAAAATACCGAAGGTGGGTCTGGACTGTGACGTTGATTCTTGTGGCAACTTGTAAAAATCATACCTCCTTGATCTGAACTCCTTTAGGCTTGAATTTTATATCAAAATGACGCATTGGGAGTCTAGTTTCATATGCCACTGATTTCACCTCAATCCGATTTCTGGTTTAAGAGATATCATCAAATTACCAGACATCGCCCATGCTGAACGTGTAACAGTGAAGCTGAAAAGCTGATGTTGGCTGAAACCTCGAGGTTTTGGCTGAAACCTCGAGGTTTTGGCTGAAACCTCGAGGTTTTGACTGAAACCTCGAGTTTTGCTAGTCCAGAGACACCAGAGACGCTGAAGACACTCAAACCTCGAGGTTTTTACTCAAACCTCGAGGTTTCTCATCCTAAACCTCATATTTGCTTGATTTAACTCTGAATTGACTCATTTCAACTTCTACTTATCATATAGACTTCCAGTATCACAAGAACTTGAATGCTGATATTCCTATTATATTGTGCAAGTTCTTTTGATAACATCTTTCTCTAGTCTCTTCTCTTCTTCTTGGTTATCCTCCAAAATCCATTGATAGCATCTTGCTTTCTTGACAACCTCTCGAGATACTTCTTTCTTTCATCTCTTATCTCCTTCTTGATCATTCTCCTTAATTTAACTTGGACTAATCTACATTAAACATAGTAGTTAGTCAATGTAGGAGATAACTATATTACTCAATATATTACTCAACCTTTTTGCTTTTAAGAATTGCACTATATAAGACATCATCAAAACTAATCAAAACCAACATTCTCCCCCTTTTTGATGATGGCAAATACTATAAGAAAAATATGTATAAATGAGAAAATATATTAGACCCAACATATTTTTCTTGCCATTCTCTCCCCTTATTTGTCATTAGCAAAAAGTTGAAGTAAAGTAGAAATGCTTAGAGAGACAAATATGAAACCATATTAGAAAGAGTTAAAGAACTGATTTTTTCTCCCGATTGAAAGTGTTTTCATTCTAAATAAGATGCAATTTGGAATGTTTTTATGTAAGCACATTTGAAAGAATTTGGAGAGGTTTTCAAGACAACTTTCACAATTAAAGCATATAGATACCAAACATGTGCAAAATTTTGACTGAATATAAAAAGATGGAGATTAGAAATGCTCATGTAGGTTCTGCAAATTGATGAATAATCGATGAGGTCCATCTCGCTAGCCTTGAAATCATGTGAGGTGCTCTAAATAGCCTCGAGATGTGAAATGAGACTAAAGTACTGGCTACTTGAGTTGTATCTCATCTGAATGAATATGATCAGTACTCGGCTTCCATCCTTTGCTTTTTCTTCATAGATCATCCATGTAAAGCACATCTCGGCTTCAAAGATTGATCGCCAAGGATGTAACACAACCAATTCTCCCGTGATGAATTGAAAACTTTCTTTGCAAAAGAGATTTGTTAGTGCAACCAGATATCAAAGTATTCCTTTCCAAAAGATATTTTCAAATAAAGATAATGAAAGGAAAATATGATATTAATTCATCATCAAAACTAATAAAACATGGTGAATGCGAGATGAGAATGCTTAAAAGGGTTTTTCTTCAAATGAAAGTGATGAGCTTTTATAGTATAATACACATATGAATGTGAAACTCCCCCTTAATGAATGCATGACTAAAAAGTGAAGCTCTTTTTAATGATACCAAATAATAATATGACACCAAATTTTATGAGGTCTGGAATTCCTTCAACTCCATGGACATAACATGGTATCTCAGAATTGAGAACTTTCAAGTTCACTTGGGTGGACTTGAAATTGGTATGAAGAAATCACTTATGCCTTTTATGATGATAAAGGAGTTTAAAGCATAAGGATCATTTTTAAAAATAAGTGTTCTCAGGCTAAACTTCGTGAGATAAAATTTGAATGAAATCAAGTTAGCCTAACATGATTATGAGATATGCACATTATTCCAAAATACAATACCTCACTCAAGTAATATCGTAATCACTTGAGTCATAAATCCTTTGCACATTGATAAGATCAATATTGAGGATCTCTAGATGTGAATGAGCTTCAGGAGGATGAGTCTCTATAATCATTTGCTCTTAATGCATCTTAGAAGCGAAAATCTCAAATGAGCTTTGAATAGGATCTCAAAATTAGTTTCTCGCTCATAGCTTTTCATCAAGCGAGTATGCTCCTTATCATCTTGATATAGGCCTCTTGCTAGTGATGGGATGTCACTCAAGTGATGTCACAGAATTTGCTGATATAGGCACTGAAATGGTCTATTCTGTTTGCCTATGTTCTTTGTATTCGACAACCGAACACTTTGGTCAACTCCTGCAAAAATAATGTTCTTTGGTACTCAATGATTCTTGAGTCCACACTAGATTAGACATAACAACTCTTATGCTCTTATAGAATTAAATCATATGATATTTGAAGCAAAGAATATAACAATTAAGGATCGAAAATATAGTTTTACCCAATCAAATAAGTTCATGCCAATAAATCGAAAAGGGTAATAATTAAATGATATCAAGAATGTTGTTTCTCGATGACAATTTATAAATACACTTTATGCAAAAAAAAGATGTCATTGATGAAATGTATTTAAGATTGATCAATGGGCATAGAAAATCTTATCCATAGATAAGCATTTATCAACTCACAGTTCATGAATGAGATTAGATTTTTCAATAATGATAATCAACTATGCAAATAGTTTCAAATCTCAAATGTTCTTTTAGAAATTGATCATGTATAAAAAAAAATTTCATGAATGAAAGATTCATTTTTAAAACGTGCTTGAAAACAATGATCACTTTAAAAAAAAACATGGTGGAAGTCAACATGTTAAATAATAAATCAGAATGTATCTGAATGCTTCAGTTTTAGAGAACATGTTGAACATTGAAGTTAACATGTTAAAGAATTTTCTGAAAAGCCAAAGTCATGAAAGTAAAGCATTATCAAGACATGCTTAGCACAACATATATAAGCTTAATGACTTTGCTATTGACCAAGAGATAATCTTGCCTTAGAGAGTAGGGTCTTGAAAATATAAGAATATTCAAGGCAAGAGTATGAATATACAGAGATAGTTACTCAGAATATAGATGAACACAAATGCTGATGTATTTGAGTAACACAAGGAATACTAGGATTCATGGACGATGAAGTACAAACTCATTAATCCAAATGATTAGAGTTCCATAATATTATCCTACTAAGTTATTCCATATAATGGTTAATGCACTAACATTTAATGCATTAATGAACATTCATAATGCTTGGAGTAACTTGACCAATAAGAATTTATCCTATAAACATGAGATTTTCACAAATTGAATTCTCTTATTGAAATAAACTTGAAACTCATATGTGATTAACTTGTTAGACATAAGGTCTAACTAGTTAGATAATGAAACTAAAGAGTTCAAGCAAAAACATTTAATTCCAAAATCAATGTGTGAATGATAGGGAAAACTCAATTGGACAAGTTTGAAGCATATCCAACATTCAATATACAATATTAACTTCCAATTTGAAACATTATTTGAATGCAATCAAAGTATGGATATGTTTTCAAAGCATTTGTATGCACTTTCACAAAACAAAGTGTGAGTTGAAATCCAAACAAATTTTACACTTGTGCATTTCAAAAACATGAACTTAGAAAGTTATGCACAAATTCATTTATGGTCCATTTAGAAATCTGAAAACATTTTGAAAAATATAAATGATTGATTGCTAAAGGAGACAAGTATTCATTACCCAGAAGTGAATTTTATATAATCATAATATGGGGCAAGGATTAGACATCACCGTAATTCCTCTTGTCCTCATAGAAGCTTGCTTGGTTGAGATGGATTGGTGTAGATAACTCCTTTTTTTTTTTTAGTGTTCACCATCAACATTAAGCATAGCTTGTTTAGCTTTCTCAAGACTAGGATTATTTCGCTATGTTACATTCTTGAGAAGCTTCCTTTGATCCTACAAAACCGTATAAATCTTTTTCTTTCTTGGTATCCAACCTTGGATCCAATCATCGTTAGCTTGTAGGAACCAAAATTCACATGCTCTTATACTTATAATTAATTCAGAACATCTGAGCAAAGTGAATTAAACATGAGTTTATGCATTAAAAAAAATACTTTCTTTTCAAATCATGTATGCATAAAGAATTAAACTATTGAACATTGCAATTTCTTTCAAAAATAGATCAGGATGTGAGAACCCAGTTTTTTTAAAGAAAATAATTTGCAATGCTCATTCCTAAGGCTACAAGATATAAAACCTCATAAATATTTCAGATGATAGAGGAGGAGGTTTTACCATGTATACCTTTGGGTTAGGTATTTGGAGGATTGACTTTGCTTACCCATTGCCTCTTCCTATCACATTGACTCTTCATATGTCTTTCAATGGGTGTCTCGCAAAGCTCTCTCAAAGGATATAGACTTCAAGAGTCTTCTATTTGATAGTTGAGAGAATCTCCTTTTCTTGTTCTCCTCAAGATAGATGAATGGTACTCTATAGTAATTTGTTCTTGAGGTAGATGGTACTCTTTTTGCTTGTATCCATCGCTTCCTTTGATGTTTAAACCTTGTAGTTCCAGCAATGGGTGCCTTGAAAGTTCTCTTACTTGATATAGATGCTATGATCTTCTTCATTGGAGCATGAGAAACTCTTGGCTTCTTCTTCCTCTTTTCGTACCTTGATGTCCATTCTTTTTGGAATCAATCTGTACACACAAGGCACTAGATGGACATTTTGGTACCCACTTATATTTGGGTCCTTGATCATTAGCATTGGACCTTGACTGTCCTTTAGCAACCCAAATAAATTTATTTCTCATATTAGAATTTCTCCTAATATAGCATGCATGAGAAATATGTCCAGATTTTCCACAATAATTGCAAATAATAGAATTATGCTTATTATGAACAACTTTGCAAGAATTGTGTGGGTCTAGTGGATGCAATGTCAAGTGACCCATATTTGTGTATTCTTTCTTCCCACATGATTTTCCAAAGATCATTTTCGAAAATATGTTTGTTTTTCAAAATAGAATCGAGAAAGGTTGAAAAACACTTCTATGCAATTGTTTGAAAACATTTTTCTTTTCTACACAAGAAGAATTGGAATTGTTTACCTCATGTGTATCTTGAGCTCTAGCTAATGATTGATCACAATCTTCCATGAGCTCTTCTTGGGAATCTTCTTCCTCTTGTTCTTTTGTGTTGACAGGATCATGGAAGTACTCAATGATTTCTCCTTCTTCATTCTCCACTTCCAATTGTTCATCGATTGTGGATATGCAGCTTATAGTTTCAGATGAACTGTCAACACTTTCAACTTCCACACACTTGTTAGAAGCATATATAGAATCAAGAGTATCCCATATTTCTTTAGCACTAGAGCAAAACTTGATTTTCTCTAAATCATTTTCGGTTAAAGCACAGTGAAGAATTTTCATTGCTCTAATATTCAATGAAAACATTTTCTTTTCTATTTCTGTCCAATCCTTTCTTGGTCTGAAATCAAAAACGTTTGTAAAAACATTCCACATATGAAAATCAGTTGCTTTGATAAAACTAGTCATTCTAGCTTTCCAAAACCAAAAATCAATATCTTTGAAAGATGGTGGAATGGTATAATCAAAACCTTCTAAAAATGAGGAACACCCAAAATCAGCCATTGAAACTCTTGAGACGGTCAAGTCCTTTATACAAGAGCCTAGCTCTGATACCAAATGTAAGAACCGGCTGAACCCAAGAGGGGGGTGAATTGGGTGAAGTATAAAAATTTAGGAACTTTGAAAATCTTTTCGTAACTTACTGAAATCAGTTTATAAAGCAATAATCAGTCATTCAAATATATATATGCACATTCAAATATATATATCTTGCCGGAAACGTAAGAGATAAGGGAAGAGAATGTGCAACCGATTTATACCGGTTCGGCCCAATCCTTGACCTACATCCAAATCCCCAAGGTTCACTTGGGATTTTCAATCCACTATCTTCTTTCAACTCGATTACACGTTCGTACAAGAGGTAATCCTCTCACTAGGATTCACTCCCTTTACAAACGTAATCAACGCACCGCTTGATTACACACTCGCACTCGAAGTAATCCTCTCACTAGGATTCACTCCCTTTACAAGTTGTAATCAACACAATGTGTTTCCCACTCAAGATCACCCAATCTTGAGTAACTCTCGATAGATAGAATGATTACAATAAATCTTCTCTCTCGAAGTGAATAAATGAACACCGAAGAATAATACAAATCATCTCACTCTCTAAGTCAAGTTGTCTAGACATGAAAAACAAAGTGTAAATGATGTAAAAAATCGAGCATCAAGATTTTGAAGATGTAAGCTTGTGTCTCTACGTTTTTCGCTTGAATCTGTCTTCTATATATAGGTAGAGATCAATATATGACCGTTGAGAAGATTCAATGACTCGTTGGATAAAGAAATATAGCCGTTAGAAACTAGCCGTTAGAACTTTTGCACTGACTTTTGATGTTCAACCAAATCGATATTTTGAAGGTTTGCTTCTAATCCTTCATTTTAATCATCTGAAACTCACTAAAAAGTGGTTAAACATGTCTATGAACATTAGAGATTAATCATAGGAAGTATTAAGATCAAACAAGAAGGTATTGCAAATTCGTCGATTTGAAATTCAAGTCGCGAAGAAACCTGGAGGTTTTTTCGGAAACCTGGAGGTTTTCAAAACCGAGAAAAAGTCATTTGCTCTCTGTTTGCCCAAACCTGGAGGTTTCTCTCAAAACCTGGAGGTTTCTGTCAAAAGTGGAAATTCTGAATTTTTGCGCCAAACAGAAACCTGGAGGTTTTTTCACAAACCTGGAGGTTTTGAAAATCAGTGAAAAACTTTGCTCTCTGGATGCCAGAAACCTGGAGGTTTTTTCACAAACCTGGAGGTTTTGAAAATCACTGAAAAAACTTGCTCTCCTGGATGCCGAAAAACCTGGAGGTTTTTTCACAAACCTGGAGGTTTTGAAAATCAGTGAAAAACTTTGCTCTCCGGATGCCGAAACCTGGAGGTTTCTCCAAAACCTGGAGGTTTTAACTTAAATCTGAAAATTCTGAGATTTGAGCCAAAAACAGAAACCTGGAGGTTTTCACCAAAACCTGGAGGTTTTGAAAACTTGGAAAATTCTTGGTCAATCTTAAACTCAAGTTTATATGTCCAAGCTCGAGGTGAGAATCCATTGCAAGAAGAATCAGCTCCAAACTCATTGCATTATGTCCGTTATGATCGATGAATGAAGACTGTTCTTGATCAGCGTTTTTGCAACGTCCTGAGCTGACTGTCAACTTTCGAGGGACATATCTCCTTGGTCAGAACTCCATTTTGGTCCATTCAAGTCTTGATGGAAAGCTCTGTGAGTCTACTTTCATATGCCACCACTTTTCGCTCAATCAGATTTTTATTTTGTGAGTTACACTCAAAATACCGAAGGTGGGTCTGGACTGTGACGTTGATTCTTGTGGCAACTTGTAAAAATCATACCTCCTTGATCTGAACTCCTTTAGGCTTGAATTTTATATCAAAATGACGCATTGGGAGTCTAGTTTCATATGCCACTGATTTCACCTCAATCCGATTTCTGGTTTAAGAGATATCATCAAATTACCAGACATCGCCCATGCTGAACGTGTAACAGTGAAGCTGAAAAGCTGATGTTGGCTGAAACCTCGAGGTTTTGGCTGAAACCTCGAGGTTTTGGTGAAACCTCGAGGTTTTGACTGAAACCTCGAGTTTTGCTAGTCCAGAGACACCAGAGACGCTGAAGACACTCAAACCTCGAGGTTTTTACTCAAACCTCGAGGTTTCTCATCCTAAACCTCATATTTGCTTGATTTAACTCGAATTGACTCATTTCAACTTCTACTTATCATATAGACTTCCCTTCTTCAATATCCATAAAGTGATGAAACTTCATCACAAGAACTTGAATGCTGATATTCCTATTATATTGTGCAAGTTCTTTTGATAACATCTTTCTCTAGTCTCTTCTCTTCTTCTTGGTTATCCTCCAAAATCCATTGATAGCATCTTGCTTTCTTGACAACCTCTCGAGATACTTCTTTCTTTCATCTCTTATCTCCTTCTTGATCATTCTCCTTAATTTAACTTGGACTAATCTACATTAAACATAGTAGTTAGTCAATGTAGGAGATAACTATATTACTCAATATATTACTCAACCTTTTTTGCTTTTAATAATTGCACTATATAAGACATCATCAAAACTAATCAAAACCAACATTCTCCCCCTTTTTGATGATGGCAAATACTATAAGAAAAATATGTATAAATGAGAAAATATATTAGACCCAACATATTTTTCTTGCCATTCTCTCCCCCTTATTTGTCATTAGCAAAAAGTTGAAGTAAAGTAGAAATGCTTAGAGAGACAAATATGAAACCATATTAGAAAGAGTTAAAGAACTGATTTTTTCTCCCCGATTGAAAGTGTTTTCATTCTAAATAAGATGCAATTTGGAATGTTTTTATGTAAGCACATTTGAAAGAATTTGGAGAGGTTTTCAAGACAACTTTCACAATTAAAGCATATAGATACCAAACATGTGCAAAATTTTGATCAATATAAAAAGATGGAGATTAGAAATGCTCATGTAGGTTCTGCAAATTGATGAATAATCGATGAGGTCCATCTCGCTAGCCTTGAAATCTGTGAGGTGCTCTAAATAGCCTCGAGATGTGAAATGAGACTAAAGTACTTGGCTACTTGAGTTGTATCTCATCTGAATGAATATGATCAAGACTCGGCTTCCATCCTTTGCTTTTTCTTCATAGATCATCCATGTAAAGCACATCTCAGCTTCAAAGATTGATCGCCAAGGATGTAACACAACCAATTCTCCGTGATGAATTGAAAACTTTCTTTGCAAAAGAGATTTGTTAGTGCAACCAGATATCAAAGTATTCCTTTCCAAAAGATATTTTCAAATAAAGATAATGAAAGGAAAATATGATATTAATTCATCATCAAAACTAATAAAACATGGTGAATGCGAGATGAGAATGCTTAAAAGGGTTTTTCTTCAAATGAAAGTGATGAGCTTTTATAGTATAATACACATATGAATGTGAAACTCCCCTTAATGAATGCATGACTAAAAAGTGAAGCTCTTTTTAATGATACCAAATAATAATATGACACCAAATTTTATGAGGTCCGAATTCCTTCAACTCCATGGACATAACATGGTATCTCAGAATTGAGAACTTTCAAGTTCACTTGGGTGGACTTGAAATTGGTATGAAGAAATCACTTATGCCTTTTATGATGATAAAGGAGTTTAAAGCATAAGGATCATTTTTAAAAATAAGTGTTCTCGGCTAAACTTCGTGAGATAAAATTTGAATGAAATCAAGTTAGCCTAACATGATTATGAGATATGCACATTATTCCAAAATACAATACCTCACTCAAGTAATATCGTAATCACTTGAGTCATAAATCCTTTGCACATTGATAAGATCAATATTGAGGATCTCTAGATGTGAATGAGCTTCAGGAGGATGAGTCTCTATAATCATTTGCTCTTAATGCATCTTAGAAGCAGAAATCTCAAATGAGCTTTGAATAGGATCTCAAAATTAGTTTCTGCTCATAGCTTTTCATCAAGCGAGTATGCTCCTTATCATCTTGATATAGGCCTCTTGCTAGTGATGGGATGTCACTCAAGTGATGTCACGAAATTTGCTGATATAGGCACTGAAATGGTCTATTCTATTGCCTATGTTCTTTGTATTCGACAACCGAACACTTTGGTCAACTCCTCGCAAAAATAATGTTCTTTGGTACTCAATGATTCTTGAGTCCACACTAGATTAGACATAACAACTCTTATGCTCTTATAGAATTAAATCATATGATATTTGAAGCAAAGAATATAACAATTAAGGATCGAAAATATAGTTTTACCCAATCAAATAAGTTCATGCCAATAAATCGAAAAGGGTAATAATTAAATGATATCAAGAATGTTGTTTCTCGATGACAATTTATAAATACACTTTATGCAAAAAAAAGATGTCATTGATGAAATGTATTTAAGATTGATCAATGGGCATAGAAAATCTTATCCATAGATAAGCATTTATCAACTCACAGTTCATGAATGAGATTAGATTTTTCAATAATGATAATCAACTATGCAAATAGTTTCAAATCTCAAATGTTCTTTTAGAAATTGATCATGTATAAAAAAAAATTTCATGAATGAAAGATTCATTTTTAAAACGTGCTTGAAAACAATGATCACTTTAAAAAAAACATGGTGGAAGTCAACATGTTAAATAATAAATCAATGTATCTCAATGCTTCAGTTTTAGAGAACATGTTGAACATTGAAGTTAACATGTTAAAGAATTTTCTGAAAAGCCAAAGTCATGAAAGTAAAGCATTATCAAGACATGCTTAGCACAACATATATAAGCTTAATGACTTTGCTATTGACCAAGAGATAATCTTGCCTTAGAGAGTAGGGTCTTGAAAATATAAGAATATTCAAGGCAAGAGTATGAATATACGAGAGATAGTTACTCGAATATAGATGAACACAAATGCTTGATGTATTTGAGTAACACAAGGAATACTAGGATTCATGGACGATGAAGTACAAACTCATTAATCCAAATGATTAGAGTTCCATAATATTATCCTACTAAGTTATTCCATATAATGGTTAATGCACTAACATTTAATGCATTAATGAACATTCATAATGCTTGGAGTAACTTGACCAATAAGAATTTATCCTATAAACATGAGATTTTCACAAATTGAATTCTCTTATTGAAATAAACTTGAAACTCATATGTGATTAACTTGTTAGACATAAGGTCTAACTAGTTAGATAATGAAACTAAAGAGTTCAAGCAAAAACATTTAATTCCAAAATCAATGTGTGAATGATAGGGAAAACTCAATTGGACAAGTTTGAAGCATATCCAACATTCAATATACAATATTAACTTCCAATTTGAAACATTATTTGAATGCAATCAAAGTATGGATATGTTTTCAAAGCATTTGTATGCACTTTCACAAAACAGTGTGAGTTGAAATCCAAACAAATTTTACACTTGTGCATTTCAAAAACATGAACTTAGAAAGTTATGCACAAATTCATTTATGGTCCATTTAGAAATCTGAAAACATTTTGAAAAATATAAATGATTGATTGCTAAAGGAGACAAGTATTCATTACCCAGTGTGAATTTTATATAATCATAATATGGGGCAAGGATTAGACATCACCGTAATTCCTCTTGTCCTCATAGAAGCTTGCTTGGTTGAGATGGATTGGTGTAGATAACTCCTTTTTTTTTTTTTTTTTAGTGTTCACCATCAACATTAAGCATAGCTTGTTTAGCTTTCTCAAGACTAGGATTATTTCGCTATGTTACATTCTTGAGAAGCTTCCTTTGATCCTACAAAACCGTATAAATCTTTTTCTTTCTTGGTATCCAACCTTGGATCCAATCATCGTTAGCTTGTAGGAACCAAAATTCACATGCTCTTATACTTATAATTAATTCGAACATCTGAGCAAAGTGAATTAAACATGAGTTTATGCATTAAAAAAAATACTTTCTTTTCAAATCATGTATGCATAAAGAATTAAACTATTGAACATTGCAATTTCTTTCAAAAATAGATCGGATGTGAGAACCCGTTTTTTAAAGAAAATAATTTGCAATGCTCATTCCTAAGGCTACAAGATATAAAACCTCATAAATATTTCGAGATGATAGAGGAGGAGGTTTTACCATGTATACCTTTGGGTTAGGTATTTGGAGGATTGACTTTGCTTACCCATTGCCTCTTCCTATCACATTGACTCTTCATATGTCTTTCAATGGGTGTCTCCGCAAAGCTCTCTCAAAGGATATAGACTTCAAGAGTCTTCTATTTGATAGTTGAGAGAATCTCCTTTTCTTGTTCTCCTCAAGATAGATGAATGGTACTCTATAGTAATTTGTTCTTGAGGTAGATGGTACTCTTTTTGCTTGTATCCATCGCTTCCTTTGATGTTTAAACCTTGTAGTTCCAAAGAATGGGTGCCTTGAAAGTTCTCTTACTTGATATAGATGCTATGATCTTCTTCATTGGAGCATGAGAAACTCTTGGCTTCTTCTTCCTCTTTTCTGTACCTTGATGTCCATTCTTTTTGGAATCAATCTGTACACACAAGGCACTAGATGGACATTTTGGTACCCACTTATATTTGGGTCCTTGATCATTAGCATTGGACCTTGACCGTCCTTTAGCAACCCAAATAAATTTATTTCTCATATTAGAATTTCTCCTAATATAGCATGCATGAGAAATATGTCCAGATTTTCCACAATAATTGCAAATAATAGAATTATGCTTATTATGAACAACTTTGCAAGAATTGTGTGGGTCTAGTGGATGCAATGTCAAGTGACCCATATTTGTGTATTCTTTCTTCCCACATGATTTTCCAAAGATCATTTTCGAAAATATGTTTGTTTTTCAAAATAGAATCGATAAAAGGTTGAAAAACACTTCTATGCAATTGTTTGAAAACATTTTTCTTTTCTACACAAGAAGAATTGGAATTGTTTACCTCATGTGTATCTTGAGCTCTAGCTAATGATTGATCACAATCTTCCATGAGCTCTTCTTGGGAATCTTCTTCCTCTTGTTCTTTTGTGTTGACGGGATCATGGAAGTACTCAATGATTTCTCCTTCTTCATTCTCCACTTCCAATTGTTCATCGATTGTGGATATGCGCAGCTTATAGTTTCGATGAACTGTCAACACTTTCAACTTCCACACACTTGTTAGAAGCATATATAGAATCAAGAGTATCCCATATTTCTTTAGCACTAGAGCAAAACTTGATTTTCTCTAAATCATTTTCGGTTAAAGCACGGTGAAGAATTTTCATTGCTCTAATATTCAATGAAAACATTTTCTTTTCTATTTCTTCCAATCCTTTCTTGGTCTGAAATCAAAAACGTTTGTAAAAACATTCCACATATGAAAATCAGTTGCTTTGATAAAACTAGTCATTCTAGCTTTCCAAAACCAAAAATCAATATCTTTGAAAGATGGTGGAATGGTATAATCAAAACCTTCTGAAAATGAGGAACACCCAAAATCAGCCATTGAAACTCTTGAGACGGTCAAGTCCTTTATACAAGAGCCTAGCTCGATACCAAATGTAAGAACCTACTTGAACCCAAGAGGGGGTGAATTGGGTGAAGTATAAAAATTTAGGAACTTTGAAAATCTTTTCGTAACTTATCAAATCAGTTTATAAAGCAATAATCGTCATTCAAATATATATATGCACATTCAAATATATATGCTGGAAACGTAAGAGATAAGGGAAGAGAATGTGCAAACTGATTTATACTGGTTCGGCCCAATCCTTGACCTACATCCAGTCCCCAAGGTTCACTTGGGATTTTCAATCCACTATCTTCTTTCAACTCGATTACACGTTCTGTACAAGAGGTAATCCTCTCACTAGGATTCACTCCCCTTTACAAACTGTAATCAACGCACCGCTTGATTACACACTCTGCACTCGAAGTAATCCTCTCACTAGGATTCACTCCCCTTTACAAGTTGTAATCAACACAATGTGTTTCCCACTCAAGATCACCCAATCTTGAGTAACTCTCGATAGATAGAATGATTACAATAAATCTTCTCTCTCGAAGTGAATAAATGAACACCGAAGAATAATACAAATCATCTCACTCTCTAAGCCGTCTAGACATGAAAAACGAGTGTAAATGATGTAAAAATCGAGCATCAAATTTTGAAGATGTAAGCTTGTGTCTCTACGTTTTTCGCTTGAATCTGTCTTCTATATATAGGTAGAGATCAATATATGACCGTTGAGAAGATTCAATGACTGTTGGATAAAGAAATATAGCCGTTAGAAACTAGCCGTTAGAACTTTTGCACATGCTTTTGATGTTGAACCAAATCGATATTTTGAAGGTTTGCTTCTAATCCTTCATTTTAATCATCTCGAAACTCACTAAAAAAGTGGTTAAACATGTCTATGAACATTAGAGATTAATCATAGGAAGTATTAAGATCAAACAAGAAGGTATTGCAAATTCGTCGATTTGAAATTCGAAGTCGCGAAGAAACCTGGAGGTTTTTTCTGGAACCTGGAGGTTTTCAAAACCGGAGAAAAGTCATTTGCTCTCTCGCTTGCCCAAACCTGGAGGTTTCTCTCAAAACCTGGAGGTTTCGTCAAAAGTGGAAATTCTGAATTTTTGCGCCAAACAAACCTGGAGGTTTTTTCACAAACCTGGAGGTTTTGAAAATCGCTGAAAAACTTTGCTCTCTGGATGCCGTAAACCTGGAGGTTTTTTCACAAACCTGGAGGTTTTGAAAATCGGTGAAAAACTTTGCTCTCTGGATGCCGAAACCTGGAGGTTTTTTCACAAACCTGGAGGTTTTGAAAATCAGTGAAAAACTTTGCTCTGGGATGCCGAAACCTGGAGGTTTCTCCAAAACCTGGAGGTTTTCACTTAAATCTGAAAATTCGAGATTTGAGCCAAAACAAAACCTGGAGGTTTTCACCAAAACCTGGAGGTTTTGAAAACTTGGAAAATTCTTGGTCAATCTTAAACTCAAGTTTATATGTCCAAGCTCGAGGTGAGAATCCATTGCAAGAAGAATCAGCTCCAAACTCATTGCATTATGTCCGTTATGATCTGATGAATGAAGACTGTTCTTGATCAGCGTTTTTGCAACGTCCTGAGCTGACTGTCAACTTTTGAGGGACATATCTCCTTGGTCAGAACTCCATTTTGGTCCATTCAAGTCTTGATGGAAAGCTCTGTGAGTCTACTTTCATATGCCACCACTTTTCGCTCAATCAGATTTGTATTTTGTGAGTTACACTCAAAATACCGAAGGTGGGTCTGGACTGTGACGTTGATTCTTGTGGCAACTTGTAAAAATCATACCTCCTTGATCTGAACTCCTTTAGGCTTGAATTTTATATCAAAATGACGCATTGGGAGTCTAGTTTCATATGCCACTGATTTCACCTCAATCCGATTTCTGGTTTAAGAGATATCATCAAATTACCAGACATCGCCCATGCTGAACGTGTAACAGTGAAGCTGAAAAGCTGATGTTGGCTGAAACCTCGAGGTTTTGGCTGAAACCTCGAGGTTTTGGCTGAAACCTCGAGGTTTTGACCGAAACCTCGAGTTTTGCTAGTCCAGAGACACCAGAGACGCTGAAGACACTCAAACCTCGAGGTTTTTACTCAAACCTCGAGGTTTCTCATCCTAAACCTCATATTTGCTTGATTTAACTCGAATTGACTCATTTCAACTTCTACTTATCATATAGACTTCCGCATCACAAGAACTTGAATGCTGATATTCCTATTATATTGTGCAAGTTCTTTTGATAACATCTTTCTCTAGTCTCTTCTCTTCTTCTTGGTTATCCTCCAAAATCCATTGATAGCATCTTGCTTTCTTGACAACCTCTCAGATACTTCTTTCTTTCATCTCTTATCTCCTTCTTGATCATTCTCCTTAATTTAACTTGGACTAATCTACATTAAACATAGTAGTTAGTCAATGTAGGAGATAACTATATTACTCAATATATTACTCAACCTTTTTGCTTTTAAGAATTGCACTATATAAGACATCATCAAAACTAATCAAAACCAACATTATCAACATCCGTCTCCCTCCATACTAAAGGTGTCGAGATCTGAACTTCCTCCATATCAAGGGAATGGAAAATTGCTACCAGAGAATGTTCGAAAAATGAACCAATCGACACACCCGAACCCTAACCTCTACCAGACCACCCACTTCCAGCGTCGCACCACCCCCAAACCTCCTGATCACCGCCTTTACCACTCTCATGCTTCGCGGAGAGAACTTTTTTTCTTGATACATGTGCAGTTGAGTTTTTATATGTAGTTAGTTAGTACAATACGTTATGCTCTAAATTTAATTATCGTTCTTTTTTCTAGCAAATAATTCTTGTTTCCATATACAATACTCTCTTTACAGTCTTTCATATTGTCGGAATATAAAAGGCAAGGGTCTTTCTGATTATAATTAAGACAGTTCCAAGATATAAAACTATGAAGTATATATTTTTACTTATTATCCTATTTTCTTTTAAATTTCAAAGACCAAAAAGGAGACAAATAGCTTGATTTGATGTAACTATAAAAATATAGGTCTATCAAGAAGATATGTTATACTCCATAGTAAAATACATTCTTATTAAATTTTGTTAAAAGCCATATGGACATTCAATTAGGGAAGAGGAAGACTATTTGTGAATAAAAATATGCACAATGGTTTTGTTAGACCAATGCCACCTTTTATTATATCTAAAAGAAATGTGCCTAGTAAAAATGGGATGTATTCTTATCCTTTTGTCAAGTGTTTAAATAAGAGCCGACGGGATATTGATGATATAATAGATCACTTACTTTGTAATGGAATAAATCTTCGGTACATAAGGAGAATATGGAATTGTGAGGAAGTAACACTACTACAAAAAATGGACATTACTTTCCTAAAGGACGTCCTTATTTTAAAAAGAGAAGTAAAAAGTGTAGACGGTGGCATTCTCGTAATTATTTGGCTAAACTTTGAGACTTAGGCATCCTAAAAATAATTTTAGGATGCCTAAAATTAATTCAAGCATCCCAAAATATATTTAAGAGGCCTAAAATTAATCATTTGGTGCATTTTAAGAAATATTTTGACACCAAAGAATTTTTTGGCGTCCTAAAAAATATTTGGAATGCCTTAAATCATATTTAAGGACGCCAAAAATCATGACTTTTGGCTTTTTCAGTACTTAATGTTGAACTTCTCGGGTCCCAAAACATATTTTAGGTGCCTTAAATATGATTTTTGATGTCCCAAAATTAATATAGGACGCCAAGAACACTATTTTTTTGGTGTCCTAAACAAATTTTAAGGATGCCCAAATGCCCTTTTATCCTCCACGCATGTTTCCTCCTCCAGCGCTTGAAGTGTACACAAAAAAAACATTTCCCTGTCATAAATGCTCAGTGCCTTTTGGTCTCTCTCTCCTGCGATGTCACGACTTCTACTCCTAAGGGTGAGCAACAGTGACGGCCACGGTGACCCACCAGCAATGGCGACGGTCGCTGCCTCCCCCTCCATCCCTTACAATGGTGATGACCCACCAGCAACAGCGTCGGACGGTGAGGCACATCGATCTTCAAGTCCTTCGAATTTTGTGACTCCAGATCTTCAATTCTAATGATCTTCAGGTTCATCTCCATCCCTTCTAGTTTTCTTGTGAGACTCCAGATCTAAAAATAGATCTGCTTCGCTCGTTTTTTTTTTGTGACTCTGGATCTGAAAATAGATCTGCTTCACTGATTGCACAGATTTGTTGTTGGGGGTTTTTTTTGTTACTCCAGATTTGAAAATAGATCTGCTTCGCTGATTGAACAAATCTGTTGTCATGGAAGAGCGCCACCGCTCTGTGTCATGGGTCATGGGCAAAAGGGTGGTGAGTCCGAGAGGCAAGCTCATAGGGAGGTTGGACGCTCGAATTATTTTCTTTTAGAAAAAATCAAGACGTCCTGATTGGTTTTTAGGTCGCCAAAAATCTCATTCTAACAGCGTCTCCCATAAAGACGTCCACATGAGAAAAGACGTTAAAAGGGGTTAATAACAAACATTGACAAACTTTTTTGTAGTATCGTGTCTGCTTCTGCATCCTAAAAGAAAGAGCTTCTGGATGTCGTAGATGATAATAGAATGGAGGATATGATTCATGATGATGAGGTAGAATCCTTTGCATGATCGGATGTATATGACAACCTACGGAATGATGCATAGAAATATTTATACCCTTGGTGTACTAAGTATACACGGTTAACAAGTATTTTGCATTTGGCACTACAAGAAAACATGCTTTTAGCGACAAATAAAATCCATTGCAAATTGAAGAAAATCCGTTTAAATCGGTTTTGTGACGGAAAAATTTCCATCGCAAAAAAAGTCGTTGCAACAATATTTGCAACGGATTTTGTATCATCCGTCACAAATCGCGACAAAACAAAAAATCCATTGCAAATTGCTGCAGGAAAAAAATCCGTTGCAAATTGCAACGAAACAATAATCCGTTGCAAATTGCAATGGAATGAAAATCCCTTGCAAATTGCGATAGAAAATAATCCGTTGCAAACCGCAATGGACCAAAAATCGTTGCAAAGGAATAATTTTTAGTCGCAATTGGCAACGAAAAATTATTCCATTGCAATTTGCAACAGATTTTTAGTCTTATACACTTTGCAACGGATTATTTTCCATCACAATTTGCAATGGCATTATAATTAATTTGCAAATTCGGGAATTAGAAAATAATAATAATAATAATATGTCGAAAATAAATGAAATAAATGAAAGTTGTAGTTATTTAAAAAATGAAATAATTTTGTTATTATTTAAAAAATATTATAATTATTAGGTTCTTCTTCAACAACCAATGAAATAAATGAAAAAAATTACAAATTAAACAATACTAAATATGTATTAAAAAAATGTATATGAGGAAACATATACATTAGCAATCCTAAAAAATTATACATAAAGAAAATGAAATATAAACAATGCTACCAACAAAATAAACTAAACAACATAAAAATAAAAAAATAATGTCTATAATGTAGTTGTATGGTCATGCTCAACATCATCACTAGAAGTCGACCATTTATCCTTGTTTTCCCGCTTGTCCTTCAAAAGAGAGTGGAGTTGTTCCTTCATTTGCTTCATAATCTCCGCTTGCTAATTCATCATGAAGAATTTTTAAAAATCACTCAATGCTAGTTCAATCGGAGCCAACAAAAGAGTAATAAGAAAAGGAAAATATGACAGAAAAACAATTACCGACAAAGCGACAGAAGGAGAGTCCAAAGCTGGAGTTGGGTTCGGAATAATGGGATTTGCCGCTGTGAGCAGTGGTTAATAATCAAGTGAGGGAATGATGGCAGAATACATAGACTCAGCACAACGGGAGGGACAGAACTGAGAATCGAACTTAAGAGAAGTGGAAGCACCGATTGTTGTTAGGGTTTGAAGCTTAGCAAAAGGGAAAAAATGCTTAGGTTAAATAGAGGGAAGTGTGAAATTTTGGAGGAAGATAAGAATTGACCTTTTTTTTTTTTTTTGCCATCAAGAATTGCCCGTTTCAGTTAAATGGAGGGAACGATGGCAAAATTGCTAGCTTTATTTTTTTGGGTCACACATTGCTGAGAGAGGAATTAATTTAGCTTTGTAAATTAGGAATAGTTGACTTGTGTGTTTGAGGGGGATACTATTTTTTTTTTTGTCATGATTTTTCTTTTTGTTGGTAATATATTTGCAAACAACATATATAGGAAACAATTGCTTAAGAAAAGAAGTAAAGAAAGATATATGGAGAATCTCATTTTACCTAAATCCAAATCCAAGCCTGCACTTTTAACAAATTCCTAATCATGCCTGAATTTAACATTCTACATGTTAGTTTTCTATGGTTTTGATGATAACTGACAATTGTAAACATAAGTTGAAGTTTGTCTTTGGTAAGTTGAAAAACTTAGTGTCAAAGACAAACTCGAGTTTTGGATTCAAAACTCGAGTTTTGGACTTGACAGAGTAGCTCAATTTTAATGAAATGAGAAAACTACAGTTGCATAGGCAAACTCGAGTTTCTGACATACAGAGAGCACTCTAAGTTTTTCACATTGAGACAAACTCGAGCCTAAACTCGAGTTTGCACCATACAAAGACTCTCTAATATTTTCTAAAGTAAACAAAACTCTAGTTTGCATTAGTAAACTCGAGTTTTGATCTTATAGAAGCCTCCAATGTTTTAAGCCAAAGAAAACTCCATTTTTGATATGAAAACTCCAGTTTGCACTTAGCCAAGAATTTTCAAGTTTTCCAAAGTTTTGAGAAAACTCGAGTTTGTATTTGGAAACTCGAGTTTAGGCTTGACAAAAAGCTTTCATGTTTTAACCTCCTTGAGAAAACTCCGAGTTAGTTTTGAAAACTTCGGTTTTCACTTGGCATAGATTTTCAAAGTTTTTCAACTTTAAATAAAAACTCGAGTTTAGGATTTGGAAACTCGAGTTTAGGCCGTGAGAGCTTTGCTCATTTCGGTGTTTTGAAAACTCAAGTTTACATTTGGAAACTCCGAGTTTTGAGCTTTTGGACTTAAACATGGTTTCACTATAAAAGTTCAAAACTCAAGTTTGTCATTAATCAACTCGAGTTTTGCTCTATGCTTCAAAATGTGCTTTTAAACTCAAAACACGACATTCCTCTGGAAGAAGGAAACTCGAGTTTGTTTCTGAGCATAGTTACAAGCTCCGAGTTTGGATAAACAAACTCGAGTTTGTGTCGCTAAGTTTGAAAGTCAAAATGCTTGAATGTGTGAAATCTTCTCGTTTGATCTTTATACTTCTTATCATCACTCATTACTATTCCTAGCTATGTTTAATCAGTTTGCTAATGAGTTTCAGATTGTTTAGAGAATATTACATGAAGATTTGAACAAAAGCAAAAAGTGATATCAGCACATTAAATGCAAAGTTCAAAAAACTTGCATCCTTTTGGACAATCATTCTACACACGTTGCAAATGGATTAATGTTTCCTTTCCACATCCAGTAGCTGATCTTCCAACGGATTAAAAGTCAAGAAGTCAAGTATGAACATCTATGCAACTGGATTAACCAAAGAGTATAGAGAGAAGAAGACCTAAGCTCATCCTAATCCTTCCTGAATGTCTCCAACGGTTACATTAGGGATTTCAACGGTCATTTAATGCTCTCTTAGTATGTATAGAGCAACATTCAATTCTTCTCAACAACCAACCTGCTGAAAATGAAAATCATTCAAGTTTCCAACTACTCTTTGAGTTTTCTTGTGAGAAGTATCTTTTGATACATTCTGTACTTTAGTGATTATACTTATCCACTCTTAGAGAGAGTTCATTTATTGTAAGAATCTCAAGTCTGGGGACTTGGAGATTGGGATATTGATTGCAACTTGTAAGGAGGAGTAAGTTCTAGTGAGAGAATTACTCTAGAGTTACAGAGTGTGTAATCAATTGAGATAGTGAAATCCCAGAGTATTTGGGGACTAGACGTAGGTCAAGAGGTTGGACCAAACCAGTATAAATTCCTTGTATCTTGCTATCCTTTCTCATACTCTGCTCAGCTCTGTTTTAATGTTCGAAAATAGAGCAACTAGAAAAGAATTTTAAAATCCCCAATTCACCCCCTCTTGGTGATTAAGCTCCACTTTCACTACAAAATTACTATTAAAATATGAGAATAAATTCAATTTCGAAAATACTCCACAACGACAATCAAGAACAATATGAAATATTATTTTATAAAATGTTATATGGTTGCCATTCAAATTTTCATACAAAAGCTAAGAACTTGAGATGGGAAGTGGAGGGAGAATCTGATAGCATGAATGTCATTAGGCCAAAATACCATAATCAAATCTTTGTAATTTCAAGATAGAATCTGTGCTAAGGGATGAATATAGTGAGAGGTCACACCTGTTACAAAGGCTTACTGTTATATATTTCTCTTCAAATAATTGTGCCTATCAAAGAGAATCTAAGTATCCATTTAATTAAATTTATTCAACATTCATTTGAAAAGAGCTTATTTTTTTGGGTATATGTCAATGTTCAACTTTTGCTTTACGTCATGATGCATTTGATGGTTTCTAAGTTTGACATTCCAGAATTTAGTACCCGGCCTTTCTCTTTTACCAACTTCTCCATACATACAAGAAGGTCTCTCCAGTCACTATCACTGGATTTAAATAATAACAAACTAATAGAAGCAAGTTCTAATTTGATTATATGTCTATTGGAAATCAAGATCCAGATTTGCTAGATGTGGATAAGGATTAGGGTTGGAAATTAAATAGGAAGGTGTTGAGTGTGAAAGGAGCAAGTAGATACAACAAGAGATAAAGGGGTAAGTAAAAAAATAAAAATAAGTGAAAGGAATAGTATATAATAATGACACTAGTGCAAAAAAGGCTTTTAAGACCGGACAAAAGAGGGGTCGTAAGACCGGACATGCGATGGTCTTGTTCCAGCCAGTATTAAAAGTCTACCATTTAAGACCGAACTCGAACCGGTCTTAAAGAAACTCTTTTAAGACCGGACATTTAAAAACGTCGGTCTTAAAAAGTTGTACTAAATAAAGCCGAAATATTTTTTGTTCGGTCCTAAAGCTCAACTTTTAAGACCGGCCAAAAAATAGGCCGCTCTTAAAAGATCGGAATTATAAGACCGGACAAGACACATACGGTCGAAAAATAGCAACTTCTAAGACCAGACGACTAATTATACGGTCTTAAAAGACGGACTTTCAAGAGTGGATGATAAATACATCCAGTCTTAAAGATTTTGTTTTAAGACCTGGACGTCTAAATATATCGGTCTTAAAAGACCAACTTTTAAGACCGGGTTTAATATCAAAACTCAAAAGTAGTCCTGACCTTTAAGACCGGTCATATAATTACATCCGGTCTTAACAAGTGAACATTTAAGACCGGCTTATTATTTTCGGCCTAAATTTTCCCGAATTTTTCCCTGTTGTTCTTCCTGATTATATATATACACAAATCCACCACCCAATCCAGCACATAAAAGTCGATACTTTAAGCTACAAGCTATGAACAATTATTTGAATAAATTGAATTGGAAAAAGAATACAAATATTATTCACCATGAGCTATTTGGCCTCTTAATTAATGATTACTATGACTACAACACCTAAATTAATTCATACAATAAGATAACTTACTTACAAATACAATAAGTTACAAGTACAACATACATGCGCCCAAAATAATATTCACCATGCCTTCATCGATTCCCCCACCCAACAACGTAACATCCTCTTATATAACATGCCCCTTTGGATCGGATCCTCGCCTTGAAAAATAAAACAAGAACAAAATTCATAGTCGGTGACATTAACTATGAACATAGATAGAAGGAATATAATATATATAGTTAAAGCCTTAAAGTCTTCAAAGAAATCTGCATATGAATATTACCTTATGAATTGACTCTTTTATAAAGTGATATCTTCCCATATCCCTTCTTGATGATCACTTCTTATGCCGGGTTCATTATCCGCTTCATCTTCTTCGTTCATGTCAGTAGACCCCTTGAAAAGGAGTACTCTCGGGAATACCATAATTTGAATTCATTTCCTCATCAATATCAATGACCCTCTTTCCTTGGAGAGCTACGAGACCATATTTTATTTTCTTGATCGGTGATATAGAACACTTGTTTTGCACTTTGTACGCCATAATAAAAGGTTCATCTCCAAAACTTCTACCATTGACATCGACTAATGTAAATCCTAGCCGATCGATCCGAACACCATTATTGACATTAACCCACTTGCATTTGAAAATGGGAAATCTAATTTTCACATAGTCCACCTCCCAAATCTCTTCAATAACCCCATAATATGGCATGACTGCCAATAAAGGGCTCTTGTCTTTCGAACTGGAGAAGTGCATAGATTCACCTCTAACATAACACCACCGTTCGGGTATCGTGCTCGTATCATCTAGGGACTTCGTGTAAAATGTATAACCATTGATCACATACGAATTCCAACTTATGACATCAACCTCGGGACCACCTTGCTAACCATTTGATTGTATCGAAACACATTCCTCTCCCTCGACCTTTTGTTTGAACCAGTTTGCAAAAGTTCGTTATGCTCCCTAATCAACCTTTGTTCGATCATTCGATGATTTTCTTTCCTTACTGACTACTTTATGTGCAGCTATGCGCTTGAACTTCATCGACGTTATTCAAGATGTATAAGTGGACTTGTGACAATTCATCGGGATCACACTCTTTACGGAAGCCCCTCGTCTACCCCCATCGATGTCGACGTTTTGGAAGCCCAATATGTCTTACTTTGGCCAAATAATCTTGATAAAATTCCATGGCTTCTTCGAAACATATTTCGAACAATCGATGCTTACGGCCGGTATGCGTTCTTCACGTACCCTTTTAGGAATTTCATAGATCTTTCAATTGGGTACATCCACCGTAAATGGATAGGGCCGCACATCTTTATCTCCCTCACTAGATGAACAATTAGATGAACCATGATGTCAAAAAATGTAGGAAAAAAAGCTTCTCAAGGTGGCACAAGAAAAGATATCCTTCATTCTCCAATTCATCCAACTTTTCAATCTCAAAAACTTTACTACAAAGCGCATTGAAGAAGACACAAAGTCTAGTCAAACGACCAAGATCATATTCGGCGATGGCTCGAATAGCTATTGGGAGTAGTCTGTTACATCAAGACATGACAATCTTGAGACTTTTGGCCTACTAATTTCAAGTCCTTCATCGATACAAGCCTCTTCAAATTTGAAGAATACCCCGTGGGAACTTTTGTGCCATGTAAACACTCACAAAAAACTTCGTTTCTCATCCTTAGACAAAGTATAAGAAGCCGGGGGACAATAATTTCTCTTCCCATCTGGCCTTGGATGTAACTCTTCGCGTATTCCCATTACTATCAGATCCAATCTTGCCTTCACACAATCCTTGGAACTACCTTGTATGTTGAGAAGCGTCCGACTGTGTACTATCACATACGTTTTTCTCCACATGCATGACATCAATACTTGTGTCTCACATCAAGATTGCGCCAATATGGAAGATCGAAGAATACAGATCTCTTTTTCCATATATTTGTTTCTTTTCTACTCTTTGCGGTCTTACCGAATACGACATTGATATTTTTCACCTTTTCATAAACTTGCTCCCCGATCAATGCCACCGGAGCATCTTCATACTCTTGGCCACCAAAAAAGGCTTTCTTCAATCGACGATATGGGTGGCCCCGTCTAAGAAATCTCCTATGTCCAAGATAAACCGTCTTTCTTCCATGTTGAAGTTGATGGTAGCGTGTGCCTTCTTCACAAACCGGACATGCTCTATGGCCTTTTACACTATACCCCGACAAGTTCCTATATCTTTGGGAAGTCGTTTATAGTACAAAATATCATGGCTCGCATTTTAAACACCTCCTTCTTGAAAGAGTCAAAAACATCAACACCTTCTGCCCACAACTCCTTCAAGTCTTCGATCAAGGGCTGAAGGTAAACATCAATGTCATTTTCGGGTTGTTTCGGTCTCGAAATCAACATAGACAGCATGATGTACTTTCGTTTCATGCATAACATTGGAGATAAGTTGTAAATAATCAGTAGTACAGGCCATGAACTATGTATCTTTGCTAAGGCTTCCATATGGATTCATGCCATCCGTGCTAAGGGCAAGCCTAAGGTTCCTAGGTTCTTCACCGAAGTTCGGAAATAATTGATCGATTTTCTTCCATTGAGAAGAATCGGCCGGATGTCGAAGCTTTCCATCAGAAATCCTCTCATCTGTATGCCACCTCAAATTTTTTGCATCATTTTCATTCGCAAACAACCGCTTGAACCTTGGTATAATTGGAAGATACCACAACACTTTTTTAGAGGCCCCTTATTTGACTTGTACCTTGGGGTTTCACATTAAGGACAATTCGCTCCTCTTCAAACTCTTTTCTACACAACACGCAATCATTCGGGCATGCATGGATCTTTTTGTACTCCATCCCCGTGGACAAAGTATTTTCTTAGCATCATAGTATCGATGCGGCAACACATTATCATCCGGAAGCATGTCCTTAAAAGCCTCAAGTATTTACGAAAAACTCTTGTCGCTCCATCCATGACGTGCCTTCAAGCTTACCAATTTCAATACGGCATTCAACAATTGGTATTTTTTACACCCACGGTATAGAGGGGTCTCGCATCACCGCACATATTACCATATGCATGTGATTGATGCAAAGCCTCTTCTCCTACATCACGGATAATGTCCTCTATGTGATCATCCATATCCGTGTCATTATCATCAAAGGCCACTTCCCTATGTTGAGACCCACTTGGTATTTTTTCACCATGCCATACCCATACTTGTATAAGTCTTACAAATTCCGTCACAAATTAAATGTGTGTGTATAACTTCGGGACTTAGTCGCCTCTCATTCAAACATTTTACACAAGGGCAATAAAACTTCCCACCCTCAGCATGGGCATTTTGTTTAGCAAATTTTATAAAGTCCCTCACCCCATTCTGATATTCAACACTCGTCCATTTAGCATTTATCCAACTGTGATCCATAGTAGAATTCCTATATATATAGACGGAAAGATTTAACATACATATATATGCTCAAATTTCGGTTATGTCTTTTGTTTTCCTTTTTTTTTCGGGATAAACTTGCTCATTAAATGCAGAATGAAGAATCACTTTTGGTCATAAATGTATCGCAGTGAATCCAAGAACCAAAATAAATGCATGACGAGGAAATTAAATGCATCGCGTGAAGGTCTTGTGGACTCACCTGTATCATATAAATTCAAATGCGTTTGCTTAGTCTTTCTTCTCCCGCCACGAACGTTGATGTTGCGGGATGCAAGAGTAACCTAAAAACATTTATTGGTTAGTTGGGTAGGTCTAAAGTGCAATTATAATCTTCAAAATACAATATCCATTAACAAAGACACGAAAACCCACAAGAACATTTGATCGATTTCGCTCAACCCAGGAAAAACCCGAACGATGAGCGGGAAAATCATAAAGTTATATAACCGAAACACCTCTTACAGCTTGGTCTATAGACGTTTAGCTAAGGAACCAGAAAGTGATTGTCGAGAGAAAGCAACGCGAACCAGGCGAAGTGGCGACGAACCCGAGTAACACTTTAGGCGCGACAAGAGAAGTTCGAGAGGGAAATTTAATATTCCGCGCGACGACAGCGAGACATGTTTTATATTTGGGATTTTATTAAGGCCGAGTTTTATAATACTCCGGACCTAAATTGAGACAATTAAACCGGTTCATTAAAAAGTAGACGGTTCTATATATACAATTTTTTAAGACCGCCGTTTTATAATACTCCGGTCCTAAAATTCCTCGTTTTTGTGATTTCTAAAAAAGGATTTGGCGAGCGCAAAGAATGAATGAATAAAAATTAAAGGAAAACAGGATTTTCTTTAATTACATATATTACTTGCATATGCACGTACACAAGAAAAAATACAAAAGAAAAACAAGCAGAAAATTATCAAAAACAAGAATCTGACTACGTCGTCTCCTAAAGCTTATTTTCCTCCAAAGCCTTGGCGATTTCGGTGTGAACAACATTAATTTCCCACCGGAGATCAGCAAGTTTCTGTCTTACTTGATTCAGCCACAATGCTTCATTAGAGGAAAGAGGAGAGGGGTCAGTAGTAGTCGCGGTGGGGCCAAGAGGTTGGAGAGGGGGAGCGGGAACCTCTTCATCATCCGAAGAAATAAAAATGGGTCCAACGACCCGAGACTCTTCTGTCACAATAGGACGGACTCTCGATGGAGGAGCCGCACCGTATAACGATCGACGGAAGGCACGAGCATCACGACTAAGAGTACCCCTACGAGCGGTTCTCTTGAATCTAACCATGGTTTGAGCAGTTGGGGCAGAGAGGTATGAGGAGTTAATTAATAAAGGCAGAGAGCTGTTCTCAGATAGCCACGTATGTAGTTTGGAGTTACGAGGTAGTGAGGAATTAATAAGGAGTTATAGGTACAGGGTATAAAATTCCATTATTTAATATTTTTGCAATTCATTTTATTTTAAGACCGACATTTTTTTAAATATCCGGTCCTAAAAGTCTAAATTACTTTTAAGACCGACCTTTTATCATTAACCCGGTACTTATAAGTATGCGGTATAAAATTCTATTATTTATTTTTTTTGTTTAGACCGATCTTTTATAATAAGTCCGGTCCTAAAAGTCTTACTTTTAAGACCGACCTTTTATCATTTACCGTACTTACACACTCTCAAATGAATGATGCGAGTCTCTTCGGCTTCCGAGATAAACTTCCCAACTAGGTGTCTCCTCGTATTCGATGAACAATGCGTCTCCTCGTTAAAGCTTCCTAGGCGTTTCACATTGTTCGGATGGGTTCTCTATTTAAACCCGTTGTTCTTGTACTTTGTTCACATTCTTCTCCCCCGGTCCTCCGTTTCCTCCTCCTCCTCTTCAACCTCATTTATTTATGTAATGGCTGCTCCCCCCAGTCCTCTGTTTGCTCCTCCTTCTCTTCAACATCAGCCCCCTCCGCCACCGCCTCCTCCAAATCCGACTGTGAAGCAGTTGGTGCAGTCACTGGTGGCCCGCGTCGATCAAATCGATCGACATTTGGGCCAATTGGTTCAGCTTGCTCATACCATGAAAAACAAGGCCGAACATGGTACTCCACGCCAATGACGTGAACTACGATCCCGTCGAAGACGACTCCGACGACTCCGACAACTCGACGACTCGACGCCCCTCCCTCTCCGACTACGAGAGGGATTAGTTTTTTTTTGTTGCATTTTTTTTTTGTGATCGCTGAAAAAATTAGTAAATAAAATATTTTTAAATTTTGTTCTCGTGCGAGTTTAGTACTTTATCCATTATCGAACTGGAAAGCAATAAACAAGGCAACTATGAAGGATGGATAATGGTAGACTAAAAAGCCTAAAATAAAAGAACGAAGACTTTAGTTAGTAAATCGACGGTCCAAAAAACACTGTCATTTTTGTCAGCTTTGGTTTCCATATCCGATTGCCTCTTGTCCTTTTCATTCTCGTCTTTCTTTTTCCGACAAAAAGGAAACAAACAAAACATTGTCCTTGTGTAAATCCAACAACAAAAATTCATAGAATACAGTTAAGAACATACCAAAAAAAAGGATCTTTTACCTTATTCGGATAAGAACAAACAAAGTGACTATTCTTCTCAAGGTTGGACCTTCGTTATCATCGGTTTTACCTCCCCATGTTAGAAACAAAGTGTCCTTTTCATTATCTTCCTTCTTTTTCTGACAAAAAGACAAAACACAAAATAAAAGGGACACCGATAATGTCTTTCTCTACACATGGAGAGGTAAAACGAAGATAATGAAGGACCTAGCTTGAGAGATGCGGAACCTCGGTTGTCTTCAACCCTATCCATTTAATTTGTGTGAAAAGATGTATTTAAAGGTGATTGACTTTTAATATCGCACAAATAAAAACATATGGTCCTAAAAGTTAAGCAGACTTGTAAGAAAAGGACTTTTAAGACCGATTATTTATAAAAACACGGTCCTAAAAGTTCTGTGACTTTTAAGACCGACCTTTTATAATACGTCAGGACCTAAAAGTTCATGCGGACTTTTAAGCTTTTAGGAGCGGACACTAAAGCAATATACGGTCCTAAAAGTCTCATACTTATAACACCGAAGACCTTTGCGGACCTTTAAGACCGGACATGCTGTTAATGAACGGTCCTAAAAGTCTCAAATTTCCAACACTAAATTAAATAGCTATATCCACCATCCAATAATACATTCAGAAACCCAAAATGGACACAAGAAAATTGTTCGAAAAATCAACTAAATTTATTTATTGAATTTTACATTGCCTATGTATATTTACAAATGAATTGTTCAAAAAAATAAACAAATTTACTGAAGATCGATTATTGTTGCTACTGAGAATATACTTACAAATGAATTTAGAACATTAATTATTGTCCTTTTTGTGACCCTAAGATCGGACCATACGAGATATTCACAAAACACATTGCGTATGTGCTCCGAGTTCATCATGAGAAAAGGGAGTTTTGCATTGAAACATCTGTAACATCAAAGACAAAGAATGAATCAACTTGCGTCCATATTTCATTTGTAACGATGAAGCGAGAAACTGAATTAACTTGCATAATATGTAACATCAAATACGTTTACCTTTGCGTTAATTTAGTATCCCCTCGCGATGGTAATATCATACATGTGTTTCATGATGTACGGCCACATAAGTTGGACGGTGGTTGCCGACGGGTCTAAAAAGAACAAGAAATATATATAAGAGCATATATATATATAGCTTAATGACCAAGTTCACAAGGCGGTGTGCTACAAATATTGTACCAACCTGGTGCGTACCATATGGGTTTGTCCTGAGTACCACGCCTTTTCTTTTCTACTCTTTGGAAGGTTCTCATGGCACTATCATCAAAATCACAAATTTATCAATGATTCACCTGAAAATTCACAAAAAGATTTCGAGACAAGAGAATCAAAATGACATGCTTACTCGTTGATGGTCTCGCACCAACATAGGCAATGGCTCACCGTGAGTGGAGCATAAGAAGATAACTTTATGCTCCTCCATGCACATGAGGACCAATTTGCCCGTGGCGGCTGAAAATTCACGGCGAAACTATATTCGATGATATATGTAGCGAATTAAGTGAATTACGGACAAGATTTTTGATATGTACTGTGGAAGAATGGATAAAAGTACAACTTTCTTTTCACTTCACACACCCTCTTTGATATGTACCTGTCTCTCCCGCATGGATGTTTGACTTGAATAGACGGGGCACAAGAATCCAAAATCGTTGATCCCGCCATTTTGAACCAATTCATGATGCAAGAACCTACAATAATGACATCGATCGGGGAATTAGTATATATGTATGTATGTCTAAACGATGCATTTAAATTATGTACTCATAGACGAAGATACTTACTTCATAAAAATTTGAACAACGCATCGGTAAGCTCTGTCGAGGAAGCGGGGACTCAACATCAACGGTGTCAACTTGAACTGGCCGAGGATGAGGGATGCCTACTACTTCATTGGCGTGCCATGATTTATCCTTAAAATATCCACTCTTCATCGATCGGATATTTTTTCCCCGGCAAACCCAACTTAGCAGTAGGGGATAGAGCTTGAGGAGGGGATGGAGCTTGACGAGGGGATGGAACTTGAGGAGGAGGGATTGAAGCTTCAGGAGCATTAGAGACATGTACAAGCATCACTAGCCAAGGGATGAAGGTTCCCTTGACATCACTCACAAGCTTCACTTATCGGTTTGGAGAGGAGCGGTGCATCAATGATCACCTTTTCAACGACACTCGACTTCATCATCGGGCATTTGTTGGTGGTGTACGGTTGATCCTAAGTTGTGAACAGTCCCTTTTGCAACCAATAATCGTCCATCATGATGATCGGGATCCTCCACATAAAGGTCACAAGGTTGCTCGATCGTCCAACAATGCAGCTCCCTCTAATGCTCACTGCACGCTTGCAGGTGAGTGTGTGAAGGGAACACCGGTCTCTGGACGATTGCTCAAAAGCGCCTCATCTCGACTCGGTTCCTCCTCATCTCGGCTCATCTAGGATTGAAACATTGCGAGTCATTGATGCTTCTTTAACGGCAAAGATCTAGTCCATCTCCTCCCGGGTAACCATACTTTGTCTATGGCGTTTGGATGTACCAAAGACTTGCTTTATGCCTACCCGTCCTCCAATCCCCTTTACACGCCCCGGTGATCTGGTTTTCCGTCAACGGTCGAACATCATTTCTCCCCGTCCGACACAAAAGATCCCTCTGCTTCTTTCTTTTAAGATCTTCCCGCAAGGTACGGATAACGAGAAGCTTAGTAATGAAACATGTTTAGTAACTAAAAAATAACAATAACGATACATACAATTCTTTTCAAAGAACTAGACGAGTTTGTTCACTCGTGTAGCGCCACTTGGCTTTGCCGAATATGCAACCACAACTCCTCGCGACGTATTGGAGATGGAGGAGCATGTATCACGAAGGATTGGATTCGCTTCATCATCCAATCTCTTCCACTTGGCCGCCATCAAATCTTTTTCGGCCTTTTGATATCCGCGCAAGAAGCCCTATGAGGGCAATCATTCTTTCTACCTATCTCCCGTGCTTGTTCCCTTCTTTTCGTGAATCGGGATTGAAAACATCTATTAATTATGAATTCCAAATGCATGTCACTAACAGAAATTAGAGAACTTCGCTTCATATGAACGTCAATCAAACAAGTAGTCAAATTCTTCACTTCATCAAGTTTCAACATTTTATTTAAGGAAGATGTAGAATTGTATAAGAAATTGGAGCTATGTTTTGTAGTGCTAGCTAGATAGATAGGTTAAGAAACAAAAGAGAATTATGCTTACGAATAATACAAACTTGATCCTTTTTAAGGCATCCAAATGGATCAAACAGTCCCATTAGATAGTAACAATTGGGTATATAAAGTTTCCCCCTTTTAAGACTATTCATTTCCTCCTTTGCAAGACAAACCATACACAATTAATACCTTCTCATCAGCAATTTACCTTTTCGGGTTGACATATCGACTTGCATAGACAAAGGCGGAAATGTATACTTCTATTCACACACCAAACCATTCTATAACTAACGGGATTACATGAACACAATAACATTCACATATCCGCACGGTTAATAAGCAAACAAAAGGGAAAACAAAACTAAATATAAACTCACCAGAGCTTCAGGAGTGGTCCGTAGAAGAACAAATTGTCGCCAAATTCTTTCATCAATAAATGTGTAAACTTCCCAAGGATGTTTGGCAGGCGGAACCTCAGAGAAAATATACATGTTAGCGAGAAAGGTCTTAAACTTCCTCCACCGATCAGCACAATAAGACAATGTCTTGTCTTTCAACTTCTGACAGTCAAGGACAGTGTATGTAACACAGATAGTCTCCCAAATAGGATCCTTTACATTCTTAGAGTCCACACTTTTCCACTCATCCGTCAAGATGCTAACCTTCTTTGCGTGCTAGGCATGTGACAAAACTATTATATTTGCTTTTATTAGGGATCGACGGGTTCCAACCTTCCATCAAACCGAATCTCGAGCTTTGACCCGGAAGTCCGACTTAGGGTCACATCCATCATTCGTGTGCCTCTTCTACCACGGCGTGCGGGCGATTACGAGCCTCATTGTGAGATGAAGAGGGTTCGTTCTCACTCACACCCGCCACACCGGAACTAGCGTTGCGTAACACGAATAGATTCGTTTTCACCGTCCATTTTCGAGACGGGAAGAGAGGAATGCCTCGAGCAAATGAGAGAGTAACAGGGCGATGGTACGTGGGCGAGGAAGAGAGGTAATGCAACGGGAAGGGTTTTGGAACGTGAATGAGGTTCTCACGGAGTAACAAAAGCTTTCGCGCGAAGAAATGTATAACTTGCGTGGATTTTTAAGACCGGATGAAAAAGAGACGGTCTTAACGCCAGTCTTAATATTAATGAACTTTTTCGTACCAGAAGTATCATATGTCCGGTCTTGAAAGAAAACTTTTAAGACCGTCTTCTTGATAAGTTCGGTCTTAAAACTTTAGACTTTTTATATTTAAATTTTTCCTTATTATGTTTTACCGCGAAAAATATAAGTACGGCTATATGAAATATATTTAGAAAGTAATTGAAATTTCAGTTCAATTTTTAAGACCGGTTTTATTTTAGTCGGTCTCAATAATGTTTTTAAGAGCGGTGAAAAATTGGTCCTGCAAGAAGTTCTTTATATTTACGGAATGCCACCGGTCATTCCTTTAAGACCGGGGTGTCCATTGTCCGCTCTAAATAAGGCGGTCTTAAAGCCTTTTTTTGCACTAGTGTGAGATTCAAAATTCATAAAGACGATACATATCATTATATTTCTAGTAATATTGTACGAGTATATCTTTTTTCATTCATTCATTTGACCCCCACAATCATGAAGATGTAGTACTTAATTGATCCTACACTCTTGTCTATTCTTTTTTCTTTCCTTCTAGAACATATTAATAGTGTCTTTTTTTAAAATCTCATTTATACTATACATTACATAAAGAATGAGATCTTGTATAAATAATTACAAATAGTGTTGTATTTCACTTGTGCTATCAAAAACTGCATACATAGTTCATCAAGCATACATTGTTTGAGAGAATGTATTTATGTGATGAATGATTTTTATGGCAATCGTTATATTTATATGTAATGTATTACATTTCAACATGGACGGTCGCCAGTTAAATTGCATCAATAAATGTTTGGTGAAATATGTTAGTAATTATTATTTTTTAATAATAAAAAGGCAAGCAATAAGCTTGAAAAAGTAGAAAGCGTCTATTAATTAGACAATCCTATTATGGTTCTCAAAAACTTCACCACATTCTAGCTTAAATAATTATAAACAAGCAAAAGGTTGTGTCAGTAGGACCTCAAAATCTTGGTTGTTTTCCTGAGTCATTCGAGCTAAATAGTCTGCACATCTTAATCCTTCCTATACATATGAATGATCTCAAGATCCCAATTTGATAGGATAAGTGATCGTACTTCTTGAATCTCATCCTGCAATGGATGTACCTGCCCACAATCAATCAAAAGCAAACGTATTGCTTCCGAATAATCGGTATAAATCTTGATCCTACTTAGTCCCAGCTGTCTATAGAGTAGTAGGCCCATGCGGATAGCATGGATTTCCGCAGCAGTTGGGGTAGTATGCCCTAACTTCCATTGAAATCCACATATCCAGTTGCCTTGATGATCTCTAATCACTCCCCCACAAGCTGCCTGGCCTCTAGCATTATGGGAGCCATCCACATCCAACTGCACAAAACCTAGGGAAGGGGGAAACCATTTCAATTCTGATCTATCTGGTATCTGAAATATCTTATGTTGAAAGTGTCCATTTTCTACTCCCTCTATTAAAAGCAATGTACAACGATGAGAAATTGTTTTAAGCTGATCAAAAATGCCCTCAAATACTCTCTTGCACCTGTTCTTCTAGAGAAGCCAACATATGGTACCAAACGTTTGGTGCCAAGGCCACCTTGTAGCATATCTGCTTCCTGGGTTGTTCTGCATGTTCCACTCCAACCAATCCTTCAAATTACCAAAGAAAAATACATAATAGTATACAAGGTTAGTTACAAATATCCACACTCTTCTTGCAATCTCACAATCTCTCAAAATATGAAGTATGGACTCTTCACTGTCACATTCAAAAGGACATATGTTTTTCACACTAGAATTATATTTAGCTCTGAGCGCATTAGTGGGTAATCTCTCATGAAACACTTGCCACATAAAGAATTTGGTTCGTTCTGGGATTCCCCAACACCATAGACGCTGCCCTAAGAACCGAGTCGGGTGCTGCTGCTGGTGATAAATCATGGTGTATGCTGACTTCACACTAAGTTTCCATTAGAAGCCTTACGCCAGTAAAAAAAATCATCAAGTAACCCTGTAGGTGGAGAAACCTTCACAATCTCATCAACTACTAATTCTAGAAGGAAAGTTCCCCATTTATCCCTATCCCATTGCCCATCATCTTTGACAAAATCTTTCACCACCCTTTCTAAATCTACCATATGGTAATTTATTTCCACATAATATTTCAATGGCTTTTCTAGTGGTGTCCAATTATCTTTCCATGCTTTTGTTGATAACCCACCTCTCAATTTCTTACCAAGTGCCATGCAAAATTGATCCCATACCGCTGTTATTCCATTCCAAACTGCTGATTGACACCTTCTTTTACTAACCCGAGGGAAAGTACTATCTCCACAATTACTTACTGCGAAGACATTTAACCCATAATGCATTAGGTTTCATGATCATTCCCCACCACAACTTCATGATGAATGCTTTATTTTGACATTAGAGATCCTTTATCCCCAAACCTCCCTCATCTTTGTTTCTCTTTATCACATCCCAAGATATAAGGTGCATCTTCTTTGCTTCCCTATTCTGGTTCCAAAAGAACATTCTACTCAGCCTTTCAAGATCTGAAAGAATCCCTTTCAGTAACAAAATAGATTGCATTTGGTAATATGGGATTGCGATAGGACAGATTTAATAAGCACTATCTTCCCTGCCATGCTTAGGAATTTTCCTTTCCATTTTGCAAGTTTAATTTGGATCCAACCTTTAGTAATAATAGCGCAAAAGTAATTTTAACCACTCTTTTATGAAGTAGAGGAACACCCAGGTATTTTTCCCAAATTATATGTAAGGCCAATACCCAACAATTGACTGAGTTCATACGCCTTATTAAAATGCACATTTTGGGAAACAAATACCTTGGACTTGTATAGATTTATCCTATAACCCAAAACCCTACAAAAGAGTTACATTACTTTTATCATTACCATCACCTGATGCGAAGAAGCTTCACCAAAAAGCACCAAATCATCCGCAAAGAATAGATGAGAGATTTTGGGACCTCTTGATATGATTTTCAGAGGTTTCCAATTCCCCGTATCCACTTCATGATGAATAAGTTGCCCCAGTCTTTCCATGCATAGTACAAAGTGATATGGACTCAATAGGTCTCCTTGTCAGATCCCTCTAGTGGGTTGAAAACTTTTTGAAGCTTGACCATTCCATAACACTCTCATAGATGCTGTACTAACATAATTCATAATGAGTTTAATAAAATCCATCCTCAGACCCAAGCTACAAAGAGTGAACTCCAAGAACTTCCAATCTAGCCTGTCATAAGCTTTTTCCATGTCCACCTTCACCGCTACAAACCCTTTCTGACCTTTTTTGGTGCGCATAGAATGAATTGCTTCTTGGGCAATGATGATGTTATCACACCCTTGACATCCACTAATAAAGCTGCATTGATTTTCTGCCACCAAATAATTCATCACCCCCTTCAATCTATTAGTAATAACCTTAGTAATGATATTGAAACTTACGTTACAGAGGGAATTTGGTCGAAAATCTTTTAGTGATTGTGGGTGGTCAATCTTAGGAATTAATACAATATTTGTCTGGTTAATCTCCTTTAAACCCTCTAGGTTATCAAAATTTTCCATCACCAAATCACAAATCTTTGGTCCAACCAATTCCCACTGTGTTTGGAAGAAATGGGGTTGAAGCCCATCCGGTCCCGGTGATTTAAAAGCACCCATTTGAAAAGCTGCATTCTTTATCTCAAGTGGAGTTATTCCTTTCTGTATCCACTCTAATTGATAATCAACAAGAGGGGGAAAGCTTACTAGCCAAGTCAAGACTTCTACTACTAACCGTCAGACGTGTACAAAGTTTTGAAGAACTCAAGTGCCATATCTCTTAACCTAGTTTGGTCTGAAACCCAATTGCCATTCTCATCTTGAAGTGACTCAATGCTCCACGAGGGGATCGGATTTGCATGGAAATCCCCCTCCTCACTCCATTTTCCACAAGGAATCCTAAATGGTAGACGCTTCCCCGAAATTCAGGCGTTTCGACCCCCAAATCGGGCGGGGCTCCTTTTGAGGGCGGTTTGTCGCTTTCAAGGTGCAATAGCTCCACAGGGCTCGGCTGTGCACGGGAAGCCCCCTCCTCAATCCATTTTCCACAAGGAATATAAAATGGTAGATGCTTTTCCAAAATTCACGTGTTTCGACCGCCAAATTGCCGGGCTCCTTTTGATTGCTTTTTTTTTTCGCTTCTAAGGGGTAATTGTTCCACAGGGCTCGGATTTGCATTAGCCCTTTTCCTTTTAATCATTGTAGAAGCATGAAAGAAGCTGGCATTTTTGTCTCCCCATTTAAGCCACTTGCAACAGGATTTCTGAAACCAAATAAGCTCTTCTTGTAAAGTTATTTTGTGATAATCCTTCCAAAGTTTGTTTTCTAACCTATAAAGGCCATTTTGGTGGTTAGTCCTTCTTGCACGATCAATCCCTTCTATCCTTCTAATTAATTCTCTTTTCATCTTTACTATATTTCCTACCACCCTTTTATTCCAATCTGTTACCACTTCTCTAAATGACTCACTAAGGAAACTAAAGGATACTATGTCTACAATCCCACCGATCACAAAGTGTTTGTTATTCGGAATGGTATCTTTTTGGAAAAAGAGTTTATCTCTAAAAGAACCAGTGGGAGTAAGGTGAACCTCGAAGAAGTTCGAGAGTCACAGGACAATGTAGAACAACGAGATGGAAAACCGGAGAAGACTCACAACAAGAAGTTGTTGAGCCTGCTCAAGTAACATAAGGCCCACGAAGGTCCGATAGATCACAGCTACAACCTCAGAGATATGGATTGACATCGAAGTCGTGATGTTTTTCTCATTGAACGAATGAGCCAACCACCTATCGAGAGGCCGTAGTGGGGCGGACTCGAAAAATGGCTTGATGCCATGAAGTCGAAATGCAATCCATGTACGACAATAAGGTTTGGACCTTAGTCGATCCACCCGAAGGTTTAAAAACCATTGGGTGCAAGTGGGTTTTCAAAGAGAAAACTGACATGGATGGCAAAGTAAATGTCTTCAAGGCACGGCTGGTTGCAAAAGGATTCACACAAACTCGTGGTGTTGACTATGATGAAATCTTTTCCCCAGTTGCAATGGCCAAATCAATCAGAATCCTTCTTGCCATTGCATCATATTATGACTATAAGATATGGCAGATGGACGTCAAAACAGTCTTCCTCAACGGAAAGCTCCTTGAGGATGTGTACATGACACAACCTGAGGGATTTGTGCGTCCAGAGGACTCTGGTAAAGTATGTAAGCTTCAAAGATCCATCTATGGATTGAAGCAGGCATCTCGGAGCTGCAATCATCATTTTGATGAAGTGGTCAAAGAGTTTGGATTCATTCAAAACATGGATGAACCTTGTGTTTACAAGAAGGTTAGTGGGAGCACAGTCGTATTTCTAGTGCTTTATGTAGATGACATCCTACTCATTGGGAATGACATTCCTACCTTGCGTAGTGTCAAGTCTTGGTTAGGAAAGTCTTTCTCAATGAAAGATTTAGGCGAAGCCTCTTATATCCTAGGGATCAGGATCTATAGAGATAGATCCAAGAGACTAATAGGCCTAAGTCAGAGCACATATATAGACAAGATACTGCATAGGTTCAATATGCAGGATTCTAAAAGGGTTAACATGCCCATGTCTCATGGTATTCATCTCAGTAAGGATTTGTGTCCTAGTACACAAGATCAAAGAGACCGCATGAGTAAGATTCCATATGCCTCCGCCATTGGGTCTATCATGTATGCCATGTTATGTATTCGACCGGATGTGTCATTTTCCTTGAGTATGACCAAAATAGATATCAACAAGATCCCGGTGAGGATCACTGACTCGTCAAGAATATCCTTAAGTACTTAAGAAGGACTAAGGACTTATTCTTGGTATATGGTAGTTTAGAGGATGAGCTCTCGTGTGACTCGGTTACACGGATGCGAGTTTCAAACTGACCAAGATGATTCAAGATCGCAATGGGATATGTATTCCTGTTGAATGGTGGTGCGGTAAGCTGGAAGAGCTCTAAACAGAGCACTGTAGCTAATTCTGCAATGGAAGCTGAGTATATAGTAGCATCGGATGCTGTTAAGGAAGCAGTTTGGATCAGAAAGTTCATCACTGAACTGGGGGTGGTTCCTACCATCTCAGATCCAATAACTTTGTTCTGTGACAATAACGGTGCTATTGCACAAACAAAGGAGCCTAGGTCACATCAAAGGACCAAGCACATACTCAGACGTTTTCATCTCATCAGAGAAATCAATGAAAGAGGTGATACGAGCATAAGCAAAGTACCAGGAGAAGACAATGTAGTAGATCCTCTTACTAAGCCACTTGCTCAGCGGCATATGAGCGTCATGTTAGGGCAATGGGAATTAAAGTAATCAATGATTGCACCTAGTACAAGTGGGAGTCTCTGCTTGGAAATTATGCCCTAGGGGCAATTCATTGTACTTTGGATATTTAAGTTATTTAAAGTATTCTCTTGAGTTATCATTTTCGTTTGCATGTTCGTATTGATAATCGATCCCTGGATATATCTTATAGATGATATCCTAAATGTCCTCGGTTGGTCATCTACGCGGAGCGAAGATGAGATAAGACCCGCATGACTTTGATGAGGTATGGAGATACGAATCAAAGTCATGGGCACTTGTAAGAGTACAAGGTCTTGGACCGACCCACTATGAGAAAGCCGCATGGATCTAGTCATAAGCTTATCTCATGTATAACCGCGTCACGACGCCCTATGACATGAGATCATCATGGATTCCTACATGATGAATCACCGGTCTTTGACCTAGTAAAAAGTCACCTTTGACCGGGTGATGATAAAGGCTGGATCGGGATCGGTGGTTTTCATGCGGAGGAATGTCAATGGTCAAGATGGAATTTGTCCCTCACATTTGTAGAGAGATAATACTGGGCCCCTCGATGAGTGAGTCTAAGAAATGTATGGCCATACTGTGATGGAAAGGAGTTTCCATTTCACTTGTTAGACTACTCGAGAATCAAGAAAGTAATGGTCAAGAAAAGGAAGTTGACATTATCCATGTCTCATCCTTGACCAAATTATCGCGTGACAAAAGGGACGTGACATGGTTGCACGATAGGTTGTATCGTGTCATCGATCCCCATGTGAATTGGGTAGTCGCAATGTCTTGCTAGAGGCCACTTGCGATTTGTGGGTTGACACAGTGTTGGCCTACTGCCAATCTCATATGGGCCTGCACGATCGCACACAAGAATAACTCAACACGAGTGAATGTGTCCAGATTCATTGAATCTTAGATACGTCTAAGATTTAATGAATACTGAATTTAATCTAGGATATATATATATATATATTAAAATTCGAAATTAATATATGTTAATATTATTAATAGAGATTATAATATTAATATATTTGTTTTGTATTTAATTTATTTGATAAATTAAATATCTAAAACAAATTGAGATATTGTATCTCATTTAATTTTCGAATAAAGATATCGTATATCTATTTAATATTAAATTGAGATATGGTATCTCAAATTTAAATTAAATAGATAGATATTATTTCTCGATTTAATTTATAGAGATAAATTAAATCGAAGGCTTTTAATTTGGATTAAATAAATAGATTTGATTAGATCTATTAGATGGATTCAATTAATACATTTATTTTACTTCGATTCCAAATTCGAATTTCAAATCGCTTTAATGCGGATTAAATGCGTTACATCGATTTGATTGATGTAATTAATGTATTTTAATCCATATTTGAAATTTGAATTTCAAAATTAATGAGGATTAATTTTATATAATGCGCTGAACGGGTTTACAAAACTCACGGGACATTTTGTCAAGCGCATTCGTAAAGCCGCGAGAAAAACCCTAGAGTGGAAAATTAAGAGAGACGCACAAGAGGCGCTAGCACGCTGCCGTAGCCGTGTTCGGGAGTTGTTCGTGTGGATACCGGTGGAGGAAGATGATCCTACGAGTTGTCTTCTGCTGATCGAGGAGGTAGCCCACCTGTTCAACGAAGAACAAGTCACAAACGAGTGTTCGGGAGTTGTTCGTGTGGATACCGGTGGAGGAAGACGATCCTATGAGTTGTCTTCTGCTGATCGAGGAGGTAGCCCACCTGTTCAACGAAGAACAAGTTGCAAACGAATTCTCCTAAGGTAATTTCGGATTCACTAGCTTAGGTTTAAACGCACCTGAGTGATCCTCGGGACGGGATTCATAAGTTTTTTAATCCGCTGCGTTGTACGGATCCCAACAATAACAAGCACTCGAGTGATCACTTATCCACTCGAGTGATGACCTATCACTTAAGTGATCTACCAATGCCTCCAAGGATAGTGCGAGTGACTTGCTAATTTTATGCGAGTGACTTGCTGATTTTATGCCAGTGACAAAGGATCAATCGAGTGCTCACTTAGCCACTCGAGTGACCTTGCGTCACTCTTCATTCTTTCAGCAAGTGTCTTGCAAAATCACTGAAGTTAAGGATCATCACTTGAGTATATGACATGCCACTCGAGTAATCATCACATATCACTAGAAATGAGTTATCTTGCTGATTCAAATTTTAGTTTAAATAAAACTTTATCACTCGAGTGTCTTGAACTATAAAACTCGAGTGACTTGAATCATCAAGTTTTCTTTCTTCTTCAAGTTTGTTGTCATCAAAACATAAACTGAGAACAAACACCATAAACTTCCTTTTATGTTTTCCAAAAATCTATAATGCATTTGAAAAATAATGAACTTTTTTTAGGTCTAATTTGTTGGTCATGCGATAGTTATCATCAAGGTTCTCAAACCCAGACCGGTCATTGAACCGGTCGGGGTACTGGTTAAGGGTTAGTGGGTCAGCCCGAAGTCAACCCGGACCTAAACCGATGAAGAATAAAGAATCAAATGGGTTTTATATTTAAGACCAAAGCTAGTATTATATAAAATTATAAATATATAAAGTAAATAAAAGATTAAATAATTTTAAATAATCTTATTTAATGGTGAGTTAATTATCTTACTAATAATATACTTATGTCACCTATTATTAAAAACAATGAATGAATTTTTTATCTATTAAAAATAATTTAAATATAAAATTTTATTTTGCTAAAAAATGTTGGAAAACCCGAAAACATATATTCTTTTTTAGATTTCACTTTATTATTTTTAAAGGGGAAATAATCAAAATATGGAGTTGTGAATCCACGTGATGGGGGCGAGTTTTAGGTGAAAATCTTGGTACAATGGAGCTTTGGAAAGCGAGAGGACAAGACGCAACTCGTGCACTCAGCCACTGCAACACGTTTTGACAAACCTAGCATTTTCTTATCCTTCAAGTGTTGTGGTGCTTCTTCATCTTCTCAAAAATTTTCTCTTTCCTCTTCAAATCTCCCTCCTCCTATACAAACATTCGTTGTCCTCTTGATTATTTTCCCCTACTTCTCTGTTCCGTCGCTCTCGGCGTTGGCGGCAACTCCGCTCTCACGCGTACGCTTGTGTTACTGCCACTGCAACCACACGATAACCGCCCTCCTTCAATGCAACTTACTCAGATCTCTCTCTCTTTCGCCTCCTTTCTCTTTTCTCACCGTCGATTCAACGACGAGGTCTTTTTCAGGTGACTTTAAAAAAAACAGACTCTAAGACTCGGTCAACTTGGCGGTTTAGGCCGAGTTGAAGCCAATCAACTCGTGACCCCTGCTTTAACCTCTAACTCCAACCGGTTTTCCGGCCGGTTCGCCGATTTCCGGTTTGAATCGGGTCCGGTCCTCGGGTTTCAAAACCATGGTTATATCATTCATGAAAATAAAAACCAATTTATTTTTAAAGTCAACGATATTATTTTGAAGTATTTTTAATGGTTTAATATTTCTACTACACTCCCACTGTAAAGAGAAGAGAGAGAAAACATTAGGAGAACCCACTCACTTTTATGTGAATATTATAGAAAAATTATTTCTACAATAAAAGTATAAATATTAAATCCTTTTTTAATATCTCGATTAATATCCCAATTTTAATTTTTGTGATACTAATGTCTCAATTATTAATTAATATACGAAAACTTCATTTTCAACCTTTGTATGAATCTCTATTCATGTTTTGGTTCCTTATAAAGTTAATTAATATAATTTATGAAAATCAAAGGGGAATTTAATTTTTAATTTGTTAATGTCTCAATTAATAGGAAATTGTTATTAAAAATTCATTTAATTTTTAGTTTGTTAATGTCACAATTAATAGAAAATTGTTTTTATAAAAAATTGAAATAAGAGTGACTGTCATTATTAATATCCCAATTAATATATCAATTGATAATTTTTGATAAACTTCCTTTTTTATATTTCCCAAAATCTATAATGCATAAAAAAATAATGCATTTCTTTTTTGAAGTCAAATTGGTTGCTCATGGGATTATTATTATCACCATTTGTCAAAATCAAAGGCCAATTCATTTTTAAAGTTGACGATAAAAGTTTGGAATATTTTTTTAATATATCTAATTAATATACACATTATATAATGAATTCATGAATTATATGATATTTCTCAAACGTGTGAATATACTAAAAAATAAATTTGTAGATCATGCTACTTTGATTACTATATCCAATCATATTTAATATCTTTACCGGCCAACTGTGGAGGATGTTTCAAATTACATTTTGGATTAGAAAATTTAGAACGACAAAAAATCTTGTAGATTAAAGAAATCAAAGTCCAATGCTGATATCATCAATGGCCATTACACAAATATAAAGGTAAATTCCAAGAAACTAATACACCCTAATATATTCCCTACATGGATAGGTAATGGCGAGACGGAGCTTGAGAAAAATATTTGGGGGCCAAATGTATAAATTTTTTGGGGCAAATGTATAAATTTTTGGAATCAATCCAATAATCTTTCCGTGCTTAATTCCCTGATTGTGATCTGCTTCATTCTTCTTTTTGTGTTGTCCCCATGCATCAATTCAATGGAATAAATCTTCTTAAATTGCCCAAAAACGTTGCATGTGTGGCTGTGGAAACACGAAAAGAATCAATAATAATAATGATAATAAAACTGATTTTATTTTTAAACCTCTCATTACTATTATTTATTTCCTAAACTTCAAAAAATTTTATTTTAAATTGACGCCCACTAATAATGCATCCAGATTGATATCTCTTAAAATCTCAACAATTCTCTTCAATTTAGCATTGATGACTTCCTAAATGTATAAAAAAAATTTAATTAATTTTCATTAAACTTTCAGTCGGCTAACTCGCTGCCCGTGAAAGAACCGCGGTAAGACCGAGGATGCAAGCGTTATCCCGAATGATTGGGCGTAAAGCGTCTGTAGGTGGCTTTTTAAGTTCGTTGTCAAATCCCAGGGCTCAACCCTGGATAGGCGGCGGAAACTACCAAGCTAGAGTATGGTAGGGGCAGAGGGAATTTCTAGTGGAGTGGTGAAATGCGTAGAGATTTTTTTTTTTGGGATGGGCTATGCCCCCCCCCCCCCCCGGGGGTATACAAGAAGATCCATCTCTGGGTAATGGACAGTCACTTGTAAGTATGATATTCATGAGAAGTCCACCATGATCGTACCAGCAACAATACAGACGCTTGTTGTTATGTTTAGATGAATAAACACCAAGATGCTTGTAGTTGTGCAAAGTCATAGTTTATTAACAAATCATACTATCAAAAGTTGAAACGACAAAACAATCAAACTAACCATATATCCTCTTCATCTTCACTCACCACATTACAACAATTTGGTCTTCTTCTTATGGGAGCATAGTATAATTAGAATATGCCTAGTATGCAAAGAAATCCCAAAACACACAGGAAAGAGTTTCCACTTGTACATAGGGGAAAAAACCAAATTATTGCACTGGATCAAGCAGATGTTAATAAATATGGATTTTGACAAAGTTAGAAATATATTGCAAAATTAAAAGAGACACAGAAGTCTCCACAAAATGTTTGACATATAGCCATTAGAGAACAAAATCCTAGGGCTTTTGCAAGAGATGCCTTAACCAAACGATCTGCACCTTAAGAATCAGGGTACATGCCTCCAATGAATCATTTTCTTGTAGCTTTGATGTCTCACGTAGCCCATGAATATAAATGTTATATATAATAGAGTTGTGGATTAAAGAAAACCGAGATCAATTCCATGAATATTTCTAGGATGGAAAAAAAAGGTTAGGAGTTAGGACATAATTTTTGAAAAAAGGTAATCACTAATTATGAGGAATTGATGGAGTCATGTTTTTCGCAGCCTTTATTTTTTTTTTTTTTTTTTTTTTTTTTTTGAAGAATCTATAAAATAGAAGAAATTAGGGAATTTAATAATTATCAAATTATTTCCAAATATGATTGATTGACCAATCGAATATGAACAAACATGAATTATGGAAATTAGGAAATATTATGAAATTGTAAATGGAGCTATATACCCAAGAGGGGGGGTGAATTGGGTATTTTAAAAACTTTTAGAAATATGCTCTGTTTTGAAGTAATGAAACCGAGAGATAGACAGAGGAGGAAGGGAAGGAAAGCTTGCACAATAGAAATTATCCTGGTTCAATCTTATCTTTGACCTACATCCAAATCCCAAGTCACACTTGGGATTTTCAATCCACTATACTCACAAACCGATTACACACTCGTACTCAAGAGTAGTTCTCTCTCTAGAACTCACTCCCCCTTACAAGTTGTAATCAATACACCCAACCACTAAGTCCCCGACTTATGGTTATCTCAATCAATAAATGATTTGAGATAGAACTCTCTCTCGAGAAAGCATAAAATGAACAACTGAAGTGCAAGTATCGATTGATACAATGTAGATGAAAGCCGAACACAATAAATAACAATCAATGAATTTTCGCTCTTAGTAGTTGTGTCAACTTGAGAAGAAGTTAATGCACTCTATTTATAGGTAGAGAACATTAAATGACCGTTGAATGGTGAATCCAACCGTTGTAGGTGATTAGCATTAAGTCTCGGTCATCTTCTCTCTAACCTCCAACTAATCCAGTGCTAATATGATCCGAGGTGGAACTCGAGGATTTTCCCGTTGGAGAAGAGTTTACTTGATGAAGAAAGCATTCTTGACCGTTGAGAATGCGTGCTCGTGTGGGTTAACCAAAAGAAGGTTGATTTGCGAAGTGCATTAAATGCACCGCACACTTTTTGCTTTATGGCTTTGACCTTCAATAATCTTCATCTCGTGCTAACCGAAATTCACTCAATAAACTTGTTAAACTTATCTCGGGAACATAAGTGAATGATTCATGAAAGCAATTAGATCAAACAAGAGTGATATTCAAATTCGTATAATTCAAAAATTGGTTTCGTTTGTTTACTCGAGTATGTTCTTCGTTACTCGAGTAAGTCATCGTGTGAAAGAGTCTTTACTGCAGTATCCAAAAGGATACTCGAGTAAGCGACTTCCAGAAGCAAACCATCGAGACTTGAACTTTTGAGACCAAAGTCTTTACTCGAGTAAGTTAATGGTTTACTCGAGTAAGCAACTATTTGCTTGAAAACTCTAAGTGAAGAATGCTCTTTACTCGAGTAAACAAATTCATACTGGAGTAAGCACGAGCATGAGTTAAGTTGAAAATCATTTGAAGAGTTCTTTACTCGAGTATGGGAACGCTTACTCGAGTAAGCACGGGTTTAATGAAACTTGGGAACTTTCTGTAAGACCCTTTACTCGAGTAAGCAAATTCTTTACTCGAGTATACACTCAAGTTCAAAAGTTCATTTGCTCTCGGTAAGTCCAATACTCGAGTATATATTTCTATACTCCGCATTGATTCATCTTGAAAAGATTGATTGCTCTGGATGGCCTTTACTCGAGTAAGCAAACCTTTACTCGAGTAAGTCTTAATTTGAAAAACACATTTGCTCTCGGGTTGACCTTTACTCGAGTATGTGAACCTTTACTCGAGTAGGTACCTTTTGAAAAACGCATTTGCTTTCTCGGATGACCTTTACTCGAGTATATTTTCTCCTTACTCGAGTAAGTGCGTGTAAAACTCAATTGGGCAATCCTTTAACAGTCCTTTACTCGAGTAAGCTTTCCTTTACTCGAGTAAGCAACTCGATAAATGGTTTTTCACAGATTTTGCGAAGCTTCAACACATGTTTACAATTGTTGTTAATCATCAAAACACATTGAGAACTAACAGAAATAATGATAAAGATCATTTCATTTTTCAAGTTTTAAAGGATAAAGTTGATCGAGTATATGGTAATTAAGCTATACAGCTAGCTCACACCCCTAACGTGTGTGGATTAGCTCATTTAATTCGTGCGTTAAATGAATATATATGGTTTGTTTGATTCAAGTTTTTTTTTAAAGAAAGCCTAAACTTAACTCCTTAAGTATCTAACTCCTTTCTTTAATAAAAATATTTTTTGTTGATTTTACCGACATTCGCTGCAATTTAAGTTTAATGCCGATGGCTTGGAAGGATATTTAATGAATTTTGATGACTCACTGATTATTAATTTGATCTTACTATGGTTACCTTTCTTTCTTTCTTTTTTCTCTTTCAGAAAAGGAATATTTGGTTAGGGAGAGAAAAACAAGAAGGGATCGGTTATTAGGGTTTTATCGAGGAAGTACAAGTAATGTCTTATGCTTTATTTTCTTTCACTATGTTTACCTTTCAAAATAATACTCAGTTACTGTCATCACTTGTCATTATATTTTCACTAAAATATGATAATTCACTATTACATACTAAAAAGCATAACTTATTATTCAAATGTACAATAAAAAAATTCATGTTGATTTGAAAATTATGTACTTGTTATATTTTAATTGAGTTAACAAAATAATTACAAAAATATAAAAAAGTTAAAAAAAAAAAATCCATATTTGAAGATTTTAATGCCTAAGGGGTATCTAGGTTTTTTAACATGTGCAATTCATTTCCAACTATATTCAAATATCTTCTATTTTTCTTGTCAAAATGTCAACCCATATTCAGGATATGAACTCTATGTCTCTATCCCATTATATGCAACTAGTGGATTTAAGATTTTTTTTTTTATTTGTGTTCGCACAATTAGCGGGGGGAATTCGAGGGTTTGGGGGCTACCCTGAATTTGTTTAAGGATAGTTTTAAATGCATTAAAAAAACATAATAATATAAACAAGAAAAGAAAAGAAATTTTCAACGTAACATAGAAAAATAACAAGACTTCCTCTCCGTGCGTTGCACGGATTTGACTATTTTGATTATGGATTTTAATAACAAACCCATACTGCTACATGACAACAAATCAAAATTTTAAAAACATCTCATTACTTGAAATCAAGGTTTTGGAAAACTTCTCTGTAGACAACATTTGTTGTTGTACTACTGAATTTTCCCAATCCATCCAATATAAGTATCTTCAACCCTTTGAAACTCTTCACCCTGGATAATGCAACATATAGTTGCCCATGTGAAAATACTGGACTTGGTAGGTAGAGGCCAACATTTGACATTGATTGACCTTGGCTTTTGTTAATGGTCATTGCAAATGATATTATGATTGGAAACTGCCTCCTAGTCATATTGAAAGGCAATTTAGATTCAGATGGGTTCATATTCATTCTGTGTAACAAAATATCTTCACCAGAGCTTATGCCATTCAATGCCTTC